>CM032465.1:19476283-20791908 GCA_019059595.1 Marasmia exigua | reverse complement strand
ATCAAGCAGAAGACGAATGAAAAAGAGATAGATGAAATATGTGAAGATTGTTCTTAAGACAGTGACAATGAATGACCAGAAAATAAAATTCACTGATTCCAGATGGGCTGGGAACAGAGGATGCGGATGAGGTTGGTATAAGTCACCTGTGCACATCGATGTCGAGGTTGTAGGAGGCAATGAGCGTGGGCCCGTAGTAGCACTCGTAGCGGCCCCGGTCGCTGTCCGTCACCGACAGCAACACCAGCCCGCGCTCTGACGTTTGCAGTACTCGCTCCCAACTGTGAGTACCAATCAAATTATATGCAAAAAAACGCTTTTTTCGGAATTTTAATTTGGGAAACAGAAAATTGAATAAAGACGTGTTGTAATGTAGCCTCTATGTTAAATAGGTACTGGCTATATTTCTATTAGTTTAATTGATATTCCATTTACTATTTTGTATCTAGACTTTTATTTTTCTATTGTCACTTCTTCCTTCCTTTCATCTTGTTGACAAGTAAACATTTCAATCTTCAACAGTGTTTTTCTCTAATTTTATCACGTTATCAGCACGAAGCTTTACAAGCGAGCTAGCTGATAAGTATAATATTAGCTGTGTTGTTGTACTATGATTTTCACGAAAATATAGTTCGTCGAATCTCGAAAAAAAAAAAATTGTGCTACGTCATTGTGCAAAATGCAAGGTAGCGGGGATAGAGTGTCCCCAGGCACAAGCAGCAATGCAATGGGAATGGGAGCGATCCGTATGCTTTCCGGACGGGAAGGCTACAGTGCATGGAAGTTTAAGATGCGATTTTACTTACTGCATGAGCAGCTGTGGGAAGCTGTTGTGGGTTATCCTGATGGAGATGAAACCCCAGAGTCAACGAGAAAGCGTAAGGATGAATTAGCACTAGCCAAAATCTGCATGACTTTAGATGGAGGAGCCATCACTCATGTGAGGAGTGCGGAGAGTGCTAAGGCCGCTTGGACGTCGTTGCAAAACGCCTATGAAGATAAGGGCATGGGCAGAAGGTTAGCTTTAGAACGTAAGCTTTACCGATATTGTCTTGAAGAGTTTAATACTATCGAAGAGTATATAAATGCCGTTATAAGTACCGCTCAAGATCTCGCTGATATTGGTAAGAAAATCGAGGATTCTTCTTTGGCTGCGATACTATTGGGAGGTCTAACGCATAACTTCGATCCCTTGGTCATGGCTTTAGAAAATTGTAATGTTGAGGTTACCACGGTCATGGTAAAGGCAAAACTATTGAATGAGATGTCGAAAACCAAGCCTTATGATTGTGAGTCTGCGTTGCGTTCGAAGAAAGGTCAAATTATTCAACATAGTACCAAGACGAAGAAGAAGAAGGAGGTTGTATGTTTTGATTGTCACGTACGAGGTCATACTAAATACAATTGCCCCAATAAGTTGAAGAATAAGCATGATTCAACATCAATAACTGCCTTGGGAGTAAATGGTAATAAAGATACGTGGTACATCGACTCTGGAGCTACTTCTCATATGACTTCAAGGTCTGATTGGCTGACAGAACTCAAACCGCTGCATTCTGGCAAGGTGACCGTCGCTAGCGGAGAAGCGATTGATTCCGTGGGAATCGGAACAGTTTCAATCAGTACTAATAGTAGTATCGACAAGATTAGTGAAGTTGTACTTGTACCTAAATTGAACACTAATTTAATTTCGGTTAAGAAAGCAGTCGATAAAGGTTTATGTGTACTTTTTGATAATACTGGCTGTAATTTTTTTGATAGAGATTATTTCTCTTATAAAGGTAATCCTGTTTTACACGGTTCAGTACATGGCGGGCTTTATACATTAGATGTTAATATTAACAAAAATGTAGCTCTTGATGTGAATTCTGACTGTCATTCTGCAGATTCTCAAGTTCAGGCTGTTGATGTACGCACTAACCGTCTGTCTCAATTTCAGCTGTGGCACAAGCGGTTAGGTCATCTTTGCAGGTTTGACATGAATCTCCTAAGGAATGGACGTGCAGTTGGAATGGATTACTCAGCAGTGGATAAGGAGCCATGTATACCATGTGTTGAAGGGAAACAAGCAAGAAAACCCTTCACGGTAAGTGTGGATAAGCCTAAGAGTACAAATTCGTTATTGGAATTGATCCACAGCGATATTTGTGGACCTATGTCGGAAAATTCATTTCAAGGTAAGAAATATGCGTTATTCTTCATTGATGACTTTTCTCGACTTACTTTTGTTTATTTCTTGGCTTCTAAGACGGAAGTAAAAGCAAAATTTATCGCTTTTCAGTCTTTAGTCGAGCGCCAAACAGGAGCTAAAATTAAGGCATTAAGAACAGACTGCGGAACAGAGTATGTTAATGAACAGTTCTCTAGTTATTTACGTTCTAATGGTATTGTGCATCAAACCACAGTTCCACACAGTCCGCAACAAAATGGAGTATCGGAGCGTTCAAATAGAACGATTGTGGAAAAAGCGCGGTGTATGTTAGCTGGTGGTTTTCTTAGCAAAGCCTATTGGCAGGATGCTATAGAAGTGGCAACGTACCTGAAGAATCGATCCCCGCATAGAGCTCTAGATCGCCTTACTCCTTATGAGATATGGTTCGGCTCAAAACCCGATTTGAGTCACTTACGAGTGTTTGGCTGTAGAGCACTAGTACACATTCCAGATTGTCAAAGGAAAAAGTTGGATGTGAAGGCTAAACAGTACACTTTTGTTGGATATTCGGAAGATCCAGGTAATTATTACTTCCGAGATGCGAGCTATCCGAGAAGACTCTTAAAAGCTAGGGATGTTGTGTTCTTCGAAGATGCTTTCTCTGATTTGAAAGGTGATAATCCTGCGGGCCAGTTTCCTGTTGATCCCCCTGCAGTGATGGTATTCTCAAACAGGAATGAAGCGGAAGTTCAAAATCCCATTGCTGGTAGCTCTGGCACTTCTACTAAGGTGAACGTAGAAGTTGCACAAATCGATCCTGATCCAGAAGACCCTATTTCTGATGAAGAAATTCCCCACGATGAGGAGGATATTCTCGAAGAACAGGTTTCTACTGATGAACCTACTTTCCAAGGAAGGTATCCCTTAAGGAATCGATTAGCGAAAGATAAAGGTTTTGTGTCAGCAAGCTATAGTTTTGATGAGCCTGAAACCTTCAATCAAGCTATTCAATCAGAAGATAGAGACAAATGGATGGGTGCTATGAGAGATGAATATAGATCCCTCATTAATAATAAAACATGGATTTTGGTTGATAAACCTGATGGTCAAAAGATAATACCATGCAAGTGGGTATATAAGGTAAAGAAGGATGCAGAAGGTGCAGTTGCGAAATATAAAGCCCGGCTAGTAGCCAAAGGCTATAGCCAAACCGCTGGTGTGGATTATACAGAAACCTTTGCGCCAGTAATTCGCAATTCTTCGTTACGTATGATGTTTGCACTTGCAGCAAAATTAGGCCTCAAGATGCGACATTTAGACGTGGACACAGCGTTCCTAAACGGAGAATTGGAGGAGGATGTATATATGGTACAACCGCAAGGTTTTGAGAAACCAAGCCAACAGAATAAAGTTTGCCTACTCAAGAAAGCTTTGTACGGGCTGAAACAAGCGCCTCGTGCTTGGAACACAAAGCTAAATGAAACCCTTTCTGCGTTAGGTTTTAAACGGGCTCCTTCAGAACCATGTATTTATACCAAACTATTTGGAAAGGAACTTGTCATACTGGCAGTTTATGTTGACGACATAATTGTTTGTCATAAAGATGACAAATTGGCAGACGCTGTCAAATGTGATTTGCAAAAATATTTTGGTATTAAGGATTTGGGACTTTTAAACTATTATCTTGGTTTAAATGTTTCCCAAACAAAGAACTGTGTAAAAATTAATCAAAAAACGTTCATTTTAAATGTTCTTAAGAAGTTTAATATGGCAGACTGTAAATCTGCCCCTACTCCCTTACAAAAGGTGAAGTTGGAACCAAATAAGAGCGGTGAGTTGCATCCGTATCCATATCAATCACTCATTGGTAGTTTAATGTTTATATCTGTGAATACTCGCCCTGACATTGCCTATGCAACTAGCTATCTTAGCCAATTTCTTGCAAAGTTTGATAAACAACACTGGTTGGCTGCAAAAAGGGTGTTGCAGTACCTGAAAGGAACAGTAGATTACTGCATAACTTACAAGAGGGTTCCAGATTTCAGTCTGACTGGGTATGCAGACAGTGATTGGGCAAATGATCCCACTGACAGAAAGTCCTATACGGGTCTCTATTTCAGCTTATCCGGTGGAGCAATTAGCTGGGAATCGAAAAAACAGCCCACCGTTGCATTGTCATCAACGGAAGCAGAGTATATGGCCCTAACTTCAGCGGCTAAGGAAGCCACCTTCTTACAGAGGTTGATTCAGGAGGTAAGTGGCACCTCTCTGACTCCGGTTACCGTGCACAATGACAGTCAGAGTGCACATAAGATTGTACTTAATCCTATTCATCACAACAGGACTAAGCATATCGATACCCGTTTTCACTTCATAAGGGAAAAAGTCGCTGAAGGCACTATTTTAATTGAATATGTACCAACTAGTGACATGTGTGCCGATATGCTGACAAAGCCGTTAGGTAGGGTTGCGCATTCCAAATGTACTGTCGGTTTAGGGTTGTGCACTTGACATAGTTAGGTTATTTAGTCAACTATGGAATCTCAATTAAGGGCTGGTGTTGTAATGTAGCCTCTATGTTAAATAGGTACTGGCTATATTTCTATTAGTTTAATTGATATTCCATTTACTATTTTGTATCTAGACTTTTATTTTTCTATTGTCACTTCTTCCTTCCTTTCATCTTGTTGACAAGTAAACATTTCAATCTTCAACAGTGTTTTTCTCTAATTTTATCAAGACGCTATCTTGACGAAATCTCATATACACCGTTATTTTTTTATAAATACAACATTATTGCCTGGATAATCCATCCACCCGGCAATTTTTATGGAACAGCTGATTTTTTTTCGCCTATTTTGTTGATCTAATAAGCTAAATAAATGGACTTCATTCATGATATATACTACATAATATGTAGTAGGTATGTATCGTTTATTCAGGGTGTAAACGCTTAAAATATAACGGTGTCGAGATGATTTAAAAATATATAAAACGACTATTTGAAAGCTCTCATAATTATTTTGTGAACCAAATTATTATCTACGCATATGAAATAACTGTCACTCATAGAAAAAAATATTAGGTATCAAGTAGCCACGCATAGGTATATGTACCGACCAGTTATTTCAAATTTAAACAAGAATTGTAATATGTAATTTTACTATTATGGTTGGTAATTCATATTTACGAGTTGGACAATTTTCAATTTGTAGAACAATAAACATTACTTATTATCAACAAATCATTGAAGTATAAAATAATACTAAGTAATAATACGTATATTAGTATTACTGCCAAAATGACCAAGTGCTGAGGCCGAACTACTCATATCTGCTCTGCTGAGACAACAAACTGATTATCTGAGATCAAATTGATAGACGGAAATAAACTACTCGGAGATGTACTGGTTTTTGGCCACTAACCGAATCGTGGGTACCTCTCTGATGAATGATGTGCTATATCTCTAAAACAATTTGCTAGGGCTGTAAATGTATTTCAGGATTATGATCATTATCCCGGAAGAACCCTCTGCTGAGCCTTAATATTCTAGTCTGTTTAGCCCTTCTCTCTCAAGTGGTGGTACTAGACCATGACCAGAGGGGAAATTCTCGACATTGAAGTCAAATTTAGAGACTTCATACAAATCTCTAACTCGACATCAAATTCGAATATTCGAGAACTGGTTCCCAATTCTCGAAATTTTCGATGTCGTATAAAAACCATACAAAAAACTATGTTTTTGCGATATACAAAAAGGTAACATTTGAACAGTCTTTCTGCACGGTCATAATAACGAGATACATTGTTCTTCGACTTGTTGTATTATAGGACAAGTTCAGTGTCAGAGTGTTTTTTTATGCTTTTTTTTTAATGCTAGAGGCGGACAAAGGAGCAAGCAAGCTCCTGATGGAAAGTATAATCAACGCGCATGGATATCCGCGAAATCAGAGAGATTGCTAATTTTTGATCTTTGTTAACTGTGAGATATCGTGTATATCTCACGATAACAAAATATCACGTCACGAAAATTGGGCGCATGAACAGTGCGCAGCGGCCAATTTTTCTGATTCACACTTCATCATCAGCAACCCACACTCGTCCACTGCTGGACATAGGTCTCCCATAATGCACACCACTGCTCCCGATTTTCGGCCACTCTCATCCAGCCCACACCAGCCAGCCTTCGAATGTCATCATCCCATCTTGTCGCAGGGCGAAAGTCTTCGACCAGTGCGTCCTTCCGGTCATGACTTACGGTGCCGAGGCGTGGACACTCACGGCTGGACTAGTCCACCGGTTCAAAGTCGCTCAAAGAGCTATGGAAAGGGCTATGCTCGGAGTATCTCTGAATCACACTCTCAAACTTACTTGAAGTTAATTCTATATCTGCCCTTCTCCCTCGAGTGGTGGTACCAGACCACGACCTGGTCCCGGAGCGCGGCCGGCGTGGTGGCGAAGGCAGCCAGGTGCACGCTCTGGCCGTAGCCAGCGCGCACGGTGCGCAACGGCGCGGCGGCCTCGCAGATGGCGGGCGTGGAGTTGGTGGCGTCGTGCAGTAGCCCCGGCGCGTACGCACGGCAGGCGCCCGCCTCCTTGTCCCAGCCGCAGTACGGGTCTAGGACGCATCGTACGCAGCTGTCGTATCTGTTTTTGAAGAGTAATGTCATCGTCATCTCAGCGTATGTTTAAAACTAAGGGAAGCTAGGTTCTGCGCTGGAAGAGTAACGTAAGACAGTAAAAAAGTTATTTGTTTCATTTTGACACATAATCAATTATCATTCATCAGCCATATTGTTTATAAACTGATTGGCTTGGTAAGGTTGTACAAACTTTTAATTAAATGCTTAGAGATAGATAAGATAAGATTCGAATACGTAGGTAGGTCTCTCAGCTAGAATATCAAATACCCAAGCCTTTTTTTGGTAGATGGCAAAAATTGTAAAAACTTTCTTAGATAGTTTCGTTAGCTTGCTTATTTACATTGGAAACACTGTTTTTCACTCTTCCCTATGGAAAATTTGTATTACAAGGGCAGGGAGCCCCCTTATCAATGTTATCTTTCCTGCTGCACTGATGTGGTGCTAAAAAGACAAAGTACAACATATTATTATCTTGAAGTTATTTGTATCGAGTACAGGCACTGACCGGTGTGCGCAGACGCGCAGCGGCAGCTGGCGCAGCCGGTAGTCGGTGGCGAGGTAGAGCGCGTGCGCGCGCCGGGACAGCGCTAGCGCACGCACGGGCTCCGTGCCCGCCGCGCGCCACACGTCCGCCACGCGCGACCCGCCGCCCGCCCACTGCACTATTTTGTACACTTCACCTGCACCTAGCAAAAAAACATGATTTCTAAAGATTGTCAACTTATCAATGCATTCCACAACATAGGTACCTACACTTTCCTTTCCGTCCTTCTTTGATTTCGATTGGACCTGGCGAAAGCATATCTTTCATAAGATTGGAACATTTGCATCTGGATCAGTGCAAAGATGCGGAACAGTGAAACGCATCATTTGGAACATCGACTTTTCCGCTCATTCGGCTCACTCGGATCATTCAGCTCATTCGGCCTACTTGGATCATTAAGCTCATTCAGCTCACTCGAATCATTCGGATCGTTTCTGATCATTCGCCTCATTGAGCGAGATTACTACCGCGTACCGTTTGACCACGAGATCCATTTGAGTCGAATGATACATTCGGAGCGATCATTAGAGATTTGAAATAGTATATCATTTGGCTGAGTCGGTTCACTGAGTCGTTTCAGTAAAGAGTTACACACGTCTAATTTTGATACTCATTACAGTTTACTGACCTCAAGCACAGGTCGATGTATCTGCTGTGGTCTGATATTTCGACGGATCCCAAGAAAAAAACAGTACGTTTATTCGAAATTATATAGTTGCAGTAAAATTAAAGTTAGCTAAGTAACACGAGAGTTACGCGTGAAAGTAAAATGATTTTGATAATTTTACGTACCTAATCAGGTCGCTTTATTCTTAAGCTTCGTACAATAAACAGATGAATTCGAACTTTGTTTTCGGGTGGGACCCGTCCATTTATTTACTTTATGCATAAATAAAGCAATTTTTAGTGTTACAATACCTAATATTATCATGGATTAAAATATTCTACTAGATTGCATAAAAAAATTGCATAATAAGTAAACACTTGAACGCTTCGGTTGACTAAACAAGGGCGGGCACTACACATCTGTAACGAGCCCCCGCCCGCCCACTGTTTTGTACTCGTACGTTTTGCCGGCATATACCTTAAACATATTTTTTTGGGCAAAAAAGCGGTTTAGCTTTTTGATCTTTGGGATTGACCGGGTGAAGTTAACTTTGGGCTACCGAAATTCGCACACAGCGGATAAAGCTTAGTGAGATAGGTAAATAGAGGATGTCAATCGAAATCAATGCTTTTGTTGCCTTGAGATTTTGACAACCTTTATAGTGCAGTGGTGCACAAGCGCGGAAGGTCGTGTGTTCAATTTTTGGTACAATCTAAGAGAACATGAACTTTTTTAATTGATTCGGATCTAGGTTTATTGGGATACAACCGCAGCTAAACCGCAACCGCAGCCCAGAGAGCAAAGGAGAGGGCTATGCTCGGAGTCTCCCTGCGTGATCGTATCAGAAATGATGAGATCCGCAGGAGAACTAAGGTCACAGACGTAGCCCAAAGGATTGCACGCCTCAAGTGACAATGGGCAGGGCACATAGCGAGGAGAACAGACGGCCGTTGGGGCGGAAAGGTCCAGTGGACGTCTATTGGCTGAAATGATGATGATGAACCGCAGCTATCGTCAGCTGGTACTTATAGTTATGAGTACTAGCTGACAATAGCGCATGGCCTTGTTTGAGACTAACTAATTGGTATGAACTAGTCTGGCACATATTTTTACATTTATTAAGACTTATGTATAGATACTCGTAGCACTCGATGAGTAGGAATAGTTGTAAGTTACATTTTTCATTTGTGACATTTAACAATGATTATCTTTATTTAATCAAGTGGTTGCCAACTCTAAATAGATATGACTTCGAAGTGTAATTTTATCGCCGCCATACGTACCACCGCTTCCTGTATAACCCGCTTACTACCGGTTTGACTTGCACTAGCATACATTTGCAGCAGACTGACATTTAAATATTGCTTGATTAAAGTTACTTGATATTCTACCCAGCTTACTAGTTCGAGCTTACTAGTAGTGCACAAAGTAGGTGTGGTGTGGGTAATATCTATGAGAAAAAGGCGAGCGCGTCACCTTCAAGCAGTGTATATCCAAGCCGTGACCTAATAACATTATATTCTCTACACTCAGTAAGTGCCAGCGTAAAACACATTGTAACCTTATCGTGCTTGATACCTAGCAACAAACTATCGCTTCATCAAAATAATTGCATGGCTAACATCATGTTAGCACCTATTCTTACAACTATGAAACAGAAACCTTATGTGTACTTTTTACTACCTGACACTAATTTGAGACAATTTCCCTCTTATTACAAAAAAACTGCTCTGATACCGCTTTTAATCGTAAACTAGCAAGTTCATGATTATTACGGAATAATGTTAGTTCTTAAATTTTTATTACAAATCCTTTTTTTTTTTTTGTTGACCCAGGAGAAATGCGTTACGCATACCCATCCGTCTGTAAAATCCTCGACTAACCACAGACAACTTAGTACCGCAGCATAGTGTCAAAATTGATCGAATCATTCAATCATTCGTTCAGTGACATTTCATTTTACATAACCTTATTTTGCTGTCTGAAGTAAAAATTCTAAAGATTGTTTTTAAGCAACAATAAATTAAAATATTTACCTAAGTAAGGTTTCCAAGTAATATGCATAGGAGTTTCTTATATTTTTGGGATTAAATCCCAAAAATAAATTAGCCACTTTCTCACAAATAACTTTAGTTTAAAACGGAATGAACTGTCACAGGGATAAGTTGTCATGGTTACTGAATCTAAATTTTGAGGTTATTATTTTAGTCATTTTAAACTAGGGGTCCGGGTGGTCTAACTTAAGTATTAAAGTTGATATACTAAATAACGTTAAAACTTAGTTTTGTAATAACCTGGCGCCATCTACTGGTATAAAGTGGAACTAATGTCCCGAAACGAAGTGCAGGCGGGTCACTATACCTACACTACACTACTCATTTTATACCACGTTTTGGAATAAGAGGGTTTAAGTCTAGGTAGTTATTGGTAGGTAAGGCGTAACACCCCTATACAAATCTGTAAAATTTCTACGATCGAACATAATATCAATTAGGAAATTTAATTTAACAGTTAGCAATGACCCGACGTGACGTACATTAAGAAATGCAAAAAAAAAACATCATTAGAAGTTGATATCATGTCGATCGATCATTGACAATTTCTAGACTCGCGTATGCCTGATACAAGTATCTATACTTACTGGTTCCTGCGTAGAACACAGTGTAGGTGATGTCATCTCCCAGCATGTCTACGAACTGGCGGTCTACTACCAGCGTGGTGAGCACCAGGTCCCGCTTGTAGAAGGCGGGCGCGTCGCCCTCGTGCCGCACGGCCGAGTCCATTAGCGGATGAGACCTAATAACAAAAACATCTGACATTCACGCTGACCTGAATAAATACAAAGGGTTGTGATTGTGTTTAGAAGATTTTTTTTATGCTAGAGGCGGACAAACGAGCAAGCGAGTCACCTGATGGAAAGTTATCAACGCCGCCCATGAACAGCTTTGAAACGACTTGTGAAAACCGATCTGCTTACTTAGATTTCTAATAATGAGTTACTTGTAATAAATACCTTAAAAAGCAAAAAGCTTTAATAAAATCTAGAAGCCTTAACTTCTATATTTTACTAGAGCTTTTTGCTTTTTAGGGTATTTATAATTAATTAATACAAAATAATACTGTAAAGTTTCTACCTCGTAGCTAAGACTGGAACTAATTAATATATTTTGCTAATATTTTCAAGAATCTTTCTCTCAAAGAAAAAAGAATAAAAACAAATCTTGACTTGTTACGAAAAATTTATCCGGTGGAAATTACGCGGATTTTCTATGTAACAAGGAAAGTTATGGTTGAAACGGTAGGCAAGATTCAGTAGCGACGGATTTCACCACGTCATCAATTAAGGCGAGAGTGTGACCCAATTAAGGCGCACATGCGTTCCAAACTAATGTGAGGTCTTATTGAGTAAGATTACTCTTGGGAACACAAGACGAACGTTTTGGCTTTTCAATAACCTCAATCTGACTTGTCACAGGTAAGTACGTTGGTAAATTGTTTGAATTTGCACGTAGCTAAAATTATGTTAGATAATATACTACACTGGTACTAGGTATATAACAACGTAACAAAAGTTATAACAGTTGCGAAGCTATTACTTTTAATTCATCCCTTTTTTTTTTTTTTTGGTTTCGCAGGGGGAATGCCGCCGGCTCAAGAGATGAGCCGACTACCTTATGCATACCAGACCACCGGGGGGTGGCCGGGTTATGTGGGGCTCTCCTTTGGCGGGGGGCTTCTCCCAAGGAGAAGCCAGGCAAAGGCATACCCACTAAACCCCCTGCGGTTCTCCCTCATCGCCCATATTGGGGAGTATCATGGTGAACCAGCCAAAGCCTCCCTCCACGATATTCCCCGGGCGGATGTCCGCCTATACGGCGGACTAGGCGGTTTCTCCCCCGGACGTGCCGGGAGAGGGGATAGGGACAGCCGGGAGAACTGAGCCGTCCCTATCGGGCAGCAAAGGGAGCCTGTGCAATGCTGGTGCTGGTGCCCCCGTACCACGCACCAGCGGGCTCCCTTCGCGGAGAGGGGGGAGACGCGCATCTGCTCGGCGTCTCCTCCCCCTCCTCACCCTTCGGAGCGCGCTTGCGAGGGGATCTCGCTCTCGCTCGCGCTCCGTCGCCTCCTTCGCTACCATGACGTGCTCGCAGAAGGCAGCGAAGGCCTTCCAGGCCCCATCGCTCGCTAGTATAGATCTCGTTATACTAGGGAGAGAGAGGTCCTGACCGACCGCCGCTACCAGCGCCTGACGCTGCGGGTCCCACGACACACACTCCGCAAGGGTGTGGTGTGCCGTGTCCTCCGCAGCGCCGCACTCATGGCAGGAAGGCGCCTCCTCCCGTTGTATTTTGTACAGATAATAACCGAAGCACCCATGTCCGGTCATTATCTGCACCATACGGAAGGAGACGGAGCCGTGGTGACGCTCAAGCCAATGGTCTAGGACCGGGGCGAGCGCGTCGAGGGTTCTCCGGCCGTAAGGGGCAAGGCCGAGGTTCTCGGACCATCGCCTCAGGAGGCACTTCCGTGCCTCCTTCCTTACAGCCTCCCGCTCGACGGGGCAGAAGCGGTTTCCTTCTGCCCTCCTGTCCACCGTATACTTATAGACGGCGGACAGCACCACAGCTTCTGACTCCCATGGGGGGGTCTCAGCGAGTATAATTCATCCCTACGTTATTAAAATGACGGGTAGGGCACACTAGCGACGCCAAACGATTTAAATTTTTAGCTACTAAACGGATCTATTTTAAACAATTTCGGGGTTACAACCTCTCGGCAACCACTTATACTATTTATTAAATACTTATAATTAACTTGTGGGTCTGCTTTAGTACTCGAAATTTGAATTACCGCCAAAAGCGGCCACTTTTGGCGTGAATCAATTTTTCGTGTACAAAAACGGACCCAACATTTGTACATGGTTATGTAATAAATAGTATGCGTGTTTGCCGAGAGGTTGTAAACCCGTAATTGTTTAAAATACATCCGGTTTAGTCGCTAAAAATTAAAATCGATTGGCGTCGCTAGTGTGCCCTACCTGTCACCTTAAATGAAGAATTTTGGTTTTAATTGGGAAGAGTGTTCATGCAACATTATTGTAATTATAGAAAGATAATTTATTAAGTTCAAAAACAAATTAAAAAATTTAATTTATTTCCTAACCACATATAAATGCACTCTGTTTGTGTGTAATTTGGAAAAAAAACCTAAAACCGATTGTAGCAGTCGGGACCTATTTTGTCAATGGATGCTTAGTGAATTAAGAGCACATAGTTACTTCTTTATTACATTGCAAAGTACTCCAACATACTAACTATACGGCTGACTTTGTTAAAAAGGTCCCGAATGCCACAATTTTTCTTAAGTGCAATAGGCTATGACGACTTTCTTGTCCTGAAACACGATCGAATGCAGCTGGTTCCACTTTTTGGTCTACAGATGTGGGCAAGGGAAATCTATATCAACTATTGAAATAGAGGTAAATCCTACAGACAGCGGCAACGCTTATAGATATGTACCAAGAAAACACGAAGCACTAGCGCGATGTAATCGATACCTGGCGCCATCTATTGGTATAAAATGGAACTAATGTCCCGAAAAGAAGTGAGGGCGGGTCACTATACCTGATAAAGTTGAGCACGTTGTCGGGCAACGCCTCGGTGTTGTTGACGCAGGTGCCGGGCCGCGGCTCGGGTACGCGCGCGCGCAGCACGGGTAGCCACGCCGAGCTCGACGTCGCCTGCGCAAAACAACATACTTAGATATATTTTTTAATTATATGATCTAACATGCTAAATTAATGGACTTAATTCACGATACCTATTATGTGGTTTTCGGGATGTAAACGATAAAAAATAACGTTGTATTTATTAGTTACTTCAAACAGAAAAGATCAGAATATTATTATCATTGACTGACTATAGATGTTTAGTCTATAATTTATTGTTTTTGATGATAAAATATTCACGCATCTAGATAAATCAGGCAGAATCTCTAATCTATAATATAAAAATGAATCGCAAAATGTGTTGGTAAGCGCATAACTCAACAACGCCTGGACCAATTTGGCCAATTCTTTTTTTAAAATGTCCTTTGAAGTCCAAGGATGGTTCTTACGGCGAGAAAAAATATAATAATTGTCGGGAAAACCCTAAAAACAGCCCTTTTCTTTTTCACATACAAACGTATTCTAACTAAAACGTAGAATCACTTTGAGTTTTATTGCTATTATTATATAAAGTTCATATTTGTCGCATTACATTACATTACATATACATTACAAATTTTTTTTGACAGGACGAAGTCTGTCGGGTCAGCTAGTTTTAGATAAAAGTGTCATTCCCAGTTGCATTCAAATCCGTCGTGTCGGTGCTTGGGTTTTTTTATGTGATAGGTGGCAGACGAGCTGACGGATCACATGATGGTAAGCAATTGCCACCGCCCATGGACACCCGTGAAACCATACATATATTACACCCAGACACTGAACAAACACAAGTGTTCATCGCAAGAATGTTTGTCCAGGGTGGGGATCGAACCCACGACCTTTGGTGTAAGAGGCAGGGTCTCTTCCAATGGCGCCATCCGGTCAGTCATTAATGCGCTGCCAACCTCTAAACCACCTTTTCCTCCCGATTGGGCCTCCGGTGCCCTCACTCACGTAGCAGTCTTAAAATTCATTTATTCAAACTAAAAGCTACCTAAACAATATGCGTAAGTATGCTTAATATTGATACCAGGATTAAATGTAATCTCACAATATAATATCCAAAAGTTTAACCGATACCGTTGCCTGTCCGCTGCTCGCACAAGTAATGTCATACATTATTGCTTTCATAAATCCATTACTTAGTAATGAAGCAATATAATTATATAGGTAATGCACCGCAGCTGACCCAATTTCTTGGAAAACGCGCTGAAATTGTTTCACCGAATAATTTACTCCTTTACTAACAATAACACTAATGTTGCGGCAAGAGCTAGCATTGTTCATATTGGATTCAATACTTAATATGATTATACAATGATTGAAATATTTCATTTGATTTCATAACTAGAATAAAAAAACCTCTACTATCTTTTCACAGACCCTTTAGTTACTTATCAATGCATCGGATAAGCTCTTAGAATTCATCTAGACCTTAGATAACTGTTATAAGCAATGGTCTAACCTTTCCAGAAATCTTTATAAAATTATTATTACTAACCGGCTCAAGTAAAAGTTTCAGGAAAACAAGTCAATAAACATCTAATTGAGTTAAGTGGCTAAAGAAAATAGAGCTTTAAAGAGTTCGGGACGGTACGCAGCATATTTTGGGCCCATCTACCGCAGCGTCTCAAGACGAAAGTCTTTAATGTTGTCAGTGATGACACACGGAATCGAAACGTGGCCGCTTACAATAAAGCCTTAAATTAAACAAAATAATGGTAAGGAAATGTTTGCATGCCTTTAATGACATTGTCAGACGCCAGATTATCACCTACCAGATAACGCCCTATTGGTCTACAACGCCCTGTTGGTCTAGTGGTTTAAGTACCGGGCCGTGATCCCAGGGTCCTGGGTTCGATCTCCGGGTCGAGCGAAAAATTGTTCGAATTTTTCGGACAAAGCTCGGGTTTGTGATCACCAATCCGCATTTGGCAAGCGTGGTGATTAAGCTAATCCCATTATAGTAGCGATAACTTGATTTCAATGATGGAGGCCTTTGCCTCTAAAATGTTTGCCTCTAAATCAGCCTATAAAATGTCCCACTGCAGGGGACATTTTATAGGCTGATTAAAAAAAAAATACATTGTCTGTCTATCAGAAGCCATTATAATTATCACACTCCCCATATCCTGAATCTTGGTCTAAACGAACCCCGAGCTCCGGGCTCGTAGCTTAGGACGCAACCAGGAATTACACGCTAAAATGTGGATGAGGAGTATTTCCGAGCTTGACAAGCTAACCTGTTCCTTGAAGCGTCCACTGAACGCCTCCTGTATGTCATCCATGGTGTAGGTGCAGATGGCGGAGCCCACCAGGCCGTCGCTGGCGCCGGTCGTGAACGCCGCGTAGAACTTGCTCGGCTCTCCCGGCATTTGGTACACGCTTTCTGTGGGGTTTACACTTCATTTAAAATTCATTAATTTATTAGTAATTAGGTCTGATAGCAAGATAAACCAAGCCTATTAGTATACTTCGACTCTCCCGGTATTTGGTACATACACGCTCTCTATGGAGTTTACATTTATATCACTAGCTTTTACAGCATGATCAACAATCAAACCTATTAGTATACTCACATTTTGTGAACGCTTAATTGGCTAAGTATATTAACGACTTAATATTTCCATCAGTTACCTTCATTATCCATTAGTTGGAAGATTAAAATATTGCTTTGAAATAAAATAATACTTACGAATCTCATCAAAGTAGAATGGAAATTCCCCTGGAATACTACAATTAAGTCTTGCTTTGAGGTAAGTAGCCCAATTCTGACTTAGTATATGCTTGCCTCCCGTGTCGTGTTTGCAAACCCGAGCTACTCTGGAATACACAGCTTTGCCGCAATTCATAAATTCGACCGCCGTTTCACGGAAGAAGAACAAAACGTATTCACCGACATCAAATGACCCGACAAAGTTGGTTTCTGAAACAAAGAAAGCCACCATTACCATTTTTAAATTAAAAGTAGATATAACGTTAAGTAAAAGAGTAAAGATAATGAGAATGTCTGCTATATAATTTATGAAGTAATTAAGGGAACATTGAAAGTACGTACTATCCAGCCATTTTGAGTCGTATTTCAAAGTTCTCTTGAAGTTGAATTTCTTCTGGCCGGTGCGGAAGTCGAAGAGGTCGTTGCGAAAGATGACGGGGTCGGCCTTGGTGAACTCGGCGTTCGTGCCGGCGTAGATGGCGGGCAGGCCGCCGGGGTTGCCGCGTGTCACCCACACCGCCGTGCTGTTGTCCGCCGGGTCGTACGGGCACTTGGCCACTCCCAGCCCCACGCCTGGGATGTATTCGTGTCGCGGCAGATGTGTAAGATTCAGCTGTGGAAATATACATACTTTAGATTTTTTTATCTGGTAGGTGGCACACGAGCAGACGGATCACCCGATAGTAAGCGATTGACGCCGCCCATAGACACCCGCAACACTAGTGGAGTCACAAGTGCGCTGCCAACCTTTAAACCCCTTTCCTTTGTTTTTTAATTTTAGCGGACAAACGAGCAGACGGCTAATAATCGAATGGCCGCCTCCTGACTTCTGCAACACATGAGACAACAGCGTCGCCGGCTCTATAATAAATAATAATTAAATAAATATTTCACAACATCACATACATTGATCTGACTCCGAGATAGGTAGCTCAAGCACCCGTGTTACGGATATCAGAATCTACAGTGGGATTACAAATATATACATAAATTACTTTTTTTTGTAAATATATACTTATAATACATAGAAAACTCCCAGATCAATACAAACAGACCTGTTCATGCACACAAATGTTTGTACTGTGCGGGGATCCAACCCGCAACCCTTGGACCAAAGGCAGCGTTTTAACTTTTCCAAACGGGTCGCTCTTAAGGAACTAAGAGTAAGTACAATTACTTAAATGAATGGTTATTATATTGTTCTTTCAATTTTTTATGAAGTAATTTTACCTGCCTAATGGTACGACGATATTACAACGGAATAGCAACGCCACAAATTATAATCCACAGACTGGAATTTGGTGCCTTTTTTGCTAAGTGATATAATTTTATTTTGTTTTTTTTTTTTGCTCCGTGCACAAAAGTAAGTAAATAAGATTGGTAAGTATATGACAGAATGGAACGGCAGAATAAAGAATCCGATGTCTGAAGATGTGTAAAGTGAAATTACTTCATCATCCTTGGCAAAGTCGTTCCATAAAGTTTCAATATTTATTGTTGTTTATAACTAATACGAGTAATAGTGAGTTTAAAAAATAAAAATTATTAAAAAAATAAAGTGTTGCGATAAATAAGGCTGCTTAAGGTAACTCACATAGACCACCCAGTCCTTAGGGCTGTGCGCATTAGTGCCGCAGATGTAGAGGCGCTCCCCGTCGCCGAGCGGCTGCAGCACTCGGATGTGGTTCCTGCACTCGAACGGCTCCGACTTGCCCTTGCTCACGCACCGAGCCACGTTGCTTGCTTCTAATAGTAATGCATCCCTCTAAAACAACATCACTATTTGCACTCCTTCATTTTCTACGGCTTGGTTAGTAGAAACAACAATACAATTGTAGTTGTATAACCATCACCTTTGATATGTTTTCAAAAGCAAAAACCTTATCTAGTATGCCTTACGTGCAAAAAAAAAAATCTTCATGCAAAAATTACATACACATGTGATAATTTCACTCTTACAAATACATAAATATATTCATGTATGCGCTACTTTACAATTGAAACTACAGAATGGCTCGTCTTCATAGATCACCCAGCCTATACATATAACAACTAAATCGCATAAAAGAGACTAACGCACTGAAAAAGATTTGAGGCCTTAAAAATTCTCGAAATCAATATAGCTCTCAAAATGGCTCTAGTTCTGAAAAAGATTCCCGTATCATCGGAGGCCTTGAAGCTTGTACATCACTTAATATAAGAAAATGAGGTGGGTAATTTTTTTGCACGTAAATACACCTCCCTCACAGACTTTGTTCGAACCCACAAACTTTATTCAGTAAATTCTGAATAAATCCCTTTTATGGACAACCCCTTTACAACAAGTGTCGGTAACGTTACCTACTTAATATTCACACATTTTATAATTCCTTATTTCCCTTTCAGCACAAAAGTGAAGTAACATTTGCAAGTATAAAGTGCAGCGCTTACATAAGAGTTTTGCCTTTCAAAGGTTATGACACTTAGGTGTGGAAACGTAGGAAAGCCTTATGTGAGGGGAGCATTAAAAATCCAGTGTAGTACCGGAAAAGTGGCTTCTCAGAACTTTTCTTCTTAACGACCATGAGAAAACATTTATCTTTTTACTTTGTAAATAATGTCCCTCAAGTTCATGCAAGTGGCTCTAAATTGGGTTCACCTTTTTAGATAAGGTTCATCGAAAAGGTCTAAAAAAGGTTAAAAAGATGCTAAAATACTTACCTCACAATGTGATTGACTAATATCAGTCATATTTAATTTGAATACACGATCCCTGGAACAAATAGTAGTTTATGAGCAAGGAAGTCAAATAGTTTTGCTTAGCAATAACGCGTTCTGAATGGAAAAAGTTCCTTGCAGTTGCATTTAAATTGTGGGAAATAAAAGAAGAGTGTAGCAAGAGTAACTAGACAATCCGCAGCGGAATGGAACCGCCGCCACTTTTTGTGGCCGGAGGAGCATATGCGCTGAATGCGACCATTCTATTTATTTTATTTGCTCAAGTCTCCGCTCAACGAGCCGTATAAATTACGCAGAATAGTCGGCCGTCCACATTATGCCACTTAGTGAAATAATTTCTTTTGCTACTTTTGTCTTTTTCCAAATTGCTTTTAACGGGACTGCCGCTCGGAATTGGTAATGTTATTGAAATAAGTAGAACAGAACTTTGACACCTTTAATTTTAATCTCAAAATGTACCACCGTTGTAACCATGTTAGCTAGTTGGTCGGAGTATATTTAGAGGTCTACCAATTTTATTTAAACTATACAAGGATAAATACACGTAAAAAAGTCATTATATATTTTTAAAAACCTAAACTAAAATACATAGGGTTTACCTAAGAATTTTTTTTAATTGAAATAGACAACATTGCCATATTATCTTGTACTGAATCATAGTGTTAACAAACTTTTCGGGTAGATTCAGATAGGTATTTTGACTTAAAGATACGCTATAGAAAATAACATTATGAAGATTCGGCGGGTAGGGCTAAAGCAAGCCGCGGGGGCTGATGCAATTCAAAGTTTTTAAATTAGTGTCAAGGGGTTTAGTGTACAAGTTTAGTGTTTATTTGTGCAGTGAAGTGCCGCAAAATGATCTTAATAATAAGAATCGTTAGAGTGTATCGTTTTTAACACTGCTATTGCGTGTCTCGTGCGTTGTCTCGTGACAACTTGCTTGGACCTAATAGAGTCTTAAAACCCGCGATTGCTTTTAGAGTGATATTCGCTGAATCCGTAGGGCGATAAAACGTAAAACACTGGCGTTTTATTGAGTGACTGTGACTTTGACTCACTTTGACTGTTGACTACCTACTTATTCTCAATAAGTTACTTAACATTGGCGAATTATCTTCGGATAGAGCCATAATAAAAAAAAGCATTATGTATAAATTCCGAAGGTGTTGTTACGTGTTCTTTATCTCGTAAAAACAATAACACAAAAAATTTGTCTTTTATTCGCTTGGAAAATTCCAGAATAAGTTAAGTAAGAGGCTTTCAGATCGGTTCGCTGCTCTCGGAATTTATTATCTTTCATTTGTGAGAAAAGCATTGAGAGGGTAACTTTAACGTGTCTTACTTTATTACTCTTTTCATTCAAAAGTATTTTTTTCTTATTAGGAAAAGCAAACTAGTACGTTTATTACTACTAATCATAATACTGTAAGGAATAAAGATAAATGAGCACTATCCTAACTTTTAGAAAAAAAAATGTGTATTAAGTAATGTCTTTCGTAATTAAGTAATGGTGAATATATTTAGTGTATTTCTTAAATTTTCATGGATAAACACTTTTAATTTATGAATTTCAAAATATTGATATTATGTACGGAAAAAATCCTGTTCAATCGACTCTCGTCTTAAATACAAACAAAATTTAATTATCAATCGGGGTATAATGTACCTCCCAATTAATCTAACGTATAGCTGTCTGTACCTACGTAGATAAGTAATATCTTATAACCTTAAGTCTTAAAAATATGAAAATGTAGATAATTATTAGTTGTACTTACATAGCACCAACATATAAAATATTTTTCTCTTCATTCATGTACATTGTGCGGTAGAAAAGGTTGCCACAAGAAAATTCCCGTATGTTATCTGAAACAATACAAAGTTTAAATGAGGATTTGTTTACTTCATAATACTAATTTCTTAAATTTCGGATTGTAGGTTTTTGTATGTAGCGACATACTTTGTTTAGATTTTATACTTTATTTTACTGTTTTTAAATTTTCCTTTCATCATTCCGAGTCTAATTTGTGCATCTCATTAGAAAAATAAAAAAATATATATTTGAAAGATACTAGGAAAACACCATAAAGTGTAATTGTGGTGGTGGAATCATGTGTGAATAAAAGAGTTCAATAACCTTCACGACCTCAAGTTCTTTCCTTTCATGGTGCGTATTTTGACTTCTTTGACTCAACTCAACTCAAATAAATGATTCTTTATTTGCATAGGCTTGTACACAGCACTTACAAATCGTCATACATTTGAATGACTTAAAACTATTTATAAGTACTTATGTATAATATATATGTTGATACATAAAATATGCTAAAGAAATAAAAATCATAATGCGATTCTACCACCGGCTCGGAAAGTTGTTTCTGGTCGAGAAGATCCGGGAAGAAACTCACCAGTTACTCTTTTTAATCGCCAAACTTTCGTACAATGTTGTATCATCATCATACCAAGCCATACAGTTTAATTGTTACACAAAATAAAATAAAGGAAATAATAATAAAATAAATATTATGAGGTAATCTGAAGCAGACCAGTCACCAAAGGTGGCACCTGTTCACAAGTATGACGTATGTGTCAGCCGTCATTTCACTCAACCATATTAGAGGGAATGTAATGACCCGCCACATAGTGCCACCACCTCAGAGACATTTGAGTGAGCATGACTACTTAGGTTCCCCTCATAGGTCACAAAGAGTAGTAGTTACTTAATTCAATACTAATAAACTGCAGGACGAGGTGTACAATAGGAGTTGGTTAGCATCTTGTCAATTATTGAATAATCCATATAAATAAATTTTTATACAATAATAAATGCTGCTCAGCCTAATTTATTAAAATTGAGTAATTGTATAATATTAATAATTTCAGTTAATATATATGAGAATGCTACAAGTGCGCAGGCATGGAGGTCATTATGTCCATGAATCCTTATCATTTAAGTAATCTACAATTTTATAGTATCCTTTACTCATTAAACAGGCTTTCACGTGAGATTTAAATTTATGCGTTGGTAACTCAATAACATTTTGTGGCAACTAATTGTACATTTTAATACTTAGACCAATAAATGAACTATTATTTTGTACCCCCCTATTGTGATATTATGATTTAATTGCTTTTTTTTTAAATGTAGGCTAACGCTTGACCACAATCTCACCCGTGACGATGAGGTCTAGGATGTAACGCGTGTGCCAAGAAGATGCCTGTTCACTCTTGCCTTAAAGATGTCTAGATTGTAGTGGTCCGGAAAAACAGACCTTGGCAAGGAGTTCCATTCCTTAGCTGTACCGCATTATAAACGTGGAAGCAAATCGCTTCGTGCGGATAAGGGGTAAGCCAAAAACGTATGGATGAAACCTCTTACCGCGCCTTGTTGTCCGGTGGTGGAATGGGCTAGGGGGGATCAAATTATGCAGAACTTCCTCACACTCTCCAAAATAAATGCGGTAGAAGACTAAGAGATTTTCCACACGTCTGCGGTAGTCAAGGATCTGCAAGCCAGCCTCTGAGAGTACGTCTTAAGTGCATGGTATACCTACACAAAGTCAGACAATAAAGTGCAGATAAAACACAACATGATGCAGTGGTTTAGTAGTTTCTTAGATAAACATTTTCTTTATAAACAAATGCGGGCGGGCAATTTGAGCCAGCTAATTATAAACAGGGCGGTTATTGGCAGGTGGCCGCGGCGCGCACGCAACGTGCCGTGCCGCGCCGGCCGGTTTACAACCACCGCTACTTAAACATATTACACTTGCTAGACATATCTTTAACGGCCACCTATAATGTGTGGCAGCCACCGAAAATATACACCGCTTTAAAATAAATTATACCGCACAAACCGACATTTTCGTTTCGGCCTCTAAAGTTAAAAGTTTAACGATACACGGAATTATGTTTTTTAATTACATATTTAAAGCATACATAAGCGTTCTGATATTATTAGGATGCTTCTGATATTAATAGTGCATATTATTCAACATTTTATCAAAATACTTACATGCATGCATTATTGATTATTTTTATGCTTGTATTACTGATTAAAAAAATGTCTTTATTCAATTTAAGTCCATACAGAACATTTATGAATGTCATGTAATCTACCGCTGATTCGGAATGTCAATTTCTACCGAGAAGATTGTATTAATTATATAACTCTATCCATTAAAATCCGTTGCGTAGTCTTAAAGATTTGAGTAAGGTAAGTATACATAGGGAGAGTCAGCAAAAGCGACAGTTTACACTAAGGGTAAGTAAGTAGAACAATTTCACAAATGCACAACGCAAGGATACCTATACAAAATGTCTGTAAATTCCATACTAAACTTACTAAATAAAAAAACACTTCGATAGCATTTCAATAGCTCACCTCACCTCAGCACTAATTTATTTTATTTCATCTCTTAAAGTGACTAACTAACAATAGATATTAAGTAATCTTACTAACATGGTCTGAAATAAAGAATATTTAATTTAATTTAATTTTGATAGCAAAATTCGTCTAATAAATGAAGTCGTTTGTTAAATAAAATAGTGCACCTAGACAACTTAATTATTTCCAGCGAGCGTGGTCATGCGATTTGCATAAAAAGAGGTAATTTGGCGCATAATAGTCAAACACTCGTAATTCGGCATCCATACTTGACCAGACGCGTGTGGCAGCGCCCGCGCTCAATGCCGCAGCGATTACAACGCTAATGAACTCATTGTTTGAATATCTAACGAACTGTGCATAGCGATTTATACCTCACAGGCGGGCTTACGCCGAGCGTCACGCTCTTCTAATTAATAAAGTGACAGCCTAGTAAAATCCAATTAATTAATCTATTATACAATAAGTCTTTACTAATATGCAATTATACTAGGAATACAAATTTCACTTTTACTAAATATTTAATGATCTAGAAAAAATATAATCGACTTAATGAGTTAGGTAATTTCATACTCTAATAAAATCCTAGGTAACCTTTTAAATTTAGTAATAGATCATTTCTAATAAACACTTAAATGACTCTCTACAATGTAGAAGCTATCCATAGAGCCATACTTCATTATAAATAAATATGTGTGTCAAACAGAAAATTTGACTAATTAGGTATCTGATGTGTGTGTGTGTGGGTTATCTGTAGGTAAATGAACACACACTTTTTTACATTTTTAAAATATACAATAATAATTGAAGGTATATAAAGTATACCAATGCATTTTATCCCTGGAAACTACGACAAGAACATATCTTTAAATTGGTTGTTTTTTTTCTGCTAGAGGCGGACAAACGAGCAAGCGAGTCACCTGATGGAAAGTAATCAACGCCGCCCATGAACATCCGCGAAATCAGAGAGATCGGTAATGTGCTGCCGGCCATTTTTAGCGTGGTCCTCTCTTAAGGGTCCCTAAGTCGTAGCCGTCCGGAAATACTCCTGCAGCCAAACCGTTCCACAGAACTGAGGTACGTGGTAGAAAGTGCCTGCGAGAAACGCACAGTATTAGACCGAGACAGTATCAATCGAGATGATGAGGATAGAATGACAATCGCTTGCGAGTGGTTCGATGTAAGAATGTTGTTGAAATGTTTGAGTTTGATTCTCAAAGTGCTTCTTAAAACCAGCAAGATTTTGCGCCTAAACATCACTACTACATAATACTTGTAATAAATAACTAGGCCAATGAGCTTTCTTATAAGCTCCTGATTTATTAATCCTTAAAATAAACACGAAGATAGCTACGGAAAATTGTCTAATAAATTAATTTATACAAAATAGGCGATACGGGCGAATGCGGTTAAAATGTAAATCCAAAATACATAATAACGAGGTGAAGTATCGCGCGACGCCAGCACTGACGACCGCATTATGCAGATAGCATCGGCTGGTTAAATACCGCAACAAGTAAACTGCGAAGCCGATTGTGATGTTTGCGAATGAATAAAGCCTGCGATCACCTATTGTTATCTCGCTTAAACGGCTTATGAATTCACATGTAAACACAATTTACACGTAGAGTTGATGGCTCCACATTGCGCCTTGTCGGTGGGCGCACGCAGTTCGCTCAGGGCGTTCAAGCTAAAATGAACGAAATGAAACTAGTAAAATGCTAAAAGCCACTGGCAAAGCTGTGCGCGGAAGCCCGGCGGCAATACTGACGGCATTTTTTGGCAAATGCTGACAGACTGTATTTAGGGACTCGCTTGTAGCTACCTATGTACCTACGAGTACGTACAGCACTGAGAACAATTTTATATCGAAAAAATAAATGTCAGTGATTTTGATGACCTATTTTTCAACTATATGCCTACATTTTCTTATTTAGTGTGAAAATAAATATTAAAAAGAAAATTTACGTAGTTCTAAATAATACAGAGAACCTGCCATGGGACATTAAAAAATGTATTCTGGAAAAACGAAGGGCACGTCGTGTTTGGCAACTGAGCAGAAACGCAGAAGACAAACGATTTCTCAACAGAGCAATCCAAGACTTGAAATCCCTCTTAAAAGAGTGGCACAACATGACACTAGAGGCTAAGATAGAGTCACTTACTCCAACAGCGGCCACTAATTACTCACTGTGGAAATTTACCAAGAAACTTAACAGCAACCAACCACAACAGGGCAAATGTCTGTTAAGAAAAGATGATCGCAGCTGGGCTAAATCTGCACAAGAAAAGGCTGATTTATTCGCCGAACACCTAGCGAAAGTCTTTAAACCTAACGATGTGACAGATGAAGAGTCGGAAAGATATGTTGAGGTTGTCTTAAATCAACCGTATCAGATGGTATTGCCTCCGCCACGAGCTACA
Organism: Marasmia exigua; assembly: GCA_019059595.1. Lineage (NCBI taxonomy): Eukaryota > Metazoa > Arthropoda > Insecta > Lepidoptera > Crambidae > Marasmia > Marasmia exigua. The sequence continues at coordinate 20,766,013 of CM032465.1, read as the reverse complement.
GTAAAAGAGGTATGGAGAATTGTCAGGTCTCTTAAAGATCGTAAAGCACCGGGCTATGACCTCATCCCGAAGTAAGTGCTGAAAAACCTGCCCAGGAAGGCTATCGTGTTTATAACCACACTCTATAATGGCATTCTTAGAGTTCAACACTTTCCAACTTTGTGGAAGGTCTCGCAGATAATCATGATCCACAAATTGGGTAAACCAGAGAACGAAGTGGGATCCTACAGACCAATTAGTCTTCTGCCGATTTTGTCTAAAGTGTTAGAGAAGGTACTACTACAGAGGATATTACCCATACTCGCAAATGAGGGAGTCATACCGGACCACCAATTTGGATTTAGACAGCACCACTCAACAATTGAACAGGTGCACCAAGTGACTGATGAGATCAGAAAAGCCTTGGAAAATAAGGAATACTGCTCCGCAGCATTCCTAGATGTACAGCAAGCTTTCGATAAAGTGTGGCACGAGGGCCTACTCTGTAAGATCAAAACTTCTCTTCCACATAGCTACCATCTCTTAATGAAATCCTACCTGACAGACAGGTTATTCCAGGTTAGAGAAACAGGAGAGACCTCTGGATTCCATGTCATAGAAGCAGGTGTCCCACAAGGATCAGTGCTCGGTCCAGTGCTGTACACAATTTTTACCTCAGACTTGCCTGAAGCCAATGGGACAGTTACAGCAACCTTCGCGGATGACACTGCAGTAATAGCCAGCAATAGATGTCCTGTAGTGGCTTCCAGTACCTTGCAGAGAGGGCTGAATGAGGTGGGCAACTGGTTAACGAAATGGAGAATCAAGGCTACTAAATCCGCACACATAACTTTCTCACTCAGAAGAGGAGACTGCCCCTCAGTTCGCCTACAAGAAAAAACTCTGCCCCATACTGATCATATTAAGTATCTTGGCCTGCATCTCGACTCACTTGGAAGAACCATGTTAAATCGAAGAGAGAGGAAATAAACATAAAATACAAGAAAATGCTCTGGTTGTTAGGAAGAAACAGCAAACTCTCTGTAGATAATAAGCTCTTGATCTACAAGTCACTACTAAAGCCAATATGGATGTATGGCATACAACTATGGGGAAGTGCCAGTGACTCGAATATAGCAATGATACAGCGCCTACAAAATATCATTCTTCGCACCATATCCGGCGTCCCTTGGTTCGTAACAAACACGGAAATCCACCAAAACCTACAGATGAGCACTGTCAAGGAGGAAATACGATCAACTGCAAAGAAATACCAAGATCGTCTCTCGCTACACCCTAATGACCTGGTAGCGACATTAAAAACCCAAAACTACCCTAATCGCCTAAAAAGGCACGATATACTCTGGCTACAGGAGAGAGTATAGGGTCACTGGACCAGGAGAAGTGTCCTTACTGGAGGGCACACTCAGCAAGCCTATCACAATCAACGCATCCATTCATAGTTCAAAGACTGATCGTGGATTAAAATAGAACAAAAAAAAAAAAAGTTCTAAATAATGTAACCTACTAGTCATCGGTGGCTTTTATTTGTGTTAAGTATCTGTATTACAAATTCCGTCAGTATGTTCACGATAATACGTCAAGTATCGGATATCGTATTTAATAAACACAACGTGAACCTTTGTCACGAAAGACGTGTATGTTTGCTTTTCATTAATTTCACAGCATTGTTATCGTGAAAACTTAAAAAAAAACCATATTATTATCGGTGTTCGCGACGGCCACAACCAATCTTTTACCTATTTGTTTAAAACATTTACTTTTTTATATTCTTCTATTTTGTTATGCCTTTTTGATGTTTATTGTAAAAAACCAAGGAATAAAATGGGTGTGACGAAATATATGTTTTCGCTCGGACAAATTCAGCCGTCCGTTTTAATCGGTATTACAACATTTTGCTAAAAAGGGGTTTGATGTTGGCAGGGCCTAGACTTTGTACGAGTATATATAATACTCTGACGAGTATATAATACTCTTTATTGGAGCTATGCTGACGTATTTTAACCATAGACTTAGGATGCCGTCCTAAAACATAGGGACAAAGAATTTACTGATTACTTTAATCTACATAGTTTTTACGCAAAATTTTTACAGTCGTAAAGCAAATTCGGTTAAATAAAACAGATCCTACTTAAGTTTTAAAATATAATAATATTTCATTTTCATTAAAAATGTAACGGTATATTACACTAAGAACATTCGTACAAACAAACAACCTTTCAAATAAGTACGAATTAGAACTTAACGGTGTCTAAAATGTTAGGATTATTTGACTTAATGTCTTACCTAACTCTGCAAGAAAATAGCCACAACCACAAGGCAAAATAAAATTACAAAACAGAGCACTTTTTCATGTGCAGGCGTAAAACGCAGACTGGCTGAGCACAGTCAACAATAGCAGTGAGGCGCCCGCTCTCGCCGGCAACTACAACAATGCATGTGAAGTGATGCGAGTTGTAACGGAAGTGACTCGAGTGAAATGATGTAAGTACAAATAAATATACGTCATCTTATCTGAAACTAGGGCATTCTATAAGTATTAAAACGACAATAGGCGGGGTAATCCAGCACACCAAGACCGGAGATAAATAATTGAGAAAAGTAAATTTTCCCTAACTGACATTACCTAAAAAAAAGTTGTGTAATAAACACTTTCACAATAAAATGTAAACAATTTTCTTAGATACAATAACTTAAATTAATAAACTGCTTATAGAAACTTAAGTCTACCTCTCAAAGTCTTTATTTTACCATTTTACTAAGAAAATTGTTAACTTTTGACCGTAATAGTGTCGATTACTTAATTTTTATCTTTATCACATTTCTTGTTTTGCCCCCGAGAAAGACACAATTGAACCAATTCGCATCTCTAGACACGGCCTGTTCCAAAACAACAATCCAAGTATTAGCCGGCACAATACTTGCCACCCCGTGCGGCAAGCGTCGAGCTTGCCCGGCAGATGTGCCGCTCGCTTGCTCTTTTTGCGGGATCACATGTGTTCCAACCGGGGATATTCTTTTAATTAACTACAGGAATTTAATGTGTTAATAAAGTAGTGTTGTAAGAATACGTAGGTTTTATATAAATAATATGAATAAACATTTGTCAAATTAGATATTTAATTACTACAAACATAGGGATAGGATTCTAGGGAGGTATTTATTTGTACACTTACAAATAAACTTGTAAAGTTGAAGAGCTTTAAATATTAAAATTACGAGATTTGACGATTACAATAATCTTATCACAGCACACATATGTAGAACATCAAGTGATCATATTCTCTTTGTAGAACATTACAATTTATAATTGTTTTGTTATAAAAACTTTATATTTATAAACATTGACGAATAAAGCTATGTCTTCCCGCTATAATTTTTTTTACCCGACTTTAGCGAAGCAAAAAGGAGGGTTATGATTTTGACCTGTATGTATATATGTATGTAAGTATGGTTGTTCATCTGTTCCCTCGTAGCTTCTAACCTTGTTATCAAATTTTAAACAAATGAGGTGTCGTTAGAAGAGTCTTGATTGTCTTCTGGTTATAGCGACATGACGTCACGTTCAATTGTCTACAGCGCCCTATTCTAGGGGACTTAGTGTAAGAACTAAAAAATAATTGCTTAAGTATCGTGTGGGATATTAAAAGAAAAGGCTTTTTAAGAAGTTAGCTAGCCATTCTGTTAGTTCAATTGAGAATTTAGTTACTGATACTGTTCAATCAAACCTCCTGTCATGACTTTCTTACCTTTCTATTTGGTGACTTCGTTTATAAGAAAGTAAAAATAACGTTTATTTGAAAGCCGATGACTACATAATAAAATAACGCAAATTAGTTTTTTCAAATTTTTCCTTTTGTCCTTAAATTAGTGACCCAACACGAGTGTTCTCAAAATTAAACTCTGAGATTAACAGATAATCGTATTCCAAAAGTTATATTAGACCGAATCCGACACGTGCTTTGTAATGTTTAATCAGAGACTCCTCTTACCACCCTGAACCAAAATTAAGTAAATCAGACGCCGCTGAGCCGTTGTTTAAATAACGTCGTATTTACAAAGAGCTCATACGAGTGTCGGCGACTTACGGAGAGAGTTCTCTGTGTACTTAAAAAGAACAATTCTCTGGTAAACGTTTTACTAACATTTGTGCGGCGTGGCCCCTACCACTGAGAGGCGGGACGCATCGTCCTCAACGACTTCCGAAGGAACTTTATGTTATGATTCGACGTAAACGAGTGCCGAGTCAGTAGTAAGGGTAGGGCTACCAAATCAAAGTACAAAAGTCGAACGACAGTGTCTAAAGTCTAAGGCACATTAACTAGAGAAATCCCTCGTGAGAAAATTAAAATTATTAACATCCAATGAATAAAATTAAGTTTAATAACTCAGACCCCCTCCAGGATTGACCAATTTTCTTTTATAAGCATCTGAGCCTGGAAATGTTATTTAAAATATAAACGTATGCTAAATGAGTCGAGCACGAGCTGAGCGCAAGCCGAGCCGCTATACTCGGATGTCATCTTCAAGTGAGGACGTACAACGAGCCTACGGTAATCACTCATTCCCAATCCCTTTATGTTCATCAAAAAACCAACTCCAAATTGTCGAACAGTCTAGTACGAACCAAACGCTCGAAACGCGCTCGTTTGACAATCGGATTCGGTTAACAAAAGCAAATACGAGTAGGATAATTATTAGTGTATTGATTGAGTGACATGAAGTAGCTGAAAAGAGCTTCAACATACACACACAGTTCTGAACAAATGCAGGCTAATATCAAACATTATTTCTCTGTAATATTCTGTTTTTATTTCAAAAAAAGATTTTATATTTTATTCTTGAGGTGCTTAAACAGATAAAAGGTACATCTATGGCCTACCTTAGGTGATAAAGGAGCTTTAAATACACTAGCAGTTTGGAAGGGAATTCATTTTATCTTTTGGAAGAAATTAATCAATCAATCGAGTATGATAAACTGAGGTGCCTAATGATGAGTAGGTGCACAATACTTTTTTTTTATGTGATAATTGGCAGACGAGCAGACCGATCACCTGATGGTAAGCAATTGCCGCCGCCCATGGACAACCGCGATACCAGTGGAGTCACAAGTGCGCTGCCAACAGTTTTAATCCCCCTTTCCCCTGGATTGGGCCTCCGGTGCCCTCAGTCACGCAGCGAAACACAGCACAATGCTGCTTCACGCTGGTTTTCTGTAAGGCCGTGATATCACTCCAGTCGAGCCGGCCCATTCATGCATTCTTTATATTGATAAGTAATTAATTATATGTAAATATTTGTAATCTCACTGTTGATTCTGATATCCGTAACACAGGTGCTTGAGCTACCTATCTCGGAGTCAGATCAATGTATGTGAATTTGTGAAATATTTATATTTATAAAAAAAAAGTTTTTTTATAGTTTTACGGCTTAATATGCCTGGCAGCCCTAAGTAGTAGGAAGCATTTTTATACTTTTTTCGTCAGTCCGGAGATGTAGCGGCGGCGATACGCGAGTCTCCGCGTAAATCTGTCCGAGTGGCTCCTGCTGCCCAGGAGATACGGATCGTCGCCGGAACCGCACACTAGATACGAGTACTTGCTACTTCTTTTTCCTTGTTCGAATTCTCAAACTGATTTATTGGCAGCGATAGGGCATTTTCTTAATATTATTTTACCAATTTCTGTTTTGCTCTTAGCAAGAACTACGCCATCACTATACATAGGTACGTGCGTTAATTAATAAAGCTAGGACAGCCTTTGAGTCTCCTCTAATAGAAAAATTGGCTGACCTTTATCTGATTAAATTAGTTGACGGTGGGCTTCTTCAACTATGCGTAAATCGTAGCCTATTTGACTGATATGATCAAAACCTAGGGTCTTATTCATTCATAATATATATTGTCAAAACTTTTCTACGTAAAACGGTTTTAAAGCAGTTTTAATTCTCTTTTCGAAATTTTTGTGTGAACGTTTTTTCTACAACTACTCTATAACACTGTGTCAGCTAACAAAATTTTATAGAAATGACGTTTATGAATAAACCCCCTTCAAATTTCATATAACTTCTACTACTTATAACTGAGTTACTGGAAACTGTATTAAAAATTAACTTCTGTAGTTGATAATAAATTGAAATAGCAATATGTGATATATTTTGCTGCATGAGTGAGGTTACCGGATGTCTAACCGCGAAAAAGGACGGTTAGGTTGGCAGTAGGTACACTTGTAACTCCACTGGTGTCGATGGGCGGCGGAAATTGCTTACCATCAGGTGATCCGCCTAAAAAACTGGACCTCGTGCGGCTCCCCTAGCGTCGTCGCCGGTACAACCAGTACGTACAACACTCGCTCCGGGCGCTTATTCTACGCGCGCGATGTTCCGCGTAACAGCGTTGTTAGCGTATTTTGATTGAAGCAATTACCCGGGGAGGTGACTAGCGAAGCCAAGCTTTATAAACGCTGACATTATGCCGGTTCATTACGGTTTGTTGTAAATAATTGAATTTACGTTCCGAGTTTATTTGTGGAGTAAGGTACTATATGACTATTCGACTACTCGTACTCGTAAAATTAAAAGTCGTCCTGGTCTAATTTTTCAACAGGAGCCATAGCCTAATTGTTTTTTGGCTTAGAGAGTTAGAGTGTGTGTGTCCCAAACAGATTATCTCATTCCCATATTTTCAATATTTTCAATATACTCTATTCTATGTATAGTATATTTTTCTTTGATAACTTAATACAGCATGTGAACAGAAAGTACTACCCACATAATTCTAGAGGTATACCGCACCATGAGAAATCAATAAGCTTCCGCAATTTTCACAACTATAACAAGGTTTTCTACTCTCATGCATGTTGTAGTCTGGCTGATACGCCATAAATAACAACTATGAGAAAAGGCAATTTAAACAATCTCATTTTACCAATCAATGTGAATTTTATTTTTGCTTTATCATGAAAAAGAGGAAATTTAATTTTTCGCACAGCGCTAGAGTCGGTCCGGCCGCCCGGGGGTGCCGCTCGCGGCGCTCGCTCAGCTCGCTCAGCTCGTTCGCTTATTACGCTCCGCGCTATACTCCGCTGTTGTTTTTACACGGATTTCGGCTGTAACAATTACGCGGTAAGGTGACGAGCGACGCTTCGCTTAATTCAATTGCCGACATTATGCCGCTCTGTAACTCATTTCGGGATAAAATGATGCGGCTCAACTTGCGCGGTTTGTTGGGAACCATTAAACTTGTGGCGAGGAGGTTTCCCTAGGTACAAAATACGAGTAGGTAATGGTCTATAGATCTGAAAATATTTACTTTTGTAAATTATAACTTTACGGTTTCAAAGATATCGCGTCAATTTATAACTATACAATTTATAACAAGCTATAAACGATTGCCTTACATAAATTACGTAAAAAATATTATCGCATATAAATATATATAGAGCGGACAGTTGACATTTTTACAAATTATGTATTTCTGTTGCCGCTATAATAACCGACAATAAACAAAAATAAATATTCAAGAGAGGCTCTCGTACAAAAAACGCAATTTATTGCCTATTTTTTCTCGATATCCAGAAATGGTTACATGTATGCAAATGATTAATAATAATAGGTAAATAATTAAATCAATGAAACGGAACCCTTCGTGCGCGAGTCCGACTTGCACTTGACCAGTTTTTATATATATATGGAACATGCACGAGCAAGCGGGGAACCTGATGGTAAGTGACCACAGCCGCCCATGGACGATGTCCATGCTCCATCGGAATACAGATGCGTTGACTCAAGGAGTGACAAATTGTACGTGCGTCATAACATAAGTAGATAAGAATGTATTTATATGTTCCAGACCTCAGCTTTTAAGCATAATTTAATTTAAAAGTAATGTTTAACAATTTAATATAATATGTGCAAGAGCATGAATTCTAACGAAATTCGAAGCGTAAGTCATCACAACTAGCAAAGTGCACTTTATCTATTAAGAAGATGTCTGTGCTTTTCAACTAATAGAATTTTTAATCAAGTTGCTTGCGGCGGCGCCGCGGCGGCACGGGTACGCCAGATTAATGTAATTGGACGACGCCGTCACAAAGGCAAATTGTAATCCCCTCTTTCATTATATGTATGTATGTCCGGAACATGGAACCCAGACAACGTGTCGTATTTTTTCTGTATTCTATCTAGTGCGACCTGGCAACGTGAACTCCAGCACAATTTTATTTTCGTAAAAGGAACGCCGAGTGTTTGACTAACAAATGTTGGAATCGCAGCAAAGCCACGATTTGCATAACGTCATCTTCACTGCGGCTGCCGTTTGACCCGGTGCCGGGTGTGATATCTGCGCGAAGCGTGACCGATACGGTCGCAGCCGCAGCTCGCAGGTCAGAACGCCCCCTTAAATCGGCCGATTGCAGCACAGTCGTTAGGAGAGCACGAAGTGTCGGGACAATTAAGTTGAAGCGGCGATTGTGAGCGGTGCCAAAGCGGATGTAGGTCAGTGAGTGCGGAGTGGACCAGCACCGTGAGGTGACGGCAGATTCGGTGCCGATTGTGCCGGCAGCCCGGCCGCCCCCGAGCGCGCGTGCCAACGCATTCTCACTACCTCTCTTTTAATTACTTAACATGTTTACACTCTTGCAAATTGCCTTAAATGTTATTATTGTTTCCTAAAACCACAATGAACACAATCAGTGTTTTGTATTTATTTTCAACAAAAATTTGATTTATATATAGAGAGTGAAATCATGATAAAATTACTATTAAAATACAGTTATGCAAAGCGCCACCCGTTAAGTAAAACATTCTCCCGTCATGGTACGGATGGCATCACAAAATTCATTCTCAGTCAATCCATACACTTTATACATATATATTAACATTTTACAATTGTGTATTATATGTAGGTAGTAAAAGCATTGTGATTTTGACATTTATACAGACTACACACTGACCCGTAGTAAATACAAACATTAGGGAATCATAAAGCCTTATCTGCATGCTCCTATAGATGCATCCGACGGGAAAATGTCTCCATTTGTCTATATAAGTAGGGAAGATAAGGCGGTTTAGTGCACTCTCTAATACACCGTGACCCTCGATGCTCGATTTTCGAGGTTTTAATCCGCCTTTATATCGAAAGGCACTCTACACGTAGAGTGGCTACGCTATTACCATATTTAGGACACGAAGTAGCATATTCAAATCGATAAATATTACGAACGGTTCTCTGTATCATATTTTTAATACTTTGTGTATGTTAGTCTAATTCATTGACAGTTTTACATCTGGTATTAAAATGTTATGTGTATACGACAGAGTAAAACTAACATAATATGGAGTAACGACTTTCATTCTTTGTCCTAGCTTACATGCAAGCATACATTATGGCGAAACTAGTTTGTAGAGCAAGATAAAAGCGAACACAGCACGTGCAAGGGAAACTGCGCTCTGGAGCGGTCGTGATAAGGAGTATTTATACGTGTGTTTAAACGAGGTTTTTACTCGCTGCTACGGGTATTTTGGATAGTGTAAAATATGAGTGCGGCTGCCGTGAAATGAGCTTCGTGCTTCCTGTCACCCAGTATCGTGATGCACTTTTCTAAATTTAGATTTTAGATAACTCGCTGCTGATCAACAAACTCATAACAGAGACAGAGCAGCTGTTCTCCTACTAAGAACTTGCGTGATAATCTGAGTAATAAAACAGAGTTTTTACGACCACATTATGGAGTCATAATAATAACATGGTAAGTTTCTCTCCGTAAACACCTAATAATACTCGGGTGCTGTGGGTTTTCAAGCGGAAGTAAATTTACTCTGCAAATAATAATAAACTAACTTTTCGAATGATTCCTATCATTCGAATATAATATAAATTCGTTCTTCTAGTTAACCTATTTTAGGACTTCATTAATGGACAATACGACAAAAATCATTTTTCGATATGAAATATACCATTCTTGATTAGGCTCATAGAAATTTAAGAAAAATAAATTCAGAATTTTTAAACAGATATTAATGGAGAAAAAAAATAAAATGTAAAAATCCTCCTGTGACGTCATCACTCGGCATGACAAATTAATAACGCTATAAAAAAAGCAAAAAAAAAAGTAAAATCTCTGATCATAAAATGACAAGACAAAATGATGACAGTGACAGTAAGTAACTTAAAGTCACCAAATTTTTTTATTGGGCGTATAGCACCGACATCACAATACGTTAAGCCTCAGGACTACGTCACTTCCGGCAAATATTAATAATAAAAAATAAAAAAAATACACATATTTAATGATAACTAAAAAATTTGGGTCATCTTTTTTCTCTTTCTTTATTCGAAAAGCTAATAAAAATACTATTTTTTTTTTGTCGTATTATCCATTCTTAAATGGTAGGTAGGTTAGGTACTAGGCACCTTTTTAATTTTAGGCAAACTTTTGGACCGTGGGAGAGACCCACTTCGGCTTGACTAGGCCGGCTCGACCGGAGTGATACCACAGCCTTACAGAAAACTAGCGTGAATAGCGTCTGTGCTGTGTTTCGCTGCGTGAGTGAGGGTACCTGAGGGCTAATCCGGGGAAGAGGGAGGTTTAAAGGTTGACAGCGCTCTTGTGATTCCACTATTGTTGCGTGTCTATGGGCGGCGGCAATCGCTTAACACCAGGGGATTCGTCTACTCGTCTGTAATCTAACACATTACATAACACGCAAAATTTAGGCAGGAGGTCATACCCACCAATTTAATTAAATAGCAATGCGTAGAACTATGAATAAAATATATCAATTATTTTTACTTCCTAGTTCAATACTTATAACTTAGTCTATTACAAACTTAAGTTTGATAGGATAAATTACTTTTTAATGAATTTAAACCATCTTATTTTTTAAAGAAAGTTGTTTACCATCGGCAAAAAGGTTTCCAGAATGACCATAGGTTAAAATAATAGTCATAACGTGTCTAGACTATTATTTCCTAACTCTGTGGTACAAACCAAGCAGTTTGTCTTATAGGGATGGTGCACATGCCGGAATGAGTGCACAGTGCAATGCGGGCTGCGGGTGCGCGTGGGCACCCGAGCGTGGCGCCGATAGCCCCTTCCCAGCCGGTCGCCGCAAATAATGCCTGCCAGACACCACGTCATTGTACAACTCATAGAGTAAAATGTATACAACTGTTCTAATACATACTGAAAACATTTCGAACTTTTTATAACTATATTTTGATTCCACAAGTGAAAAGCCTCGAAAAAATTGCATACTCTATCATGGTTCTGTTTATACATTCTGCCTTGCACGTCGCAACACAAAAGAGCTTTTTGTGTATGAACGAACATAAACAACAATAGACAATACGACCAAAATCATTTTCTGAGATGAAAAATACTATTTCTAGATTAGACTCATAGAAATTTAAGGAAAATAATTTCCGGAATTTTTATACCGATATTTATGGAGAAAACGTAAAAATCCTCCTGTGCCGTTATCACTCGGCATGACAAATAAATATTGCTTTTGCTCACGTTGATTAAAAAAAGTAAAATCGCTGATCATAAAATGACAACATAATGACAATGACAGTAAGTAATATACAATCACCTTAACTTTTTTTATTGGACATAGAGCACCGACATCACAATACTTTGAGCCTCAGGACTACGTCACTTCCGGCATATTAATTAATATTTAAAAAATAAATATTTTAATAAAAACACACATTTAATGATAAGTAAAAAATATGGGTCCTCTTTTTTCTCTTTCTTTGTACGAAATGCTATTTTTTTTGTCGTATTGTCCATCATGAAATCTACGGGATTTTTAAATAAAAAATCCGTGACAATCTTACTTTACTTGAAATGAAAGATTTCGTACAAAAATCGTCATCATCATTTTAGCGTTTTGTCCAGGTCCCAATCTTTCGCTCCGGTGCTCGGGGAAGCAGAAAAACGGTTTTCTGCTTCTACTCTTCCATTTCGCACGACCTTATGCATCGAATGTGGTCAACTTATTGGCACGCATCATCATCCCTTACGACGTCAAGCCACTTCTCCAAAACCATCATGTTCTTATTTTAAAATTTACGAGGCTTTTGTAACGATACGCATATCACTGATTTTTTAAAAAGCACTACTAACACACATAATAAGTTTTAAAAAATCCAACAATCGATTCATTGCGATAAAAATATTTTTTTACCTTATATCGGGTAGCTTCTGATTTTATCTCTTAAAATCAAATTTCCTCTTTCCGTAAGTTTGTATTAAAATTTGTTCATCTTGCTCCTTTTATTTGTAAAATACTATCTACGTTCGTCAGGCCCCAGTGGATCAATTTGTTTTATAGGCCATCCTGTCTTTAAAAGACAGCATTCTGGCAAACTCTCCAGGGGGCTGGCTTAATAATTTACGACCTTAGAGAAAATACCCTACTTTACTTTATAAATAAACATGTTGCCAAACAAGAGATTACAAAAATTACACTCGTAACTTGTATTTGTAGCTACGTAAAGTTATTAAAGTGTTTTGTTTTTTTTTATTACGACTAGGATGTAAATTAGACATTTCACAATGATAATGAGGTTGTTTTTTTTTAAAAAAAAAGCTTGTTACTTATACTCATTACTCGTATCAAATTCGCTAATAGCATCACAGAGTTAAAAGTTACTTCCTAATAGAATCAACTGCGCTAACCAAACGTATCCTAAGATAATGAATACTTTACTTCCATTAAAGATTTATAAAATGAATAAAATATGTGATTCAAAGAAATATGTACTGCTCAGACACGCGGGGTTACACAAATTACTTCAATAAGCACGCATGATGTAGGACGGGGCTCCCGCGAAATGGCGAAATTCCATCCGCCGTGGATGCGCTACTGAATACAAATTCACATGTACTCCAATTATAGGAAAACGATTTGGTACGAATATTCTTGGCAGACTTGCAAATTTCGTCTCGAATCAGCAAAATATATTTATTTTGTCGGCGCTGGAACGGTCCCGCGATGAGTCCGTGACTTTCCCTTTCTAGACCAGTCGGACAGCTCCCGAGGACCTAGCTTTACGAGTATAATGGTGCCACTTAAGTTAGACGCGCAAAAGTACTCCAACGATATTATTTACGCATAAAACCAGAGCGGTTTTACAATCTAACCTTAAAATACTTACGAAAATCCTCAAGATTATCTCGGATAAGCCGAGAAGAAAATATCCGCCCTATTACAATTTGTCAAATAAATTTCCTTCTAAAACCTAATCCGAAGAATGGCAATAGGATTTTATATAGCCGACTGGCCGAGATTTTAAGATTTTGGAGCGATGCAGGTGGAGGGTTTCTTTGCTTTTCGAGTTGATAGTCGGGCGAGAGTGTTCCGTCGGTGCAGGGGCGGCTCGGCGGCGGCAGATGTAATTTGGGCGGTAATCCTGAGCGCATTTTTGCAACTTTGCGCCAGCGCAGTTAATTACCTCTACCACACCTCGCCTCCAGAAGCTTCTGGCAAATTAGTGAATCGTACAGCTTTATCTACAATAAGTTATTGTATTCTTAGACACCTGCCATAGGCGTTACTTTGCAATGTTGGTAAATGTAGAATAAAACGTACTTTTTTCACGAAGGCTACCGAAAAATTAAACACTAAAAAGCATTAAAAAAAATTCTACGAAAAAAAACCGCCTTCAAAAACCGCGAACTAAAAAGTGTAAAATAAATTTTTTAACACATATAACAGTACACGAGAAAAGGTGTTATTGAAGTCGGCGCCTAATCCCTGTTGAGTAATTGAATGAAGTATTACAAGATAGTCTTGGACGCCGTCTTCAATAACATCTTTTCTCGAGTGCACGGTTATAAAATGTTATTTAAAATGTTAAAAATGTTATTTTACTCTTTTAAGTTCCAGGTTGAAATCGGTTTTTTTTTTCGTAGACATTTTTTCTATACTAATGATAGATGTACTAAACCAATCCCATCACTAGTTATTTTATATCTTATACCTTGTGGTTTGTTCCTTGGTCCCTCAGTTTTGTTATAGTTATTGTATGACTCCTCATCCAATTGGTAATATATTCGTCTTAAAATTCAAACCACGGGCAATTGAGGATTCCGTGATCAATGTTCAATGAATATCCGTAGATCTTTTTAAGATATCTAAAATGTATTCTATAGAACAATTCATAAATTTTATTCAGTCTTGTTTAGCCAGCCTTCGTAAATTAAGCGCGCAAAAATTAATTAGTAGTTTATGAGTTAGCCGACTATGGAAGCCTAAAAAAGACAGATTTTAAAATACATTTTTTTTGGTAGTAAGAAGAATAACAAAACAACGTTGCGTCCTCGAGTATTGGGATTCTGTAGGCTTACGCATAATTATGTATAAGTTAACTTCGAAATGAAGGTCTAAACTCAAACCCGCAACCCTCGTGTTAGTATTAACAAAATATTTCTCTTGTTGTTGGCGAGCGCTTCACGCAAACTTTATTACAATGGATGTCACGTGCATGAGACACGTACGATGGGCGGACACAAAAACGAGTTGTAATTTTAATTAAAACGTCACAACTTTTGAACCCACAATACTTTATGTGAGTTAGCGGAATTTTAGCAACCACACATTGTAATTCTCGCGGATATAATTAATTTTTGTTGCTTAATACACTCGGCAAGAAAACAGCTACGAAAATTAACACTGTGTGTTAAAATATAGGTCAGATGTTACATTTATTCGTTTTAAGGGTTCCGAACCTCAAAAGGGTAAAATGGAATCATTTAGTATCACTTTGTAGTCCAACATAGCCTGTAGCCTGTCTGGCTGACTTATGTGACCCTTATTCATAGTAACACATTAAGCGGCAAACACCAGCGATCGGCATATCTTCGCCAAGCCGAATTGTTGAGAAAACCTCCGAATATGAATACCTGACGTGGAGAGATTCCGGTTCTATAAGCTGGGGTACCGGAGCAAGCCTTTCTTGCGTGATCAATACCACCGATTAGTTAGCATCCGCTATAGCTTCACACTATTAGAAATTACTAAGCAGAAAGAAAAATCTTAAATCCATGCGTATCGTGCTTCGAAGACATATTCACTATACTTTACTACCCTTAAAGACGTTTTATCACACGCTACAGGCCTTTCCGAGTTAATACGGCTGTAAGGCATTCATATCTATGAATGAGCCGAGTTGTGTGGATCGTACAGGAGCAGCTAAAACGCGCGAGCATGCAAACGTGTTAAACAACACTAGTAACCATCCCATTGCATTGGTATTACATACTTCAATACACAACTAACTACTCTAATAGTTTATAACAGCCCATGAATACTACCCACTGATTAGTCAATGCGTCTGTGCAAAATTTTCAGAAGTAACATTTTCACTTGATCCAAATTAAGGAAATTAGACGCAGGCATAGCATCCATTCCTTGGCAGTGCGGATTTATAAGAAAAAATGTGTTATTTTTATATTATAATACAACTAAGCGACTTGAAATAAAAAAATCGGTGAAAGTGCGAATCGGGCTCGCTCACTGAGGGTTCCGCTTCGGAACCCTATTTACAAACGAAGGCAGGAACGTAGGAAGTTCTGTACGTATGTACAGAACTTCCGTAACGTAAATCGAATCGCTCAATTTTTTCGTTTTTTTTTAAATATAGAGTCTGAATAAATAAAATCATCATAAAAAATATTTGATATATTTTACACTGTGCACATCAAGCCCTTTCATACGATACCCCACTTGAACTCGTATGTAACTTGACTTTGAACTTTGGACCCCATATAAAAATCAAGATCCCCTATTTTATATGATTTTATTACAAATGTACAGTTTTCAAATTGTTCTCTGTAAGTTTTATGTTACTTGCCAAATTTCAAAGTTCTATGTCAGCGGGAAGGTTTTGATTCCTATAAGAGATTCGAGATATACGTTTTTCGGTTTATAGACGGACCTGTTTTTATGACATCAAAAAACTGTAGACCTTATTATATATGGTTTAAAAGACATCCTCTTTTTTGGTCCAAGAGGTGGCCAAAATTATTTTTTGCTGTAGTCTGTAGGACTTGTCCCCTGACTAGTTATTACTACGGCACCAAAGTTGTAGGGTCACTATCCGTGGTTTTGTTACAGGTGAAAAATCAACATCTTAATACATTTTCAGTGAATAAACTAACAAAATCATTTTTTTTGTATTGCTAAATCTTGACATTTGAACATCAAGGGGACACGATCAAGTCCTAACAGCATATAGCAAACAAATATTTTGGCTGGCTCTTTCATATTTGGACCAAAAATATATGAAAGGATCTCCTTTCAACTGGATACCTCCACGTGTTTCCCAAATAAAGGGTCTCGACACACAGACGGACAAGAAGGTGATCTCATTAGGGTTCCATTTTTACCTTTTGAGGTTTGGAACCCTAAAAGTATTTAACATAAACAAAAGAACTAAAGCGGTAGATAAACCCAGTTGCAAATGGACTGGAAACGGCCAAGCAGAAAGGTAGCCTGTCCTGAATGGCGCGGCGCAGCCTTTGCGTGCCAACATTTTAATTAGCCTCCATTACAAAAGCTCGTTTCTTATTCCGCAAAACATCTTCATTTGTATCAGTAGGCTTGCTGGAAAATTTTATTAACATTCGTTTTGGATTTAAAAATGTATGTTCTATACATATACATTCCTTTAACCACGTGTTCTAAAAACTATTCTGACTGAAAAACATTGGTTCTACGGCTTCTCTTCGAATTAATACAAATTGATCAAGTCACGTGTCCGACTTTGTATAAACAATTGTTTTTTTTTTAATTTATAAGTTACAGAACAAATGTTGTTCAGAATGATTGGTAAAACACGTGGCTAAAGCGTTTATGCATAGAATGCCAACATCTCAAAATGCCAACCGATCGCAAAAAAGAAAACTTTGTAGAATGCCAACTTCTCGAAATGCCAACTTCGCGAAATACCAACTTCTCTAAATGCCAACTTCTCGAAAAGGGATGTAAATGTTCACAGATTCAGGGTGTATGATATTTCTCTATAGATATTGAACTTACTTGTTTACTCGTCCTCTTAAAACTTAAGTCAACAAATACCTCATGATATTTTTACAAAGTGATAACAAGCATTTAATGTAAAAATTTAGAAGTAAGTATAAATAATGCAAAAGTATTGTTTTATTATTTTGAATTTAATTTACGATAATTATTATTGATATTATAATTTTCTGCCCTGTTTATTATAGCAAGAAGTATCAACCATCCTGATGGCACGTTTTATCGAACTAAAACTATCTTTTGTAAATTTATATGAGAATTAGTTGAAAGCTGCTGAAGTTGTTAGCATAAAATTTGCATGGGTTGTAGGCGGTAACCGTAGGACCAAACGTAAGCTTTATTTGATCAAGCTATTTAAAAGGTTCTGCAGATTATAATACCGAAGTAGGTAATGGATTAGTCAGAAAATCCAAATTACATAAGAATGTAAGTGGTATACGAAATTGGTATTTAAATATTTAAAATACAATATTGCGTTTTACCCAGCTCCAAAGATTAAAGTGGAGTAACACCCGCAGCCGATTATTATTTACAAGTTATTCTGCGCGGTATTTCTTTTTCGATAAGGCTGTATTTTAACTAATAATTAATTTTGTATGTACTATTACTCTGTGTTAATACCAATAATTCCATATTTATAAAATAAACCTCATTTCTTGGTTAATTAATACAAATTGCATTTGAAATGAATAGTTAGAAACCGACATATTATCAGAAAGGCGCGAGACCATGTGTTAAGGAAAATATAAAGGAAAGCTATTACACAGACATTTAAATCTAATTACGTAGGTAATTAAATCATACAGATCAATAATGTCTAAAGGCAGTCGCCTTTAGAAATTTCGGACTAATTCGGGAAAATTAGTCAATTTCCCGAATTAGTCTCTGAGATGATGAAGTTTTTTTCGTGCATTATACCTGTATAATATAATTGAGAGAAAGCGATAAATCAATTGCCGGATTGAGCTTAGATTTTGTATGTGATACGTTACCTAGTTCTATAATGTTGATTGAAGATTTTAATAAAAAAGAAACCACGGGCAAAAAAATGTTTGACAGGAAATAAAACTCACCCCTATCCTATTTAAATTTCGCACAAAGACGGAATTACTAGCGCTACGTATACAAAAAAAATATGTCGTGGATAATCAAAGGTGGGAAAAATTGCGACTGATTATAATAGACTCATTCATAATATACGTAGAGTTCGTTGCAGGGATAAAATCCTTGCATGTACGAATAGTGTAGACAAAAAACAAAAATCTTCAGCTAAAAATAACCACAAAACACATCTTACTTAAAAATTTACACATGTATTCTACCATATCAAAAATACGGCGTCACTCACGCACCCCTACGAGCCTGAA
Organism: Marasmia exigua; assembly: GCA_019059595.1. Taxonomy (NCBI): domain Eukaryota; kingdom Metazoa; phylum Arthropoda; class Insecta; order Lepidoptera; family Crambidae; genus Marasmia; species Marasmia exigua. The sequence continues at coordinate 20,747,600 of CM032465.1, read as the reverse complement.
AAAAATATGTCGTGGATTAGCAAAAGTGGGCGAAACCGCGACCGAGTGCGGAGTGCATTGCGGAGGCGGCGCACGTCCGAAATCCGACACTTGGCACAGTTTGCGACTGCGCCCGCTAAGAGTTTTAAGTTTTAATTACGCCTCTGCAAACTAAACCCAATCGCGCTATTGCTACGCGTTCCTGGGAATCGAGCGTTTCTATTCTAAAGCCGATAGTACGCGGCTTAATTTATGCTGATAAAAATTACTCGCTTTAAAGCAGTTAACTTCTCAGCTTTTAAAAAGCCACTACTTCAGGCGATTTCAGGGGGCCTCCCCAATCTAGAGGTCAAATGTCATATGAATAAAAGATAATTATCAAAAATATTTTTAGAAAATTTAATAAATTTGGTTTGAGTATATCGAAAAGTTTGAAGAGGTCCTCGAAAAAGCATTCCAAATGTTCCGACCAAATCCCATATAGAAGCGAGAGTTTTTTAAGTTTTAATTACACACCTACTAACTTACGCTCCGTAGTACGGCGTAGCGTAACTACGACTACGAGCGTAGCCACGCTCTCGTAGCACAGCTACGACCTAGTAGCACTAACAAATTTTTATTTCATTCATCAACTAAAAAAGTTATTTTGAGCCATAGTTTAATTTTTGTATTCACTATGAAAATGGAAATGTTGAGTATGCTTTACGAGTATACAATTTATACGTACAGAATAGGTTCTATATAAATTACTGCACTTAAGAGAGATAGATCTTGGCCTGTCTCGGGTCGTTCCACTTTAGTTTAAAGCACGTGCTTTGTATTCCTAATCTAGTCATTGTTCTGGCACCACTATATATAGTTTGACATAAATCCAAAATTCTTAATAAGATATAAGAAAATATTACTATTATAATAGAATCGTTCAGAAAAACCAGACCTGGTATGACCATACTTTCATTGTTAATAACCATGTAGAATAAGTAAAAAAAAAACATAATTGTAACAGACAGAGAGAGTAGTCTACATCACATATATATGTATACCTAATTGTTTATACAAATACGGACTGCGAAAGTTATGGTCATCCGAAAGTCCAGTGGACAATGTGTACCACCATAACCTATACAATATTTGAAAGCTGGAAGCTAGCAGTAACACCACGAACAAAACTGTGAAATAAATAAAACAGAGGACCAACTCGAGCAATTCTACAGCGATAAAACGCAAAAGGAACGGTATTTAAATTGAATACGCCGTAAATAAATGCTAAATGAGACAAAGGACTGTGAGAGAATTGCAATCTAAACAAGAATAAAAGGAGTAATGTATCTTTAATGAAAGAGACGAGGGCGGCGGGCGCCGGCGCCTCCAGATGACCAATCGCACCGCACATGAGCGCGACCATTACTCATTAGGTTTAACCTATTTACTCAACATAGCCTATCTATTTATAATACCTACAAACACCGTAAAAATGTAATCGCTCAAAGCCACCTTAATAAGTATCATGAAGAAAATCCGATTGGCAAGCGGAAAAAATAAGCTGTTCCATATTATTGCTGGGAGTCCATTCCATTCTGGATGTAATAATTTAATTTATTATTAGGTACATTGCGATCTAACGTACTAAAAGGGTTTCAAATACCTATTAAAAGGACTATTAAGGCCGTGCGCTGCGTTAAGCGGGTACACGTTGCGAGTATCCGCACGGCGTGCTGTTCCATGTCATCTCCACAGAACAGCGCTGCGTGAAGCTGGTCTCGCGACGGAGCACGGCTATTTGTCCGCGACGGAGCACGGCTGCGACTGATGCCCGTACCGAATGCCCTGACCGGGTGCCCGCGACGTGCACCCGCTTAACGCAGCGCACTTCCTAATACAATATCATTTGAACGCATTTTATTAACAAACATTTTATTTCTTAATGTTATGTACTCGTAACACTTGGAGAGTTGACCCATATAATTGAATGCAAGGTACCTTATTATTTTTTTCTATTTACTTCTACTCACGCTAATCTTGCGTGTAATTTCCGATTGCGTCCTAAACTGTTGCACTGGAGCAGGATTTGAGGAGTCTGGTAATTTCAATGAATCGACTGCCGTCTGCCCTGTGCATTCTATTTACTACAACTATCCAATATTTTATTTACAGCCATTAAATGTAAAAAAAATCTTTTTTAAACAACTAACTGATAACAATTATGATGACACAGACTTGTATTACCTTACACCTTTAAATTCAACTCCGACGCATGGATTTTTTTTTATTGATACACTAGAGTTGATCCTCTTCGTCTTAGCACGTAATTCCCGGTTGCGTCCAAAGCTGTCGCTCTGGGGCCCAGAGTGTGCTTGGACCATGATGGAGGATTTGGGACCCTAGATTCGATGTATGGTTTAAATGATTAGAGTATGTAGAAATTACTTATCCTGCTTTGAATGTGCGAGTAAAGTAGAAATAGTCGAGATGCACTATACCGATAGCCTCAATACCGCAAGACGTGGACGGTTTTGTATTCACCGTAACCCGATACTGCGCCCTCGATCCGACCAATCGCTAACACAACTTCGAGGAAAAACGACAGAAAGCTTTTAAAATCTAACAGACCTTCCTACTACATGAATAAATCTGTACCATGCAGCTTTATTCATACAAATGTAGAGAGACCGTTCAGCGTCTATACTAAGTTGAAGAAAAGGCCCATATCTACACTGTTTTAAAATTGTAATAATTAATTAATAATAACATCCTCCAACTGATTACGGCTACGGTGGCCTAATCTCAACGATCAGTCTTGAAGTACGCAGGATATATTATAGTGCTCAAGTGTGTGCTCAAGCACAAGGGCACTCTCTATTCCTTTACCCTCATATTCCGATGGGACACCAGGGTGACACGACCGGAGAGTGATCAGGCGTAGAATCAACGGCTTAACTTCCAGACTCCGAGCTGATACTTAGAATTTCTTACCGAAAACTTAGGTACAAATTTTTGGCCTGACCGCGACCTGGGGATCGAACCCTTGACCTCTTGCGCACCCGTCGCTTTAAAGTGCGACCCACTAACCTCTACGCCACTGAGGCAGTCATAATTATTAATAGAGACCCTACCTCATATGCCAAAAGTATTGGGTTCGACTCTCACTCTGAATTGGACTAACATTGTTTGATGAACACTTGTGTTTGTTCAGAGCCTAGACCAGTATTATTATATCTATTTGATTATGCTTCAGTGGTTTTTTTGTGAATCACAAAATAATGGTTACACGATCCAGAAACTATCCAAAACGTGCCGGTTTCCTGACGATATTTTCCCTCACCGCCGAGACAATGGTAGAAATACGCACATAGATTTGAAAAATCCAGAGGTGCTCAGATTCGAAGCCGCACCCCCGTAGGAGGGCGCCTCTGAAGCGCTGAGCTACCATCGCTCTACCAATTTATTTATTACTGTTATTAAGTAAATTAGACTAACATGGGCCTTTCAGATACACAATCTGCAGGTTCTGTCGCGAGGACGAGGAAACGATTATCCACGTCCTCGGTGAGTGCATAGCGCTGCACCGCTGCAGAAGCCGGCACCTGGGAGCACACATGATCTCAGCAGACGAGATCAAAAGGTCCCCCATCAGCTCCATTCTCGGGTTCATCCTGGAACTGGAGCTACATGAGGTGCTGTAATAGGTTACGGGGCTGCCACAATAGATCATCTACTGGTCGCAGTGGCTATGAGACGCAGGGCTCACCCCATTTCTATCAAATAATAAAAAATAAAGTAAATTAGATATTTGTACCACATAATATCATCATATTCTTGCGGCTATGGTATGCAGCACAAAAACAGACAATTTGTTCCATTAACATCCAGAAAAAATAAAATTGTATCTGAAATTGATATGCTGTTAACGCGGTAGAAAATATGGATGAGATATTATTACAAGCAATCAATTACCCATACACATTTTTATCGACACCCTCGCTCTGTTTTTTACATGTAAGCTTATCCTTGCTCGTCGGCAATAAAATGAATCATCGGGGACTATGGGGATGCCCTAATTAGACGTTGTAATGCGGCCCCCGTGTTATAAAGTGAATTATTTTTATGGTACAAGATAAGACAAGGCAACTGATGTTACACGTTAGCCGCTTCAAAATTGTATCCTAAAATTATTGAATGCTTGATCTTCAGGCATTAGTATTTTGCGCCATTTTTTATTATTAGACGGGGCTGTCTCTTATGTTTAGTAACTTGCCACTGTTACAAGAAAACCTATAATATTTAGGTAATAAATATATTTGCTTCGAAACAAAGGTAGTGTTTAAACACCTCTCAGCAAGCCCCTGGCATAATATTAGTGTCTATAGTCTATGCTTATTTTTTTGTCTATGTTTTTTCTCAATAGAGCCCATGAGCGTCCATGTTAAAAAATTGTAAACCACGTAAAGGCACGAAATAAACGTGTTCTCGATAAATACATTTTAATTCATCATCCACCACCCCTGATTTTAATAAGAATCAAAATAAGGATTAAGTATACGAAGGAATAAAGAAAATAATGAACAGGTAGACTATTGAATCACATACCTTATTATTAATTATGTTAATAAATTAAGCCGCATTTCAGTCTCTTCCGCCATACTCATTACATAAGAATGACCCTATAATATCTTCCTTTCGAAACATTGTCATCAATCTGAGACAAAAATAATAATCGCGCAGTTTTTGTTATGTTTTTTTGTCCTTTTTATTTAAATAGGCATAGAATTATTAAATAGGTATGAAATGATGTGGCGTAGAAAATAAAAAATATATGTTTTATATTTTCAGAACTAAAGGAGATGGTAGATCTGAGTAGAATATATGGTCTTCTCAACTCAATATCTTCACGCGTTCCCAAAATAAAAGGTTTTGATAAACAGATGGATAAAATGTGGTCGTATAATGGGTTGCGTTTTTCCTTTTTATGAACGGAACCCTAAAAATATTTGATATCTATTAATTATGGTGCATACACATAAACAATGCATTACTAATAACACAGAAAAATAGTAAATGGGAATTCATCATGTATACATAATAACACTAAAATTACAGCACAATATAACATGAGCTTTAAAGTTCTTGTTATACAAAGGTTGTAGTATGAAAAAGTCTACGAACCAACGGTTGAGCAAAATACGAATATAATCCCTTGACATTGACAGCGACGGAGCCCGGCGCCCGGCCTCGACCGCGGTGCAACTTCTGACAGCCTCACAGGCAGGCTTCGCAAACAACTACCAGCATGCTTATGGTTATTTTCATTCCTTCTACCTAGACACAACGATAAAACTATACTATACGTACATAAATAACATTTGAATGTCCATTGTTCACTATCAATCTTACCTTAGGACCCTATTTTTTGTACACGCTCCTGGTGAAATACCTAACACATACCCGCCGCCAGTGAGCAGACTTGCTTGTGGTCCTCTCAGTATATCTAATAAAACACCAGGACATCCTCTCATGGTCCTTAGGTGGGGTCATAATGACGAACACAAAGGCTTCACGATCCAGGACTCTCTCAGGAAGGAGAACACACCTGTGTGGAAGCCAGATTTCTGAAACCAAAAGCTACACGTATCTTTGTTTAGAAAAAAATATTTAAATATTACACATTCAAGTTCACAGAACAGCTATAAGAGATTAATACCTAACTTGAAATTTGAACTTTAAGCACCACACCCAGCCAAGACACAATGATTGATTCCGGTCAAACCGGCACACCAGGGAGCGAAGATTTTGAGGGAGTTAAGGAGGGACACGCTTGGGGATCTGAAAGGACGGTCGACTAGCCGCAACTGGCCGACCACAATGTACACCGCTGCAACTAGTATAGGAAATTAAGGAAAGCTGCTTCAGGATGAGCGTTGATGAGATGAGTTGGGCAACCTGCCTTTGCGGGATTTTCATTCTTCATGTAGTTAGTTGTCCAGGTTCTTCATGTTCGCTGTTGTCTGTCTCGCTGTCAGTTTCGGCGATGTCGAATTTTTCACTGGCGTCGGCTTGTAATTTGTTTCTGTCGTTTGCTAAGTTCGCGCCATTTGCCCCTGGTTTAGTTGTAGTATCTCATATCTTGTAAAATGCAGTCGTTCGAGGTAAATATGTGTCTTCCAATTTTGAATCTCCTCGCTCTATCCTTTAGTGCTGCATGTAGTATGTGTGGGGCCGTGCATCGTAGTATATGACCATAATAGCCTTATCGATTTAATCTAAGATAATAATAGCACATCCTTAAAAACTTCAGCCTATTTGTCATCGTTTTCCCCTGTAATATTTGGTGGGTTTTTGTATTCCTTGGTAGGATTCTGTATGGTGGAGCATGTCTCTCAGAATAATTCTGTAGTACCTTCTCAGCATCGATCTGTCGGCCTTAGTGATGGCTATAGCTATAAGAGATTAGTTTAACCAAATTCTGCCTGCCAAGTACTTTCAAGCTAATGTGGTCCAGCTCCACGATAATATCAGCCAATATAATTTTAATCCACAAAACGCTATGCACAGAACACAGCGGCGTTAGCAGGCTTTCAGTGAAGCCGGCCGTTTAGCGAAGTTTAAGTAGGTGTGCGCGCCAGTGCGCCACTATTCGGACGCTTCATGTTTAATCCCGACGAATAAATAAACAACGGACGCTCAACGCATCACTTCAAATCCTGAAAGCAAATGCTAGACGCGGTTTTGTACCTACTTCACTTGCGAGCGGTAGGTGGTTTTTAATGACTTCAAAAGGTGCATTTTGTCACTATTTACCCAAACTTTTCAACAAAACAAACAAAATTTCCAACGAAATGGATTTTTCCATGACTTTGGCCGACTGACTCTGAAGGGGTGGCAGAACTGGCACGTCGGAGGCCACCCATGCGTCTCCTTAACCACACATCGCTGGCTTGTGAAGGGTAGTATTTACAGACCACTGCATGAATCGTCTTTAATAGAGGCTTTACGTTTTCACCGCCAGTCATTGGTTTATTTATTTTCCCCAGTAAAATAGGCGTGTTTTGCCACTTTAGGTTTTTTTATAAAATCCTTTGATTAGTATTTCTACTTTGTTTTAATTTATTTAGTTTTTGTTTAGCTTTTTTGTTTTAATTTTTTTAAGTGTTTCTTTTTTATTTAGTGCTACTAACACTCTTTTAAATAAAAATATCGCTAAATTTTCTAAAAAAGTACGAGCGAGGGTAGGTACCAAATGCAATTAATATTAATGCCAAATTCAAGTTAGTTTGTTAGAGTCAATTAATTTTCCCGACAAACAATATTATTAAACATGTCAACACCTTTTCGAACAAGTGCTATTAATCAAACCCAACGTCTTACTCAATGAAATCTCCCGAGATGACTTATGAAAATTAATTAAATTGAATATAAAAACATTAACAATAGGACGTTTAATAGGCGCTTTCATTAACATTTCTTCAGAAGAAAACAGAGGATTCGTAAATTGAATGCGAAGTAATAAATGGATCCCTTGCATCTCAATGAGGCTTCAAAGTACCAGCACCTAGCTCTGATTGATTCAGCCTCAGAGAAATAATTTCGACCCTGTTTGGGATTCACGATAGATCTCACTCCTGCCATTTACTCTTCCGCATGAGCGTCCGTTCCTACTGTTCTTAATTAAATCTTGATCGAGATCGGCCAAATGGGTTCCAACATAGTTTATTGGAACGGACGTTTCTACCTCAGGTGAGTCCAATGAATTCTTTATATGTATAACAGACAGACCTATGGTATTCTCAATCTACAAGGAAAGCAGATTTCATGAAGGATTATCTTATGCATTGCGATTTAAAAATAAATCACTGATCAAACAATTATTTTTTTGGCTAGTCATAAAACATGACCAAAAATCAGTATCGCACTCGCTGAAAACCAACATGTAAACGAAAGACTAATAACTGACACTTTTTATTGATGGTCCAGCTTTGGAGACCTAAGATCAAGCTGAATAAAGTGGAAAGACAACCATTATCTATGAGTTTTAATCTGTGTGTCATTTTCTTTTTTAAGTGGGCAGCAAAGAAATGTAGTAGAAGAAACTTTCCAGTTATCACTCGAGTTTTGGAAGCTTTATCTACAGATATTAACAAACTTTATGATAGAAAAGTTAATGCAGTCAGCATAAAAACTGTAATGTCTGTCCGCCAACGTTTTTTGGGCGCCATGCAATATAATGATACTTAATTATATATTTGTGCTTTAACAACCACACAACCGCAAGTACATAAGAAGTAAGTGCTATATGAAGTCTTTGCTAAATTTAAAACAGTTAAGTATTATAAACGCAACGACGCCCGAGATTATCTACTTATGACCTTAGCTGGCATCTTATGTATCAAAGTAATTAAACAACGTAAAAAATCCTTAAAATTATTAAATGCTAATATTTGTTGTTTAATTTTTATTTTTATCGGAAAGACTAAACTCTAAAAATAATAATTATAATCGCTTATTTATATAAAATGAAAATACAAAATAAATAAAATGTCATTTATTTCCTGCAAATTACACCCATAATTACATATAAAGCAGACCATAGATTGAAAATTTTCACCTACAACTTAGGTAGTCGAAGAAGTCTTTACCGCGCTGTCGAGGCAGTCATATTGCGCACAGGCCTGCAAAAGGTCTAAATGGTAATTAAACAGAAGTTGTCTGTCTATCACGAAAAAGGTAAGAACACGGTAACAAATACTAGGTAAAAATGACTTTTCTTGAAAAGCGTGCTCTGGCTTGACAAAATGGTTGGGTCACCAAAAAGACGTCAAAAGTAAGTAGATTTTTTTTTTATAAAAAAGGAAGCAAATCATGGCGTTCGCTTTGAATTCTCCGTCTTATTTTTCAAATCTCATTCGTCTTGTAATTCTGGTAGAGGTTCCTCTCTACCTCGAGCTGCTCTTACATTTAGCACGTCCGTAATGAAGGAATGTATAGTTAATGGCAGCTTCTCAGAGCAGCGCCGGCGGGCCCGTTTAGCGCGTGGAGTCGCCACCGCTGAGGGAGTATTTTGTAAACCTGGCTACTAAAATACGCCCGTAATGGGAATTGGTCTTCTCGTAAGTATACAGATATGTATATTAAACATTTTATTCACATGAATTAAGATCGGATATATGCAACATTGTAGGATTCAAAAAGAGCACTCGCTCCCTACAAATATCAATATCATATTCGTCAGATAGTTTTAATTAAAACACATGCTCACTTAGTCAGGGTCTGTAGTACATAAATTAAAAAAAACAGTGTAAATGTAACTCTAACATTTAAGATAAGATAAAATAAGAAACAATTTATTGACCACAACACATTACACATAGAACAAAACAGAGAAAACAAGGTACAGAGACAAAGAGTTGCGGCCAACAAGGCTCAGCCTCAGCATATGCTGCAATTTCAATTCGGCGGTACAGTATATACTTAATATGTATATCTTGTATGGGGCCAAATTAGAAAACACTTCTTTTCTAATAGTTGAACAAAGTTTGTCACGTAAGATGATACGTATTCACGGCAAACCCTAGACGTAATTTACAATACCTACTGTACCAATAAGTTCGAGATAAAACATTAAAAAGCCGGCAAAGCATTCGCTGGAGAAGCTATAATGTTTTATTTAAAAGACGCTTTATCTAAACAAGACTAATTGACCACAACGAGCCTAAGAGTACTGTACTAATTTATTTTACGAAGATAAGATAAAGAGCACTGTTTGTATTGAGATATTTTGCGGTACTTCTAAACTGTATAATATTATTTTAATACAGCCTCTTTTTCTATACAAATAAATTAGACTAAGTATTGCAAAATACTAACTTGTTATTATTAGCTTGAAGCCAAATTAATTAGAAAACAAAACATGTATAAACTATATTGCTAATAACATTAAGATTTCTCAAAATTAATGGTCTTACAAACCTTTTCAACCCAGAGCAGAATTCTGAACTTGGAAAAGCAGATCCAAATGTAAAATTTCATGAAACTTCGCAAATCCTTTACGTTGTAAGTTATTAGTCATAAGTTCATGACATTAAAAATATTTATAGAACGTACATAAATCGTGTAATATTTTAGCCAGCAAAACTAGTGTTCCGTGCTAAGCAAGGCGGGTCGGCGGCTTCCTTTCACAGTGCATCGTAAACTATGGATAGCCAATTTATGGAGGCGATGCTGTAACCCATTCCGGTGTAGCAGATTTACGACGGGTCCCTCACGCGTGCGACTATCGCGCGATCGCATCCGTCACATGTTATAAAGCACGCAGCTTTATAATACAATGAACGCGTAAATTGTTATCCGTATAACTTAGAAAATCATCCGCGGCTACACATTCATAATCGTTATCGGTTTTGCGTCAATTGACAAACAAGCCCTGCGTTGGCGCCGTGTTTCTGTGTGCAAAGGTTATTAGCATAAGAAGTTGAATCCGACAAAAGTCGTCTATCGCAGAGCAATCGCAGGATCAAGCGCGTCCCGCACTCAGACAACAATCGTTCAATCACACCCGTCATTTGTAATAAAACCCGCTCGTTTATAATACAATGGACGCGTAAATTATAATCCGTATCACCTATAAAATCAGCCGAAGTAGTAATTTATATTCATTACCATTGCAACAATATTACAAACGGATATATATTAAGTATCGTATTTTACATTATCGTTTCCCATGGGAAATGGAAATAAGATCATGGCATTGGTGCCGCAATCCGATAGTTAATTTACATGCAGAGAACGTCCATAATAGCCGAAGCCGACGACGTATCAAACATTAAATTCAAATTAACTCATCAGGTAATGAAATTATTGCCTTCAAACAAATTGATGGTTACGATTAAAAGTCTCAAATATTACGGCTTACATTAAAATTTATAATTGTTGTTACCGTTATTTATTTTTGATACAAAATCCAAGAGGTATCATGGAATATTACGATAATTCACACCCACGCCTCGGGTGTAATTGCCCCATAATGTTGGATGGCCAACGGGTAGGTCTGAGATGTAGGGAGTACTTATGTAACTTATTAAATCTATGGATATTGACTACCGTTACCAAAATAATAGGTTCGATCCCCGCATGATGTAATAGCTGTAACAAATATTAAATAACACCATCTACGAGTATGATGATGTGGGAGTCAGAAAACTGTAAAGAAGTTACTACTACCTACTTAGTAGTAGGTAGTAGTAACTTCTTTACAGTTTTCTTTACAGTTTATTTGAATAATACCGTTTGAGGTAACCGTATTTGACACGACCTGATAAGTAGCAAAGTTTAATCTAAGTACCTTATTACTTAGAACTTAGAAGCTATTGACATAACGACTAGAGTGTAAACAAACAAGAAAAGACTCAGTAACAGCATCAATTACAAAGTAACTGCATTCAAACCTAAAGGAGAAAATCAAGTGCATCTTAGAAGAGAAACCGCTAAACCAACGTATTTTCCTTAAATGTGCTCTCCGGCGATTGCCATGGCACCTAAGTCTGGGGAGCAAATGCAGGCTAGCGGGCGACAGCGGTCACACGATCGCACCGCGAGCCAGCTACGGATGCGGGCAGGGATGTCGCCGGAGGACGTCACCGCTTTAGGTCTGTTAACCTGAGGTCATGCGCAAAAGCGAAGCGCAGAAAATTATTTATTTAATAGGTTTTATATTAGACTTTGTAGTTATAAGTATTGTCAATGTTGGATATTAACATTGATAGTTTGTTGGAAAAGGAAACAGTTAATTCGGAAAAGATGTAAAAAAATACGTAGGTACATTTCATTGTACTTATGTTGTAGTATAAATTATGCATTTATTAACATTATGCGTCTTGTTATGAAATATCAGTATATTAGAAGGTCTCGATAGATTGTATTTTTTTTTTTTTACTACTTCACCTATTTTCTATTGGTTGCTGAGATATTTTAAACTAAATCTTTTTTGCTCTGGTATATTGGAGGCTTGGCCTCCGAAGCAAAGTAAAGCTATACTTTCCTCTGCACTCTTTCGTGCTTTCGTTCTGTACTCGTTTTTTACCGTTTTCTACCGCATGAAAAAAGTATGCCTTTGATCGCCAGGGAGAAAAATATTTGTGAAAATCTATTCTGTTACCTAAAACTTTAACCGGAACGACTCGATCTAGCAACCCTACCGCATACGAGTACAGAACGACACTCGTACGTACTCGGGAAGCAATTTCCCACCTCATTGTTCTAAAATTGCGTTGCACTCCATTCGATGGACGTCGCCCGTTCGATTCCTACATTGTCAATATGTATGAAAAACCCAATGGCCAATATTTATTAAGTGCGTTGCCTCTTCATCTTTCTTTATACCATTCGAAATAAAAACGTGACGTAAAACGTGCCCGAAAATAGAATTATTAGACAGGGAAAAGTTTTTTAATGAATAGCAAACAACTGCAACAAAAATAAAGGTGACAAAAGTAAAAACGCATTCGTTTTGGTTGCTTGCTACTCGCATACTTTTACTTTAGTGTACCTATTCTTTTTTAAAAAGGCCGGCAACACATTAGCGATCTCTCTAACTTTGCGGATATTCATAGGCGCCGATTACTTTCCATCAGGTGACCCGCTTGCTCTTTTGTTACTTCTAGCATAAAAAAACTGTACTAGAATGAATACTTGTACGTCTTTACATGAGTAAAAACTTTTATTCACTATTAGTTATTATGACTTTGACTAACTTAAACTGTTACTGAATAAGTAAATTTAGCGAATGACTTCCGTAATACATTATTATAATTATGCATATTACCCACTACCAAACTATGTTACATTTCTCTATGCATACTTATTGAATCATGTCATAGATTTAGGTAAACCCAATTTATGACCATTACTCTCATACAAATACACCCTTGTACTTGTAAGGAGAGACTTATACACCGTGCTTTTTTAACCGTCGTACACCCTTATACTGATGACAACTTACATTTTCCCCCAAGGAACATAGGGTCTAATCTCAAAAAAAAGTTGCCTCTCCATACAATTTGCACTAATCAACTGATTACTTTTGTATGGGAAGGTCATTTTTTTTTTGAGATTAGACCCTATGTTCCTTGGAGGAAAATGTTTGTTGTCATCAGTATAATGCCTTCGATAAGGATGCGCGACGGTTAAAAAAGCACGGTGTATTATAAGATCTAAATTCCTGTTAGTATCGATCCTATACTCGTCCCTCTTTTCATCTTGTAATGATGTAAATATAGTTATTCTAATTCAAGTAATATGAATTTTGAGAGGTATAAACGCATTTTATATAGTTCCACCACCGGACAACAAGGCGCGGCGAGGGGTTTCATCCATACGTTGTTGGCTTACCCCTTATCCGCACGTAGCGATTTGCCTCCACGTTCATAATGCGGACAGCTAAGGAATGGAACTTCTTGCCAAGGTCTGTTTTTCCGGACCACTACAATCTGGAAATCTTTAAGGCAAGAGTGAACAGGCATCTCCTAGGCAAACGCGTTACATCCTAGACCTCATCGTCACTTTCCATGAGGTGAGATTGTGGTCAAGCGTTAGCCTACAGTTCAAAATAAAAAAAAAAACTTTAATAATAACATCCCGTTGAAAGTAAATGAAATTATATCAAACTCCAAAATGTTGGCGTATATTTTTACTGATGCGCAAAATAAAATACCATTTAAAATTTCATTTGTCATCGAGTAAATTCCGGTAAACAGTGGCTCCAATACGTCGTCGCAATACGTATTGGGGATATAAATCGCAAACGTCAAGCTAATTGAATATCACTGCGTCGAATGTATCGGACGGAGCGAGCGTCGTCGGCGCCGGAGTAATACGGGTTGATTAAAAATAAATTAATTAATTAACACCATCCGTTATAAGATTGTATCGGATTCCGCATAAATTGTCGCTGCGTGGAGCGTCGCTGTTTTTCAGAGATAAAATCGTAAAGAATTACTCGAGCATAAAATAGAGCCGGATGTGTCCTGTGATAATTTTCTTGTAATTATTGGATGACACGATTTAGTAATAATAAGATACAATGAAGAAAGTTTGGGTTCATTCTTTGACGCAAATGTTCAGGTCGCCAAAAATACTGAAGGTACTCAAAGCAGAAAATAATAGAAATGCATAATTGTATCAGTAAATGGTCCCTTACTACTTTAAAGCTGATCAGTAATAATCAGAAATGATGGCCCTAATTTTTTTGAGAAAATCTAATTAACTATGGTCTTATCGCTTTAGCATGATATGAGTGACAGTCTATACATTTTGCACATTATTCTCTTCCTAACGCATGACTCTCGTAATAACCCTGTCCTGCTGTCATCGATATCATGCTAAAACCATCTACGCCATCAGTGCCAGAATATGATGAACGTTATTTTATTTTTAGAGCGCATGTAACATATTCTTGGAAATATACCATCATTCATTCTTTAAAAGGAAAGGACCATAGTTTAACTACAATATCATGACAATCAAGAAGTTGCATACTGTCTTGTGGCTAAAATTAATTTTGCCCCATGGCCGGTGAAGCGTGAGCGCGCGACAACCATCCGATCTCAGCCCTGCCTATTCGGTGAATAAGCCACTATTAATCATAAGATACGTTGCGGTTTACACATATGCTCGTTATAAATATATATCCAGATAATTTTATCCACCCAACCGCAAAATTAAGGCAAAATTATGTAATTCGCCATGGTCGGAGCGCCGCTTAAAAATATTGGTTAAGCTACTTATTTTACGAGCCCTATACTGAATTATCAAAATATGTTTTTTTATTCATAAAAACAGAATCACGGCAATCATAAGTACAACAATTTGAGAAACTAAGTAATAAAAACGTTTGATGTCTATATTTGTGCGTAGTCGTATGTTAATACAGGAACGAACCCGAGTAGATACCTATTCTCGAGAGCTATTATTACTATGATTGATAGTTTGTGATTTGATCTACAGGCTGTTCGTTCTCAAAGTGCACATATTAATAGAGCTATTAATCATGTCATATGAAACCGCTGTAAACCCGCAGCTGAAGCTAAAAAAGTAGATTTAATTATAGGTACCTAACGTGATCCTACATGTTTAAGTAGGTAGGATAAACTCGCATAATTCGGTGATAATATGAAATTTTGTAAACCTTTTATTTCCTTTCCTTTACAAAATTGTGCGACGGAGATAGCAATAATCATTCCTGAATTATTGTTGCTATCTTCGCCGTACAATCGTCAACATTTTTTGCATACGTACAAAAGGTGTATTGCGTTAGTATAAAGTTCAATTTAAAACGGGTGATTCTGTATCTACAAAGCGGGAGAAGCTTCGAATCTTCCTATGACCGAATCAGGTGAGTCACCGAATTATACGAGTTTACCCTAATTATTCGTGTAAATTAAATCATTTTGAAATTTTCTTCAGTATAGTTTCTAATGTTTCTATATTGTGATTTTACCTTCCATGGTTGGTACGGAGTCGTTTGGACCCCGTCCCATTCAGTGACATTTATCGTGGGAAGTTCCGTGCTTCGAAAGTTACCCGAGTAGTTAGTCCAGGCCTGCTATAGATGTCAGTCGTTAAGAGAAGGGCCTGGAGGTGACTTGATAACATTTCTACACGGTAGGCACACACACACGTACCTTTCTCAACCGACCCACACTAGATGAGTGTTTCCAGTGTCTACGTTTATTTTAAGGATATGCAAAAAGTTTGAATCTGGTCTATTCTAGTTATTTAAAACTTTAAGTCTTCTACTTGTAATACTATTATCTTTGCCAAAATTATAGCTTTAAAAGCGATAGCCCTTGTCTTCGCTCGCGTGGAATTTGGCTGGCTACTATGTATCTAACCTCTGTAACTCTCCATCCCAACCCCCTGTATCCTTTAGCAGGGGCAACCAAGCCAAAGATCTCCATTAAACCTTAAATATACCACTCAAGCAAAAACACAACACTCCAATGAACCGAACTTGGAAAAAAAAAATCCCTTCAATCAAGTATATTCGGCGAAAATAGTAATAGTATATTCGGCCGTTTTGCTGTGAAAGACGGACAAATAAACAGACCGACATATTCACTTTCCCATTGATAATATTAGTAAAAGTATAGATGACGATATGAAATTGCATAAAATATCAGTAACTTGTTGATAGACCAGTTTTCCTCGAATGATTGATTGGTTTTTAGTGGGCCCGGCCATCTATTTTCACATAGTGCGAACGACTATGGAGTAGCTGCGTGTCAGGCTATTAGGTGGTGACTTTCAGCGGCATATTTCCTGATTTGGATAGTAGTAGCAACAGAGAGCCTTTTTACCTCATTTCCTTCATTCAAGGTCAAACTGAAGATTGACCAGCGACCCGTGCACACGGAGCGGAGCATTCCGCTTAACGCGAGATTTACGATTGCAATGAAACGTCAAAGCGCGTCATTTTTCAACATCAACGCCTCGCAGCTCATGACACATTAATTTGGTACCCGGTGCGGGCTGATCGCTTTTTCATAACAGCCGGATCAAATAGCTACGCCACGAAGCTTCGCTCCACTTACGCTGTAAATGTAGATATTAATTTAAGCTGAATATGCTGAGTGCTGCAAATATTTCGCTACTTTTTTTATTAGAGAAAGGCAAACAGTGAAGTGGGCCTCTGCCCAAGGAGTTGAAAGCGGGTAGTGTTATCACTAAGAAGAGTCTTCTTTACACCTTTTTTGATATAAGTACGGCGTTACAACGTGGCCCAAAATTATAAAAAACGCAACTAGTACACAGATAAATAATAATAAGTTTTGGACAACTGCACAGTAACTGAATAACAGCACTCAGGTTATGGGTATCAAAATCAATGTATCTAAGTACCTACCACAAAATTGAAATTAAACGTGGGGCAGTCACTACTACTAGTAATCAATAATCACTCATCATCACAAACGAACATGTAATCAAACGACCTAGTCGCAAATTAGGCAATGAAAATTGTTTTATAGGAATCAAAAATAAGGTCACATAAAACTGACCTATGATACCTACAGGGTGTATCTGTAAACATTTACATCCTTTTTAAATGGATGGTTAAAAGTTTTAACCACGTGTTCTACCAACCATTCTGAACAACATTTGTTTGACGACTTTTCGAAATTAGTCGAAATTTTTTTCGACTCCCCATACAAAATGACCAAGTCACGTGACCGACTTTGTATGAGAAGTTGATTTTTTATGCGAATATCCAAAAGTCATAGAACAAATGTTGTTCAGAATGGTTGATAAAACACATGGTTAAAGGGATGTAAATGTTCACAGATACACCCTGTATCACCGAAGCCAAGTTCAATTTTGCAGATACATCAACTGGCGCCATATATTCGCCATTTCGATAAATGAGACGTCAAAATCGCCACAGTTTTAGAGCCTTTCTTCGTTTAGAAGGTTAGAAAGGATTATTGCCTGGCCAGGGTGGTCAGACAAACAGCAGCTACTTATCTAACCGCAAAGTCGTTTTCATGTAACTTTCCCTACTGTTTATATAACTCCAGTCCCCGCGAACTACCTAATAATGAAGTCGGTTCAATGACTTGATAATAACAAACAATTTAAGAATATCCAAGGATTTCTAAAATATCGTATATTATCATTTCTCACGATGTTCACTTATGAAACGGCAAACACTTATACTGTTTATTAAATAACCATGAACAAATGTTGGGTTTGTGCATGGTTATTTAAAAAAATTTATAAGTGTTTGCAGAGAGGTTGTAACCCCGAAATTGTTTAAAATAGATCCGGTTTAGTAGCTAAAAATTTAAATCGATTGGCGTCGCTAGTGTGCCCTACTCGTCACCTTACTAGAGGCTGATGAGATGTTACTATACTTCACTCTCTTTAGTAACAATATTTGATATCATAAATTAACATACGAAAAGATATTAACGCCTTCAGGCTTTATAAGGTAGAAACTAAATGAGGAGACGTTTCAGGCCTCGCGAAAATAAGCTTATATATTGCTGGCAAAAGCTATTAGTTTTACAAAACGACGACCAAATTTGTTGCAATTTACTGCAGCAGAGCAGATAAAATAATCTCTATTCGCCGTGAAATAAATGATATTGCAGTCGGAAGTACATTTTAATCCGTACACATGATTAACGATTTACTTTAATCATTCGTCTTTGTTTGTTTTATCAAAAACAATCAAAAATAAGCGACTGGCGACCGGCGGAAGCGCGCCCACCGCGCGTGATTAACGACCGCGCCTCTTACACTTGAAAATGAACCCTATTACTTAACGAACTTATCGCCTGAGGAAAGCACTCACTAATTGCTGACTTTAAGCCCACAGGCCAGCATTTAGAGCCTTATTAGCTGCTTCAAGGGAACGCGCCACGAACGCGCACACGGTCTTTCGTATATTGAACGTACAAGACGGTGCACAAAAACACTTCCCGTAGAGACAAGTAACTACATCTGTAAGTATCTTCATGATAGACAAATGTCGGGATGCACCAGCTTTTTCATTATACGAAGTCAATCATCAGATCTGACAAGAAGTCTACTAAGAAGTATTTCACCTAAGAAGTTGAAACCTACCAGCTTATTTTAGAAAATACCAAAGAAAAATATAGGAACTGTCATTCCTGTAACATATGCTTCTATACCTACCTACATAAAAACCTGTAGATATAGATGTGAACGTAGCAGGTATGTTATAGGCGTGCGCGTCACTGCCCGTCCAGAATCGGGCCCGTCCCAGCCCAGCGCGTCTCGCGGCTGCAACGGGCACAGATGCTATCTGCCCGCTGTGATTCATTATAGACGGCCAGCACCAGCCATTCACCACATTATAATAATATACCTACAACGTCTTTATTTCGATATCAATGTGCCCCGTGGCCGAGCTTCACCCACAATGCCTTTATTGCACAAGATAAATCTCCACAATCGGATTTGTTTAATGTGAATATCGAATGAACAACGTGTAGTGACTCAGCTTATGAATTGTAGTGCTCAGCACCTGATTACAATGTTACAATACATTAAATCCCCATTGTTGCACTAATGACCACGTAGGTGTTTTTAGAAACAAAGCATGCCTTTTTGGGCGGTTTGTGCGGCGCATAAAGGCAAGTGTTGTTGTTTTGCCGGTTGAGAGGGCAGTGTGTGCACCGTAGTTGGCTTCTCACCAAAATGTATCATAGCTAGATTTATGTGGGTTGGCGAGGAAGGCTGCGATGGTATCGCCGTGCTCTGCCTCGGTGTCGCCCAAGCCGCCCATTGTTGTCCGTGGGAATTGGATTTTGCACAATATACCTTGTCAAAGCATCAGGGTGACACAGTCGCGGGAAATTTAATAGTCTCTCGCACCGAACTTGCTCCGTCAAGCGACAACTATACGAAGAATGAACAATAAATGCACTCCGTGAACTTTACAACGCGCTGCTCACATTTCTTACTATTAACTTTATGCGCAAAGTTGTAAATTTTACAAGGAACTTCTAATATCGATATGCATTTATTTTTTTTATTTACGTACATACTGTTATTATTAAAATCTATAAAAACAGAAAAAAGTGATAACATTTTTTTCTGGAAATAAGTATTTGAAGAATGAAAAGTTATCTTTACCAACTTTACTTACTAGTGAGCTCCAGCTAACTTTTTTACGCAATTATTTTATTTCTTGCTTTTTTCGATTTTTTAATAGTTGTTAGGTATTCTATTCGGGGGCATGACGACTCCTACAAAATTCGTTGCGTGAGTGAAGGTACCGGCAACCGGGGCGGGCGGCGTCACTTACCATCAATCAGGTGATCCGTCTACTCGTCTGCCACTTATCACATAAAAAACAATAAAATTGATCCAAAGTCAAGACGTTTTTGTGCTTGAGTTACAAGTGGTAGAACAAACAAAACTTTATGCGCAAAGTTGTAAATTTTACAAGGAACTTCTGATATCGATATGCATTTTTTTTATTTACGTACTGTTATTATTAAAATCTATAAAAAACAGAAAAAAGTGATAACATTTTTTTCTGGAAATAAGTATTTGAAGAATGAAAAGTTATCTTTACCAACTTTACTTACTAGTGAGCTCCAGCTAACTTTTTTCCGCAATAATTTTACTTCTTGCTTTTTTCGATTTTTTAATAGTTATTAGGTAATCTAATCGGGGGCATGACGACTCCTACAAAATTCGTTGCGTGAGTGAAGGTACCGGTAACCGGGGCGGGCGGCGTCACTTACCATCAATCAGGTGATCCGTCTACTCGTCTGCCACTTATCACATAAAAAAAACAATAAAATTGATCCAAAGTCAAGACGTTTTTGTGCTTGAGTTACAAGTGGTAGAACTAACAAAACTTTCATTTATATTAACTACATACTATTATTTGATTAATTACTGGATTAACTCGATAAAGCTACAAATAGCAACCTTTAAAGAACAAAAGCAAGATTTCTCACTCAACACAGTTTTAATGATGTTAAAACGTTTTATATCCCTTTTCGGATTAATAAACTTCCTAATGGCGTATAAAAAACTTCATAAACGCAGGCAATATAACTGCTGGTATCTCGTTTTATTGCACCCGTAATCAAGCCATCACGTTCCAAAGAAGTTTAATCATAGCTCTTGCTATACGACTACGTACAGCGGAGGAGTATAAGTTAATTGCGTTTATTTGTCACTCCAGGCGACACACTGCGGGCACCCATGGATACCGGACAAATAAATTCACTATGACTATTGAACTCTCACATGAACCCATAAATTTTCAAAGGAACGTCTTCACGCTCCTATGATCGAGAAAATAAATCGGTGCACAATTTTTCGTGTTTCGTTGGGGCGTTAAATTATGCGTTTATCATTTAGGGATGTTTACAGACAGCGGCCCGCGGGATAAAATTGAAACGACTGGAGCGATGCCAGCCAGCAACACGCAATCTATACTTGTATTACATAACTCATACAATCGTAATAAGTTTCAATTCTCTCTTTCCGAGGTAAGATTTGGTTAATTCCTTTTTGAATGTGTAGTTCTTGTCTTCTTATCTACATTTCTTATGATGATGGATCTAATACAATGTATTAGCGGCTGGTGAAATCAAAACGGGCTGCCAACACGTCGTTTCACTGCGCTCTTGCATGATATATTTAGCTGTCAGAGACGATACAATCGTAGAACTTAAAATAGGGTTTAACCTTTTCGGATGAAATGAGGAATTGCATCAGGTATTTTCGGACTTTGAGATCAAAACTCCGCAGTTAGAATAGTATTTCGATGTTAGGAATGTTCATTGTGTATTGTTGACGTGTCTCTACTACTACTACATGTCAATCATAATAAATTTAATCATTTACTCGATAGTAGTGCTTCGCATGACCACCATGCGTGTTCTAACATTAACGACAACAACACACATGCAAAACACTGCACAAAAAATAGGTACAAAGGAGATAGTAACATAACATTGAGCAAGAACAGGGCTTGTTTATGGGTTTTCATAAAATCGCACCGGAGGCGCATGCGGGCCGTGACAAGACGTACGCGCGCAGCCGGCCTGTTTATCGCTTCCGTTAGATTACCACGATCGCGCCAACAATACATACAACACGTCGCGATGAACCCCCGACACAGAATGGTACATTCACGTTACTTACACAGACAATTCTCGGAAGAAACGAGCGACGCTTCACAGAAATAACCCGCGACAACATTCCGCGAATTCGAGCTGGAATATCTGCAGTGAAATAAAAATTCATGGAGTTAAAATGTTACTTCATCAAAAGCGGCTGACCGAAAAACACAGGCCACGATAAATTAATTGTGTGTCGCCGGCTTTCGGAGCGTTTTATTTTAACTTTATGAACGCGACATCTTAGGTTTTCCAATTACGATTAACCACTCTCAATTTAACTTAAGCAATACAACTTTCTTGGTGTTCGTATCCAAGTTTTCTCGCAGAAAAAATGGGCAATAACATTATATAGCTAGCCGGTTCATTTACGAGCGTCTGCTGGAGTTGCAGTTTTCTCGTAAAGCCCGAACTGTGATTGCAATCACTGGCATATGCTATTAAAACATCCGCGCTGAAAGAGAATAATGCTCAAACATATTCCTGTCTGTGGAATTCCGAATTTTACGAGCTTATTACGAGAAAGTTTTTCTGAGGCAATATTCCGGTTGATTTCCCTCATTGGTGCGCGGGCGGCGGGTGCAGGGCTCGGGCCGGGCGCGCGGCCCGCAGTCTGCTAGTGCTAGCTTCACTTATTTGACTTTATTTGTGGCGTTTGTTTCTCGCGGCGCACCCGTTGGACCCAGTCCAACGCTTTACACAATCATTCCACTCAACTAAGCGTTGCCATAAACACAACCCGGCGGGTATGAATTGCACAAAAAATGGAAATAATTGCCAATTTATTGTTCTTATAGCTTTCACGCACATAAAATTTTCATTTGGAACACTGGACTTTACGGCTTACTCGCGTTGACTGTTACCAGTACCTACTCGTCTGTCATGCGGCGCTACCAAAAGTTAGATAAAAAAAGCGTTGAAACGGTTTCAATAACATAAAATATTTAATTGAACGTATCGTAACGTATTAAAAGGCCTTGTTGTAAATTCATCAATATTAAAAGCAACTTCTCCAACAGAGTACTTGGCAACGATAAGGTCGGGCGCACGGATCAGTGTAAGTACTTGGGATCAGTTTTTCATTCGTCCGGAGACATCGATTACGACGTAAAGCCACGCATTGCTGTGGCCAAGTGGCGCGAAGTGTTCGGTATCTATAAGTCCATCATTAGACCGGTTCTTCATTATGCCAGTGAGACTTGGCCTGTACTTGAGCGACACACGCAGGAGTTTCATGTCACGGAGATGAATTTGCTGCGGTGGATATGTGGAGTTACGCCGTAAGACCGCGTGAGAAACCTGCACATGCGTGGCAGCAGACAAACTGCAGAAGAGTCACCTAAGCTGGTACGGCCATGTCCTGCAAGTGTCGGACAGCTAAGTAGGAAACAAATAGTCTGGCCATTTCTGCTTTAAGATTTTTTTTCTTACACCATGTCATGCATTGATTTGAATCTCACGAATACTATTATAACAATTAACTTATTGAGAACATTTTTAATTTTTATTTTGTAATAAGACAGCACATTAAACCACAGAGGTTTGTCTTGTGCTATCGTGAGCAATGCGTCTACAAACGTATATTCAATACTTAATAATTCATTGCAAAACCATATTTGGTCTTTTTCGTCTGTTGTTTCTACCTACATACTCTTCCCTACATATTATAATGTGTCAAAAGTAAGAGACAAATAGAAAAAGACGCGAACAGATTTAGATATCATATTATAGACGTATTTTAATGGTCCACTTAATATGGGTATTTTGGCTGAATACATATTTAACGTAGAAACGAGCTCGGGACAAAATTATTGCTCCCTACAGTAGCTATGTACGCTTAGAAAATTAATGTTTTGCTCTTTATGTCGAACCGTAAAACAAAACATCTCGTATTTCACCACGTTTACAGCCTGTCAACGAGGAGGTAACCCGGGTCGAGCGAGAGCTCTCCGGGGCTAACGAAGTATTCACCAACTGTACACTCGCTGGCCGTCAGATAAATTTATAGCTGTCCAACACTCGCCCTGTTCGCTGGAACACATAAATCGACTTCGTTTGCTTACCTGAACGGCTAAAATGTCCGCATTGACAATGATACGTCTATTGAATACGTGTAAGAACATTCTACCGGCAGCGGCACCGGCGGAGCCAGTCTGCCGAGCCACCTCTCTTGTACGCGGGCAAAGTGTCATGTTCCCGCGCTTATCGGTTAGACAGTGGACCCAATATTTGAATACCGGAGTCAATAGTTAGCGGGTAACTACCTTGTAACTTACTTAATCACTCCTATTAGGGTCAGTGGAACCCTAAAACTAAACATTCCAGCTTCTAATTTATTGATGAATCTGTATTTCGCTTTTGTGCAGGTTTGCTGGCATATAGAGCTCGTGGAACGAATTATTTGTAGTACTTTGTTTTGTAAAGTTAGCTTGGCTGTCAGACATACCAAATGTTGTAACTGTTATAAATGTGATTTGTTAAACCAACTTAGCTACATTATACGAATCGCTGTTACGAATACTAACAAGTTTTAAGTTTACAAGATAAGTAAGATTCCTTGACAAAATGTTAACCTTATCCAAAATGTTAACACAGAAAACCGGTGTGAAGCAGCACTGTGCTGTGTTTCGCTCCGTGAGTGAGGGTACCGGAGGCCCAATCCGGGGGAAAGAGGAGTTTAAAATTTGGCAGCGCACTTGTGACTCCACTGGTGTCGCGGGTGTAACTGTACATGGGCGGCGGCCATCGCTTACCATCAGGTGATCCGTCTGCTCGTCTGCCACCTATCACATTAAAAAAATCAAATGCAACCAATCTCTAGCTGTATAGTACACACGATCAGATGGTCACAAAAAATTTACTACTCTTTAATTTATTTATAAACTGACGGGTAGATGTTATCGCTTGTCAGCTGTTCACTCAGTTAATTCCTTACATTTATAAATAAAAGTTAATCAGATGAAAAAATAATGCTGTAACCTACCTTGATAAAACCAATTTGAGAAAATTAATAGGTACTTAAATCAAAGCGTTACAGTAATATGTACCCGCTGAATAGCGCAAGCATTCTCCAATTACAGGTTGGCTCACCTGGAGTGATTAAGATCGGGGAGTACGGTTCAAGCCGCGTCAGTCAATCCGAGTGCATGTCTGTCAGTTCGATTAACACAAGCCCAACTTGTGATGCTACACGGCCAATAAAGCCGGCTTGACTCGAAGCGATCCCTGCTCGCCGTGAAATTCTCAGACTTTACTTAGAGCGTAAACGTGTGACACGGGAACCCAGCAATAATGTGCCTCGAAGTACGACTTTCTAAACACGCTTTAAACAAAGTCGTTAAAAGGTGCAATTTATTGAGGCGACAACACTGTTCGACGTTGCGAAGCGATATAACTGAAATCACCAAAGATTTCATTTTATAGCGAGTCCCACAAACTTGGAGTAATGTTAAACCAACAACATAAAATAGTTTAATATATTCACGATGCAAAGGACGATGGCCTGATTTGAATTTTAAAGATAAACGTGTTCAAATCAATCTAAATATCTGACCGCATAATATACAATGGACAGGATCATTTGTAAAACAGTTGGTGGTAAGAAGTCTTTAAAACTTTTATAGAGTGCTTTCTCACTGCTCGACAGCGCGAAAGATTGAATGTTGTTGACGACCATCCACATTTTTTGTTTTGTATTGTGAAGTGGACCATTAAAATACGTCTATAATATGATATCTAAATCTGTTCGCGTCTTTTTCTGTTTGTCTCTTACTTTTGACACCTTATATACTCTTCCAGTATGTAGGTAGAAACAACAGACGAAGTTTATTTAAGAAGTTAGGCGCAATCAAATATTTATTTTTATTTCTTTAATTTGTTCTCAGTAAGTTAATTGTTATAATAGTATTCGTGAGATTCAAATCATAGAATGACATGGTGTATGAAAAAAAATCTGAAAGCAAAAACAGATGGAACCAGGGGGTCTAATTTCAAGTTACCACGTACGATCGTTCGATCGAGCCGACAGTCAATCAATTGTAGTTTAGTTTGGCAATTTGAAATACCATCGTATGGGACACTTTCGTACGGATCCGACCATAGACTCTCGTGAATGAATGATATTCGCGATGATAGTGTCGCCGAAAGACCCACATCAAATAAAACCAATTGAATTGATTTTATTTATAATTAACAATATTTTTTTAACGAATAAAAGGTATTTGACTTTTTAAATTAAAGGACTATTGTTTAATGTGTTTGAAAGAAAGATTTTAAATAATAAAAACATTAAAATGTTAAAATATTTTAAAAAATCTGACAGCTTGCTATTTTTCTACATCATAGCCCATATAGTTATCTGTGGCCATCTGTGAAACATTAGAAAAAAACTTGTAAATTATTGACATAAGTATGTACGTACGATAAATAATTAAATATGCAATCTCAATACATAATTTAAAATATTGTAAAATTGTTTGAAAGCGTATGTACATTAGTATTATGCTTATATACAAGTTCTATAGTTATCTAAAGACTCTACTTTCTTAAGTAAAATCAAGTATAAGTTAGGTTAGTCGCATAATCCTGCCTAAATAAGTTTATTTGTTATTAAATTTACTCTGCCGGG
Source organism: Marasmia exigua (assembly GCA_019059595.1). Lineage (NCBI taxonomy): Eukaryota > Metazoa > Arthropoda > Insecta > Lepidoptera > Crambidae > Marasmia > Marasmia exigua. The sequence continues at coordinate 20,721,341 of CM032465.1, read as the reverse complement.
GACCACTCGGCCACGGAGTAGAATAGGCCATCCTCACTCTTACCGAGGTGTCGTAAAAGGCCAATAAGGTAAAGCTGCTGGCATGATCATCAGCACCCAGACATGGAAAACTCTGCATTTATATCAAAACCCTCGCCAACCCGCCTGCCAAGCGTGGTGAGTATGGCAATTACCCCTCATGTGATTGAGGAAGGCCCGTGCCCCAGCAGTGGGGACTTAAATGGGCTGATGATGATGACTATTCCAATTTACACTTTAGAAAGAACAACTTTGAAACATCATTTCTATAATTTAACCATTTGTAATTAAATATTTCAGTAAACAAGACATCAAAGTTCTCCATTGGACCAAACTGTAATAGAAAGCTGAGCTAGAATGACTGTTGGAGAATGAGTTGAAAAAAGTGAACATCTCACCGGAGGTAATCAAAATAACAAAAGTTATTTAACTGAATCTATAATATCTGTGCTATAACTAATTTCCTTACTGAAAGAAAAAACATTAAGATAAAGATAATATAATTGTTTGAAACATGTATACAAAAGTGTAATCCTTATAAATAAATATTTCACAACATCACATACATTGGTCTGACTCCAAGATAGGTACCTCAAGCACCTGTGTTACGGATATCAGAATCAACAGTGGGATTACAAATATATGCATTTAATACTTTTCTTTAATAAATACATACTAATAATACATAGAAAACACCCAGACCAATACAAACAGACATGTTCATGCACACAAATGTTTGTACTGTGCGGGGATTGAACCCGCAACCCTTGGAACAAAGGCAGCATTCACTACCGTTCCAAATGGGTTGTCAAATCCTTGCAGTGTTATTCTTGGTTGGTGGTCCAGAACCATGATTTTGGAGGCCAGTGTACCGTGAGCCATGATCGAGGATTTGGCAAGTCTGGCAATTACTATGAAGGGACTGCCGTCTGACCTTAACAACCCTTAGACGGGGGAACCACACCAAATTAATCATGGTTACATGTTACAGAAACTTATTCAAGTAATCTTAAGTGCATATGGAGCTCGTTGGTAGAAATATGCATTTGAGTTTATTTTTTACATTATTTCCATTTTAAAATTAAATAGCTTGTTTTTATTTACTTAATAAGTATGATTGTAATCGAAATACCTATGTACCTACCAACAGTTTTTTGTATGAGAGAGCAATAAAAATACTTTTATTATTAGGTATTTATTTATTTTATTTAAAACTCCTTTATGATTATTGCAGAATATCTACCAGCATTGCACAGATCTCCGCTAGAAGAAACATACCCAGTTCCAGCACTCCGGGTTTCATTGCTAAACGAAGTTAATTATTTGCTGAAAATAGTTTGTTATAATTCAACTGATAAGTACCTATGGACAAGCATCATTCAGTCATCATTTATTATGTAAATAAAGTAAAGTATCAGCTTAATTATTCCCTTTGTAGGGCTAATACCCCCATCATAGAAATCAAGTCATCGCTACTATGATGGGATTAGGCTTAATCATCTCTCTTGCCAAATGCGGATTAGTGATCACAAACCCGAACTATGTTCGGAAAATTCAAAACTTTGCTCGACCCGGGAATCGAACCCATGACCCCGAGATCATGGCCACAGGGCCATCGTCAGAACCGTCTTAAACCATTAGACAATGGGGCGTTGTTTTATTTGTAAATAGTTGAAGGTTATTAATTAATACTAAATTATTAATATTAGTGGGTGTGTGAAGATAGATAGATAGACATCCTTTATTGCACAGAAAGAATACAAAATATGTGTGTGTACATAGTTTCTTCTTAAAATAGGATAACATTATTGTATCTTTTATTATTTATTTTAATAAATGATTCCATCACATGTACTTTGTTGTTTTTTTCATTCCTTATGTACTGCTCTCCTGTTAATTAGTATGTTAATCGCATGAGTGTTAACAGGGCTTTTGGAACAGTGGTAGTGAACGATGGCTTTGGTTCAAGGGTTGCTGGTTCGATCCCCATACAGTACAAACATTTGTGTGCATGTACATGTCTGTTTGTATTGGTCTGGGTGTTTTCTATGCATTAGTATGTTTTTACAAAAGAAAAGTATTATATGTATATATTTGTAATCCCACTGTGGACTATTATATCCGTAACACGGGTGCTTGAGCTACCTATCTCGGAGTCAGATCAATGTACATATGTGATGTTGTGAAATATTCTATGGGATATATTGAAATTCACTAACTAATAGTGGAGCAAATGTATTAAACCAGTTAAACATAAGTTTAACTGGTTGGTACTGTGTAATCTTTAATGGATATCCAAAATTACCCCAAAATTGTAAAATTTATAAGTAGATAACTAGGTACTTAAATAGTTATGTAGGAACCTAACACAAAGGTAAGTAGGTAGGTATACCTACTTTTTAAGGAAAGAGAAAACTTATTACGTATACTTGTAATGTAGACAAAGTAGGAACTTAGGCAAAATTATTGCCTCTTGTAATAGTTGTAATACATAATTGAGGCTTGCAAATGGTTAAAACCCTCAAAATGTATTTCACTTTGTACTTTGGTGGATTAATACCTAATTGAATCAAAAGCCTATATAAATAATACCTAATTAAACCATCAAAAGTTTCAAACTTTTGAACTGTTAAGATTAAGTTTGAAGAATACAATGTACTTAGTCGCAGAAAAAGACTAATTACTTAGTGAATCTAGTTTATCTATAAGAAGCCTACACCACTAGGTAGGTACTTAGTATACTTACTTACTTAAATCTGCATAAATCATTGAACTATACCATACATATTCTCACTGGCATAAATCTACAAAAATTTCAGTAAGTAGGTAAATAGGCACTTAATGTAAATTAATTTACATATTTAAACGTAAGTACTGAGATTCATACATTAAAACTTTGATTAAGCATTAAAAGTACCTAAGTACTCTATGTATTCATAATCATCTATATAGGTATAGCAATTTCAACATTTTATACCAAGAAACTCCGCTTTAAACTAATCTTTATTGATATGTAAGTCATTGGACCTTATTTACAAAGACATAAAGATCCTTTTTTAATATCCATAAATCCATTCAACCGAACCAAAACACCTTTCGAGCTATCGTGAATTTTGACATAAAGACGCGAGACAAGAAATGTCAAATTCGATATTTTGGTTGAGCATTGGCGTCTTCAAATTAGGGTTTGAGGCGAGATGTGTCAAAAGAGTTTCGGTTGAGTTCAACCGACGCAATGTTCACTTCAAATTAGGAAACGTCGTCAAATACGTTTGGTTGAGTCTCAAAGTTAACTTCAAATTAGACCCCCAGTCTCGTAGAGCCTTATTCAATCCATATTGGCTGTCCGGATGGCGCATTTGGTAGTGACCCTGCCTCATATGCCAAAGTTTGTGGATTCAAATTCAATCCCCACTCTGGATAAACATTCATGTGATAAACGCTTGTGTTTGATCAGTGTCTGGGTGTAATATATGGATTTTTGTTCATATTTGTAATTCCTCATTTGTCTGATATCTGTAACATACGTGCTTAAGCTACTTAGCACGGAATCAAGTCAATGTATGAAATGTTGTTGAATTTATTTTATTTATTTTATACCAACAAAAACTCTACATGATTAATAATTCCACTTTATAATGACTCATAAGAGAGACTATTACCTCTTGTGGTGCCCTTTTGATCACAGCGGTTCATAATTTTACTGGTATATTATAAAGTGATATAATAAATACTCTGCAATAATTTACGGCAGATGTAAAAAAAGGTGATTATCATTTTATGTCGGCTTATTACTGGGTAGTTGTGTATTCATTATGGTGGTATCTATATTAGCCGTACATTTTGTTTGTTAACGAAACAAACCTACCAGGAAATATGTTAAAAAGGATGAATATCTGGCTCCACCGTTTACAGTTAAGTGCCCTACTTTTCATCCAGACAATGTGTTTTAAAATACTTTCCAATGGGCGGTTGTCTTCGTAAATAGCGGTACCGAACGCTGTACGTGTCTGCGTAAATAGGCCTTTGCTGGGGCGATAACATCAGAGCTGTTAGAGATTGGGCGATCTCTGCCGGACCACACGCCTCGGTGCCGCGGGCATTCTTGCCTGACTTCTATAGCCGTGGACTTGCTCAAGGAATTCTTTCACTATTCAATGGACAATGCCTACGATGATTCCTTAAGTGTACTGAACTTATTGTAGATATTATAGATACAAAGCTACATGGGTGGGAGTATTTATTTGGGATTATGTTCTGGTGATGGAGCCTGTGAGAGCTTATGCTCTCTAAACTGAAGGAACTCTTGCTACAAAGCCTACCTCGGTTCTTCTTATATATAAGAATTCGTCTTGTATCTATATAATTGTTCAGAAGCACAGAGCGATGGTATCTCAGTAGTTCTGATCGCGCCTTCTATAAGGAGGGTCATGATTCGAATCCGAGCATGCACGTCTGAATTTTTCAAATTTAGGTACGTATTTCTACCATTAACTTTCCGGTGAGTGAATAAATCGTGACGAAATCTGCGCGTTTCATTTGAATCATTTGAAACCTTCCGATCTTCGGCTCACTCGGATCATTCAGCTCATTCGGCTCACTCGGATCATTCAGCTCATTCGGCTCACTCGGATCATTCAGCTCATTCGGCTCACTCGGATCATTTAGATCATTCGGATCATTCGGCTCACTCGGATCATTCAGCTCATTCGTATCAGTGAGCGAGATTACTACCGCGTACCGTTGGAATACGAGATCAATTTGAGTCGAATGATACATTCGGAGCGAACATTAAAAATTCGGGACAGTGTATCATGTCAGTAAAGAGTTACACACGTCTTTCTTCTTGTATATAAAATATGTATAAAGGCTTTCTATCTACTGTCTTTTCTGTTCTGGTGGATAATATTTCATGTTTAACGGTAATACAATTTGTGTTACGGCTATAGGTAGACATCTAAATATGTTTGAGAAATCTCGCCCACAAACGCAAAATGTACCTACGCAGCGAGCAAGGCAACTATAAATAACAATATCAAATTGTACCTACCTGCTCCTTTATAGTTAGAGACGATCACCGATAGTAGTTGTCTAACCTCATCAATGATGACTGTCATTACCAGAACTTTAATTAATGTAATGCACTAGGTTCCGTTAAAATTAATCCACTAGATAGCTGTTACGTTATTGGCTTAGCTCTTGTCTATAAAAAAAATTAATAAATGCGTGACACATTTTACATTGATCATATAATCTCAGAAAATTTCCTGTTTATCTTTAAGTTTTACATGACGATAAAGGGGCGTTTTCTAGCACACCCGAATCCGAGACAACAAATTAAGATATTTCGAATTTCTGATTGAAAACTTTTAGAAATTTCCCAAAAAGCCTTCCTTCTTAGGCTCAAGTTTTTCTACCTACCACACCCGGACCACACGCCGAGAAAACGAGAGCATTCCTTATTGGCTATTACACTAGGTATTCTCCTTTATTGTCTCAAGTAATGTCAAGAATGTCTTTATTTTCCTATGGGCACATTTTTCTAAATAACTGTTTTTGTTTCATCTAGAGGGCCCAAGAAATATCTGAATCATAAAATACACAAAATTAATTTGGCACTTACAGTAAAATGCCACTTCACGGAAACCACAGTCTGAACTATAATTTAATAATAGAAAGTAATTAAATTATTTATGGATAGAACAGTCTTACACTGGTAAAATGAGACGTTGCGACATCTCTTTGTCATGTTTGAGTTACGTTTATTTTCAGTGCCGTTGGCTTCTATTAGGGCTATTTATGGCGACGCAGACGTAAATGAACTATTTATTACAGTCTCTGACGGGTAGATTAAAGTTAATAACGTAGATATCTGCAGTTATACACGCCTAATCTTTGGGGCCATTAACAGAATTCCAGCGGAATGATGTAGCACCGACGCCATAATAATAAAACCGTCGGGCATCTCTTACAAACCGATTACACTAGCTCGTTTATAACTTAATTTAGCCAGGGCTCGCGCGGAGAGTCAATTACCTGCGCGAACGCATGCGGAGCCGGTTTGCAGCGATCCTTCCGCCCCCGCTTCCTCTCCCGGCCTCGCCTCACCTTCGCGGCCGTCGTGAGCCACAAACAACCTGGGACCATCGTGCATAATGTATTTTTTGCTCTAGCTCCTTATAAGCAGAACCCTTAACCAATTCTTGTTATCTTAAACGAATATAGACGATCAAAAAACGGTTCAGACTGTGTATCATCTAAGATCTAAGACAATAAATAATCGTGTACTGTATATTTATGATAACGATTTCTAAGTGGATAATTGGAATGAATAACTCAATAGAGGAAGATAATTACTACTGTTAGAGTCAAATGATAACATTTAACATTCTATGGCGTAAATATGCGAGGCTTATAGCCCCGGCGCGTACAGTGAGTGTTGATGGTACTTACTGGCTATTTAATATGGTGCGTTTTTCGTCTGGGCGCTCTGGCGACGCGCGTCGCGTCGGCAGAGAATGCCTGCTACTTGCTAATGACGTCAAATTGTCCCCGGCCCGCCTATAGATGTCCGAAAAGAATTCACGAAAGCTATTTCGTGCCTAAAATTAAATATTTATACAGACACGGGAACGTGCTTAACGAGATGAGGAATGTGCATACTGAATTTAAATCTATTTAGGTGAAGCTGACAGGAGCTTTTAAAAATGACTTTAGCACACAATTTCTTGTCGAGACAGTATTTTTCTGTAAACGCTATGTTAAGAAAACAAAACAGACTACAAAGTACGTAGATATGGGAATATGTGATAACTGTTGGATTTGACTGCGAACTTTAAAGGTTATACGCTATTTACTATTAGCTCGGCGGTGAGGGAAAACCTTTACGTCTCAGATGGGGTCTCAAAATTGTGGATACAATATATCATATACCTATTTCTTAAAATATAAATTTAATGTATTTAATTCATTAATAACTTTTCCTTTATTTCACAATTTTGTCATAATATATTTTAATAGCGAATAAGTAACATTGTTATATCTGGAAGCAAATACTTACCTCGCCAAATAAAATGAGACCCAGTACCGTTTCCCTAAGAATACCGTCGTATTTTTCGAATTTATTATTTTCCATAAACGTTGAATTAGTTTGAAACATGCAGTTTGTTGTTTTATATCAAAGTAATAGCGTATTAATAGTTGTTTGAGAGGGTAACATGAGGTATACGACTGCTAATAGGCAGTTATTCACATTTCGTGCGTAGGTCCCGTTCGACGGCTCGTAACGGGGAGACGAGGGAATCGGGATCGCGTGCGGGCTACATAATAAAGACAGGAACAGCGAAGTAAAGCTTGCATACGTCTTGGCCGTGCACCTCATCACAGCGTGTAATTCCCAGTTGCGTCCAAAGCTGTCGCTTCGGAACCCGGGGTACTTTGCACCATGATCCAGGGGAAGTCTGGTAATTACAATGAAGCCACTGCCGTCGGACCTTCGCAACCGGTAGACAGGGGAACCAGACCAACTGAATCACGGTTACACGTTCAGAATCATTAGTTCAAATATTGTAGGTACAAGACAAGCAGGTTTCCTCAAGATCTTTTCGCTCGCTACCGAGCTAGTGGTAGAAATGTGCATATAGATTTGCAAAATCTAGATGTACATAATCAGATTAGAACGACGAGATTGAAGGCAGGTTCTTATCCAATGGGCTACCATCTCACCACGTCTTCGCTGTGTACACACATTACTAAATGAATCATCGGAATTCGGACGTGTAGTTTATTTGTTCAAGTTATTATAAATTATTCTGGGAGCCAACAGATATATCAGATATTATATCTAAATTAAGTACAGTAAATTAATAACAGTTCTTTTAATTACAAATAAATTGGGCTACACAATAGGCGCTTTAAGTTTTTGTAATTTTTTTCGCCGATATAAACACCTTTTTGTTCTATCTTGATTAGCAATAAATCAATAGGTTAGCGGTGACCGCTAATATCCGGCAAAATTAAACACTCATTAAAATCTTTTACTGTTATTTTTTCTATTGTGATTGACTACTAAGCCCGCAAACCTTGCAGCATAACGCATTTGTATTTGTTTAGAGCTGCATATCAACTGTATCCGTTTCCTTTCGCAACGATTCACTTATGATTATATTTTTAATTCGACGAATGTTATGTATTTATTTGTATCTACCAATTTCATCGTCCAACCAGTGTCAAAATTAGATTTACCTACCCTTTACGGAAAAGGTCCTTTTCCGAAAACGGTAAATCCTACGCAATTGATTAGAGATGAGCCCGTGTAATACCCATTTTTCATTTTATTGGGTAAATAAAAATGAAACATTTCAAAACTTTTGTTACAACGTTTTGACCACTTTTAGGTACCGATAGAGCTGAATTTTCCCATACCTGCCGGTGTTATTCCGATGACAATGGAATATTATACCATCAAGTTGAACTCATAATAAAGAAGGAAGGTTTTTTAGTACCTCCATATACCTAATCCACCTTATTGTAAATCGCGGTCTTAAAATATTACCGTACTACGGCTCAAGCTACCCCGTTCCAACACGCAATGTTAAAAGGGGCTGTAACAAGTTTAGTTCTGGAACTTTTCTTAGATCACGTAATGTAATAAGGGGGATGATGTGCTAAAGTAGTTTAGAATGTACTTGCGTTTTTTTGTCGTAATGGCAAAAAACACCACCACTTTTAAAAAAATGTTTCCTTTATTACCCAGTAAAAAATTAAATTGGATGGGTTAGTACCATATTTTAAACCCGATTTGGGGTAAATAAATATCCCAAATCGGACCCGAGTACCCGAGTAGTAGTACCCGCCTATGATCATCACCAATCGTGATGAATTGATGATAAAATTCATAAGTTAGGTATCAAATGTACCTAAATTTTAATTATTCCTAGATCACTTTACTGGTGAGTACTACCTGCTACGATATCACATTGACGTAATTAAGTAATAAACAAAAAAGAGTACCGTACAATACAATACATTAATTCCTAAAGGCAATAAAACAATCTAAATGTGGCGCCGATCACGATTGGGTACCTAACATGAGAAAATAATAAAATGTATACGTGTATATTTACAACTTTTGTATGATTGTTAGGTACTTTCATAGTTTGTATAAGTAGCAAACTCTCAGAGAAGTTGCTCTGGATTACAGGCAGAGTAAGTGGTTTTCAGGAGATTCAGACTGTATACGATTTAACTACAAAGTTGCCACCCCCTGTTTTGTTTCTTTAAGAAGTAATTTAGTAATTGTAAGGCGAATATAATTAACATTCTTAGCAATACTAATTGTCGGCTGATACAGTACACAATTTAATAATATATAAGTAAGGTAAAAGGTAACACTCTAAAAACAGACGAAGCATAAATCACACGTAGGTACCTACTTATCTAGTTATTTTGGATAGACACGTATAAATAAATAATCATATACGAGAATCAGTTGCCTACTCGTATCGTAGTACCGTAAATACCGTAATAACTTTAGCGTATAATATGTTTACTGTGGTAATACATCAACGAAAATATTGAGATAATTACAAAATTACCCGTCATAATTGACATCTTGATGTAGTGTTTACAGTGTTCTGGCACAGAATAATAAGATACTTGTAGGTACAGTTGTGGCAGTCGTAATCTATAAGGTTCTGTGTATTTTGAGTAAAAGTAGATAATTATTTTAAGTAAGTAAGTAGGTAATTTGTACGAGAATTCATTATCGTCAACGAGTGTTCGTTAACTTTCTGGAAAGTATGAGTAATGAAAATTACCGTTAAATGTCAACATTACAAGGAAATGCTGTTAGTGTTTACACTTAGGCAACTGTTAACAATGCAGCGTCGGTTACTCACCTCTGTGATGCCGCACGCGGTGGTGGGAGACCGGGCGGCAGCAGGGCTGCTCCTGGTACGCCGTCCAAGAGTCGGCCAGCGCCGCCGCCAGCAGCGCCAGCACCAGCCCCCACGTGCACTGCGCGCCCATCCTGCACCTAGCCCGCACCCGCTCCCGCGCACATCCACAACACAAGCCCCGACTACCTCGAATCCTCGCACCCGACACGCATTATCGCATAACAATCCATTCAGTGCACCCAGTACTACTAGAACCAAAGTCAACAAACAATTCCGGTAAACTTCAACAATGTTTATCTGTTTACGTTAGGCGCTCCAAAACGAAACCCGAAGATTACGCTGTTAGAATCATTCGAGTTGAACGGACTTCGGCGATTAATCACCGCAGTGGGAACGCGGGCTCGTTATCTCATATCGACTTATAATCTGTCCGTGAGGTTACTTCGTTCGGCTCGCCTGATTTATTAGTTGGAAAAGTATCGGCGCGATCGTCGCTACGTAGAGTCGGCGGGCGGCCGGCGAGACGTGCGCCACCGGCATCGCGCGTCGAGAACTGAAACTAACTCCGCGAGTCCGCTCCGTAGAGACAGGCCTGGCTGGAACCGGCACTCGCGAGAGACGGCTCTATCCGAAGCTTTGACTCACCTAGCGCCGCTCTGCCTCCGCGTTCGCGCCCGACAAGGACGGGGCGAGCTCTCGAGACCCGCAAACGAACGAAAAAGCTCGCTCCACTCGGTCGTGGAAAAGTTATAAGTTAAAAAGTTTTGATAATTTTGCCGATCCGAGCGGCTTCTGAATGTGTGGGGGAGATCTGTTCGCGTTGACCCCCGTTGTCATTACGAACATACTGTAGGAAAGGGGATGGTCTCTATAAAAAGTAGTAAATTTACCTAATTTATGTTTTCGTTGGGATACGCACGAGCAAGTTTTATGTCTGTAGGCACGCAAAAGGAAGTTAGTAGTTTACTTTTCTTTGTATATGTTTATTAATAAGTGGCCTAGTAGGTACGCATGAGTCACGGCAGCGTGTGCGTCGTAAATTACGGTGGAATTCTAAACAAGTCATCGCACAGACCTCGATGGAATAAGCTCGGCTAATTCATGAGTTCGCTATTAGTATGGTAATTTAATCGTGTGAAATCTAGCGTTAAACGGCGGTTATGTGGCTATTTCTTAGTCTTCATGGCTATTATGGCGCAGTCATCAATGATTGAATAAAATTACTTTTAACAATAGTTTTTCTTGAGCTTTAAATAAATGTGACTGTTTAGATTCTATTTAAGATTGCTTAACTCGACATCAATGAGCAATGACTTTCTAAGAAACTGAGAGCTTTTAGATGCACAAAAGTATTTTTTTCCGAAAATTAGCATAATGCACGTTATGACGTATTTTTCATTTTGATGAAGTGTCGTTATTGTTATTCACTGTTTATATGTAGGTTATCTTGTAATATTTTACTGAAACACAATTACTTCAAGGTTTAAACATTACTAAATCTGAACGGTAAAGTACAGGAACAGTGTACAGTCAGTAGTTCATTATAAAGTTCTCGAGTGATGTCATTGACAAAGTTATCGTTGGCGGCTGATCGCGCGGCCTCTCCCGGCGCGCTCCGCAAACGCCATCAGCCAGGACTTATTGATAACTTCGCAGACAACTTAATAAATACCTATTATTAAATTACGCCTTCAAGGAACCCTGATTAAGTGTTAGGGTTAGCTTTATCAATTACTCAACCTCTGCGGCCGCTCCTCGCCCTCCGCCTCGGCTCCTGCGTCCACTTCACTCGCCTTTAATTAATCTTAAATAACTTGATTATGACCTACCCTTCACGTGCAATCAAATGAATTATTCAACGTACTTCTAAACTACTGTATCTACATCTCACAACGGTAACGCAAACTCGATAAATTATTCCATAACGGATATTATTTTATACAAAAAATGCGCAAAAGTCATACTCGGTCTGCCTGTAAGTTGGCAAAGTTAGAAACGTTTGGAACTTAGTATCACATTCATAAGACGAACGGAGAGATCTTTAACGTCGCGGGCCCATTTTCATCAGTTCTTCAAGTTTTTCAATAAAAACTTTCGACGGAGTCCGATTTACATACGGTATGGATTCATTTATTTTCCAGAAGATTTTTCACGTAAAAGCGTGGAAGGTTTTCGGTATCCATTAAAGAAGAAAGGTCGCACTTGAGTGCCGGTGCGCCCGTTCCGTCGATATGGGTCCATCGGACACTCTAATTATAATATCTTAATGTCATTCTCTACTATTAGAGTTGGTCGGCAGTAATAGTAGTTCGTTCAACTCTGTGAAATAAGGCTAAAACCATTTTATGAAATGAAACCACTGACATAATGTATTCGTGGCGCAAATCCCCAAAGAGTAGAGGCCGTCGGAAATATTCAGTCGTGGTAGGTAAATGTTTCAATTCTGAGCACCGGTTTTCTCAGTAGACAATAATTATATAGGTACCTAACTATGGTTTAATTTGTAAAAAATAGATTTGAATTTACTAGTTAATTTCTTCAATGTAAGATTGGCATGTACACACGAACTACTTGTATACCTACGTATAATTGAGATAATTCGATTGCGTTGATATCTTTTTTATGCAAAAGGAATAATGTTACTCATTAATTTCGTATGGAAATATTGTTATTTATACATTTTATTTAAATAAGATAGATAGATACTCTTTATTGCACAACATACAAAACTTAAAAGCTAGGTATACAGAGATACAATGTACAATTTAGGCGGTCTTATCGCTGGGAGCGATCTCTACCAGACAACCTTCAGGTAAAGGACATTAGATAGAAGAGAGGAGGGTGGTGCAATCCTTTTGATTTTAAATATAAGATGAATTTCTATTCCTATTAGAATGGATTTCGTTGGACGATCAAGCTAAAAAAGTTATAATAGGTACAGTTCATCTTTAGAAGTTACTAACCTATGGACAAAATAATAAATATAGGTACTGCTGATACTTGGAACTTCATGTAGATTATTGTTCCTATTTAATAAATTAGTTATGTTTTCTGGGACAATTTATGGTTATTATCACATTAATACATACTTTACAATTGTAACACCTCTATTGTATTTAATGTGTACTCCACATTAAGTCGAAAAATGAAATGAATCTGTTAATACATCAGAATAATACGCGTTGCATCATAAAGTGTTCAACAAAGTGAGTATAAAGTTGTGGTGCGGTAAATGCGTTCAATTTGTTTTGAGCGGCGAGCGAGGCCCGGCGCATTGTGCAGCGATATAAACGCAACAATGATCGCGATGACGCGGCGGGACGCGATGCGAGCGCGATGCACCCGCGGTTGCGCTCTAAATACAATGCAATGCACAGTGCTCCAATACGTTTCACGCGAACTCATTAGCGGCGAAATTAATAAACAAAATACTCAACCCAAACGGTAATGATGACCTAAAATTATGATTTTATTCAACTAGAATACTTTGTCACTCGCATCGCTATAGTAAAAGCAACAAATGCAATCAAAAATAAACAACCTGTTTTTTACCGACTGCCGAAAAAAATATTTATTTATTTATTGAGTAATGCATCATGTACAATGTCAACAGATCTTTAAATGTAATGGTAAGTAGGTACATGTACCCTGTTAGGGTGTAGCAAGATTAACAGTATACTAGTTTCGTCATTAGTGATTAGCTTAATAGATAACAGTGATTACGCAATTTAATACATTAACAATTGTATCATGCAAATATTATGTTCTCTGGGTATAAACTGTCAAATCTTTAAAATAAGTATAGTGTCATAGGGAGTAATTGGATTAGGTACATTTTAAATTCATTGTAAATATTTCAATCATTAAAAATAATTGGGATTGGGAGTTATTAAGTTTTCGTTGTCAAAATTACTAATTAGGTACAATAGATTAGACACTAAAAAGCATTTGAAAAAAATCTACGAAAAAAAACCGCCTTTGAAAACCACGAACTAAAAAGGTAATATAATATTTTTAACACTACACATAAAATGTTATAATAAGTACACTCGTGGTTTTTGAAGGCGGTTTTTTTGTCAGTCCCGTTTCCATACCTACGCTTGGACCATGATCTAGGATTTGGCAAGTCTGCTTAGACAAAGGAACCAGACAAAGTAGATCATATTTTAAAACGTTTACTGTTAATATCTAATATCAAATACATTGTCGGATGGTTATTATTTGAAACAGTAATAGAATAAAACAGTAAAGGTGTAAATTACAGTAAAAATCAAAATGATATCATATAAAAACCTTTACGAATTTATTAACCAAGGTATTCTCACTTAAAAAATATATAATTGCTCTGCTCAAATAAAAAAAATTGCAGCATTAGTCGTGACGAAACAAATATCCAAACTAGACCCTTAAAATAGCTGGCGAGAGACTCAACTCAAATTTTATATTTTAGTTTAATATTGCTGATCTTGTGTCTGATCTAAGCATTGCGAGCTACGGATTCACTTTTATAATAACTGATACACTTATAGATGTAAGCAGATACAAATTATGTGAGAAAAACTACCTTCATTAGTAAATACTCGTAAAAGGTATTTATTTAATGATGATACTTCAAAAAGTGTTTTTGTTTAACATTAGAGGCAAAAAGTTTACACAGTGAATGTTGAGATGACCTAACACAATGACTACCTACTCATTGTGTTAGGTCATCTCAACATTACGCCTATATCATGCCTAATACGTTCGGCAAAGATCAATCACTGACAGATTGCAAAATACCCGTCTTGAGCACACATTGGCTGCGGGGGCGGCGTCTCCTCGGACAGCACTGTCTTGTCGTGTATCCTCGGAGGTTAATCCTTGAACCGCTCGAATTAATTTTTTTTCTTCATATTCCATCAACGACACTGATCCCATCAAAAATATGCGCACTGTCTCTGAGGTAACACTGTATAAGAAAGTTTTTGAAACTATCTATACCTAAAAGAATAATTAATAACTAACCGATTGCCTACTGTATTGAATGAATGTTTATTAGTTGACTTGCTTCTCATCATCCATCATCGTCATCGTAACGTTTTGTCTCAGTTGCGTCTGAAACTGTCACTTCAGAGTCCGGGGTCAGCTTTCTTACTGCAACTCCTCCTCTGTGCTTACGCTAGTTGATTTTATCAAAATGAATTCCAAGCATGCCAGAGCATTTTCCAAAATGTTGCCTTTAGGTATAGAGTAACTATAGACTAACTATAAGGTATAGAGGCTCCCATCAAACTTCGCTCCACTGTATTTTTTCCATATTTTATTATTCCGCTATTAATGTACCTAATTATTGTGCTATTCGAGGCCAAGAAAATTCCAACAAATCAAGAAATCAAGGAGCATTAAAATCGTTCAACCATTCTTGAGTTATTATAAGAAGGTAGTACAACATGTAGGTAGTACCTTACATACATTTTATTTTATACCTATATGTTGATTCTGATATCCGTAACACAGGTGCTTGAGCTACCTATCTCGGAGTCAGATCAATGTATGCGATGTTGTGAAATACTTATTTTATTTTATTTATTTTATAGGAAGGTAAGAAGTCGCATATCTTTACGTATTTACCTACTCGTCACAGCCTTATTTCTAAGCATCCAGGTTATCCGACTACATCACATACTACACCTACCCCTTCTCTACTATGAAAATGTCCTTTACCCAAAGGGTTTCTGGTAGAAATCGCTTTCAGCGATAAGACCGCCGAAATTGTTTGTACAAAATTTCTGTAATGCCTAGTACTATTTTGTGCAATAAAGTATCTATCTATCATGTTTCAGATAGAACACCACGATGATGGTATCAAGGATGCACTGAAATAAATAAATGTAATGTGTGGTCGAGCGTATCCCACATAGGTCCACGCGGGAGGGGCACGGATAATTGATGAAGCCGACGTGAGGCCCTGCCACTGTTAATCTCTACCCGGCCACCTTTGACAGGGCGAACTTTATCGGCTCCCAAGGCGCACCAATGAGGTCACATCTTAATTTTTCCTCTAGAGAACAAAGTTTTAATTTTAATACTTCATAGCTTTTAAGCCTAAGCGATGAGTCTCATTTTAACTCTCTCATTGACTTAGTATTCGTACATAAGTACTCGCTTTGGAAGTTTTTTAATTGCAGGAATATATTTTCAAACAAATAAAATAATATATATTAATCAGTCTAGCAAGAGTAAAAAATAAAGAGAAAGCATACAATTTGATGTAAGGTGAACGTAATTAAGTTAAAGGCATGTTTAAAAATTAATAAATTAGTCATAAATTGAAAGCAAAGTAGCAACCATTAACAAACATTTACTTATAGTTTATTGCTACAATAGAATTGAAAAGAGCTGAAATGTGAACGCACTCATTAAATACCGAAGCTCATTATAGAGCTTATGCCGAGCTATTCAGTCGCATGCGCTAAACAATCCCCGTCATCGTTTAATTTTCATTTGAGGCATTCCTAATTAATTATGAAAGTCTAGTCTGTGGCTCTAATTAAAACCGTAAAAGATATTTCGCATATTTCAACACATAATTTGCATAACTTTATAGAAGGAAGAATATAGGATAGGTATCATCTAGCAAACGATCAGTACATGCATAAGTAATGAAACTAAATTCTGAGGTGGGTCAAAGATACGTTTAACAATATTTACATGAGTAATGGGGTACAATTTTACATAAAAGTGTAAAAGCGAGTGAAGTTAGTCGCAGGGCAGCAGCGAAGTGGTGCAATTTGCATGTTTTATGCAGCAGCGGTGTGGGCCGCGGACGGCGCGCGCGTCGCTCGCACGCCCTTTGAAATTTTTATACGCTATTCCCACAAATCGGACCGAGCTGCATTTTATGAGGATTTGTGCCGTCTGTTGTCCGATGTGCCATTTTATTACTCGTTCACTGCAGTGACACAAAAAATTAGGTTCCTTGGTAAACTAGAGCAGCCGAGCTCAATCTATAATTCGATTTGAAAGGGATGTTGACCTGCAACAACCTTTACTCTTAGCAAAACTGGACGCAACATTATTAATTCACCACCAATTTCAAAGGTGACCTAGCTCCAGTTACGACGAAATTGCAATGTCACGTTCATCGCTTTATAACAAGATCTCAAAAAACTTTTGGCTACCGAGCATAACGCGAACGCGCCCCTGACACACGCCTTTGCGAGATAGACAGCTTCGTTAAAAAAACACTTACATCTGCAAAGTGAACATTGGTGATCGGGTGTAGTTTTTGCGTGAGCCTACATATTGCTATAGCAGCACCTGACCCCTAATATGTTGCGGTGCTGCGATTCCCGTTAGTTTTGTTTTATGGACTGCGTGGGTAATCGCCGAGCTCCAAACAAGCAACTTTTACAGAGAAGCCATCGCTCCAGAGCCGCACTAGCTAAATTGCATTGTTCGTTTTATTGCAAGTGTGGATGGCGGAGCGCCCGCCAGAATTATTTACTATGTAACAGCACATGCACTTTATTCTGCAGCCGATTTTTAGTATTGAAACCTTTTGTTTTATTCGCTCCCAACTTACTTTTTATTGTCGCCCTAAACGTTCACTCTGAATGCAGAGGGTTAAAAGTGCCAAATTTATGTATCAATTCGTTTAAAAGAATAGCTTTCTATTTTAACATAAGATAGGTTTCATTAATAAAACTCACTTCCAGTATCAATTTTTTACCTTATACTAGCTTATAGTAGAACTATTACAATTTCGGTGCAATATGCTAAGTAGGTAAGGCAACTCCTAGGTCCGCAAGTTTAACCATAACACTACTTAAACATATATTTGTTTGCATTAAAAGCAAATTAATACTAGATTGATACGTGGTGAAACACCTAAATTAACTAAATATCTACTTTGAAACTGATTTCCTATTTTTGGTCAACTTTAAATCTAGTGTGTAACCGACTTGAGTCTTAATTTCTTATCATATTAGCTATCGTTGTTTGTACAAATCATTTTGATTTACACTCGTGGGGTTATGTATTAATGTGTCAATGACTATTATTATACCTAATATGTGGCCGTTTAGGAGTTTCAGGCTGTAGGTATATGTGTAATGAGTACAGCATTGCCCGAGGGCTCTCTGCGGACACCAGTAAGTATCAAGGCATGTTGCTCCCGTAATAATGAGGCAAGTGAAACTAACTGACCGCGCGGACGTCCTAAAGTTGTTGCTCATCATGGCGAGATAATTAAAAAATAATCCTCGCATCGTCCCTCGACCTGTCAAAAAGCATGAACAAACGCTGTCTTTACTTACGTGTCACATTTCTGAAAATGATTCTTTGTAAGCTTTGTCACGGACATTTTATTCTCAATGTTTTGTAACATTTTGTAACATTTCGATGACCCGTTTGTATCAGTGGTAGTAACCGCTGCCTCTGGTGCAAGGGTTGCGGGTTCGATCCCCGCACAGTACGAACATTTGTGTGCATGAACATGTCTGTTTGTATTGCTCTGGGTATTTCTATGTACCTATTATAAGTATGTTTTTACGAAAGAAAAGTATTATATTTATATATTTGTTATTCCGCTGTTGGTTCTGATATCCGTAACACAGGTGCTTGAGCTACCTATCTCGGACTCAGATCAATGTATGTGATGTTGAGAAATATTTATTATTTATTTGAGTTAGGTACTCGTCGGAGAGCCAGGCTTCAGCATGAAGGGCTTTACTTTTCTAATACGTTCGTTCACAAAATAGCAATACTAAAGCAAACTTTAGTATGTAAAGCAAAATTACTTTGTAACGTAACACCTAGCTAGGCTGTCACCAGAATCCTCAGCACAGATTAGTCTGAATTACTGTCCTCTTATCTGCAACTGAATGCGCGCTTTTCGCTAAATTCGAATTTCTTTTGTGTCGTATTTAGGGACAATGGTGGCCCGATTGCAGTGCTGCTTTAGTATTTTATTTTGAACCATTACGCCATTGTCGGCGAAATCATTGTATCAATACAATGCTGTGAGACATTTTGAAACCATTCCCCGCCCGACACACATTCATGTCGACGTCAGACAAATAAAAGTAAGTTATTAGGGGGAACAACACAGAACATGGATGAGAGTGTTTCAAATGATATGTATAATAAACGCGTTCCCTCGAGGATCTCGATGATGCAGTTCTGAGTTTCCTACCAGTCCCGGGTGGATACATGAAAAAAACATGATTTCTTTTGGTATGTTGGAACATACGAGTGTAGAATTGGATCTGTTCAATGTATTTGTATATGATTGAAGCTTATTATTTTGATAAAACATGTGACAATTGTGTAACAAAAAAAAAACAAATCTAGTTACACACATGAAATCTAAATACATTGGACAGTACTCACCAATCTACCTACCCTTACCTACCCACCCTTTATCCAAAAGGCTGATATAACAGCTACTGGGCAGAAGATTGGAAGTGATGATAACCAACGAGGAAATAGCATGAACTCTACGCGCAATGTCAACGAGATTGCAGACAGATAAAACTGTGAAAAATATGTTTTGCGTCGTGTCTATTATTATTCTGTATTTATTTACATTTAACTTGTGTATAGGTACCGATGTACACGCCAGATACTGTGTTTTAATGAAGATAACAACATCTATCCAACAATGTCCTCAGTACCTACTTGTAGGAAAAGAAAGTGTAACAATAGAAGCATATTTAATGGTCACCTTTATTTTATTGTGGTTAAATTTATAGTCACGAAAAATCGCTCGAAAAACAGGGATATAAAATAAAGTTAAAGCTCATAATAAAATTTTACGACTGGTCAGGCCATAATATTGCCAAAAAATAGGTTTAAATAGCCATTATGTAATATGAACAAGAAAGGTAAAAGGGGTATAAAATTTCGGCTAAGTTCATTGCTTTGTGCTAAAGTTCATGGTTGCTTAACCCTTTGACCCTTACTCATATTATCATGGAAAAATGACCCTTTCTCATATTGGTGCCGTAAGTAAAGAATCTTCATCGGCATGTACCTATAGTACCTACTCGTAACTGACAGATTGATAGACCTAACTATTAATTTTAACTATGATGACATCGGTCGTCGACACAGCAACCCAGCGAACGGGGATTGTTAAAATCAGGAGCTAATAGGTAATTAAAATATTTTTACCAATAATGTACATACTCGCATGTGCCTATTCGGCTATTTCTCAAGTGGCGGGATAGAAGGAGCGGGCCGAGGCTGAGATGCAAAGAGGCAATTTCCTCCGTGTCGCCGCAGAGGCACCGCCAGCGCCCTGTCACAAACTGCTCACCCACGCCGAATGCCAACTATGCAGCTTACTACAGGTACACTCGACATAAATTCAATCGAAAATGAGACATTCGGAAAATGGATGAAATAATAAAATTATTAATCAAAAAATACAGTCCTGTAAAGTAAAGACTGCCTACATAATATGGACCTACAAGGTTAGATCATTACCTGCAGTTGGTAGGTACTGGTTAGTACAATAAATACCAACTTCACCATCGCTCAAATTGACTTTAAAATATGTTTTTTGTTGACCCAAGACAGTAAAAAACAAGATCAACGACTGGCCATTTATCCAATTCCGTCATCCGTAACAAATGACCTTTTGAATGTCAAATTAATCTCGCCGCGAGCCGTTTTGTCGACTAATCAAAAATCGCACGCACCGTAGCATTTTATACTTTCCCTGGGACGTTATCTAATTTGTACAAGAATAGCTGGACTGTCTGGTGATTGAGTGGGACGACGTTATCCGGCAGAGACCGTCCGACCCGAGCGGCTCCAGGGAGAGGAAATGAGCTAACATTATACTTACTTATCTCCTGGTATCGATATTTACCAATAATGGTATTTTGTAACAAGCCTGCAAATTGAGATTACACGCAAAATTTTTTAGTTTAAAATTACTTACATGAAAATAAACACTATCCCCCTGATTACAAAATGCGATCTAAGGAAAGTTCCGGAACTAAATTTCGTTCAAAACTGCCTTTATTATGGCATGTTGAAACGGGATGACATGAGCTTTAGTACGGTAATAACTTAAGATCGCGTTTTGTAATAAGAGGGTATGACTAGTCAGGTCATGGGGTTTATTCATAGAGTAAGGTAATAATAGTGTAGGTTTATAATTTGTTCGTTATGATTACCAAAAAAAACATAGCTATAAATTTATTTTTGCACATAGCTACTTAATCCTAAAACACTTTTTATTTAATTCATTATTTTAGTTTTTAAAGTGGCAAAATTAAAAATTATTCGGTAATTTTATGGTGGATACACACATCAACAGAATCTAAGGCAAAAGTTACAATTTATCTCGTTGGTGAGACAAAATAATAATTAATTATCTAATTTTATTCTTAGTCTGTGTAAGAAAATTAATGGAATATCTCTAGATTATGTTGATGTGTTTTTGCGCTTTAGATACATTTTAATCACCGAATACCTCCGGTTATTTTTAACTATAATAACCGGAGGTAGAGTACATACTCTACCTACTTTTCGATTTTTTCGAACATAGCTCGGGTTTGTGATCACCAATCCGCATTTGACAAGTGTGGTGATTAAGCCTAATGCCATCATAGTAGCGATGACTCGATTCCTGTGATGGAGCCCTTCGCCCTGCAGTGGGACAGTATATAGGCTGATACTTTACTTACTCCCCCGTGTGTATCACCCCCCTGCCCCCGAAAGTGTCCCTAATCACGATTTTATACGCAGTAGGTACCTAAGTGAATCAGTCGATGGAGAGGTTTTTAAACGATCCGTCTATACCAGGGAAAAATGTGCTGATGGTCTTTGCTCCTCCTGGTCGTTTTGATTCGTCCACTCTTTTCTTTGCTTCCTCCTTAAAGAAATCAGTATTGGTTTTTATCTTATTCCATACTTCATCTGAAAAAATTCAATGTCATTTTAGTTTCGATATTAATCAGTGTTTATATTGATGTCAAGTACTTAGTTATTTTTTTTATTTAGTAAGTATACACCGTGCTTTAATTCGCCATTTTATATTTTAAAATATATTCCCTTTAACATATTTTTCTCAACACAAATATAGGGATATTAATCTTCTCATGTAACCATCTTGTGTGAGAATCTTTTGAGATTTCACTACCTACATTCATATCTTACTTTCTTTGGGGAATTAATGATTACTTTGAAATTGAAAATAATGAAACTGAAAAGTTTGTAAAACTTTTAAACTACTATGTAATCGTAGGACATACCTCTTAACGTGACGCAGTCATTGCTCCCTCCCCCTGCTTCTCTTGGCAACGCATCTCGACTAATGAATTTGTCCAGTGTATCGGAACCCGTAGGATGAATCTTCAAACTGTTCAGCATGCTTTCTTTCATGAAAGGCTTTATCATTGAGAGCATTTTATCCATAAAACTTGGAGCGTTAATGAAGTGAAACTCTCGGAGACGAATGAACATCGCTTCCTGAATATGAGAGAGAGGAGAAAAATATCTTACTGTCTTGTTTTAATTATACGCCGCAATTATGTGTACCTTCATAAAACTAAATAATGCCTGATAGAAAAAGAAAGATAATCATAACATTTAAACTAAAGATTTTAAAATCTTTGATCATAGCAAGAAATTATTATTATAACACAGGTGTTTCAGCTACCTATCTTGGAGTTACATCAATGTATGTTGTGAAATATTTATTTATTGCTCCAGAAAAAAGTGCTCACCAATTTTCGCGGAAAGCTTGGCTGTGGTAAGATATCTTGAAGAACCATCCCACCTCAATGCAATCAAGCGATTCATATTTCACCTCCTTAGTTTGATGAACTCCTATTCATTGGGGATCAGCATCGATGAACAAAACATTATTATTTACCTGTAAAAAATAGAAGAACTGCTGCGCCACTGTGAGGTCGATTCCGGAAACATGACCTAGTGTAACGTTGTCCATGTTGACTATCAAGGCTACTCCTGGTACCGTGCCTTCTTCATACTGCCATAGATCTAATATCATTACAAATGCTCTAAAATAAAACAGTGAATAGTTACTTCAATTTGTTCTATCTAACAGAATTTATATAATACACTTAAAAATTTATCGACTGAAACTTACGATCTTTTGCTAACCTGGCAACTGTTTTACCGACTAGGACATACGCCGGGAACAAGATAAAAATAAATTTAAAAGAAAACTTAAAACATATTTTTTTGCTAATTTAGAGTAGCATAATACTTAAGTATTTTTATTCTTTTTTTATTTTTAAGTTAGAGACTACTGTACTTTAATGTAAATGTTGTTTGTTTAATAAATAAATAATAAGCTATCGGGGACCTTAGTAATTCGACGAATTTTGTAAGTGCTTTCCGCTTCGTTATGAGCCGACGATTGTTACATCAATACATCAATGTTGTACATAATGTACCTACAACATGCCCATGTCATGCTACCATATGTCCGGTTAGCAAAGGATCGTGGGTTCGAGTACATACGAAGACTGTCGATATGTTTAAGTGCATCATTTACTTAAGAATAAATTGCAAAAAATTGCTATAACCAAAAAAAACATAAGACTTTATATTGTCAAACGTATTAAAAGCATAGGTAGGTATATCTTTAACCAATCTCTCTCAACAATGTTGACCGTTACGACGTACGTATACGTTTTTTCTGGGACCAAGCTAACCTCATAAACACACAAGAATGAGCCAACTGGACCAGAATTATACCACGGCCTCAAAGAAGACCGATGTGAAGCAGCGCTAACACTGTTTCGCTGAGTGAGGGAGGGTACCACGGAGGCCGGATTAGGGGGAAAAAGAGAAAGTTGGCAGCGAGCTTTTGTCTCTATGGGCGGCGCCAATCGCCTACCATCAGGTGATCCGTCTGCTCGTCTCCTTCATATCACATTTTGACAATGGGAGAGCCACGCTTCGGCATGAATGGGCCGGCTCGACCGGAGTGATACCACGGCCTCACAGAAAACCGGCGTGAAGCAGCATTGTGCTGTGTTTCGCTGCGTGAGTGAGGGTACCTGAGGCCCAATCCGGGGGAAAGGGGGGCTTAAGGGTCGGCAGCGCACTAGTGACCCCACTGGTGTCGCGGGTGTCCATGCGCGGCGGCAATCGCTTGCCATCAAGTGATCCATCTGCTCGTCTGCCACCTATAACATAAAAAAAAAACATAGAAAAACTCACTCACGCTGAAACGATTTTTAAGGTTAATGTAGATAAGTTCTTAATTTCACTGGTGGTAGTTGGTAATAACTGTGGTAATAAAGGCTTTCTCTGATGCCAACCTTATGGCAGATTCAGAAATGGTGTATTCATAAGTCTGCCTTTTGTTGTTAAGTTTACCCTCGTGATGCTATGTAGCTATAGCATCAATACAGATTGTATTATAAAAGACGGATCAGTAAGCAGCAACGGTACTTCGAGTAAAGTCGATGTAATTACACTTTCTTACCTAACAACATCCCCGTAGACAAACTTATTAGTATCTGGATCTAGTAAGTGACAGTAAACCGCCCGATATCCTTTGTAAGTGGGTGTACTCAGGGGAGTCATCAACCTTAAAACCAAAGCCACTCCCATTAAGATGAAATCTTTGCAAAACCATTTATTGAAGAAAAGAGGCTTTTAACTGTATGAGAAAACTCTAAGCTCTATATGATACATGGTTCACTCGTAAATGCCAATTTCAGGAGTGTTAATGGCTCAGATATTGTTTTGTGTGTTCTTGTACTATGATATGTCTGACTAACCAAGTATGACAAGCGACTTGTATAGATTTGTCTACTACGCGGTTAGAATAAAAAGTAAACAAGGTTCTTAGCGTATAGTTGAGGTCGATGACTCGCTTCGTCATCGCAGTATCACATTCACAACAATAGTACGCCAGTATTATGTCTATGTCTGAAACAATATTGTTACATAAGTTTTCTTTTTCATATAGCAGGTAGGTAGGTATATATATACATCCATACCTAGCCCTAAGGAGAACGATGTTCCCATGGTACACTAGAGCGCAAATTTGCGGAAGTAATAAAATTGATCCTTGCTGGGACACTAGAGCAGTACCCCATCGCAATGTGAGGATAAGAAAATAACATGCATTAGTTTTTTGTGCACAGACTTGTGCACTATTATATTATATCATACTAGTTATATTATTATATTTTTTCAATTATCAGGTGGGTAAAAACTAGGGAGTTCTTATGAAATGACTGAAATGTTCTTATGAAAACTTTAGGGCAGACACACTATGTTATTATTACGAAATTTAATTAAGTAGCATATATAAAATGTTATCTATACATAGATAGTAAGTAATGTTTCATTTCAATTAACTCGTTTTAGAGTTAAGTTATCAACGTTGCACAATATTATGATAATTTCATTTAAACAGATAGTGCATAACAAAATTTGCATGCTGCATAATTAAAATGAAGGTTATATAAAAATATACTCACCAGTAAGTATCTGTGGTAAATGTGTCTGCGTTATCAACCATTCTCGAATCTCTTTAACATCATCTGGTTTGAGACCCTGTACTTTCTCATATTCTTTGTGCGCTGGAAATTCTACTATGGACATATCGTTAAGGAGCTAATTCACGATAGATTGATGACACTTGCGCCCGCGCGCCAAGCCTGTCGTCGAGTGTGTTTATCGTGTCGTTTGGATCTGTGCTGCGCGTCTGTGTGTGGCTGTGAATTAGTGCAAGGTCAATGGAGCAACGGTCTGATGGCGAACACTCGATTGATCGCGGCCTGGTATCGACAGGCTATACGGACTCGGACACATCTATTCGACTACGATTTGGCTCCGTACAAACAGCTAGCTCTATTCATAAGCATTGCGATCCAGACAATCCCAATTGTATGTAACAAATTTCCAATTTCTTCTACCTATTACCACACTAAAACAAAAGCTTTCCTTTTATTTCACCGTGCTATTACTCTTTGAGGTATAAAAAATGAGTAAAGTATCAACTTATATAATGTCCCACTGCTGGGCAAAGGCCTCCATCATAGAAATTAAGTAATCGCTACTATGATGGGATTAGGCTAATCACCACGCCTCCCTACTGCGCTTTGGTGATCACAAACCACTAGACCAACAGGGAGGTAGGTATACAATGTGTTTTTAACTTGGTTTTTTTTCTAAACTTGCCATTGGATGCGGGATACCTGGGGATACCATGTCATAATAACATATTACGAGGGGTACCTACTGAGGGGCCATAAGACTCTACTCATAGAATCCCATTACTCAAATGCTACTTCATTTCCACAGTTGCTAAAACATATCGATGTCTCTTTTTTATGTGATAATATACTGTTTACAATGGTCATCCCAGCGTGTCATTCCATCTTTCAAACAAAAAGGTGCCCCAGAATACCAGCGTCATCGCTTTTTTACGGTTAAATTGTCTAAGCGTTTTTAAACAGTTACCAAATAGTAAAGTAATAATACTCCTAGGTAGGTACAGTCAGCATCAAAAGTAGCTTAACACATTAGTACCATGTCGAAGTAACATTGTTACGTACCCCTTAGAAACTGTCTATAATAGGCAGAACAGTTACTTTGACATGGTACTAAAGTGTTAAGCTAATTTTGATGCTGACCGTACCATAGCATAGAGTAAGTAACGTAATTGTTCAAAATTAGCTTGGTAAAGAATGTACTGAGGAGTAAGATAACTTTTTAGTGCAAGTTCGAGAAAATAATTTTATAAAAATATTTAAGCTATCCTTAAAATTCAGAGTAAAAATAAACATCATTTTAGCATTTTTATAACGTACCGACCGACCAAGATCAGGAGGCAATTCAGTGACATTGACAGAGAGCGTTGTAAAACGTTTTTTTAATGCGAAAATGTCACAATAGTATTCGTTCCAACTTAGGCCACGTGCCAAATAACCATGATCGGACTATAAAGAATTATCTTTCTTCAGTTATCAAAGAGAATAAATAATCACAATGACATTTATTCACATGACATGACTTGAAGTTAGATTTGCTTTTTGGTATAACTTTATTTATTAATTTGTTACATTTTATTTTTATGTTTTTACTGTGTATTTATTTTTATAAAAAGTATTTTACATATTATATTCTTTGTAAATGTGTGAATATGTTCGAAGAGGACGACGAGGAAACACAAGCTCTCTATGAAAATGGACATTGGGTCTGGGATGATACGTTAAAAGAACTCGTTTTTATAAAGTACGGTATATTCTCACATGAGTCTTGATGAATATGTGCTTAATATGCCTGTTAGTTGCGTCTGTAAATCTAGACACGCAGGGTTATTTGAAAAACATTAACAAACTTTAATGTTGATATTTGGGTCATAAATTATTTTATTTTTAACTGATTTCAAGAAAAGGAGGAGGTTCTCAATTCCACAAGTATATATATATTTCTATGTTTGTTCGCCGATTACTTTACCATTAATTTATCGATTTAGATGATTTTTTTGACGACACGTTTGGATCAGTGCTATTGAACGCTGCCTCTTGGTTCGATCCCCGCACAGTTCAAACATTAATGTGCATGAACATGTCTGTTTGTGTAGGTCTGGGTGTTTTCTATGTATTTACAAAAAGAAAGTATTAAAATATATATATATTTGTTCTGACATCCGTAACATAGGTGCTTGAACTACCAATCTCGAAGTCAGATCAATGTATGTGATGTTGTGAAATATTTATAATTATTTATTTTATACATATTACTCCAATACCAAAAGGGTTAACATTTGAGTAAGTACTAGTTATAAGCAGTTTCTGGGAGGTTGTTGATGTGAAAATCCGATTTTTCATTTTTCCTGACGACGACCTGGGTCTAAATACCCGGTGTATGTCCAGTGTTTCGCGATTTCTTGCAGTTTTTGATTTTTTTTATATACATAAAATTCCACGGACACTGGTTCAGTGCCTTTTTTGTGCTTATTCTTTTTTAAGGGTCACAAAATTTTTACATTTTCTCCGCGATGAAATTAAATTATATTTAATTTGAAATGAAATTAAATTATATTTAATTTCAATTATAGTTAATTTAATTTTATTAGCTTTAATCAAATTACAACAGCTTAAGTTTAGGCAGTCAAGCAAGGTTATTGTTAGTGGGTTGAATTTAGTGTAATTGTAAGTGGGTTTTTTTATGTCTTGGGGGGTTGAATTTAGTGTAATTGTAAGTGGGTTTTTTTATGTCTTGGGGGGTTGGGGGTTAGTTTTTACGTAGTATATGGGCCTCAGAGGGGAGGTTTTGATTTGTGCGACTTGGTATTTTTTTTAACAAAAAATAATATTGCCAATTTTTGTTCCTCTAGCTCTGCTGTAGATATGAACAAATATATTGTTGTATATGTTCTAAGGAAATTATTGTTCTATTCACTTTTCAAATGTTAGGTAGTTATTGGTGAATCTTTGAAGATAATATCATTGAGCTTTATATGTAGTTTATTCCCTACAAGAACTTTTCCTCTCTGTAATGACCATATATTAGAAGATATATTTCAATGTTGATAACATAATTATTATATTTTATAATATGAACATTTCAATTGTGTATCATCATCATCAGCCCATTTAAGTCCCCACTGCTGGGGCACGGGCCTCCCTCAATCACCCTCAATCACATGAGGGGCAATTGCCATACTCACCACGCTTGGCAGACGGGTTGGCGAGGGTTTTGATATAAATGCAGAGTTTTTCTTCTCTGGGTGCTGATGATCATGCCAGCAGCTTTACCTTAGTCGCCTTTTACGACACCTCGGTAAGAGTGAGGGTGGCCTATTCTACTCTGCCGGGGACCACACGGCCATCTCTCTATCTCGTGCACTGTACAATTGTGTATATAGTGTTCATTTTATTATTACAGAGATTTTGCTATCTCAGAAGAAGATTTTGATATACCAACTGCTGCTGCTTTTGGCCCTATAGAATTTCGGGATGATTTAGATTTAATAGAACAAGTAAGTTAACTCAAATATGTACAATTTAGGTATATAACTAAACTGATAATTTTGATTTTATACATGTTGTAGCAAAGATTTCGCAAGCGATACCAAAGAAAACCGGAAGGAGATGAAGACGTAGTATCTCTTCAGGTAGGTGTAAGTTCCGAACTGAGGGCATATTCTCGTGCACTGTACATTGAAGTCGAATTAGAGATTTGTATGAACGAATACCCAATACACTAACTGAAGGTGGCTCAAAGAGCAATGGAACGCATAATGCTCGGAATATCTCTACGCGACAAACGATAAAACTCGGAGTAGAACTAGAGTAGTAAATGTAGGCTATCGCGCTGCTAAATTAAAGTGGGCATATGCCGGCCATTTATGTCGCCGACACGATGAAAGATGGAGTAGGTGTGTTTTGGCCTGGAGGCCGCGTATGGGTAGGAGAAGCGTAGGCAGACCACCAGCCAGATGGACAGATGATCTAAGAAGTAATGCAGGCATCCTATGGACCAGAAAGACTAATTATCGAGCCGAGTCGAGCTCTAATGCTGATGAAGAAGAAGAAGATGGACGAATGTATAAAATATCTATATTCGACTTCAATGTCGAGCCCTCGAGAGTAGCCCCCCTGTTGTTTATTTTTATTTCTGAGTGATCTGATATATTGATGATACACAAATAACATTGCTGATGTAAATTAATACTTTGACTCTTAGGATGTGAAAGACGTTGTTCTATACACTACTCCATCGGCCATTTTGACCCCAACCGTCGTAAATATATTACATCTTCCAACAACAGAGAGATTCATAAGGGCCTTAATTTTCTACTGCCAGTATTATCTACAGGTAATATACTAATTCTATGGTAATTTTTGGCTTGCAAAATGGATAATCCAATAAAATTCCACCCTTTTTAACTATACATCATAAATGTTATTTCACTGTATCTTCCATTCTATGGATGACAACTTCTTTGTTTCTTTCTTTTGCATATTTTTTCTATCCTCAGCGTGGAATTCCCAGTTGCGTTCAAATTTATCGCTCTGGAGCCCAGGGTTCGCTAAGACCATGATTCTTGATTTGGGGAGTCTGGTAATTATAATAAAGCAACTGCCGTCTGACCTTCGCAACCCTTTCACAGGGGAACCAGACCAACTGTACCATGGTTACCTACACGTTTCAGATACTATCCAAAACGTCCAGGTTTCCTCACGATGTTTTCCCTTCCCACCGAGCTAATGGTAGAAATGTGCATATAGATTTGAAAAATCCAGAAGTGCATACTCGGATTCAAATCCTGTCCCCCCGTATGGAAGGAATACGCGTTCTGGACCACTGAAATACCATTGCTCATATATATAATAGTATATCAATAGTATATAGAAAATTAGCATACATTTACAGACAGCGGATGAAATGGCCGCGCGTATGCTGGAACTAGAAACTAAAATTCGGACCAATAAAAGCGCTCAAGT
This sequence comes from Marasmia exigua, assembly GCA_019059595.1. Lineage (NCBI taxonomy): Eukaryota > Metazoa > Arthropoda > Insecta > Lepidoptera > Crambidae > Marasmia > Marasmia exigua. The sequence goes on along the minus strand of CM032465.1, from coordinate 20,690,980 downwards.
GGAATTAGAGTTAAGGGAAAACGTAGAGGACTTGCGTTTACTTGTCGCAAAGGAATACATTACTATGATCATAGGTATCTGTATTTTTTCTAAAGAAATATGTATATTAGATTGTATGTTATCCAAAATCTGACTTTTTTATGTGATACGACAGACGACTATCGCACATAGATATATTCGCGTTAAAAATATGCAATGCACATTGCAAACATGCAATTACACCGCTTTTGAGTTCTATTCACATTAAATGATATTTTCTTGGTCAAATCTCATTTTACTAAATAAGACAATAGCTGGCTATTTCTAATTCTATTATTAAGTTAAAAGTATCTTTGTAGACCAATTTTGCTACAGGTGGAGCTGACTACAAAAAATATCATCACATGGGTGCTAGCAAAAAAATGAAATCGTTATCAAAAAAGGACTCCTTAATTTTTGAATCAATCTTAAGAATCTCCATCCAAATAGTTTGGCTAGCTCTTGGCCGGAAATCTTTTAATCTAATAGGTAAAAGGAAATAAATATTTTATTATATTATAATTAATCAATTATGTCCATAACACATTGATTGATACGTACATTTAATTACAGTTTTTTTTCTATTTTCAGAGCTAGAAGTAAATAGAGTGTTCAAATCCCAAATATTCAATATAATAGAGCATAAACTAAAAACAAACTATGTTTCGAACATGTCCCCATATGAGCGACAGGTATTAATCGGTGATTGCCTAAGACCTGGTGGCAAACTGACGATACAGTCACCCTTGATGAACGGTATTCTCTGTCATCGGCCCATAGACTTCAGGCTTCTTGGACTCGGAACAATCAAAGTGCCCGTGTTAGTCTTGGATCCTATAGTTAGAATAAATTTCATCTGATCAGTAATAAAGCCGCACTCACTAACGCTGGCCTACAGAGCCTCGACCACCGCAGAGCGTCTTGGTCTTTTACCAGATACATTTCAGGGAGTATGCAGAAATCCTACAAGATCTGATCCTCCACAGAGGATGCCGCTTCCTCGTTGTTAATGCTAAGGAAGCATTTTTGTAAGAACAACCCTAACTCACATTCCTTTCTTCCAGGTTGACTCCTCGGCTTCGGTACATGGAGTTCGTGCTGGGGGCGGATGAGAGGAACTTCCATGATTATGGTTTATCTTTGGGCATAATTGGCCTGATGAGATCTCGTTTCGACATTATGTTGAGAGACATACCGACGGGCGGTGTTGGTACTGCCTCTAGCTCGATAGCTTCAAGTTCAACTCGGTACCTAATGATTTATGTGTTGCCATACCCATACGTAGCAGGAAATGTATAAAAAATTATAGCTGAAATTTTCCCAAAATAAAAACAATATTTTTGCATTCACTTTTTAGGTAGGTAGGTACACGTATCATGTATAAACTTAACTCGCTTTGTGTATCTATTTATAGAGACATCTTTTGACCGATGATATAATGGCACCCTAAGGACTAAGCGGTCAGTTACTTTGTTTAGAAGTTTGTCAGCCTAGACAATACGTTAAGTAGATTCACTACACACACACACACCCACACACACTTTAGTACCTTGTCACAAAAATACCGTCCGTATCCAGATAGAAATCTAGAAGGTCAGATGGTACCTAGATATTATGACAAGGTACTAGAATGAATACATTTCTTAACAGCTGATACATTGTGTCGGTCAGCCTAGGTTGACTTCTTTTATTATGTCAGACTAAATACCATATATTTATTAGAACCAATAAAGATAAGATTTTTAGTGAACAAATGTGGTGTTTATTTGAGCACTGAAGTGCCGCGAGGTGATCCTAATAATAAGAATAGTTGATTTGTATCGTTTTTAACACTACTATTGTGTGTCGAGTAACGTGACAATTTGTCTTACAACCCGCGATTATCTTTAGTGGTATCGGCAGAATCCGTAGGTCGATAAAACGTAAAACATCGGTGTTTCATTGGGTGACTATGACTTTGACTAACTTCGACTGTTGACTACTCACTCATATCAATAAGTTACATGACATTAGCAAGATATAGGGTAGAGGCATATTATAAAAAGGGGATTCAGCGGGTAGGGCTAAAAAAAGCCTCGTGGGCTGATGCAATTCAAAGGTTTTAAATTAGTGTCTAGTGGTTTTTAGTGTACAAATTTTGTGTTTATTTGTGCAGTGAAGTGCCGCAAAGTGATCCTAATAATAAGAATCGTTAGATTGTATTGTTTTTAACACTGCTATTGTGCAACTTACTTGGATATAATAGTCTTAAAACTCGCGACTGCTTTTAGAGTGATATCCGCTGAATCCGTAGGTCGATTAAACGTAAAACACCGACGTTTTATTGAGTGACTGTGACTTTGACCGACTTCGACTGTTGACTAACTACTTATTCTCAATAAGTTACTTGACATTGGCAAATTATCTTCGGGTAGTGAAATATTAAAAAATATATAGTATAAAAAAAAGAGTTAATGAAAATAAATAAATTTTCTCACTTCAGGCCCGCAAAGTCTTCACGAAGTAGTACACGGAAGAGTGACTTTAATCGGACACTTTATGAACCTATACTTTTACCCGATACACGACATGAGAGGTAAATTCAAATAACTCTTACAAAATATAACAATTGATTTGTCCAATAATAATAATAAGTCTATACTCTTAACCCGGGAAGAAATAATCTTCCCATTATTGTGTGGTCTGAAATGGTTGGATAATGCTCGTAATCAAATCAGAATCACACCGTCCCTAAGCGTGGAGTCATGTTTTAAGCAATCAGGTGATATCTGTCAGCAGTCTGCAATATCCTGACCAAAGAGAGTCCACTTTGATACTACACAAAGTGGTATATTCCCCTTATATTGAAACCGTCGACCACGCTTCATGCCTATGTCACAGGAAAGTTAATTTACAGGGGATGGTATCCAGCGGAATTTCCAGATGAGGATATGGAGGTGAGAAAGTGCGATTTTCTGCAGCGGAAAAAGTGGCTGGCCCGCGCGGCTCAGCTGGCCAAAAAACCCTCCGCCAAATCAAGCAAGCGTCTGTAAATGCTGTACAACCAAAAATAACCACTTTTAGGGAACGGAAAAATCTAGATAAGATAAGAGCATCATTATGACTGCCGTGATCGCGTCTTATCTATATTCTATTTAAGTACACGTATTCATCAAATAAAAGAGTTCATACTTAAGTATTTTTTTTATTTGGAAATCACATCCATAAAAAATACAATGTGATTGGTTATTTTTAAACGTGATCTGTCAAAAATGACATTTTGACAAGCTAAACAACCAATGGGGTTGATGTTGGACCTCAGTCCAACAGTGCGCCATCTAGCGGATTTTTCACACGCGAATACCCTCATTGGATAAGAGAGTGAACGAAATTAAGATCAATGAAACAGTACGAGTAAGTACTTCTGGTTTTGTGATGCCGTAAAGAGAGCATGTTTGTATCAGTTATCCGTTAGTGTTAAAAATCCCATCTACTTATAGGTAATGAAGAAGGGATATATTATTTCGCCGCCCTTGCCCGAGTTTCCAGAACATCGGAGCAAGGCATGAACCTGTGAGCGGCTCACTGATGGGTGAGCGTGCTCACGGTCCGCCAGGCGTGTTCAAAGCGGACCATCCAGCCGTGATCACAAGATATTTTAGATGCCACTAATATTATATTCATTTTACCTACGTACCTACATCCACCCGATTACTCTACACTCTCACGGCTATACAGGATGTATTGGTGGGTAAACAGTTACAGGTCTACCAGAATATAATGGCATTTAAAAAAAATAAAAAATGTAAGTAACAAAATCAAAATTTCCATGTTTCTATTCTAATTTTAATAATTAATAATATTATAGATATCAAGATCATTTAGTCAAATTTTTATGGTGTGGCAAACATCAAATTTTAATTTCCTTATTTGCCATGGGATTCTGGTAGGCATATACATCCCTCACTAAACTTTCATGGTCACTATCATTCGATTTTCTCTGATCAATGTTTGTTCAATGTATTTTAGAAATTCGCATAAAAAAATCTACCTACTTCTTATACAAGTATGAAGAGTCGAATTTTTTTCGATGAAGTTCCAAAAGTCATTCATAGTCCGTAGTTACTAGCGTAGGGTACAGTGGCGGACACATCAAGCTATTCAAAACTGTCAAATTTCTTCATTCGATTATAAACCTTATTTTGGTAACAATTGAGTTCGAAATCGATTGAGGAAATTTGACAGTTTTGTATAGCTTGACCTGTCCGCCACTGTACGTAGGAAGTGGGAACGAGTGAAAATAACCGCTATTTACCTACATACTTTACATACAGGAAGCAGATTACCAACAGTAGGACCACGAGGAGTAACCCATCCTAGTGGTCCTACTATTTTTAGTAGGACAAAATAGTAGGATCACGAGGAAACACTGGTAAATTGTTTACAGTCGTTCTACTGCGTTCTTCGCCCCAATTATTATTATGGTTGAGTCAACACACCGAATGAAGTCCCTCGGCAAAACACGATACCTTATACAATTCAAAAATTGTCTTAGCACGATATTTATTTTATGATTTAATCTCACTTTTTTATTAACTTCATCTGTCTTCCTTTCCTGTCATTGACGCTCGTGGTCGTTAGTTCTCTCCCAGATCCATTCGTATATTGTAGGTATAAAATATATCTTCTCTATTATAACCTTATAGTAGTATATTTTATATAATTTGTGTAGGTTATATTGTATTATAGTAAGGTAACATTTGTATATATTAGTGTATGATAACGTGTTTATTTATTTATTATCTAGATATTATGTATTTATACCATAAATTTACTCAATCAATGTCATCAAAATCAAAAGGATTGCACCACCCTCCCCACTTCTATCTAATGTCCTTTACCTGAAGGTTGTCTGGTAGAGATCGCTCCCAGCGATAAGACCGCCTAAATTGTACATTGTATCTCTGTATACCTAGCTTTTAAGTTTTGTATGTTGTGCAATAAAGAGTATCTATCTATCTATCTATCTCACATCACAGGGTCTTGTTCAAGTTACTATATGGTTCGTATCTCGTAATCAAGATTCAATCCACCTTATCACAAATCGCGATCTAAATTATTACCGCACTAAAGCTCATGTCATCCCGTTCTAACACGCAATGTTAAAAGGGGCTGGCACGAATTTTGTTCCGGGACTATCCTTAGTTCGCGATTTGTAATAAGAGGGCTTGTGTCTATCCACAAAGCTTAAATTTGAATATTGACGGTGTGTGAAATTGAGATGTGGTACTGAGAAAGTAAGCACTCAGTAATCAAGTGGCACCCATGAATCTTTCCATCGATGGTGGCATCCAAAGAGTAAGATAATAATATTTTGGGTGGCACCTATTAAAGGACTTTTTTGGTGGTGCGAACCTGTACGAACCTTTGAATTCTTCTCAAAGGTGCGAATTAAAATCTCATGATCATAGATTAAACCCTTAATCGGATTTTCCATTGCCCGATTAAGGGAATACATATTTTAACTGTGACCAATGACTAAGGAAATACACAATAATAATTTCTTAGTCATTGACTGTGACTCAAGATTGTCTGTGTCAAAGAGTAGTATTATATTCTGTGTCCAAATGTCATTAAGTCATTAATTAACAATTTATAATACAATGGCGGATTTTTTTTATTTTGCGTATATTTTTGCAATTTATTTACATTTATATATTTAATTTTTTATAATTTTCATATGGTTATATATTGCTCAAAATATGTTTGATCCGTTTGACGACGAGGAAGAAGAACAAGCGCTTTACGAAAATGGACATTGGTTGTGGAGTGATACGCAAAAACAATTAGTTTTCGAAAAGCAAGTTTACACATTATTACCTATTTATACTTCCACCATAATTAGTATTCCCTTACAAACTTTTGGCACACTTTAAGTTCCTAGATTTCCTTCACCATCAATCAAAACAAAGCAAGTAGGTATCACCTATCAAATAATTCTATGCCTATCAACTATTTGGCAGTGGAATACAATGGCGCTATCTACTTTTATACTTCATGAGAGATCGTCAAGCTTTGTCTTAATAGATACTAATACTACGCGATCATGCACATTTATTCATACATCTTTTTATGAAATAGGAGACCTACAAACAGATGTATCGCCTGATGGTAAGCGACTACCGCCGCTCATGGACACCTGCAGCACCAAAGGAGTCGCAAGTTCGCGATAAATGCCATAAAAGATCGCGCGTCGCCGTTCGTAGGGCCGATTTCACCGTCGAAATTGAACGCGATCAACGCTTAAACGCGATCAATGCGAGCGAAAACAAAGGAACGGAACTCATTTTAGCGCGTAAACCGAGTTCAAGTGAATTGATCGCGTTCAGTTTCAACGGTGAAATCGGCCCTTAGTCGCATAGAACTATATGTTTATCGTAAGTCCTACCATTGCCCGTCTGCGGTATCTTGCGTGGCACATTACTTAGGTACTCTCGCTTGAGGACAAACCAATTTTTAAACATAATAAGTTGTGTACCATTAAATTTATTAAAACAGAACAATTTCAGAAATCCAAGTACGGTGGAGGACGAAACCGCTTCCATAGCACCAGTAGTGTTTGGCAAAATAGAGTTCAAAGATGACATAGATTTAATGGAACAGGTATTACATAAAAATATTATAGATGCCATCTTAATCTTATTAGAATTTATAATAAAAAATATTTAAAATAAATAGGTATCTATTGAAGGTATTTATTTCAATGTTTAATTTCAGCAAAGATTTCGTAGACGTTTCCAAAGAAAACCAGAAGGGGAAGAAGATGTTATCTTTCTTCAGGTTCTTATTAATATTATGTAGTATGATAATTTTAATTTAAAATTTTAGTAAATGTAATTTCATTTCACTTTTTAGGATATAAAAGATGTTGTGCTGTACACTGCACCGCCGTCGCTTCTGACGCCAACAGTAATAAATATATTACACCATCCGGCAGCCGAGAGATTCATACGAACTTTAATACTCTACTGCCAATATTATCTACAGGTACCTAGAACCCATTATAGACTCTTATATTGCATTCACGTACTTACTTACATAGTTTAAATAAATGCAGGTATCTGATGAAATGGCTAGGCGAATGCTGGAGATGGATACAAAAATTTGTACCCCAAAAAGCGAACGACTGGAGTTAATATTTCAAGATAATATGGAGGATTTGCGATTACTCGTTGCTAAAGAATATGTGTCAATGACAATAGGTAGTATCCATCCACTATTTATTTCTCAAATATCTATTCCCAGTAAACTACATGGAGGCAAACCGACTGTGTCAAAAGCTGTCTGATGGGTTTAATATTCAAAACATTGCAGGATACAACATGAGGAGATTTCATCACATGGGTCCAAAGAAGAAATCACGCTCGCTGTCAAAAAGGGATATAACAGTCTTCGAATCAATTTTGCGAATCAGTATACAAATAGTGTGGCTAGCACTTGGGAGACAATCGTTCAACCAAATAGGTAAATTTCCACGAAAAATACCGCCTTCAAAAACTACGAACTAAAAAGTGTAAAATAATATTTTTACCACTTCATACACTTCAGATAACATTTTATAACAGTATACTCGAGCAAAGATGTTAAGAAGTCAGCGCTCAATACTATCTAGATACTAATCATGTAAGAGCTACATTCAATTATCAAACAGTAATGAGTACAGTATTGAAAGAGTTATCTTTTAACTCCTAACCGTTGAGAAGTTGACCTTCCATCATCAGCTGAATGCTGGTGCCGCTTTGAAAAAATTATACAAAAACACTACAAGGCGTATAAAATTTGCGGATTGCTGCCTTCGAATTCTCTGGGATCCCATAATCAGATCCTGATATGGTGACAAAATGGCACCAACTTGGGAGTGTGTTCTTTCAAATAAAAAAAGAATTCTGCAAATCGGTCAATAATAGGCAGAGAAATCGTTGAACATACATGGAAAAAACATACGAGTACATACAGGCAGTACACACAGCACAGAACCGTCTTCTTTTTGAAGTTGGTTAAAAAGACAAAAAAACTTTTAAAAGAATAATAAAAAAATAATGGCCATTTATTTTTTGTTTTCTTTTTTTTTTCAGAACTAGAGATAAACAGAATTTTCAAGTCTCAAATTTTTAATATGGTTGAACATAGACTGAATACCAACTTCGAGGCTAAAATGATGCCGAGAGAGCGTCTCGTATTAATTGGTCATTGCGTAAGACAAAAACAAAAACTGAATACGAGGTCACCATTGGTAAACGAGATCCTTTGCCATAAAACTATGGATTTTAGATTATTTGGACTCGCAGCTGTAAAATTCCCAAAGTAAGACAATATTTCCCATTTAAATGTCTACCACCCTTTAAGTAATTTTATTTTAGTTCAGTTTTTACTAAAAAACTGCCGTAGATTTTAACTGTGTAGTTATAATTACGAAAACTTTCAGTGAAGTATATTCTGATAGGTTCAAGTCGACGTGTAAAGTCTGATATATCATTATTATTTTAATCAGGATGACCACTCGCCTTCTATACTTGGAACGAACTTTGTCTATGAGTGAACGGCAATTCCAAAACAATAATATAGTTTTAGGTATACTTGGACTTCATAGAAATCGCTTCGATACTATGTTAAGAGAAATAAAGATGGTATCTTCTTCTTCTTCTTCGTCGTCGTCAGCAAGCATTCGTGCACGGTAAATTTCATTTTAAGATCTTTCATGCGAAATAGAAAATTATAGTGGGTAGGTAGATGGCAGATGCTTATCATCAGAGGTCGAGCTCCATTGCCCAAAATAACCGACCGGAATACACGCTAATGTGACTTTACTAAATTGTAAGTCGGAAAACTTTGCATGGACGTCGACATGATTCTTTCGATTCCGCTGCTTTGTTGTATGTTATGCTTTACAAATCTAGAAGTATCTTAAAGTCTTCATTATATTCAACTTTTTGTATCATTTTTTTGATTTATTTTAAGAAGAGCTACCAGCCACTCTAAAATACAAAATAAGAACCCTGATTATTTCCTGGATAGCTAAAGCCGGGAAAGTATTATTTTTGTTGAATATGTATCGTTGGTTATTCACTGTTGTACACGTTTGTTCGGTCCGTCGATTGCCTAAGAGGACGACGAAACTTTGCTATCCTGTAATTTTTGCTGCAGTTGACTCTGTCGCGCTCTCGCGGGAAGGCTTGAACTTGAGACAGGGAATAATACGCATATGGCCTGTGGGGTATCGTATTTATAGATAAATGCACGGTAAAAACGTGAAGTTATTAATAAATAACAATAATTTTATGTAGGTATAAGAAAAGGACAAGCGTTGACTTCAATCAATCACTATTTTTAGTGAGAATTGCGCATATTACAGATCAGTATCAAAGACATCACGCTCCAGTTTGAAGAAAAGCACAATGGGAGTGAAAAAAGTTTTTGGTGAAATTGTTCTACCACCCAAGGTGTCAGTTGAAAAGTAAGTTCTTACTTAAGATCGTTATATAGACGTTCATATATCTTCATTTTATTTCCCTCAAATCGCAAATGTGGTCCTTGCAAAAAAAAAGGGGTTTACCTAACAATATGGTTTTCCACTAGGTATACATTCTTTTACAAACTTAATGTTAACTCGACATGGACCATTCGAAATGAAAACTTAAGGGGGTAATAATGTTCAAGGCCCTCCCAACTCCCCTTACTTACATTTATTGTTGTTAAATTCGGGGTAGCGACGTACTGAGGGCGACATCTGCTCCAACTAGGAAATATATTGGGTGTATCGGTAAAGAGTCTTCTTCTTATCGTGTCGATATTCCGCCACTCGAACTGCGCTGTCGGTAGCCTGCAAAAGTGCGCCATGCGTGCAGTTGTCTGTGCACAAGGGGCATGCCAGAAGATGGGCGATGGTCTGGGGGGCGGCGCCGCACTCGCAAATAATGCTGGATGCATCCGTATACCCCCATTTAGTCAGGTTGTCTTCACAGCAGCCTACTCGGGTTCGCAACTTGTTCAGAGAATTCCAGGTTTGCCACGGCAAGTTGTGTCCTGGGGAAATGTATCACCAGTAATGAAGCGTGTGATTTTGATAAAGCTCCTTCGAACTCTGAGCCTACATCAGAACAGTTACATCCATTTAACCATCACTTCTACCAACCATTCTGAACGTTTGTTTTATGACTTTCGGAAATTCACTGAAAAATGTTCTAACTTTTCATAAGAAGAAGTCATGTGACCGATGTTTTATGAAAAATTGAATAAAAGAGAGTAGGTGTACTCTTTTTTAAAAACACATTTAGCGATCTCTCTGATTTAGGTGTAGGCGTTGATTACTTTCTACCAGGGGGCCTGCTTGTTTGCTTGTCGCCTCTAGTATATTAAAAAAACAAGACATGGAATATATGTTGTTCAAAATGCTTGATAGAAAATATGGCTAAAGGCACGTAATAATTTACCGAGTAGCATTGAATGTTTATTTATGTACATTAGTATTTATTTATTTATGGTTACACATTAACACGGTCGTCACTCACAACAGGTCCTGCCAGAATACCAGCGCTGCCGCGGCATTTCTGTCGTGGCAGCACCATGCTGAGGCCAGGACCTGATTGACCTCACACTTCACACACGCCTACTTATTTAGAATATTTTTATTATATAACTATGTATTTACCTACCTATCGTCTGTTCTCGTACTCACCTTTGTCTGTAGTATTAATGTGTCAATGTTACCTTATCTATGTTTACTAATGTTAATGTTAATTGTTAAATTATTTATTGTGATGGTCAATAAAATGTTTCTTTCTTTCTTTCTTTCAATGTGTTCTAGGGAATGGCTGCCAGACAATTTCCCGGATCAAGTCATACCGCTCCGTTACTGCAACCCACTGCAGCGGCTGAAGTGGCTGGTGCGCGCCGCCCACCTCGGCAACAAGCGCTTCTCCGCCATGCGCCAGCTCCACCGGCTCAAGCCGATGCATTCCATGCACACCACCAAATTACATCAACAATAGCTAATTATCTGTCTTTATTATTGCGCCCCTAGAACCTATACAACCCCAGTGGTAACAGGTTTATGTGCAGAGCCTACATGCGGACGAAAAATCTAGCGTAGTTGCCATGTCATATCCCACGCTGCTACTTCAATCATCGATGATAGATGTAAAGGCCAATTTATGCAAGTCTATGCAGACGGCGTTTTTTTACGGCACAACGTGACGCACTGTCACTACACGTAAACGTCCATTACAAAATACAGGCACGTAAGTGTAGCACTCGCCGTTAGTTTGCGCACTTCTGAAATAGCTCACTTTATACTAAAACACGACGCGACGACGCACTCACTACACGTAAACGTCCTTCAAAATACAGGCACGTAAGTATAGCGCTCGCCGTTAGTTTGCGCACTTCTGAAATAGCTCACTTTATACTAAAACACGACGCGACGACGCACTCACTACACGTAAACGTCCTTCAAAATACAGGCACGTAAGTATAGCGCTCGCCGTTAGTTTGCGCACTTCTGAAATAGCTCACTTTATACTAAAACACGACGCGACGACGCACTCACTACACGTAAACGTCCTTCAAAATACAGACACGTAAGTATAGCGCTTGCCGTTAGTTTGCGCACTTCTGAAATAGCTCACTTTATACTAAAACACGACGCGACGACGCACTCACTACACGTAAACGTCCTTCAAAATACAGGCACGTAAGTATAGCGCTTGCCGTTAGTTTGCGCACTTCTGAAATAGCACTTTATACAACACGACGCGACGCAATGTCACTACACGTAATCGTCCTTCAAAATACAGGCACGTATGTAGCGCTCGCTGTTAGTTTGCGCACTTCTGAAATAGCTCACTTTATACTAAAATGGTTCCTGCGCACTGTACACCGCTAAAATTATTTTCTGCGGCTTGCGGCGGCTAGGAAGGATCACATTACTATAGACAGCGCCGTGAGCGCGCCGTTAAAGAATGTAGTTTAAATGATTTTTGGAGAAGTCATAATCATGGGCTGGTCACTCCAAGAAATTGGTGAGGAAGATATATTTTCTGGACGACAGACAACTAAAATCATTACGCTTAAAAAAAGAGGAGGTTGTATGTTCGACTGTATGTATTTTTTTTTTTCAACTTAAAAGTAATTTACTGAACTTTATCGGCGATTGCAAAAATCAGGCCTCACATCAAAGGTTTTACATACGCATATTGCCGCATATTTGTATAGTTATTCATAATAATAAAACGTGTTCGTTCAGATCATATCATCTATAAATTCTGTTACCTACAACATAAATGTTATCGATTAGTATGTGATACCTACACAATAACGATAATCAAGTATGTTACCTAACATCTACATAGTATACGTATACTAATTGTAGTTTAATAATTTCTGAAGAAGTTTCCAAATGTCAGAAGTGATGTTCATTAATAAATCTCATCGTATTTATCACTGATTGGCGGCCAGCTCAATTACCCTGTCAGAAGTCGATCGATCTACTTGATATACCCTATTCGAGAACTTGCTGACTGAAGCTTCAACTCGGAAAATATTAAATTACTGCTTACGTACATACTCATTAGGTCAGTTCACTTATATTATTTTAAAATTTCATGGTCACTAACATTAGAATTAGAACATTAGAACAGTGCCGAAATATCGGAAACTCAAAAATAAGGTACATGGTAGAAATCCCGTAAATAACTATTCTACAGTTCATTTATATAAACTACATTAATTATGTTTAATGTTTATTAAAATACATAAGTCTTCAATAGAAAATAAGTATGTTTACAAATAACTAAGTATAAATTACAAATAACCATTATCAAAACGAAACCCTATTTAATAATCTCATAAGTAGGTAAAATTATTAGCTACTAGTTGGCCACTACATCCAATGATTATTATACCTAATAAAAATAATGTCATTGGACAAGAATATAACAATAACCTCAAATTAAAGGGATCTCACTAACGCCCAAACACAAAAAAAACTTAAATTAACTTTACTTCTGAAGCAAACGAATAAACTGATTAGTTAAGTCTAGCCATCAAGTGGTGGGCTTAACGTCCATGCGGATGAAGGAGCTTCATGAGCCTGTTCTGCCACCTTCGGCGCTGAGTCTCGCTGCAGGGGCGAACCTCCTCGGGCTCGTCGGGGAACGCAGCAGGGAAAGCCACTCTGCATAAAAATGCCGGCATTATTATTACTTACTATAACCTCTTACTTCGTTTCGGGACATTAGTTCCACTTTATACCAATAGATAGCGCTAAGTGTCAATTACATCACACAAGCGTTTCGTGTTTTCGGATTACCTATAAGCGTTGCCGCTGTCAGTAGGTTTAACTTCTTTGCTTTGCATAGATTTAGATTAATGATTTTATATTTACTATACTACGGCAAAGCCTAAAAGGAAGGGTTATGATTTTAGTCATTTTAGCAGTCTATGTATGTTTGTATGTACCAAGATTCTGCCTAAACTACCCAGCAGATGTTGATAAATGAGATATCAATCGATTCCTTATTACTGTCCAGCCTAGACAGTAATGGGGAATAAATTATAAGCCTAAGTCACCTGGACAGTCCAGGTTACCTAGACTTATAATTTATTTGAAAATATGCTAGTGGGTGCTATACGAAGATTTTTTTTGACATTTTTTTTTCTTACAAACTATTTGATGTAACTAACAGGATTACCTTTTGGTCTCCACTCTAGGCAGTGCGACGTCAGGGTAAAGCTTATGAGCAGCGAGTTGACTCTTTGTCCCAGCGCTCTTGGCACTATGGCCACTTGTAGACGACCTGTGAGTGACAGTTACGACAAGTACAACAATTTATTGACAATAGATTGATTTATATCTCTGTCTCATATACCTACTATAGTCCATTCAGTATTTGAAGGTGAATAGGACAATTAAAACGTTTCGTACCATGCAACCAACTTTCTACAAATAAAATGGATGCATGGATTGCGTTAGGGACCAAGAACTGGTAATTTCTTTTGGTGACGAAGATGGTTCCGACACGCCGATCGGGAGTTGTTATTTTTCACATGAATAAGATGCTTATTATTGGCGTGTGTGTACCACTAAGAATATTTACATATTTTATTCCAAATCCACTTAGTTCACGCTTGTAAAATAGCTCACTTTATACAAAAATTATATGTGTGCACTCAAGTTCACTGCTACACTTACCTTTTCTTCTTTTTTCTTTTTTTTTGTTGACCCAGGAGAAATGCGTTACGCATACCCATCCTCTGTAAACGGATGGGTTATGTCGGACTCTCCTCTGGCGACGGCTTCTCCTAACGAGAAGCCGGCCAGAGGCATACCGACTAAAACTCCTGGGACTCTCCCTCATCTGTCCATGGGTGGGCGAGTGACATGGGGCCTAAGCTCGGAGCCTTTCACCACGTCACACTTACCTTCCGTAGCCTGTCTCAACCTCCCGACTACTACAAAAATATCAGTGGACTGATCCTACTGAAACATATTGAGCCTAATTCGTAGTTTAAATGTTGATTAAGTTTAAAAATCAAATAAATAAAAAGTCGATAAGATTTCTAAGGAAAACATTCTCGATTCTTAAAAATATCGGTTAGTTTTAAAAGAAGCGTCTCACTTTTAATGTCATAATAGAACTGTCCTATTCCCCTTCACATACCTACTGAATAAACTGTAATAGCATTAAGGAAAAAATAAATTGTGTAGGTTCAGACAAAATTATCTTTGCGTACTTACCTACCCAAACTACCTAAAATAGCATGACATCATGAGCCTTTGTCAAAAGACAACTGTATCTACCTATGTCAGTACAATCAGCATCGAAATGATCTTAGCGTTCATTCAAATCTACCAAAAATATCTGAGTTGTGCAAATGCTATACCGGTACCGGTGGTATGACAGACTGACATTGACGGAAAATTGATTAGGTATGCCCCTAATGACGTGGCGAAACCGAGAATGAATTAATGAATGATATACCGATACTTACAAACTTAACCCAACTTTACTTCCGCATCTAGTATTTTTTAAAATAAGCATGCCTAAATGTTTTTTTTTAAATCTCCGGACAAACATAACGGAATTCAACCTGGCGCGAAAGGCGCTCCAAGTACCTACTTCCACAAACCCAAATAAAATGGTGAAGAAACGCGGGGAATATAAAAGTAGCGATTAGATTTAGGTATCTTAATTGTGTAACTCACATAGAAACTTTGGATTTCCCGGAGTCGGTGGTGGGCAGCGGTCTCAACATGGTATCAAAGGCTGTCCGCGGCATTCCCAGTATCCCCACCACCACCCCCAACTCTCGCAGCTTCTCCTCGGGCCCTGCCACCGCCTGGAGCATGTAGTGTAGCCTCGGAGACATTCTGCAAATGCTGTTTTATAGTCACTTATTTTACACGGAATATTTACGTATTTACGTTAAGTGCTTGTCGAAAACGTTAGATAGGTAGGTACATAGGTAGGTATATTCCTAAGCAAGCTTCGAGTATCAAGCAGGAAGGCATTCAGACAAATAAGATGCTTCGAGAAAAGGATGGTACGGCCCGTGCCGCTTTTTTTGCTCGACTTGGCGGGGGCACTACCGTGCCTCCAGATAGTGCGTACAAGTCGTACCTAAATGGTAATTATTACTAACTAGATTGCGCCAGCGGGTGTTACTCACAAAGTTTTAGTCTTTATTACAAAAGTCTTCATTCAAACTTCAAACACGCGCAACTACCCCTTAGGGGTTGAAAATTCAAAAGTCACTTTTTTATTCAAAACCGGTGTCCAAACATCAATTTTAAGATTCTAACGTTTTAACTGTACAATCCCCCATACTGCATTTCATCCCCTAATTTACATCCTCAAAGGGTGATTTTTCAAACACTTAAGTGAATTACTTTTCATATAAATTATACGTAATTAACAATTTTTCACTTTCCTAAACATGAAAGACGACGGACTTCCATACAAACTTCAGACCATGAGGTGATTTGTCTGCTCGTCTGCCACCTATCACATAAATAAAAAACCCCCCTTTTCACTCTCTTAATAGTTAAATTTATAAAAACGTTAAAACAACTTGTTCTTGGTTTAAAATAAGGGGAACGTTTAGTGATTTTCAATATTCTTATTTTAAAATAGCTAAACGCCCATACTGGCATTTCTCGGTTTGTGCATGCACTTTCTATGGGACCAGTGACCATTGACAGTGTACGCGACATGCGCAGTTGTCATCTGATGCGACCGAGCGGGTGAGCAGGTTGCGGATAGCTCGCCCTCCCCCATACCCACCTCTTTGCTTGAGGACGGGAGAGGGTGTCACGTTGACCCCGGACAATAGATGGCTGCTCCGAAACCCAATCCCAGGCTAGGAGCATTCCTGACAACCTCAAACCCATGCTCCCCGCCTCATCCTCGAAACACCCTAACTCACCTTATCCTTCCACTCATGTCCTGGAGGAGTTAACCTCGACTCTAAAAAACCCCAATCTAAGGTGTCATCCGACCCGTGCCGATAGATGCATGGCCGAAGGGATTTTCGGTCGAGAACGGAGGGGCCTCGAAACCAGGCGAAATCGAGGTCTATTTAGCCTTACCCCTGCAAGCGGGGCTCTGCAGGGGTGGACCTTTACTTCCCTAGCTTCTCGTGGGAACTATATGGATATTCTTGACATTATAGACGACCATTTAAATTCTACCGAAGACCATTTAAATTCTACCGGTACCAGGTACCTCTGAGGCTATGCTCTTTGGTAGCGATACTGAGGAGCATACTATCACTGCCGAAGCACCTGGGACTGATGGACCGGGTACTTCTAACGCGGAGTCGACCCCTCTGGGTGCAACGCACCAAAGGGGACTCGTCGACCAAGGGGCCAGAGAGTAAACCCAGGGTTAAGCTCTCTGGAGCTGATAGGAAGCAAATCTATCGGCTCGTAGCGAAGGGTATGACCTTCGAGCAGGCGCTAGAACTGCGCATGAGTGAGAAGGCTAAGCAGAGGACCCAAGAGGAGGGGGAAACGAGGGAGCGGGCGACTAAGCGCCCTCTCAATACCTCGTCTACCTCGAATCAAGGCAATCCTACCAAGGCACCGAAGCTTGGCGAGCCTTCCACCTCGAAGCCTACCTTTAAGGAGGTTGCTGGGTCCGTCACGTGTGGCATCATAGACGCCCTGGGAAAAATGGACCAGGAGAGGGTCGAAATGCTTCAAGGTGCTATCTTGAAGTGTATTGACACCTCAGATGATGAGGACGGTCCCAGCTTTATTGGATGCAAACCGCGCTCGGGTGGCATCCTTTTGGCGTGCGCAGATGAGGACTCGAAGGAGTGGCTCATCCGCAAACTGCCCAACATTAAACCCTGGGATGGGGCTAATCTCTCCGTTGTAAACGAAGAGGATATGCCCAAGCCTAGGTATGGCACGGCCTGGATACAGGAAGCCAAACACGACGCAGGTACCATCCTGCGGAGGTTGGCAAAACAAAACAAAGGTTTAGACCTCTCGAGTTGGAGGGTAGTCAACCGGAAGCCCGAAGCAAAAGGCCAAACAGTGACCTTTTCCTTCGACGAGGCGGCCTTGGAGACTATTCTTCAACGCGAGGGGCGCCTCTACCTTGACTTTGGCCTTATCCAGATAAGGGTCAAAGGGGGCAAAGTATCCGGGGACAAGAAGGAGGGGGCAAGCGTCGAGGCTCGTCCAAGTACCTCCAACTTGGTCTCGGGTACGGAATCCTCAAGAGGAGCAACTGGAGCCGACTCCAGCAGCACCACACCTCCACCCGTCCGGGGGACGCATGGAGTCTCGAGGGGCAACAGTCGTGTTGCAGGACCCTCGAGAGGCAGGAGCACCACTACCTGCCAACCATCTGCCCTAGACGGCAGAGGTCATGGTGGTCGAACACGACCAGCAGGGGGACGCGGCAAAAGAGGCGCTGTGCGAAGGCCGGTAAATCTACCGACCCTAGCACAGGAGCACTCCAGCAGGAAAGCCGCAAACAACCTGCTCAACAAAAACCATTAATCCCCCCCCCCCCCCCCTCTTCCCCGTAAGGAACAGACACAACCCACCTACACAAATATCCTCCTATCCCTTCCCTCCGAATTAAGAAACTTTCTCCCAACCCTTCCCTTCCCAATCCCCAAACCCAACTACATAATGATTAAGGTGATACAAGTAAACCTCCAGCACTCAAAGGCAGCCTCAGCTGCCCTTTGCCAAAGATTCCTCTCTGGGGACCTGGACATCGCCTTGATCCAAGAACCGTGGGTGAATAAAACCACAGTAATGGGGCTGAACTCGGCAGGTAAGATATTAAGTAACACCTGCGGAGTGAGGCCAAGAGCATGCATGCTCTTCAAGAGAGGCATAAATTACCTCCCGATCCCTTCTCTGTGTACAGATGATGCTGTTGCAGCGTATATAGACCTACCCGGGGGGAAAGGTGGGGAGACATTCATAGTCAGCTCCATGTACCTACCCGGTGAGGACCAGGATCCGGTGAACAAGGTGACGCCGGTAGTGGAATACTGTCTGGAGAGAGAAACCCAGCTGCTGGTGGGTACCGACTGCAACTCCCACCACACATCATGGGGCAGCTCCAACACGAACGCTAGAGGTGAGTTACTGTTTGACTACTTGCTCACTAATAATCAATTAGTTCTTAACGTGGGTAGCAAACCAACCTTTACCACACGTTCTAGGCAGGAAGTACTAGACATAACTTGGTGTTCAGGTAATCTCGCACACCGAGTGACCAATTGGCACGTCTCAGATGAGCCGTCCATGTCCGACCACACCCACATTAGGTACGACATACTATGCTCGGGAACAAAGGAACCGAACACCTACCGTGACCCCAAGGGAACAGACTGGGAGGGCTTTAGGAACTCCCTTAGGTTATACCTTGGAGATTTTAAATACATCAAAACTGTGGACCAAGTGGAAGCCGCAGCAGAGGACTTAGGCAAGAGCCTAATGAATGCGTATCTAGAAAATTGTCCTCTTAAGACCACTAAGAGCAACAGAAACACTCCTTGGTGGAACAAAAACCTGGAGCATCTGAGGCAAAAGGCCCGTGCCTTATTTAACAAGGCAAAAAAAGACAAGAACTGGGATGCTTACAGGAAGGCGTTAACACGTTTCAATAGGGAGCTCAGGAAAGCAAAAAGAAGATCCTGGCAAAAATTCTGCGGGTCAATCAAGGACACTGCCCAAGCTGCCAGGATCCACAAAATACTATCCAAGACACCTGAATCCCATCTAGGCCTGCTAAGGAAAGCGGATGGATCTTTCACAGAATCTCCGGAGGAAACACTGAGACTGCTTGCTCAAACGCACTTTCCGGAATCCGTGTACATTAATAACGAAAGAGAACTCCAGGTCAGTAAGTCTCCGGACAGAAGACCGAGGAATGAAGACTGGAGGAGAGCTTCCGTTATTTTTCGTCCCCAGCAGATAATTTGGGCCATTAGGAGTTTCAAGCCTTATAAATCTGGTGGGGTCGATGGTATCTTCCCGGCTTTGTTGCAGCGGGGCGAAGATATCATCATCTCTACGCTGATAAAACTATACCGTGCAAACTTTGCTTGGAGCTATCTGCCATCAGCGTGGACTCGGGCGAGGGTCACTTACATTCCCAAGGGAGGGGACAAAGATAAATCGCAGCCCAAGTCCTACAGACCGATAAGTCTCACCTCATTCCTACTAAAAACGATGGAAAAGGTGTTGAACAGTCACATCAGGGCAACATACCTCGTTGAAAAACCCCTGAGTGCAAGACAACATGCCTACCAAACAGGCAAGTCCACGGAAACGGCACTTATTGACCTGGTGGACAGAATTGAGAAAGCCATAGAAGACAAAGAAATTGCACTCTGTGCCTTTCTCGACATCGAAGGGGCGTTTGACAACACCAACTTCGATGTTATAACACGTAGCATGGTGAATCGTGGAATCGACGACACCACCACCAGATGGATGAGATCCATGCTACAAAATCGGACTGCAACAACAACGTTGATGAATAAAACCCTACATTATAGAGTGACCAGAGGATGTCCACAGGGCGGAGTCCTATCACCCCTTCAATGGTCATTGGTTGTTGACAGTCTCATCTGCGAGCTCAATGAAGCCAGATTTCTGACTCAGGGTTACGCAGATGACATAGTAATAATGGTCATAGGAAAATGCCCTAGCACCATTTCCAATCTTATGCAAAGGGCCCTACGAATAGTAGAAAACTGGTGCACGAGACACGTGCTAACAGTCAATGCACGTAAGACGGTCTTAATCCCGTTTACCAAAAGAAGGAAACTAGAGGCGCTACACACCCCAACACTTCTTGGTACGAAGCTATGCTTGTCCAACGAGGTCAAATATCTCGGAGTCTTTTTAGACCAAAAACTAACATGGAACAAGCATCTCGACTACATCACTAGAAAGGCAAAAATTGCGATGGGGGCAAGCAGTAGGTTGGTGGGGCTAAAATGGGGGCTACGGCCCATGGCCGCACTCTGGATTTATAAAACCATAGTGAGGCCGATCGTCACTTATGGCTGCTGTGTGTGGTATAAGAAGACGCACCAACTTAACTGCGTAGAGAACCTCAGCAAAGTTCAAAGAACTGCCTGCCTTATAGCCACTGGCGCGCTTTCGTCCTCTCCCTCTGCAGCACTGGATGCCCTCCTGAACATTCCACCTCTGCACATTCACGTGCAGATGGAAGCGAGGATGGCTATCATGAGAGCGAAAATCAGAGGGAGGACGAGATGGCATTCTAGGGTCATGAGAAACCTCTACAATGAACTAATGAAAATTCCGGTCATGGATATGCCCTCTGACTCCATGGTCCGTGAACACCGCTTCGATAAGCGGTTTACAGTCTTGTTACCAAGTAGACAAGACTGGGAGGCTGGAACTCCCGGAAATGTTAAGCAGAATGACATCGTTTGGTATACAGATGGCTCCAGGAAGCAGAGCATATCCGGGGCGGGATTTTGTAATGATCGCTGCGGAATACGCAAATTCGCCAACCTGGGTCGCTATACCACAGTGTACCAAGCGGAAGTCTTCGCAATAATTGGCTGTGTCCAAGAGAGTCTACAAATGAATCTCCAGAATAAGAAGATATTCATCTTCTCAGATAGTCAAGCTGCCCTCAAGGCGTTAACATCCTGTGAACTTGACTCCAAACTCACTAGCGAATGTGTCCTGCTCCTAAACCAGCTTGGCAATGCCAACATTGTAAATCTGATTTGGGTACCGGGACACTGCAATATCAGAGGCAACGAAGTCGCTGACGTGCTAGCAAAGGCCGGGGCAGAGAGCCCACTACTCGGACCGGAACCAATAAGTGGCGTTCCAGCATGCATGGTCAGGTTCGAGTTAAAAGAGTGGGAGAAAAATCAAAGCACTGAATTCTGGAAAAGACTACCTCGACTAGAACAGTCTAAGGCGTTGATACAGGCGTTCGATCAGAAACGAGCTGTAGAAATAACAAAACTGAGTAGAGGACATGTTAGGGCACTCACTCGGACCCTCACAGGGCACTGCAAATTAAATAAGCACCTGCACAACATGGGCCTTACAGATACCAAAATCTGCAGGTTCTGTCGCGAGGACGAGGAAACGATTATCCACGTCCTCGGCGAGTGCATAGCGCTGCACCGCTGCAGAAGCCGGCACCTGGGAGCACACATGATCTCAGCTGACGAGATCAAGAGCTCCCCCATCAGCTCCATTCTCGGGTTTATCCTGGAACTGGAGCTACATGAGGTGCTGTAATAGGTTACGGGGCTGCCACAATAGATCATCTACTGGTCGCAGTGGCTATGAGACGCAGGGCTCACCCCATTTCTATCAAATAATAAAAAAATACTGGCATTTCATCCTCTACTTTACCCCTTTAAGAGTGATTTTCAAAAAACGTTAAATGGGTTACTTTTTATTTCAAATTATTAGTTTCTATACAAATTTTTACACTTCAAACATCAAAGATGGCGGACATTCATATAAACTTTTAACCCCCTTTTTACCCCCTTAAGGGTTGAATTTTCAAAAATCCCTTCTTAATGCTCACTTTCACTATTATAGGGACCCCCTTTCCCAAATTTCAAGTTTCTAGGGTCAGTAGTTTGGGCTGTGGGTGCATTCCTAGTCACTTAGTCACTCAGGTTCTCCTTTTATATACATATATAATAGTAAATATTTTCGGCAAGAATGGGCCGGCACAGAAAACCGGTGGGAAGCAGCACTGTGCTCTTTTGCTGCGTGAGTGAGGGTACCGAAAGCCCGGGGGAAAGGGGTTTAAAGGTTGGCAGCGCACTTGTGACTCCACTGGTGTTCCGGGTGTCCATGGGCGGCGGCAATCGCTTACCATCAGGTGATCTGTCTGCTTGTCTGTCATCTATCACATTACAAAAAACTTAGTAACACAGTTGCTTTCGACTGTGCGTTATTGAAGATATAACAGAATTGTCAATTACTACATTTGATAAATAGTTTTTTTTTATTTTCGCGTTGCATTATAACTATATTGGTCACGAGTGGACTGACCGCTCGTGACCTCGGCTGCTGTAACGTAGCCGAAACGTCGAGTAAAATATGTGAGTACACAATGTTGTATCACATAATAAATATTGTGTTAATTCCCGTCTTGATTAATTAAAGTTACTACATTTGATTCCAAAAAGAACTTACTGCGTTGTCTTTATCACCCCTAGCCCCATCATACGGTAGTCTATTTCTCTGTGACAGAAGACCTCGTTCATCAGCGGGGACCTGGTGTTGAGCTTCTTATCGTGGCGTAGGCAGTGGCCGAGCAGCACCGCTCGCTCCTCCTTCGACATTTTGCTGATGTACCCCGTGCGAAGGTTGTGCTCCACTGCGTTGAATATCTCGGACTTGAAGATGCGATTCATTTCCAACTCTAACGACATAACACACATATTGCAAGTTAATATAGGTAGGCACTCGCGACGACGTTACCGGGTGTCCTGGTAGGTCGTACAGCAATGAACGGCTGCATTACGCCAGCTGTGGGGTTTCCGACCGCAATTGCGCGGAGATGAACACCCTACGGGTTTTTATTTAGGATTAGAGTCCCACACACCGCTTTATTCCCTACATGTAGCAAACCAAGCCGCTTCACCAAATCTTCATACAATCGTGTCATGCTCATTTCAGTCGATCACGCCAATTAAAAGTATTTAGGTAAAAACTCCTAGATTAGATTTAGGTAAAGACTCCTAATTGCAGTGCTCAAATGTAGATAACAAGTTTTCGTATGGGAGCAATATTATTTAATACTCAAAGCAAAATCCGCATTTCCATATCAAATCTAACAGATGAGTAAGTATGGGCAAATGAATTTACTTTTGCGTCAATAAAACTTATGAAAAGTCGTAGAATAATCAATGTTGTTAGCAATGAGGTTGTAGATGTTTTAAAAATAAGCCACGATAACCATTTTTACGTATTCTTACCTACCTATTTCTTATTATGTCCTAACTAGTTTGTATAGATCTACTTATAAAAAGAAATACTTTGGTTTAAAAAAACAAAAGACTGTTTGTTTGAGTTCGATAAAATTGTAATATGAGATGGGAAAGTCGATTTACATTCTCTCTTTTTTGGAGAAATTGATAATAATCGTAACTAATAAAAATCATTTTTAAAAAATAAGAGCACATAAACTTAAGACTAAATCATTTCTTCTAAAGCAATGACCCTGGTATTCTGTGGAACCAGGTAAAGTGACGACGCTACTCTTGTTTCCTTATAGTTACGAGTATATTTAAAAATCAAAAAGTATATAAGTATTATCAGGTGGCTTCTAAACAAGCTTTTATCTACCGTCTAAATTATTAGACCACCTGGCTCGGACATGAGGTAGAACATAATGAGGAAATGTTCACATTCCGATAATTCCTAGATATTTGGGATAGTGCGTGAGCGTGGCCATTGATTTTATTAGGTCCTGTCTGTCCATGAGTTTGAAATGGGTGACCACCATTTAAACGCAGGTGTGTACTTAATACGTTGTAGTATACCCATGCTACAACGTATTAAGTACATACCTGCGTTTAACAACGTATTAAGTACGTATCATGTAGGAAAAGGTACATTTAGGTAGTATAGATACCTACTTGCAGTACCTACCATTGTACCCTATCTACGGGATAAAATACTAAGATCACGGTTACTTTGATAGTAAAAACTGGTAAGAGAAATAAAAAAGTGACTATATGACTAGTTGAGTTAGGTAGGTACCTATTTGATTAAAAGACTTCCGCCCTAAAGCGAGCCAAACAATCTGAACACACATTCGAAGTAAAGTTTCGAACTGTCTGGCGTCCTTATCCGATAAAGATCTTCGCTTTTTTACCGGCCCCATATGGTGAAATTTTTTAGTATCTCCTCCACCTAAAAATACAATATTTAACAGTTTAAATGTACATTTCTTTATTGAATTGCTTTGTATAAAATCATTCGTTTCTTGCCAATAAGCATGGTGCAATATTCTTTTGCTACCAATAACCGGAGATCTGCTAAATTATCACGATATTCATTTTCAAGAATATCACAATCTGGAGTACGCACTTTACTTTCTAATTCGATTATGCGATGTGCCATTTCATCGGCGATCTGAAAGATCAAATTATATGAATTCAACAAAGAGCTTTGGAAAAAGAAAAATGCTTTAACACTATTTCTGGATTCTTTTACCTGCAAATAGTATACCGAATACAATATAAGCGCCCTTATAAATCGCTCCGTCGTGGGAAGGTGCAGCATATTTATAAGAGCCGGGCTCATTATATGCACGGGAGCTGTGTATAATGCAATGTCTTTTACGTCCTGGAAGTATGAATCGTAAACGACTATGATTACGGTAAACGTCACAAACATGCGATTATTTTAGTAGGGGAAGCCCAAGATGGGATTTACTCGAGCGTGTCAGATTAAGAACCAAGAGATACCTTGCACCTGATTTACCTACTACATCCACCAAATATAAGCCTTATATACCTACATGGTCGTATATTCTTGATAAAGGTTCACATCAATTATTTAATTTAAAAAAAATCCATGAGACATTCTGAAGCGCATCAGATTAAGGTAGGATATTAAGTGTATATCCCTTCTAATCTGACAATTTGAGAGTGACGTTAAGAATGGCAAAAGCCATAAACTTGTACAAAAATCTTCATCTCGACATTCTCTCGCTTCGCTGATTTTATTTATTTCAAAAGAAATTATTCAAGGCTAATGAAAAATATCTAATGTAGAATTTTCCAAAAGCCGAAGGAACAAAAAATTGTCTATAATGTTTGACCCTGTAATGTTTACGTTTTATCACCTAAGCTTATCAAACCAATAGGTCTCTATGCCACTCGAGTAAATCCACATTTAGCATCGTGGACTCCCCTAATAATTATGAATTATCGACAATCTTAGGTACTACCTACCTGGCATGTTATCACGTCCGCTTGACCTGCCTTCAACTTTCTCTGGTAACGTCGTCGAAACCGAAT
Organism: Marasmia exigua; assembly: GCA_019059595.1. Classification (NCBI taxonomy): domain Eukaryota; kingdom Metazoa; phylum Arthropoda; class Insecta; order Lepidoptera; family Crambidae; genus Marasmia; species Marasmia exigua. The sequence continues at coordinate 20,665,399 of CM032465.1, read as the reverse complement.
CTGAATTTAGAACGCAGGAAGGTAATATGTTATTTATGTAATGTAATAATATTAATATATAAAATAATGTATATTTCTGCCATTCTCAATTTCATTTGTTAAATTACTTTGCACTGCCTTCCCTTATTACGAATACGATATTTCTTTCCTCTACCCAAAGGTTGTCTGGAAGAAATCGCTACAAGCGATAAGACCGCCTTATTGAACTGTCTGTTGCTGTTGTATCATGCTTGTATTTTATTTTTGTGCAATAAAGAATATCTATCTATCTATCTAATATGTAACTATTGTATATTATAGTATGGCCCAAATAGAAAATCAAAAGATAAATTTCGATTCCTCGTCCCGAGGGTTATCCAAATCAACTATCCATGTTCAATCACCTTTCGCAATTTTTGGTAGTTTAAAAGCTATTACACATTTTTGGATAACTTCGACTGTGTTGGTTTAGGAAAGGAATTTTAACAAAATGTTTTGTAACATATCCGTTCATTTTGGGAATATGATATTTTTACGTAGATAAGTAGGTACTTTAACAAAGGCATCAAAAGTTATGAAGATTGAATAGTCAAAAAAGCTTTTTCTCGTGAAAAACCAAACATAAAATTCATTATAAGATCTATCCAGTCTAAGATTTCCAAAAATTTGTAAAATTTAAGAAATAATAATCAATTAATATCCTAAAATCTCATAAATTGACCTGATTCTATACTAAGTAACAGAGGGATTACAAATAACCTCGTAACATAGGAATTACAAATACCTACTTAAATACATATTACACCTAGACACATAGCAAACAGCACATAACACATAACAAGCAGGTACACGAATGTTTGTCCCGGGTGGGGATCAAACACACGACCTTTGACCTATGAGGCAGGGTTTCTAGCAATTGCGCCATCGAGCCGGTCCAAATAAGTAGTCCACCTAAGTAGTTTAATAACCGTACGAATTGTGACAGTAGGTAAGCACCTACCGAACCGAATGTTATTTACTTATTCTTTATTGCACGAAGTAAAAAGTACAATTGGTGGACTTAATGCCTTACAGCTCAATGTTATGCAGCAAATGATCCACTCTAAGCAGGCAAGGCAACTCCTAATATCGTCTCGTAACGTCATCTCGGTACTGCGCAAGCTTCGCAGACAAATGAACTGACACTTGCCTGTTCAATTAAATCCACATCATCTCTGAACTCGATGGTTCCCGTGGGAGCCTTTGCCAGAATTTGTATGGTCTCTACAGGTTTCGGTGGAAGATCACTGCAAATTAATAATTAGGTAAAGCAGCTTAGACATCTTATGTAAGCAGTACTTACACTATAGGTAAGTAAATAACGCACTTAAAAATTTCATCTCGTGTTCAGGCGGGAATAGAACCCACATCTTCGACATTCCGGCATAGTAACGCGTTCAGTGGTCTAATTGGTAGAACAACCACCCGGAATGTGGAAGATGTGGGGTTCGATTCCTGCCTGAACACGAGATGAAATTTTTGCTATAGTCGACTATTAGTACTTACACTATTCCTACTTTTTCAGTTCTAATCATAGTTTGATTAACCAATAGAACTTTTACTAAACAATAGACTTGAACTACCTTTTAGAGAAAGATAATGAAACTGGGACGTAGTAGATTATCTACATCTATCCAATAAGATTTCAGTTAGGTAAATACCTAACGCAAAAGACAAATATGAAATACAGGAAACCGAGCTTCAAAAAACTGGACGCGCGAATACCAGAATATATCGGCGTGTTCGCTTTAACCAATAGTGTTGTCGTGTCAGTATTAACATGGATTCTGACAGCTCGCGCTTATAAATGCTTAGAAGCGCTTCCAAAAACGAGCGAACGAGGAGAGAACGCTTATCTAAAACCGCCCTAAAACCAAAATATAAGACGGATCATCTTAAAACTACCTTACGAAAATTAGTCCCTTAGAAGAGTCGTCCCACACCCAATGGCCATCTTCATACATCCCCCCAAAACCGCCCTCATCGTCATCGTCGGCCATTTAACAGTTTTATCAAAATATTATTAACCTATTATTTAAATAATTTATTTATAATAGCCACAATAATAGCAAACAATGCTGACGGACACAAACGTCTGCAAACGTCTTGATGACATTGGCACCACAGATCACTATATATGTAGCAAATTGGCATGGATATAGGCATATTTTTTTATAGGCAGATATAAAACCTTTGAATTTGAACGCCGTGTGGACCCCGGCAGAATAGAATAGGCCACCCTCACTCTTACCGAGGTGTCGTAAAAGGCGACTAAGGTAAAGCTGCAGGCATGATCATCAGCACCCAGAGAAGGAAAACTCTGCATTTATATCAAAACCCTCGCCAACCCGTCTGCCAAGCGTGGTGAGTATGGCAATTACCCCTCATGTGATTGAGGGAGGTCCGTGCCCCAGCAGTGGGGACTTAAATGGGCTGATGATGAAAACCTTTGAATAGGGAATAGTTTCCCTTATTAAATTACCTATAAACCGTTTGTACATTTCATAGAGTAGATAAGTTAATAATACTCTGGTTTAATTCTTTGAATAGGGAAAATAGAATATTTATAATGTAAACAGCTACTGGTAACTCTTTGCCGAGGTCTGTTTTGTCCGTTTTCTCCTGTCCCTGACCACCATAGAGCAAGGCAGGTAATAATACTGCTAACCACTATCTGGACATCTGTGAACAAGCATCTTCTAGGTAAACGCGTACCTATTATCCTAGACCACTTCCTTGCCTTCTATCAGATGCGACCTTTTGTGCGATCACAGATCACTATATATGTAGCTCTGCGATTGTGCTAAGGGTTAGCCCACATAGTAAGATAATAATACTCTGCCACAGACTATTTATTATTTTACTCTATGGTTAGCCTATAGTTTGCAAAAAGAGAAAAACATTTTTGACCTAAATTACGTAGAAGATTAGTATCTTCTAAGTACTTAGTTTGTGAACTGATACCAATGGCTGCGCTAATGCACAGACCAATAAGTGAACAAGCTCTCAGTTCTCAGTCAGAATTGTCCCGCATGACGACTTTCAACCGAAAATAGCTTGCACGACGACGCAAAAGGGCCGTCATTCCAAACAAAAAAAAAATCCACCGGTAAGCAAATTACCGGAAAAGACCTCCATAGTACATGGTTCTCTTTCACGAGCTAGATCCTAAGATTTAAAGCTAGAATAAGGGATTAGTTACCTAAGCCCAAATTGTAAAATGATCACATTAACTTAATGTGGTGCCCGCATTGTGGCTCACGTTTTGAAACTTAATAATTCATAGACAGCTATAAGTTACGAATCAAAATCTCCATCTAGTGCGTTTGTAAGTTCGACAGAATTTACGACGTCACCAGTGACTCGGTCCCGCCACTGAATATAAAGTTATGTTAATGCTACTGCACCAACTCCAAACCTTAAAACTTGAAAAATGTTGCAAGTTACTCTCAATTCGAAATGGACGATATCGGAATATTGATGTAAATATTAGATACTTTATCGTCCCCTGTGTGAGCGATTACATCATTTTCCTAACACGTCAGCTTCGCATAACTTGGAGAATAAAGTCCTTAGGTCATAAAATATTGTCTACTTAAAGTTTAACAAAGGTAAGTATTCCTATCTTTTTAACGTACGACTAGCTTAGTACTTAAGTTATTATTGCACAGCCTTCATGGCTGTATTATTGAAAATAGTGTGAGATTCCAGCATAGGTAATAATAGGTAGTCTAGGTTTCCAGCTATTCTGTGCCTACGATAGTAACTAAAAATGCAGTAGGTATTTACTCTGAAAGACCTGTACCTAGGAACTACTCAACCACTCAAAAAAATAGCACCACGGCTCGATTATGGCAGGTTAATATAAAATACAGTAAATGTTTTTTGAGGTGAATAAACTGGAAAGAAATTTGAACAAGTATGTCATACGTGTTAATTCATTGAATTCGAGTTCACAGGCGATCGCACACGCGGGCGAGGCCTTTGATCGTGCCCGCTCTGCCATGTGATTAAATGAGCCTCTACTTAGCTGGCGCTCACTTACTGATCATCCATGTATTTGTTTACTTATGAAAATACTAGCTATTCCTACTTGGTCTGCATGAAATTAATTCGGTAGCGCTTAGACTTCTTCGTCGTTACCTAAGCCCATAGCGTAAGGTAGGTAATAATTATAGTCTGCCTAATCCTAAGAGGGTCCATCACATTTTTTTTTGCAAATAATAGGCCCATCTGATGGTTAATGGGAACCGCCGCTCATAGTCATCAACAATGCCGGAGCACAGTCATGCCGCTGCCTACCGTGAAAGAAGAACTCTTTACAAACCTCGTTTAAAAAAGGACATGTGACCAGGGAACACCACGGCTGGAAGGTCATTCCAGAGTTTGCACGAGCGTGGGAAGAATGAGCGCTGGAAACAGAGCGTTCTGGAAGGGTTTGGTTCCAGATAGTAAGGATGGAATTTACCACGTCGTCTAGTCATACGACTGTAAAATGGTGACCCTGGTATGATATTAAACATAAGGAGAAGAGGCAAAGAGAGCCACAATCTCTTCGCGCCTCCAACGACTCTTAATTTGTCGGTGAGATCGGGAACCCCAACAACCCGGACAGCTCGTCTCTGCAAGCCGTCAAATAGCTGATATTTAGGGGCTCCTGCCCGAGGATGGGAGCAGTATTCCACGTAGCCGTAGGCTGTACTTGGGCTTTGTACAGTACAAGCAAGTTAACCGCGTCGTTCACATGAAGTTACCCTTGTTGGACCTTGGGGCCGCCCTTATGTCTGAGACACAAGTGCTATTTTACACTGCGCAGGGGAAACTTGACCTGACGTTACGCAAAAGTTAAATTTTAAGATCCCTGTTATTATTAAAATTACTTAACGAATCTGTCGCAGCCATCTGGTTAAACTAGCCATCCAATCGGACGCCTAGGGCGTTCGTTACACGACGACTTTCAATCAAATGGCTGAAGAAAAGCTAGACACGTTCTGATCGCAACGTTTAACCAGATGGCTAAACGTTTGTCGTCGCCATCATCAGCAGTGGAAAACAGTAGAAATAAATTTAAATCTCTTGGCTGAGCTCAGTCAGTAATTTCTAATAGGCTAACTTTCATTACGCCAAACTGTTAAACGTAAAGTGATTGTAACGAACGGCGTTTAACGAACACCCTAACAGATGGCTGCGATATATCTAGACCTCAATACATAGGTAATTACCTAGGTAGGTAGGTAGGTACATGACACCTAGCCACTGTAGGTACTTTTACAATCATCTACCTACTACTTAGATTAAATCAATATTTTTGTTTAATCTAAGACGAGAATATTTATATATGAGAGTCGTTGGTCATACCTCTAGGTAGAGATATGACCAACGACTCTCATACGTAGATAGGTATCTACGTACCTATCAACGTGGCTGTAGTGAAAACCGAGACCATTCGATTGTTAACATTTTGCACAAACAACCAAGCAGACGCATCAATGGACTTGTTTCCAATTTTATACGACACACATGGCAATGCGAAATGCGGGGGAAAAAATCGAACATATTTTTATATGTAAAAGGTGCCAAACGAGCAGACATATTACCTGATGGTTAGCGATTGCTGCCGCCCATGGACACCAGCAACACCCAATACCTACCTATTATAGGCGTTCCATACTGCGGCACATGAAAATGATAAGAAAAGGTGCCTATGCATATAAATGGTTACATTATAGAACATTCTTTCAGACTAGATCACACAATAAATAGATAACTTGTTTTCATGACAATTAATTTCGATAAGATTTATCCACATAAGTATTTATCCACATTTTATTATCTAGATTGATTGATTGTCTACGGACGGTCCAAAGTCCAACAAGGGTAACTCTACGTGATAAAGTATCAGCCTATAAGTGTCCCACTGCAGAGCAAATCCTCCATCAAAGAAATCAAGTCATCGTTACTATGATGGATTAGACTCAATCACCACGCTTGCCAATGCGGATTGGTGATCAGGAGCCCAATTCTCGGGTTTGTGACATTTCAAAAACATGGCGGATATCACTTGAAAATCATACAAAAAAACTATGTTTTAGTGATATATATCGTATGAAAAGAAATGTCACGAGTCCGAATTGGGGTTCAGAAACCCAAGCTATTTTCGACAAATTGGAACATACTATTTGCTCGACCCATCGAACCCAGGACCCCGAGATCACGACCCGGTACTTAGACCACTAGACCAACAGGGCGTGACGCCGTGTGAATTAGGGATAATCGATATTCATCGATGTTGAATAAACATCGACATTTAATTATAAAACATCGATCGATCTTATGTTTTAACATCGATGGGTTAACTTCGATACCATCGAAACATCGATGTTACTTGAATAAAATATCGAAACTTCAATTATTCTTTTGGGCGCGGTGTAGCGTGCTGTCGGTGTACTAGTTTCAACTAAATGTTGCATAGTTATTAGCAGATGACTATTAAGTTTCAACTATTTTCCACTAGATGACACTGATCATAATAACCGGAGCCGTAAAGTTTGTTGCAATTTATCAAGAGTTAAAAAAAACGGTCAGTCACACACTTGATGAATAAGGTGTTGTTTTGTGAGAAAGAGGTCGATCGACGAATCCAACTCGGTTGGGCAGCGTTCGGGAAGCTACGCAGCATATTTTCGGCAGATCTACCGCAGTGTCTCAAGACGAAAGTCTTTAATGCGTGTGTGTTGCCAGTGATGACATACGGAACCGAAACGTGGCCGCTTACAATGTGCCGGTTAAGGAGGCTCAAAGTCACCCAGAGAGCAATGGAGAGGGCTATGCTCGGAGTCTCCCTGCGTGATCGTATCAGAAATGATGAGATCCGCAGGAGAACTAAGGTCACAGACGTAGTCCAAAGGATTGCATGCCTCAAGTGGCAATGAGCAGGGCACATAGCGAGGAGAACAGACGGCCGTTGGGGCGGAAAGGTCCTCGAGTGGAGGCCACGTACAGGAAGTCGCAGCCGTGGCAGACCTCCTACAAGGTGGACCGACGATCTGGTGAAGATCGCGGGAATCCATTGGATGCGGGAGGCCGGGCCAGATCACAGGACCGATCTGTGTGGAGAACATTGGGGGAGGCCTATGTCCAGCAGTGGACGTCTATTGACGGACGGCTGAAATGATGATGTGAGTAAACTTGTCACGCTTAAGCAAATTCGATTTACTATTGATTTTGGAAACAGAAACAGAAACATTATTTATTTGCTTAATACACAATTTGATACAAAGATGTTATAAAAAGTATCATGGACACGGTATCCAGCCTGCCAGCAGGCGCGCAAATAGATTAAGTATAATGTAATTAACAAAACTTATAACTAGGTACTTAATTATTTCAAATATTATTTCTTAAATTAATATATGTATGACATCTATATTATAGTTAGGGTTTAAAATAGGTCTACATTATATTATGTAATTCAAATGTGAGATCATTTTGAGATAAGTTCTTTTTTTTTAATCTAATCTTATAATATAATAAGTATTGTATTTTACATTTATACAAATGTAAATAATGAAACTTCGGAGTCTCAGTAAGAATGCATTTATCTAATAATTAAAACTTTTCATACAACAAACATTCATAAATATAATACACAGTTTTATTTGTTTCCAAAAACATCGATGTTTAAATAGAAATATCGATGTCTTTCGATCGATATTTATCGTACATCGACCCTTTTGATTCGATGTTATCATCGATTTTTTCTAATATCGATCATCCCTAGTGTGAATTTTAATTGAAATTATTAGAATTAAAAAGTAATTTTGAGGCATATGCAGTCAAGTAGTTCGGTATGTTTGCGTGAAGATTCTCCTTGTTTCCCCTGTCTAAAAATACCTAAGGATTAGGTAATAGTGTATTACTTAACTCCCAGCTGTATTTTGTTGCTTAGGTAGGTCACTAGTTATTCCTAGTACCCAGGTCAGGTATCCTACGCTTTGATAACCAGCTATGTAAGGAACATACCTATACAATGTTATTTTTATTGCTAGATTGTGTACCTACGGCAGGTCTACCCGAAGTACGCTTTGATAAACAGCTATGTCATACCTAGGTACCTAAACCTTTAATGTTATAGATAAATACTCTTTATTTCACAGCATACCTACAAATCTTAAAACCTAGGTATACATAGATACAATGTAGGTACAACTTAGGCGGTCACCTCTCATTATTGCTAGATTGCGTACAGATCTAACTTATTTCATACCTTGAAATACCTAGTACAATTTTTATATGCCAGGTGGGCTGGGTCACATCTAACAGTTGGTGGGCAAAAAAGCGGTACACCACTCGATTGTTGTGTTTGCCATGCAAATTGCAAGCCTAAATAAATTCCATTTCCATCACTGGCGGCAAAAATACTCCACGCCCTTAAGCGCTTAATTTTTTATGAGTTTTGGTTTTCATACCTCTAAAAAAGAAAGGTAAACGCAAATATCAAGAGTGAGAATCGGGCCGCCTGCCGGGCCGACGAATATACGAAGGAACCAAAGATTTTAAAACTTTTCCACAAACAACCAAAGTGAAAACAATTCCCGGAACCCTACTGCGCTATAAGGGCATCTCCCATTTCCCATTATGCATTAACTATTAACTAGGCATTAAGTATGTACTTATCCGAGCAGATAATAAACAGGCCTCAAAAGGTACAGCAAACCAGCTGGCCTAGAACACCTAAATAAGCACTAAAATTAGCGTAACACAAGCAAGAGCTATGGAAGTGAAACAAACATTCATACCTCAGGTGCTCATAGAAAAAGGCATAAAAAGTCGTTTTTATTGCAGTTTCTTTCGCAGTAATGTGAAGCGGAGCCCCGTGCGGGGAGTGCTGAAGCGTGTATCTGTAATAAAGGCCTAAGTTCATAGACGTGTTAAAGTGTACTACGCCGCGCAAATATTAGTTAAATGACACTTTTTATTACCGCTGCACCATGCCCGTTCATTAGAGCCGAACATTTATCTCATTTTTCGACAAAGTATGAGTGCTCTGTGTAGATGCCTACCACCTACTTTGCAATTTAATTAGGTACATTTTGAACTTTATTGCACAAATTAGCGTTCGCCTGTTGTATCTATCTACAGTTTGGTCTTCCATAGCCTGACAAAACATAAGTTCCATAGCCTGAATAAACATATCTAGATGTTTCAAAAGAGTGGATCATTTGCAAAATCGAGATTCGAAACCGTGAATCGCTTCATTTGGAACATCGAATCTCAGATAGGTTCTAGAGCAGATGACGACTAAGTTACGATTGTAGGTAGGTAGGTACGTACCTAAGTGTAGCGCTCGGCGTTAATTGCGCACTTGTATACTAGATCGCTTTATACTAGGTAGATAAAAATGATTTCTGCACACTCAAGATCACCGTGAAATTTATTTGCTGCGGCCTGTATCAACCATTACCTAACGCTTAAAATTTATCTGTGGGAGTATTTGTTATTTAAAATAAGTATAATAAAATACCCTCGGCCCACTGTAAAACTAAATAAAACTGTTTTACAAAGTCTGATCGAGACCTTTGCGCCGCAACCGAATGATACATTCGGGGCGACATTAGATTCGGATCAGTGGATCATTTGGCTGCATCGGATAACTGAATCGTTTTAGTTTCAGTAAGGAGTTAACACACGTCCACCTGCTTTTTCCAACGGCCCGGGTGTAGGCCTCCTTCAGTCTTTGCCATCTTTGACGATCTGGGGCTACTTCGACCCAATTCGGTACTTCCTCTGTTTAGATGTCGTCATCGCACCATCACATCCATTTGCGCTACGAGCTCTTCTGTCTGACGTATCCAACATCTTGAGTGACTACGTCGTATCCCTAAGCTTTTGTTTTGTTTTCCTTCCAGTTTTGTTTGATTGCCCTCTGGACCACTATAATTTATCGAGAATACAAAGTTCGCCAAAAAACCCACCTACCTACCACCAGAAATCGAACCCGCTAATAGTGCTACAGAGGCGTCCTACCATCTACGGACTCAAGAATTATTTTTTATGATTATACCTAATAGAGATTGCATCGAAAGAAATCAGCCCCAGTGTTGATACAGAAACGAAGTTAGGCCATTCGCTGGTAAGCACGTAGCGCAAAGCATAATCCTCCTGAGCGTTCAATCTACTGCTCGAGCCATAAACCGCGTACCGAGGACGTAAACTGCGCTACGTGCGCTCGCAAACCTAACAGTACCTCACATGCATATTGGGAAAATATACCTACTATTTGTAGGTATTCATGTTACTCGAGGAAAGAAATCCGAACCATCCGTTTTCCCTTGTTCTTCTGCTTTAATGCGACAGCAATAGCTAGTCTGTGATCTCTTTGACCATTTCACGTATAAATTGAAATGTTAAGCATTAAGGCCAAGAATAGCAAGTAAGGGCATTGGATAGAAAGGAATAGAGAGACTTGGTGGCGGTCTTTGACCAGCATCAGTGGGACTCAGTAGACTAAATAAAAGAAGTATATATTAACTAGAAATCTATTAAATCTGGAAACATCATCATAATCTCAACGATGACGACCTTGATGACGCAGTGGAAATATTCCGATCTGTCCCCGCGCTTTGTCCCCATGCGGCCATGTGGTGAAGGATAGGACAAATATGTTCGATCTGTCCCCCTGCTGGGATACAATTCTCAGGCCTCTCGAACTTTTTCCTTGTGGTAGTCCGTATAAGTACGAATGTTCCGATTCTACTGTGAAAGTTCGAATGGTGTGCATAAACTCTATTCTCCGAAGTCAAACGTATCATAGACAATATTTTTAACGTTCCATGCAACAATGGGTGCACGCAGCAATGCAGGACTTCATTTTTGAAAATGCTGCAGCGACTAAAGTTAATATCCAACATAAGAGTTATTGGCATTAATTTTGATAAAGTTAATAATTTTACTTAGTTAATATACAATAATATTTCGTGTACTGTGTCGCGTAAAAGGAAACGCGCCAAAGTCAACGTAAATTTTCCTTCGCAAAATTTAAACCTCCATTTTGTTTGTTTGTTTTGGTGAAAAGTTAGAAAAAGAGATGGAAAACGTGCAACATAAAAAATTTGCCAGCCCGGAGCAAAGGCTCCGGCTAGTAGATAGCGGAACGGAGGCTCATTCCGTACGGAGGGTGTTACCGTACATGGTATTTCTAGTAAAATAAGAGAGATATAATGTTTTCAGCTTCGTGGTCTCTAATGATGCTACCGGGCTTGCGGCGCGGAACCCCCGCTCACCGCGGTTCAGCCATCAGGTTACGTCTACAGCGCAAGTGTCCTGTTTTCGCGCCCATTTCATTTTTTCGAGAAGAATTCGAATAACACTTAGTGTTGTATTTTATGTTTCACAATAAAATTTGCATACTAATCTTGTGTTACAAGTTGCAAGCCATTGGACGCTAACATAGTGTGATATTGCTTTAAAATATAGTGTTGTGTGTGTTTACCGTATAGTCTTTTTTTTAAATAAGTGGTTTCGAGTAGAACCGTACATTGTTGAAATAATATTAAAATTCATTACTTTTGATTTACTCACGCGTTTTATTTTCAAATAGTTATAAGAGAACTATGATGGGATGTACTTACAATATAAATCGGCAGAAGGTTCAAAATACGAGTATCATGCAGTCAATCTTAAAGTATGTTTGATAAAAATAAAGAGCTCTGGTATCAATGTATGCTGTGTGGCCATTGGGTCCATGCACTATAAAGAGACAGAGATTTGCCTGAAAATCATGCTAACGGCTTTTGCTGGACTAAATATTTTTGAAGTATTAGAACTACTGCCGACAAACTGTTCCACAGTTTGGCAGAATGTAATTTTATGCTATGTACTTAATAACTTTTAAACAAATAAAAAAAAAAGATAGAAATTTGAAATACAAAATTTTTGTACGGATTCAAACGAACCCTTCGGGTGATTCCGTAAAACCCTAATTTTTGAAAATTATAATAATAATAACATATCCCCGAAAGTCGATCAGGCCCCTCTCCCCGGCTTGCCTTTACTGGCCGGCTGGGGTGGACCCCAGCAGGGGCTGCAGGACTTTCACCTCTGGCTTGCCTTCACCAGCCGGCCAGAGTGGGATGTCAGAGCTATATGCTCGCAGGGTGGAAGTGAAAGATGCATAAGTCGCGAGTTGGCACAGTGTCTGTCACCACAGACACTGGGTAGAAAGCGGTGTACACCTCTCGGCACCCTGAGCTGCTCACACCAATGTTGCCCGCCTTGCTATATCTGGTAGCTAGCTTTTGCTTGGCTTCCTGGTAGCTTATTATAGGGGGCCCATCTAGTGAGTGGCGAGTCACCACCTGCCCATTTTTTCGTGATTTTTATCATTGATCGGGCAGGTGCCATAGTCTCTCCATAGTACCAGTTAACCGGTCCACTAACACCTCAACCCAATAGCCCAGTTCATTTTGTTTTCCATTATTTTCAATAGTCTTATGCCAACCGGGGACTGTCTTTGGCTACACTTCTGTAGTGTATACAGGGATAGTCGCCGGCTGGTGTCACATCACATTATAGTAAAACTGTCAATTGAACGGGCCTCTACGTGTTGGCTTCGGCCCCACGCACGCCTTCCAAAAGTCCGGGACATAATTGCCCGTGGTTATGGAACAACTGACAAACATAATATAATAATAATATTCTCACAACATCTCATAGGTTGACCTGATTCCGTACTAAGTAGCTTAAGCACTTGGGTTACAGATATCAGACAACAGAGGAACACAAATATATACTTATATTACACCCAGACACTGAACAAACACAAGTGTTCATCGCACGAATGTTTGTCCAGGGTGGGGATCGAACCCACGACCTTTGGCGTAAGAGGCAGGGTCACTACCAATTGCGCCATTCGGTCAGTATTATTGAAATAAATTACTTGTAATATACTGACGCAATTAATTTTCAAATATGTGTAAGAAGACTGTATGAGGATTGTAATGATGTACCTATAATATAAATCCGTCATGGATTTAAAGTAAGAGTATCGAGCATTCAAGCTTAGGTGTACGTACACCGCCTCCGTTCCCCTACAACTCGTGGAGGCTGATCTACAGCCCCGGTTGGGAAAATTTACTTCAACTTTCAAATAAATCCGAAGAAGATGGTGCAGAATTCACGAAGTCAGGGTTGTCCCAGGGGTTCCGCGATGGAGAGACTCGGCGTCGCGGTGGGGCTGCTGTTGCAATTTGCAACTCTTCTTGAAGATCATTGATCATGAAGATATTTATAAAAGCATCCATTTTTATCTAATTGCTCACATATATATTTACGATTTCATAAACAAAATAATTTTCTGTGACACCCAGTACCAGTCAGATTTTCCTATATAATAAAGTACTCTGCCCCCCTTATTACAAATCGGGAACTAAGGATAGCCCCGAAACAAAATTCAGGCCAGCTCTTTTTAACTTTGCGTATTGGAACGGGATGACATGAACTTTAGTACGGAAATAACTTTAGATCGCGATTTATAATAAGGTGGTGTGAGTTATATTCGTATATAAAATAATGTTATATTTGTTGTCAGATAACCTCAAAATGAAGTTTGACAAATAAATTCGTATACTTAGAATAATAACATAATTATTTAAAGTTCGTATCATAGAGTTACTTATATACTGGTACGTATACCTACGAACTCCGACTTCTACCGGTTCTTAGCAGTCGATCGAAGTGTTCGAACGTAGTTCGAGCGACGTTCATTCGAATTATACTTCGGGTCTCAACCGAAGACGACTACGTATTATTACTTGCAGCATTACATGAAATGGTGCTATTTTTGTCACACATTCAGAGTTATTATTTTTAAATTTTAAATTTAAAATAAAAAAATAAATAAATATTCTGTCCACTTTTCACTATGCGCTGGCCACCCCGCGCCGCAGATGTCATTACGTGTTTTTGTGTTATGGAAGTCGCACGTTCGCTCCTTTAGTTAAAACTTTTATCATCATGGGAAAACGTAAACGTTCAAAAGATAGTGATTACGATAGTATTATGCGAAAATTAAAGAAGCTCGAAGACAAGTTGAAGAAAAGACGGCGTTCGTCTTCGGGAAGTGAAAGTGATCATTCGTACATACAATGTTCCGATACCCGCGAATACGATACGGATTTACCAGGTAGGTAATGAACATTTTGTCCGATCGAACTGCAAAGTAAAATAGTGAAGTGATATAGGTATGAATTGAAAAATTCATAGTACAATACGAGTACTTATAATACTCATATGGACCACCCCGAGTTGGGTAGGTAGTTAGTTGATTCTATGCCTTCATAGTAGGCAATAAAGACAAAGGCAATATGAATCCAGCTTAATATGATTTTATTGTTATCTCCATGTCAATCATATTAAGTTTGAGGTATATTCACCACGTAAATCGTGTTGAAGTATATATTTTCTCCACGTAAATCGTGTTGAGGCATTTTCTCCGCGTGAATCGCGTTGAGGCATTTCTCCACGTAAATCGTGTCGAGGCTTTATTTTTTCTCCACGTAAATCGTGTCGAGGTATTTTTTCTCCACGTTAATCGTGTCGAGGCTTTATTTTTTACACGTAAATCGTGTCCATGCCTACTTATTTAGAATATTTTCATTTTATATAACTGTGTATTTACCTACCTATCGTCTGTTCTCGTACTCACCTTTGTCTGTAGTATTAATGTGTCAATGTTACCTTATCTATGTTTACTAATGAATGTTCATTGTTAAATTATTTATTGTGATGGTCAATAAAATGTTTTTCTTTCTTTCTTTCTTTCTTTCAATTTAATTAAACCACTGCACTGTACTACCCTACAACTCGAGTTAAAACATATTGCCTCTTTGTAGATGTCTACCCTGATGAAGTTGTTGAGGTCTACGATGACGGCCAACCAGAACTAGCAGAGCCCGTTGCGGGAACATCAACAGGACCTCCACCGTCTGAGCCCACATCGTTGGTGGCGTCTGTGGCATCCGCCGCGCCTGAGCCGTCATTGACGCAGGCAGAGATAAATGCTCATACAATCCCTACACAGGATGACATTCTTTTGTTAGACCCGGACATACTACAATTACTCGGTGAGGACCCCACTAATCAAACAAATCACGGAGAGAAATTACATAAAGACGTTGCTTCTAGATGGACACACATATTATGTAATGGTTTGTCTAAGGATATGCGATTAGATCTTATCAAATGTTATTTGCCGCCAGAGAATTGTCAAAATATGAGAGCTCCAAAGCTCAATTTGGAAGTCAAGGCAGCCTTATTAGACATACACATTAAAAAGGATTTACATACTCAAAGTAGGCAAAATCAACTTGCAAGTAGTCTTGCAGCTATGGGACGAGTCCTAAATTGGGCTCTGTCATCCAATAATGTACCTCAAGATATCATTAAATCTATGAGTGATGCAGGTAGACTTATATGTGACAGTCATCACAAAGAGTCCCTATCTCGGCGATACGCAGCCCTTAGCACTCTAAATAAAAATATTAGAGACGCCGTAAAAGACACAAACATAGACGAACATTTGTTTGGTTCTGCCCTATGTGAACACATAAAAACTGCGAAAGCAATAACCAAGACTGGCTCCGAGATAAAGCAAAAAGTTCAACGACCAGCCTACAGGCCCTCAGCAATGATACAGTCACGTGGGGCTTTAAACTCACGGGGGGCGCCGCCGCTGCGCGTAACATCTGTGGTGGAGCCGCGGACGACCCCCGCTGCACCACGCCGGCCGCCGAGGGACCGTCGCCTGGAGCCGACTCGCGGCCGTCGTCCGCCGACCAACCACGCGCGGAGACGATAGATGAACAGGTACCAGTCGCTGGTCGCTTAGCTTATTTTTATGACAAATGGTGTGAACTTACTAATGACCGCATTATTTTGGATTGGGTGCAAGGATATAAAATTCCTTTCATTAAAGAACCTATTCAAATAGATGAACCCCAAAATAATGCATGTAACTCAAGTTCCCAAATCAAAATATTAGATGAATGTGTTTTTGAATTGGCGCGTTCTAAGTTCATATCACCCTGTATATTTTGTGAAGGACAATATGTATCTCCAATTTTCACTGTGCCAAAACCGAATGGAACCCATCGATTTATTTTAAACCTAAAGGAACTTAATAAATTCGTAAAACTCGAACATTTTAAAATGGAGGATTACCGTACTGCGCTTAAGCTATTAGATCAAAATTACTTTATGTCAACAATCGATATTAAAGATGCTTATTTTTTAATTTCCATAAATGAGGGTGACCGAAAAAAGTTACGGTTCCGCTGGAGGTCACAACTATATGAGTTTAACGTTCTTCCGTTCGGTCTTTGCACAGCGCCGTACGTTTTTACGAAACTATTGAAACCAGTCTTAGAATATTTGCGTTCATCGGGTTTCTTGTCAGTCAATTACTTGGACGATTTTTTATGCTTGTCAGAATCATACTTTGAATGTTTATTAAACGTAAAAACAACATGTAATTTTTTAGAGTCATTAGGATTTATTATAAATACTAAAAAAAGTGTCATGATACCAAGTCAAATAAGCAAATTTCTAGGTTTTGTATTCAATAGCACAAACATGACTATTACCTTGCCTGATGAAAAGAAACACAAACTTAAAAGTCGAATAATAGAAATCATGGGTAAAAATAAATGTTCCATAAGATATTTTGCAGAATTAGTAGGACTTTTAACCGCCGCATGCCCAGCCGTAAGTTATGGCTGGATGTACACCAAACTGTTTGAAAGGGAAAAGTTTTTGTCTTTAGGCTATTCAGACAATTATAATAAGCAAATGAAATTAGGGAAAAATCTAGAAGACGATCTGTTGTGGTGGAGAGATAAAATAGACACATCGTACGCTCCTATTCGAAAATATAATAATTATATTTTTGAAATCTTTACCGACGCGTCACGTACTGGCTGGGGTGCAGCATGCGGAGATCAAAGTGCTAATGGTAATTGGACAGAAGCTGACTTGGCCCTTCATATAAACGAACTTGAGTTAAAAGCCGTATATTATGGATTAAAAATATTTAGCACTAACTTAAGAGGACGTAATATTCTATTGCGCATTGACAACACCACTGCCATAGCATATGTAAACCGTATGGGTGGTGTCCAACACCCTCATTTAAATAAACTTGCACGAAAAATCTGGCAGTGGTGTGAAACTAGAAATTTATTTATAATTGCATCCTATATCAAATCACGAGATAATGTGATTGCAGATCGCGAATCTCGTCGGCTTAATATCGACACTGAATGGGAAATTTCTGACCAAGTATTTTCAGCAATTGTCAAATCGTTAGGAAAACCTGAGTTTGATCTCTTTGCAAGCGCTCAAAATTATAAATGCAGTAGATACGCATCATGGAAACTAGATCCCTATTCTGAAATAGTTGACTCATTTACATTTAGTTGGAATACTGTTTACTTTTATGCTTTTCCTCCATTCTGTTTGATTACAAGAGTTCTTGAAAAAATCAGATCAGATAAAGCAACAGGCATCGTTGTAATACCTTACTGGCCATCCCAGCCTTGGTACCCCTTATGGTCCAAGCTTGCAATATCAGAAAAGATTTTTTTTGGTCCTGATCACTCGTTATTATATTCTCCTTTCAGAACCTGCCATCCACTGCATGCGAGTCTTATCCTGGTGGCAGCCAAATTATCAGGGAATCTATGATCAAACGTGGTGTACCTCTAGCCTCTATAAACATAATGATGGCCTCTTTTGCAAAGAACACATTAAATCAGTACAATAGTTCCTTAAAATCTTGGTGGTTGTACTGTAAGGACAAACATTTAAATGTATATGGGGCCGACTCATTTAAGGTAATATCTTTTTTAACTTTAAAATTTGAAGAAGGTGCTAGCTACAGTAAATTGAACTCTATTAGATCTGCCTTATCGATTATTCTAGGTACTGATGTTATGGTTAATGATTGCGTAAATCGTTTTCTAAAGGGCGTTTATAGGTTAAATCCACCAAATCCAAAATATGATTCAACGTGGGACACTAATATAGTGCTGAATCATCTATCTAAATTATATCCTTATGATACTATTTCATTAGCTGCTTTGTCTTATAAAACTTGCACCCTTTTGGCCATCGCTTCCGCCCAAAGAATGCAGACTATAAGTCTTATAAAATTAAATAATATTTACATGCAAGACAATCTAATACTGATAAAAATCACTGATTTAATAAAAACATCGAGGCCCGGGGCTTTCCAACCACTTATCAGATTGCCCTATATTCGCGAGAATCCTAGCATTTGTCCAGCATTGGCTATTGAAACATACTTAGAAAAAACTAGAAACGTTAGATGCAATCTTCACGAAGATAATCTATTTATTGGATTACGTAAACCTCATAAAAAGGTCGGTTCACAGACGTTGGCACACTGGGTAAAAAAGACATTACAGGATAGCGGTATAGACATTTCCATATTCGGTGCCCATAGTACCCGGTCGGCATCTACATCTGCCGCTCACCGGTCTGGGGTCAATCTGGAAGTGGTTCGCAAAGCAGCGGGCTGGAGTAACTCTTCAAATGTATTTCTTAAATATTACCAAAGAGATACTGTAAACGCAGATAACAATGATTTTGTTAATTCTATCTTTGGCTCATAATCAAAAAATCTTATCATAGCTTAAGGGAAATTGCATTTATTTCATTAACATGTTAAGAGAACGATAAATGTATTTTTTTCTGGCTTTACTTCAATATTTACAATTACATAAATAAATGAATAACTCATTGATTAACATAAGTATATGCAAATTTAAGAAAAAATATATTTTGAGATCATATTGTACTTACACTTATTTTTTTATTTTTATACATGATTTACACTACTCTGAACATCTGCAAGTAATAATACGTAGTCGTCTTCGGTTGAGACCCGAAGTATAATTAAGAATCAAACGAACTTACCTTGTGAAGTTTGATTCCAATTATGCGAGGGTCTCAACCGAAGACGACTACGACCCAACCCACCCTACCCTTTAAATAAAAATACAAAAATAAGAGGTTTTCTACTCATGGTGAAAACACAAAAAATACTCTAAATAATGACATCTGCGGCGCGGGGTGGCCAGCGCATAGTGAAAAGTGGACAGAATATTTATTTATTTTTTTATTTTAAATTTAAAATTTAAAAATAATAACTCTGAATGTGTGATTAAAATAGCACCATTTCATGTAATGCTGCAAGTAATAATACGTAGTCGTCTTCGGTTGAGACCCTCGCATAATTGGAATCAAACTTCACAAGGTAAGTTCGTTTGATTCTTAACTATTTCGATTGTGAAGTTCTGAGAATAGACAAATTAAGTTTCCTTCGAAAAAAATTCGATCTTCGAACTTTTTTCGAATGTGAAGTTTGTTCGAGAAGAGATTAAACTACTTCGTGTCCTTGTCCACATTATACTGACAGAGTGACAGAAAAACTTTAATTCCTATCTGTCCACCATAGAATATAAAATATACCTATACCTACCTAAAAATAAGATTGCATTACTTTTAAGAATAGTAAGTAGGTATACCTACTATTTTTAAAAGTAATGCAAACTTTTATTAAATACTAGCGGTCGCCCGCAGCTTTGCTCGCGTGGAATTCGGCTTGCCACAAAAAGTATTTTTCAGCAAAATGTTTTTCATACCCTTTGTTTTAAAAGGAAGTCATAAGATTCCGAATGAAAATATTTTTGTGGCAAACCGAAATCCACACGATAAAGTGGAAGTAGGTGTTCTCGCGATAGTTTAAATAATTTAATTTACATTCTTATCTTCGCGAAGTACCTACTTCTGAGTCCCTGGTACTTTTAAAGAAGGTAATGACAAAAATATACTAATAATACCAATAATACCTACGTATTTTAACCGACTTCAAAAAAAGGAGGAGTGAGAACCTCCTCGACCACGATGTATTTTTAATTCTATGGTGGACAAACAGGAATCAAAATGTCTCCTATCTGTTCCCCTTATACCGACAGGGGGACAGATAGAACTTTCAGGAGGTGAATAAAGTTCGAACTGTGCCCTCTTCGCTTACAGGGGGATAGATCGAACTTTTTGTCCTTTCCGTCACCCCGTGGGGACAAACGGGGTTACAGATCGGATTATTTCGCGCAGAAATGGCCAGCTATCGTGATTGACCAGGCGCGGAAAGTCTTGGGACTTGATTCAGGAAACGAACTTTTCTAAATGGAGTCTGGTGTGTTAGGAGACACCACCGGCTTTCGTTAGTACTTGAATCTCGAAATAGGAATCAATAAAATATGAATTCTTAAAATCTTCGATTAATATATGAAGCATATTGTTAAACATGATTGATTTGATATTAAAGGAAATAAAGGGCACCGCGAGCGACACTGCGGCAAATCTACGTGTAATCACCCCCCCGACTCCTGCGCGATGAATATTCATGCCACGATCGACGTGCCTTCTCTTTATTCACTGTAAACACGTGTACGTGTCCTTTCAGGCCCGTCTTGTATTACGTATCAAATCAATCTATTTTTACTCTAAGATAAACGATGCAAACTCTTCTCTGAATGTTGTGTATTGGTATAACTATTGAATGGACAACATTTCAAAATTGCTAAGCTCTGAAACAAAAAATACCATTTCTTTATTTACTTTTCCGCTGCGCGAATATATATTTATTATTTTTTATAATGCTTATTTACTGAGAAAAAAATTAAAAACTAAAAAACGTAAGATGACGTCATCGGACGGCATAATGTAACTGTGTGCCTAGCACATTATAGTTTTTAAATTTACGAAATGCCAAACCCATAACATGCAAATGCAACTGTCAAAAAAAAAGACAACTTGTCAACGTTGAATGAATGAATGACGTTGACAATGTTGACACTAGTATTATTTACCTTTGACAGTAGTACCTTTTTTTTATTAAAACAATGATAAGCAAAGGAATATCGCTGTATTCAGCCGTCCGATGACGTCATTTGGCGCTTACGTCTATTTAGAATATAAAGAATTTTAATAATTATTTTATGCATGAAAATGGACAAATTTTGAAAAAAGAAAAAATATGGGTCCGTTCATTTTATGTCTATTTTCATATAAAAAAAGAATATGGACATGTTAAAAATATGAAATGTTGAACATTGTGATTTGTAATAATGTAGTCACTTATGTATGCCAACTCACTGCCCGTTATAATGTGTTTTATTAGAAAGTACAAGTAGGTGCCTATTGCTAGTAAGGTATAATGCTTATGATTTGTACTTAATTCATCGTCAGCCCATTTAAGTCCCCACTGCTGGGGCACGGGCCTCCCTCAATCACATGAGGGGCAATTGTCATACTCACCACGCTTGGCAGACGGGTCGGCGAGGGTTTTGATATAAATGCAGAGTTTTCCTTCTCTGTGTGCTGTTGATCATGCCAGCAGCTTTACCTTAGTCGCCTTTTACGACACCTCGGTAAGAGTGAGGGTGGCCTATTCTACTCTGCCAGGGACCACACGGCGTCTTAATTAGGTACTTAATTAGGTATATGTATCGATTTTAGAAGAAAATAATTAAACCATTCATTGGTTACTATTATTTAACTAAGTTATTCGGCCTCCCCTCTTCAGGGTGCTTTTTCAGTCCAATGTTGCCATTTAATTTTGATCAATAGTATTAATTTAACGAACGAGTGTAGGTAACATAATGTTAAATGATATACCTACGCTCCTTTGCAAAAAAAAACGGGCACCTAAGCAATTAATCAATTTTGTAGTTATCATTACGTTGCTTGGTGATTTTAGGTAGTGATACCTTTATGGTTTCGTAAATGAATCACCAAGGAATCGTTTTGTGAAATCTAGCGTAACTTTTTGACTGGATTGGTAAGAAAAATGTAAAAATCAAAGATGGGTTGTTTACCTGCCCTGTAAGTAAAAAATTAAAAACAAATTTTAATAGTGAAAAACAAGTTTTGCTTCAAAACATTGAATAGGTTAAAATGGTGTGTGACCCCCTCTTTCTGAAATCACAGCTTGCATTCGCCTGGGCACGCTGGCCTTACAGTTTCCTGCGGAATACGTTCCCACTCCGCCGTGAGCGCATTCTTTAGTTCTGTTATGGTTAGCGAAGCCGGCTGCACAAACATGCTTAATAGGATCAATCTTACCTCAAGGTCGGGACTTTGAGCTGGCTAATCCAAACGACGGATTCCGACCTCCACCATGTAAGCGCCTACAACGCCTGATCGGTGGGCACGAGCGTTATCATCCATAAAAATCGAATTTTCGCCAAGAACGGCTAATGTGGGTTGTACATAAGGTGAAAAAAAATTCCGTCAGTAGTGATGTGCATTTAATATGCCGTTTTTGATAAAGACTAACTCTGTACGATCTAAAGAGTTTATTCCAGCAAAACATGACAAAGCAGACCTCTGCATAACGCTCCCCTAGTCTTCGCAGCACTCGCCGACGTCGATCTTTACCATAAAGTAATATCCTGGCTTCAACAGAGCACAATACCCCCAATCCTCTTGAGTCCATGATACCTACACAGTTTTGAGCGATGTGAAGTCTGGCAACACGGTGCTCACGGAGTAATTTGGGACCGTGCGCGGGGCGACGACTGTGTAAACTTACACAGTCGAGAAGCCTCCTCCTGATCGTCCATAGACTAACTTGCACATTTCTTAAGTCTTCGAGATTGTTCTCGAGGTCCACATACGAAGATTTGCGATTTCTCAAAGCTTGACTCACCAGAAAACGATCATGTCTTGGTTCAGTGGATGGCTTTCTTCCAGATCCAGGCCTTCTTTTCATGGAACCCCTCTTTTGATAGCGCTGCCAGGATCTTTGGACTGTTGAAGGACTTACTAGCCTTTGAGCCACAAAACATTGACTAACAGCCCTCTTTAAGCTACGCAATAATTTTGCTGGCTCTTACAATTTCATCTGCCATCGTCCAGACCACTAAGCATTGAAAACAATAATTGTAAATGTCTATAAAAAATAAAAGCAGCTAATTCAACGAAACCAATAAAAATAGCCAAAAACTTATTCAAAGACACACAGCAAATTTCGTTAATTCCCGCCAGAAATTGTACTAAAAATTGGTAATTCTTTTTAAAATAAGATCAGTGAGAAATTTTAATTTCGAATGTACATTTTTGGCATCACGACACATTTGCGACTGGCCAGTAATAAATTAGGAAGACTTAAATCCTTTTTTTGTACCATATTGTTTTCAGGAAAGACGTTTTTTTGCAAGTGTATTAAAATGGCTTCCTTGGATACATAATACATCACCCCCGATTTAAAAATAATTACGATAATAAAACTCACATGACATTCCATCAGGTGTGTAGAATGTATAAAAAATGGTGCTTGGGATTAATAAGAGACTTTTTTAAGATAAACTTAATTTACTTTTTTTACATATCTGTTTATATTCACTACACCTACCCTAGGAACTCCACTAAGGTTAAACTTAAGAAAATATCTATAATATGATATCCAAAAATACAATATTCCAAACGAACAATAAACAGATGTAAGCATAAGTGGTAAAAATGGAAGAGTTTTGTTTAGCCCCCAAGATGGGTGAATGGCGTTCTCATAAATGCATAAAGCCAACAGGCCATACAAATACAACGTCTCTCTTTGGCTTAACAACGGCAATTGCAGGTATCGACGTCTTTTATGACTCTTTAGCTTCGCTGGAATATACAAAAATGGAATTGTGCTATATCCGATAGCACAATGAGTAAATACAAGAAATAGTTTAATGGATAAAAGGTTTTTTGGGAAAAGTAAGGGAAAAAGTGAATAATGTCCAACTGTTGAGAGTATAAGGTACATTCTTCCATCCACAATGCCAAGAACTGACATGAAACTGAAAAGAAAAAAAAGAAAAAATATAATTTATATATTCTGAACAAAATAATTCAAAATGTATTGCTAATGTAAAATGTTCTAGTTTTACAACAACAGCAGAGCCGTGAATAACCGACGCCCTGTGAGAATTGGCCGCCCCGGGTAGGTCCCCTTTTTTTTCTCTCGCTAGGGGAATGCCGCCGGCCTGGAGTGCATTGAGCCGACTTCGCCGCCTAATGGCGGCAACTTATGCATACCTTCCTGCTGGGGAGCAGGAGGGTTATGTCGGGCTCTCCTCTGGCGGGGGCTTCTCCTAACGAGAAGCCGGCCAGATGCATACCGTCTAAACCCCAGCGATTTTCCCTCATCGCCCTTAAATTGGGAGGCGTCGCATGGCTGTAGGACAAACCAAACCCATACGGCGCTACGACCCTCACCGGCCGGTGCCCGCCTACCTGGCTTGGCCGGGAGAGGGGGTAAGGAAACTGAGCCGTCCCCACCAGGCTGCGGAGGGAGCCCGTGCAACGCCAGTGCTGGTGTCCCCACACCACTCTCCCTCTGCGGAGAGGAGGGAGACGCGCATCTGTTCGACGTCTCCTCCCCCTCCTTGCCCTTCGGAGCGCACTGGCGAGAGGGTCAGCCTCTCGCACTCGCTCTTCTTTCTCTGCCATTACGTGCTCGAAATAGCCAGCGAAAGCCTTCCAGGCCTCACCACTCGCTAGCAGTTCTCACTATGCTAGCGAGAGAGAGGTCCTGGCCGACCTTCGCGACCAGCGCCAGGCGCTGCGGAGACCACGACACACACTCCGCTAGGGTGTGTTGTGCCGTGTCCTCTGCAGCGCCGCACGCATTGCAGCAAGGTGTCTCCTCCCATTTGATCTGGTACAGGTAGTGACCGAAGCACCAATGTCCGGTCAGTACCTGCACCACCGGGTAGATCCTCTCGGGTAAAGTTGTTTAACTTTTTTTACGCCCACAAAATGTTGCCCAGGGCTCCACGTTACGTGAACCTGACGCCCCAATGGCACCGCCCTCTTTACGGCACTACACAACAGTAGCTTGCATTGTATGTGTTACCCTTTTACTTACCTAAGTGGTATTATCATCATCAGTATTGCTTTTTCATGCACATGCCAACCAAAAATGAAAGAACAAGATGCACATATTACCAGGCACCTGCAAAATAAAAATGTTGATTTCACAAATGTATTATACTAAAAATACAGATGCTAAATGCAACCGCTACCTAATAAAGCTCAGTCCTCTGTAATGTCCGTCTGCACACAGATTCCACAATTTGACTAGAGCTGGTACCATTGTTATGAATGTCAATACAAAGGTAACAGTGGGAGTAATGGATGGGAGAACAGCATGATCAAACTCTTGCACTAAGCCGCCTGTCATTGTAGCTTCCATTTTAGGAACATTAATACCCAGTTTAGGCACTGTAAAAAAAACTTGTTATCAAAAAACTTAAACAAAAGTAAACAAGTAGTGCAAGTAATAAAAATACTTTTCAAAATGCTTACATGCATGTTGTAAAACCTTGTCGGCAAAATTATACAAAGCCCAAAAGTTTGGTGCCCAATAAGCATGGGACAATCCTCTTTTGAATGGGAATAATCTCGATATCACCTGTCAGAAAAATATTCAATTAGTCAAGAATATATAAATTATTTTGATAAATTTAACAGTGATAAGACAACATCAATAGGCAATCCTGCTCACCTGTGGCAAATGGTCTATGAATGGGCCAAATGACAATCCAAAAACAGTAACAACAGTGATTGCCAGTTTAATAAGGTTTGTTATTGAAAATGAGTACCAAGGTGTGTGGAAACCATCATCTGAGGATACAGTGAAACAGTAGGCCCTCAAAAGATAGATAATGTACACTGGTGCAATGTATAAGTAAATATGTTTTAAATTCAATAAAACAGCAAACCACAGAGCTGCTTGTATATAATTACTCTGAAAAAGAGAAACTCAGAATGAACTTTCATCAGTATGATTTTAAATTAATAGGAATACCTAATTGGTATTTGAAAAGTAATAAATCCACTTACTTTTATAATATGTGATAAAGAAAATAGAAGTATACCATACAAAAATCCATTGTATTGGAAGTGTATATGATCAACCATAAGTAATCCAGCATTTGTAACTAATAACATGAACACTAAAAGCTTTCCATTACTAATAAGACTTGAACAGCTGGAAAGAAATATAATGTTTATGTATACTTTTATTGATTCGGAATAGAACACATTAAATGCACACTTACCTCCTTGCTGCCAAAATATAAACAATATCCAATGCTATAACAGATAACCTTTGAAAGAGCACTGTCATATCAGAATTATAGTTTAAATTATTTAAATATAGCATCTTTGGATCAAACCATTTGGCTACATGTGACAAGACATACTCGAGCCATGCAAAGAATGGCGGGTAGTCCAGGGTCCAATCGGAAGTATTATCATAGTACCACTGATCAATAGTAAGATTATGGGTCACAGCCAACCAGTTTCTGTGCACTTCGAAGTCAGTAGAGTAGCTGAAACAGATTATTATAAGTACTTCATGTTTATAGCCAGCAAACTTGCAGTTGCTGGGCTAAATACTTACTAGAAAGGAATGAAAAAGACTTTCATAGTAGTAACTATAACAATTATTTGTGCTAACATTGTAATTTTATTAAAACATTAATGTAATTTATTTGTAAATAAGTAAACCTGACCCGGCGATTTTTTTTTGGTCTATAATATTGCCAAAATTGACATTGACAGAAAAAATGACAACTTTTTTTATTTTATTTGTAGCAGCAGCAGAGTAAATAAAGTATGATGAATGAAAAGTTTTTTATAAGCGCTGAAACTCCTACGAATATACATATTAACACCCATTTCGATTGGATAAAGGTAAGGATTCAAACTTCAATGCGAAATCTATATTATAGGTATGATGATGATGAAGTTCATCAACAGTTTTCTAAAGTATGCTCCACACTTAGCCCGCGAATGGAGCAATCGCGCGAACGTTTGCTGTAGAGGACTTGTATATTTCCATTTTTTTTTTTTAAATTAAACATAGCAGGATGTAGGGTGTCAACGGAAAGCCGCGGATAGATTACCACTTGGGGTACCCTAAACACATCCCCATGTATATTCTACGATTTTTTATAGTTCAGGAGCCCAATTCTCGGGCTCGTGATATTAAAACATGGCGGATATCACCTAAAAACCATCCAAAAAACGTTATTTTGGTGATGTATGTCGAATGAAATTAAATATCACGAGCACGAGAATTGAACTCCAGTTGTCAAGATTTTTTCGAATTTTGGTGAATTACCTGCCTCAAAAGCTTAAAAACGAAAAGACTTTTTCAACTTCTCTTTTTTTGCAAATAAATCTTCATCCGTGTACCTTTTGTATGAAATAATCAGAAGCCCAATCCTCGGGACGTACGATAAAATTTCGTTATGTCGATTGACACAAATATACAATCAACCATAAGTAATCGAGAAATCTTAATTTTTATTGTTTAAGTATTTATAAAACATTTTCTAGTCTTTTTATATCAGCAGTCAATTTTGTTTATATAACATCATAAATTATCACAAATGCTTTAAAATACGATCAAAATAGACGAAAAATAAAATAAAAATTATAAAATGGTAATTCCGTTAGACCGACCGAATGCCAAAAAATTATCTTTTCAGTCTGTGGCAAAAAGTTTTTAAGTTTTAAAAGTTCATGATGAACTGCAAAAACTAAGTAGAAGATACTACGTATAAGCTGTTTATTCCTAATAAGTACCTTTTGCTTTAAAATAAAAATGGAAATATCAAAGTTAAAGAGAAAGGCGTACCCATCAGCTGCGCAAAAAGCGCGTTTGGTGGAGCTGATCGAGGCAGATCAACAGTTGCGCTTCTTAAGTTCTTAGGGACATCAAGAGGCTTTTCAAAAAATATTATTTTATAGGAATATTAATTTATTGATTAAACATACAGACAATGTGAGTGCTGTAGCCTAACTGAACTAATAAATCCTCGGACGACGCCGTGTTGCTCTACAATGCTGCGGAGTCAGCTTTTCTTCTTGTGACGTCACGGGAACTGCATACATAACACCTCCCCGTCGAGTGTGAAGCCTCTTTTTTCAGTTTTGTGAGAAAAAGGGCTGGCTTGTTGTTGCCATCTCTATTGTATTTTGATCTTGTGTTCGATCTGTGGGCCTTCGTTTTTTAATAAGCTTTATGTATCCAATATAAGCGCAGATCGCGAAAAATGCGATGTATAATGGCGTTGTCCAAAAATAAAATTGATATGGATAAATATCTTCCAAAACAACGGGGTTTTCTTTTTCTAATAAATCTTTCAATTTGTAGAGTTCATCCATAGATACATCCTCCAATTTAAGCGGCTTGTTAATGTTTTTATCGTAATATTATTCAACTCGAATGTAAGTAGTTTTACAGGGTGTCCTCGCAGTTTATTCTCCACGTTCAAAATAGTATTTGTTTCCGTTTCGATCTTGCATCCTTTAGGAATCTCTATGAGGTAAGTACCTTGAATTGATGTAAAGCTTTCTTCACTGCATGTGATCTTTACCTTAGTTATCGCTGGGCATGTTACAATGTAATGGTAGTCATCTATGCGATCAATAATTTCTGTAGATGTCTTATATTGTGTATATGTACATTTATCTGTTATTTTCTGTTTCAGGATCAAGGAGTAGATGCAGTCGTCGTGTTGCTGTATCTTCGTGAAGGTCATCTTTTCGCAAATACAGGGTGTAACAAAAAGGGGGTATCAACCATAAGAGAATAGATTGTGTACCTTGTGTAGAGGCTATGTGCAAGGTATCAAATTAATTTAAAATAATTTAGAAAAAAATAAACATTCTTACCGTAATTGATTTATTAATTTTGCATGTAAACAATTGTGGCACAACACTATTGAGGTCACTGTCCTTACACGTCACATTTCGCACCCTACATTAAATCCTCCTTGCGTGTCCTGGTCGCCTGGTAACCGGGCGGCGTCCGCGTCTCTTGCATAGGTAGGAAGTTACACGTGCCGAGGCACGGCGGCAAACGGCAAAGGATTTCGGCGGCTCGCGGCGGCATTGTCAGAGAATCGCTGCTCTTGTGTCGGCGCGCTTCATTTGACAACTGTAACAACATAATGATACTAAATCAATGGTGTTAGAAGTAATTTTGCCACGGCAGATTTTATTTTTAGGTCCATGGCGACAATGAATGAGAATTAAATAATAAAAAAATAGGCACTGTTATTTTATTACGTTAGGTGTACAACTAAGTAGGTATTATTTGTATTTAGTTTAGTAAATGGCGGTAGGTAAAAGTAGGTTAGCACATAAAAAATCACCTAGCTAACTTATTAAGAAAAATAGGCCGCGTGAGTGAGGTACCGGAGGCCCAATCCGGGGAAGGGGGGTTTAAAGGTTGGCAGCGCACTTGTGACTTTACTGGTGTCCCGGTGTCTATGGGCAGCGGCAATCATCCATCAGGTGATCTGTCTGCTCGTCTGCCACCTAACACATAAAAAAAGTTACGTAATAAACTTACTTACGTTTCAAAGAAAGGTTCGAAATGTCGACCTCCTCGTTCAATGCACAAACCAGCTCGCCTGTAGGTAGACTCTCTGGTGTTACGCAGCATCTCTGGCGTCACTGTGTTAAATGCATCGATTATGTGCTGTTTCATTTCATCTTTGGATGAACACTGGACTGCATAAACAATGTTTTTTATGTGGCCCCATGGTGGTGCACTCTCGACCTGCGTTCTGTACCAGTCCAAAATGACACGCGAGGTAAGAAGTCAGCAGGAATCAGCTCCTGCGTTTTGCTAAAATGATACGGGTGCTGGCCATCTACGTGGCAACACTCGCCAAACATTCATGTGGTTGCCAGCCCCCAATGTCAAGGCACCACGACGCGTACTGGTCCGCGGGTTATTTTCGAAGTGTTCTAACACGGCTTCTTCGAAATCCGGATCTTGGGTAGAAGGACGGCCGGTCGAAGCTCCTGGATGGAACGAGCTAGTCGTAAACAGCCGATGCGTCAGACGTCTGAAGCTACGCAATGAAGGAAGTTGCCTACGTTCATGTGCTGGTCTATCTTCAATGAAGCTTTGAAAGTACAGCTCCCGTGCTGGCACTCAAATTGCCGTCGGTAGCACCCACCAATAGAATCATTTCATAGTAATCCCGATTACTTAGAGACATTGTCACTTTTATCACAACTGAAAACCTAGGATGTCGAACTTGTTCACACTAAAGCGGATAGAGAGCGACTGCTTTGTAAATCCCGCGCACCTGCTGCGTGTGCTTCCTTTTAAACCGCTTCCGATTTCTAGCCTCCCAGTACTAGGGTATCTGTCCTAATAATTGTCACTTAAAAATAGGGGAAAAAGTACCCTTTGAAAAAATTTATCGACGTAGTGACTTCGGGAAAATCATTTGTTTTGTTGATAAATCATTGATAGTGGCGTAAAAAATGAATAGAAAAAGGACATGGCGGGTAATGTCTTTTATTTTCAAGCTGTAAAGCGCTTGTAGCTAAACGAGCTTCTATTACGCTACCCGCAATTTTTATGAATGATTTCTAATAGGCAAAATACGATATTTTTGTTTTTATGTTTTCATATTCCATTTAAATAATATTATTAAGAATACTTATTATAACTAAGTTTGGAACATAGTTTTTTTTTTTCAAATTAAGTTGATTGATTCTAAGCCTTGAACGACTAGTAGTATAGTTGCCTTACAACATCAGCCCACCCACTTCCAAATTATTACGTTGAGGAGTAAATACTGATGCAGATTTGAAAAACAATACAAAACCATTTAAATATGTCTATAAAATGTGATTAATGTTTAAAGAACTATGTACTAACTCCTAATAATTAAGGACTTATGATCGGCCGGACACAAATGCATACCTAAAACTTCAGAAAAATATGTAAAATGTGGTACTTAGTTTTATCGCGTAAGAGGTAATGGATAACAGCGGTTACTCATAGTGACTCTGTAGCTCAGTGGTTAGAATATTCGCCCGGACAGTGTAAGGTCCTGGGTTCTAGGCTCCTTGGGTTGGAGCTAGTTTACTTGTGAGACGGGTAGGCTTTTTAATATGTACCACATTTGTGATAGTAAAATAACAACGTTAATGCAAGATCGTACAAAATATTTGACATAGAAGACACGTATCCCATCTAACAATAATTAGTAAGTACAGATAGCCACACATCAATGGATACAATATGTACATTTCTTCAATCGAATCTCACCTTTAGGTAGGTATGTCAAACACATTTGGTTCAACTACTCAATATCAATGGAATAAATTAAACAGATTGTGGTAACTGGTGTGGGTGTCTGTAACGTACTGGGAATCAAACCATGAACCCTAGTTTTGGAAGTTTTTTGAAATACTTGAATGCCTTTTAAAACAAAACATATTATTTTTAACACTCATCTTTGTCATTTATTGGTGTATTTACCCTAATGACTAACCCCGCCCCATAATATGGCGGGCTTTTGGCGGGTGAATGATGACATTTCATTGGGCGGGCGCGATCTTATTGATCGTGATTGGTCATCATTGATAATGGTATTGTTATTGAACAATAGTTAGGTTCTAACATAAATTAGGGTTCAACTTCAAAAATACGTGCCGGTTTGGAATTTTTATTGTTTTACATTGTATTTCTGGTAATCTTGACCAGGTATTTTTTGTGGTAATGTGCGGTCGCGCTTTGGCGGGACCAGCGAAGTTTTATGTAATGCGGATACGATTTTAAGTTTAGGATTCGGATAAGTTTTTCTGGTCGATAACTATTCAGATAAGAAGTAAGTAAGTAGGCTTGGTGTGCTTTCCGAGGCCTGTGATTATTATTTTTCTTACAATTACGCGGATTTTTTCTTGATTCTTTATTTTGTGAATTCATTGATTGAAATTGACTCTCCGACAGCTGGCCTGCAGAGCCTGGACCACCGTCGACGAGTGGCATGCCTCTCGGTCTTCTACCGGATTCATTTCGGGGAGTGTGCGGAGGTTCTCAATAATTTGATCCCCATCCAGCCCATTCCATCATCGGACGACAAGGCGCGGCGAGAGCTTTCATCCTTATGTGGTAGAAATACCCCTTATCCGCACGAAGCGGATTTGCTTCACATTTATAATGCGGACGGCTAAGGAGTGGAACTCTCTGCCGAGATCTGTTTTTTCCTGACCACTATAATCTGGGCATCTTTAAGGCAAGAGTGAACAGGCAATCTTTTAGGCAAACGCGTATCATCCTAGACCTCATCGTCGCTTTCCATCAGGTGCGATTGTGGTCAAGCGTTGGCTTATTGACCAAAAAAAAAAAAAAAAAAAAATTGAATCTTTACTTGTCGTCCATTATGTACACGGATACATACCGACTAGGTACCTGATTGGTCAATGTCATCGTAAGGTCGATCGTAAGGTTTCTTTTGCTGGTTTTCTGTCACCACTCTTTTCACGCTTGTTTATTGTGGCATATTAAAAAATATTGTAAAAAGATGGGTACATAAGTACTTATGTTCCCATCTTTTTACAATATTTTTTATCAATAAAAGCAGTACTGCTTTATTGTTTCCACTTCATATAGGTATTTATTTTCTCTTAACATAAAAGAAAATTATAAAAATGTTCGGAAACCCATTTTAATATTGTGTTCAATAACCAGGAGCACAGCAGGAGTGCAAGGAGCTGTAACTATTCCAAAAGGAGCGGGCAAAGGTTAATAACGTTGTCAGCTGATTGTTCACTAGTGATGTGCGAATTGAAATGTAATTCACGAAGGATTAGATTTCAATTAAATATTAAAAATCACAATATTAACTTGGAAGGTTTAAAACTTTAATATGAGGTTTGTAAAGTTTGTCAGAATCGGTTCACTTCGGGTTGATACCCCCTTTTTGTTACACCCTGTATATATTTCGCCAAATCTATTGCATTCTTTATTCATGTACCAATATCTATCTTCGTTCATGGCCAGGTAAGGGTGAGCAGGGATAATACATGTATTATTATGGGTAGGAGTAGGGTATAGGGTGATAATAATCGTACACATCGGTATGCCACTGATAACGGCCTGACGTCGTAGTGAGCTTGTCACTTTATTAATGTGTCAGACATAATTCACCCCGATTAGTTAAAAAATATATATAAAATCTCAAACTAGAGTATTTCCAGTACTAAGTACTAGTTGACAATAAACGGGGGTGTCTCTCAATACACTCGACTCGCGTCTATTGAAAAAAAAAGTTAATACCTTGCCTTGGCCTTAGGTCGATATCCGTGGCAGTTTTTGATTTTCTGAGCCACTGCAGCTTTTTAAAACTTGTTTTCATTTCATTGAAAATCCCTTCGTTTCTTTGGAAAATTTTCCACCTTCTTACCTTTGAAGCCAAAATAGCCTCAATAAGTGTCAATCACCAAAATAAATTATTAAGTATGGAGAAGTTTTTAGATTTAGTTAGAAATCGTGTCATTACATTTTTAAACTTAGAACTGCGAGTTGAAAATTGAAGCGGTGATTTTTACAACATCAATTGTTCACTTTAGCCTAAGAATTTGATGATTGCTATTAAAGTAACTAATCTGATTATTTTATACATAAAAGGTACAGTAAAGAAGATTTATATGCAAAAAAGAAAAGTTGAAAAAGCCTTTTCGTTATTTTTTTCTAGATCATTTTTATGATGTTAAGGTAGGAAATTCTCCAAAATTCGGAAAAAAATTGACATCTGAACTATAAAAAATCGTAGAACATACATGGGGGTTTTTCGGGTACCCCAAGGGGTGCTCTATCTATAACCTTCCGCTAGACACCCTATATGACACACCCTGCATACTCTGTCAATGAAGTCGTGAAAATAAATGATGGCGCCACTGCCCGGATACGTCGCGGGCTAAGTAGGGAGCATACTTATAAGTATATAGAAAAAAAAATCCGTCAAAATTGACTGACTGCAATATAAAGACAAAATGTCATTGCCAAACTATCTATTTTATTTTTCATTTAATTATGTATGTAATGTAACGTGAAAAATTAAGACCTGTTTAACTGATACCGCCGAAAATATAGTAAATATTACTAAGAAAATTACAAAGTGGAATAAATGTATTGCTTATGAATACGCATCAGGATAAAATTTCACGTTTGCACGATTCTTCTTATCATTCCATGCTCCAACGAAGGAAATTCTATTTCTTTTCAATTATGGAAACAGTTGATGTGTACCTACTTGAGCAATAAAGAAAATAAATAACCAAACACAACTCTCACTATAACAGAATATATTGGCCATGGCTATACTGCACAGAGCACTTTTTACCTGGTTCATATTGCTAGTCTTCCTAATTCTTCTCTGTTTAAGACTAGAATCGAGAACACACTGGAATTGGTTCATTGTCTTTATCCCTATGTGGGTCTATGACAGTATTCTTCTAATATATGTATTATTCCACATGATATCACATTGCAGAAATGGTATAGAAAGATTTCGTGGAACTATTAATAAGAATGTTTGGTATATTGCAGCCATTGGTTTAAAAATGGCAGCACAAATAATAATATGCATTAAACTAGAATATACGAAAGTGAATCTCCCTATTTATGTTGTGATGACCCCTATTTGGATGTTACTGCCTGTTCTATGTGTAGAAGTATTTATGCATTTAATTAAGCATTCCAGTGGGAGCAGTAGATACTAGAAAAGTACACTGAGAACACTGTGCATGACCTTACCTGTTATAAATTTGTAGTCTGAAGATAAGCATGTGACTTCACGCTGTGGATAATTTTAAACTTGGCACGAATTCATTGACACTATAAATATGTTTGCATAAGCTTGTCAAACAATGTCAGTGACAAAGTGGTTTCCTTAAAGAAGTTCAGTTTGTTTTATTAAAAATGGCATCAGGAGGTGATACTTTAGTTACAAGTCAAGTAATACAGGAAGTGCCTGCTGGTACCACAGCTGTGCTGGACTGCACAAGCAATGACTATAATCATAACTTCATGTTTTGGGTGCTGAATAATTCAACGCACATAATTGGCCCAGGCAATGACTATGATGAAAGGAAGTACAAATATGAAGTTTTATCTGGAAAACTTCGAATTAATGTAAGTAATGAAAATGTAAGATAGAAGGAGCCAAAGAAAGTGAAAAATCAAAAATCTCTTACCCATAAATAGAAATATAATATTATAACCAATTTTACTTTATTTTCTTGTGCAATAAAGAAAAAATAAATAAAATTCTCTATCTAGAATATGATGTTTGCTAAATCATACAAAGATTAAAAAAATATATAAAAATAGTTAATAATGTTTTTTTCTAACTTACAGAGTGTGTCACCGGCCGAATCCGGCTTTTACTCTTGTTTTTCCCGGAAGATCACTGGTTCTGGTATGAATGTGGGAAATATTGAAATGATTGTAAAAGGATCAACATTCTCAGCCATAGATGGAGTAAAGCTAGTGGCTATTGTGGTGTCCATAATTGTACTTATTGCTTGTGCAGTAATTTATTACCGTTTAAGAAAAGAATGGAATAAATATGATGGTAGAGCAGTTGTACCAGGTCAGTTGTAATGAAAATTCATAGTTATTTTTAAACTTGGATAGTTGTTGCGTTAATCTTCATATCATTTTTTGATCTTATTTATCCCATATATTCCCAATGAGTAGTTGTTTTTGTCCTGTATACCAGATTACAAGATTTTTTACCCAATAAAAAAATCTTGGTCTCACTTATTGGCCTGTGCTTATGTGCTTTGGTCTGCTAACCCAATAATTATTCTGGGACTATATCGGTTAATATAGATAATAGATTTGGTAACAACCTAGCAGAAAATGTAGACATTAAACTATTTGCTGTATATATCCAACTAGTTGGAACAGAATGCCCATGGAAGGGAAAAGAATGGTGTCATTGACATTATTTTTCTAAGGTGACACTATGTATAGCCAGTGGTGATCACTAAATATTAATCTTGTACATTTTATGTCAATGGTGAATAAGATGGTTTTAGCCCAATGCTCCACAGCACCGCACCGTACCAGTGGAATGAGGTAATATAGCATGCAGGCTAGCATATTAGGGCAGGCTAGAGATGGGCCATAGTTTGGAGGAAACCACACTCACATAATTATCTCCTATAAGAATGTACCAACTGGTCACTAAAAGCATCACCTACTAATAATACCAATATTTATCATTTAATTATTCCAGTTGATGAAATAGACGAAGAAGAAGGAGACGGTGATGAAATATATAATCGCACCACCACATCTGCAGCAACTAATCAAGCAGTTGCAAGCCCAAGTCGAAATCAATCATCAGATCAGCTGCTATATGGAATAGATAATCAAGGCTTGGATACAGATTTCAATTCAGTATTTGAAAATATTCAAATAAAACATCCTACAGCTAGTTTAATCTAAGGTCTACAGTTCAGATATTTTTTACAAATAAATACATAGTTGTTTTATGCAAATTTCAATAGGTTTATCACAGAATAATAGGATAAAAAGTAATAAATATAACTATGTAAATGTATAACTAGGGAATAATGAAAGAAGTGTATATATGTAGCAATAAAATTAAAATTATGTATGATTTTATGTAACATACAATGAAATCTGTAAAGTGGTAGATAGTAGGAATAGGATCCTACAATAATTGTAATTGTTACTGTAATTATTACACCTAAATAATATAAATTTTCTTACTAACTTTTTTAAAATAAAAAGTTCTTGCTTGATTAGTAAATACTTTATTTTAAAAGGTTATATCATCAGCTGTTACATTTTGCTGTTCAGATGCAGCATGACTGGTATTACTTCTGTTGGCTTGTGACTGAGGTGTAGTATCAAGGGTTTCATCCTCCTCCTCCTCTCCATCAGCTTCCATTTCGAACACTCTTACTTTCCTATAACTCTTAGCTAAAACAACTGCTACTTTACGACCTCCAGATACAGCTATTCTATACCCATCCATTTTATCCAGCACCTTGTAAACATCTTGTTCTATCAATGAAGATATGTTTTTATTCTGTAGTTTTTCATTGAATACATATGACTTCGATTTAATATTGAACTCTA
Source organism: Marasmia exigua (assembly GCA_019059595.1). Taxonomy (NCBI): domain Eukaryota; kingdom Metazoa; phylum Arthropoda; class Insecta; order Lepidoptera; family Crambidae; genus Marasmia; species Marasmia exigua. The sequence continues at coordinate 20,628,306 of CM032465.1, read as the reverse complement.
TAGAATTATCCAATGCAACTTTTAATGGTAACTGTACAAATATTGTGCTCTCTTCATTATTTGGATGTGCAATTAGTATGGAAAGGTAGTCTGAAGAATAAAACTGCAAATCTAAAACTGATAAGTTATGCTGATACTCCAAACACTCTTTGCTTGTATCCTTGAGTATATTTGGTAAGAAATGGTATTTAGCAGCAGTGGCATTACAAGTCTTTTCTTTTATATTTGTTGACATAAAACAAATTTCGTTCTTACTCATATTCACAAATGCCAACATAAATCTCTGCTTATTAGCATCAAAAAATTGAGAAATTCTTATTTGATTATCAGGAGTATCAGATTGATTTTCGTTGCATTTAACATTATAAAGAACTGAAAAATGTTTTCCAACATCTTTTTGTGATACATCAAACACTTTATGAACAGCATTCTTTAGGAATGTCTGTTGTTGAACTAAAGAAAACTTTTTGAACTCTGACATAGAAAAAATTGTTTCATTATCTTTTAAAAGGCAAGAATTCTCTCTTAGAAATTTATGCCAAGGATTATCTTCATCATCAGGCATAATCGATAATTCTTGATCTTGTAAATACTGACCCAACCTTTCTAGATTGAATTTCGCTGGTTTCTCTGGAGCATTATCAGCATTTTCAACTTGGACATTATCAAAATTGTATAAGAACTCTGCAATGTGACTGAGTTCCTGCTGATTTATCTTGACAATCTCACTTGGTGTCTGTTCATCCAGCAACCGGACTATAACTACAAACAGCCATCTGAAGAATGCCTTGTAATTCCGCATGGAGACGTCTATCACTTGTTGCAGCTCCAGGCATTTATTTAAAAATGCACAACAAGCTCTAATTGCTTCAGTTACTGTACTTTCTTCAAGGCCCATAATCTAAAAATAGAAACAAAAATTCAATACCGAAATGTACTCATTGCTATAATATTTTAAAATGTACCAATCTACTAGTATTATAATATCTGTGACCTTTATATTATTTGAGGTATTATTCATAATTTACCCCATATTCATGCACTAGCTTTTGCCCGCGACTTCGTCTGCGTGTAATTCGAATAAAAGCAAGGTCTTTAGCCTATGTGTTATTCTGATCTATAAGCTACATTACTGTAAAGTTTCATTAAAATCCGTTTAGTAGTTTTTGCGTGAAAGAGGAACAAACATCCATCCATACATCCATCCAAACAAACTTTCGCCTTTATAATATTAGTAAGGATGATATACAAATTGCAATTTATTTGTTGGTTTAAAATTATTGTTTTTTTACCTTGTACCTATCTGGTATTCTAGTGAGACCCCTTAGTTCAGACAAATAATATGTAAGATGTTGTCCAACAATGTTTAGCTGCCTTAGAACCAATTTCTGTATTGTGGAATAGCTCAATTCAACTGAGTTGCCAAATTTTTTCAATCCTTTAGCAGTTAGCTCTTGCAGCAAAAATAATTCCAACTCATCTGAAGGAACACCTACAAGCAATAATCCAGATACTGAATTATTAGGAGATACTTTATTACTCCATCACAACTAGACTATATGATAATTTAAGACTTGATACTGTACCTAACATTAAAAGCTCTAATAGGTCAGCAGACACTCCTCCTTCAGGCACAGATGCTGCATAATATGCCATCTTTGTGTCCATTTCCAATAAAATATGTTCCCAAGCTTCAGTTATAGATGTCATGGTCTGGTCTAAACAAGACAACAATTGCGCTACTTGGCTATGCCTGTTTGCAACTACAAACATCTCAGTTGGCATATGCTGATAAAACGCTTGTATTAACTAGTGAGAGTAGTACATTATTAGTGACTCTGTCCAAATAAACAACTTGCATAACACTGAAGTCATCAGACAAGTTAATATCAAGCACTTTGTAGTCACCGCATTCATCTTTGGCTACCTGAGCCAAATGAATAGTGCCATAGGGGTACCTTCCAAAAATGCTCATGAATATGCATCCTGAGCCATAACCAACTAAAAGCATATTTAATTGAGTTGGTTCTTGTATCTCCTTGAAATTTTTGGTATTATCTTCACTACTTTGGTTTTTATAACCAGTAGCCAAAGTGGCTGGCTTTTGCAAAAAAATTGATGTATCATCCTGAAACATTTCAATTACATTGATATTGCATTTTTATAGGTACAAGTGGCATAATTTCCTAATAACATTTTTACACTTACATATAAATTGTATTGTGTTGCACTCTCTAAAGTTCCAGCTCTAACAGCCCATGTGATGCAGCTTATTCCATAGTTTCTAGTACCTTCAAACTCATCTGATATTTCATGCTCCAACTCATACTTATCTAGTATGTCCTTGTCTTCTATATCTACAATGTAGACACTGCCAGAACTATATCCAACTGCCAATGCCTAGAATATTGTCCATATTTTATAGGTATTAAGACAAAATAAATATGAAATGTATGTTAACTTTAACAGACAGTTTAAGAACACAAAGGATATATAATAAGGAGTTGAACAAAAAATAACAGTACCTTCCCATCAGGCCTCCATGTCATGCAGCTGACTGTTACATTTTCTTTAGGTGGTGGTAAATTCCACACTTTCTGCCAGTGCAACCGATGCACTTGCACTTCTCCTAATAAAGAAAGATTAGAATATAGAAAGATTTGAAAAACCTAACTTTTAATATGCCTGTTCATGAACATTCAGAATCAAGCTATGATGTACTAATATTTCACATCATTAAGTACAGACAGCCAGACAATGAGTTACTACAGTTGAAATGGTTTTTCATTGGATTCTTAACATAATGTCAAACACATTTGGTTCAATTTCAATTATTAGGAAATTTGACACTGAAGTAAGTAACCCAATATGTGGATATCTCTCTGTAAAAGATGTTTATATAATTGAAAGGTATGTTTTAAAATGTAATTATTTGAATTTGGGTTGGTAATATCGTGGTTTGTGTGTAAATAATGTGTGTGGGAAAATAAGTGACTTACCTTTGAAATTACTCAAAGCCAACAGGTCGAGTCTGTTACTCCATACCATTAGATCCACTTGATTGGCTACATGCCTTTCTTCCATCTGCCTCATACCGCAGTGATACATTGTCACCGATTGCGGGCAACTACTATGCTACCAAATATAAGGGTGATTAAGGTTTGATTTTTCCTTTTGATCTAACGATTCTTAAAGAAAAAGATAGGATTTAAATCAAATCGGCAGACCCACTGAGCATGTAAGTAATAGGCAGTACAGCCAGACGTAAACTTCATCAAAAAGTTGTGTTATCTTGAATCTTCTTCTTAGTTTGTGCAGCAGTGTATTACTTTCCTCTATGCAGGAGAGCCGGACAGAGTACTTATTAATTAATATAGGAAAATCCAGCCAGTTAGACTATATCAGTATCTTCTACTAAGTTTGTGGACTATATATTTTTTTTTTATGGTGTTATCCCACGCACGGTTACGGCCGCGCGTGTGACTCCGCCAATGTCAAGTGTATAAGAGAGACACGTCGATATAAAATTGACCGGTAATTTTGCCAAATGCTCGATCTATATTCAGGTCTTCTCTAAGGTTAAAAACGCCATAAATCTACAACAAACAAAAGCGGCACATGTAAACAGCACAGACGACAGGACACAATAACGCAGAAGCACAGCTATAAAAGACAAAAACATAACATAAGAAGAGAATTATAATTTTATATCATACATACTTATATATTTACATCATCTTCAGCCCATTTAAGTCCCCACTGCTGGGGCACGGGCCTCCCTCAATCACATGAGGGGTAATTGCCATACTCACCTCGCTTGGAAGACGGGTTGGCGAGGGTTTTGATTTAAATGCAAAGTTTTCCTTCTCTGGGTGCTGATGATCATGCCAGCAGCTTTACCTTAGTCGCCTTTTACGACACCTCAGTAAGAGTGAGGGTGGCCTATTCTACTCTGCCGGGACCACACGGCCACATATTTATATATATATTTACATAAATATATTTACATATATTTACGGCCATATATTTACATAAATATTTTAAATAAAGGGGAAAAGGTATAGTTAATAAATATTGGAAGTTTATAGGGCGGGGAATTTTGAGGGGTAATATATCATATAGAGATGTAGGATATTTTGGACAGCTAAAAAAGACTATATTTTAGCCACCATAATGTATTTGACATTTTGACATAACAGGTTTTTATAAATTTCCCATGTTTTAGGGAAATATGTTGTTTGTGACTGGTAACATTAATTAGGATTTCTATGTTGATACTACGTACGCAGTAACAACTTGAAAAACCAAATTTGTGCTTCTTTGAGGTCACAAACTAAGAAGATACTAGGTACGTATCAGACAAGAATGTCCCATAGTGCTCCACTAGACCATTTTTAGAACGACTGAACTGAATCATCATTGCTTTTGACAGATTTGAATGACTGAATTGTCAAAGCAGTTCGTTCATTCAATGAACGAGTGATTAGCAATACCAGATTTATTATTCAGATTTTTTTATGATAACGCCATTTAACAAACAAAAAAAAAACAAGCTACTTATAACACGATTTAATATCAAAATATCACAAAACACACTAGAATTCAATTTTGTTGCCTCATATACATCCCTTAGAAGAATAGTAATTTAGACTAGGCCGCAGTCTATGACGGTAAATCCAGGACTGCGTGTGCTGCAATGCAAGCATGCAAGTGGTATCCTTGTAACATCTTCTTGGGTCCACAATCTTCGATAGGTGAAAAATATTGTTACCTACCAAGAATTTCATTGAGCGAACTTAGAACATATTATGAATATCTTTACGCTTCTCCACATTGTTTAGTTTTCTTTAACGTAATAATAAATGTCCACAACGTATATTTGCACTTAATTTACAATTTTTTTAACAACATTCTATAATTTTTTCTTCTTGACATAACTGCCATTTTGTTTTTGAAGTGAGAGCAGTAAGGAAACTATCATTCTAGTCTTGTTATAATTCTATGCCTTCTTACATCAAAACGTGAATAAAAATAAGTAGTGGGATTAATACTGGACATAACTGAAGAACTAGAGTTAACGTTATTAAAAAACTAAGTTTAACGTTATTTAGTATATCAACTATAATACTTAAGTTAAACCACCCGGACCCCTAGTTTAAAATGAGTACTAAAATAATAACCTCAAAATATTGATTCAGTAACCTTGACAACTTATCCCTGTGACAGTTCATTCCGTTTTACACCAAAGTTATTTGTGAGAAAGTAAATTTTTTGGATTTAATCCCCAAAATAAAAGCATTTCCTATGCATATTACTTGGAAAGCTTATGTACTTAGGTCATTATTTTAATTTATTGTTGCTTAAAATCGATTCTAAAATATTTATAAAATAAGGTTATGTAAAATGAAATACCACTGACCGAATGATTGAATGATTTTATCAATTTTAACACTATCCAGCGGTACAAGTGGTCTATGGTTAGTCGAGGATTTGTAATAAAAAATTAAGAACTAACATTATTCCGTTCATGAACTTGCTAGTTAAGGATTAAAACCGGTATCAGAGCAGTTTTTTGTAATAAGAGGGTAGGATTCCCAATGGAAAAAAATTGCGGCGACCTTAGATTAAATCAAAGTAGCGGAAGATATAGCACGTCCCTTCAATTAAACAACTGAAAACGGACCTACATATTTGTCTTGACATAAGCTTGAGAGAGTCATCAAAGGAGAAAGTAGGGTCAACAAAAGTAAATAATTTCTAAATCATTTATTTTTATAACAGTCGAAATTATCAAAAAATGTTATGTTGGTAGGTAGGTACTATTTTAAATCATTATTAAAAATAAATAAATATATCACAACATCACATACATTGATCTGACTCCGAGATTAGGTAGCTCAAGCACCTGTGCTACAGATATCAGAATCAACAGTGGGATTACAAATATATACATATAATACTTTTCTTTTGTAAATACATACTTATAGGAAACATTATACATACATATTGGTCTGGGCAATACAAACAAACATATTTTCATGCACACAAATGTTTGTACTGTGTGGGGATTGAACCCGCAACCCTTGGACTAAAGGCAGCGTTCATTACCACTGTTCCAAACGGGTTGTCCGATTGATCACAACAATTACAGTTTTTTTCACTTGTGTCTATAAACTCCGAGTGTTGCCCTCGATTATTATGGGATACCATTGTCAGATCATGACATGCTAAGAATGGGACCGCCTGGGAACCATACTCTTTTAAATAAAACAATATTTTTCCGAATTGATCCAGGCATCTTCCAGTACCTAGTCGGGAACGTGCATAAAAAATATCCTGACGAATTGATAACCTTCTCCTTTTTATGAAGTCGGTTAAATATAAACAATAATATATTTTTTTTTTTTACTTATGCATTGATATTTTTATGGTGACACTATCACTGTGTGACATGATATCACTTAACTCGTCACACATATACATATATCTTACTCTGCAAAATGGTGATCAAAACATTTAATTAATTTTGAAATATCACAGGAAATTAAACTTTTCTTGTACTCATGTGAGTGAATGTGATTCCATGAGATTGTTTTTTCTTTTTTAAAATAATTTGCACAATGCGTAAAAGCGTACATACGCATTTTGGTAACCATTATTCCACTTAAAACAATAAGATAATGTTTTTGTGTGACACAACCGCTTGTCAGGCTCGCACAGATAAACTTAATGTAGCAAGCTATTAGGCGACGGGCCCTAATTTATCCGGTCCATGCGGTAGAGACGAGTCACTTATCTTCTGCTATTTTGATTTAATCTATGGCAGCGACCGAGATATCAATCTGAAATAAATCCTCCATGTAGAGTTATTCCCTACAACTTGTTAAAAATTTGTTCTGTAATATAACCACATTGATTCACATGCTGCTGGCTCTTAAAGTATTTTTTTAATTGGGCTCGATTCAACCAATCTTTATCCTTTCAAGCTTCTTTCAAGTTCAATAATGTCTATCAAACACAGAAACCAAAGTTTTGAAAAACAATTAACTATGTTTTCGTTTATAGTGTCGTTAATCAGAACCTAATCCAAATACATCATTAAATGCCTGCCTCAGTCCATGGGTATCCATATACTTAAAAAATTCACTCATATCTTCATGTTTACTTAGACGACCCACTGCACTTTTGAAGTGAATTTCTTCAAAGTTAGAAAATTTTAGTTGCTTAGTTCGATTCAAGCTCTTCAGTTTTTCTAATACCAATTTTTTTCCAACTCATTGATTTTATATCCTTCCACCAATCATTGCAGTTTAAATTTGTACCTTCTACACAAACTATCCCAGGTTTTCCAGGCAAACAAAAACCTGTTAATTTTAACTCTTTGGCCTTTTTTACTATCTCTTCTCTTTTCTTTTTGTTATAAATATGATGAGAATATATCCATAATCTGATATATCTATCTTCAACCAGAATTTCTTCTTCATCTTCAGGTATCAAATTAGTTATGTTACTGGTCAAATCATCAATATTGTCTTGTATCCAAGATATTGCAGTGTATAGACAGACTTCTCCGTAGTGGTTGTTTTTAATATAACCTGACAATTCACTATTAAGTTGTGTTTCTTGTTGCCGATTCAATTGATTGCATCGAACATATATGTCTGGTTCTTCTTCAGGATACATTGTAGGTAAATTTACGCCAATCTCTAATTTTAAGCTATCCATATGGAGATTTAAAGTGTAGTCAAGATGACTAGGTGTGTATTCAGATTCATGATTCAAAAAACTTTGTATTTCTACTAATATATTTTTGTCAGTTAGAACTATCTCATCATTATTTGGATACATAGATTTTAACAATTCTAACTCACTTAATTGTTGAGATAGACAATTTATTAGCACGTCCCGCATATCGCTTTCTTTGATTGTGCACATTTTATCCTTGAAATTTTGCATTTATTGATGATTTTTGTTATGTTGGTATTTGAATACTCACTACAGTAAAATATTTTTTTGTAAAAGGTTATTAAATAAAGTTAGTACACTTAAGTAATTATTTTATCGTATAGGAAGTAACTTAAAAGTTTATTTTTTGGATTGTTTCACATAATTATGCTCAAACTAAGAAGATACTGTTTCACAGACTTTCACTCACAGACCAATATTTTGTGGTGTGCACAAACCAAGTAGAAGATAGTGTAATATTACTCTTTGAGATAGTGTGCACAAACTAAGTAGAAGATACTACGTATATAGTGTGGTGTGGATCAAAGAGAATATAGGTAATCACTACGCTGTGTGGATTGTTTTGTTTGGTTGTATTAGTACTATGACATGTGATGACATTGACAAACAGCTCACAGCACCTCTCCACAGTCCGTCGACACTCCGAAGAATTAATCTAAGTTTATAACATTATTGGCGTCTAACTTCATTTTGAGGTTATCTGACAACACATATGACATTATGTAAAATACGAATCTAACTCACAGAGTACTTTATTATATAGGAAAATCTAACTGTTTCTGGGTGTCACAGAAAATTATTTTGTTTGTGATTTTTTTGCTCCAGTTATGGCGGTTAATTCTTTTAGTTTCGGATTTATTGAAAGTTGAAGTAAATTTTCTCAACCGGAGCTGTGGATCAGCCTCCACGAGTTGTACCAGCTGGCAGTTTTTTTATGTTGCACGTTTTCCATCTCTTTTTCAAACTTTTCACCAAAACAAACAAACAAAATTGAGTTTAAAATTTTGCGATGATAACATTTTACGTTGACTTTGGCATTTTCTACTTATATGGTCAAGCAAGACTGGTCAAGATTATTGGCACAGATTGTTATTATAAACGTAGTGATTACATGATTATTATCGGTGATATTATTGTTATTTAATCATCTCCCTCACTGACTACCATTCTTGGTCTGGCTGACCTCGAAGTTATACTTAGGTGTTGACTATATTTTAATCTTTGCTACCAAATTACCATAAAATACAACTTTGAGAGTAAAATAGCGATAATATCTGGAATAATAACTTTTAATAAACTAAATTTCCAGCTACGTATATGTCATGACAATCGTGACAACTTCCAAGATATAATATGTCAAAATCTATCTGAATGTGATCCCCGCCGTCTTTTAATGCTGGACGTAATCGGCAAAGCGAACAGGCTCGCGCCTAACGCGTTTCGGGCGGCAAGCGCTGGCGTCGCTCTCGTTATTAGAGGCCTGATCTCCAATTTGACTAGGCGATTCCTCCGAAGGAATGTCTTCGGGTGCAGTCTCTACATTTTCTTCTGCCACTTTCTCGTCTATCATATCATCTTCATCCTCTTCCGGTGCAGGGAACGGGGCGAGATGCCTATTTAAGACGGTCGCCCTCCTTCCGTCTGCGTACCGTACAAGAGAGTAGGCCGGGTTTCCTTGAATAAGGTCAGCTTGTTCTACGTATGGGTCGTACTTAGACGCTCTCACATGCTTCTGGACCAACACCGGACCGGGAGACATCAACCAAGTCGGAACTGATTCTCCGCTGACTGACCGGCGCGGATGCTTGAATATTCGCTCATGGGGCGTTTCGTTAGTGGACGTGCAAAGGAGAGAGCGTATACTATGTAAGGCAACGCCTATCACTTTCTCCCATTCATCGATTCCAAAGTTATGAGATTTAAGCCGTAGTTGTATCGCGCGCCACAGTGTCCCGTGTAATCTTTCCACTTGTCCGTTACCTTGCGGATTGTAGGGTGTAGTCCTACTGGTAGCTACGCCGACACTGACTAGATACCTTCGCAATGGACAACATTTCAAAATTGCTAAGCTCTGAAACAAAAAATACCAATTCTTTGTTTACTTTTCCGCTGCTCGAATATATATTTATTCATTTTTTATATTGCTTATTTACTGAGAAAAAAATTAAAACTAAAAAACGTAAGATGATGTCATCGGACGGCAGAATGTAAAATATTTCTTTGCTTAGCACATTATAGTTTTAAATTTACGAAATGCCAAACCCATGACATGTAACTGTCAAAAAAAAAGACAACTTGTCAACGTTGAATGTATGAATGACGTTGACAATGTTGACACTAGTAATATTTACCTTTGACAGTAGGACCTTTTTTTTTATTAAAATAATGATAAGCAAAGGAATATCGCTGTATTCAGCCGTCCGATGACGTCATTTGGCGCTTACGTCTATTTAGAATAAAAAGAATTTCAATAATTATTTTATGCATGAAAATGGACAAATTTTGAAAAAAGAAAAAATATGGGTCTGTTCATTTTATGTCTACTTTCATATAAAAAAACAATATGGACATGTTAAAAATATGAAATGTTGTCCATTCTTCGGACATAAAGGCAGTACCTCTGTCTGAGTGAATGTATAGTGGAAAGCCGAAGGTATGGAATAAGTCCTTCAAGCATTGCACAACGGTAGCAGCACTTAAGTCTTTGCAGGGATAAGCGAATGGGAATCTCGAGTACTCGTCTATTATAGTCAATACATACTTGTTTGACGTTTTTGAGGGTAAGGGGCCTTTAAAATCAATGTTTAGTCTTTCAAATGGGGCCATGGCTTTGATTAGGACCCCTTGTGCTCGTATAAAGCGTGGTTTGATTTCGGCACAAACTCGGCAAGACGCTGTCATTTTCTTAATTTCATCTAAAGAATAAGGAAGATTCTTAGAACGAATCCAATGAGCCATTCTCGCGACTCCGGGATGGCAAAGGTTATTGTGCAACTCGTAGAGCTTACTTGTGTTCAGGAAAAGACAGACTCTGGACAGCGCGTCCGCTACAGTGTTTTCCTTCCCTGGACGATAGATGATATCGTATCTGTACGAAGAAAGTTCGAGCCTCCATCTTTCTATTTTCTCGTTTTTCACTTTGCTGCTTTGTTGCTGATTAAACATGAAAGCTACCGACTTTTGATCAGTAATAAGTAAAATGTTTTTGCCAAGTAAGTAATGCCTCCATTTTCTTAAAGCTTCGACTATAGCTGCAGCTTCTTTCTCAATGGAAGAGTGGCGGCGTTCAGAATCAGAAGGGATCTAGAAAAAAATGCAACTGGCCGTTCATTCTGTGACAGGATAGCCGCGATCGCAGAATCAGACGCGTCGGTTTCAACGGTGAATATTGAAGTATCTTGAGGTTGATAGGTGTTGGGGATGTGTTAAGTAAAACCAGCAGTTAGCAATATCATGTTGTATTGTCTGAGGTTACAATACAAGAGAGCGATTCTAACGTAATCAATTATATTTAACTTAACTAATTAGTAGGTCATCAGCGACATACGTCATGTAGCAGCGCGTAACATTAAGTGACGGTGCAAGTCTAATACGGCTATAGTACACCTCCCCCGAAATACATCCTTTACCCCCGGAGAAAAAGAAAGAAATAGGAAAAACAATTATGACGTACATCGTTGAGAACCTAATTACACAAAATAAAATACAAATAAGAAAAGTTTTTTTTTTGTTTTTGCATACATTTTTTATAAATAAAATTCAAACTTACAATTATTATATTATTATTATTTTTTACAAAAGTACAAAATATTAATTTAAATAACAACATCTTAATTACAAAACAATTTTGTATTATTCTTATGAGTGACATATTCTTTATTATTTTTAAGAATCTTTACATTTGGAGAGATATCTTCTAAAACTAAGAAAGGACCATTCCAAATTGGATCTAACTTACTTGCTATTTGATTTTTTACTAACAAAAAGTCACCAGGTTTATATGTTAGTGAGTTTATTTTCTTATCGTATGTTAGTTTTCTCTCGGTCTTACTTATTAACAAACTATTCTTAGCATCTATCTGTGCTTTTTGTAATCTAAACTTAAATTCCTTAGGGTAACTATCGTAATTATACAGAGGGTCCACAGAAGTGCTCAAATTAGTTGGTAAATTACACAACTTCCCGAACACTAACTCGTGTGGAGTATATTGTGTCTCTGTATGAACTGCAGTGTTAAAAGAGAAACACCAGTAACTTAACCAACTACTCCAATTAGATTTATTATTACTACACATAATTCTAAGATACGCACCTAGATGTTTTTGTGTATTTTCTAGCGCCCCCAATGTCTCGTGGTGGTAAGCAGTAGAATTTAATTTTTTAACTTTTAATAAGCTACACACTTCCGTAAACACATTACTCATAAATTCCGTTCCCTGATCAGTAATGATCTCCTTAGGGACACCATAGCGCAAAATAAAGTTATTTACGAATGACCTACTCACCGATTCAGAATCTTTCCTTTCTAAAGGGTACGCTTCTACGAACTTAGTTAAGTTGCACTGTATTGTTAAAATATAACTATAATTTAAATTATCTACTTCTAAGGGGCCCACTAAATCTAAACTTATACGCTCGAACGATGTGTTCGGAGTCGTTGTAATTACCATTGGTTCATGTGTATTTTTATTAGTGTGTTTCTGAATTTGACATTCTTTGCACTTTTTAACATAATCCTGGACGTCACGGCTCATATTTGGCCAAAAATAATATTTTTTGATATTATTTAACATTTTATTCACGCCAGCATGGCCACTGGTCGGTAATAAGTGAAAATCATTCAGTATGACTCTAATTTCATCTGAGTCGTTTATTTTTGTAACATTTTTTGTTACCAAAACACGAGGAAAATCGCATTTGCGTTCTAAAAGCTTATTCAAAAATATTTTATTTTCTTCATCTTTTACAATAACTAACTCCTCAATCCCAAACAATTTGCAAAATTCTTCTAATTCCCTCGCTAACACGCCTACGGTAGATAACGATCGGGACATCAGATATATGCAAAACTTGGAGGGCACATACACAAAGTTACCTTTAATACTTATTATTTCATCTCTTTCCCTCTTATATGAGTTATTATTTAACACTGATTCTATACATTGTCGTGGTTTTTTAAGAATTTCCACATTTTTCGGCTGATTAGAACTAGAATTACTAATGGCAGGCTCAGTTGTCAAATCTGTAGTATTGTCTTCATAATTATTTAAACGTTTCCGAGTCTGTGCTCTCGTCGTGACTGATACAACGTGTTCTCTCATACTCTTTAAATCATCGCTGGTGCTTGGTAGCCGACTCAAAGCGTCTGCAGCAGCATTTTGCGGTCCCGGAATATATTCGATGTCAAAATCGTATTCTTCTAAATACAATCTAAATTTCGTTAGTCGACTCGATGGATCAGTCATTCCGAAAAGATAAATTAATGGCTTATGGTCTGTTATAATTTTAAACCTTTTGCCATAAAGATACGGTCTAAAATGTTTAGTAGCCCACACTATTGCTAACAACTCTAACTCTATCACCGGGTATCGCGTTTCTGCGGGTTTCAAGTTACGGCTAGCGTACGCGACCACCTTGCCGTTGCTGTTAGACAGTACGGCGCCTAAGCCTATCTTTGATGCGTCAGTGTTTAATATAAAGGTATTGTTTTCTGAAAAATCAGGGTAGTCTAAAACCTGTGGACTCAAAAGTGCATCTTTTAATTTCAAAAATGCAGTTTCGCATTCTGATGTCCAATTGAAATCTACATTCTTTTTTGACAAATAATTTAATGGATAAGCTATATCTGACAACATTTTTGGACAACATTTCAAATTTTTAACATGTCCATATTGTTTTTTTATATGAAAGTAGACATAAAATGAACAGACCCATATTTTTTCTTTTTTCAAAATTTGTCCATTTTCATGCATAAAATAATTATTGAAATTCTTTTTATTCTAAATAGACGTAAGCGCCAAATGACGTCATCGGACGGCTGAATACAGCGATATTCCTTTGCTTATCATTGTTTTAATAAAAAAAAAGGTACTAATGACAAAGGTAATTAATACTAGTGTCAACATTGTAAACGTCATTCATACATTCAACGTTGACAAGTTGTCTTTTTTTTTGACAGTTACATGTCATGAGTTTGGCATTACGTAAATTTAAAACTATAATGTGCTAAGCAAAGAAATATTTTACATTCTACCGTCCGATGACGTCATCTTACGTTTTTTAGTTTTTAATTTTTTTCTCAGTAAATAAGCAATATAAAAAATGAATAAATATATATTCGAGCAGCGGAAAAGTAAACAAAGAATTGGTATTTTTTGTTTCAGAGCTTAGCAATTTTGAAATGTTGTCCTATAATAATTTGCAAATGCAACGAATCTTTTTACATCGTCTGTACTTTTCGGTCTTGGATAATTAGTTAAAGCTATAACTTTTTCAGGATCGGGTTCGACTCCTTGTGAAGTTATTTTGTGACCTAAATACATAATTTCTGTTCGTAAAAACTCACATTTTAAAGGATTAAGCTTCAGATTACTAGTTCTAAAACGTTCTAAAAACGCTTACTAAGTTTTTATTGTGATCAAAAACTGATTTTCCTATAACAATACAATCATCCAAGTAAATGAAACATTGTTTTATAATTGAGGCCTGACATGGCTATAGTCATTAGCCTAGAAAAAACACTAGGACTGGTCTTAAGTCCCATAGGACAACGTTTCATTTGGTACATTTTATCTGTGGTGAAAGCAGTGAATTTACGAGACTGTTTGTCTAATGAAATCTGATACATTTTATTGAGGTTAAAAGCGGTGTATTTTCTTGAATTTTTCATCTAAGGAAAGTTGATAGTAACTTTGGGAAAGGTCAAGCTTTGAAAAGTAAACACTTCCCGATAAAGAATCTAAAATTTCTACTATGTTAGGCAATGGAAATTTGTCGTCGACTATCTTGTTATTTAACTGTCTATAATCGACAACTAATCTCCATTTTTTCTCACCGTTTTTATCAGATTTCTTAGGCACCAGTAAAACGGGACTAGACCACTCAGAAGTAGTCTCCTCTATAATGTCGTTATCAAGCATCTCCTGAATTTGTTTTTGTACCTCTTTTTGTAACGCATGTGGAATTCTATAAGGCTTAATGTATGCTGGACTTGTATTTTCCTTCAATTTAATCGAATGTTGCAACAAATTTGTCGTACTGAGCTTGTCGCCTGGCAAGTGAAAAACGTCAGCATACTTAGCACAAATCTTCTCAATGCTCAACTGTTCCTCTTTATTTAAGTAGGAACTTAAGTTAAGTAAGTTAAATAAGGTCTTTAATCTATCGACGCTTATTTTTTGTTTGTCGAAACTACATTCGTCAAAATAATCTAAACTATGATATTTTAAACTTGACAAATCTACCTTTATCTCAGTATTATTTGTATTTAAAATACGTATCGGGATTCGACCATAGGTTGGTTTGGATATCAACCCGGCAACAAATACACCCTTTTGTATTTCTTGCGCTAAAGTGACACAGTCTGCGCGTTGACTTGTAGGTATGTACTTGATAATCTCGCAACGTGGAGGAATAACATGGATAAAACTACTGATATTGTTATTTATAGGTATATCTATAGTATACGTACTATTGCATAATGTTAATGAACTATTCTTATAATTAATCACAGCTTGATAGTGCTGGAAAAAATTCTGACCTATAATACCGTCAGCGTAACATGTTAAATCCCTAAATATATAAAACTTTTGTTTAAAAAGAAATCCATTAAAATCTAAATCTAAATAAATATAACCCTCTGATACTAAATTTCCACTAATTCCTTTTATGGTGATTTCCTCTTTGATTATATTTTGCGATAATTCTGGGTACATTTCAAGCCACTCGTATTTCAAAACGCATAAGCTAGCACCACTATCTACTAATAAATCAATCAAATGATTACCAATCTTACAATTAACTATGCTCGTATTATTATAACTAAAAATACCATAATTTAATTTAGGCACGAAAAAACTGATTTGGATAATCATCAGAACGATGACCCACATTAATGTCATCAATGTCATCGTGTTGCACTTGGTGAATCCGCGGGCTGGGCGGCGCGCGCGGGGCGCGGGCGGGCTGCGAGCCTCGCGCTGATCGTGCAAAATACTGCGCGGTGCGTTCACCTCTGTGACCTGTATTGTTCACAGCTGATTGCGAAATATTTCTATTTGTAGCACTATGATATTGAGAGAAAGTATTTCCGCGGCCGCGATTAAAATAGTGTCCCCTTACCGATGAATGCCTATCTCTATTGTTGGGAAAATAGTTAGGACGGTAGGGACGGCGCTCCTGAGAATAGTGAGCGACCTGGTCGTGTTCTGAGGACAAGACTTGTTCATCGACGGCTGCTCTTATAGCTTCCGATAAAGATGAAAATTGCCTCGAAGCAATTATAGTGCTAAGCCTCATATCAGACAATCCATCAGCGAATCGCTTAATCGCGGTCTTCTCGTTCATCGCTCTTAGAAACTCAAACTTGCTATCATCGTTATCTGCTTGTGAGATAGTTAAGTTAACAAAAAGATCTTCAATTTCGGACCCAAACGACTCTATAGACCTTCGTCCCTGTCTAGTACGGAACAGCTTGCTCTGAAGGGCTTCTGCCGACTTCTTAGGAAGTAAAAATTTTCGCATATCCGACACTAAATCTACAACACTTTCATAAGCGGATTTCATACGCAGCTTAGCGCTAGATGATAGCCTAGTTTTAAGAACAAAATCTATGAGTAACGGCTGAGATTCTACATTAATTATCGTGCTATACATATTGATTCCATCTATTAATTGTTTGGTGACATCTTCATGTCCCGTCATGTTGGGTAACAAGGCGATTGCCGTTTTTATATCAAAATTTGATTTTGCCATTTTTTTCGACTCAAAAGACTTATCTTCCGAAATAATATTACTAGTGCACGGCTCACTTATCCCTAATTGCTTAATTTTACTGTAAACTATCTTAATTTCCCCAAGTAATGAATTAATTAAATCTACTTCGGAAGGATCTAATAAGCTAATTGTTTATTTAAGTCAGACACAATATACTCAACGTTAGTGAAAATATTTTTTGCTTCCTCTAATTTTTACTACCTATTTCCTTCTGTCGTCTCTCTGGTCCTAATTTCACTAAACTCTCACGTAAGTGATTCAATTTCTGCAATAATACTGTTAATTGTTCAGACATAATATTAAAAAAAAAACTATATAAATATCTACTTTATCGAACTATTATAACCTTTGTCAATAATCAAAATCATTTACCCATTACATTCACAACTTATGTTTCTTAAACAACAAAAAAAAATAAAAAAATAAGTTAACTAAAATACCGTGAATAACGCAAGGGTCTCGCAGTGATGTGGCAGGCCGGAAGTGATGACATGTTGGCAGCACGGGGCACGTAGGCAGCTGGAAGTAGGGCGCGGGCACGACGCGGCGCACGCTGCAGGCTGCTCGACGAGTGGGCCGGGATATCCCTGGACTCCCTCCAACTGGGGCCGGGCTATACCCTGGACACCATCCTTGACCCGTACGCTTCTTTCTTCACGTGTATCCACATTCTTCTATAAGGTTTCGGGAATCTTCTATAATAGTGTTTTCTTCTTGTTTTTTTTTTTCTATACAATAATATTCATTCTTCTTGATTAAAATAGTTATTTTCCTTTCTTCAAAGTCCAAATCCGTTGGCCATGAAGTATCTTGAGGTTGATAGGTGTTGGGGATGTGTTAAGTAAAACCAGCAGTTAGCAATATCATGTTGTATTGTCTGAGGTTACAATACAAGAGAGCGATTCTAACGTAATCAATTATATTTAACTTAACTAATTAGTAGGTCATCAGCGACATACGTCATGTAGCAGCGCGTAACATTAAGTGACGGTGCAAGTCTAATACGGCTATAGTACACCTCCCCCGAAATACATCCTTTACCCCCGGAGAAAAAGAAAGAAATAGGAAAAAACAATTATGACGTACATCGTTGAGAACCTAATTACACAAAATAAAATACAAATAAGAAAAGTTTTTTTTTTTGTTTTTGCATACATTTTTTATGAATAAAATTCAAACTTACAATTATTATATTATTATTATTTTTTACAAAAGTACAAAATATTAATTTAAATAACAACATCTTAATTACAAAACAATTTTGTATTATTCTTATGAGTGACATATTCTTTATTATTTTTAAGAATCTTTACATTTGGAGAGATATCTTCTAAAACTAAGAAAGGACCATTCCAAATTGGATCTAACTTACTTGCTATTTGATTTTTTACTAACAAAAAGTCACCAGGTTTATATGTTAGTGAGTTTATTTTCTTATCGTATGTTAGTTTTCTCTCGGTCTTACTTATTAACAAACTATTCTTAGCATCTATCTGTGCTTTTTGTAATCTAAACTTAAATTCCTTAGGGTAACTATCGTAATTATACAGAGGGTCCACAGAAGTGCTCAAATTAGTTGGTAAATTACACAACTTCCCGAACACTAACTCGTGTGGAGTATATTGTGTCTCTGTATGAACTGCAGTGTTAAAAGAGAAACACCAGTAACTTAACCAACTACTCCAATTAGATTTATTATTACTACACATAATTCTAAGATACGCACCTAGATGTTTTTGTGTATTTTCTAGCGCCCCCAATGTCTCGTG
Organism: Marasmia exigua; assembly: GCA_019059595.1. Classification (NCBI taxonomy): domain Eukaryota; kingdom Metazoa; phylum Arthropoda; class Insecta; order Lepidoptera; family Crambidae; genus Marasmia; species Marasmia exigua. The sequence goes on along the minus strand of CM032465.1, from coordinate 20,609,797 downwards.
GTGGTAAGCAGTAGAATTTAATTTTTTAACTTTTAATAAGCTACACACTTCCGTAAACACATTACTCATAAATTCCGTTCCCTGATCAGTAATGATCTCCTTAGGGACACCATAGCGCAAAATAAAGTTATTTACGAATGACCTACTCACCGATTCAGAATCTTTCCTTTCTAAAGGGTACGCTTCTACGAACTTAGTTAAGTTGCACTGTATTGTTAAAATATAACTATAATTTAAATTATCTACTTCTAAGGGGCCCACTAAATCTAAACTTATACGCTCGAACGATGTGTTCGGAGTCGTTGTAATTACCATTGGTTCATGTGTATTTTTATTAGTGTGTTTCTGAATTTGACATTCTTTGCACTTTTTAACATAATCCTGGACGTCACGGCTCATATTTGGCCAAAAATAATATTTTTTGATATTATTTAACATTTTATTCACGCCAGCATGGCCACTGGTCGGTAATAAGTGAAAATCATTCAGTATGACTCTAATTTCATCTGAGTCGTTTATTTTTGTAACATTTTTTGTTACCAAAACACGAGGAAAATCGCATTTGCGTTCTAAAAGCTTATTCAAAAATATTTTATTTTCTTCATCTTTTACAATAACTAACTCCTCAATCCCAAACAATTTGCAAAATTCTTCTAATTCCCTCGCTAACACGCCTACGGTAGATAACGATCGGGACATCAGATATATGCAAAACTTGGAGGGCACATACACAAAGTTACCTTTAATACTTATTATTTCATCTCTTTCCCTCTTATATGAGTTATTATTTAACACTGATTCTATACATTGTCGTGGTTTTTTAAGAATTTCCACATTTTTCGGCTGATTAGAACTAGAATTACTAATGGCAGGCTCAGTTGTCAAATCTGTAGTATTGTCTTCATAATTATTTAAACGTTTCCGAGTCTGTGCTCTCGTCGTGACTGATACAACGTGTTCTCTCATACTCTTTAAATCATCGCTGGTGCTTGGTAGCCGACTCAAAGCGTCTGCAGCAGCATTTTGCGGTCCCGGAATATATTCGATGTCAAAATCGTATTCTTCTAAATACAATCTAAATTTCGTTAGTCGACTCGATGGATCAGTCATTCCGAAAAGATAAATTAATGGCTTATGGTCTGTTATAATTTTAAACCTTTTGCCATAAAGATACGGTCTAAAATGTTTAGTAGCCCACACTATTGCTAACAACTCTAACTCTATCACCGGGTATCGCGTTTCTGCGGGTTTCAAGTTACGGCTAGCGTACGCGACCACCTTGCCGTTGCTGTTAGACAGTACGGCGCCTAAGCCTATCTTTGATGCGTCAGTGTTTAATATAAAGGTATTGTTTTCTGAAAAATCAGGGTAGTCTAAAACCTGTGGACTCAAAAGTGCATCTTTTAATTTCAAAAATGCAGTTTCGCATTCTGATGTCCAATTGAAATCTACATTCTTTTTTGACAAATAATTTAATGGATAAGCTATATCTGACAACATTTTTGGACAACATTTCAAATTTTTAACATGTCCATATTGTTTTTTTATATGAAAGTAGACATAAAATGAACAGACCCATATTTTTTCTTTTTTCAAAATTTGTCCATTTTCATGCATAAAATAATTATTGAAATTCTTTTTATTCTAAATAGACGTAAGCGCCAAATGACGTCATCGGACGGCTGAATACAGCGATATTCCTTTGCTTATCATTGTTTTAATAAAAAAAAGGTACTAATGACAAAGGTAATTAATACTAGTGTCAACATTGTAAACGTCATTCATACATTCAACGTTGACAAGTTGTCTTTTTTTTTGACAGTTACATGTCATGAGTTTGGCATTACGTAAATTTAAAACTATAATGTGCTAAGCAAAGAAATATTTTACATTCTACCGTCCGATGACGTCATCTTACGTTTTTTAGTTTTTAATTTTTTTCTCAGTAAATAAGCAATATAAAAAATGAATAAATATATATTCGAGCAGCGGAAAAGTAAACAAAGAATTGGTATTTTTTGTTTCAGAGCTTAGCAATTTTGAAATGTTGTCCTATAATAATTTGCAAATGCAACGAATCTTTTTACATCGTCTGTACTTTTCGGTCTTGGATAATTAGTTAAAGCTATAACTTTTTCAGGATCGGGTTCGACTCCTTGTGAAGTTATTTTGTGACCTAAATACATAATTTCTGTTCGTAAAAACTCACATTTTAAAGGATTAAGCTTCAGATTACTAGTTCTAAAACGTTCTAAAACGCTTACTAAGTTTTTATTGTGATCAAAAACTGATTTTCCTATAACAATACAATCATCCAAGTAAATGAAACATTGTTTATAATTGAGGCCTGACATGGCTATAGTCATTAGCCTAGAAAAAACACTAGGACTGGTCTTAAGTCCCATAGGACAACGTTTCATTTGGTACATTTTATCTGTGGTGAAAGCAGTGAATTTACGAGACTGTTTGTCTAATGAAATCTGATACATTTTATTGAGGTTAAAAGCGGTGTATTTTCTTGAATTTTCATCTAAGGAAAGTTGATAGTAACTTTGGGAAAGGTCAAGCTTTGAAAAGTAAACACTTCCCGATAAAGAATCTAAAATTTCTACTATGTTAGGCAATGGAAATTTGTCGTCGACTATCTTGTTATTTAACTGTCTATAATCGACAACTAATCTCCATTTTTTCTCACCGTTTTTATCAGATTTCTTAGGCACCAGTAAAACGGGACTAGACCACTCAGAAGTAGTCTCCTCTATAATGTCGTTATCAAGCATCTCCTGAATTTGTTTTTGTACCTCTTTTTGTAACGCATGTGGAATTCTATAAGGCTTAATGTATGCTGGACTTGTATTTTCCTTCAATTTAATCGAATGTTGCAACAAATTTGTCGTACTGAGCTTGTCGCCTGGCAAGTGAAAAACGTCAGCATACTTAGCACAAATCTTCTCAATGCTCAACTGTTCCTCTTTATTTAAGTAGGAACTTAAGTTAAGTAAGTTAAATAAGGTCTTTAATCTATCGACGCTTATTTTTTGTTTGTCGAAACTACATTCGTCAAAATAATCTAAACTATGATATTTTAAACTTGACAAATCTACCTTTATCTCAGTATTATTTGTATTTAAAATACGTATCGGGATTCGACCATAGGTTGGTTTGGATATCAACCCGGCAACAAATACACCCTTTTGTATTTCTTGCGCTAAAGTGACACAGTCTGCGCGTTGACTTGTAGGTATGTACTTGATAATCTCGCAACGTGGAGGAATAACATGGATAAAACTACTGATATTGTTATTTATAGGTATATCTATAGTATACGTACTATTGCATAATGTTAATGAACTATTCTTATAATTAATCACAGCTTGATAGTGCTGGAAAAAATTCTGACCTATAATACCGTCAGCGTAACATGTTAAATCCCTAAATATATAAAACTTTTGTTTAAAAAGAAATCCATTAAAATCTAAATCTAAATAAATATAACCCTCTGATACTAAATTTCCACTAATTCCTTTTATGGTGATTTCCTCTTTGATTATATTTTGCGATAATTCTGGGTACTATATGGATATTTCAAGCCACTCGTATTTCAAAACGCATAAGCTAGCACCACTATCTACTAATAAATCAATCAAATGATTACCAATCTTACAATTAACTATGCTCGTATTATTATAACTAAAAATACCATAATTTAATTTAGGCACGAAAAAACTGATTTGGATAATCATCAGAACGATGACCCACATTAATGTCATCAATGTCATCGTGTTGCACTTGGTGAATCCGCGGGCTGGGCGGCGCGCGCGGGGCGCGGGCGGGCTGCGAGCCTCGCGCTGATCGTGCAAAATACTGCGCGGTGCGTTCACCTCTGTGACCTGTATTGTTCACAGCTGATTGCGAAATATTTCTATTTGTAGCACTATGATATTGAGAGAAAGTATTTCCGCGGCCGCGATTAAAATAGTGTCCCCTTACCGATGAATGCCTATCTCTATTGTTGGGAAAATAGTTAGGACGGTAGGGACGGCGCTCCTGAGAATAGTGAGCGACCTGGTCGTGTTCTGAGGACAAGACTTGTTCATCGACGGCTGCTCTTATAGCTTCCGATAAAGATGAAAATTGCCTCGAAGCAATTATAGTGCTAAGCCTCATATCAGACAATCCATCAGCGAATCGCTTAATCGCGGTCTTCTCGTTCATCGCTCTTAGAAACTCAAACTTGCTATCATCGTTATCTGCTTGTGAGATAGTTAAGTTAACAAAAAGATCTTCAATTTCGGACCCAAACGACTCTATAGACCTTCGTCCCTGTCTAGTACGGAACAGCTTGCTCTGAAGGGCTTCTGCCGACTTCTTAGGAAGTAAAAATTTTCGCATATCCGACACTAAATCTACAACACTTTCATAAGCGGATTTCATACGCAGCTTAGCGCTAGATGATAGCCTAGTTTTAAGAACAAAATCTATGAGTAACGGCTGAGATTCTACATTAATTATCGTGCTATACATATTGATTCCATCTATTAATTGTTTGGTGACATCTTCATGTCCCGTCATGTTGGGTAACAAGGCGATTGCCGTTTTTATATCAAAATTTGATTTTGCCATTTTTTTCGACTCAAAAGACTTATCTTCCGAAATAATATTACTAGTGCACGGCTCACTTATCCCTAATTGCTTAATTTTACTGTAAACTATCTTAATTTCCCCAAGTAATGAATTAATTAAATCTACTTCGGAAGGATCTAATAAGCTAATTGTTTATTTAAGTCAGACACAATATACTCAACGTTAGTGAAAATATTTTTTGCTTCCTCTAATTTTTTACTACCTATTTCCTTCTGTCGTCTCTCTGGTCCTAATTTCACTAAACTCTCACGTAAGTGATTCAATTTCTGCAATAATACTGTTAATTGTTCAGACATAATATTAAAAAAAAAACTATATAAATATCTACTTTATCGAACTATTATAACCTTTGTCAATAATCAAAATCATTTACCCATTACATTCACAACTTATGTTTCTTAAACAACAAAAAAAATAAAAAAATAAGTTAACTAAAATACCGTGAATAACGCAAGGGTCTCGCAGTGATGTGGCAGGCCGGAAGTGATGACATGTTGGCAGCACGGGGCACGTAGGCAGCTGGAAGTAGGGCGCGGGCACGACGCGGCGCACGCTGCAGGCTGCTCGACGAGTGGGCCGGGATATCCCTGGACTCCCTCCAACTGGGCCGGGCTATACCCTGGACACCATCCTTGACCCGTACGCTTCTTTCTTCACGTGTATCCACATTCTTCTATAAGGTTTCGGGAATCTTCTATAATAGTGTTTTCTTCTTGTTTTTTTTTTTCTATACAATAATATTCATTCTTCTTGATTAAAATAGTTATTTTCCTTTCTTCAAAAGTCCAAATCCGTTGGCCATGAAGTATCTTGAGGTTGATAGGTGTTGGGGATGTGTTAAGTAAAACCAGCAGTTAGCAATATCATGTTGTATTGTCTGAGGTTACAATACAAGAGAGCGATTCTAACGTAATCAATTATATTTAACTTAACTAATTAGTAGGTCATCAGCGACATACGTCATGTAGCAGCGCGTAACATTAAGTGACGGTGCAAGTCTAATACGGCTATAGTACAATATTTCATTTTCTATAATTGCTATAAGCGAGGCTTCAGAAATATCACGCTTTAAAATATCAAAACATTTTCTAGCTTCCTCATTCAAAGGAAGCTTTGAAGAAACTAGGGGCTTGATTTTTTTTGAAAAGTCCCGGATCCACTTCGAGTAGTGGGCTAACATACCGAGAGCTCTTTTTAATGATGGTTGGTCCTCTGGTATGGGCAAGCGCAGTAGCGGCTCTAGGCGACTTTTGTCAGGTTTGATCTGGTGGTTGTGGATAGTGTAACCCAATAGGTTTATGGTCTCCGCCGCGAAGACACATTTTTGTTTATTCAGCGTAAGTTTGTATTTTTCCACCGCTTTCATGAATTTATCTAAGTTTTCGTCATGCTCTATCCTGTCTTTACCGCAGACCGTAACATCATCCAGGTAAGCGAATGTTCCTTTCAGCTTTTCGGAATTGATAATGTACTGTAGTGTCCTTTGAAATGCCGCTACTCCGTTAGTTACCCCAAACGGAATTCTGGTGAACTCGTACAAATTGCCGCAGGCTTCAAAAGCCGTGTATTTACTATCCTTTTCAGGAATCGGCACCTGGTGATAAGCTGATTTGAGGTCGATTTGGCTAAAAATTTTGTATTTAGAAACATTGGATATTATGGTTTCTATGTTCGGTAATGGGAATGCATCAAGTTCTGTGTATCTATTAATCGTTTGGGAGTAGTCTATCACCATCCTTTTCCTATGAGTGGTACCTCCTGTAATGAGCACTTGAGCGCGCCAAGGCGACGTGCTCGGCCGTATTACTCCGTCTTCTAAGAGAGAGTGAACCTCATCTCGGATAAGGCGCTCATCTTCTTGGGAGTGTCTTCTGGATTTGATTTGTATGGGTTTAGTTTCCGGAGAAAGGTTTGTGAATAGCAACGCAGGAGGGACCGAAGCTTCCATAACACAGATTTGTAGAGCTTCCCGCGGCCCTCCGAATTTTAGTTCTAAAGACTTGTGGTTCCTCAGTAAGTCATGTCCAATTATGAGATCGGCGCATAAGCGTGGTACGACAAGTAAGGGAGCGCTCTTGTATATGTGGTTGTTTAGTTTGATACATGCAAAGCATACTCCTTCAACAAATGACACGTGGTTGAGCGACGCTAGCGTTATAGCTTTCTTGCAGGGCTTTCGTGTTAGTCCCATATCTTCAGAGAGTTTCTTGTTTATAAAGCTTACTGAACTGCCGGTGTCTATTAAGGCGTCAGCACGCAAATCATTGATGAAAACGTGAGTTATTGCCTTTCCGAGGCCAATAGGCGATGCCGCAGCGATGCAGGAAGAATAGACGGACCCCTCTCCGGGATTGTCATAAGTATTTTCGACATTTAATGCATTAGCAGTTCCTGCACTTCTACAGACACTTGCAAAGTGACCTCTTTTTGAGCATTTTTGACAGACCGCGTTAAAAGCGGGGCATTTCACCCTTTGATGTATATTTCGGCTATCACAGAAGAAACAACGTCTTTGGGGCGTGGTACGCGAGGTAGTAGCTGCTAGGTGAGCGTTGCTTGAGTTTGAGTCAACAACCAATGGAACTGGTGGAGTCGGAGATAGCGCTGCATTTAAGTTAATAGAGTTGGAGTATAATAATGAGTTTCTCTCTGCAGTTTCTAATGAGACCGCTTGATTTAAGGCATCGTCCAAAGTTAGTTTGTAATGCTCCAATAGTCTTTGACGAATCTTTGGGCACGCGAGACCAGTAATAAAGGCGTCGCGAGTGTACTCACTTTTATTTTCAGCCGCAGTAACCGCTTTAAAGTTACAATCATGCGCTAGTTGCTTTAGATTTCTTAAATAGTCGAGTATTGACTCTCCTGGTTGCTGCTTCCGGGTGGCTAAGATATGCCGAGCATGAATCTCATTGCTCGGTTTGGAGTAAGTTAAGTTCAGAAGTTCCATAGCCGATTGGTAGTCATCGCAGTCCCGAATGATAGCATAGACATTAAACGATAAATGATTTACGAGAATGCTCATCTTTAAGTTGGGTTCAACTTCACCTTCGATCTCCGTGCTTAGAAAGTTGTTGAAAGTGTTTAGCCAGTGCTCCCACTTGATGTCAGCTGCAGGGGCTCCAGGGTCGATATCGAATCGGTCGGGCCGCAAATAACGAGAAAATTTTGCGCCGCCATTTTCTTTCTTCTCCGCGTGTATTTTTGTAGTCATTTTATTTACGGAAAAACAATAGATACAATTTAGTTTATTAAATTGAGAGTAAAATAGCGATAATATCTGGAATAATAACTTTTAATAAACTAAATTTCCAGCTACGTATATGACATGACAATCGTGACAACTTCCAAGATATAATATGTCAAAATCTATCACAAACTTCATAACCGTTGAGAATTGGTCGTTTTCCTCTAGATGGCGCTAGCATAGCATGGCTAGCCGACTTGCCCGAGTATTATATTCTTTGCTTGCCTCTATCTGTCTCACTCTCCAATATTAAAAAAGGTACTCTGTCTGGCGTAGTGATTATATTCTCTTTGGTACTCTGTCTGTGCTGGTCTGTGCTCTATGTATTGGTCAGCTGTGCAAGAAATTGAATCAGAGAAAATATTTTTTTGACCATAATCTAAAAGGATTTTATGTTGCAGTTTATTAATAAAATAAGTTTTCAATCATGTGAATAATTAACAGCAAGTAGTTGAGATTACATTGCGAGATGGCTTCACCCTTAGGAGCAGTTTGTAAATAATGTTCGGACAATGTCGGCTTCAGGTTATTAAACATTTTGTATACATAATATGAAATGAAAATTTAAAAAAAATCTTATCTAGTTTCATATTGACACTGTTTAATTTGCAGGTAATTTTCGTGAATTATGCGAAATCATTGGGAAATCCGACGAGGTGCTTCAACGTAATAGTGCTCACTTAAATACAGTTTTGGAGACCCTCGATATCCAACAACATTCTCTGGGGGTGCTAGCTGTGTTGGTAGCCAAATTTCCATTACCTCAGGTGCATATAATTCCATACTCGTTAACTAGCCTAGAATGAAATATGAGGTTTTCTTTTGTAATGCATTCTGGGCTATTACTACAAATAATAGCAACTGAGAAAGTTATTGCTAACTACAATACACAATTGTTGAAGTAATGGATATATTGAAGTACTATATCAAATGACACCCTGTTGGTCTGGTAGTTTAAGTACCGGGCAGTGAACTTGGGGTTCCGGGTTGGATTCCCAAAAAGTATGTTTCGAATTTTTCGTACCAGAGCTCGGGTTTGTGATCACCAATCCGCATTTGGCAAGCTTGGTGATTAGCCTAATCCCATCATAGTAGCAATGACTTGATTTCTATGATGGAGGCCTTTGCCCAGCAGTGGGACAGTATATAGGCTGATATTTACTTATTTACTTACTTATATAGAATCTCATTTTTTTTATAGGGTACTAATGATGTGGACAAGTCTACAATGTTTCAACAAATACATGACTTTATTAACAACTGCAACGGTGAACAGGTTCGCTTCTCACCAGATCTATGTAAGTTAAACTAAAGGCAAACATTCTGCTACATTAGTCTCACAACTTCATCATCATCATTTCAGCCAAAAGACACCCAGTGCTGGAAATAGGATTCCCCCAATGTTAGCTACATGGATTTTTTCTGTGCTGCCACCATTCAAATACATTTCACAATTTATTTTAGGTTTATTCAAAGTAGCCCATTGGTTCAGAGTTAATTGTACCAAATGGGCTGATATAAAATCTTTGAATGTTTTATTTACTTATCCCATGGTTGTTTGTCAATCACTATTGTATTCTATAGAGAAAGCTACTATAATTTATACTTATATTTTAATTGCTTTGTTTAATATTTAACAAATAAGTCTTGACCAGAATAATCTGGTGCTACCAGAGTAGCCCATTGGTTCAGAGTTAATTGTACCAAATGGGCTGATATAAAATCTTTGAATGTTTTATTTACTTATCCCATGGTTGTTTGTCAATCACTATTGTATTCTATAGAGAAAGCTACTATAATTTATACTTATATTTTAATTGCTTTGTTTAATATTTAACAATTATGAAACCAGACCAGAATAATCTGGTAGCATTGACTAAATAAGATAGTTTATTGAAAGCAAGAAATTGTATTTATAATTAAGTTTATAAATTTAATTAAATATATATAACTTCAACTGGGTCATTGGGTAGGGTACTTCATTTGAAACAACAAATGTCTCACGATGTGAATACACAAATTTTGAATTTTGAATTTTGAAAATTTTGATTTTCATGCTCCAAGTTACTGGACAACCATTTGTGTCAAGAATAGATCTTGTGGTTGTGCAGTGTTTCATACATTTTGCTTTTTAATTACAGATGCAGATTTATGTCATCTTCTTACGGATCATTTAGTAGAAATCAAGCAGCCAATCCGTGGCATCGAAATACTCAAGAAAGCTATTAGGAAAATACAACTTTTTGATTCTCAGCTCACCTCTATTCATGCAGACTTGTGTCAGCTCTGCCTGCTCTCTAAATGTATGAAACCAGCACTTGAATTCTTAGATACTGATGTCACAGGAATAAGTTCAGAGGTATGTTGTTTCTATTGTATAGATTTTTGCCGGAAATATTTATATCATTCAAATAATATGTAAAAAAAATTAGGTACAACCTGTGCGGATAAAGAATGGGATCAGAAATGGCGGCGCATCTATTCACTTCTCGCTCGCACACTATTTGCGTCTATATTCGCACTCGTGGGGTACGAGTATAGACGCAAATAGTGTGCGAGCGAGAAGTGAATAGATACGCCGCCAATTCTGATCCCATTCTTTATCCGCACAGTTTGTATATATTGATTTTTTAGTAAATTTTTTTACATACTATTTAGCTGGTCACTAACATGGAGTATTAAAGATATAAATAAATATAAGAATAAGAATAAAATAATTTATTCAGCGCCAAACATACACAAAATAAAAATATGACTTTCTTATATTTTCTTCTTTACAAGATATTTAAGAGAAGCCAATTAAATGTTTTTTTACTTATTCATAATGACTTAAAGATTTTTATTCATTTTGTTTTCAGTTGGGTGGTAATAATGATTCAAAACATTTTCTTCTGTATTATTATTATGGTGGTATGATTTACACAGCTATGAAGAACTATGACAGAGCTTTGTATTTCTTTGAAGTAGTGGTAACTGTGCCAGCAATGGTAGTATCACACATTATGTTGGAAGCTTATAAGAAATATATTCTAGTGTCATTTATTTTACATGGAAAGGTATTGTATAGGATTAATTTATTGTACATTATAAATCTTAATCACTGAATAAAAATAACTGTATAGTGTTTTTCTTTCAGATCCAACCAATGCCGAAATATGTGCCACAAGTTGTATGTCGATTCCTAAAACCACTGTCAGTAGCATATCATGAATTAGCTACTTCTCAACATGCTGCTATCAAACATCGTGAGACATTTGTTAGGGACAAAAATATGGGACTGGTAAATCAAGTAAGTTGATTATTTTCATTATTTAAAATTTGAGAATTATAGCTGTCTTGCTCTGACTTAAATGTTCATTATTATTACACTGTTACTACTAGAGCTGGATTAAGCTAGTAGCTCTTTCTAGTTTACCTTCACTTACTTCCGAGCATTGGCCTGCGCAAGCGCGACAGCCGCGTGGGGAGCGTCAGTGAGAAGCCATTTCAAACTTTGTTTTTCGTATCCCACTGCTAATCTTTTCCTGGTTACAACTCATTCAATATTTAATGTTATTAAGTCACCTCTACCTAGTGTCTCTCTAGTGTTTGTCTGCCTACTACATAAATAAAAATAAAAATAAAAAATATAAAAAAACATTGTGCATATATAATCTGCAAAACTGACACAAATTATTTTATTTTGAATATGTAAGTCAATTTATTGTGTTTTGTATCTTATTGTAGGTACTCAGTTCAATGTATAAAAAAAATATTCAGCGTCTAACAAAAACATTTTTGACTCTATCATTGAGTGATGTAGCAGCAAGAGTCCAATTAACTGGTCCCGCGCAAGCCGAAACATACATTTTAAACATGGTAAGTAAAGAAATAATTTATTTTGAGGAAACAGTGTTGATTAAGACCTCTACAAATATACAAAGGAGAATTTGATTGAAAGGGATCGCTTAGAGGGTCTGTTACCTACAAGAGAACTTATACATATCTAGAGTGCGCCCGCGGCGTTGCTCACGCAGATATTAGTGTGTCAACTTTATACTACCGTCTCCGCTACCCTAACATCGTTCAGTAAGACTGACTTTAATAGAAAATGCTAGCCCACTTCTCATCCCCTTAGGGGCCGCCCATTAATCACGTGATCTTTATTTGACATTTTTTAAGCGGCCCCTCCCCATTGGTGATGCGTAGTGAGGTTTAAGACTCCCCCCCACTCCCTTCCCAACTTCACGTATATTTTTAGTAACTACATAGAATTAAATTTTCAAATACAGGTAGGTATAAACTATAATTTTATTTTATTCTGAAATTAAGGACCATGATAAAAATGTCCAGACTAGGTTGCAAGTTCTCTTTGATTGCCATAAAAATAATAATAAACGAAAAAACAAATACACATGATATCTTACTACCCCTCCCCCATGTGTTGTTTGAGTGATTTTATGAAATGTTAGGGGCTCCAGAGGACCTTGGCCCCGTTGCCTATAGGCCTAGAGTGAAACAAGCTGTAGCAATAGATGTTTAGATATTTTTTTTGCTATATTATTTTATTATGGTTTTTACTTATCTTACATTACAGATTGAGGAAGGCGAAATATATGCAATGATAAATCAGAAAGATGGAATGGTTGTGTTTCTTGATAGCCCTGAAAAATATGCTTCGCCAGAGACATTGTGTGTATTGGAACAACAAATGGCTGCATGCACTAAACTTCATCAATACATTCAGGAAATGGATGAACAGATTCAAGTTAATCCTCAGGTATTATTTGATCATTGATTTATGATATTCGTCTTGAATGTTGTTGGAAGGACAAGGTACATTAGCGCCGCCAATTGATTAAGATTTTTAGCTTCTAGACTGGGTTTATTTTTAACAATTGCAAATCTTTAGAGGCTAAAACCTGTATACTTTGCACTACTTTATGGGTCTGTTTTTGTACTCGAAAAAGTGAATAAATTCTAAGTGGCCGCTTTTGGTGTTTATAAATTTTTTGAGTACAAAAACAGACCAAACATTTGTGCATGGTTATTAAATAGCTAAATAGTCATAGAATAAATAGTATACATGCTTCCAGTCTCCAGTGGTCCGCAAATATTCAATTTAGATCAGGTTTAGAAGCTAAACATTTTAATCACATGGTGACGCTAATGCGCCTTAACCTTCACCTTGTAACAAATTAAAAAATGATGTATAAATAAATCATTCCATATTTTTCTATTTCAGTATGTGAAGAAATCTGTAGGGAGCCATGATGAGGATATGCCTGCAACAAGCCAGAACTCCAAAACCACCTATACCATGTAATATTGTGTAATTAATGCTAACAAAATAGTTCATTAAGTTTTTTAAATTATAATCCCAATAAATAAAATAATTTTGTCACTAGAATATTTTATTAAAACAATAACCCATACATATAACAAACACCTTTAACATAATTACATCATGGAATTATATTGAATCGTTAAACAGCATCATGCACAGCCTCAGTGAATGTTGTCATGCTCTCAATGGGGGTAGCGGGTGTAATGCCATGTCCTAAGTTAGCTATGTATCTGAATTTGCCAAACTTCTGCACCATATCTATTGTCAGCTTCCTAACTTCTTCCTGTAAAAATCCAAATGAACTCATTAAATGCTTATAAAAATGTGAAACAGGATTATGTTAATGTTTAACCAGGCAATGTATCATAAAAGACCACCAGATTTTTAACTTGGTGCAGTTGACAGGGTTGAAATTGAAAACCAATTAAATAAATTATGTCTAGTTGCCTGGTAAAGGGTTATTCTTGGAAACTCCTTATTTATTATTTTATTAGCATGTAATATCAGATGGTAATTGTAATATCTATTGTATTGACATTTTAAATTACATTATTGTAAATTTATGATGCCAAACACATAGACAGACTCATAATGCAATAATTAGATGTGCTTTGTAATATCAAGGATCTATTTAATAATTTTTTACTTACTTTTGTCTTGTACAAGTCTTGAGGATCAAGATTTCCTTGAAGAGTAACATTGTTTCCAACGATTTTTCTTGCTTCAACAGGATCTACAGTCCAATCTAGACCTATAGTTTCATAGCCTAACTGTGCTTGTAACTCTAAAGAGTGTCCTCCACCTTTGGCGAAAACAGTCTGTAAACATTAATATTTAAGTATAGATAGATCCTAGACCTATAATAAGGAAAGATTTAAATTTTTAGGTGTTTGTAATGAAAAATAAAATCTATTTGGTCTATCTATATTGAAAATTCATTCACCAGTAAAAAGCTATGTTAAGGTGACGGGTATGTTGGGTCCGTTTTTGTAAGCGAAATATGTATTCACGCCAAGAGTGGCCGCTTTTGGCGTGAATCAATTTTTCAAGTACGCGTTGGTCCCAACATTGGTGCATGGTTATTTAACAAATAGTATAAGTATTTGTCTAGAGGTTGTAACTCCGAAACTGTTTAAAATAGATCCGGTTTAGTAGCTAAAAATTAAAATCGATTGGCGTCGCTAGTGTGCCCTACCCGTCACCTTAAGGTGGTCCGTTTCCTATACAAACTTGTTTTACAGGAATACTTACAGGCAGAAGCTTGAATATGGTTAAAATGTCTTTTAAAAAATTATATATGTGTGTATATTTACGCGAATGGTATAATCTTTCAAGTTTAAAACATAAACAAAGTATAATTTCGATTTTAAAAAACGTAGCAATTTGCGAAATCGCTTGAATGTGTGTGTGCTTGAAACGAATGCAATCTCTCGTAAAAACGGCGACATCTATACGAATCTAGTTAAATTTCCTAGATGGTAGGCTATGTTTGCTTAGCTAAACGAACTGGCTATCGAACAGATGGCGCTGAACTGCAATAAAAATATGCATGATATTTTAGCGATTTGTTAATTTATATTCATAATATATTAAAAATGGTATTTTTTTTATTGCTATAATAAAACACAAAATGCAAAAAAGGTCACACACTTTGACTTTACATTGATGAGAAATTATAGAGGCTTTTAAGCGCGACCGTCTGTCTACCCGCTGCGCCATCGAGGCATGGCATTATGTGTTAGCGACGTTGCCGCTCTTACGCGTCGTTGCCATATTTCTATAGCACCAATTTCTTCAACTTGAAATTATTTCGGGATTTTAGATTGCTCCTTTACTGGGTTGCCAGAAGGTACTTTTCCTGAAATTCTTGGTAAAATTTAGTCTTTCTTTTTTTTAATTTCCTTTTTTTTCATTGGTTCCATAGGAGAAATATTGTGAAGTGAGTGTACATGAAACGAACATGCAATTTATATACGCCGAAATACAATTGATATGTCAAAATGAGCAAAAATGTACTGGGATAACACATTGCCATCTCTGTCAGTTTTAGTCTGCATAGTAAAAAACAGAGTTTAGCTTGGTATTGGCTGTCTAAAATCGCCGTGAGACTGGGGCCAGAAAACTAGTCTGTATATTTATGGACAGGAATTTGGGGACAAATACAAAATCGTACCTGGCAACTATGACTCAATATAGCATCGCGGCATCGTCCGAAGTGCGATCCTGTTTACGCTTTACAAAATGTACCTACCGCTTATTTCCAAAACTATTCAACTAAAAAATTCAACTGTAAAGTAATCAAATTTTAAGAAATACCTGCTTTATTGTTACAAATGATTGGTCATAATAGTGCATACATAATTATTTCCAATAACTTAATTATAATATATTTCTAAGGAATGATAAACCATTTGCTGTAACGGAACGTAATCAAATTTTTTGTGATAACTAGTGCTGTGTATGCATCAATCCATTCAACGCTAAAATAAATAAATATCGATGATATTCATAGCCTTGGTTTGGTAGGTGCATTGTTGAAGAAATTGAAATACAAACATGAACATCTGCAGTTCGCGCGAAACGTAACAGCCACGCGCTATCCGTACTTATCTGATAATATATAATATATAGTACAACGGGTAGGCCAATACAGCAGAGTTGGATGGAACTCTACTACTGCTACTCTCGGCTCCGTTCGGGTTCCGGGACAAAAGTATACGTACAAGTACAACCAATTATTTTTTTAGTTTTAGTGAAATTAGTGTATTTAGAGTCGAATGTTGCTACGAATTTTCTATGAGCGAACGGTTTTTTTGAGTGATATTGAATCAAGTTCGTCAGGGTACAAAGTTAGGAACTCATCTGTGCAATTTGTTGTTTACGTCGCGTAGTGTTAATCAAGCGGCAGTGTTTTAAATGTTCTAATGTTAAGTGATGAGTTTAGAGGATAAAGTCCAATGTGGATTGATAAATAGTGACTCCATTGGTAATGTATTGGCCTTAAAGTTATGGGAACTCGTGATAAACACTTGGAATTAAGAGTCAAATGTAACTCTTGTGGTCATTGATTGAATTAAGTATAAAAAGTTAAGCTTGGTAAGTACATACCTACCAATTTAACTTACTTTTCTTGCTACTTTTAACTTCTACTACCTATGATAATATTATTTTTAAAAAGTGATAGTCTGTAATTTAAAATTTAATAGTATTTTTCCAATAAAATGTATGCTATGCTATGATGATAAATTTTCATTTGAATAATGCTTTTATCGATAAATTGCCAGCTTCTCTGATAGCAAAATAAACAACTCTACTCGTACTTTTTCAAACAACTTTTTTTCATTCTGTCTGAATTTCTGACTGACTTGTTCTGATCGTTGTTTAGGTATTATATGCAATTTGATTGACTTTCCTATGTTTTGTTGATTTTTTTGATAGTTTTGTTTGAGATGAAGTGAGGAGCTGGGTGTTCACAATGGACTTTGGAAGGACAAACAAATCGAGCTTTTTAATGTGTTACTCTTTTACTATGTACAGAACAATAAACTTTGCTTTTCAATTACAGAAAGACCTATTCTCTAACCAAACCTCAAATTGAACTGAATGATGAAACAAAAAATGGATTACACAGTGTTTACTCTTTTGAATGTACCATGTGTGGAATGCTCTGGAAGCGAGCTAGTGAAAAGGATGGTCACATAAATAAAGCCCTAGTTTGGGGTGCTGTGACAAGTGGCAGCTACTATGCACAAGTAGCCCAGATGACTGCGCTTATGGATATACCAACTTTATCACCGAATAAGTTTCACTCAATTGAAAAAGAATTGGGATCTGTGTGGCAACAACACTTGACAGAGAAGATAATAAAAGCTGGAGCCGAAGAAAGAGCCATCGCCATTGTAAAGGGACACATGTCCCCTGATGGGGTGCTATATATCACTGTCTGAAAAGATCATATGGGCATAACTTTAACTCATCTTCTGGGATGGTAAGTTTAACTTTGTTATAATCACTTGTTTGTTATACATTTATCATTGTTATTTAATTTTTGCAAGTAAAACTTTAATCCCACTGAAAATGTGTCTCAGACATAAGGACGGTACAAAGTCCAATAAGGGTAACTCCGTGTGTACCCGTATTATTACTTTAAAAAAATTCTTACCAATTCGGGAGTTCAAAGTAATAATAGAATGTGTTATAAAACACACACCCCTTTATTACAAAACATGGTCTAAAGTTAGGCTTGGTTTAAAATGGATGCTGTCACTTTCATTTGAAAGCTATATAAAAGTGACAGTGTCATTTTTAAACCTTGTAGACCATTTTTGTAATAAAGGGGACAGATGTTTTGTAACAATATTTAATAACAAATTGAAATAATATAAATTTATTGTTACAAACATTCTTACATTATTTATTTCTTTTTACAGATACTTCAGTCCACTTGGGATAGAATGCATAGCATTCAAGCATGGTGATTTTCAAGAAACACTCAAAGTTACTTTAGAAGCATTTTATTGTATATAAATTGATGTAAATATTTTTTATTAATTATTAAAAATTGACTTGATACTACCTCCTACCTACCTACACCAACTAATTTGTACACCTCGTCATACAGTTAACTAGTTTTGGAATATTTACTTTTGTTTGTAACATATGACGGGAACTTCACGAATGATCATGCTCCCCAAATGTCCCTGAGGTTGTGGTGCTATGTGGCTGGTCATAACATTCACTCTGCTATAGTTGAGTGAAGTGATGGCTGAAACATATGTCATACTTGAACAGGTGCCACCTTTGGGGACTGGTCTGCTTTGGTTTAAATCATATTTAGCTTATTATTTTGTGTTGCATTATTAGCTGTTTGACTTGGTATAAGGTATACTTTGTATATAATGTGTAATAAAACATTGTATAAAAATATGGCGTTTAAAGAGTAACTGGTGAGTTTCTTGCTGGACCTTCTCGTCCAGAAACAACTTTCCGATGCGGTGGTAGAATCGCATTATTTGTATTTATATTTTAATATATTTTATGTATCGGCATATTTATGTAATCACATGTAAATTATACATACTAATGAAATGGTTTTAAAGGATTCAAATATAGATTTTATTATATTGATTGTTTTTTAATTAACATTCCTAAGGACTTATACCACTCCACTTCTTCTGCACGAACCTACCTACATGAAGTTATTAGAAGTCGCCCACCTACGCACACCTAGCCTACTCTATTAGGTCTACAGACGCTATGTGGCAAAAAATCGTCCCGAAACGAAGTGAGGGCGGACCGTTAGTTGCATAATAAACCGCACTTCAATTTCGAAGTCCAGTGTGTGTTAAGTTATCTACTAGATTACCATCGCTACCTATCCCATTCGATAGATCTGAAGAAGAAATTCACATATTCCGTAATTCCTATCCACATCATATTTTTAGTGTTAAGCGCGCCATCTATTGCCAGCGAGGAATAACAGCTATCCGATAAAAAACATGCTTCAGCTTTGTATGTGTGTGTGGGGACGATACGTACGTACACAAGTTGATATTAATTTAGCAACGATGCAGGAATATTACGATTCTGGTTTAGTTGTTAATTGTTGAAATACATCAAAAAATCGCAGTTATTACGTAGATGTCGCGAATCACTCTACACTTAAAATTACTGTCCTGTAGAAGTCGTAATTATTTATTTTCTCGATTCACTGACAACAGAGCCATCTCTTAGCAATCGTTTAGCAGGATTGCGTGAGCTTCCACCTTAAGGTGGTCCGTTTCCTATACAAACTTGTCTTACAGGAATACTTACAGGCAGAAGCTTGAATATGGTTAAAATGTCTTTTAAAAAATTATATATGTGTGTCTATTTACGCGAATGGTGTAATATTTCATGTTTAAAACATAAACAAAGTATAATTACGATTTTAAAAAACGTAGCAATTTGCGAAATCGCTTGAATGTGTGTGTGCTTGAAACGAATGCAATCTCTCGTAAAAACGGCGACATCTATACGAATCTAGTTAAATTTCCTAGATGGTAAGCTATAGTTGATATTTTATAGCAATCTTTTGCGATTTATTCTTAAGTAAATAACACACTTAAAAATTTCATCTCGTGTTCAGGCGGGACTCGAACCCACACCTTCCACAATCCGGGTGAATGTACTACCAATTATACCACTGAACGCGTTACTAAGTCGACGAAATTTGTAAGTGCTTGATTCGACATGAGCTGTCGATAGTCTCATCAATATTGTAGGTATATTTACAATATCCAGTGGAAATATTATTACAAATATTTGACCACCAGTTAAAATGAGACTGCTTAATCAATAGTTGATATTTTATAGCAATCTTTTGCGATTTATTCTTAAGTAAATAACACACTTAAAAATTTATCATCAATTTATCATCAATTTATTATCGACAGCTCATGTCGAATCAAGCACTTACAAATTTCGTCGACTTAGTAACGCGTTCAGTGGTATAATTGGTAGTACATTCACCCGGATTGTGGAAGGTGTGGGTTCGAGTCCCGCCTGAACACGAGATGAAATTTTTAAGTGTGTTATTTACTTAAGAATAAATCGCAAAAGATTGCTATAAAATATCAACTATTGATTAAGCAGTCTCATCTTAACTGGTGGTCAAATATTTGTAATAATATTTCCACTGGATATTGTAAATATACCTACAATATTGATGAGACTATCGACAGCTCATGTCGAATCAAGCACTTACAAATTTCGTCGACTTAGTAACGCGTTCAGTGGTATAATTGGTAGTACATTCACCCGGATTGTGGAAGGTGTGGGTTCGAGTCCCGCCTGAACACGAGATGAAATTTTTAAGTGTGTTATTTACTTAATGGTAAGCTATGTTTGCTTAGCTAAACGAACTGGCTTTCGAACAGATGGCGCTGAACTGCAATAAAAATATGCATGATATTTTAGCGATTTGTTAATTTATATTCATAATATATTAAAAATTGTATCATTTTATTGCTATAATAAAACACAAAATGCAAAAAAGGTCACACACTTTGACTTTACATTGATAAGAAATAATAGAGGCTTTTAAGTGCGACCGTCTGTCTACCCGCTGGGCCATCGAGGCATGGCATATGTGTTAGCGACGTTGCCGCTCTTACGCGTCGTTGCCATATTTCTATAGCACCAATTTCTTCAACTTGAAATTATTTCGGGATTTTAGATTGCTCCTTTACTGGGTTGCCAGAAGGTACTTTACCTGAAATTCTTGGTAAAATTTAGTCTTTCATTTTTTTAATTTCCTTTTTTTTCATTGGTTCCATAGGAGAAATATTGTGAAGTGAGTGTACATGAAACGAACATGCAATTTACATACGCATGCAGGTACGAAATACAATTGATCTGCCAAAAAGAGCAAAAATGTACTGGGATAACACATTGCCATCTCTGTCAGTTTTAGTCTGCATAGTAAAAAAACAGAGTTTAGCTTGGTATTGGCTGTCTAAAATCGCCGTGAGACTGGGGCCAGAAAACTAGTCTGTATATTTATGGACAGGAATTTGGGGACAAATACAAAATCGTACCTGGCAACTATGACTCAATCTAGCATCGCGGCATCGTCCGAAGTGCGATCCTGTTTACGCTTTACAAAATGTACCTACCGCTAATTTCCAAAACTTTTCAACTAAAAAATTCAACTGTAAAGTAATCAAATTTTAAGAAATACCTACTTTATTGTTACACATGATTGGTCAATAATAGTACATACATAATTATTTCCAATAACTTAATTATAATATATTTCTAAGGAATGATAAACCATTTGCTGTAACGGAACGTAATCTAATATTTTTTGTGATAACTAGTGTTGTGTATGCATCATTCAACGCTAAAATAAATAAATATCGATATTCATAGCCTTGGTTTGGTAGGTGCATTGTTGAAGAAATTTAAATACAAACATTGACATCTGCAGTTCGCGCGAAACGTAACAGCCACGCGCTATCCGTACTTATCTGATAATATATAATATGTAGTACAACGGGTAGGCCAATACAGCAGAATTGGATGGAACTCTGCATCAGCTACTCTCGGCTCCGTTCGGGTTCCGAGACAAAAGTATACGTACAAGTACAACCAATTATTTTTTTAGTTTTAGTGAAATTACTGTATTTAGAGTCGAATGTTGCTACGAATTTTCTATGAGCGAACGGTTTTTTTGAGTGATATTGAATCAAGTTCGTCAGGGTACAAAGTTAGGAACTCATCTGTGCAATTTGTTGTTTACGTCGCGTAGTGTTAATCAAGCGACAGTGTTTTAAATATTCGAATGTTAAGTGATGAGTTTAGAGGATAAAGTCCAATGTGGATTGATAAATAGTGATTCCATTGGTAATGTATTGGCCTTAAAGTTATGGGAACTCGTGATAAACACTTGGAATTAAGAGTCAAATGTAACTCTTGTGGTCATTGATTGAATTAAGTATAAAAAGTTAAGCTTGGTAAGTACAGTGGCGGACAGGTCAAGCTATACAAAACTGTCAAATTTCCTCAATCGATTTCGAACTCAATGTGTAACAATATAAGGTTTATAATCGAATGAAGAAATTTGACAGTTTTGTATAGCTTGATGTGTCCGCGACTGTACATACCTACCAATTGAACTTACTTTTCTTGCTACTTTTAACTTCTACTACCTATGATAATATTATTTTTAAAAAGTGATAGTCTGTAATTTAAAATTTAATAGTATTTTTCCAATAAAATGTATGCTATGCTATGATGATAAATTTTCATTTGAATAATGCTTTTATCGATAAATTGCCAGCTTCTTTGATAGCAAAATAAACAACTCTACTCGTACTTTTTCAAACAACTTTTTTTCATTCTGTCTGAATTTCTGACTGACTTGTTCTGATCGTTGTTTAGGTATTATTGTATGCAATTTGATTGACTTTCCTATATTTTGCTGATCTTTTTGATAGTTTTGTTTGAGATGAAGTGAGGAGCTGGGTGTTCACAATGGACTTTGGAAGGACAAACAAATCGAGCTTTTTAATGTGTTACTCTCTTACTATGTACAGAACAATAAACTTTGCTTTTCAATTACAGAAAGACCTATTCTCTAACCAAACCTCAAATTGAACTGAATGATGAAACAAAAAATGGATTACACAGTGTTTACTCTTTTGAATGTGTGGAATGCTCTGGAAGTAGGGTTCCCAACCCTCCCGGATCGCCCGGGAGACTCCGGAAATAATAGTTAATCTCCCGACCTCCCGGGGAAAAATATTTTCTCCGGTTTTTCTAAAAATTATACACATCCTTCGCTCGCACGTCACTACCCGCTCTCTTTGCGTGCTTTGCAATCACACACACACAACACCATGGCCGCTGCAAGTATTATTGTACTTTCAATGACCTGTGGTTAAAACAACATACGTGGTTATCAAAAAAATATGAGTTCACAGCAAAATGTAAAATATGTCAGCATTTATTTTCGGTTAAGTTTGACGGTGTTGGATTTGTGAAACAACATGAAAAATCATTGAAGCATCAAACTTATATGAAGAACGTCAAAACAAATCAAGGTATCACGTCTTTTTTTTCGTTCAAAAACAGCAAAGAAGAAGATTTAATCACTGCTGCTGAAGTTGTTTCAACTTTCCATAGTATCAAACATCACCACAGTTACAATAGTCAAGATTGTGGACACAAATTAAATGCTATCATGTTTTCTGATTCGATGACAGCGAAAAAAGTGTCATGCGGAAGGACAAAAGCGAGCAGTATTGCCGAAAACGTTTTAGGGCCGGCTAGTAAAGAATGCCTACTAAGTAATTTAAAAACAAGTCAATATTTTTCAGTAGCGATTGATTCGTCAAATAAAGGTCATTTGAAAATGTATCCGTTATTGATTAAATATTTTTCATTCGAGAATGGAATTCAAACTGGTTTGTTGGATTTTTACGAAGATTACCAAGAAAACAGTGAAGCAATAAAAGATCAAATAATACAAATTTTATCTAAAAATGACCACGAATCTACCACGTACCTCAAATTTCAGCATATTCTGCCGACAATGCTGCAGTAAATTATGGAATAAATATTTCTGTTTACCAAAAGCTTAAACTTTAAACTCAAAAATATATAAAGCAAATTGCAAGTGCCATATTCTCCACAACTGTATTAAAAAAATCTTTGAAGGCTCTGTCAGTTGATGTGGAATTGATTGTTTTGAAAGTTTACAGCGAATTTTCGGCTTTTGCTAACAGGAGAAATGAGCTGATGATAAGTTGCTTAGATGCAGAAATTGAGTTTAGAGAAATATTAAGACAAGTGCCAACTCGTTGGTTATCGTTACTACCTGCCATAGACAGAATTCTATCGCTGTAGCCAGCTTTAATTGCTTATTCCAAAGACCAAGGTCAAGAAAATTGTACTACATTTCTATGGAATACTTTTTGTGTCAGTGATGCCGAAACTAATGCAGGCTTATTTACTCTTTATTTTATGCAAAATCTATGATTTTATGGTAAATCTGCCATGGATGTATTACAGCAGTTTGATGAACAGCAAAAAACAAATTTGAAAACTGTTGTCAATAACTTTTTTCTCGTTGTTTAACATATTTAGAAAAGTGGTACAACTTTGATGATCCGGAATATCAAGCAATGAAAATTTTATCTCTAAAAGAACCAACCACATGGTCAGAAATTACTAGACTCCAGGAATTGTTAAATGTTGACTTAGATAGTGACAAACTTCACGATGAGTTTGGACTTTTACGTGAGATGCAGCCACATCTCGTTGAAGAGAAGCGAGTTGATTAACGCTGGGTTGACTTCTTTACTAAATCGAAAGATAGAAATCCTTGTTCTGAATTTAAAAAAATGGCCACGTTTGTTCTTTCCATTCCTGTCTCTAATGCTTCTTGCGAACGTATATTCAGCATAATGGAACAAGCATGGAGCAAGGAAAGAAACCGAATGAGTATTTCTTTAATAAAAGCAGAGTTACAAGTACTCACAAACTTCGATTTTACATGTAAAAACTTTTACGATTTTGTATTGAAAAACCGTAAAATATTAGATGCTGCTAGAATAAATATAAATTTAAAAATTTATTGAGTTTTTCTTTCCACATACTCCCCAAAGTCTCCCGGATTGGTTCTTTAAATAGTTGGCAACCCTATCTGGAAGCGAGCTAGTGAAAAGGATGATCACATAAATAAAGCCCTAGTTTGGGGTGCTGTGACAAGTGGCAGCTACTATGCACAAGTAGACCAGATGACTGCGCTTATGGATATACCAACTTTATCATCGAATAAGTTTCACTCAATTGAAAAAGAATTGGGATCTGTGTGGCAACAACACTTGACAGAGGAGATAATAAAAGCTGGAGCCGAAGAAAGAGCCATCGCCATTGAAAAGGGACACATGTCCCCTGATGGGGTGCCATATACCTATCACTGTCTAAAAAGATCATATGGACATAACATTAACTCATCTTCTGGGATGGTAAGTTTAACTTTGTTATAATCACTTGTTTGTTATACATTTTTCATTGTTATTTAATTTTTGCAAGTAAAACTTTAATCCCACTGAAAATGTGTCTCAGACATAAGGACGGTACAAAGTCCAATAAGGGTAACTCCGTGTGTACCCATATTATTACTTTAAAAAATTTTCTTACGATGCTGTCACTTTCATTTAAAAGTTATATAAAAGTGACAGCGTCATTTTTAAACCTTGTAGACTATTTTTGTAATAAATGGGACAGAGGTTTGGTAACAATATTTAATAACAAATTGAAATAATATAAATTTATTGTTACAAACATTCTTACATTATTTATTTCTTTTTACAGATACTTCAGTCCACTTGGGATATTCAAGCATGGTGATTTTCAAGAAACACTCAAAGTTACTTTAAAAGCATTTTATTGTATATAAATTGATGTAAATATTTTTTATTAATTATTAAAAATTGACTTGATACTACCTCCTACCTACCTACACCAACTAATTTGTACACCTCGTCATACAGTTAACTAGTTTTGGAATATTTACTTTTGTTTGTAACATATGAGGGGAACTTCACTAATGATCATGCTCCCCAAATGTCCCTGAGGTTGTGGCGCTATGTGGCTGGTCATAACATTCACTCTGCTATGCTATGGTTGAGTGAAATGATGGCTAAAACATATGTCATACTTGAACAGGTGCCACCTTTGGGGACTGGTCTGCTTTGGTTTAAATCATATTTAGCTTATTATTTTGTGTTGCATTATTAGCTGTATGACTTGGTATAAGGTATACTTTGTATAATGTGTAATAAAACATTGTATAAAAATATGGCGTTTAACTGTAACTGGTGAGTTTTTTGTCGAAAGAATCGCATTTGGTGTATTTATATTTTAATATATTTTATTTATCGGCATATTTATGTAATCACATGTAAATTATACATACTAATGAAATTGTTTTAAAGGATTCAAATATAGATTTTATTATATTTATTGTTTTTTAATTATCATTCCTAAGGACTTATACCACTCCACTTCTTCTGCACGAACCTACCTACATGAAGTTATTACTTAGAAGTCGCCCACCTACGCACACCCAGCCTACTCTATTAGGTCTACAGATGCTATGTGGCAAAAAATCGTCCCGAAACGAAGTGAGGGCGGACCGCTAGTTGCATAATAAACCGCACTTCAATTTCGAAAAGTCCAGTGTGTCTTAAGTTATCTACTAGATTACCATCGCTACCTATCCGTAGTCCATTCGATAGATCCGAAGAAGAAATTTAATCATATATTCCGTAATTCCTACCCACATCATATTTTTAGTGTTAAGCGCGCCATCTATGGCCAGCGAGGAATAACAGCTATCCGATAAAAAACATGCTTCAGCTTTGTATGTGTGTGTGGGGACGATACGTACGTACACAAGTTGATATTAATTTAGCAACGATGCAGCAATATAACGATTCTGGTTTAGTTGTTAATTGTTGAAATACATCAAAAAATCGCAGTTATTACGTAGATGTCGCGAATCACTCTACACTTAAAATTACTGTCCTGTAGAAGTCGTAATTATTTATTTTCTCGATTCACTGACAACAGAGCCATCTCTTAGCAATCGTTTAGCAGGATTGCGTGAGCTTCCACCTTAAGGTGGCTGGTAGGGCACACTAGCGACGCGTGGTATTAGCAACTAAACCATATATTTTTTAACAATATCAAAGCTGCTGCCCTCGGAAAACACTTATTCTTTTTATTTATCACTTCTTAACTTTTTGGTCTGCTTTTGTATTCGAAATTGGAATTATCGCCGAAAACAGCCATTTATGGCGTTAATCCAAATTTCGATTTCAAAAACAGATCAAAAAGTAATGCACTATTATTAAATAAATAGTATACATTTTTGCTTAGAGACTCCCGCTCCGAAATTGTTTAAAATAGATTTGGTTTAGTAGCTAACAATTTAAATCGATTGGTGTCGCTAGTTAGGCCTGAGCCAGGTAGTTATAATAAAAATGTTCTTCTTCCTTTATGAAAAATTATTTTTCAAAGAATAGCTAGAGTTGTACACATACAAAAGGTATCTACAACATAATTTTCTTTGATGTATTTTGTTAGGACTTGTTCCCCTCATGTTCAAATGTGAAGATTTGAATGAAAATGTATGTATAAAGATATTTGAACTTAAATAAAACCAAGGATAACTACTGACGCTGCAGTTTTGATGCTGCATAGTAATAAATACTCAGGGGACAAGCCCTACAAAATACAGCAAAACATGTTTCTGGCCGGCATGTGTAACATTGTGTACACATATTTGGCTCGACGTTTCGGCTATGTTACAGCAGCCGTGGTCACGAGCGGACTGAATATGTGAGTACACAATGTTGTTTCACATAATAAATATCGTGTTAATCCCCGTATTGATACATTATATGTATTAAAATATTTATAATTATATAAATATTCTATCTTACCATTGGAACTTGCTGTATGCTTTTCTCTTCAAGTTTCGTTTTTACACCCTCTCTAATTTCTTTCAAATAAGGTGCTGAAAACTCAGCGAATCGTTCTTTAGTAAGATGATCAGCACTTGATTCAAATACTTGAAGTAATTGAGCGCCACTATCAGCCTGAAATTATGCATATTCCTTCAATTAAAATAAATTACCAAAATAAGTTATACAATGGATTCTATTATTTTGAAAACATTTTCTTGGCTTAAAATTTTTATCAATTGGTGGTGCCACTGTGCCTTACCCTTTACCTTAAACAATATGGTATTTCAATCTTCACATCAATTTGTACAGATATTTTTGATATTTTATGAAGCAGACTAATTGTGAAAATTTTTTTAAAGTTTAGTTACAACACATTCTAAACAAACCTGCATAACTAAATAATCAATGATGACTCTTGTCAACAAACTTAAAAGTTTATGAACATCTTTAGGATATTTTTCAATCCATTCTTTTGTTTTTGACATAGTTTTACTGCCACCTCCCTCAATCATGTATCCCATCAATGTAAACTGAAAAAAATAAATAGTAAACAAAAACAATTTTTTTGGATTTTTTACACAAATGCCTAGTAGTAGTTTCAAAATAAACTTACTGGAGCACCGGTAAAGCCAATTAATGGAACTTTTCCTTCAATTTTATGCCTTGTGAGAGTAATTGCATCACCAACATACAATAACCTTGATATTGCACCTTCTTCTGTCAGATCATCAATTTCTGAAGGTCCACTGAGTGGT
The DNA here is from genome assembly GCA_019059595.1 of Marasmia exigua. Classification (NCBI taxonomy): domain Eukaryota; kingdom Metazoa; phylum Arthropoda; class Insecta; order Lepidoptera; family Crambidae; genus Marasmia; species Marasmia exigua. The sequence goes on along the minus strand of CM032465.1, from coordinate 20,581,807 downwards.
TTAGGAAACACAGGTCCCTGTAATAGCAATAAATAATATATGTTAAAAATAATAAAAAATATAAGTTATTGCACAAAAACACTACTTAAGTACTAGGCATTACAGTATTATTACTGTTTAATTATTATTAGTTAGCATGATGTAAAGTGTTGTTATTAGATTTTGCAGTATTTAGGTGGAGATGCATATGTTTAACAGGAAAATAATTACTTACTTGACCTGGGTGCATTTCCACTGTCATACCAAGTGCTTGAGGGATGACTAGGATATCACTGAAAATGATGGAAGCATCTAAATGGTCAAATCTCCTGAGTGGCTGCAGTGTGACTTCGCACGCTAATTCCGGCGTCCTACAAACTGTAAAGAAATCATGTTTTGCCCGTACTTCTTGAAATTCGGGTAAGTATCTACCGGCTTGACGCATCACCCACACCGGGACTTTATCAACCTCTTTCCCAAGGGCCGCTCTCAAAAGCCGATCATTTTTCAGTTCCGGGAAGTTCTGTAATTATCGATTTCTAATTTTAACATCAAATTATCCATGATTAATATGCACATACTTTAATTGTTTACATGACTTACATACCTTGTTGGAGTAACTCATTTTGATTATAGTTATGCAATATATAACTATGGGTACCGTTACGGACTTAATTTTAAGGTTAAAGAATAAAATATCTCTAAAATATCTAAACCGGAGTTGACTTCTCAATTTTTACGCCAGTCGCCAAACAAATGTGTAATAAATATATTGTCAGTTTTGACAGCAGATACAATGACTTTGACATTTGTACTTTTTATAGCTCGCTAATAAATAATGGCAAAGAGTATTTGCTTTATACGGCCATAGAAGTAAATTAATGAAAAACTTGTCATAGGGCCCTCATTTTTCAACCCGGATGAGGGAGCCTTGTAAAAAGAAGCCCTAAAATGCCAAAAAGGATGACTAGAGTTCGCGCCACAAAAGACACTCGTGAAAACCGCGCCCGTGAAAGTTGCCATCAACATTCAAATTTGAACTTTATGATTATTGGAACAAGAAATCTTAAATTTTAGTTCCGTGTTTTTCCGCGGGATTTCTTTCGTGGCGCAGACTTTATCTCCAGAGTATTTTATTACCTTACGCCTTAGACATGTTAAATTGTATAAGCCTTACGCTATCATTATCAGCCCATTTAAGTCCCCACTGTTGGGGCACGGGCCTCCCTCAATCACATGAGGGGTAATTGCCATACTCACCACGCTTGGCAGACGGGTTGGCGAGGGTTTTGATATAAATGCAGAGTTTTCCTTCTCTGGGTCTTGTCCTGCGGAAACCGGACAGCTACGTGGGAAACAAATGTCTGGCCATGGCACCACCGCCGAGTCCCGGCAGAAGGGGTAGACCTAAAAAGGTGTGGCTTGACATCGTAAGGGATGACATGCGTGCTAATAAACTGACCACTATGGATGCACAAGACCGCGCGAAGTGGAGGAGTAGAAGTAGGAAAGCGGACCCCGGGCTCCGAAGCGACAGCTTGGGACGCAACCGGGACAAAACGCTAAGATGATGATGGAGTTTTCCTTCTCTGGGTGCTGATGATCATGCCAGCAGCTTTACCTTAGTCGCCTTTTACGACACCTCGGTAAGAGTGAGGGTGGCCTATTCTACTCTGCCGGGGACCACACGGCTTACGCTATGCTTTTAGACAATTGTCTAAGGCTATGCTTTACTGACCAACCAAGATCAGAAAGCACTTCAGTGACATTGACAGGGGGGCGTTGTAAAACGTTTTTTCTACGCGAAAATGTCAAAACAGCATAGGTAAGTTCCGACTTTTGCCACGTGCCAAATAACCGTTTTCGGATTTTACATCAAAGTTAGAGGAAACATTTGAATGTTAATAAAAATATATATTTTTTCATATAAAACTGCCAGTATTATGTTTTTCCTTAAATATTCTTTATGGCTTGCGTGGTAGGTGTGAAACTTTCTTCTCAAAGTATGAGTTTGAGACTCAGGAGTACTATTATTCTATGGTTTGAGACCTTTGAATTTGCCTATTCAAATATTCAAAGTAATTGAGATATCAAATCGACCACTTCTGCCAGACACCTCAGGCTACCCAGTATATAATACTACTCTATGCCTTAGGCGTCTGATTATTTCATGGGTAATCTTGTATAGATATCCCCAGCTTAAGAAAGAATCCGAAACGTCCTAAGTAGGTACATACCTACCTGCATGGGGAGGCAAAACATTGAGAGCCCTCTTGATGTATTCAGCGCCGAGCTAATGGTAACAATACGCATATACCTACTTCGACTTGAAAAATCAGAAGTGAATCTTCACATTCGAACGAACGACAAGCGTACGTTGTGAGCGAATAAGCTAGATATCATATAACGCGCAAGCTACTATTAACGAGGAAACTTTACCTTCAAAAATTAACCAGCGAATAAGTAAGTATCATATTTTGCAAGTCACTATTGTCCCTCTTGAGTTAATTCGATTTCGAGTGCCTGCTTTTAAAGAAAATCTAATCATAACACTAAATAACAAAACATGCCTACCTACGTAGGATGTAGGTGACGGCAGACACACGAGTTCGCGATGTGAGGATCATCTACCTGCCTCGCACTTCTATCAAAACCTAAAAAAACACAAATGAGAGGGGTTCTCTAGTTTGTTCACAAGAATGCAAGCGACACAGCGACCTTTTACAATATAGTTTTTATAAAACCCTTATCCCACTTTCCTAATAAAGTTTATTCGCTTTAGTTGACAAGAGATGCAACTCGAATAGGAGCTGTTTTATAAAAATATCATTTTATTTGAATATGTTAACTTTTAAACTTAGATTACCTACTTCACGGCTACTCGTCGGTAAGATGCTACATACAACTGCATTTGGTAGAGTGAGTGGACTAGTGTGGCCAAAATAAAAATTGTAGAAGTGTGAACTAGATAAATTATTTTATTTAAACGTGCGTTGTAGCAAAAACATGTTACATTTTATCTTTAATTAACCTTAGGTTTTCCATAAAATCGCTATAGGAACCGTGAACCCGTATAAGAACTTACCTACAGGTTTAAAATATTTTTTTATTCAGTTTCCATAAGGGTCCATCTTGGTAGAACTAGGTAATTTTACCCTTACCTAGTTCTACCAAGATGAATAAGCAAGAATCTTGGTAGGTGCCAACTCTTAAAATGTGAATCGTATTATTTTCCTCAGGATTAAGTAAAATATACTTTTATATTATAAATATGACCTTCGGGATCTGATTATATGCCTGACGAGCTTATCGAGAGAGGAGAGACCTGGCGCTCTGTTCTATATAGGTACCTATATTAAAAGAACTCGGTGCTCTTTGCATAGGTGATACAGGTTTAGTCATAGTCATCTCATATGTTGTTATTTATTGCAACACGTTGGTTGGTAACACAATGCCTAGTTGGTTGGTATGCCTAGTTCAGACTCCTGCAGTCTCTCACAATCTATTTCCTTTGTGAACATATAATGCATTTATTGTGGAGATAAATAAAGATGATTACTATTATATTTATTTCACACACAGAGTGCCGGAGCTGCGGCTGACGCGGCAGAGAGACTGAAAGCTACAAAGTATAGGCATCTATCTGGTGCCTACCACTTCGGTGTTGAAACACTGGGCCCGTGGGGTTCCGACGCTCTCTCTTTCTTCCGTGACTTAGCTAAGCGTCTAGTTGAAGCCACGGGAGAGCCAAAGGCTGGCAGCTACCCCGCCGAATTTCCATTGCGATCCAGCAGGGTGATGCTGCCAGTATTTTGGGGACATTGCCACGGATACCTACTTTGTTTTAACTTTCCTTTATATTTACTTTTAGCTTATTTTTATTTCCCAATTATTGTCTTCATTTTCTTGTGTTTTTGTTCTTTTGTTCAATAAAAAATTTGCGTTTTATTTCAATGATCTCTAAATTCAGTAGTGCATTATTAGAGCTACAATCGCATTGTATGCACCGTGTGCAATCTTGTAGGAGAACGGAGACGGGTCACAGGTGCCGGTCTGACTTGTGCATTCTTTGTGCAACCTCGCGGTCGTGGGAGCCATGACTTTATGCATCCCATTTTGTCAGCTTTTACTTTTTACGGTTGAATCAGTAATGCAAATGTTTTCGACCATCTCCTTTATAAGTAGATAGATACCTAGGAAGAGAAATGGTAGCTCAGTGTAAAGAACGTAGGTGTCCGAAAGGGAGGTCGCAGATCGAATTTAATTGTTCGAATCTGAGCATGCCAACCAATCCAGAGGGGATTGGTTTTAAGGAATAAAATGGTCAGGAAACCTAGAGTTTCGTATAGTTTTTCGATTTTTGATAACTAGCCTCATTTTTTTAAATAATGATTATGAAAGTTTAACCATGATCTAAGTAGTTGGTCTAAGTTCCCCTGTTTAAGGTTCGCGAACGGTCGACGGCGGTCGCGGTTCATTATACTTAATGTAAGTAAATATGTATTTCAGCACATAGGGGTCATCGAAAACTTAACTCTAAGGTGGGCCAATAGATGTGTCCAGAAGTGTATTAACATACCAGACTAACTAATCCTTGATCATGCATGATTCAAGCGTAGTTAGTTACTTTGGGCTACCTAAAACCTTACCTAAACGCCAGTAATACCTATTTGTAACTATTTTCCGGATACATGCCTATTGTAACCTCTGTTCCGTACCTCCTTACCAAAAATTTATTGCTATAAATAAAGCAATAAATCTTACAGATTCCTAATTATAAGCTTCCGAGACAATATTAGTAAATTTGGATAATGTGTGGGAATCCTCTTCAGAGAACAAAAGAAATAAGACAAAAAAAAACAAAAGATTACACGCAATAATTTGGCTGGTCCCGTTATATCGAAAAAAGGTTCTATTATGTTAAAAAAGTTAATGGCTTGCGTATCTGCGATTTCTTTTTTATTGCGATCCTTTTTTTCTTGCAATTCGTTATCAAAGTTCGGTGGGCGCAGTAGGGGTGATTAAGTCAAAAGATTTTGATATTAAAGTGTTAACAAAATGTTATTTATTTATTCCATCTTTTTATTTTATAAAATCTATTGCGTAGGTATTTTTTCTTCTTTATCGCCGTAATTTAAAAAAGGACCTAATGGCCTCTGTAGGAATAAAACGAAATTTTAGTTTCTTTAGGTAAATGATGAGACATTAAAAAAAGAATAGGTCCTAAGTAATAGAAATAGAAAAATGTTTATCTGGCACCACAAATAAAGATATGTATACATTACTTATAAATTAATCTTAATAGTATTAACATCTAAATTCTAAGAAGCGCCTAAAAAGTCCCCGCTCAGCTATTTTACACAGAGCCTCGACGCTGATATTCTGCGAAGTGGTGGGTTTCCGAAGCTAGAAATGAGTAACACGAACATATTCCTCTTTAAACTGCTGTTTCAGAACTCGCGATATCACAACATTGCCATAAACAACAACAAAGAGTCCCATAGAATTGAACAATGACCTACGATGTGATTCTGTTCGTGAGATAATATAGTCTGTGACTTACCAGTAGGTACTTAGGCAGTACGTTAGGTATGGCTGAAGCGTTATCGTCATGCAATAGCAAGTCACAGTGTTAATTCATGCCAATCTATTCATCTATATTTTTATTAAAATGTTCGCTGGGCGGCATTGAAATATTTTTGAAATTCTGGTAAGATTTTAACTTGATTCACATAATAAAGTCTGACAAATTATACATTTAGTAGTGCTTTGGCCTTTTCAGGACTCCGGAGTAATTTTTTTTCGCATCTGTAAACATGTTTCATCTATTTCTTTCATAAATTTGGTTTTGAAGAGATCTTCATTTAGATAAGAATTTATTTATTTGACGTTATTCAATAAAGGCATCGCATTTGTCACACTACGCTTTTTATTATGCTAGTGTCGGAACAAACGAGCAAGCGAGTCACCTGATGGAAAGTAATCATCTCTTTTATTTAGATTTTTTTAAATATCTTCCTCTCATCTTAGCGTGTAGTTCTTAGTTGCGTCCATAGCTGTCGTTCCGGAGCCCGAGGTACACTTGGACCATGATTATTGATTTGGGCAGTCTGGTCATTACAATGCCACCTGACTTTCGCAACCCTTTAACAGGGGAAACAGACCAACCGAATCATGGTTACACGTTTCAGAAATTAGCCGAAACGTGCAGGTTCCCTCACGTTGCATTCCCTGACCGCCGAGCTAATGGTAGAAATACGCACATGAATTTGGAAAATCCAGAAGTGCATGTTCGTATTCGAACCCGTACCCGGTATGGAAGTGCGTTCTGAACCACTGAGCTACCATCGCCTTTTTTATTTCTATTTAGGTAGAAGAAGTCTAGATAGGTACCTACTTGTTATTAATTTTGTCGTAATTTTAAAAGTAACCTTTTGTTGCTAGGTAGGTCGACCAATATATCTAGCCATAGCTAAGTCGAACATAAATCTATAGAGTCAGATTTGTATGGAATGACAGCTCTATACCCTAGATTTAGTATCGTAAAAAGGTTGGTCCAATCTGCCCTTAGGTGGTCACAATTTGCAAAGACATAGTCTCGATTAGGTATATCTATTTGGTTAGAAGTTTACTTATTATATTAATGTTGATGTAACTTTAAAAAAAGCCTAGTTTGCTGACATTGTTACGCACAATTTACAAAGACGTGTCATGGTCTCGATTCAACTAGCAAGGAATTTGAAACGATTCCAAGGCAAGGAAGGTGCATTGGCAGCGGCAATAGCGAACAATTGCCGCTAATGCAGGCTCAATTTATTTACGAGGCAGTCGCTAGGGGCGCACAGACGCCGCCTACAGGTCGCCATGGAGTGGTGTAGTCGTACAACAATGTTGATAACAGCATATTAGATTATTAGGATTGAATCCTTATTTTTTTTTATAAAAGATGAGGATCCAATCCTAATAATCTGGCCCAACCTTACTAGGTTTCAGGACATTCGTTTCACTTTATACCAATAGATGGCGCTAGGTGTCCATTACATCACGCAAGCGTTTCGTGTTTTTGGAATACCTATAAGCGTTACTGTTGTCTGTAGGATTTACATCGTTATGAATAGTATAGCTTAGTGGCCCGACCTCACTTCGTTTCGAGAACATTAGTTTCATTCTGTATCAATAGATGGCGCGGGGCGTTAATTACATCGCGCAAGTATTTAGCTTTTTCGGTTTACCTATAATCCTTGTCGTTTTTTACTTCTTTATAAATGTTATAGAACAGACTGGCGACCTGCCTTAGCTTCGCACCGGTGCAATATAATGCGTGTAGTATATTATTATACCTTCCTCTTGAATAACTCTAGCTATTAAAATTATATCTAGGTCCTTACAAATAGTTTTCAAATACTCAAATGTATGACAATTTGTAAGTGCTCTGTACAAGCCTAAGCAAATAAAGAATTATTTAAAAAAAAAAACCGTACCAAAACCTGTTGCAAATTTTTAAAGTTCTAAGCATACATAGGGAGAGAGGGACAGACAGCAAAAGCGACTTTATAGTAGGCAGGTATACCTACTATGTGGTGATGCCTTATTTAAAGGTTCTGGTAGAAATCGCTTTATTGCAGTGATCGAATTGCCGTAAGTATCTAGCGTCTTCGCAACCCTTAGCATGGGGGAATCAGACAAACTGAGGGCCTAATTTAAAGCTGACGTTACGACCGAATCGGAGTTTTCCTCTCTTTCACACTCGCTGTGTGTCTCCTTTGTTTGGATGCTCGTGTGCTCGTTCGTTACGGGACGGCTGTGTATCAATCCACCTGGTTCATGGTTACTTGTTCAAAATCAATATCTCAATAGTAGTGTGGGTATCAATATTTAGAAAATATCTGGAATGTTCAGGTTCCCTCACGATGTTTCCCTCACTACTTAAAAATTCAAGGGGCAGCTCGGATTTGAACCTCAAAAGACGCACGTTCTTATTGACTGAGCTGCAAAGTAGGTTATCTGCTTAGCGCAAAGAGTAAAATAATATAAGAGTTAAAAAAAAAAATGACTTGTTATTTGCAACTAAAGCGTGGTCACAGCTTGGTAGCTGAAATTATTACTTTTGTGTGTGATATTTTCCATTCTCATATTTATTGCTTTTAAAAGAGAGTCTTACTGCCGCACTCAGAGACGTCAAATTAACTTTAATTGGTACTTAAGAAAAAATATTGACACTTATTTCAATACGCATAAAGACTTTCCATAATTAAGTGCGTGAACATTAAGCTTAATTGACGTCTCTGAGTGCGGCAGTTAATGGTTTAAGTAACGGGCCTATGATCTCGGGGTCCGGGGTTCGATTCCCGGGTCAAACAAAGGTATGTTTCGAATTTTTCGAACATAGCTCGGGTTTGTGATCACCAATCCGCATTAGGCAAGCCTAGTCCCATCATAGTAAAATATTAATAGCATAATAATACTTTTAAGTCTAGTAATTGTAATTCATGCATGTTTGTTTTAGTTAAATGTAACCTCAACAACCACTGTTTGGGAGAGGGCGTTCTTACTGCCCTTAAGTTTAAAACTTTTGCAGCTGAGAACACCACAAATGTTAAGTGGCCATAAAGTTTTTGATAAATAAAGAGTTTTGTATTTTTGTATAGTAACGATGACTTGATTTCTATAATGGAGGCCTTTGCTTAGTAGTACCTAAGCATAACTAAAGGTCTCACAGGACGGCAGACCTTTGCTTCTATTATTGTTTCTGAGAGCCAATAATAATGCTTAATGACATTGCTATTGTTTATTGTGAACGAGATCAACGTACCCGCCAATGCCACATAAATCCGTAGGAGGAAGATGCGCGCGCGCCATGGCCACTCCAAGGTTTTCCCTGTCCGCGCAGAAGGAGGACATTGACTCAAACAGTGTAAACAGTTCCTTATCTCGAGCTTCGCTGCCGCCGACTCGACGACGCTTGCAGCTTTTATCTGGGACCAAATTGTTTTTTGTTAACGAAAATACTGTACTTACATGTTACTGGATATGTATAGTAGGTATGTTTGGCCACCGCCTTGGTAAAGGTATTTCAATAAAGGCACGATCTTCATTCAGCAACCAAGACTATTATAAATTAAGAAAATGGTACCTACCTACTTTAACAAGATTGTCTTAGGCTATATGCTATACGCATAAATATGGTGTAGGTAATCAATTTATCAATCAACATTCACCGTCCACTGCTGAATATATGCCTCTTTCTAAAGAGCAACTATCCGGTCCTGAGCGTTCTGCATCCAAGTCCGATTCACACATGTTATCTTTCTTCAATCGTCAGCCCACAGTTGTAGTAAGTAAATAATACTGGAAATAGTGCAAACCCAGAGAATCGTACTTTGGGGCATCCGAATCTAAAATATTAATTGTATGGAATACCTAACTGGTGCCAATACGTATGCAAACTTTTTCGTAAATGATATAGGTAAAAAGCTAAAACGTGTATGATGTACCTAAAAAGAGGGTATAGTATACATAGAAGTTTGATTTTGTTACAGCTTAAAGGTATTATAGACCTGAGTATTTGGTATCAATTTCAATTTAATACCTCTACGAGTCTAAGAGGAAATGGGTAGTAAGTTTAAAATTATTAAAAAAAATATATTATGTGATGTAACTAAAAATGTATGGTTTTCGTAATTTTTCCTTTATCTATGCTATAAGACGTTGCTTCGTACCAAATTTCAAGATTCTGAGTTCACGGGAAGCACCCTGTAGGTTTTGATTCCCTTGCAAGTGTCGAAAATTTGCGGCATAAACGGCTGTATCTTTTGATTGCGTTGGCTTAGAAGTTTGATTTTTTCTCAGCTTCAAGAGATAGTAGACCTGAGTAATTGATATAAATTTGAGCTTCATACCTCCACGCGCTCCTGAGAAAAAGGGTCTTGACAGACGGACGGACGGACGGACAACAAAGTGATCCTATAAGGGTTCCGTTTTTTTCCTTTTGAGGTACGGAACCCTAAAAACCAACAAGCAGTTATTACTTAAGCCGAGACAAATTATTTTAGGTACCTACGATTGGAAACATTAGGTACCTACTAACCTACAGCTAATTCTGCTTGAACTAGGTTGTATTACTATATACACTATATATACCTACGATAGTTATTGTTTCTCATTACAATGAGAAATACCTAAATCATAAAGACGATCTAGTAACTATTGGCTTACATCATTCATTTGATAGGAAAATTATCGCTTGCCTCCGGGTCTCATAAAAAATGTTAGGGCAGAATAAGCACTATTTTCTTAAAAAGAAGTAAATACCTAGTGTTATTTAAAGTTTATTCCTAAATGTTTATAATGATAATTAAATATGTATTCTGATAGCTCATATTCTGAGTTTCTACCTAAATACTAACTAGCAAAGCACTTTTAGTAAGTATGCTTCCAGTAATGAAGAGAGATTGTGATCTATATTACACGAGTGCGCATAGATAGATGCACGTTTAATAGCAGTAATTTAGAAAGCAGTTTTTGCCGCCACGGACAGCTGGCCACCAATCAAAATGTGCATTGTGCAGGGGTTGCCAGTAATCGACAGTCATGACCGGTTAAAAAACCACGTCCGTCTTCAATGGATTAGAAGCGCGTATAAAGAAACTCGCTGAAATCCTTAGCTGAAATAGTTTTTACGTATAAATATATCCAAGTATATGCTGGTTTTAATTGTTCACACGCATAGTTAGATATAAAAACGCTCCTGGGCTTATATCGACGATCCATGAGGAAGGGTTGTGCGAATACTTTTCAGAAAAGTTTCCGTGTTTTTGTATCTATTCTCATCCAATGTTATGGATTGGTTTTAAAATCACTGCATAAAATGTCTTAAGATAGTCTACAAAATATACGAACATTAAATACTTACATAAATACATTTATTGCATACTTATCAAATACAGTATGTATTTGACACTTCACGCAGATAAAAATAAATAAGTTGTAGTGTACGAGTTATGTTATGTAAATGTAGGATGTAAAATAAAAACGATGTACGTCCACGCACTTAATATAACTTTAGGAAAAACAAGTTTATTAATAGTTAGAAAGAGAAAAGGGACATGTTAAATCCCAAAGTTATGGCATATATGAAAAAGATTTTAGTAATAATTGCTCAGTTGTAGAGTGTCGGCTCGTTAGTGTAAAAATTATGGCTGACGTTAGGCTCCACAGATAAAGTTAAGGAGAAACATAAGTTATCGTGGTCTCATTTGACCCGAGTGGGTAGAGTCACATAGAGTCGCATACTGGTTGTTAGATAACGGGAGAGACCCGCGCCCGCATCATCGGACTCACAGCATCGTGACATTGATGATGCTGAGCGTTCCAGAGATCGCACGTGCAATCATTGTGTATGAATGAGAGAACATGGTGTTTGGATCAATATGTATTTGATATATTTTTTTTTTTATATTATTGTACTTTTTATTACACTACTACGGGAGAGAAAGCAAAAATGAGGGTTATGGTCTTGATTCTCTACTAGAGATTAGACAAAATACGTTTTGCATTGAAGTGTTATAATGGGCAGCAGATATTTGGAAGGACTCAGGAGAGCTCTTTGATTGATCAAGATCTGTGGTTCGCTGCGAGAGTGAGGCCCGATCCGGGGGAATGGGGGGTTTAAAGGTTGGCAACGCACTAGTGACTCCATTGGTGTCGCGGGTGTCTATGTGCGAGGGCAATCGCTTACCATCAAGCGTACCGTCTGCTCCTCTGCTACCTATCACATAAAAAAAATCTATCGGAACGGTCAATACAAAGTTGTTAATGCATATCCCCAAACGAAACTTTCCTCTCGGACGTCTAATTGACGTGGCCTAAGGATAAACAGCGGCGGGATAAGATTCCATCGAATGTCATAAAGTTTTACGTAGGCAAAGTTTTATGGAGGCGGGCGCGGCGGGCGTTCGCAGCTACGCGTAGGCGCAGCAGAGATGCGCGTAGTTTTTTTACCTTTTTTTTGCCGCGTACCCTTGCCTCGCGCGTCGCGAGAGCGCGATCGTCTTTTATTTTCCCCCCATCTCCCGCGCACGACTTGCATGTTCGGCCAGGTAAATGAAATGACCCTCCTTTTTCTTATTTGTTTCGCCACGGGAGGAATTTGTACGCCTCTCCCGCCATTTGAGATTGCTACGCCATTGTAATAGATTTGAGAGTCATTATTGAGGATTATTGTTTATGGGCACTGGCTTTGTATGTTGCATCGGTTTGAGTAGGTATGCCCCAAAATATTCTAATTTGCAATTCTTCGATTCTGTTTACAATGTTTTTCTCTAACTATATTCTAATTGGAATCATGTTTTGATTTTGGCAAATACCTAAAGCTATTATTTTTAAGTTTACGAATGGTAGCTAAGTTAAACAGAATTTGTATGCTTTGGCTAATTACACAGTTACACACATAAATATACGAGTAGGTAGCAAGTATCCGAGTGTGAACTTCTTTATTGTAAGTTTAGGAAGTAGTTTAGATCCTGGGTAAACTTTATCTAGTCAGAAAAATTTCAATACAAAACATCTGAGTCATCACAACGAAATCTGTCATAATTCGTATCGCATCAAAATTCCTTGCCGCAGTAGAAGGCACAATTCACAAACAAATCCCGACAGCGGCCAGCGAGCCACGACTCGCCTAAAAAACTACGTAGTCAAATATCCTTAGGCCGATGCACACTGCGTGTACTCACTAGGTGCAACTGCGTGCCGCTGTACGCACAGTCGAGTCTTCCTATAAGAATATTGGCCGTGCGGCGTGGAAAGCGGCAGTGTGCAACAGGCCCGGAATTCGGGTTCGGGGTGAATACCCTCGAGCCGGTAAAAACTATTTTCAAGGTTAGGCCGAGCTAAGGAGGGGAGCGTCGCGGGTTGAGGTGCAGGGCGAAATCGGTGCGGTGCGGGCGAGGGGCGAGGGGGGGGACCGCGGACGCGCCGAAATGCTGATAGCTTCCCGCCCCCGCGCGCCCGCATCGCGGTGCACCCCGCTCTTTCTCTGACACGCACTTCGCATTCTTGCAGTTGCATTTCTTTTTGTGAGGAAGGCAATCATAAGGCGTTCCTATTTCAGGGAGATCATGAGATACAATCTTCGGAGATTAGTTCTGCTATTGGTTCAATATTGGTCAGACTACAGTAGAGCTTTTTATGATGTAACACGATAATGATACTACTTACTTCTTGGCACTTTGTCGAGGTAATAGGATACGACTTATAGAATATCCCGCCTAAATATTTTCAATCAGAGATACATTTAATAGGTAACTTAAAAGTCCGAATTCTTTTGGTTTGCATGGGGTATCCCACATGATCCGGCTTCCACTAATATGAAAAAACTTTAAGCGGTTATCACAGGGTAAACTTATTTAAGCTGCACAGCCAACTACAGTCTAATTATATACTTTTTCTTGCCCTTTAAGGCAGCGACTGTAAATATCGTGCTAACTCGTGGCGGCGGTGGCGAGGCAGTATCGCGGCTATCGCTCCCCCACGTGTAATTCGCCATTAGTTGCCGTTTGCACTCGGCTTTTTACCTTAATGAGGCTCCCCCAACGCGCACGCACACGCCAGTACGCATTTTTGTGCAGCTACAAAACAATAACAAAGAAAGCCAGGGAGAACCCTGAATTTACAGCACTCATTTAAATACCAGCGTTGGATTTTAGCTTTCACGTAGCAATATGATTTTTAATATTTACCTAGTCGAGCTTTTGAATAGGTAACACGTGATTATTGGGCCAAAAGTCACTTATTCTCTAATCTGGTAAAACTGTATATAAATCCTTAAATTTTAGAAAAAAATGTTTCACCAAAATAATTAAAGCATGCACAAAGGACTGAGTCAATATAAATATGAATTAATTAATAAAAATAATTCAAATAAAATATATAAACTAATTCTATAGTAACAAAGATGCGCCAAGTATCCATTCGTATCTATATATGACACAATTTGATCCCTTCTCTGGTGGGAAAAGAAGGGTTAGTGAGAGTTTTTGCTGTCATTTAGAGAGAACAGGTTGGTAACACCTGTTGTATCGTCTGTTGGCAATTTCAATATGATTATGAAGTGAAATATTAGGAATTAAACTTGGTCCAGCATATGTTTTAAATTACCTATACCTTTGCGATGCACCGTTTGGCGCATCAATTCATAGAGCAATTTTTACAAGAAAGAAAGCAAGTTTTTGAAAGAAAATATACCTACCTACCTCCAAAAAAAGTACGAAAAAATCATGACATTTATAGCGCTACGAAAAACCTATCGTAGCCTCGTAGCAGAATTCGCACTTGCGAATAAGTGCTACGAAACTACATACTACGACGTTTGACTACGACGTTACGGAATCTAAAAAATATTTTTATAATTTAAATTTGTATAAAATTATGTATGTATTTATACATCCCTAGGCGTATTTGTTCTGCTATCAGTCTTCATCAAATTAGTTTTCGAAGCATGTAAACAAATACTGCATACAGAATAAAAGTATGAAATTACCGTTTTACTAGACACATTAAGATTATTACCTTTATTAAGCAAAAAGTCACCATACTATAATTTTAGTTTGTTTTTAAGACTACATTTGTGAGCTTTATATTGTGATAGAAACCTTATTGAATTCTTAATGCAAAAAAACTTGAAAATTATTTATTTACTTGGCAGAATAACATTTTTTTTAATAAAATATATTTTTTCTGAAAAGCTATTCAACATGTGCCTTAACGTTGTCCTTGAAAGTACAGTTAATTATAGAGTAGTAGTATTAATAGTTGCTTTGCAATTAAAAATTTAAAAAAAAATTATTATGGACAATACAACTTCTAAGAAAATCGCCATACAAAACGGCAATTTCATACTATAACCAATCAATATGAATATACAATCCAAAAAACTGCATTAAATATGCATAAAAACTTGATAAGGCCATTTTAGTAAAATAAAGGGAGGTCTATATCCCATTGGGTCGCATTTGGTTAAATTAGGATGATTAACTTTTTAATTACAATTTGCTTTACGCATGACTGCATGTTTTTCACCACTACATAGGTACAGACACCCTAATTTTTTTGTATCGAATATAGCAGTTGCGCTTAATATTAGTACTTTTACACAAATATTTGTACTTATTCGCCTGACCTGAGGTCAGTCGACTCAAGGTTAATAATGCTGAATACTTAGTGTTTATTTAGACAAGTTTAGTGATAGTTCCTATTCTTTTACTCCAAACTTGATCAAGAATCTTAAGTTTCTTTCATGGGGTATTTCTTTTTTGCTCGAAATTCCCAATCTATGTGTTGTGCCCTTTGTCGCTACTCTAAGTATCTTAAAGTATTAAGATGCAATATTTTATTGGTGTGTTTTTTTATGTGATAGGTGGCAGACGAGCAGACGGATCACATGATGGTAGGCGATTGCCGCAGCCCGCGACACCCGGAACGTGCGCTGCCAACGCAACGTTTAAACACCCGGCACCCTCACTCACGCAGCGAAATACAGAAACGACGCTGCTGGTTTTCTGTGAGGCCAGTGGTGGCTCTCCCACGATCGACTGTATTTTTTCAAAATCCATACTATTATAAAACTTTCACTTTCATAGTTGTAAAGTGAAGTTAGGTTCGCGGCACACATAACAATTAAGTGGCCGGCTAGGATAGTGCGTGCAGCGGGTGCGTGCGATAGCGATCTCCGACCTCCCCCCTCCCCACGCTCAAGCACCCCCGCGCTGCTAGGCCAGTTACACGCTTGCCAACCGAACATTGGGAAACAAAAATGTTGGTTGCAGGTTGACCGTGGGAGAGCCACGCTTCGGCACGAATGCGCCGGCTCAACCGGAGTACCACGGCCTCACAGAAAACTGGCGCGAATCAGCGTCTGTGCTGTGTTTCGTTGCGTGAGTGAGGTAACGGAGGTCCAATCCGGGGGGAAGCCCTTGGGCTTCCCCCCGGGCGTACCTTGGTACGCCGGGACCGTGATCCAGGATTTTGAGAGTATGGTAATTACAATGAAGCGACTGCTATCTGACCTTCGCTACCCTTTAAAACCGCAGAGGGCATTAACTGAATTATGGTTACACGTTTCAGAATTAGAATAGAAATATAACAGTTTACATTAGGAATATAAAAAATAATGTACAAATTTACAGAATCCTAAAAATAAAAGTGGAATATTACTAACCAGAGATGACTGATAAGATGAAAAATATTTACAAAAGAGTGTAGTCTGCCCCGCAAATCATCGTGCCCAGAATGCTGGCGGCTTACCTCTTCGAATGGCTAGCCCTATACGTTGGCAGAGGTAGCTGTCAGCATTACTGTCAGCTGAAATGTCGAGTAGCCGGGCAGACAACTTGCGGGCCTCGAGCCCCCACGGTAACAAGGTTTCCACACCGGTAACAGCTGTCTAAGGCGGAGTATTTGTGTCTTTTACGGGTCTCCGCCGAAGCAGCTGCTGCACCCGCACCCCGTGAAGTGGCGTAGACATGGGAAGGATCCAATGTGTCCGACAGGTCGCATCCCAAACCAATGCCTTGCGCTGACTCCATGGGATGAGGGTCATTCCCATCGGGCCCTTTTGCCATCACTCCGACATATGCCTAGGGGTTCCAGGACTGCCGGAGTGTGGACTAAAAGTTTCAGAAACTTTCCGAAATGTACAGGTTTCCTCACGACATTTTCGGTTGACAGATGTAAAAATCTATACATTTTTCACATTTAGTCTCTTTCTAACGTATGATTCTGTCCTGCTGTCCCTCGAATGAGTCTATCCCAGGCAAGTTGTACTGAACCAACTATAGAAAGACTATATTTCAAATCGTGTGTGATCGGCTCGCGAGCATGCGCAAGTGTGTAGACAGGCCTATACGTCCAGAGTATTCGTGAGCTGCGGGTTTTTTGCGCGGCCCAAGGGTGGCGGAGCGCAATCGCCTTCCACCGCACAAAAACACTATTAAATAACTCAACAGACCCGCGGGGCGGATTCGTGATCGCGATACGCGAGTTATAATACTGTTTAATTAACGTCAGCGACAAAAGTATAAAGCTTAAGTGTTTGCTACGTGCGATGTTTATTTTGCTCGCGATGATTTCAGACGATTAAACTTGGTTGACTTGCTGTATGTAAATTTTGGACGAAATTTGTTGTTGAATATTATTATACCTAACGTTTTGTTTTTTTAAGCACTAAAATCTAACAGTTTGTGCTTCTAATAGTTTAATGATTGACAGTGTTTTTCTGATACGTATCTAATAAATAAATGAGTAAATAAATAAATATTTCACAACATCACATACATTGATCTGACTCCGAGATAGGTAGCTCAAGCACCTGTGTTACGGATATCAGAATCAACAGTGGGATTACAAATATATACATATAATACTTTTCTTTTGTAAATACATACTTATAATACATAGCAAACACCCAGACCAATACAAACAAACATGTTCATGCACACAAACGTTTGTATTGTGCGGGGATCGAACCCGCAACCCTTGTATCAGAGGCAGCGTTCACTACCACTGTTCCAATCGGGTCGTCAAATCTAATTAAAAGTCTATATTACTTACTTACTCCCCTGGCTCAGCGACCCAAATAGAGTCTTGGGGTTCCGAAAGAAGAGATCGCCACGTTGGTCAATCCTGCGCTACTTTTTGCCAGTAATTGACCAGGAGCTCGCGCAGATCAGTCTCGACGACGTCCTTCCAGCGATACCTAGGTTGGCTAACTGAGCCAAGTTATACGTAAAATTCTGTAAAAGCAGTCAACGATGGTTGGAGGGTCCACACAAATGCCGAGATAGGAGAGATTGTGAACACACCCAACATCATCGGCGAGACTAAGGCGCACCGTTTTCGCTGGCTTGGCCACCTCGAGAGGTTGGACGTAGATCGTTTCGTGAAAAAAAATCAATTAGTATTTTAAATAAAGGTACTTGCTCACCTTAGTTAATCAACTTTAGACAAAGGGGAAGGAATTTTAAAAAAATAATTCGAAATTGACATGCAAACTGCAATTAGCCACAAACTATGCAACTATGTATGTACTATCTTTCTCAATATTTAATAATTGCACGAATGTTAAATCCTCATAAGATGTACGGTCAACTGTGGGCACTTAACTGTAGCATAAAGATCCATTGGTTTAATTTTTGTTGTTTATTACCATTTAATACTTAAATTTCAATATGTAAATCTGCCCCTGTCCCCAAGTTCGTCCCTGCCTTAACCTGCTTGAGCACAGACGCTTAAAAACGGAATAAAAAAACCTCGTACACGTTAGAGGCGAGATTTCCCGCCAACTCGTCTGCGATTTACCTACTCTCCCAAACAAGATTAGAGTAAACAAAATAGTGACCCAAAACCCGTCATCCAGTACCTGTGACCCAAAAGAAATTTTGATAGAATAAAAAAGATGTTGATTTAGTTTCATTTTGAACAATATGAGAGTGCAAAAAAGTTTGGAGGAGAATAAAAAGTAGAGGACGCGGACGGTAGAATCTGGCGCAGTCGGAAAATACAAACTGAGTCTCCTATTACTTAATCCATTTATTAGTTAGTTATCTAGAAAAAAAAGTTATTTTTTCTTTCTATGTTATGTTCCTCATTATGTGACATAAACTTTAGTCACATAAACTGTTATTGTGGTGTGAGGTCTGCCATTTTATGATTTTCAATCGAGTAGGTACCTCGTCATGTCGCGTCTGTGTAAGAATAATTTCCATTCAGTATTGCCGTAAATAAAGCTAGACTTTATCGGTTCCACGTGGCGCGGGCTTAGCTCCTTCGTCTAAAAAGTAATTCTGGCATTAATTTCGTTTTACGATGTTTATACACCTTGTTCGGTACCGATCTGGCTGTTTAAAGCACAACATAAAGGTTTGTTTTGTTTGTTAATTTTACCATTGTTGTTCTTAGATGTTGTCGATGGATTTACAATTGATGAATTCATTTTCACATTCAATTCGTTACAGTGTGCTGTCGTTAAATGCATTCGTAGATCGAAGGAAAGCACCGCAAAAAATTATTCATGAATTTGATAGAAATTGAGGAAATACTTAACCATCCGCATAATGAACACTTGTGTTTTTTACGCTAGAGACGACAAACGAGCTAGCGAGTCCCTGATGGTAAGTAATCAACGCCGCCCATGAACATCCGCGAAATCAGAGAGATCGCTAATGTATTGCCGGCCTTTTAAAAAAAAGTACGTTCTTTTCTTGAAGCTTTCTAAATCCTACACGTCTAGAAATACTCCTGCAGCCAAACCGTTCCACAAAACTGAGATAAAGGTACGTGGTAAAAAGTTCCGCGAAAAAAGCACAGTACTAGACCGCCATCCATCGAGATGATGGAGATGGAATGACAATCGCTTGCTTGTGGTTCGATGTAAGAATTCAGCTGCAGGGAGTAGAAAACAGTTCCTCGCACTAACTTTTGATAAATGCGGTATAGAATGTTGGTACTTAAAAATATGCAAGCACCAATGGCAGGCACGGTTAAAGTGTGATTACCGTTGTTTTCAAGTTGGTGAACTCGGCCCTAAGTAATATCTATTGAACGAAATATTTGTAGTACCTTCGTTGGTTTTAATGGCCATTCCACATGGGCCAAGTCGATGTATGTGATATTGTCTGACATCTTTTTACTTATTTATCAATATGTTAAGTATTTCAATTACTCAAAGTGTATCTAGTGGATTAGAATAGCTTCCGACACTTCTATTTATTGATGTTGACATAATAATATTCATTTACTCGTAATCTCCGTACATTGAGTACGTACGGAGAGTACCCGGTTTAATTTCAATAACCACAGAGAGATGTTCTGTGTTCTATTTCAGTATTGCCAGCCAGCTCCACTGGTTTTACCTTCTGGTAGGTCCTGGCCGTCTTAAGTGTTTAATGATCATCTGCTCATAATATTTGTTTACGCTCAACTTAAGAGAGAGCGTTTCCATTGCCATCAAATATTCTATCGTAGAGGTAAACTGGTATTACACATATTTACAGCTTTTCAAATGAAAAAATAGGTCAAAGTAATAAAAAATATGCATTAGGTTTAGCAATGAATATTCAACTGTAAAATATATAATTATTTATGTTAATTTTTTCATACAATGTAAGGAAGTTAGATTGATAAGTATTAATGAGGGATTTTTGCGTCCAAAGCTGTCGCTTTGGAGCCCGGGGTATGCTTGGACCATGATTCAGGATTTGGGGAGTCTGGTAATTACAATGAAGCGACTGCCGTCTGACTTTCGCGACACTCCAACAGGGGAACTAGATCAACTGAATTATGGTTACACGTTTCAGAAACTACCCGAAACGTGTGGGTTTCCTCACGATGTTTTCCCTCACCGGCGCTAATGGTAGAAATATGCACATAGATTTGAAAAATCCAGAGGTATATGCTCGGATTCGAATCTCGACACCCCGTATGGAAGGCGCGATCCGAACCACTCAGCTACGCTCGCTCTTACATACTTCCTCATACACTACCTACAAGTTATTTAATTGAAGTAAAACTCAAAATAGTAACTTGGAACCGCGCAGACATACAGAAGATTAGAAAGTTTATTAATCGTAAATTGGGCTTCTTGTTACGGCTTCGGCAATAACAACTATTTGTTTGGATTCATACTACTTATTCAATTTTACGATCTTTCTAGCTCAGTTTTATTTAACTAAGCACCTTTACTTGAAAAGGCAACATCTTTTTCAAGATTTCGGATCTCAAAATGAGAAATCGAATCGAACTATAAGTACTGTTTGTCTTAAATATTTATTCCTACGAGATTACCTAAATTAGGTACGAAGTTACCCAAGTAACTTCGTATATTATTTATTAATTCCATCTTTTGTGCGGTACAAATTATACATCGAAACTGCTTCTACTGAACTGATAAATCTATTAGATAGGTACATATTTTATTGCTTCAGCTACTTTACTACTCTTGACTATATCAATCAATGTCTTGCAAACGCATTGAACCGGAAGACTTGACAGCCTAAAAAAATGGCGACGCAATCATTAATACTTTTATGGATTCTTAACTAACATTTCGTCGATACATTTGTCAAGCAATGTTGTTTTAGTAAAGAAAGGTTAATGATGTAAAACCGGAGCATATGCAGGGCCGAGGATCTTTCGACACCTCGCCAACAAGCCGTGTCAAACGTAATGGGTGCGAGTCCATAAATCACTCAATTATATGTTCGTCAGAGAGAAAACCATCGCAAATTTAAGCCGAACTTTGTGTAAAGTCATTAATTATAGATTACCTTTGGACATGGGAAGTAAAGTCAAAAATTAAGGAGTTTTTTTTACTTTGATTGATAAGAAATTATTTTCTTTCTAGTAGCTTCCAAATTGAAATGTTGAGCCCTTATGTTTTATTTTTCTGGTCTGCAAAGCGATAAATGCGTTAAATAAATAGGTATATAGAATTGGAATGACATCTTTAGATATAATTAAAAATTTTACGCTACGTTCACAGCGGAGAGATTAATCTCATAATTATTGACTTGATTCCGTAGCATTTGTATTACGGATCTCAGAATTCTCAGACAACAGAGGTATTACATAACCACTTCAGTGTGTAATTCCCGGTTGCGTCCATAGCTGTTGCTTCGGAGCCCAGGGTGCGCTGGACCATGACCAGGCTCCAGTAAGTATTTGGGTAGTCTGGTAATTACTTAGAATAAAACGACTACCGTTTGACCTATAACGACGTTCCAGAAACTATCCAAATCCTCACGTTGTTTTGCTATCATCGCTGAGCTTATGGTAGAAATATGTACATATAGATAGATAGATACTCTTTATTGTACTACATACAAAAAGTAAAAGCTAGGTAGTTAAAAAGAGATACAATCGTGTGTCGTGGTGAGCCGTTTGCTCGTTTGTCTGCCATAATGTAAAAAAAACCCCTGTACAATTTAGGCGGTCTTATCGCTGGGAGCGATCTCTAACAGACAACCTTCAGGTAAGAGACATTATATATATTGGAAAAAAATGTGGTGCATGCTCTGATTCAAACCTCAACCCCCGGCATGGAAGGCGCGCTCTTGTGTGCTGAGTCACCATTGCTAGAGGAATTAGACAAGAGACAGGAATATACCTACCTAGGTCTAGGAATTATTTATATAATATCTACTTAAATACATAATACTCGTATATCCTGAGCACATTTAGACACTGAACAAGCACAAGTGTTTATCACACGACCCTTGGTGAAGAACGGTCACTACCAAATACACCATCGGGCCAGTCTGTGTGGCGATTAGCGGGTTGATTGAATTTATAATGCCAGAGCATTCTATTCTGCAAAAGTATAGTGGATGAGCATTACACGTGGTCAGTTCATATAACATTCAAGGAATTGTCAATGTCAGAACATCGCGAAGACATGAAAATAGCCTGCGTTTATAGCGGATTGTCTCCTCAACTACATACAACAACATGTCTTTCTCGTATGGTTATATTTATATTGTCGCTTCATACGTAGGTATAACTAGTATTTATCATATGTACCTAGTATACCTCTGTGCCCAACCGAAAAACTCACATACCTACAAAATATGTATTTTGGCTCGCAACGTGATTTGCAATTCGAATTCCGGACCTCAAGCGCAGCCGTCGCCTTAAACTGAGCACACACTTGTGTACTATATAAATGTCCTGTGTTTTTGAATTTTTCAAAGAAATGTCTTTGATTTGTGATTTTTGGCAAACTTAATTTTCCGTTTACAAAACCTAAGCGCTTACAACGAAATAAAATCTTTGTCCCAGTCTCTTTTGTTTGTATGCGACAGGTAGATAGTATTCTAGTTCGATATGGGATGGTTTCGTTGTAGGCTTTCTGTGCTGAATTGCCACTGGCTTTGATGTAGGCATACTGCTGGACGTAGGCCTCTCCAATTGTTCGCCACCGTGATCTATCCATGGGTTCTAGCATTCAGCTCTTGCCAGCCATCCTGCGCAGATCGTCCTCCCACCTAGCCAGAGGGCGCCCTACTGCCAACCCAACGCCAACCCGCCTGCCCAGCGTGGCGATTATGGGCAAATCCTCCAATGAGTATAAAACTGCAGCCACGGCCCCCAGTTCCCGGTAGTCCCGCTATTCCTGGTCATGGTGGCGACCATGGTAACGG
This sequence comes from Marasmia exigua, assembly GCA_019059595.1. Taxonomy (NCBI): domain Eukaryota; kingdom Metazoa; phylum Arthropoda; class Insecta; order Lepidoptera; family Crambidae; genus Marasmia; species Marasmia exigua. The sequence goes on along the minus strand of CM032465.1, from coordinate 20,558,636 downwards.
CGGGACGGGGGGTGCGAAGAATCTCCGGGCTACGGGAGGCCACCACAACAAACTGACCCTGGCGACGTACAACGGACACACTTTGCGGCTTGATTCGCATCTGGCACAACTCGAGGTGGAACTTGGGAAAATAAGGTGGCACATCCTTGGGTTAAGCGAAGTCCGAAGAGAGGGCGAGGACACCGTAACCTTGGAGTCGGGCCACCTAATGTACTTCCGCGAGGGAGACCAATGTTCTAAAGGCGGCGTCGGGTTTCTGGTCAATAAGTCCCTCTCTGACAACGTAGTGGAAATGTCTAGCGTGTCGAACAGGGTAGCGTACCTCATCATCAAGCTCACCGAGAGGTACAGCCTCAAGGTCCTCAAGCCTCAAGGGTCACCGACTTCGACACACTCAGACGATGAAGTGGAGGAAATGTTCGATGACATATCGAGGGCCCTCCACTTCACCACCAAAACCCACTACAATGTTGTCATGGGGGACTTCAACGCTAAAGTGGGAGTACAGAATTGCAATGAATCGGTAGTAGGATCCCATTGATTTGGAGTTAGGAATCATAGGGGGCGAATGCTTGTCAACTTTCTCGAACGATAGGGGTTCTTTTTGATGAACTCTTTCTTCAAGAAGCAGCCCCAAAAGAAGTGGACGTGGCAGAGCCCCGACACTATGACCAAAAACGAGTCATCATGACTTCATCATCGACTTCATCATGGCGGATAGGCGGCATATATTCAGAGATGTCTCCGTGATCAACAGGTTCAACACCGGTAACCATCACAGACTTGTCCGAGGCACTCTGAATATCGACTTTAAAGCCGAACGAGTCCGTTTGATGAGGTCAAGACTCCGGCCTACTCTACTTCAAACCATGAATGGATCTGAAAAGTTTCAGTTAAACCTAGAAAAACCGATTCAATGCCGTGGAAACCACAACGGATGTTGACCAGAACCTCGAAAGAGTGGTTCGAGTCTTCAGGGAAGAAGGCACGAGATTTTGTAACATGCAGCGCAAAGGTAGGAAGTCGAAACTCTCTGAAGAGACCTTGGGGCTAATGAGACAACGACGTGAGCAACCACCGTCCACTTCGTCAGGAAAACAGGACTCTAAACCGAGAGATCAGTAAACTTGTGCGACGCGACCTCCGGTGCTCCAATACTCTCTAGATTGAAAGAGCTATCAAGTCGAATTGGAGGTCGAAGGTTTTCGTACAATCTCTTGGAAGAAGCCGCCTGACCAAGCTGACCACATCACGTGGAGAAGTTGTTGCTTCAAAGCCAGCGGTCCTTCGAGATATAACAGAGTTGTTGAAAGCTGGAGGATTACCCGTACTGAGGGACCTCCAAAAGCTCTTTAGCGATGTCCTCTTCGAAGGGAGAACTCCGGAGGCGTGGAGTAGGAGTTTGGTCGTCTTGTTCTTCAAAAAAGGGGACAAAACCCTCTTAAGGAACTATCGACCCATTTCCCTTCTAAGCCACGTATATAAGCTGATTTCAAGAGTGATTACGAACCGTTTTGCGTGGAGACTCGACGAGTTCCAACCACCGGAACAAGCTGGGTTTCGGAGCGGATACGGCACCATAGATCATATCCACATAGTGCGGCAGATTAAACAGAAGACGGAAGAGTATAATCAGCCCCTGTGTCTAGCATTTGTGGATTATGAGAAGGCCTTTGACTCGGTTGAAATCTGGTCTGTTCAGGAGTCCCTGCAGCGATGCCAAGTCGATTGGAGATATATCCAGGTGTCTCTATGATGCCGCAACTATGTCTGTCCAAGTACAGAATCAGCAAACAAGTCCTATACCATTGCATCGAGGGGTGAGACAAGGGGACGTCATCTTCCCGAAATTGTTCACAAATGCAATGGAGGATATGTTCAAGACACTGAACTGGAAGAGACGTGGCATCAACATCAATTGCGAATACATCTCTCACCTGCGATTTGCAGACGACATCGTCATAATGGCAGAATCGCTGCAGGACCTACTTCAGATGCTGAATGACCTGGCTGACTCTTCTAAATGCATCGGCCTACGGATGAACTTGGACAAAACCAAGGTCATGTTCAATGATCATGTTCTACCGGAACCGTTTGCAATTCACGGTGCCGTCCTCGAAGCTGTTCAAAAATACGTATACCTCGGGCAGACTTTGCCAATGACCCAATTGCAAATTGGGTAGAAACAACTTTGAGGATGAGGTGAACAGGAGAATTCAGTTAGGTTGGGCAGCGTTTGGAAAACTACGTCGTGTCTTCGTATCGTCGATACCACAGTGCCTAAAGACGAAAGTCTTCAATCAGTGCGTCCTACCCGTCATGACATACGGAGCCGAAACGTGGACACTTACGGTACAGCTTGTCCACAAATTGCTGAGCATACTATGTCCAAAATAGTAGTTCACGGATTTTTTAATATATTCATACTTTATAAACATTGAAGTTTATGTATAGTCGCAATTCAGAATTTTTTTACAACTTTTTGTGTATATTAATACTTTAGGCTTCTCACGCCATTTCCTACCGCGCGTAGTAAAACTATGGAATCAGCTACCAACGATGGTGTTTCCGAACAGATACGACCTGGTGATCTTCAAGAAAAGAGCTTATTCATCCCTTAACAACGGCAACGCATCTGTGATGCCCCGTGTGGTTCGCAGATGTCCATGGGCGGCGGTAATCACTTACCATCACGTAAGCCGTCTGCTCGTTTATCTGCCATAATGTAAAAAAAGACTTAGGTATGACTGTAACCTGTCCTATTTATATCCTGGAGCCAGAGCCGCTTACATTGACTAGTTTGACAGCTGACAGAAGTAGCTGTGTAGAAGTACCTACTGAACTAGATGTAATATTTTTATTTGACAGAATGAGTTCTTCCAGCGTTTATTTATTACAAGTGGGGTATTTGATTTAACTGATTTCTTGAGTTGATACTGCTAACAATGTATTTTTTTGGCAAAATAATATTTTAAGCTCAAACTTCCGTCTACTCAGTTGACAACAACGTTCTTAATTCATGTAACTGATATAATGTCGTGAGAATCAGGTTTGACATAACGATTGTTTTATGAACACACTTTTCATTACTCTTTTTACACGCCTTCTGAAGTTATTCATATTACATACTACCTAAACTATAATACATAGGTAAATACAATGCGTTAATAATTATATCGTTAAGCGCTGTAATTCCATGGCTTGATGTCTATCGATTTTTTAATAAATCTATCTGTATGAAACTTTGAGACAATTACACCTACTTACGAGTAGATAGTACTCGTATAACTCAACAGAATGACTGTACAGATTTTAATTTTTAGCCCTTCATAGCAGAATTGAAAAATGAAACACACAGCAAGTTCACAGGTAGTCAGATCTTTACACAGCCAAATATAGAATGTAAAATTTCCTCAAGCTATCCATTATGTTTTCATATCGACCTACGAATATGGCTGTAAAAGCAGTCCATTTTGTGCAATCTGAAATATAAATTAGTTTCACAGATCAATATCAGGCTGTTTCGTGTCGGAGTCCGGCCCGTACATTATTTCGCAACGCAAGTGACCTTTCGTGCGCGGCGGCGAATCGCGCGAATATATCGATTATTTTTATCTTATCGCCGGCTATCGCAGGTATGTCGCGCGCCACACGAATGAACGAATCTACGCTAGGGTTGCCAAGTGTCAGTGACTTATCAAACATACAAATCCTTTTCACATAACCAATGGGTATTTGGAATTAGTGACGCATTATTTTCTCTATTAGGGCTATCATAAACATAACGTTGATGTAGGAAAATTTTCTATTTTTTCATTCTGTTTTTATCAATAGATATTATAATTGGAAAAATCGGATTTTTAGGATTTGCTGTTCGGGTGTACACTGGTTTTCGACCTATGTCCTACCCGTAGTGACCTAGAGATGTGGACATCTTACGATAAGTACGAGCAGTTCATCAGCTTTAGATCGGTCATTGTGCTATACAGCGAACTTTATTGTCAACCGACAATCTTATTCGATTTTGATAACAATATCTTAAAAATGTTACCAAGCTCGATGTTTAATCCAAAAGCTAATTTAATAATTCAATGCCCCAGCTAGTCAGCCCTAGTGCTCGCACGCATCGAGTGTTCACTCAAGCACTACCTAAGCGCAGTACCTAGCGCCATGTACCGCGCATGCGGCCCGTAGCCGAGTGTATTGGCCGCCGCGAGCTCCGCCTACCAGCAGATTATTCGCAATTCGCAACATGCGCTTTGCTAATATTATATCCCATGAGGCCTTACCCTAGGTAATGCGCGTGCCTACTTTGAAGAACTTTTTGTTGTTTTATCTATGGTGCACTTGTTTTTGACCACCATTCCATCGGTTCACTGTCAAGAAGCATAACAATTTTAAGCATAAAATAAGTTAGCATAATGTAATTATTACTAATGATAATTTCGCATAATACTAATAAGCACAACAGTTTTTAGCATAAATGCAATAAGCATAAACATGATTAAGCATAGAATTATTAACCATAAGTCATTAAAAGGCGATTTATGGGTGGCCCAAGGGCCACCCCCGCCGCACCTAAACCTACTTTTACTCTATATAATATAGGAAATACTTACTTTTTTTATTAGATTCAAACAAACATTTATGCCTAAAAAAATTGTGCCAAAAAAAAAGTATGCATAAATGCTTAATAATAATTATGTCACAGTACATATTATGCTAAAACCAAATTTCAGCCAAATTATTATTATGCTAAATAAATTATGACTTCTTTTATCTAGTCAACGATCGGTTCAGCTATTTCTCGCTGCTTCCTGATGGTTTAATTTTGATTTAATTGAGTTGAGAGATTGATTAGAGTATTTATACATTTAAATCTAGTCTATGCATACTTGCTCACAAAATTCATATTACTTTTAATTGCTCTAAGTTAACTAACGAGCTGGCTTTTTATTTCTCTTAAAACAAACGCTCACTGTAAAAGTATAAAGTGTAGTGTCGAGAATGTTACTGACAAATCCAAGAAAAATGTGTGGCTTGAAAAGACGAGCATAATTTACAAATTAATTAGAAATGTTATTGAATAGACTTCATAATCATATTATTCAACCTTTTTTTATATATAAATATAAGGTTTTGTAAGCAGGCAACAAGTTCATATTGATAGTGGCAAGTTTGTAAATGTCGATGGTCTTGGCCTATTTTCCACGAGTTTTGATCGAGAAATATTTCCTCACAAATAGTATGGATTTCCTTCTGGTAATCCCTACTAATCAGCTACTACTACTAATCACCTTAGAAGCTATACTATTATATGTAGGTTTTAAAAATTAGGAGGCCTTTTACTCGTAGCTAATTTCCCTTTGAAACAAGTAAGTGTGAAAGAGAACTTCTGACGTTACAGTGTCGGTTTGATAATTAATTTCTGCTAATAAATGATCATCAAAACCATATGATATCTCGTTATTTTCTTCCATTTGGCTACCTCTCTATAAATCATTCTGTAATTAACAATAACAATTACATAGAGATCAATTTGGTAGAAATTAGAGAGCCACAGCGCGCCATGTATGGAACGAGTCTGTCAACATTCGCATGTCACTAAATTTATAATAACGGTTTCCATGTGTAACGATTATGAATCGCTTATGTACCCAAAGGTATGTGAAAGCAGTTATTTAAACTCGTTTACCGCACAATCCACCTGCTATATAATCCGCGCTGTTTCGCAACTCACTTGGTATCTATGTCAAAGCGGTAGAGCGAGAGAGCCATTACATATAGTGGGAGGGAAAGAGTGTTCCGATTGGATTCTGCGAGACGGCGGAGGGGCCGCGGTTAGGTACTTATTCCGTTATCTGTTCGCGAATATAGTTGCGCAATGTACAGCGGTCAAAATAGGTTTCGACGCGGCGGTAACAAAACCACACTTTTTGTGCAGCTTCCATGACAATAACAATAAAGATTTTCCAGCGATTTCCATTAAGTTCTGAGGCGCTTTATATTAGTGAGTGACCAGCAACGGAACAGCCTTCAAAACCGGCTCAATCGATAAGCATTAAATTATTAAATTGCGCGTTAGGTAGACTGTACGCGGCGGAAGAAATTTGTAAAATTTGGAGGTTTCCACTTCTTAAAGCGAATGAAAACGTAAGCAAGAACCTTGTAATGTGCCAAGACATCGGTTGTTTACTATTTTAAGACTGATATTTGTAGTTTTAGTAGATTTTCGTTATACCTACTTTATTGCTGGCGGATAGTAGGTACCCTGTGTTGAATGTTTGAATTCATTTAAAGTTGAATATTCACCTGTTTCACAACTAAGTGGTAGATATTATGTAGGTAGGATATATTTAGTATATGTTTTCTTCATGGTAAGTGAACTAGCTCTTACCTTCGACGACGTCCGCATGGTATACCTAGTTTATTTATTTTTAAATACCTACATTTGTATTTATAAATTTGTGTGTATTTCTACCAGTGCGTTTAGTATGACTGACCGGATGGCGCAATTGGGAGTGACCCTGTCTCTTACGCCAAAGGTCGTGGGTTCGATCCCCACCCTGGACAAACATTCGTGCGGTGAACACTTGTGTTTGTTCAGTGTCTGGGTGTAATATATGTATTTAAGTATATATTTGTGTTCCTCTGTTGTCTGATATCTGTAACACAAGTGCTTAAGCTACTTAGTCCGGAATCAGGTCAATGAATGAGATGTTGTGAGAATTATTATTATTATTAGTATAGTTTTGAAAATGTGTGACTATGATCTATCTAGTTGATCTGGTTCTTCTATATAGGGGTTGCGTAGGTCAAACGGCAGTCGCTTCACCAATCATATTCTGAAGTATGTTCCAAGAACCATACCCCGAGCTCCATAGCGGTGACTTTGATCTCAACTGGGAATGACGTGCAAGCACACGTTTCAAAGCTCTATTTTTAATGATAGTAATCAACTCGCATACAAGTACTTCGAATACAGGGAAGAAAACCGTTTTTTCAGCTCCTTACACCCATTTATATATTTTTAATTTCTCTGTTGTCTGATATCCGTAACTCAAGCGCTCAGACTACTTAGTATAGAATCAGGTCAAAGTATGAGAGGTTGCATGATTTTTTTTCAAAAACATACAACTAAATGTAGTGTCGCCAGTGTCAGCCAGTGGTTTTTCTAAAAGCTTCTAATTGTAGATGGATTATAATCGTATATACATTGTAGCTTAATAACCAGGCCAGCCTACGTGGTTGTTATCAGCTGACATAAAATCGCAGTCCAGTCACGTCGAGGCGTAAACACGTAGTTTCGAAAGAGCGCGGAACGGGAGCCACCGAATTTGCGCTCCAGTACGCGGCGCCCGCGCAGCGCGCAACATGGCCGCCACACCCGGACATAGTATACGGTATAGTAGGTTTATTAGCCTAATAATTCAAATTTGACCTTGTGATACTAAGATCATACAAGTTAAAAGATGTGTGGTAGGAGTTAGTAGATAAAGAGAAACAAGAGATTTTGATATTCTATTAAGTCTACCAGTGTATTACGAACTTTTTTCAACTTAGATACCTATATGTAGATACCAAATTATATAAAAAGTTTGTGGGAGAGCAACGATATTTGCAATAAGATAACTTGCGCTTTAGTTCCAGTCGTTTACTGTTATCATCAAGATAAAAGACATCAACGCATTCTCGTTACGCAACAGGAACGGTCTAAGTTAATTTCCAATTACCTAAGGTACCTGTGTACATGTCGTCACATGGAATGGTAGTTGAACAAGAGTTGTTTCCCTAAAATTGACATACTTACCAGCTCGTTTACTATGCCTGCCGCATGACCGCCGCAGCCGAGTCAATGGCCTCCACGCTGCGCTTGCGCAACTACACGCGCGAATCTCAACAGCAAAACAAAGTCTTCGACGTGCCGGTGTGCGTGCGTGGCATACGTGGTCACACACAACGTGATACACACACTCAACTTGTTTGTTACGTTTTAGCATTGCACTACTGTGTGCAGCTGCGCTAGTGTGAGTGAAGGGTACCTAGTTTGGAGCGGTCGGCAATGCTGATTAATTTAATGTTAAATAGCCGCCATGAATTTTCCTCAATTAAAGCGTTGAAGGATTTTGTATGCGTCGTCAGATACGAATACAAATAAAAACAATTTTATAAAGTTTTAGTATTCTTTGTCTATGAAACACTGCAGGTAGTCAATGAATAGCTTCGATGCCTTAGCATACGTGTCTAAACGTAAATATTAAATAAACATGGAAAAAAATGTAAATACGTACCTTTTTCAAACCATAAAAAATCACAAAGACATTTTATTTCTCTTGTAAAAAGTAATTTTTCAAGAAAATAGTATTTTTTTAGTTTCATTTTTATTTGCATTAACAGCATGTTTTAACATCTACAAATAATTTCTCAACTTGCTTGTCAGACAAAACTGATTTGGAATGATATAGAAATTCATAAATAGTATCGAAAAACAAGGTTATGTCTCCAACCGCTTCTAGCCAGTTAATATAGGCGACAGCGCTCCAGTCGCATCGCATGGCACAAACATGGCTCGCATCTGCTAACTGTTTTATTACAAAGAATTTCGCCCAATCAAGTGTGTGGGCTGCAAATAGGTCAAAGCAGATCACTGCTAGAATCAGTAAAGACGTCAAGCGGGTCCCGTTAACACATTGATAGTTATCACGCGTCCAACTTGACTGCCACTCGACTTGCTATTAAACGATCATGTTTTGTTTTTCTCGTTAAACATAGAAGACTTTCGCAAATGATTTGAAAAGTTAGCATACCTACAAAATATCTTCAGAGCCTTTTTAAAATCAATAAAGATCCGTAAAAGGGCCTCATAACCTCTAAAGAATTTTGTAGGAATGCAAATGCTGATTTTTCAAATAATTTGTTAAATGTATTACATGTCCCACGTCCTCCCAAAGATATTTTGCATATATCAAATCAGCCTTCATACTAAATTAACATAAAACGTTTATTAATCTACTCGCATTCCTTCATATAATTAGGATACCGATTGTGGAAACTGCCCGTACAAAAGAAGATGCATACTTGGAATGTTATAATCACACTAGTATTTTTTTTGGAACTGTAACGTAAAGCCAAATATATCAAATGTACCTAATCTACAGTTTTAACATTTTATTACAGAATAATATATTTAAGTTCCAACTAATATACGATTTTAAAATAAAAATGTAGCGTAACTGAAATAACAATAGACAGACACATTGTATTAGTTAAAAATGGGTACTTATAACGAAGGTTGAAAAATACGCACATATGTATTTATTCTATAACCAGTAGCTTACCTCCAAATGGCATCGTTTAAGCCAATCACAGGGCTGCGGCATTGAGAGATAACTTGGGAATCCGAACAAATAACTATGGCGCGCGGTTGTTTACAAAAAATAATGATCGCGTAAGATGTGATTTTGCTGGGAAATATATATTTTAAACATTTAAAGAATTTTATGTAAATGTTACCTCGCTTGTAGCTTGTAGCATTTGTAGCGATCGGTGCTACGTACGGGTGCTACGATTGCTACGACTTGGTCATTCTGCGCGTTGGCGAAGTCGCATAATGCGTAGCGGGAGATTCGTGGAAATAGGTCAGCTGCGAAATTTGCATAAGGGCCCGTTATTTTTACATCGTAGTTCGGTGGCTTATTTCGAAGCAGCAATTCGAATATAATGCTACGGATTTTCAAACAAGATAAAGATCTTGTGAAATATGTTTAAAGTCAGTTTGCGTAGTAGGTACAAGTTTTCGATAGTTATAGAGAATAAAGTATACTTTATTAACATATATATTTAATAAATAAAAAAGAACTCAAATTATTAAGTACCTTTTCTAGCTTCATTTTCATCCATACAAATCTATGGAGAAATGTCACTGATGGAATATGATAGAGGCTGTGTATTGAGGAATAATTTAGGAGGCGGAAGTCAATGAAAAATAGATCTTGATGTTTTCATTTCAGTTAGGAAATTGAACGTCTAAATAAAAGTGCATAGCAATTAGGTGTATTAATCAACAATTCTTCTTATAGATTGAACTACGAGTCAAGGTGCTCAACCGTTTTTATTGAAGTTCGTTTCCGCATATGAGCGTCACGTTCGCCTTTCAAGAACTTAGATTTGGCCAAAGAATAACAGTAGGAACTTAGTACTGTAACTTCGGTCAAATACTTTATTTTTGATATTTTCTGAGTTTTTGCTTCTCCTGCATCATAAAATAAGACAAGAACTCTGAATTACCCTCATTAATCGCATCTACCTGTAAATTGTGGCAATTGTGATAAAAGTTGAATGAATAAAAAAACCTAACCTTATTTATTGCACTCAATCAATTAAACAGTACGCGCCAGACTTATTCTATGGGAAGACCTTGAGTGCGCAGAAATAATTGTTAGTATTAAGTGAGCTATTTTACAAATACGCAAATTAACGGCCAGCGCTACGCTTACGTGGCGCGGCCCGTAAGTTTTGCCAACGCGTACGGCGAGCTGCACTCAACTCGCGTGCGAATTATTCGTTATCGGCTAATTATTAATTTCTTTTACTACACCATAATTAAGTTCTTATATCATTCATAAAATATAGCCTCTACTATTTATAGATTTTGGAGAGACTAGGCCATTTTGAAACGTTGACGTGTGCGACTCTTCTGTACTATTTAGTGTGTTCGGCTTGCATGCGAATCGGAAGTGGTCGGGAGAGGTCGGCGCGCGCGCCGCGACACGTGTAACTCTTGCGCAATGCAACCTTGCGCTCGCGAATAATGTGGAACGCCATCGATCCCATGAGAGCGTAGACTTGTTTAGGTGTGGCAACTACTGGACGAAGGGCCCTGTTTTTCTACAAGAAGTAGAACTTCGATTCTAGCTGTATAGCTGAAGCTTTATGATACTCTTATTTCAAGATCTATAAAATGTAAGGCAAACGATTGTTATTAGGGATAAGTCTAATGGATTCTAGGGTTCCCTTGGGCCTCCACTGTTCTCGCGGGTGTCCATGGGCAGCTGAAAAAAAAACCTACGAAGTTCTTAGGTAGTGAATAATGCAATAAATAGCTAATGAGATAGACCCAAACTAAAGCATTCTTATTAGTACTGACTAGCTGACTATAGCCGGTGGTGTTTCTCAGCACAGTCAATCCCGAGTTATAAAAAAAGATTTTTTCGTAAGAAGGGAATCGAAAGCACATATGTCTACGGTGAGCCATATGGGTCATTTGGACCTTAGTTCATTAAGGTTTCATAACAATAGTCTTCTATTAGGTATCCGTTTCTTTTAATTATTACCTAATCTGACCCGAAAACATACTGTCAAGCTTATGAACTAGGATTTGATTTTCAAATTATGATTGACCGTGGAAGGGCCACGCTTCGGCATTAATGGGCCGGCTCGACCGGAGTGATACCACGGCCTCACAGAAAACCGGCTTGAAGCAACACTGTGTTGTGTTTCGCTGCGTGAGTGAGGGTACTTGATTATATCTGATCATCTCTGGTGTATGCGGGTGTCCATGGGCGTCAATCACTTACCATCCGGTGAACCGTATGCTCGTCTACCATCCATCACATAAAAAAAACTATTACGCGACAAAATATCTAGATATTCTTGTTTATTTAGGTGTTATAATAGTATAATTTATTATTTACTTACCGTGATAAAAGTGTCTTAGTTATTGTCAGCGGGACATACGTACTTGTGTGCGGAGTTTTCGTGACCTCCCTGAAACAGTAATGGATATCGCCCAATGTCGAAGTTTTGATAAAAGTATTTAGTTTCGTGTAGCTACTTTAAAAAATCGGTCAAGTGCAAATTAACCTTCGTCAGATTAGCATCTGGTGCCAAAGTAAGATCTGGAGTATATTTAAATCGAAATTATTTTATAATATGGAGAAAACTTTTTAGTTTTTAGACTATGCTTGCTGATACCATCACAAAAATCGACTCGATAACAAAGTCATAGTCTTTGTGATCAAATCTATGTACATATTTTGTCTAAGATTTATTTATTGATAGTTTAATTTTCCTTATTGTCAGTTTATTAATATTTGTATATTATTTGATAATTATGTCTGTGTTAATTGAAAAGTAGAACTTTCCAAAAACTATTAAGTCGAATACGTTGTATTTCATGAGCATGAGACTTGTAACGCATTTATATCTTTTTCATAGTTGTTGCGTAGTTTAGTATCATCGCCAAATATACCACAAAATTTGAGGAACTTTTGGGCATATTAATCGCTTTCCTGAGTATGATTCATAAATTGTTTGAGCAATAGTAACTCTATGGTTCAGAACGCGCCTTCCGTACGGGAGAATCGGGTTCGAATCCGAGCACGCACCTCTGCATTTTTCAAATCTATGTATGTATTTCTACCATTAGCTCGGCGGTGAGGAAAAACATCGTGAGGAAACATGGACGTCTCGAATAGTTTCTGAAACGTGTAACTATGATTCAGTTGGTCTGGTTCCCCTGTAAAGGGTTGCGAAGGTCAGACGGCAGTCGGTTCATTGTAATTAGCAGACTCCCCAAAACAAGAATCATGGTCCAAGCGTACCCCGGGCTCCAAAGCGACAGCTTTGGACGCAACTGGGAATTACACGCTAACACGAGGAGGATTCATAAATGGTTTGTGAGTTTCTGTAATAATCTAAATAAATGTCTAGAAGTATTTGCAATTAAGGGCCAACCGATTCGACCAATCAACCCCTTATTAAATCGCTGTAATTGTATATAAATCTGATATTATACCATAGATTTATCCACGGATAAAGGTTGGTCGAATCGGACCTAATAATTACAAATGACTTTTACAACAATTCCTACAGCGAATAATGCCGAAACTATTTTAATACTTATCATTAATACACATTGAAGCAAGTTGGACAGAAACTTTTTGGGCCGAATAAAACTTAATTCTAAAGTCCAAACATAAAGTCTTTTCTACACACTTGCGGCTTAAATAAATTACATCCAGGTTACCTTATCACAAACTACTTGCGTATTCAAAAAATAATTTAAGGTAAGAATGTTCTTAAAGCCGAAAATATTCGGCTGTCATTAGCCAACATATGCAAATTATATAACAGAATTTGGCCGTTTGCTGTTGTAATTTGTAACATAATTTTGTCAGTCGTAGATCATAGGGCCTTGCTGGCGACGTGGAGGTCGAGACCTTTCGTCCGGTGCCCACGAGCGTTAACATTGACAGCGGCCCTTAAGGGCCTTATGCAAATCGTCTTTGCGCGTGCCTGCCTCCACTACCGGCCCTCGATGTTATCGTGAGTGGCGCAGACCTTCAATTTGCACGCTCCTGTCGTCTCTTCAGCTGTACAAATATATCCTGGTACTTGCGACGATATTGCGTATAGCACTGCGAACTAGTAGTATATACTGACCTAGAAACGTGTATGATATTTTCCTTTTACGAAACCAATGTTTTGATGTAATGTAGGTTTTATTGGTTCGAGTATGAAAAGGGTTGATAGTGAAAGTTTTCATAATAAAGTAATAAGTTTACAGCGTGTATCTGTGAACATTTACACCCCTTCAACCACGTGCTGTACCAATCATTTTGAACAACATTCGTTACACGAATTTTCGAAATGCATCGATAATTTTTCGACTTCCCATACAAAATGACCAAGTCGCGTGACCAACTTTGTATGAAAAGTTGTTTTTTTTTCATGCGAATCTCCAAAAGTCATAGAACAAATATTATTCTGAGTGGTTAGTGGGTGTATCTGTGAACATTTACACCCCTTTAACCACGTGCTCTACCAATCATTTTGAACAACATTTGTTCTACGAATTTTGGAAATTCATCGATCATTTTTTCGACTTCCCATACAAAATAACCAAAGCACGTGACCAGCTTTGTATGAAAAGTTTTTTTTTCATGCGAATTTCCAAAAGTCATAGAACAAAATGTTGTTCAGAGTGGTTGGTAAAAGTGGTTAAACTGATGTAGGTAAATATTCACCGATACAAATTGTATGTATGAAACAGGTAAAAAATCCGATTGATATTACGTCTTTCTATCATCTAGTCAGTTTCTAGTTATTTTTTTTATGTGATAGGTGGCAGACGAACAGACGGATTACCTGATGGTAAGCGATTGCCGCCGCCCAAGCGCACTTGCGCTGCCAACCTTTAAACCCTCGTACCCCTGGATTGGGTCTCCGCTACCCTCACTCACGCAGCGAAACACACAATAATGCTATTCAAGCCGGATTTCTCTGAGGCCGTGGTATCACTCCGGTCGACCTTTTTTTAATTATGGCTTTGAGAATGTATGATATTGTAGGATACATTAAAAGTGAAATGATACCTAAACTAATTAGACGTTTATAAAGCTCTGTTCCGTTTGTACTAAATAAGTTCGCTGGTGATGCTATGGAAAACAACTTACGAAACAGTCTTTGCGAAACTGTGATGTAACCTGCTGTAGGCTTTACATATTCGATTAGCTCTATCAGTTCTAGTTAAACATTTCAGCGAGTGTAAGTGTATTTCTTCGAAACTTTCACTTTGTCTCAAGCCGGGCTCTTTCTAGCGTGTAAGTCAAAGAAGATATTGAAGTCATTCCGTTATTTTGGAAAATAATGCCCATAAAGACTCAACCTTAGCGAAATACTTTGAATGTATAATAAAATTAAAAGAACCTTATTTGGCGGTGATTTCACCATATTTTTTTATTATTTATTAGTTACAATTTTATTTTTCACTACTATTTAGTTCATTTTTACAAGGGCGGCTCCTTTATGTTTGTTTGTTTTGCTACTACTTATGGAGGCGAATTAAGAAGCGATGGTAGCTTAGTGGATATCAACGCGACGTCCATATGGGGGGTTGTGGTTTGAATCCTAGCATGCACTTCTGGATTTTTCAATCTATGTGCGTATTTCTACTACTAGCTCAGCGATGAGGGAAAAAACCACGAGGAAAGCTGCAAGTCTCGGATAGTTTTTCAAAATTGTGGATACCTACAATAATTCAGACAGTGATTCAGAACGTGTAAACGCGATCTAGATTGTCTAGTTCCCCTGTCTAACAGTTGCATACGTCAGACGGCAGTGTCTTCATTGTAATTAGGTACCAAAATTCCCGTATCCTGGACCACGTTCCAAGCATAGGTATTCCAGCCTGATTAGCGACAGCATTCGACGTATCTTGGAATTATACACTAAGATGAGGAGAACTATCATCACTTTGATTGATATCAGAACTGATAGCTACAGGATACTTTGAAAAGGATATCAATAACTTAGGTACTCTTCTTATACCTACGAACTGTTTGTAAAGTCTAATTCAAAACTATTCTATTTGTGGTTCTAATACCTAACGTTTACGCAAAACATAAGAAAAAACATGCTTTATGTAAATAACAATAAGAAACACAACCGATGCCGTGTAAAATTTAGTAATCATCCATTAGTGAAACCTTAGTCGATGCTTAGCAGAGGTCGTAATGTTTACAAAAACATCTTAGAAACATCTTTTATTTTTAGCGAAGAAACGAGCGCAAATTAATAGAGTCAAGCCGGCACAGTAGGGCGGTTCAAGGCGAGCCCTGCAAAGGGCCGCGTCACGCGACGCCATTGACCCACTTACTCGTACTCCGGCGCTCGCGCACCCGCGCCCGCGCGTACGCTCGCGCGCAGAGCCCTTTGCGCGCGGCGATGTCACGTACGCACACATAGAAACTGGCAGTTCTGATCGTATCGCATTTACTATTTTGGTTTGTAGACTGTTATGGACATTTTAAGCGATCTAGGTTAGTATTGTACTTATATGTGGCTTTTATAGTCATTGTTAACCAGAAGGTACTTTCTAACTTTTGAGAACTGTAACTTTTCATGAAACAACTACAGTCATTATTAAGTCTATCATGCTTTTTTATTTTTGCCTATTCTGCTCCTACAACCGGAAATTATGCAAGTTTCCCTGTTGTGATATTTAAAAAATAAGGAAAAATCAAGCTTGTGTAGATTGTCCTCATTTATCATCATCAACCGTATTTATCTTGTTACTCTATGTCAATATCATGTGGTTACCGTAAGTAAATTATTACTTAAATCGTTATTGCTTTTTTTATGCTAGAGGCAGAAAAACGAGCAAGCGAGTCACCTGATGGAAAGTAATCTACGCCGCGCATGAACATCCGCGAAATCAGAGAGATCGCTAAATGTTTTTAAAAAGAGTAAGCTCTTCTCTTGCTACAGAAAAGATTCAGATACTTCATCATCGGTATAGTTGAGGTCAAACACTTGTTCATATCGTTATTAAAATTTCTGAAAAGCACGTGGCAGATCACCGCGCGATGACCGTCGCCATGCAAGAGGCCGAACAACTCGCGACACCTAACATATCAAAAGACCCCCGTTGTATTGTTCTCGACGGCGAAGACGTCAGTACCCCTTAGAAATATAGTAATGTCATAGCCCGCTAGGGAACACTCTCAGACTGTTGCTTAAAGTGTTTAAGGTGCGAGACTCTGTTCAAAACCAAAGAGTTAACGTAGGTTGACAGAACTGACCGACCGACAAAAAAAGCTCGTAGCACTTTCGTGTCCGAGCGTGTTACATTTCAGCGAGGAGTTGTTTGTGGCTCATCTCAAGGCGAGGCGCCCTGCGCCCGCGCCGCGCCGCGCCGCAAATAATTCTGCTATTGTGAAACACCGCCTTATCACCCGCCGGGCCTTGGGCGGATCACACGAATTACGGTCAAGTTGACGATTTCACGATATGATAATAAAATTTCCGTTGCTTGGTAGCGTTTTCAATTGGCTTGTTTGAATTATTTCATTTACTGACTATAGATTATTTTTGCTACTTTATCAAATCTATTATTCTTTTATGAAATTTACCCAGATACTAAGTAAATATTTATGCCTATTATATTGCATCAACTTAGAGACCCCAAAAATATGCGTAATTTTCGGTTTCGTTGACTCTTTTTTATATTTTGCTTCATTTAACTTTTTTTTATGTAATAGGTAGGCAGACGAACATACGGATCACCTGATGGTAAGCAATTGCCGTCGCCCATGGACACCCGCGACACCAGTGGAGTCACAAGAGCGCTGCCAACCTTTAAACCCCTCCAATCCCCCGGATTGGGCCTCCGGTACCCTCACTCACGCAGCGAAACAAAGCACAGTGCTGCTTCACGCCGGTTTTCTGTGAGGCCGTGGTATCACTCCAGTCGAGCCGGCCCATTCATGCTGAAGCTTGGCTCTCCCACGGTTAAGTGGGACTTGCCAAGTAGGTTCAGTTAGATGATGTTACTTTTACGTTCTCATCAAAACCAAAGTCAAAGTTCTGTACTAATTATTAGACAATATAGGTTAAAAATAATCTTCTTAAAAATAAATGTTAAAGTGATGTCAACAATAAAGATCAAAGAAGTGTATCAAAGTCGATACATGCAAAATAATATTGCAAATCTAAGGCAAATTACGGCAAAGGTACGACACAGTATAGCAAGAGCTTTCGTTAAAAGCTCTTGTTATTCTGTGCCTACGATAAAATTTGGGTATAAATAAACTAGATAATATTGACATCAATCAAACATGGTGATTATGCCAAACTAAATACGATCTTATTAAATATATTGTTTGGTCGTCTGGAGAGAAATAATGAATGTGTAATGTGTAAGTATGAATTTTCTTATTACAATATTCCTATTTCACTCAATGATCACGTGTTATATCCGTGTTTTTGAACTGTAAATATAATCTGAGCTGTCAGACACGAAAACAGATGTGTTATTCATCAGTCGGTGAGGGCATGTTCTGTGCATTATCTCCGAAAAGGCATGCAGTGATAAGTGCGTCGTGCCGGCGTCAATGCACTCCGCTGCATGCCCCTAGGTCAGTTCCCTGTGACTCAGTCACTAATGCACCGTTACGTACATAGCGCGTCGTGATCTTCACTATCATTACCGTACCTTATGATAACGCGCAGTCGACGGCTATCCGGCACTCCATTGCTGCCCTAATGTAATACTCCCAAACGTGTTCCTTCGTACGCGCAGCAAACTAAACCAATCCTATAGGTACTACGTTTCGAATAGCCAGTTCACGTTACGGGGTCCCAAAAGAAATTACTGGTTAGTTGCCACATCAGCGGAACAATTGTATAGTTACCCGGTGCTCCAGTGACTTTACAATATGTATATGCTCTATACTACTTTCGGTTTCGATTTTTGTTAAGCATCTCCGATTTTAATCGACCTTCCTCGATGTAGATGTAGATTGGATTATCGGCACACAGTTGAAAATGAAATTGAGGTAACCTTGTCTACTTATATCTTGTAAAGTTAGCATCGAAAATATTTAGCTATAAATATTTATAAAGCTTAGAACCAAAATTACTTGCCGAAATCTTGGTGTGTACGAGTAGGTGCATCTAACTTACTTTATTGATTACACTGACCTTATAGCTGACTATTTGTCATCTCCAATTCATACATTTGCCCATCAGAATAAAGTTACTCGGACAAATAAATCTGAACTACTCGTACCAATCAAACATCATTAAAAACCGCATGGCTTTCATTTGCGCTTGAGCGATGCACTTTATTACTTATTTGAATACGACTGTTGATAGTGTAATAGTAACCGTGGCCATCTGTCTGTGGTCCTCGGAAGGGGGTGATAGTTTGATAGCAACCCTTGCCCACCGGCTACCCTCGGACAGAGTTTTTTATCGCACAACAAACAGAGGCCTTAATGAGAAATATCGGTTACGGAAACACTACTTACTCTGCACATATCGAACGAATAAATATTTGAATGTTCTTTAGTTTTGTGAGGTTAGATTGATAATGCTGATCGAGGATATAAAAACGGGTGGTCAGGTCACCGTTGGTTGTACTTATACCAATTTATTCCTAACGTATATTTATAGTATCTGCATAAATTAAATAATATCCTCCAATCGATTACGGCTACGGCGGCCAATCTCAACGATCATCCACGTACGCAGGATTATAGTGCTCAAGTGTGTGCGCAAACACAAGTGCACTCTCTATTCCCTTACCCTTATATTCCGATGGAACACCAGGGTGACACGACCGGAGAGGGATAGGGCGCAGGACCAACGGCTTAACGTGCTTTCCGAGGCACGGGGTTACAAGACCGCCCATTTCCAGACTCCGGGCTGACACTAAGAATTTCTTACCTAAAACTTAGGTACACATTTTTGGCCCGACCCGAGGATCGAAGCGGGACCTCTTGCACAGCCGTCCCTTTATAGTGCACAACTTATGGAATAATTGTCACTGCAACTCTACATTCTGCACTATGTGCCAGGGTGCCAAATTCTAAGTAAGAATCAAACATGATACCTTCTTAATTCGTTTTATGGGAAATTTATTTCTTAAAGAAAAGGCTATTAAATCCAACTAGAGCTGAAATGAAATGAAATGAAAATTGTTTATTCAATTTAGGTCCATACAGAACACTTATGAATGTCAACATGTTTACCACTGGTTCGGAATGTAGTTTTCTGCCAAGAAGACACCAGAAAGAAACTCAGCAGTTACTCTTTTAAAAAAAAAATGTTTTACAAAATGTCACCATTAACTTAAAAATATAGTACAATTTTTGCGTTACTAATATGTCCCTAAATTATTGTCATTCAAAAAATCGTCTTTTTTATAATAGCCTTTCTTCATTAAACAGTTTTTTATATACAATTTAAACTTATGTGTGGGCAAGTCAATAATAATCTGAGGTAACTTATTAAACATTTTTATGCTCAATCCTATAAATGAACTGCCAACCTTATGGAGCCTGATATTTGGAACGGCCAGTCTGTGCTTATTTCTGGTGTTAAGGCTGTGACAGTCGGACTTCTTCGAGAACAGATGGAGATTCTTATGTACGTACATAAGGCAATCAAGGATGTATTGAGAAGCCACGGTAAGTATGTCGATTTCTTTAAACAAATCTCTAAGGGAGTCGCGCGATCTAAGGCCATAAATGGCGCGGATGGCTCTCTTCTGTAATACGAAAATAGTCTGTATATCAGCAGCTAACATGAATATTGGTTGTCGAATAATTTATATCAGCAGCTAACATGAATATTGGTTGTCGAATAATTTTCGTCCAAGTTTCACCTACATCGTTTACTTCGTGGTGAATTCGTTGCACTGCTCATGGGTAATTATATAGAATCGGAAGTCAAAATAGAGCGAGCGAGGAGGCAGATGTAGACGTTAACGTAAAATAAGCATGATATCGGCATGATCTGCAACTGCAGCGGTGCAGCTTGAGTGCGCCGACCAATGGCGGCCGCGCGTCGGCCATTTATTCAAGATTGTAGGTAGGGCGAGCTCGGACATAAAGCCTGTAATATATTATTGTTATTCGCAAGGTGTTCTATGCATAATTATATTAATATTAGATATTACTGATGAAATTGACAATATCTTAATTCTGCATTAGTTGGGTAATCTTGTTAGCTGTTACCTACAATTTAGTAATTCGGAATCTAGCAGTAATCCTGCTATCATTTTTGCGATTTTGCAACTGCGGACTTATTTTGGTAACATTATTTTCTTTTGGTATTTTATTTTCGCCCTGTTGGTCTAGTGGTTTAAGTACCGGGCCGTGATCTCAGGGTACTGGGTTCAATTCCCGGGTCGAGCGAAAAGTATGTTTCGAATTTTTCGGACATAGCTTTCGGATTTGTGATCACCAATCCGCATTTGGCAAGCGTGGTGATTAAGCCTAATCCCATCATAGTAGCGATAACTTGATTTCTATGGTGGAGGCCTTTGCCCTGCAGTGGGACAGTTTATAGGCTGATTAAAAAAATGTATTTTCATGTGTTCACATTTGGTTCAATATTGATTATAAATTTCTGTAATGCCTAATACTTAAGTTGTCTAGTTTGTGCAATAAAGTATATCTGTCTATGGAAATGGTATGACAACATTCAGAAGAACATTTTTTTAATTATTAAAAATTACATTGGTCGCGGTTACTAAGATAATAAAATAAAGGTTTGTAAGCACAATCACGGTTAATATAATTTGTCTAATTTGCAGTTTCAGAAAACTCTTAAAAAGGGAAGCTGAATTACCCATGCTTGACCATTTTATCATTGTGCGCTCCAAATAACAATGTTTTCTCATGTAAAATTATTACTAAGGTTAGGATAAAACAAAAGAAAGGGCACAGCGAAAGTGTCCAGCGACAAAGGCAAAAAATTAAAATATAAACGTTGTAATGTAAATGACGGTGCGCACGGGCACGGCGGCGGAAGCTATTCGGAGGGTTGCGATTTATTGCGGACGCCCGCGGCCTCCGACAGCCGGTGTCCTTTTTTCTTTAATTGGCTACAAAACTCACCCCATCCACAAAAACGGCCAGTGATAACGCGACTTCTGATTTTTTTAGCGATGAGTCTTGTGATAAGTGAATGCTTCGCGGTTATGTTCTTGCTGAATTCAGATCATTTTGAAGATACTAACTAATAATACCGTTTTTGGATTTCCTTCAAAATTATTGAATATTGAGCCGTTCTATGCGAATGAAGAAGGTTAAATTTCAGAACGTATTTTATGACATCCACAACACTGAGAAAACAAAATGGTAAAACAAAAAACGAATTTATAGTAGGTAGGCTTTAATAACACATACAATACACGACACAGATACAAACACAGGCAACACAAGAGGAGGAGGTGTGACTGTGTGTTGTGGTCAATCAGGCAGGACCTTCGCTGCTACATCATGTGAATATTATAGGTCATGTCAAATTGAAGTAACATTTATAATATAAGTGGGTAGGTACTCATAGGCCGGTATTTTTGCATAAGAAATACCAAAAAACATTACAATAAAATTATTTTGCCTAATATTTTGATGTAGGTACTAGTTTAACTTTTATCAGTCAATTAAAAATATAGGAACATATTTTTCCATTGGTGTACATACGTACATTCTTACGAAAAAGAAAAAGTGTTGCTAAGCATCTCCTATTTTCTAGTGACCATATTTTACTGATGTTATACGAGCGCTTTCATTCTCAGATTGTCCAGATTTTACAGCAAAAAATGCAGAGAGGATTGCATTATATCCATAATAAATCTAATGACACGACAGCGTCTATAAATATAATCGGAACAGGTAGAAGTCGGGCCTAATGATGACTCGGGAGGCTAAAGGGCAAAAGGAAGAACTCTACGCCGTAGAGAATTATCGTCTATTTTTGAAAGGTTAGAGGTTATTTTTGGTTGATCGGAAATGTTGTCTGTCTTATGCAGTTTTGAGGAGGGTTAGGTCGCGGGGGCGGGGGGCATCGCTAAAGGGTTGTGTGGGAACGGGGGGCACCTGCGCCTGCACATGCTGCTCGCCCACTAATTTTTTATACATTTGCGCGCAGAGATCGGTTTAATGCAGTTTTTTACTCCTCTCCCATGCGTGCATATGGAAATTTAAGATATTTTTTATAGCTCCTTTGTTTTGTAGTCGCAGCAAACCAAAATGATACGAACAATCGTAGTCGTATTATTACGATCTCTTTGCGTTATTCATAATCGAAATATACTTTTTTCCAGGCCTTGGGCAAATAGATCATGAATAAATTGGCAATAGTTTTATCAATGTCAGTTCGATGAAAACATAATTGTTTAATGAAAGTCATACATGGAAAGGGGCGGTTGCGAACTGTCGATTGCAACTGTTTGCTATGGCATTATCGTGTCGGCGGACAAGCCCATTACCAATGCTGTGTTTCGCGTAGTAGTTGTAACGACTTTTCAGACGAGAGCTCTGTTGTGCCGCTCTGAGCTGTGATGTGGGGGTCTGAGTAGACTGGTAACAGGTATGCTGCTGCATTATTGAATGGCAGTGGCCGTTACCTTAGCGAAGTGCCCCTAATTTCTCGGCACAATTTATTCATTTTGCAACACATCGCCTGTCGGCCTTTTCACCCACCCCTGTCGGGCAGCGCGTTCTCGTCAATGAATTGTTAATGAGTTTGGTTGTTAAAGGCCGCCAAATTCCCCTCGTTGTTAAGGCGCTAACCAAAACAGCGACACGCACAGCTCTGCCTCAAGATTTCGTGTTGGCCGAAATTGGGACATGATTACTTAATTTTGTGACTTATTTGGGTTTCGGTGGGTATTTATTCAATTATTTATTTTCAGATTTTAACTTCAAGTAAGTTGCTTCAAACAAGATCAAATACAAATACGAAAATATTTATAGATTAGGAAGGTAAGACCTAACGTAAAGATTAAATAAGTAAAATGGGTAAGTTACCTGGTGTGACAGTGATCAGGTCTGAAGTTATAACTATATCTACTAAAACTCTTTTATTGTTTTAAATTAAAGCTAATTTACTTTTTCCATGATAAATTTGCTACATCGTGTTGGATGAAATTGATTTGAACTTTTAGATAATTGTAATTATACTAATGATTTATTGTTTGAATGAAGTTAATGTATGTTTAAAAGTATTTAATCTGCCAATTAACTTAAATAAAGTTATTGTTTTTAGTGAAATTGATTGGCGATTTTAATTAACTACCTTGTAATTTATGATATAATTTTATAGTTTATATTTAAATTAAATTGTTGCAAATATTTTAACAGAACTGCTTTGTATAATTTAATGAAAATGAAAAATGCTTTAATACTGTTGTTGTTGTGTTATGACACCACTGGTGTTGCAGGTGTCCATTGCCGGCGGTAATCGCTTACCATCAGGTGATCCGTCGGCTCGTCTGCCATCTATATCATCACAGATTTAATAATAGTAATTTAAGGGTAGTGTTAAACAAGAGATTTGCTGTCTTAAGTGATGAATGTAACGGGGGATCCCAAGCGAGGCTTAGTCTGTATCTTGGGTATCTAAAAAATAATTAACTATTTAAAAGTAACAGGCCATTGGATATACAATAATAAAACTAATGTACGGAGCTTTAATGTCAACATTATTAATAGTTAAAATAATAGCTATAATGCCATTTGTGGTGTGTGTATATGTGGAAATAGTGAGGAAGTACTTAGGATCAGAGACAGAAATGTCATATTTTTAAGATAGTTGATATAAGATTTCAGTTGCCCGATAGTCCAGAGTGGTATGTAACTCTGGCTGGTAACTGATTTCATGAATAAAATTTAATGTCGCATAATTTCAGAATACCATTATAAATTGTCGGAAATGCATAAGATGAAAATCTTTTTGCAAAGCTAGTTCTCTCCGTGGGAGTTGGGACTTTGAACACACGTCTATTAATTAAAACTACATAATCTACACTTTTGAGGATGTTTTCATGTAAAGCAATACACGCTTTAGCTGCCAGACACGAAGAACCTTCGCCTCGAGGTATAAAGCGTCAGTGGAAAACTAAAAGATTTCTTGAGCATTACTTTCAGAACAGAATTGCCCGTTGAGCTCTTTCTAATATGATGAAGTGTGATTTTGCTGCACAGCCCCAGATCCCAATACAATAATTTAAAAGAGTTTATTTTATAATAATTCTATAAGTATGTTGCGAATTTTCTAGAATACATTGTTTTCCTGTTTTAAAACCAGAGGAATAAGGAAAATTTTAATGTAGTTGTAAATGTCTCATTTTAAATGAAACTTGTATTTTTTTGTGTGAAACCACTTAAAGTACACATCTTTGCTCAAAGAGACAGCAAGTTGATTTTAAACTAAAATAGTCCATTGTCATTAAAATTTAAATGTAAATCAGCACACGTCATGGATGAACCCATAAGCCCTTATCGCAATCGGCACCGTTTAAAAGGTAACCTGTGTTTTGTGCAAGTGTTAATCGGATAGTGTAGTTTTTTGCATAAGCGGATAACCCTTCGGCTACCTGCGCGGGAGCACAATGCGCGCTTTGTGCGAGTGGTTGCGCAAGTGGGGTGCGCACGCTGCGCAGGGAGACTGGACAAGTACTTATTGTTTGTTTGCTAACGAGGTGTTGAGGTAGATCTTTATCTAATGAATGACATCTGAGAATTAAAATGTTGAGACGAATACATAGCTCAAGAATTTTAATAACAGAAAATATGATGACTAAAATGAAAAGGTTCCGCAACTGGGGAGCAGGTTCCAAGCCAAATCACATTGGAATCGATGCTTTTATAAATGAGTATTATATATAATAATAATAATGTTCTCCAAACCGATATTTCGGTCATGGCGGCCAATCTCAGCGATCAGCCATCGACGCAGGACATATTACAGTTCATAAGTATTTGCGCAGATACAAGTGCACTCTCTATTTCCGTATCCTCTTATTTCGATGGGACACTAGTGTGACACGACCGAACATGGATTAGGCGCAGGACCAGCAGCTGAACGTGCTTTCCAAGGCACGGAGGTACAAGAACGATAACTTCCAGACTCCTGACTGAGAATTTCTTAACAGAAAAACTGCTGAAATATATATAGGATATGTTTAGGTCTATGACATATTAACACCAAAGAATCAATAATTAATTTTATCAATGAATGTAGACACCCGACTGCCATGCGTGAATTGTTGATTCGAATGTACAATTACTTCCCGCTAAGGTGACGTAGCGACGAAACAAGCGCTGCCAATAGATTTATATTATTGTGGCGATTATGAGACATTTTTATAAAAATATAACGGTGAATCCGTAAAGGAAAATATTTAGAATTTTTACAGACAAAATAATGACATAATTTCTTCTTCAAGTAGCCATATTATTTGTAATTGCTAAAAGTGGCCACTTATGCAATAAATATAAAAACAAAAGCATAATGTGTGTGTGTGTGTGTGTGTGTGTGTGTGTGTGTGTGTGTTTGTGTGTGTGTGTGTGTGTGTGTGTGTGTGTGTGTTTGTGTGTGCGTGTGTTGTGTTCGCTTATTTTAGTAACTTTTCAACTTCTTCATACTTTAACGTTGTTAGCCATTCTGTTACAGTATATTTAAGTTCTTTTTGGGTTTTGTTGTAAATATCCAGTACTTTGTTAATTTTTTTGTATATAGATGCTGAAATATGTATATATTGTAGGTTAGCAAATACGTAGTTTTTTCTATCTGAATTACTTTATGTTTTCTTCTTCTCAGTATTATATATACTCGGATCGTATACAAGAGATTTATGACGCTTGCATAGAGTTTGTAGAATGTAGAGTTTACGAACTGATAGCAGATTACATTCATTATATAAGCTTCCTGTAGAGTATCGACGTGATTTGAAATACATCACCATAAGTAACGCACGTTGGGCTCTTTCGATGTCCATAAACCGTGTCTTAAACATACCTCCCCAAATTGGGATGCAGTAGACTATTACAGACTGTACTAGTGCGATATAAATTGCATTTAGGAGGTTTCTTTTCATGACTTGTCCACTGCATTCCCCCTTAGGGATGACGTGCCTTAACGATTTAAATATCCATATCATCTTCCTAATCCTATTTGATATCTGTTCAATTTGTGAATACCAAGTCAAATTTTGATCAATCATGACCCCTAGATATTAAGTGTCTTTTATTCTATTTATGCAAGCACACTTGCAGTTATTTATATTGGTGAATGAATTTTTATTTTGAAATCTTCACTAGGCTGTGTGTTATTGTGGATACTAAAAGTAATGTAATTGGTATTTGCTACATTTAGTGTAAGAAGGTTACATTGTTACAGCTATTTGTGCCATACCGTTTTCAGCATGTAGCTTTACATTTTCCCAGGATGATCCAGAAAATACTATGGCAGTATCATCTGCATAGGCAAATATTTGTGCATTGACAAGATTCATGTTGCAAAGGTCATTCATGTACAGGAGAAAAAGAGTAGGACCTAGCACACTCCCTTGTGAGACGCCGCATGTAATTTCTATGTCCTCACTGTGATAATGCTCTAATTTAACTCGTTGCTTTCTACTTGACAGATAGTCTTCAAATAGACAGAGTTGCGCATTTCTGATACCAATTTTTGCCAATTTGTTTACAAGGATGGCGTGCGAGACGGTGTCAAATGCCTTTTTAGGTCGATTAATACACATATGCATTTCTTTCTTTTATCCAGGTTATCTGTTACAAGTAAACTAAGGGATGTAACCGCATCCTCTGTTGAAATGCCTGCCAAATTGATGTGGCGATAGTATATTGGTTTTATTTCGATAACCCATGAGTCTAGTGTTAAGAAGTTTCTCTAGAATATTTGAAGCAATACTAAGTATTATGGTTACTTGTACGAAGATAAAATTACACTAGTACCTACATATCAAAAAACCTTAAACCTACTGACCATTTTGAAGAATAAATAAATAAATATTTCACAACATCACATACATTGATCTGACTCCGAGATAGGTAGCTCAAGCACCTGTGTTACGGATATCTGAATCAACAGTGGGATAACAAATATATACATATAATATACTTTTCTTTTGTAAATACATACTTATAATACAAAGAAAACACCCAGACCAATACAAACAGACATGTTCATGCACACAATTGTTTGTACTGTGCAGGGATCGAACCCGCAACTCTTGGACCAAAAGCAGCGTTCACTACCACTGTTCCAAACGGGTCGTCAAGAATTTGACTGTCATATTATGTAATGGCATAAAAATTGCTTACGTTTTCAAATTACAAACTAAATTCACAATTTCATTGGCTAGCATAAGTGTACGAATGAAAATAAAAGAAACAAAACTGAATTATTCAACCGTTTGGTATATATGGAGAGGTTAGCAATGGTTAAGGTGAATATTATCGTCATTTAAAGCTGTTATAGAGTCTGCAAAAATAATCATTTCATGGTCACCGCTCAACTATCTAATGCATTCGTACTACTAAATACAATGAGAGCAGTGAGCAAAAAAATCTATAAGAAAACACGCTTTTTATGCCATTTTAATATAGGTCAGGTGCATACTAACCCTTTCGTAGCGTGGGAGTGCACTTTTTTGGCCATACAGGGTTTTGTATGCAGTTTTTTGCGCAACTAAGAAGTGTTTGCGATAATTTGTTCCCACATTTCTAAGTGCGATCGGGAAGTGATGACAGCTAGATATCGGCAATAGATTTACAACCGTTAGACTGGCAAAAAATAAGGAAGGGTTTAGGTAAGCGAAGTACCGTATTAGGCGAACTATAATTGAGACTTTTTTGATCAGATACATATTTTTGATGGAATAACTCAGAAGTTTATGAAAATATGTCCTATAGGAGATGAGTTATTTCAAACATATTCATAAATAATTCACTACCTATTTACCTAATTAATTTAAACGAATAATATAT
Organism: Marasmia exigua; assembly: GCA_019059595.1. Classification (NCBI taxonomy): domain Eukaryota; kingdom Metazoa; phylum Arthropoda; class Insecta; order Lepidoptera; family Crambidae; genus Marasmia; species Marasmia exigua. The sequence continues at coordinate 20,530,329 of CM032465.1, read as the reverse complement.
TAATCAGTTCGCTTGTGACTACAGCTTCTGTAACTTATCAGACAATCGATTCAACCGTAACGTTCAACATGTTTGGTTCAATATCAATTGAGGAAATTTTAACGAATGTGTGTAACTTCATTTCCGATTCTATATACTATAATTGGTCTTCATGCATCGCAAATATCTAAAAAGATTACAATGAATTGAAATCCTCCTCCTCTTTTTGAAGTCGTCTAATACAAATACTTCACTACCTCCTCAATATTTAAGCTAGTGAACTAAGGAAATATATAAAAGTAGTAATAATAGTCAAAATGAAATCGTTTCAAAAACACGAAGAAAATTCCGAAAATATATCTTAAATGTGAAATGAAAAAAAAAACATATTTAACTCAATCAAAACCTTTCAACATTTCCAATAAGATTATTATTTCAAAGGTGTATAATTAGATTATACCTGTCTGCATTAACTCAAAAGCATCTGTTAACTTGCTTCCTAATGATTGATCACTAACGACTGATGGCTGATGATCGCCGCGACGTCCGGCGCAAAAGGTGGGTAATGGGTTAAGTCACAACATATTTGCTGAAAGAATAATGGGAGATCGCAGAGGGGAGCCGGATATGACATTCGCAGCGAGACGCAACTTCCGCTGCTGTCACATCCTTTGTAATTACCTAGGTGCGTCTTTGAAGCGCGGAGCTATCAATGTGAAAGGTTTGCTTCCCGTTACCCAAGGCTCTTCAAATATATTAAATAACTTGCAATTATTCTTAGCCTACGAAGCTCTTTGATAAAAAAAAATTGGCTAGTAACTTAACAAGTTGATTCCACGAATTTGAAGATGTTAAGTAAAATAACTTATAGAAGGTACAATCAAGACACGTTAGGTATCTCAGTGGATAAGAACGTACTGAAGGGAAGGTCGTATGTTCTACCTCTGTAGTTTTCAAATCTATGTGATCCTAGGACCAATGTTCAGTGAAGGCGATCAAAATTGTAGGTACCTACTTTTGTTATTGAGATACCCTACGAGTTTAATTTAAGATTTGAAATTTTTTACCCTACATGCTGTTCCGTCAGTACTTTTTACATCATGGTGGACAAACGAGCAGACTTACTTATAGATACTTACTAAATATGTGAATGAAATAAAATATTTTGTATGCTCTAATTTTTCTAATAAGATAAATACAAACAATTATCATATTAAATCTAAGTCATTGAAATATTTTCTAAGCCGACGAAATTTATAAAAAAAAACATTTTACGTTTATTCTCTTGAAAAGCACAAGAGTTTCGCATATGTGTCCAATTGCAGTTTATTTTAGTTTTAACGCAAAAGTGTGCGTAGAGCCGGTGTCAGAGTTCAGAACTGGCGTGAGAACGCGGGGTAGAGTCTGAAACGCAGGGGAGTTTTTGTTCAGGAGAGTTCAACGCCTTCGCGCAAATGGCTGCTTGAAGAAGCTGGCGCTACTTATATTTGCTTCATCTGATTTTCGGCGGCTTATTTCAAACTTTATTCTTAAATGAAGTCAAGTAATTTACGACTATTAAACGGGTCATTTTAATATCAGTTAAAGATAATGTGCAACTTTTTGCATAGCAACAACCTTGAGACCTTACAAATAGACAAGTAATCTTAGTTTAATCATACTGCGTTTTTACTTATGCCTAATTAACTCTAAATAAGAAATACATTGATTATTTACTATTTTTATATTGTATAAATTTATACAGAGACTAACTCATCTGCTTAGATGGTAATATTTCACTATCCCACACTACGTAATAGCACGGTACCTCCAAAACATAGTTATGTACTAACGTACCAATCTTCTTTATTCCTTAATATTTTAAGCACACTTATACGAGTAGGTATAATAATTAAGTGACTCACTTTCAGTCTAAATACTAGCTATAAGGAATAATTAAACCATTTACACTTTTTGTAGTAAAGCGTGTGGAATCCTGGATTGTAAGCCGATAAAGAAACCATCTCCATTTCAAAATAAACTTATCACGTTGCGACCAAACCTAGAGCAGATTTAAACTTTTTGTGCTGAGTTTTTGCACAAATTCTCTTTCACAAAAAAGGATGATGTTTAAGGTGCTTTTCGCTGCGATCGGATTGTTTGCTTTGTGACAAAAGTAAAGTTGCCTTTCAAACTTTTTTAAGGATCATGATTCGTGATTTTGAATCCCTCAAATTATTTAGAACTAAAACTTGTCTTATAAGATTATTATTGTAACCATACGATAAAATTTGCGTATCTACTTTATGCGTTTGGGCGAACCACAAAGAAATACATTAGTAGGTATTTTATTATATGAAGATAGCAATCTGGTGTATTGTTCAAAAAAAATTACAAGAGAAAACTCTAGAGGCATTATTGTAAGCAACATCACCAATCATATTGTATTCGCGTTTGACTTAAAGATGACGGGTAGGGCACACTAGCGACACCAATCGATTTTATTTTTTAGCTACCAAACCGGATTTATTTAAAACAATTTCGGGGTTACAACCTCTCAGCAATCACTTATAGGTACTATTCATTAAATAACCATGCACAAAGGCGAGGTCCAACGCGTAAGCGAAAAATTGATTAACGCCAAAAGTGGCCGCTTTTAGCGTGAATCAATTTTTCGCGTACAAAAACGGACCCAACATTTGTGCATGGTTATTTAATAAATAGTATAAGTGTTTGCCGATAGGTTGTAATCCCGAAATTCTTTAAAATAGATCCGGTTTTGTAGGTAAAAATAAAAATAAATTGGCTAGTGTGCCCTACCCGTCACCTTAATATATTGATTCGCGTTTGAAAGGTCGCGTCCCTCAGAGTACAGTTATCCCACGACGTCCCACGCTTTTGCACAATTTATACACAAAAAACTAAATTTTATAAGGTCCCTCTACCTGCTCGTGTGGCTTGCAGAATTTTGATATCTTTTGTGAACGATTTTTTGCTTTAATTTGTGACAATTATACCGGTATATGACTTTTTACCTGCGATTTTTTGTTCCTAATGTTAGATTCCACCGTATCTGACATTTTGCACGACCGGCCGTTTGTTTTCGTGAGGAATGATGAGGATTTACAGTTATTTAGTAAAAAACAGTATCGAGAGAAAGAAATATCGTATTCCTAGACGGATTTTTTGTAACTTATGTGAAATGAAGTGAAAGCTGTCGTACTTTATTTTATCACGGCATATGTACTTATGGAGATGTCAATTTTATTTTGAAACCTCATGGAAAGTAACTACTTATCGTTGGTAAATTTTTGATTAAAAATCATTTGAATATTGCTGTATACCAAAATATGTTACGAGTATATTTAAGGTGACGGGTAAGGCACACTAGCGACGCCAATCGATTTAGATTGTTAACAACTAAACCGGATATCTTTTTAACAATTTTAGAAGCTGCAGCCTCTCGGAAAACACGTAAACTATTTATTTGATACTTATACCTACCTTATGGGTCTGCTTTTGAACTCGAAGTTTGAATTATCGCCAAAGACGGCTACTTCTTGCATTTATCCAAATTTCGAGTGCAAAAACAGATCAAAAAGTAGTGCACAATTATTCAATAAATAGTATAAATGTTTGCTTAGAGACTCCCGCTCTAAATTGTTTAAACTAGATCCGATTTAGTAGCTAACAATTTAAATCAATTGGTGTAGCTAGTTAGGGCTACCAGTCGCCCTATAACATGACTTAATTCGAAAGGCTTGAAAGGTCTTTCGGAAAGATCATTCGTAGGTAAGATACCCAAGCGTAGGTTCTTATAGTCGTAAAGCATGTAGTGTATCTGATCCAAACTTTAATCGATTAGCGACGATCTATTAAAAGAAAAGACTGAATATTGTCCAGGTAGGTTGATGATATTGCGTTTTATCGAAAAGTTTGATGTGCCAACAAAAAAGGCTCTCTGCATGTGCCATTCAAAAAGGAATCGACAAAAAACTGGTTGGTAGGCAAAGAAAAGCTGCCTACGGGAAGGGTTGAGAGTAAAACGAATGCAAGATACAGCAAAAAAAGATAAAATGCGGTTTTATATTGCTATAATGCTGCAATCAAGTGTTGGTCTCTAATTTAACAAAAGTAATATAAAAATGTAGTCGATATTCTATTTTGTTTATTGAAATACTTAAAAGCAAGATAATGATATGTATATTTAATAAGCCACATATCCGATAATAACCATTATTTAATCATAAAGGAAAAAAACGATCGTGTAGGTTAGGTATGGTCTAATACTGTGCGTTTTTCGAGGAATTTTCTACCACGTAACTCGACGGCTACGACTTAGGGACCTTCAAAGGAAGAGCGTACTCCTTTTTAAAAACCCATAAGAGATCTCTCTGATTTCGCGGATGTTAATGGGCAGCGATGATTGCTTTCCATCAGGTGACTCGCTTGCTCGTTTGTCGCCTCTAACATAAAAAGTGGTGTATTTAACATACTGGTAGCTAAAAAATATCATACTAAATATAGCTAACTCATTTGATCAATTTGAAAACAAAAATGTATCTATAAAAGTCCCACTGACGAAGGTTTCTTCATCATCATCAGATGTTTAACTGAACTGGTGCGTATTTTTACAGGCTATAGTCCTCTTGTGACCAATTCACGTCGGCATCACAATCCATCTTGAGGGTCTACAAATTGCGGGCAATAATCAAAGTTTTTTCACGCTCCGAAACAAAGCGAATAAGAGGGGATTTTTTACATCGCTTTCACAACATGTGCAATGCACAATCGTCTGTCTGACCTACTTACCTACACTTCCTCTGCATTAAAGGGTTAAATGCAATATCCGCATATCTAAAAACCTATTTGATTTACTTTTTGTTCTTCTAATTCTACCCCTCATTATGTAAACGCGCAATCGCAATTATAGTTTTGTTTGTTTACCTATTTTATTTGCATTTAAATAAGTTAATTAAGTATATAAGCACTAGTTTAGTTCTACTCGCATATTAATTATATTTCCACACATTTAATGTGCCTTGGTAATCGCTACCGGTTTTGCTCTATTTATGTGGAAAAGCAGTCCACGGTAATGTTTTACCCGACTACGGCGAAGCAAAATGGAGGGTTATGGTTGACCTGTATGTATATATGGTTATTCATCTGTTCCCTCATAACTTCTAAACTAGTTATCATATTTGAACAAATGAGGTGTCGTTAGAAGCGTCTTGATTGTTTTCTGGTTATAGGCTGTAGTCATGTATGACGTCACGTTAAATTGACTACAGCGCTCTCTAGGGGACTTAAAGTAAGGAACTAAAAAAAATTTGCTTGACGGTACCGTATGGTGTATCAAAGAAAGAGCTTTTTTAGCACATTACAAATGTGTAATTTTATTTACATAACAAAAAATTTTGTTTTTAAACTGTATTTTTTATATTTTATCGAGAGTTATTTAATTTATTGACAGCCGGTGTACACCAGCTAACTCTATCTATCTAGTATTGGATTACAGTCGTGCTGGGCGATAGATCCCTATCCAAGGCTTCTTCCCCATTCCAGGCACTTCACTACTGACATTCCCCAGTTTCGTGAGTCAGCAGACCGCGAACCTCACTCCGAGACACGTTTAGAAAATTATTTACTCAGTAGTATCGAAAAATGTTTGTGTAGAACAAACATTTTTCGATACTACTGAGTAAATAATTTTCTATATAATCTAAATTCGTATAATTTTACCAAAATATTATAGCCCCTAAGTCTTATTCATAAGGTTATAAAGCAGTAATCAATCATTCTTTTTTCTAAAATTTCTAAATTTTCTAAAGTTTTTTTTTGTTTCAAATTTCAAAACTGCTCTATAATACCGTTTTAGCTAACACATTTTTATCGAACGGTTATTAATAAATAAAGCCTTAGTGTCTGAATGTTGCGTTTGAGTCCCGTGTTTTATAATTTATTTACGTAAACTTTTGAGCACTGAAATATCAGTAACGCTCTTTCGTTGATTTACTGTAACATTTCTGTTATAAATTATTTGAAGTTCAGCCGTTTTGTGAAAGGCCGACCGTTTTAGCTATTTTTAAAACCTCATTAACAGGGGTTTTGGCGCCAACTGCCTCTCAAAATAATAGTGGAAGAGTTGACAAACTGACAGCTAATTGAAATACGCCCATGTGCGGTGTTTTTGCTCTGAGGAGGGCTAATCTCGCGATCCCCTCGACACTTTTTAGTTTTTTTTGGCACTCACCGCGAAGGGGTTACAAGAGAATTGCTTGTTGGCATTCAGACACTGATTTAATGTTCGGAAGCTATGTGGTTAATTGCGACATCAATTTATTACCCTACACTGAAAACGCAACTATTTTTCCTTAATATTTTCCGGTATAATATATAACTTAATAGTATTATTAAGATACGAACAGACAGGCATTTAACCTCAATCACGGCTGATGTTAAGTAAAAATGAGGTCTAAGGAGGGCCATGATTGTCTATGAAAAAGAATATTCACTCTTGCCTTAGAGAGACCTAGATTTATTTATATAAATCAGTTGTTTCTGTTACTCGTATTATTATGTTAAGTTTACAACGAATTGTATTTGATCTTAATTTAAAATACGCAAATGTATTTTGTCATTGGTAAAATATCTGAAAACTTCTTGCAAGATAGCAAATTTCAGATTTCTGAAAAGCAATTATTTATTGTAAGTATACTTAAGCTGATCGCTAAAAAATTGATTTCCTTTTGCAACTATTTCATGATCTATTCGTAACGTGTTAAATGAACTCCTTACGTTTCTTCCGCAGTCTGGGGGCTAGTTAATTAACTGCAGTTGCAAGCCGTTATCCCGTAACCTCCCGGGATCAGTGTTAGAGCAAACACGTGTTCTGAGACGCCGAGCCGATATATTACGCAGAAGGGCTGCACACCTTTGCTAAACATAGGCCCTACTAATTTCATCCCACCGTAAGCCCGCTTAATACAATTCACCCCTTACTTTGTTTTTGTACTTCCGGGGCATAGACATTTTTGACGTGCGCCATTGTTTCACGGCTCTATAGTCGGAAAAACTAACTCAGCTTGACATCGGAAGAACTTTATATTAGCGTCGAAGTACCAAGGCCGCATGACCTCGCGGAGTTCGCACGAGTGTAAACAACTGAGCTGTTGAAGTATTTATATCTTATCTCTCAATGTAAAAATATACATAGTTATATACATTATTTACTGTATTATATACCTTTTGTAACCTTATATGATGTGAAGCCAATGAAATGCGTTGATGGTTTTCTATATGAAGCTAATAAAAAAAGATACCTACTTAAGACGTTCTGGTAATAAATTCGCGAGTCCCGCGTGAGTCATGTAGAGCGGGCTCCTGATTGGTACAGCGCGCGGGAGGGCGATCCTCCTGCCTCTCGCATGATGCGATTCGCGAACCACTACATGCGCACTTTGCGCTAACGGGTATCCTGCGCACACAGGCTTGTCTTAGTGTGCTTGTTATGTGCTGCCAAGATCACTATGTAATAGGCACAACTACCAGGCGCGCAGCATTTTTTGTGGGAGTTTTTGGCAATGCTTAATTTACATTATGTGATTACACTATACCTATTCTTTCATACATTGAGAGAGCTGACCAATGAAATCGTTTATTGACTTTTTTGAAGAAACGAGCGTAATATTAGTTTATTTTTTTAAATGAGACCGAAAAGGTGACAACACTGCATGCGCCTAATTTTCTAAAAAGAATCGATTGTCATATCTTGTAAGGTCATATAGACCCATACAGTGCTCAGTTCAAGTAGATATAAAACTTATTTTTTTAAACATTTCTAATATTTACTGTCAATGTCAAGTGATGGTATGCATTAATCGATTATTAAAAAGAAAAAAATCTTTTTACCTAACCCTTTTGTAAAATATTCAAGTAAAGTCATTTGAAATTCACACGCGCAATCATACGTAATCATTAATCACGATTTATTATTCGCACCAAACTGCGCCGTAACGGTCGTACTATACTTGTGAGAAAAAAACTGGCTGGTGGTCAGTGCGAACTGCCCACTGGGCTAATGATCGGCTAGACAAAGCCGGACAAAACCGACCCTAAGCCGGCACAAAGCGGCGAACAACACAGAACAAAGGTTCCGTTTTGCACAATACCAAGTATATTAATTACCCTCCTGAGGAACTCCAACAATGGAAAGGGTTTAATAAGTTTAGAGTAAATAAAAGAACCGTAAATCGGGAACTGGCCGTCCGCTGACCGCTACACAAGTCACCCGCGATTGGGTAATTTGATGTGACATTTAGTATGAACCAATTTTAACGATAGTCATGAGTTGTGTGAATTTATTATTATTTGCTGAATTAAATTTCTTTTTAGATTCTACACAAGAACTCGTTCTATTATATTTTACAACCAAAGTTTAAGATAGATAATACCTACCTAAGACAATACATAGTTTAGGTTAGCCAACTACGCCACAGCTAAACTAAACTTGCATACAATTTTTATCAAGTTTGTTTAGTTATGCAGCTGCTTTTTTCGTAGGTTACAGCGGGTAAAGATATCTTGGGAAAAAGTGATACTTACAGTGTAGGCTAGTTACTGACGTTAAATAGAGAGAAATGGAGGACAGACAGGACAGGCCTCCAATATCGAAGACCACCTCTACCAAATCACTCTATCTCCTGTCCGTCTTTTATCATAAAAAGTATACAACGTCCAGTGGCCAAACCGTTTTGTGAACAAAAAAGCAAGATTGGACCTTCATTATCAAGGCTAGTGTGTGAACTTGCTAATCCAAAGATTGGCGGCCGGACTGGTCAGGCGCGGGTCAGAGGTGGCGAACGGCCGCGCCGGGCCCCAACTGCTCTGCTGTTATTCCTTCCTCACTCGCTTATTGTTCCCAACTTCGATTTGCATACTTCGAACGTGCATTATCTTTTATTCTCCAATACAATGGTCAGTGGAAGATAAATACGAGATGTGTATTTGCTTGGAAGAAAAGGCGTAACGTTTTAGTGAATGGATTTTTAAAATTTAGAACTATAAGGAACAATGATTTTTAGCAGTAACCGAATGAATAGATACGTTTTCTATTAGCCATTAGGTACGTTACCTTAAAGGTCAAAGGGAAAAGGTAATTTTAAATAAAGTACCTACCTAACGTAACATTTCAAACTTTGTGTGTATAGAGTTCCTATTGTCTTATTTGCAAGTAACGCACAATGATATTTTACATTCTTATCTTTGCACATTCATTAGCGCTATCTAATCTCGGAATTTCGCCATGTCCATTTGTTTTGTCGAAAATGCGCAAGGTTTTGTCCGCGATTACAAAAACTCTGCACCATTGTGCAGGTAACAATGCTGGGACACAGGTGTGGGTAAGGTTGGGTCACTGCGAAGTTTTGCACGGGTATTCGCTATCCGTTGGTCACCTCTGACCGCTGACCGGTGACCTCATGGGACTGAGAACTTGAACTCAATCCTTGCTCGTGACATTGAACTATGCCATTTATAGCTCTGCTTATTAATAACTAATATTTGTCTAGATAATTTCAAAGTAGGTACTTTTTTCAAGAGCAATCAAAGGTATGACAGATTAGGATATTTTTTTTTGTTTTTGGTTCAGTTTTTTCCTTCATTTATTAGTATTTATTAAGTGTATCTTTAAATTATCAATTAACTAATATTGTTGAGGATCGGTGACTGGACCAGTCTCTTTTATATTGTATAATATGTTTTTATATTTTTTTTACTGATTTTGATATAGGTAATTATTGTTTTGTTTTATGATTGTCTTTTATGTCTTCGCTGAGACCCCCGCCTTGATCGTGGAAAATATAGTATTTGCCATTATCTGTGGTTTATTGGTGTGTACCAGTGTACCTCAGTCCAATCGCCACACATATGTTTAGTGTAATGATGTATCAAATAGGGGAACTGTATGTATAGATATTTATTTCATATATGTTTCATCTGAATAATGAAATAAACAATAGTAAAAATGTTCTAAATTGTTAGACATAAACAAACGTTAAGTCATCTAAGACCGAATGTAAAAACGCTAGTTCTAATACCAGCCCCTATATTCCAGTCCCATGGTCAATCGTGTTTATTCGCAACCCCTAGCAGCCGTTGGTCACCCTTGACCGCCGCGACCTCCTGGGAGACTCGGCCAGTTCCAACCAAATCATCGCTAACTTGCTCACTGGCATTGACCCTATGATACAAGGTACAAGGATTATTTTCACCTTTACCCTGTATTTTTTTACTATGCCAAAAACTTTGGAAAAAAACATAACTCATCAAGCAACTTTTCTGTGAGTCCAACTATGAAATTACAAATAAAGTAGGTACGAGTACACTTATCTCTGAGTCCAACTATGAAATTACAAATATATCCTCAGTTCCATAGATAAGTAGGTAGATACTATATTTGTAGACCAAATTTTCAGGGTTATGTTTAAATTACTGATTTATTAAGTTTCAAGGGTTACCTAATTGAGAGAATCTACCTATTTTGATATTACAGAAGTTCTCACTTATTTGAAAAATTAGATGCTTTTTTATTTGTCAAGCCACGCATACCTACCCTATACAATACATTTACAAAAATGTATTTCTGCAAACTGTGCAACAGTTTGTCGGCAGCGGTCCTGAATTGTTGTAGATTAGATAGGTATAAATAAATCATTTATTCAATTCTCAATAGTATGTGATGAGATCATCCGTATACAAGTAGGTATCTACGAGTATATCTTTTTTTATTTATGCTCTCATTACCGCTAGTAAGACTACTTTTACTGAATTTGTCACCACTATTTGGTATCCATTCGCCTGCAGTGTCCGAGTGCAAGTCGCGAAAGGGTGCATCAGCCGTTGGTCACCTCTGACCCGCCAACGACCATCCACGATTGCACTGGCCACTCTTCTTTGCTCGTAAAGGGAATCCTTTATCATAAAAATCACTTTCTTTGAACAAAAGTGGTCATGCCAGTTTTTATTGGCGGTTTTCGTTTACTTTCCAAGGATTATAACGATGGAGTATTTAACAAAATGCAATAATTATTGAATCTTTACTAAAACTAAAGGTTTACTAAAACTAAAGGCTACGAGTATATCTGTTATATACTTTAATCGTTTTAAATTATAGGTTCTTACGCTATCTTAGCTTAGATCAGAATCTCTAAGATCATTGTCAAAAAGATTATTAGTGTAATTAAATTACGTTTTATTTTTGAACAGCTTTCGCAACATTTTTTATGTGATAGGTGGCAGACGAGCAGTCGGATCACATATTGGTAAGCAATTGCCGCCGCAATGGATACGCGCTACACCAGAGGAGTCACAAGTGTGCTGCAAACTTTTAAACCCCCCTTTCCCCCGGATTGGGCCTCCGGTACCCTCACTCACGCAGCGAAACACAGCACAGTGCTGCTTCACTCCGGTTTTCTGTGAGGCCATGGTATCACTCCGGTCGAGCTGGCCCATTCATGCCGAAGCGTGACTCTACCATCCTCACTCACGCAGCGAAACACAGCACAGTGCTGCTTCCCTCCGGTTTTTTGTGAGGTCGTGGCATCGTTCCGGTCGAACCGGCTCATACATGCCGAAGCTTGGCTCTCCCACGGTCATATACAGTTTTCGTGCCAACTGCTATCAGAGCGCCTACTAAGTAGGTAGGTATTGATTGTTTTATATTGAGCGGCATGCCATTGAAAGTAAACCTTAGATAGCTCTAGAAAAACTCAAGTCATCTTCAATATTCGTAAAGACTAAACAAGTAACAATTCAAAACAAAATAAAAGTGTTTTCAGTTTTTTAATGAAAGGAAAGAATTAATGCAGTTCAGAAGTCAGTGCATTAACATATAAACATTGTGATTTGAATAATGAATGTTGCGATTTCTACTGTGTCGCGGGGGTCACATGCTAATGCTGTGTTTCGCAACCTCGAGCCGGTTCAACGCTCGACCACGGCCCGGACCGCTGAAAAGTCAATGTGCCCGTTTACCTGTTAATTAGCACGAAAGTAATTCGCTTATAATTGCTAAAAGAAAATATATGCTCGCATTTATACAGTGCATAGTTGAAAATGGTGTAGAGTTCCGAACATTGCGGAACTTCATTCTTAGAAATTGGTAGAAACTTAAAGTTTTACTATTCTACTCATATTTTAGAATTTAGACGTAATTTAGATTTGAAGCTATTTTTTATCCAGTGTTAATAAGAATCACTGTAATAATAATATCCTCCAACCGATTTCGGCTACGGCTACTAATAATTTTTTATTATTTTTTTTATGCTAGAGGCGGACAAACGAGCAAGCGAGTCACCTGATGGAAAGTAATCATCGCCGCCCATGAACATCCGCGAAATCGGAGAGATCGCTAATGTGTTGCCGGCCTTTTTAAAAAAGAGTACGCTCTTCTCTTGAAGGTCCCTAAGTCGTAGCCGTCCGGAAACACTCCTGCAGCCAAACCGTTCCACAGAACTGAGGTACGTGGTAGAAAGTTCCGGGAAAAACGCACAGTATTAGACTGCCATCCATCGAGATGATGAGGATGGAATGACAATCGCTTGCGAGTGGTTCGATGTAAGATTTCGGCTGCAGGGAGTAGATCATACAGTTCTTCAGAGCACTCCTCATGATAGATGCGGTATAGAATGCTGAGGGAAGCTATGCCCCGCCGCAATGCTAGAGGATCAAGTCGACTAGAGAGAGTCAAGTCACCGACAATTCGAGCAGCCCTACGTTGTACGCGGTCAAACGGAAGAAGTTGGTACTGAGGTGCACCAGCCCAGAGATGGGAGCAGTATTTCATGTAGGGCCGAACTTGTGCCTTATAAAGTTGTAACCTATGAGCTGGTGTGAAATACCGCCCCGCTCGTATACTTAATAAAGTATACCAAGTTTCTTTGAAGCTATTTTATCTTTGTCTTCCAGATGACCGCGAAACTGGACATCGTTCGAAATGTCGTACTACGCCAGTGGTGTAGGAGAGCCGGAAAAGACGCGTTAAAACTGGAGCCAACTCCGGAGCACATTCCCTCAGTACAATCGGAGGGATACCATTCGGCCCACTAGAGTTACGGATGTCAAGGGAAAAGAGAGCCTTACGAACCGAATCTTGTCGAAAACGGACGTTCGGCATTGAACTCGCACAGGGCGGTATAATTGGTGGAGAGTTCCCAGAGTCATCCAAGGTCGAGTTAGACGCAAAAAGAGTGCCCAGAAGGTCGGCTTTTCCTTTTGCAGTATGGGCAAGGGTATCATCTGACTTGTGAAGTGGAGGGAAAGACAACTGACTAAAGTTCCCCAGGATGGCCTTGGCGAGAGCCCAAAAAGCGCGGGTGCCTGATGGAACGATGCCTTTGATTTGGCAATATCCTTCTTGAAAGACCTAGCAGCAAAGTTGTACTTTTTCTTTAGGACGCTGGTATTTGGGTCATTGGATGCCACCGCTGCAGCCCATGCTTAATAACAATCTTGCTTCCGGCGTGATGCCACTTTTTGCTAGTATGACCAAACCAGGGCTGGGAGCTGGCGCCTATAGGTACTACAGAGCTTGGAATAAATAATTCCATTCCCTGCAGTATCACATCGGCAATATTTTTAGCTGAGGCATCAGAATCCTCCGGCGTAAAGCAAACTTGCTCCCATGGGTAAAACGAAAACAAACTTCGCAATCCATCCCAATCTGCTCACCGATAGTGCCAAATACGGCGGGTGCCTAGTTTCGACCGCTGAGTGCTGTTGTGGAGAGGTACAGCGCTCCGTACCAGGCAGTGGTCGGAAGAGCCAAGTGGTACATCTACAGAAACTTTGGAGGCGTAAACACAAGTGCACTCTCTTTCCCTTGCCCTCATAATCCGATAGGACACCAGTGTGACACGACCGGAGAGGGATCGGGCGCAGGACCAATGGCTTAAAAGTGCTTTCCGAAGCAAGGGAGTACAAGACCGCCAACTGCTGGACTCCGGGCTGACACTGAAAATTTCTTAACAGAAATACTCAGGTACAAATTTTAGCCCGATCCGAGGTCGAACCCGGAACCCCAAGCGCAGCCGTCGCGTTCAAAGTGCGACTCACTAACCACACCGAGGCAGCCAAGAGTCACTGACCTGAGTAAGTGGAGCAATGAAGAAGAGTATATCTCACTCAGGTCCTTTGTATTTGAGCAAAGGCTCAGCAACAGCTGATTTTTCAAAAAAACCCGATCCCTTAGAAGATAACTTTGTCGTCCATCTGTCTGTCTGTCCGCCTCGTCTGTGTTTCAAGACCGTTTATTTTCTACTTATATCGAGATTAGTTGAGTACCATTAGCTCGTACCCCGGGCTCCAGAGAGTCAGCTTTGGATGCAACCGGGAATTATACATTCTAAGATGAGGAGTAGCATCGAGTATGCTTGAAATCAAGGTCAAAATATAAATTAGAAACAGAAAATTGCAGCTTGATTACGTCATTAGTACGTCAATACCTACTACATATACATTTTTAATGAGAGTGTGGGTATAATGACTAGTTGTAGGGGACAAACTTCCCATAATAACGTTTAATTAGGTACAACAACCACTTTACATTTCCTATCGTTTGAAAATCCCATGAAAATGTTGTATTCATTTACCTACAATTTTGCAAATCACAAAGGATTGACCAAATCAATTTGTTCATAGCAAAATACATGTTGCGTCTAATATTCTAACAACCAATTTGAATGAAGTATCGGAATTTCCAAACTTTTTTGAACAACAAATTTGCTCTGAACGACTTGCAGACGAAAATTGAGATTCATGTTATCTCAACTCAGTGTGTTATTCCCGCTTACGTCTGAAGCTGTCGCTTCGAGGGCCAGGGTATGCTTAGACTGATGATCCAGGGGAGTCTGGTAAATACGAATGAAGCCACTGCCGTCTGTCCTTCGCAATGCTTTAAAAGGAGAACCAGACCAACTGAACCATGGTTACACGTTTCAGAACCTACCCGAAACGTGTATGTTTCCTTACGATGTTTTCCCTCACCGCCTAGCCGTCAATGGTAGAAACAGACACATAGATTTGGAAAATTCAGAGGTGCATACTCGGATTTGAACCTCGACTTGAAACCGCATGGAAGGTTATTTTTTTATAATATGTTTTTTTTAAAACATCACATACATTGATCTGACCCCGAGATAGGTAGCTCAAGCACCTGTGTTACGGATATCAGAATCAACAGTGGGATTACAAATATATACATACATGTTATAATACTTTTATTTTATAAATACATACTTATAATACTAAGAAAACACCCAGACCAATACAAACAGACGTGTTCATACACACTAATGTTTGTAGGTACTTTGCGGGGATCGAACCCGCAACCCTTGGACCAAAGGCAGCCTTCACTACCACTGTTGTGTACCAAACGTGTCGTCTTTCGAAGGTGCGTTTTCTCCACTAAGCTACCATAACATCCTCCAACCGATTACGGCTACGGCGGCCAATCTCGACGATCAGCCACGTACGCAGGATATATTAAAGTGCTCAAGTGTGTGCACAAACACAAGTGGACTCTCCATTCCCTTGCTCTCATAATCCGAGGGCACACTAATGTGATACGACCGGAGAGGGGTCGGGCGTAGGACCAACAGCTTAACGTGCTTTCCCAGGCACGGGGGTACAAGACCGCCAACTACCAGACTCCGGGCTGCCACTAAGAATTTCTTACCGAAAACTTAGGTACAGTACAGTTTAGTCGGCCCAAAAATCTGTAAGCTACCATACCATTTAAAGAATGTACGTTGACATGACAGCAACCCACCAGGTTAGTACTACAATCTGTCAAAATTTCTCAATTGATAATAACCGAACCGAACGTCAAACACGTTCGGTTCACAATCGAATGAAGAAATCTTGACAGTTTTGTATACTTTGATGTGTGGTTGTATATACATACGTACCTACACTCTGTAGTAGCGTCACCTTGTTAGCGATTGTTCCACAATCAAAGCTCCCTGAATAGCCGGCCGTAATTGATGTAACGTAAGACGCGATCAATTAAGCCTGAAATAGCGCGGCTTGGCCCAGGTCTGCGCGCGCGCCGGAACTCGTGTGACGCTGCATTATTTTATTGAACCACATTGAACTCTGCGCGGGTAGATGTAATAATGTGTAGAGCAGCCATATTTCAACAAGAACAATACCCAAATATGAAAAGAAAGAAAAGAAAACAAACAAAAATGTATTTCAGATATTACTTCTGTAATATTTATTGAACAAAAGAACAAAAACAAGAAAATTAAGACAATAACTGAGATATAAAAATAAGCATAAAAGTAAATAAAAAGGAAAGCTAAAACAAAGTAGGTCCCCGTGGCAATGTCCCCAAAATGCTGGCAGTATTACCCCGCTGGATCGCAATGGAAATTCGCTGGGTGAGGTAGCTGCCAGCCTTTGGCTTTCCCGTGACTTCGACTAGACTCTTAGCTAACTCACGAAAGAAAGAGCGAGCATCGGAGTCCCACGGGCCCAATGTTTCAACACCGAAAGCTACAAAGTGGTAGGTACCAGATAGTGGCCAGATATTACTTATATGGTGAATTTGACTAAATTGAGAGTGTAAAATCAGATTTAATAATAGTGGTAAAATCTAACTAAACATATCTTGCAGTATACAGGGTGTGTCGGTAAACATTTTCATCCTTTTGACCACCTGTTCTAATAACCATTCTGATATTCTGAACATCATTTTTTTCTATGAGTTTCGGAAATTCGCATAATAATTATTCAAGCGGTCACATAACTTTGGTCATTTTATATGGTGAGTCCGATGACCTTTGGAAAGTCAATGGGGGAGTCGAAAAATTTTTCAACGATTTCTTTGGCTTTAGTGCTTCATTTCAATATTATAAAGGTATACTATCTGATTTAATGTATAAAATCAGAAACTTATTTTGAGAAAAAAGAAAAAATCAATAGATTAAATTATCTTGTCATAGGGACCTACTTTGTTTAATTTTTCTTTTTACTTACTTTTAGTTTAGACAATTTAAAATTGTCTAAGCTTTTAGCTTAGCTTTAGGTCTCAGTTACTGTTTTAATGTTCATACTCGTAAGTGTTTCTTCTCCTGTCAAATATATTCTGTTGTAAAGTTGTCACTTCTATCTCTTTAATACATCTCTCACAATATTTTGATAATATTTACCGGTGCGTTCAGTAATAAGCCGCATCGCCACATGTAGCGCTGTGGGAAGTAGGAAGCTCTACCTTTTTATTTGGACTCGTAATTAAGGAAGCCTCCGCTGTAATTACAGGGGCGATCGCTAAATATAATTGAACTCTTTCCTTTTTGATAGTGTAGTGTTTCAGGTATTTTCGTGGGGGAAGATAATTTAGTGCCCGCCTTACTCTATGTAATTACACATGAACACTTTCGTTATTAAACTATTTATAGATGTGCTCTTTTCAAAGTCGTTTTCTCAAATTTAGTACATTTTAGTTCATATACTGTAAGTAAATCAAAGTTGATTATGACGAATGTTGATCGATGCGAGTTCCTATGAAATGTCTACTGTGGATTTTTGAGAATTGCTATTGTTATTTATAAAAATTGGAATAAATTTGCACATCGTTAATAATAGGAAGGCTAATGCAAATGATACACATAAATATATTCCAAAGCTTCACTACACAAAATTTTCCAAGAGGCATGCTCATCCAGTTAACTTATGTGTCATGATAAGGGACAATCGTAAATCTAATGACGTTATTGAGAGATTTCTTTATTCTTTCATATTTTGTCACCAAACGTCTTAAAATCAATAAAAGTAATTCAAAACAAATAGGGTAACATAAAGCGAATTGTTGCGTTACAGACAAAATTCCAATGCATTAGATCTATCAGCCAAATATCTCGTAGGCGCCTAATATCTATATTGTAGGTACGTATCCTTTATAATCATTATCATCATCATCATCAGCCTGATAGTAGGTACCCACTGCTGAGTATAGGCCTCCTTTCCTTTACGCCTATGTACCCGGTCCTGAGCCGTTCGGATCCATGTAGTCCCCACGATTTTGGCGATAGTCATCGACCCATTTTGACACTGGACGACTCGGATTTTTTCTGCCGGTTCTAGGACACCATTCGGTCAGGATTTTACTCCACCGACCATCATCGCGCCTATGTGTCCTGCCCAATTCCACTTAAGTTCCATCACTCTTGATCCGACGTCTTGGACTTTATAATGCGTCGCTCTAATGACATTTATATGGTTATTAAAAGTATTATTTAATTTCGGTGAACTACTACGGAAACGGCTTATCATTGTTTATATTCCTCTTGCATAGATATGAATGCAATTAGCATTTGCTCATTTAAAGGGCAATTTGCATAGAGAGATAGCACTATCTCTGTTCCACAAACACGATTGCATGTTGTCGTAGGTCACTACGTCTGAACTATCATATACACAACACTACTGGACAAAGAAAAAGAACGTAGGTAGTTGTTTGTTAAACCAGTTAATATACTTGTTAAAACAAATAACCTCTATTCATAATTTGGGATATATAACTTTATAAGGAAAATATTCTAATATGTAGCAAAGGACAAAGAAACGAGGTACAAGTGTTACCTTGGTGAAACAGAATATCTATCTACCTAACATTTATTTGTATCAAATCTAGAATATTCTCTGGATGATATCGCATTTTCATAAAATAATCTTATGCTATCAAAATTCATTGACATTTCGTGTTTTCTTTTGTGTATGTATAGAACACCACTTGAATCGTATAGTATAGTTCCTATTTCCAAGTTTAACATTCGCATGGTGCGTGGTTTCACAAAAGGAACACGTTAATTAACCAATAAACGTCTTCATAGTCCAGGACGTTCCGAATTTAGGCGAGTATAAGATTAAAAATAATGTTGGCTTTGGAAAGGAAGCCCGAACGTGACGTGTCGGTCGCTGCGCCGACGCCGGAGAACGGGCCGCCTGTTGAGGCAGGCGCGGGACAGACACCGGCCATAACGTCAGCAGAATCAATGGATTTTTATTAATACATATATTTTTTTAGCCTGTGTTACGACGCAGAGGCCTTTGCCCAGCAGTGGGACGCCACTGCTGGGCAAAGGCCTCCCCTAAAAGAACATAATATATATACCTATATTACAAAGATCCTTAATACATAGGTATATAATACAAAAAAAGAAACAACTTGAGAAACCACGTTGGTAGACATGAGAAAGCCAACTAAGCTAAGATAGGGTGAAATCGCAAACATTGGAGCAATATATGGTCCTATATTGCACTGTGATGAGCTGATGATGATATGAGAACAAAAATACCTAATATCCATGGGTTTAGTTTTCAGGGACTCATGTCCTCCAATCTCATCAAGACAAACAAGACTGTGACCCGGAAGACAGTTCTGGAAGATATTGTATAGTTAGAAACATGTTATTGAACAATTTGTTTGTATCCTGTGGATTCGTAGGTAGCACCGTAGACGCTACGGCAGAGAGAGAGAGAGAGAGAGAGAGATAGATAAAAGAAAGCTGGATTTTCTCTTAGTCAACGAATTAACCTGAATCTGCCCATCCATACTAATTAATCTTGTAAATGGGAAAGTGTTCGTGTGTGTCTTTGTTTGTTTGTCCGTCTTTTACTTCAAAACGAAGCGATGAATTCACGTGATTTTTATATGGAGATAGTTGAAGGGATGGAGAGTGACGAGGGTGGAGCATGAATGTTCTCAATTGAATTGTATTAAACCACCTGTATATAACTATGTTTCAAGCCTTAGACAATACAATTTGAAGCAAATAAATGATTTCTGATTACTGATTTCTGACATAGGCTACTTATGTGGCAAACCAAATTCCTCGCGAGCGAAACTGTTCGCGACTGCTATATGTATATTAACAACTTTATACCAGAATATGTGCCTCAACAAGTTATGAATACCAGAATATGTGCATGAACAAGTTAAACTCTGATTCTATTCCTTGAGCTCTGGTATTGTTAGGCTAAAATGCTTGACCTGCATGAAGCTACCAAACTTTTTAGAGGTACACTCTGTCGAATCAACCACTAACTTGTTTCGTGGACAGTACCCCAGTAAATGGCTACTATGTGCGTCACAGGCACATAGCGAGTAACGGGAAGCAGCCGCGGATGCGCTGCGCCCGCGCCGCATCGCTTGTTGACGCAACACCGTTCAACAACAAACACTCCACTCTTTAACAACCACCTTACGGCCGTAACTATCGAATATTTGATAAAAAAGATACATCACCGTCTGCTTAACAGAATTCAATTATTTTATTACCAACACAGAGTAGATTGCACCATTTAATCTTTAAAAAGTTTATCAAACTTCATCACTAAAAAAACTGCTTGTTTTTTCACATTATGGTGGACAAACGAGCAGAGAGCTCGGCTTGTTAGTATAAATTATATAAGTCCCATTCTAAATACAGTGTCCCACAACTACAGTATGTTCTAGAAGAGACAAAATCAAAATTTGTTCTAAATCAATTTAGCATTCTGCGTCTAGGTGAGAGATCACCTATATTACATTTAAAAAAATAAGTACGTACTCTATATTATTTCTCAACAAATCCAGATTGCCAATAATGAATTATTAGATACGCGTTTGCAGGCTTTGCAACGTGGACTAAAGATTTTCCGTAGGAATGTGCCGTTTTCCCCTAGTAAAAAGTTAAATTACAAGTACACTTAAATACAAATCTTCCGTCTTCATAAATACCTATTGAAGAAAAGCTAATAATAATAAATACCTATGGTCTATACCAATTACGAAATAACCTATATACCTATGTATAAATTAGTAAAAGAAAAGTCCAATTCAATCTTCACAATCTGGTTCTCGAATGTTCTCGTTTTTCGATCGATCGCTCAATGAGCACAGTAAGTAACGACCGCGTCATAACTGGGACTAATTCGTCATAATTATGACGTGATTATGTTCGACCATGACATCCTCAAATCGGCAATGAGTGATTTTTAGCATGTTTGACATTGTTTTGATGAGTGCAGATGGTTCATGATTAAGCAGTCGTTAACTACTTAGGGCCGATTATTTGATCCGTAGTTAAACTGAACTAATGGTTTAAAAAAGTAATCAATGGTCAAAGGTCGCCAAAATATGGTTTTTTAACATTAGTTAGCTTAACTAATTGTTATATGACAAGAAATTACGTCACTTTGCTTATTGGTTAGACGGTTAACTATAGTTAAGGTAACTATGGATCATAAAATTTCCCTTAGAGTGTCCATCTGATATTTTACAGGAAAATGTACCTAATAGTAGGCAGTTATTCACGTTGACCTAATCATATAATGCCGTAAATGTATAAAATACTTAGATACTTATTTCTATTTTAGTCATGAATGAGTTCAATGAACGGTGAAAACTTTGTATATAAAATTGTAAGTAGGTACCGAATAATGACCGGTATAAAGATGCTATAGCTACGATCCTAGAACCTCTTCCACTACCGTTTGCAAAAGTAAGTATATGTACAGGCTGTACCAAGAAGTACGATCGCAGTAATAAAAATAAACGTGATTTTAAGCAACGTTTAACCCACAAACTCATCTTGCGTATCACGTTATTCTAATCCCGACTGTGCTAACATATTAGTGTGTCATGCTAGTAATAGATTACTGTAACAGTAGAGGTTAAAACTATCATCCAAAAAGCAAATACCCCGACGGGTGACTAAATAGTTAAATCCGGTTGGAGCTTCGACCGAGCGAAGTTGGTTAGCGAGTTTCGGCAGGGCCGCGCGGGGCAAGGACCACAGGGGCGGGGGAGGCTCAGAAGTGCAATGTCCTCGCCAACATCGTGGATGCCTTGCCCGCTCCTTCCCTATCTACAGACGTGTCGAAGTTTTTATGGAAAAATACGCTCGAGATGAGGAATGTTCTGCCGCGATAGAAGACACGGATTAGATTCACTCACATTGAGTATGTACCTATCTCCTTAATATAAATTTGGTTCTTCTAATGCATCATATTTTTATTTAAACTATCACTATAGCAAGGGTGACGCATACTCCTGATTAGATTATCTTCCATATAATTGATAATGATAACGCATATGTATTAGGGTGAATCTACCTATCATTTACTTGAATCGTATATACAGAATGGCAGTTAATTAGTGGCATTTGTCCCCTACCGGTGTCGATGACCAAACTTAAGGGAAGCTGAAACCATAAAAGTGGCCACCAACGTGGGGGTGAATCCTGTTATTATTTTACTCAGGCATCTTTTACGAGCCAACTTTTAGATCGATAAAACATCGATAATTTAAATAAATAACCATCTCCACCAAACACGTTTCCAAGTCAAGTCCACATTGCAATATCTACATACTACGAGAAGCTTGGATATGGACCTATGATACGATAAATATACAAAAATTGACCTAAATTTACTAATGGGTTTCCTTAAATTCAAATTCATGAAAATTTAAGTCAGGTGCAAGTTCATTTAACGTAAACTTTAATAAACAAGTAGTCTTTTATATTTTACCGTTTGGTACTTAGACAATCCTGTCTACACTTCTCCTTGATATTTTTGTCAGCTATTTGTCAAATATTTTGAGATGTAAATGTAAATTTAAAACGCATAGAATTCCGTAAAGATTAGTTTTTTGTTGTGAAGGCATATTTATTGAAAAGCCTGTTTACAAGAATGTGATGTTGATAACCGAGTCATTGTATTGATTGCTAATGAATGTTATTAAATCACAATTTGGTGAATTCGTTACTGTTTACAATAGGATGTCGTATATGCACAATCCCTACACAGTCAAAACTTGAATGAGTAAATCTCGTAGTTTACAAGTCTTATTCTTATGGCATTGAGAGAATTTTGGCGAAATTTTGTAACATAATAATTTTATTAGAAGCAGTTGAATGGTAATTTCCACTAGCAAGGAGTCTAGACGAGTACAAATATTGGTGGCGCGAAGAAGGGTCCTTATCGCAGTTTTGACTAACGAGTTCTACGCACATCGCGGTTTTATCTCGCGCGTTTTAATGGACTATTCGCAATTAAGAATCGATTAAACAGCCCAGCAGTCACGTTTGCTAACATTTGTGCTGATAAAGAGTAACTGTATATTATCAGTAACTGCATGTTGCATCAGTTTTGCGCCGTTACTCCATTGCTTCAATCAGATAATAGTCCAAGAATAGCGTCTCTATTGCTAATTTGGTAATTGTGTTATATAAGATGAGTCTCCGTGATACAACTTTGTTTGCTTTTTTTAGTAATTCATACTTTTCATTTAAAGTACATAAACCAAAATACCAATTAGTACTGAAATTATCGTTACTAAAAAAGTATTATCAAAGCAGTTTTTAGGTGTTTTCAGGTAGGTAAGATGTTTGGCGTAAGGATCAGTTGAGAAATCGTAATTATGTTGTGTATAGTATCCTATTATTCATAATGTAAGTTTTAGTACCTACTTCATTTAATTTGGTTAATGCTGAATAAGAGGAAATATCCAGTAAAATCAAAAGCAAAATGGCGGACGGGCTCGAGTTGGTTTGGTCGGACGAGTGCAATGTGTTGTGGGGGCGGCGAGCGAGGAGGGGGGGGGGGGGGGGGGGACATCGCTGCAGAGACTTGACCTTGGGGCAGGATCGAGTGAGTGTCGCGGTCCCTGACCTGACTATTTCGAGTGGCAAGTGCGTCGATGCCGCTGCATGCAATGTGCATACCGAAATAACCGCCTGCCGCCCCGCGCCCACGCCCCGCAGGATGCAGCCTTATAGCCATGCATGGCACGCCTATCACGCACACACGAGCACGACGCCTTGTTCGGGTTAATCCTTTCATCAAAGATTACGAACGAAGTAGACATGTTTCTGGTGAAATATCAATCAACGAAAGGTTAGTTTAAATCTTCAGCAGCTTAGATTTATACTCATTTATTCGTATTTACAATATAACAAATACCAATATTATCACAACTGCGGAATGAATACTTTTATGGAAAGTTAATTGAGACTTAATAGACTTACATATGCAGTAATTTTACTTTTGACGAGTAGGTTTATTTAAAATATTTTGAGAGTTTGCAAGCTGACTGAAACTCAATGAATCTTGATCAAACGAATCGATCATCATTCATTCTTACATTCACACTGGCTATCATCGTAATCAATTAACTGTGGATGGTGTATCTTGTAAATCGTAATCCAATAGACATCTTGCTAATAGTTTTGCAATATATTACATAAAAACTTACTCGTTTAAAAACGTAGAGAAAGCCAATTATCTGATTGGCTGTCCATTAAATAACCTCATGGAATAATATGAATCAAGTCTTATGCCTCTGGGTGAGCAGTTTAATGGTTTAGTGATGCAACTCGAGTCTTGCCTGTTGAGTCATTTTATAAGAGGGGTTGAATCACTCGAGTGGTTCTAATCTAGGCGTCTAGGGGGCAAATTAAAGCTTTCTTAATCTGAAGTGAGGTAGTATTTTGAAATTTTCCGCAAATTAACAGGTTGAGTTGATTTTTTTTTACTCGAGTACCTATTTCCATTATTTTTGGCATAAGTAATTTTTCTTGACTTAAAATTTTCGAGAGATCTTCTTTTTCAAGATCGTTGTCATCATTCAGGAGCAGGTTGGTTGACTAAATTAAGCCGACTGGGGATCAAAGCCGAGGCTTTTTACGCTTGGGCACTGCGCCATCGCGCCATCGAGATCGTTTTTCTAGTACACTCATGTTCTGGCCGTCGCCTTTTTGGTACGTAAGTACTCATGTTCAGAGCAGTATTTTGCTGCTTCCAAGTCCATCTCATTGGGGATTGAGGAGTAACTCGAGTAATAATGGGCTAACTACGCATCACTAGGCGTAACCGCGATAAATGTCTGTTCGATAGTATAATGTAAGGTTTGGAAAATGGTGAGAGCGCCGCCTCGGTGTGATGGACGAGGGAAAGGGTCCGTTCAAGGCTGCAGTCGCTGCACTTTCACGAGAAGTGGCACACCGCCATTATGCATCCATTATATGTGCCGGTGCATAGGGCTATCTCCCCGGGATACCTCCAGCATAGCATCCGATAAATATTCCATTATCCTATTTTGTATATGGTTAGTCTGTTCTTACAAATAAACCATCATTCTAGGAATACCTACCTGTAGGTATAGCTTTATATTTTGACTTCATGTATTTCTGCCCTGCGTCATTATTTAATTTAAGATTTTTTAAAAAAAGGTATGATTAATATTTTTCTAATCAATAGCTCATCAAAAGGTATATCAGAAGACTTGTCGAAAATAGATGAGCCGTTTTTGAAAAAACAAATACTTACACAAAAATTACATACAGAAATCATAATTAAAAATTAAATTGACGTTCAAATATTTGGTTCCTTTAGAAGACAAAAAGTATGAATTAAAAATTTTAAAAGAACACTAAATATCAGTGCAGATAAACCTGGCCTTTTTTATCCAAAAAAATAAGAAGAAGCCATTTACTTGATTAAAAACAATTCAGTTGACATTAATTTTTCCTTTTATATTTTTTTTCAGATAGGTAAATAAATATTTTTAAAAGCATATAAGTGCAGGTCAACCTGGCAGTTTTACCGAAAAAATAAGGAGAAGCCACAAACTAAGTAGAAGATACTACGGAGAAGCAATGTTCAATGACTAATGATAAAACAGAATACACTTTGTTTTTGTTTTTCTCTAAGGCTTTTTATATTTTTTCTGGCATACCAGCCAGTTAAATTTTGGCAAAGAGTTCTAAGTCAATTTTATTATATCCTTCACTTTTTTAAAGGTATCTTAACTGCGAATTTACTACAAAACAACTTAAAGTGCATTTACACATACACTCGTATTCTCCGAGCAATTAAGCAGGGTAAGCTAGCGCCTTATGAACAAATCAACTTTTCATTCAACACATTCATTGTTGATTGAAGGAACAACTCAACACTGTCAGGATGCTTCTTCCTAACTAACTTCTAAATTAAGTAGGAGATATTTATCAGGTAGAGCTTTTATGTGAATACGACTCATACACCTCTCACCCATAGCCCTTAAAAGTTTACTTAATTTTTTTTATATCTATGGAGACTAATAGGTATTTCGTCGGCACTTTATATTATATTTGCCATAATTATAATAAGTAAAGAAAGCAACCCTAGCTTTCCACAGCTTGCATCTGACTCCGCCCGGCTCACGTCCAGCCGCCCACACAACCGTCAAAACCTACCGTCTCCCAAGGAAACGGCATTTAAGTCCGCGTGTGTTGCTTTCTATCTCAATAACTATTAATTAATTGATTTTTATTAGTGTCATAGAATTATGTATACTTAAATATAACTGGCTAAGAAACAAAAGAAAGTGTATCACTTGACCATCATAATTGACGTTTAATTTGATATGAGTCCCATCGGAACCATCGGACCCATACTTTAACAATAGGTGCAATAATGCGCCCCCCCACCCTCCATGCTCGTAGACAAACAGTGCAACGCCAGAGTGCGCATCGGACGTAGGATATCCAAGCATTAAATGAGAAAGTCGGACATTGTAAGAAATAAGTAGATGAAAAAAAAGATGCTAAGTCTCCTTAGAAGTCCTCAGAGTAATATTCAACTTATATTTTTGTAAAAAGAAATTCTTGAACGGAGATGTCATGATGGTATTTGGCAGCTCCTTGTCCTCGAATTCTTAATAGCCTTCATATCAAAAATAGTCTGGTCGCGAAGTTTAGCGCAAGGTGCGTGCATGAAAGATATAATAGTTTATAGATTAGGTTTAGTTAAATCAAGTTATTATAGACATCATCGACCATCCATCTATATTAACCGTTCACAGCTGAACAGAGACCTCCTTCATATTACGCTACAGATTCATTCAGATCATCTCATCTAGTAACTTCTTGTAGTTTAGTCCTCATTAGTCCAAGTGCAGGTACAATGGCAGGGCACTATCGGGTCCTGTGTAATCTGTAATTGACTTATATAGTACTTTATGAGGAAAAATCCGGACATGTCCGGCTCAAAACCAACTATCTGCGTACTCTACCGGGTAATCGGGTGCGCCGGCGCAGTCGCATCGCAGCTCAAGGTCACTGGCCAGCGCAGGCGACGGCGTCGCGGCCCATTGAACGATTTTAACACTGTCACAGCCCACGATGCACCGCTGCAACGATTTTATACAACGTGTTAGATGCTACGTGTGATTCTCGTATGTTTCTTTACACGAAGTGAGGAAGAGAATGAACAAATGGAAAGTCGACAGAACGCATTGCACCAGCCACAACGCACACGTTACATTTCGTCCCAGCTTAAAAATCCAAACTGATTTTAGGGATTCAAATGCCTTTAATTTAGGTATGTTCAGGAAAATTAAATCTGTAAATAATAAGTAGAATTAATCAGATGGACGTAATTTTAATATAGATTTTATATCTAACAAGCACAGCACAAGTCTCAGAGTGCTTCGGTACGCCAACCGTATTTTTTTATTATTTTGGCTTGTTAGTTTTTTGGAAAAAAAATGCTATCGGAATTACCAACGATCAGACAAGACGTCACAGAAAACAATCAACTTAGAATGTTGTATGCGTTGCCGGTTTCAGGGTAGTGGATTCGGCGTCCGGGTGCGGCCATCGACCTGCCCGATTTTTGTCGCACTGATCGACATAATATGGGGTCTACGCACGATCCGCATTAACAAAAATACTCGTACATGTGTCTTTATAGAACTTACTGTTTCTTCAGCATTGTGCTTCAGCTAAGTATGATCTACGTTAAAGACGCTAAGGTGGGGGTGGCAGGGTAGCGACTTCAAGCCTCGGCGTTCGGGAGCGGCCATTGACCTGCCCGATCTCCCCGCATTAGCATACCGACCGATATCCAACCATGTGCCTGCGCACGATCCGCACGGACGGAATGTGACTAAGTCTCCCTTCATTAGGACAACTGACTCTTTTGCTGCCCTCGCTGAAATCTATCAATTTGATATAATTTTGGGTTCTTTAATCAACGGAATCTATCTATATGACAGGCTGCTCAATTGTCTATTTGCTTTATTAAATTTACTAGGGACAAGAAAATTAGTGACGCAACCACATAGATTTAAAAGGAATTAAACAAAAAAACTTAAATTCACACAAGCTCTTCTATATTTTTTTATTTGCAAAACTAAATGTACGTTACATGTTGCGGATGGTACCTAAAAATGTCAAAAAGTCACTTTTTGTAAAATAAGGTACTAGAGTTTGAGAAATCTAAAAATAGCATCTATCTTACCCTACTTAGCTTTCTACACTTTCGAGTTAGACTCAAAAAATTACATTGAAGTTCAATCACAGTTATTATTTGAAATGGTCGTTGAGTATTATACAAAAATTTCTACTATAAAAGTTTTGTTATTATCCTATTTGTGGGTGCATTTTATGACATCCTAATCATACGCACTACGCTAATAGGTAATTGACGCATCTAATTTCCAGCGTACGCACAAAATATTTCCTTATTCTATTTAGGCCAGATGCTGATTGCTGCCATTGCTGGCTCAAATAGTTCACATTAGCTAGATTTCTTAATGTGTGCGCATGGGCATACGTCGTGAGCGCGGAATGCGGCGAGTTGATATAATTTTGGGTCCGTCGCATTTGATAAAGAGATCAAGTTCAAGGGGCAATATCTCATATGAACTCGAGGAAAAATTTAATATTATGAACTTTATTCTGCCTAAACGATCAACTTAAAAGGCGCTAGCATACCCTGCTTAATTGCTCGGAGAATACGAGTGTATGTGTAAGCGCACTTTAAGTGGGTTTGTAGTAAAGTCGCAGTTAAGATTCCTTTTAAAAAGTGAAGCATTGGTAGAGTTAGCTTAATAGGCTTGTATACATAATGATTTCTGATTTTTGATGCTAGAATCGGTACAGTATGTTTGAGAAGCGATGGACGATGATAGCTACCATCTTCCACTGAGATAAGAATTCCGCTTTTCCATTTCGAGCATACATCTCTGGAATTTTCAAATCTATGTGCTTATTTCTACCATTCACTCGGCGGTAAGGGAAAATATAAATAAATATTTCACAACATCACATACATTGATCTGACTCCGAAATAGTTAGCTCAAGCAACTGTGTTACATACATTGATCTGACTCCGAAATAGTTAGCTCAAGCAACTGTGTTACGGATATCAGAACCAACAGCGGAATTACAAATATATACATATAATACTTTTATTTTGTAAATACATACTTATAATACATAGAAACACCCAGACCAATACAAATAAACATGTTCATGCACACAAATATTTGTACTGTGCGGGGATCGAACCCGCAACCCTTGGACCAAAGGCAGCGTTCACTACCACTGTTCCAAATTGATCGTTATATATCGTGAGGACACCCGTGCACGTTTCGGATAGTTTCTCAAAACTGTGGATACCCACAAAGGTTGAGATCTACCCAATTATTCTAAACGTGTAACCGTGAGCCAGTTGGTCTGGTTCCCCTGTTAAAGGGTTGCAATGGCCAGACGACAACTTCATTGCAATTTGTAATCCTCTAGGCTCCGAAGCGTTAGCTCTCATTAGTCAGCGTTTACCTACCAACCGTCAACGATAGTAGATGATGAGAGCTGATCAAGAGATTCGGCGGGTAGGACTAAAACAAGCCGTGTGTCTAGTGGTTTTTTTAGTGTACAAATTTGGTGTTTATTTGTGCAGTGAAGTGCCGAAAAGTGATCCTAATAATAAGAATCATTGAATTGTTTCGTTTTTAACACTGCTATTGTGTGTCGAGTGAGTTGTCTCATGACAATTTGCTTTGACCTAATAGAGTCTTAAAACCCACGATTGCTTTTAGAGTGATATCCACTGAATCCTACCTACGTAGATAAAACGTAAAACACCGGCGTTTATTGAGTGACTGTGACTTTGACTGACTTCGACTGTTGACTACCTATAAAAAAAGAGAGCTGATCAATAAATAGTTCTGTCGATATAATTATGACTGTTGAATAAACACAAATTGAACTTTCAAATGTACGCATTTACGCAATGAAAGTTTCTTAGAATCGTCAATTTGTTTACAACCTTCATAATCGAGTTCGGTAGCATTATTGTCACACCCCAACAAAGCGTTTATTGTATCCCGAGGAAGCATCGTAAACAGATTTGCATCTATTTGCATACACCGCATTATATTGTGAATGGCACTTGTATTCGCGTTGTGAGCTTTTTTGGACCCGAGGGTCGGGCACCCTCGCCGCAATAAAAGATTCCATTTCGTACCTGCGAAGTCGATTTTTTTATAGCTGCGCTTTTGACAAAGTCATAAAACTAGTCATTGCGTAATTTTCTGCATTGTGTAAACCCTTTCCGTTTGTTTTTACGATACCCCTTTTATGCATCTTGCGTCGGCGTCTTTGCGGAGATCTGCAACATTTGAGGTCTGTTGTAAAGTAATAAAAATTGCGCTATTCTCCGCAGAAACGTGCTAAAGGGTTTAATGTTGCGGCCGGAGGTTTCTCTTTTCTTTATCTGACAATATGTGCGTAAGAAAGCATTAAGGGCCGTAACGGGACATTTTAAAATGCCCATTTCACCCTTTCCTAATGGAAAGTACGGCGCTGTGATGATAAGTATAATGTCTCTACTGGAGTATTACATTTATCGCAAGTTGAACATTGTTTATAGCTTTAAATGCTTTATGTTACTTGCTTCACTCTTTTTGTAAAAGGTAACATTTCTATTTGTTTTTAATCTGAAATAAAAATCAATATTATGATAATGATTTTATTTCTTGTTATTTGCAATTATATTTTCTCAGTTTTTATTCATATCAATAGAAAATAAATTAATATTTTATTGATAAATCGATCAAGTAAAGCAGATATAGAATTCTATTTAATTTGGGCATGCATTAAATTCAGGTCCATATAAATAAAATAACTGAAATTATTTCATTTAACTACCTCAAACTTACTTTAATCATGCAGTGTTGCATAGATTCTTTTATTAATAGAATTATCTCGTGAGAATAATTGCAAACCAGTGATAGGCACAAGAAAGAATTTCTGTTTTGTATGTAAAAGAATTTTACAATAGCCAACAATTTTAAAAAGCCCAAAGTTAGATTGGCTAATTGTAAAAAATCAACAAAGAACCTCTAACTGTTTCTGCGAGATAAAACTTTCTAAATGAATAAGTTTACCCGCAACGGCGCTTGCGCACAAAGAGGCCGACATTTTATATCATTGCTTTCAACCGAGCCGCCTTTGTGGCCCCTTTCGCCGACCACCCTGAGGATTTGCACAACTCTCCCGCTTATCACCTCCAAACCTAACGGGTCCTAACACCTTCGCACAAAGAAAGAAGTGTGCATGCGTTTTTAAGATGTTGGGAACAAAGTGTACAAAGTTCGTAAAGATGCATGTAAGAAATACCACACGACCTAGATTACTACAAGTTTTCACAGATAACACATTTATTGCATTACCTACATTAATATGAATTCTTAACAATCATTGTCATGTATAACACAAAACATTTTAGCACAATGGCTTTAAAAAGAATAGATATGTGTATTTCATGTATGTTACTATGGTTTACTTTAATGCAATCATTAGACAGGTATTGACCGACTTTTATCGGAGGAACATCGCCAACAAATTCGTAATAGTTTGATAAAATATCGTCTAAATGAAAATCGATTGTACTAAAATGGGTCCCAGAGAAAACAACGGACGATGTCCATCCATCAACATGGCAATCAGATGTACCTGTATAAATC
Organism: Marasmia exigua; assembly: GCA_019059595.1. NCBI lineage: Eukaryota > Metazoa > Arthropoda > Insecta > Lepidoptera > Crambidae > Marasmia > Marasmia exigua. Next base: position 20,498,531 of record CM032465.1, on the reverse strand, counting down.
GCCTTCGTCCATTACGATAGCCACAACAATTTGAAGAGAGGGCATAGAAAAACATTTTACTGTTTGACATGGTCGAGGCAAATGACAAAAGTCAATCTACACATCAATCGCCAAACATTGGAAATTCGGGAGGTAGCACGCGACTACTCAATAATGCACGAAATATCGATGTGGGGCATCGCCACCTCGCCGGACGCCACCCCGTGCGTAGATACCACATGGCATTTTAAACATCGGACTATAATGACCCATGAGTGCGTGGGGCTACATTTCAAAACAATTGTAGGTAAATTATTTTGCAACATTTTCCAACAAAGTATAACCATCACTTCGACTTGTCATTCCCGTTGCGTCGAAAGCTATCCCAACTCGGATTCGGAGCCCAAAGAATAATATCTGTAAGCGATTTCATAAACGTTTCTTCCAATAAACACGTACTTACTGACTTTAGCAGTAAATCGTATGACTTTTACTGTCATTCACAGTGGCTTCTTTCAATTTTTCCTTGTAACTACAAATCCGAACAGATACGACCTGGTGTTCTTCAAGGAAAGAGCTTATTTAGGAGTCGGCAACGCATCTGTAATGCCTCATGTGTTGCAGATATCCATGGGCGGCGGTGATAACTTGCGACTCGGGTCGTCGCGAGCCATCTGCTCGTTTGTTTGCCATAAGTTAAAAAAAGACCAATCCGCTTAAAAGTTACCTAAACATTTAAGGAATAGTTTTCAATAAGATATTTGCCGAAGCATCATGAGCTTTGTACGTAATCGGCTGAAAAGTAGAGCACTTGTCTACTAAATTGTTGCTACGTGTGTCCATGGGCGGCAGCAATTGCTTACCATCAGGTGATACGTCTGCTCGTCTGGCACCTATCACATAAAAAAACCAAGAACACAACAAAAGCTGAAGTCTCATTAAGTTAATATATCTTTGTTTTTCTTGTCACAGCATGTTTTACACGTGCCTATTAGTTGTAGGAAGGTAACCTGTCAAGGAACAAGTATTGACTTTGGTGACCCGAGGCTCGTGGCCAAAACCTACGGGCGGCAGTGGGTGTAGGGGGTTGCCAAATGATACGTACATCAATTATTCACACTAATTTCCCCAGCACATTTGCGTGTCGAAGACAAATAGTCGCCGTCCAAACGCAGGGCCGAAACATCTCTCTATAATTATGAATACTTAGCAAAGGCCCTCGTTCAATCATTGAATGGCCATTGTAAATTCTCTTTGGTAATTAATGTACTAGTAGACTATCGCCTAATTTTCGATTACTACGAAAGCTTTCCATGTTGTACAATAATTCACAATTATCTTACCCAGCAGTGGCTTTTATATCAGGTCCAAGAAACATGTTTTCCTAATAATACTGCGTCGTATTTGTTAGTTCCGCCCACATCACTTATGCAGAGGCATTCCTAAGAACCGCTTCTCGTCCATCAATAATCGCGTTTGGCATATTATAATCAAGTCATAAAGGCTAAGGTCCACCTGGATGCCTATCTAGAAAACCTATTTCAGTTAAGAATAAGTCCCCGTTGGAAGGTAAACTAATTTTAGTTTTCATAGGAAAACCTCTTAGAATCCTTACAGAAATTGGAGAGTCGATTTATGCGTGTGTTAATTCCAACGTTGAGAAATGTTACCTCAGTCCATTTACTCTGACCCGCGAATGCTTATGGAAAGGACCACGAAGTACTTTCCAAAGCATTCTCGGCCTGGTAAGCACCAAGCAACATGACTCCATGGGTGAGGGAGAATCGTAGGAGCCATGTTGGGTACGAAACTATTTCTGGATAGCTTCACCTCCGAAGAATTATCGAGTATGTCTAAGTCATTCGGCCTATTGAAGCCCGGGCTGGCGGTTTTCTCCTTGTGAGACGAAAGACATTTTCATCTTGACTGGCATATGGAAGTATCGTTTCCATATACGCCGAGGGGTGGCGCGGTGGTGCTACTAGAGCCACCACTGCTCAATTATTCAGCGCGCGTATTTTGGTCACGAGGACGCTCGGCCAACAACGGCCCGCGCGTTCTCAGCCATCGATATGTACTTCAAGGGGTTGATCCAATAAATTATAAATTCATTTATTCAGGACATAGAATGCTTCCTAAATGACAACATCGCGATGGAACGCAAATGTCACAGAATAGGGCATTCTCTCTATTCTTGGCTCTCCACCCTGGAATTTCATATTCAGGCCTCTACTGTAAAAACGTTTAAATAAGAAGGAGGTGCATTATTTACCAGCTGTACTATCTCAGTACTTAGTCTAAAACGAACATGTACTGTACTAACCTGATACGAATTGTGGAGTCACTCATTTGCCAGTCCTGATTTTTTAATGTAGAGCTACTATAGGTAATCAACAGTGAAATTACACTTGCGACAGAGTGCTAATACAACGCAAATACTCGATTTGATTTGTATATTGCTTCGACTTTGCATCAGAATATATCTATCTAGTTCACTTATAATTCCGTGTTCGTAAACACAATGTATAACGCCGCTGGCTAAAAGTTAGCAGGAAGTGATACATGCTTTTATTAATTTTAAGTATGATTCGATATCAATTACCTACCTACAAAACTATCTTATGAAAATTCAATCTCCTTGAATTGCTACATCGGAAGTGACGGTAACATATTACGAATATCCGAAAATTAATCACTCACGTGTTATGGTAGGTACCAGTTTTCCGACCTTTCGGATTTGGTACTTACTAATTTGTGTTTATCTCACATAAAATGTCTACATATTAGCGTTAGCGGGAAGCCTTGGCCTCAAAATCCCGCGCAGCCTCGAAACCTGTGTTGTTCAACAATCTGTTTATGTTAAAAATATCGCGACTGAATGGATAATGTTTCGTTAACAGCCAGTTTTGTGTGTTTATTTTGCACATTGAAACTATTCTTTTCCTCGATATTTTTGACTGCAGCGTCTGTTTGAAGCAAGAGTTGCTTATATTATCTACTATCATTGAAGCTATTTAACTTGACCTTATTTGATTCAACTTGTTAGTTTATTGGTGGCGAAGACTTTATCATAGGGATTAGAAAGATAAAATAATAATCTAACGTCGAAAACTGATAAATTTGGCGCTTCAAAATCAGAGAACTGTTGGAAGAGTAGGTATTTTCGGTACCAGGGCGCCAGCAGCGTTATCTCGGCTGGCTGTCAATGTGTGCGGTTCGCGATTCGCGAATGTGCTCATGTGTTCCGCTTATGTACTGATCGGCACCGCCTCCTCGCGAACTGGTTGCCAAAGTGAGTCATCGCTTGAGCGATTTCAATGGACCTGACTATAATATATAATGAATTGGGTTCCGTATTTTGGTCATGTGAAATGTATGAATATACTTTTATTCTAGCCAAAACATAAACTAGCTATTACGTACCACTACAACAAATGCGGCCTTATTATTACTCTGAGCGAACTCTTCCAGGCCAGCTTAGTAAAGGTAAAAGATAATTAATTCTTATGTTTTCTTATTATTGATGACACCTAGTCATCAATTATCATCATATTATAAATAATTTATCTATTGTACCTATGAATTTCATTAAAACGTTCAAAAACCTATTATTTTGCGTTATGGGAGGAAAAATATTATGAAATAGTTTTTTTGTACAGGCCTTTCCATTAACAAATTATTTTATTTATTCCTGCTGCAACTTAGATTAGGGTACCTACTTATTTTTTTAGTGTTAATATTCTTTTAAATCGTGTTCTATGATCGATGTTGAACCTGTAATGCACTAATATATTTTTTGGGATGATTTGTAATATGTTACTGTGTAAATCTTCTGTTACATAATTGTTTTCATTAAAATTTATTGCGGATTTTTCTTTTTTATTTGTCGAAACTTTATTTTTTTGCCATAATCCAATTTTGATTAAAGAGAAATATCCGAAGTTAACGTATATTGCATGTGTTTGTATAAATATGCATAGTCCTTATTTATCATATTAATTTTTACCAAGCTCCAAGGTAGCAAATTAATATTAATCAAATCTGAATGTAAACCTCGATCCACAGGTATTTAATTTTCCAGAATACTCGCGACGCTGACAAGTCGGTAACGAGGCGAGCGACGGCGAAGGCCGGCTACAGAATCTGCAGAGAATGAATAACGTAACTTTGAATATTAACGAAGTACGTATGTTAATTTGTTTATTTTACCTATATTGTTTTAACTTTGTAACCAATGGAGGTAGATGGCAGTATTTTTAAGGTTAAAGTAGTCAATGTATCTTTCTGACTGAATAGGTATGTAAGTAATTTTTTTACTCGTAGTTACGAACTCTAGTCAATGTTATTATTTAAATATCGTTAAATATTAATATATTTCGTAGGGAGCAAATATTGATAAGTAGAATTAAGTTAATTTAAAATATACATGCTAAAGAATTAGTATAATTTTAGTGAAACTAACTGTTTATCAACAAATAATATCTGTAAGTGTACCTAAAGCTATGCAAATAAATATTTGAAGTTTACTTGAGTATGATATCTAAGGGTTTTTTTTATTAAATTGCGAAACCCTAATGTGTAAAATGGTATATAAAGTGAGTCAGTGTAGTACATAGAATATTTTAAAGCTTCTTGCGAACTTCTGTTATCCTGGTACACGTTTGTGCGTACATTGTCAGATCAACAATGTTATTATTACAAAATTGCAATTACTAGAAATGTTATGCTAAACAAACACTTCTTCATAGAAATGAATATAGAACAATCTTATGATTTAAAGAAATAAGTTGATAACTAAGGTACACGCTGTTAACATTTCACTGCGAGAATAAAACGGACTGATATTTCTTATTATAATGTTCCATTAACCGTTATAACAAATATGAGCATCTATTGTATTGTCTTTGAATTAAATTATAGGTAAGTACCTAATATATCTCACTTGCACGACATGCGCCACAAATACAAACAACCCGCCAAAGATCAATCAAAGGAGTCAACCTTGACTGTGAGCACTTTTCCGGCAAAACACAAGCACCTCCCACTCGGTCATGCTGCCCTAGTACAATTGTGCGAAACTGACGTAATTCACGCCCGCTGATCCAACAATACGGCACAATACAGGTGTTTTTGCAGGCACGCGCCATCTCGCCAATACGCCTATTGTTGTGTCATCATTACGCTGGCTGCACAACAAAGGTGGACGCTGCACTGTTTGTGCGAACTTGCACTTCTTTGTAGGTCGGGGATGCCCGTCCATTCATGGTGGATTAGCATGCGAATACTTGCGAACAGGTCGTTGGCCTTCATGCGTTTGTAAATGATCACACTAAATGTGTTTGTGTGTGTAAATCTCGGCGCTCTACAGTTTCTGTCTGTCTTTCTCTTTCTTACGAAGATTTCTTGTTCTAGCAGATTATAAATAGCAAATAGTTTTTTATAATATTTTTCATACATAAATTACTTAACATTTAGGCCGGGAAAAAAGCCAATCGATCCTTTTTTTCTTTACTAATGTCACTTTAATTGCAATAATTGTTTTTTCTCAATTTGATCCAAATCTATTCAATACTATTATGATGATTTTCCTAAATAATTACTTAATCAATTACAAGGGTGCCGTCTTTTAAATTGAGACGCATTTGCAGATGGAGTTTTAATCACCTCTAATTGTCACTTCGGAGATAAAACCGACGAAAGTCCATCGGAAATATTTTATGTTAGCAAATTTGATGTGCAGTAACAGCACGCAGTCGGCCTTATCGCGCCATTCGCGTTATCGGACGAACGCGTTTTATCGGCGGGTACGCACGACGTGTGCGATGCGTTTCGCGCGCGCGCGTCAGTGTTGCCTTCACGATGTACGAATGAGTGCTAGGTGCATGTATTGCCCTCTCAATAACTAAGGTTATCCCTAGTATTATGGAAACCAGAAACAACGAAGGTACTACAAATACACGCACATGGAAATAAACATATAATCAACTCAAAAAATGTTGTTTTGTAAAGTTTGTAAGTTAAAGTTACGTTTATATGGTTTAAAATCTCATAACAACATTTTATGAATTCCTCGTAAATACGTACTATGTACATACATACGCACATACATACATACCTACGTACATACGCACTATGTTGATTGTTATGTGCGATCTATTTTCATCAACTAATATTTGTGTTGGTGCGGAAATCGAACCCGCAAACCTTGCGTCTCTACCGCGCTCAAACCACTGAGCTAAACGGGTCGTCAAAATAATCACTGAGTTAACTTCCAATTTACTTATAACTTTCAAAGTAGCTCGTGTTCTTGTTTTGACATCAAAGTCCATGATACCAAAATAGTGATGCAAAAGTTCTAGGTGCATTGCACGCAGTATTTCTAGCGTTAGACTTCGGAAAATAGTGCTACATCTAATATCGCAAGTTCTAAGTTGGCAACACTGAATGCGTACGCGCAGCTCCGCAGACGTTTCGTAAAAGGAACTACTTTCGCAAACGAGTCGGTAAAATTCACCACACGTGAGAAACATTGTGAAATTGCGTTACGCATGCGATAGAGAGCAGCCGTTGCATTGTTGACTAATTTTATACTATAATCTTAAATTACCTATTCCGTGCCTGCTAGGTGAAATATGTCGAAGGAAGGCACTGAAGTGAAGTAGGAGATTTACAGCAGACTCGGCCGATGGTGCATTTTATAGTCACTCGGTCTCACATTCCATGGGATGTAGGTTTGATTCCCACCATGGATAATAGTTATATGATACAAGTTCGCGTTTGTATAGGGCCAAGGTGTATAAAGTATCAGCCTATAAACTGTCCCACTGCAGGGCAAAGGCCTCCATCATAGAAATCAAGTCATCGCGACTATGATGGGATAAGGCTTAATCACCACGCTTGCCAAATGCGGATTGGAGATCACAAACCCGAGCTATGTTCGAAAAATTCTAAACATACTTTTCGCTCGACCTGGGAATCGAACCCAGGACCCCGAGATCACGGCCCGGTACTTAAACCACTAGACCAACAGGGCGTCCTGCCAAGGTGTATATTGAAGTAAAAATATGTTATAATATCCTCCTACTGATTGCGGCTACGGCGGCCAATCTCAACGTTCAGCCACGTACCCAGGATTTATTATAGTGCTCAAGCGTGTGCGCAAACACAAGTGCACTGTTTATTCCCTTACCCTCATATTCCGATGGGACACTACTGTGACCAGAGAGGGATCGAGCGCAGGACCAAATAGCTTAAGCCAGACCAGCAGCGTGCTCTCCGAGGCACGGGGGTACAAGATCGCCAACTTCCAGACTCCGGGCTGCCACTAAGAATTTCTTACCGAAAACTTCGGTACAAATTTTTAGCCCGACCCGGATATCGTACGATACGATACAAAGTATACAAAACTGTCAAATTTCTTCAGTTGGTTTTCACCGTAATGTCAAACACTTTCGGTTCAATATAACTGAAGAATTTTGAGAGATTTTAGTAACCTGATGTGTGACCGTCTGTACATTGGCTGATTCTGATATCCTTACCACGTGTTTAAGAGACCTGGTTTGGGATCTGACTGACCATCTTGAGATTTTGGGCTTGGATCTGTCAGCTAGTCTGAATTTTGGTCGTTAAATTGAGTCCACAGACAAAGCTGCAGCAAAAAAGCGTGTCATCCTTCTATCCATCCTGGAAGGTCAAGCAGCTCTTAAGCTTATATCGAACTCAGTTTCGCTCTTGCTTGGAGTACTGCTGTCATCTCTGGGACGGTTTTGTCCGGTATCAGTTAGACGCTCTGGACTCACTAGAACGACGTGCGAAGAGGCTCTTCAGTGATGACGCATTCTCCGAAGCTGGCCTGCGGAGCCTGGACCACAGTCGACGTGCGGCATGACTCGGTCTTCTACCGGATTCATTTCGGGGAGTGTGCGGAGGTTCTACATAATTTGATCCCCCCCAGCCCATTCATCCGGACGACAAGGCGTGGCGAAGGCTTTCATCCATATGTGGTAGAACTACCTCTTATCCTCACAAAGCGATTCGTTTCCACATTTATAATGCGGACGGCTAAGGAATGGAACTTCCTGCCGAGGTCTGTTTTTCCTGACCACTATAATCTGGACATCTTTAAGGCAAACGTGTATCATCCTAGACCTCACGTTGCTTTCCATCAGGTGCGATTGTGGTCATGCGTTAGCCTATGAACCACTTACTCAATATAAATACCTACTACCAATAATATCCTATTGCAAAATACTTGGAATGCTCAAATAAGTAAAAACATTTTTTTATTTCAACCAGTTAAGATTTTTAAATCAACGGTGATAATGGGTCCAGTTAATTCTGAAAAGAGATAACCGTATCAATACTGTGAAATACATGTGTAGAGAATACAGATAACAAGATGACAAATTGCAATAGATAAACTATGGATGGATTTTATGCATAAAATCTAAAATTTTGCTATGCAGCACGTATTATTTTCTGTTGATTACGATCAATTTATTATCTGCTTACTTCGATCATATCTGGCGGATATCCTAGGTCTATGGATTATCTTAACCGTAAGTTACTATTAAACATTAAAATTTAGCGGGCGAACAATTATTTCGTGAACCTCATGACATGACCGTGCTGTGAAGCGGTGTGACTAGATATTCTTTAAACTAATTATTATCCTAAGGTTATTGCTTCATTTGAAGTTTTTCACCATCTCACCGTGTTTTTCCCGGTTGCGTGCTCTCTCGGACCTCGAGAGGGAAGTACGCGTGAATCATGATCCAGGATCTAGGTTGGTTATGTTTCATTAGAAAGTGACTGAAGGTAAACTAAATTTTTCTCATGGCTCTTCTATTTTATTTTTATATGAGAGGTGGCAGACGAGCAGACGGATCACCTGATGGTAAGCAATTCCGCTGCCCATGGACACCCGCAACACCAGTGAAGTCACAAGTGCGCTGCCAACCTTTTCCCTTTCCTTCCCATTGGGCCTTCGGTAACCTCACTCACACGGCGAAACACAGCGCAGGCGCTGCTTGACGCCGGTCTTCTGTGAGGCAGTGGTATCACTCCGGTCGAACCAGCCCATTCATGCCTAAGCGTGGCTCTCCCACATTTCTATTCGGGGCCCGTTTAAACCATGACCCAGGAATTGATCTGATATTCATCAAAAAATTAAAGCCTTTTGACTTTCGTAACCGATATACAGAAAATCTGACCAAGTGCATAAATCCTCCTAAACTTGGCTACAAGTTTAGAATCATTTTCTTAGTCACTTTGGAAAACTAATCGATACATGCAGGTTTCCTCACAATCGTTTCTTTCGCTGTAAAATGGTATAAATTCGTAAAGTAGATTAGGAAAATCAAGCAGTGCACGCTTAGATTCGATTCTAAGACGTCTCATTTAGTAGGCACATTTCCCACACTTAGGTATTCTTGCTTACTTACTTTAATAATGCTCTGCAAAAAAGGATATGATTCTCAAACACCAAAAAACTACTCGAGAAAAAAGCCGTCTTCTGAAATACTCAAAGATTATTTATAAAAAAATATTACTGGGGAAAATATACATCTGTTACAATGCTCAAACGACATGAACAGTTTACGCGCGGACAAAAGGATCAAGTCATATTTGCCAACAAAATAGTCATGGGCAATCTTTTCGTGATATAAAAATGAGAAAAGGGGTTTATGCTAAGCCTTTTGATGCGGGTCCAATTGAGTATGGACAGGAGGACACATTCGCTTGTTTTTTTGCTATTATTTGAATAATAAAACTGTCAGTTCATTTTATCCATAAGTGATATTTATTTTTTATAAATTCAGTGAGGGTTGTGCCGCAAAAATAGGATTGTCAGAATAGGATATAAGCTGAATCATTCAACTTGATTATTAATTCTTTTATCAATATTTTGTTTCTTTCTATATTATGTCTTTAGATAAAATCATTCATTGACTATGGGTAAGAGAGAGAGAGAGAGTGGCTTCTTTTCATTAGTGCTGCAGCAGGTCGGTCTTGTCATACTCGTCTTGACGTTACAATTTTGCACCTTTTTATCGAGTTGTTGTGGCTTAGCAGCCTTCTTTCATATCAGGGCAGTATAGTTCACCGTTATTTCAAATACTTACAATTACTCAGTGAGAAAAGGTCTTTACCTATTTTAAAACTATGATATAGCTTCCGTTAGAATTTATCTTCTAGTCAGGGACTGGAAAAGTTTGTAAGAAATGAAAAAAAAAACATATAATAATTTGTTTATTGAGCTTGCACTATAAGGCGAACAGCTAACCTACAATTGAATAAGGATAGGTTGAATATTATACTATAATCCAACATGATTATGCATTACTAATTACATGGCACCCTCGCGGTTTTGTTGTGTTGTAGCGAAACACAACCCTGCAATGTTTACCCTAGCGGACAGGCTCTCAATAAAACGGAGCAATTATAATAAAAATACAATTTCGACCGCGACCCTCGTGGGGTTGCGAATAAAGTAGTGATGCGACTAGACTCGACTTAACTAGATTGACTCGAGTGACACCGAAACAATTGTGAGTGAAAATTAATTCATTCTAACTATGACTTGAGTTACGACTTTTCCAAAAGGAAAATAATAATATGTTTCATGCGATATTTTGTTCGCCTATATATCTCCAATCGAAACATAGTATGAATTGATGTATCATAAGCCTCAACCTCAAGGTTAATGCGATTTACAAAAATATATATTATAATAGCGTCAGACGAGGACTACGCTATAGGTTTTCCCTCGAGTGACTCATGATTTGCTTGCGAACTCGCGTGACTCAATAAATAATTCCAGTAGCTGGTGATCGAGTGAAGTTGATAAAATTGCTCGAATGAGTTGAGTGGTAAAATATATTTGGAGTCCCATCACTAGAATAAGCGAGTATAACACCCGTAATCGGACTCGTTGTATCGACATATGCTGGCGACCCGTGTGGTTGATGCTTTAGGATGATTCATGCTTAATAGCAGGTATTGATTTGAAAAAGACGATGGAGGAACCATTGATCTTTATTGGCAATACTAGTTTGCCCTGTCTTAGGTAACAGTCAGTTGTCCAGAGAGGATGGGTAGGTACTTAAAAGTAGAGGAAAAAATGTCTAAAACCAAGTTCATTTACGTAATGCATGGTTACCGTTCGAAGACTTATTAAAATTGCTGTACCCACAAACTATCGTACATTTTATTCCAAGACCCTTGGCTTATTTTACCATGGATCTTTAGTATATGAAACTCGTAATTTACGGATATTAAATAAACTTGAAAATAGTACCTAACACTTTGACTGCATTTAAAAGTTTGTTCACTATTCCCCTTTATTTAAATAAATAACCGCAGCAGATCCTGTTCGCTGCAACGAAACCCCATAGGGTTCCACAATTTCCAAACAAACACGTTTCAAATGGGTTGTAATAGGATCCTGTAACGTGGAATATCGATGTTTTGCATGTCGGCCGGTTGGCTTCCATCGGACGAGTTTATTGCGATTGATACCTGTAATTAGGCATATCGCGGTGTCCATCTACCGGCTACCATTATGAACAGGCAGGAAATAACGTCCCGTGTCCATACCTTACCTATTGATTTTGCTAAAAAAAACTACACCTTTCGTTTTAATGGTATGGGTTGAACAAATTCGTTGGTTGCGATACACGTGCTAGTATAATCGATGATGGAAATCTTATATCCAACGACTTTTGAATTTTTGTAACCCTGTGCGGAAAATTACGTTTCCAATTTAGCTACCTACATGTTCTGAAGTAATAATAACTTAAAAAACTATAGGTATTTACCTACACATATTGCTCTTTAAAAACTGCTTAACGTTGCGAAAGTTTTTAAAACGTTGACATAAGTGTCGTTGGTTAATTGCGAAAGCAAACAGTTTTTCCAACATTTAGCGATCTTGACTAAGCCGTAAATACGAGGGCAATACATTTTGTCTCATTAGTGATGGGCGCGACCCGACTTACCCGAGAACTATTTCACAAAACTTGAAAATAGCACGTAATGGCTCTCTTAAATTGGATATTTATGTACTCGCACCTACCTCCCTAGCTTCGGTCGATACCGAAAATAATTGCGTACGCTCTTTCTTGTAGGGGCAACAATACTTAGTGAAATAAATATAGCTACTTACATACACTTATGCGAAAATATTGATTGCGGTATAGTCAGTTATTATTAGAGACCTATTACCCGCCCACACGCCTGATACATACCAACCAGCTACAAAGTAAGTGTCTCACAAAGTATTCAACGAATACGATTTCTACTTTCCAATGCATTTTAAAAGTATCGCGTCGGTGCAACGACCAGCATGCGGCGATGGGACGATCTCTCGTGGCTAGCAGATCGGGTCCGCCCAAGGACGTCCACTCCGCCGCAGCCTCCGCCACGCAACCCGACCTTAAACCGAGAGGCATAAGTCCAAAAATCGTTCAACCTATTAAAAAGATAATCCCCTGGTAAGAAAAATGATCCTGTATAAAAAAGTAAAAAAGCTAAGCGCTCGCTGTTGTTTTATTGTGTAAAGCTTCGAGCGGCAACATGGCCGCGACGCGAGCGGCGAATTATCTCGGATATACTTTATATTAAGATGCTTATCACGTTTGATGCAGATGCGTCCATTTTAGGTATCTCATAATTTATGAGCTACATGCGTTTTGACTACAGAATATAGCTGAAACAATGTTTGGATATAAAAACCTGATCAATTATAAGCTTTATGCACACGTTTATTTAGAAATCCACAATTTTCTAGATGTACCAAATAAAACGTTCAAAGTATAAAAGTTCGTTACGCGCCAGCCTGTCTGCAAAGCAGGTGCTCCGCAATATTTTGACATCGATACTTAGCAGAACCGCCCATTTTTTAAATTTATAATAGTTTTTTATACCCTCTTGACCCATTTCTGACTATGGCGATGTTATCTCAACCAAATTGACATTTGCATTATTATTTTTTGTGATAAAACTGAGTTATTGTCGTTTTTGAATAGGGGAGCGTTAATGCAATTAAGTATTTGAAAAATATTGCATAAGTCGATTAACAGGAATCTAATTTCTTTTGAGAAACTTCTTCTTAATCGCGAAAATGTGATATGTACCTGAGTACTTTGATAATAGGTATTAAAAACAGGCAGTCGGATTCAATGGATTTTTAGACTAATCCTTAACCATTAAGTTATTATAAGATATGGAGACGAATTTTCAGGACGTGATATTTTGTCATCATACGATATAATAAGTAATGTAAAAACAAAGTTTCTTTGTATGATTTTCATGCGACATATATGTTTTTTCATATCGAGAATTGGGCTCATATTTGAAATGGAAGACAAAGAAAATAAGAACCAACCACAACCATCTGCATAATTATGACATAGAGCCGCCCTAGCTAATACATTCGCGAGTTTACAACTATTTACCCGATAGCATAAATTAGTAGATTCGGCTAGACAATGGGAGGAAAGAGTGCATTGTCTCCCGAGGGGAGTTTCGCTACAATGAGCGGCTTCCGGGCGGGCGTGGACACAGACGCGCCGGGAACCAGCCTGTGGGATCACATTGCAGCGAATTGGTAAGAAAATTGATATCTTTTTAATACCTAATGGAAGCAGTCGAGCGAAGCTAGGCATGAATAGCGAATGAAAGTACTCGGACTTTCTTAGCTAAGTCCCCTTAGACCTTAATCAGGCTGTTACTCGTAGTATCCTGATGAGTTAGTATATTAGGTACGAGTACGTCACGAGGCGTCACGTCAAGTTACCCTTGTTGACCTTTGGACCGTCCTTATGTCTGTGGCACAAGTGCTAATTTTCCAGCAGGGGGGTAACTTGTACTGACGCTGACTGTACATACTCGTATACAGTAACATTTGCTTCCATTTGTAAATGGGACTTTATTCATCATAAACACATGTTTAGATTTCACCTAATTATTATGAGTTGCAATCGTGCTTATACTCATAGTATTTAAGAAGAATTTAAAAATGCAGAACTCTACATTCAACAGATTACATACAAATACTCAGTTTTCACAAAGTTACGAATGAAATTATCTGCTGGAATTCAATTTGTGTAACGGTGCCATAGACGAGCACCCTAAACAGACTGTTTTCTAGTTCCATGAATGGTGCAGACTACACGGTCGGGTCAGTACTATTTTCCTTTCGCTTTAGCATGCTATGAGTGACAGATGTCAAAATCTATACATTTTTCACGTTAGTCTCTTTCTAACGTGTCACTCACGTATAACTCTGTCCTGCTGTCACCGATATCATGATAATGCGAAAGGAGTATACAATCTGTCAAATTTGTTCAATTACACAAAACTTACTTAAGTACTTATTAATGTATCGTTAAAGAGTTAATTGAATGAAGTTTGACAGAGATGGTAGTCACTAGTAACCAAACGTGTGGCTAATACCTATGCATAATACTATAATTTTCACAGCTAAACTTAATTATTTTTTTAAACATCTATAGAAAAGACACGAACGAATCAGAGTAATTTTAAAATTAGTAGAGGCATAGTAAAAAGATGTGTAGATTTTAGTCCCTAACTTGTCTTAATAGGATCTGACTTCTACTTTATTACAGGGAAGGTATAGAATGGACAACATTTCAAAATTGCTACGCTCTGAAACAAAAAATACCAATTCTTTGTTTACTTTTCCGCTGCTCGAATATATATTTATTCATTTTTTATATTGCTTATTTATTGAGAAAAAAATTAAAAACTAAAAAACGTAAGATGACGTCATCGGACGGCAGAATGTAAAATATTTCTTTGCTTAGCACATTATAGTTTTAAATTTACGAAATGCCAAACCCATGACATGCAACTGTCAAAAAAAAAGACAACTTGTCAACGTTGAATGTATGAATGACGTTGACAATGTTGACACTAGTATTATTTACCTTTGACAGTAGTACCTTTTTTTTTATTAAAACGATGATAAGCAAAGGAATATCGCTGTATTCAGCCGTCCGATGACGTCACTTGGCGCTTACGTCTATTTAGAATAAAAAGAATTTCAATAATTATTTTATGCATGAAAATGGACAAATTTTGAAAAAAGAAAAAATATGGGTCTGTTCATTTTATGTCTATTTTCATATAAAAAAACAATATGGACATGTTAAAAATATGAAATGTTGTCCATTGTGACAAGGCACTATACATATATATATTTTCGCAGCTGACAGTACGAGTACCAAATCAACATCTAAATAATAAATAGGTATTCTAAGCAAAATCTTGTTTACGGTTAATCATTGCATTTCTAATCAGGTAGATATTCATTTTAAAACGTATTTGTTTATTGATTTACCAATTTGCATGATGAAAATAATAGTTAATCGACGACATTCTTGTTTGCAATAATTTGTAAGTATTGCGGACAGAATTCCAGGAACTAACTATTAAGTACCTATGGATTTGTGTGAAGTTCTTTTAAATGTGCAATTAACATCGATAGTAAATATATACATAGATACATAGGTAAGTCTTATATGTGAAATATTAGGTCTTTACATATAAAATTGCCGTTTTTACTAGATACAATAAGATGTATAACTCTTTTAATAAGCAAAAAGTCACCGTAATTTTGTTTTAATTTTATTAGTATTTGTGATGCAAAAAAAATCTTGAAATGACCCTTTTTTACCCGACTACGGCAAAGCAAAAGGAGGGTTATGATTTTGACAGGCTATGTATGTATGTATGTATGTATGTATGTATGTATGTATGTATGTATGTATGTATGTTCATCTGTTTCCACGTAACTTCTTAACTACTTATCAGAATTCGACAAATGACATATCATTATAAGCGTCTTGATCGTCCGCTGGTTATAGGCTATATGAAGTTTCACAAAATCTAATGTGGCGCCCTCTAGCGGACAAAACATACAGAGTAAAAAAATAAAGTTATGATAAATATGCCGTGTTTGGTATCATTTGAAAGCGCTTGACTTGTCCATTTTGAATATATATATATATATATTACTAGCACTTGGACACCAAAATAGTACAAATAAAATAAAAGTAAAAAAACTAAAACCCAACTACGACAAAAAACGTCGCTGAAAAAGTATAAAACAAGCCTTCGTTGTCAATTTATGCAATATTCACTATGTAGAGATAAAATTTCATGTTTGGAAAGGCGTAGTCACACGTTAAATATACTACCCTTTGACAACGTGTGACTGCGGATTTCCAAACATGAAATTTTATCTCTACATAGTGAATATTGCATAAATTGACAACGAAGGCTTGTTTTATACTTTTTCAGCGACGTTTTTTGTCGTAGTTGGGTTTTAGTTTTTTTATTACTTTTCAGAATAGTCGTTTTTACAAATAATAATTTTTAATTAAAAATATGTTTTTCTGAAAAACTATTCTACGCGTTCCTAAACGTTGTCCATTAAAGCACAGTAAATTAGGAGTAGTAGCATTTATAGTTACTTTACAAATTAAAAACAAGTTAGTATGGAAAATAGAACTTCTAAAAAAATCGCCATACAAAACGGCAATTTCATAGGTAAAGACCGAATAATTGTAACGATGGTAAGGCCGCCTAACTCTATGGTTATTTTTTTTTTTAAATCAGATTTCGTATCTCCTATAATTCATCTATGAATCATTTTTACGGTTGTCAACGTGATGGCCAGGGGAGCTGATGGTAGATCATTCGTGAACAGTCTTCCACCGGGCAAAGAGCCCCATAGGGGACCGATATGGCCGATTAGCGCGCTTCCAAGTCGCGGCCGGAACATTTAAACTGCGAAGTAACCAAAAGTACTGAGCAATCTAATATTCTTTTCAGATTCCTAATATAACCTAACCAAAGCACTCGGGTTTCATTTATGTAGCCATCGATCCTAGAGCCACAGAATGTATCTCTAAAGGTACTGTTACACATTCTTATTTTCATGCTTAAAGCATGCTACTTTTGAGCAAGTGCTACTTAGTAGCAGGTATAGACAGACGTGTTACTAATCGCAAGTCGCGCCGGTCGATTTTTGACCATGCTATTTGTAGTGCAGGTGGAAGGGAGAGTGTGGCGGAGTGCTTAAACACGTGCTTATTGATAGCAAATGTGGACAGTTCATTAACCATGTTCATATTTGGAATGCTTTTTAAGCATGCTACAAATGAGCATGTGTAACAGTAGCTTTACTTCTAGTTCTTATAGTCCGCACATCATTTGTTACATTGTCTACGCTGTCTCAAAATAAGCTAACTCCATTGTGCTATTTCCACTGCAACACCCAAATAGACAAGCACCAAACCCGGTTGTATCTCCATGGTCAATTATTTAATTGTCTCTTAGCGTTAATACGCGAGATAAGAGGGTTCGTAGGGCTCCCCAAACAGTATAAAATAATAAATTCGTCTGTGCGCGTGGCAGGATGCTGGTGACAAATGGCGAGGCTGCGTCCGCGTGAAATTACAATTATCTCTTTATATTGCCCACCCTTTCCCTCATTATGCAAAGCCAGCTTTAATTGCTGGTAATGAATATACGCAATGGTAGTTGTAGCCGGTCAATTAAAAATGTTGTGGCAAAAAATAATGCTTAACCAGGGGTGAGTGCTTTGTCTCATTTTTTAAATCTTCAAGTGGCAAATCAGACAATAAATCATCTTAGTCTTCTATACTCCCGCAAAAATTTATGAAAGTTTTGTACAATCATTCACGCATATTATTTTGTGTCATTTTAGTTTAGTTTACCTACTTTTACTAAAAATTGCAAATAAATAATCTTATCATGTTAATAGTCTCAATTAGTATCTAATAGTTAGCAGGAAAAATCCTAGTTCGAGATAAGATATGAGACGATATGGATTTTGCATATTTATTTTTATTTATTGTTTTTCTGGTTTCCCATAGTTTATCCTGTTCATTCATTTGATAAAAAATCTAATAGTTAATGCGAATTGAGTCTGTATACCCGACCTCTATCATTAGGGGACATCCGTGCAATACCGCTCATTGTCGATCACTTATCCCTCACGGATGATCAGTCGCGTCAATTTCGGACTCAACAAGCCACCATGCGGGATCTGATTATTGCTTTTTTATTAGTTTTTTATGTAACCCTCGAGTTGCAGTTACATGCGTGTGCGCCATGGGATAGGTCGCGTATATTTATGCTGGTATTAGCATAATTCTTTAATACATTTTCATATCACATTGTTCCCCAATTGTCGCCGAAATTTATATCAGTGAGAATCGCACGTTTCCTTCACAGAGTTGACTGCACTCGAAGTCGCCCTTAATGAATGCTTCCGCGCGAATTTCAATACTAATTAAAGTAATTAACTAAACTCCCAAATCAAAGGTCAGGAGTATTTAGAGTTGGAACAATGGCGCATTTGCATTTCGGTTTCCGGCGCAGTGCGCTGTCAAACTTTATCATCGCTAACGGTCGTGCGGTTCACCGCTGCACTGATACGGTGATGACTGTACCTATTGGTGCGCAAATATTGCAAATTACGTATACCTTATTCTTAATTAACTGTTCTTCTAAACCTGTTTAGGCGATGTTTAATTACGCAAGTTAATTACTGTTTTCTAGTGTTAACTAGACAATCTACTGTCATTAAAGCAGACGTAAACATTGGGAGGTATGTACTCGTTTGTTTTAATCTAACGGACATTACCAATACTTGTAGTAGGTAATAAGTAGGAAGACAATTAATTTTCAAACAATTTAACCTAACTAATAATGTTAATAAATTACAATACTGCTGATTATCTTAAAAATCCGGCCAAGTGCGAGTCGGACTCGCCCATGAAGGGTTCCGTAGCAGCAAGTAAGATATATGAAAGGTAAATTGCGGTTTACGGTTTATTACGTATTAAAAAAACTACTTACTAAATCTAGTTTAAACCAATTCTCGTTGTAAGTTTTCATGATTATGTACATCCTATATTTTTTTTTAGTTTTATAATTCATTTATTATAGAAGGTAGGGGGGAAACACAATTTACCACTTTGGGAGCGTCTCTTGCGCAAAGTATTGTGTTTAGAAAAAATGATGTTAAAAACCTCAACATCATTTTTAAAGACCTATCCATAAATACCCCACACGTATAGATTTGATGAAAAAAAAATTTTCGAGTTTCAGTTTCAAGGAGACCCCCCCAATTTTGTTATTTTGTTCAAATTTTAGTTTAAAAATCTTAATGCGGTTAACAAAATACATCTATTTACCAACTTTCAATTGTCTAGTTCTTATAGTTTTGGAGAAATGTGGCTGTGAAATACTGGCGGACGGACAGACGAACAGACATGACGAATCTATAAGAGTTCCGTTTTTTGCCATTTGGCTACGGAACCCTAAAAAAGGAAAATTGTAAATAATATTTACAACTTCATTGCAATTGCATTATAATGTAAGTAAGTAGGTAGATGAATTGAAAAGTTGTGTTATTATTACTGAGGCAAAGAGGTGTGGGGCACACCTAAGTCATTTTTAAATTATTTCTAATCATACAGTTTACAAAACTGAGTTAAGATAACTGAACAGCAGGAGAACTAAGGTCACAGACATACCCCAAAGGATTGCAGCGTCTCAAGTGGCAATGGGCAGGGCACATAGCGAGGAGTACAGACGGCCGTTAGGGCGGAAAGGTCCTCGAGTTGAGGCCACGTACAGGAAGTCGCAGCCGTGGCAGCCCCCCTCCCCCACAAGGTGGACCGACGATCTGGTGAAGGTTGCGGGAATCCATTGGATGCGGGCGGCGCAGGACCGATCTGTGTGGAGAATATTGGGGAGGCCTATGTCCAGCAGTGGACGTCTTTTGGCTGAAATGATGATGAGTTTACAAAAACGCTGCCTTTTTATAGTATCCATGAATAAACTGGACTGTCCCCTCATCTTAGGGTATAATTTCTAATTGCGTCCAAAACTACCGCTTTGGAGCCCGGGGTACGCTTGGACCATGATCTAGAATTGGGGATGTTTGTTGATTACAATGAAGCGAATGCCGTCGGACCTTAGCAACTCTTAACAGGGGAACCAGACCAACTGAATCACACGTTCAGAATCGTGATCTCAAATTTTTGGGTTTTTTTTAATTTGATAGGTGGCCGACGAGAAGTGATGGTAAGCGAATGCCGCCCATGGACACTCGCTACACCAGTCACAAGTGCGCTGCCATCTTTTGAACCCCCCCTTTCCCCGGATTGTCTCACTCACTCACGCAGCGAAACACAGCACAATGCTGATTCACGCCGGTTTTCTGTGAGGATATGGTATCACTCCGGTCAAGCCGGTCCATTCATGCCGATGCCTAGCTCTCCCACGGTCAGAAAGGTCGGGTATCCCAATTTTGAGAAACTATCCGAGACGTGCAGATTTCCTCAAGGTGTTTTCCCTCACCGCCGAGCTAATGGTAGAAATGTGCATATAAATTTCAAAAAATTATAGGTTTATAGCATATACGGATTCGAATCATGACCCCCCGTATGGAAGGCGCGTTCTTATCCACTGAGATACCATCGCTCATACTGGACTGCATCTCCGCATTATTCATACTTCATCATCTTCATATTCTGTAATTACAGGTTATTTTTGAAACCTATATCAGGCATCAGTCTCACAAATGCGGGTTGCATCTAAAATAAGCAACTAATTCCTAGCTATTAAGACCTATTTGTGACGAGAAATAAATGATTTATTTATTTATTTATTTATTTATATCAGCCCACATCCACCCACTGTTGAGTATAGGCCTCTTCTTTATCACGTCATTCCCTTCGGTCCCTTACCAGCCTTATCCATTGTTTCCCCACTGCCGTCACAATATCGTCGGACCATCGGGCAGGTGGTCTACCCACGTTATTCATAAGAAGCCAAAAATTTACCGATAAGTTGATACCCCTTCAGAGAGTTCCCACATTCGCATGGGCCGTGTAATGGCGCACACGCACTCGTGGCGTCATCGATATGCAAATGATTGCACTCTCGAGTCGAGTGCTCTCGATTGAGACGAGTGGCTCCGTGACATTCGACGCCATTGTTTCTTCTGGAATTTGAGGATAAAACAACCAGCGTGGGAAATATGAATGTTACCTACTTTGGTCATACACAGGAAACCAGAGTGAAGCAGCACTGTGCTGAGTTTCGCTGCGTGAGGGTACCCGAGGCCCAACCCGGGGGAAAGGAGGTTTAAATGTTAGCAGCGCACTTGTGACTCCACTGGTGTTGCGGGTGTCCATGGGCGACGGCAATTGCTTACCATCAGTTGATCCGCCGTGTGGTCCCCGGCAGAGTAGAATAGGCCACCCTCACTCTTACCGAGGTGTCGTAAAAGGCAACTAAGGTAAAGCTGCTGGCATGATCATCAGCACCCAGAGAAGGAAAACTCTGCATTTATATCAAAACCCTCGCCAACCCGTCTGCCAAGCGTGGTGAGTATGGCAATTAACTCTCATGTGATTGAGGGAGGCCCGTGCCCCAGCAGTGGGGACTTAAATGGGCTGATGATGATGATGATGAGTTGATCCGTCTGCTCGTCTGCCACCTATGACATAAAAAAAACACATTTTTTGTATTTCCTGCGTCTCTCTTGTGGTCATAGTATGTGTTACATTCAAAGTGGCTTATATTTTTGCATAAAATATAGTCCACGTCTACACGTACATAGGACCTTACGGATATAAATTTGAAAAATCCTGAGGTGCTTGGAATCGAACCTATGACCACATGTTTAGATGGCACACGTTCTTATCTACTGAGCTATCATCCTTGTACTTGAAATGAAATGAAAAAATGAAAATATCGTTTATTCAAGAAACACTGATACATAGCAATATTTGAACTGCTCTCACATAAGGTCGCCCTGTGTTGTGAGAGGAGGCTCTTTATAGAATAATATAATACTAATAACAGGAGTGTTTTCTTAATATTAAAGATGATACAATGATGTTGGTGTTTATTAATTATTTACCTTTAGTTACATTATTTATGATAAAGTGGATGTGTGTGATGCTGAGTAGATGTGTGGGGTGTATTGATGTGTGTGTTTATGTGGTGTGTCGTGTCTGTTTGTGTGTGTGTGTGTGTAGGTTTATAAAAGTTTTTGTCAGAGTAGTATGTGGGTATGTGCGTTTTACAAAATAGGTGTATACTGTGTGTTTGATTTTAATTTATTTATTTCAATCTATAAAGTTTTATTTAGCTGACTAATCTACGCTTTAAGCTTGTTATTCTATGAATTAGTTTAATAGCACAGGTTTAAATTTTTTCATGTTATTTTACTACTTGAATGATGAAGGATCGATAGTAAAAATCTAGGTACGTTGTAACGTAACGTGTTGTAACGGAAGTGTGTGGACTACACTTTCGTTACAACACGTTACGTTACAACGTTCATACCACTTCATTTTAAAATGATTTTATCACATAAAAATAATTGTTAGTAGAATAACTATAGAGACTTTTATAAATTGATTTTCTCAACACGAGCTTAATTGACATAATCATTCGATTAGTGGGTTTCCCCTTTACTTCTATCTATAAAATCGATGACAATACACGTGTCCCGTATAACATCACACTGAGAGAGAATATGAATGAAGATTGGCACTTTGCCATCTCTATCAAAGCCCATTTATAAAATAAACATGATGAATTACTCTTAATATCTAGATATAAAAGTTACCATTAAAACATTGCTTCCCTGCTCTCTTTCTCTCTAAACTCTGCTGTTTCGCTGCGTAAGTGAGGGTACCGGAGGCCCAATCCGGGGGTTTAAAAGTTTGGCATTGCAATTGTGACTCCATGGGCGGCAGCAATCGCTTACCATCAGTCACAAAAAAAAAGCTTAATATTTTGTTATGAGGGGAAATTCCTCCGTGGGTGTCCATGGGCGGCGGCAATCGCTTACCATCAGGTGATCCGTCTGCTCGTCTGCCACCTATGACTTATTTTTTTTATATCAAATGAAACAATCTTTATTGCTTATTGATTAGATTTTTTTTCTAATCTTTATTAAGTATGCTGAAAAACTTACAAACTAAATCCTGAAATGGATTCCCTTTGTTGCAGAAGAGATATATTGATATTGTCACGAAATGCTCTTCGGAACTCTACAGAGATAGTAAATATAATACATCATCTTATGCGTGATTGAGGCCAGACAAGCCGTTTCGTTGACATTTCAGCTTATGCACATTGTGCATAAGCTGAAATGTCAAACGAAAACGTCAAAATAAGAAGTTGTAGCATTTTTCACAAGCGGAGAATTTTGGTAGAGCCGCAAGAATTTAATACAAATTACAGCATTGAGATAAACGAAAGCCACATTTCCTCGACGGAAGCCGGCACGATGCAACAGTAACAAAAAATATTGCACACAGCTTGGTCTATTTTTGAGTGCATTTCGCGCTATTTTGGCGTTCCCTCGCAGGCAATGTGTCAATGACCCCGTTTGGCGTCGTTGTTCACGCACTTTTCGGAATTTTTGGGGCGATTCATGCGTTGAATCGCGTTTCAGGCGCGCCCACCTTTGTTTATTGAATGCATTTATACGAGGAACGTTGTAAGCTCGTAGATAATTGGATATTACTTTAATATTATTATAGCCTATGGTTAAGAAATTTAAGAACACAGAAGATAATTTTAAATTTAAATTCAAGCAGGTAAAGTAGGTGCTCTATGTGGTGTAGAGTCTGTTAAAAAAGCTATACCTACAGTTTGTATTGTAATTTTCTTCCTTTTGATTTATTTTCCTTCTTTTACATTTGAACTTCAGGTAAAGAAAATGTTATTGATATAGTTAGAGGGTATGAGGAGTACCTACTTACCTATTTATCATCAAACTGCATAGTTACTAGTTTCATTGTTAAAAATGTATTTGAAAATATCAAAAAATATTAACTCATAATTAGAAAATTTTAATTTATCTTTATTGACTTAAATTTGTATTTCCTATTATGGTATAATATTTATTGACATACATAATTATCTAACGAAACCTTGCATATTTAAAAGTGCGTATATTTATTTAATGTAAATGCAACGAAGCATATTAATTCGATATTTATGATAATTAGCGAAGCAAACTAACAGAATTTCGATGACGAGAAGTTTAGTGTTAGCATACAAAGGGTCGGCGAGGCGAGGCAGCTATTTTTTATAAGCCGAAATCGGCTTTATGCTATCGTCTCGGCGCGACGGCGCACACACACAGCCGCGGCTGTACGCGTTGCGCCCGCGCACTCACGCACACAGCGGCGCGCGCCCTCCTCAGCGCGCTGCAATTCGTTGGGCGCGCCTCGCCGCGTCCCGCGCCCTCCGCACGCAATTGCACTGCACTCCGGCGCGGTGCGTGCGTAAAAAGCGCACGCAGGAGGCGCGGGGCGGGCGCACAGACCGCGGACGCCTGCAACACGACCAACAGTCATCGCCAGACGCTCGCGAGAGCACACCGCCCCCACAGGGCGCATTCAACACTCGCCCGCTCGCGCGAAACAACCCCCAACGTGTTACGAACTTTTCAAAGTGCTTGTGTGAAAATTTTCATGAACTATTTTGGACATTTTCCTCGTTTGCTGATCTGACTTCTGGATTTCCTATCAAAAAGGGTAAGTTTTTCCTTTACATTCTACCTATTTATTTTTGTAGGCATAGGTAAACAAAAGTTTTTGGATATGCTGATTGATTGGATTGGAACTCATCGAACGTTGCCTACAGGTTTGTACTTTATTCAATTGTTTCAAAGTTTTTTGCTGGTCTACTTTGCGCTCTGCGTGTACCGAATAAGAATCGGGTTTGCACGATGCCAATTCGTAACAAGAGGGTCGCCGGTGCTTTCATGATTCCCCTAAGTTCGATTTACCTGCCGAATAAAAGGTAAAAAGTCAATTTGGCAGTGAGGAAGGGCTATAGAGCGAAATATGTAAATGGGGAAGGGCGGTGCAGTGGGGCAGTGGCGGTGTGTGTCGGCGAGCGAGCGGCTCAGTTGGCTCAGTGGGCTCAGTCTGGCTCTCGGTCGCCGCGACACCGTGGCCGCGCTGCGCTCGCTTGCACATCACACCGCGGTCTATCTCGGCCCGGATTATCTATTGGCGGATTGTTTATCAGTTTTACATACGTGTTCGGCGCGACGCGGCTGGCTCTACCATGTATCCCGCGACTACGTTCGAGGGGTTTTTGCCAGGTACGTATTTATTGAATGTTTGGTTTGTTTACATGCGTAGAAACCTGATAGTACTTCAATTATATGAATTTTAACAAGTCAATCAATGCATTTCTTGCTGTATAAAAGAATCTGTCGAATTTTGTTTCAGTAAGAAAAAGTAAAGCAAATGTAAACACTATAGTCTTGACTAGTTATTAAATTAGCTGATAACAATATTTGTGCCATTAATCATTCACTAGAACATATATGTGTTAGAACTATTGAATTTGTGTGCATTAATAGAGTTGGTTTCAATCTAATAACGAACATTTCATCTAAATACTATTAAGGAATGTATGACGTGTTAATGGGGGAAATGTTTTAATTGAATACCTACTTACTACGCGCACCGATATCTTTCACTTTGGCAACATTGTTATGTTTGAGCATTTAATTGTACCTATATCTATCGGCAAAACTATTTTTAATTAGATTTATGATTGATGCGATGTTCATTGTTGTATTTTTGTTGACAGAATCACAATTCAAAAAAATGGGGAGTAGCGAAGGTCAACAGACGTTCTGCTTAAAATGGAACCACCACAAGACCAACTTAGTGGAGATCCTGGAGGCTCTCATTAAAGTAGAGACCTACGTGGATTGCACTCTCGTGGTAGACGACCAGGTGACCTTCAAGGCGCACCGCGTGGTGCTCGCCGCCAACTCACCGTATTTCCAGTCAATACTAGCAGATGTCCCGATGGACCACTGCAGCATCCTCTTTCCCGGAGTTAAAGATTTCGAGATGCGCGCCCTTCTCGAGTACATGTACACGGGTGAGGTGAACGTGACCCAGGCGCAGATACCGCGGATAATGAAGGTCGCGGAGCAGCTCGAAGTCAAAGGTTTGTTCGACATGACAGAGCTTCGCCGGAGACCGGGCAGCGAGCGCACGCCGGCAGCCTCTCCGCCGCGAGTGGTGCCTGCAGCGCCGTCCAGCGTGTCCCCTCCGGCACCTGCTCCGCCACCGCGATGGCCGCCACCGCCCGCCGCGCCCGTGCTCTCGGCCGCCTACGACTCTGCAGACATGAACCCGCTAAAACGCAAAAAGCTCTCGAGCATGTTAGCCACCCGCGATACCCCGATCCTGCGAAATGTACTCGCCCAGACCGCGCCTTCTATCGACTCCTCGCAACCAATGTCTCTCGTCTGCCATCCCGTCAACAACAATGTACCACCGCGCTTGCACTCCAATGGCTCCGCTCACGAGTCGGAGAGACCGCCGAGCCCTCAACGCCCATTTGACTATCGTCCTCGCAGATTGTCATCTAGAGCCTCCTCACCTCACTACAATAGGTCAGACCGTTCGGAAGATGCTCATTCACCATACACAGAACGTTCCTTTGAAGAAGACAACTCACGTACTTTCCATCCCTCCCCACCGCCCACTAATTTCCAACCAGATGTCAGAGCTGGTCTTGCACCGTACGTTCCACCGCAACAAAAGCCCGAATGGAAGCGGTACAAACAATACACGCGGTCAGATATCATGTCCGCGATTGAATGCGTTAGAAATGGCATGAGTGCCCTACAAGCTTCGCGCAAATATGGCGTTCCATCACGTACATTATACGATAAAGTGAAGAAACTAGGTATAACGACGAGTAGGCCGATGAGTCGCGGTGTTAAGCGAGAGTCAAACGGCGCAGCGTTCCCTTATGGCTTGAGTGGCACCGGTGGCAATGAAGATGGAAACCCTCCTACGCCGCTTATCGATCCATCGTTTCTGCAACAAGCTCTAGAGGGGGCTACAAGAGATGGTGGTCGGGAAGCCCTTCATGCAATGGCTCTAGCGGCAGCGGCTCACGCAGCGCTAGCCCCAAGAACGCCTCCGCGGTCGGCCCCGCAATCCCCTCGGTCGCCCCTACCAGACGACGATCACGTTGAAGATCTTTCAGTGACGCGTCGTCATGACGTAGATCCACCATCTGGAGTCATCGTACCGCCTAGAAACTTTGCCCTAGATTGCAGTAGCGAAAGAGATTGAACATAACATCGTCTCTGTTTGAAGCGAAAATCGAAAAAGACTGACTTAGGCGTACAAAGCTAGACATAGGCACTTACGGTAGGCTACTGGTAGGACGCGCCGCGCGCGCACGCCACTCTGACCTGGCGCTCCGGCCGGGCGATTGCAATGGGCCCCGCGGCCACTTATATTCTACCTCTCTTCTTATTTATTTTCTTAAGTTATCGAGGCCTGACAACGAAATAAAATTTCCGTTGGAAGGCGTGCGATGCCTTTTGTGATTTTATTTTTTGTTTTTTATCTTCTTTGACTTTTTGTTTTATAACATTTACTTCTTTGTTAATAGAGTAGCAGAAATAGGTTAGCTTTAATTAGATGATAATGTTGTGTTAGAGCGGTAACTGTATAGGGCCGAAGGGCAGGCGGGCAGAGCGCCGCGCCTGGAGCGGGACCGCCTAGACGAGTTATTGTGCAATTGTTGTCCGCGACTGTGATGTTTATAGACTGAAACGCCGCTACTACCTCACGCTCGCTACAGCTCACTCTAGTCCTCCGCGCCGCACCGCGCCATATCCCGTGCAGCAGTTGTAACAGCCCGTCGCTGCAACATGCGGCGCCGACTGGGTTGGAACAGATCGTGCGGCGCGCGATGCTCACGTCACTGCGAATAGCGACCTACTACGTACCTAATTCCTACCTTTTAATTCCTATACTTTACGGGTTAGATTGTATCTGTTTGTCGATTGCCATATATTCGTTGTTATAAATAATATAATTGTGCTCACTGTCACCAATAGCTAGGTACGTGTAAATATACATTTTTTTAAATAGCACAATATAGCACAGTCGTTTAAATTGTAGAGTTAAATCACTTAGGAAAATGCTCAATGTCTCTTTATAAGTTATATAATATACCTAACACAGAAAACTGTCGCGATTCGCTGTTATTATTACTTATAGGTAATCAAATACCTAATTATAAGTTTGTCTTCAAAATTAGTTAGTGTAATGTTTGCACGTAATATGCGACACTATAAATATTGTTGTATAAAGTAGGTAGATTATTTCAGTGTAAAGTAAATGTGGCACTGGTTTTGTAGTTGATTTTTGCAGTACAATTATTTTAAAAATAAAAATCTATTATTTAAACTGTTACAACTTTGATCATAGCGATGTATACCTGCGTTCTAATAATGTTAATTATTACTCTAATCATATGGTTTAGTTAACTTTATCAATACTTATTATTTCGTAATTCATTGGAAGACTGATTTGTTACTTTAGTCTAGTTTGAAAATGCCATAGATACGAGTATATTTACTTTAGCATTCGCATACGTAAAGTAATCGTAAGTTATCACGTTGTGTTGTTGTGTGAGAAGATACACTTCGGAGGTCTCGCTGTGTTGTGCCTTGGTTTATCGTATGTATGTTAGGACATTCCAGTAGTGCACTCTCGTGCTTGTGTTCAGCCTTAGGTAAGGCATTTCTGATTGGGAGCTCTGAAATGGACTATGTTTATAAGTAGTGTGTAAAGCTATCCCTGTAGTGCCTGCACCAGATAACCCTGTACCTCAGTTTTGTTAAATCAGATGTTATGTAATTATATATTATACCCACTTTTGTGCCTATAGATTCTATATTTTTATTAATTATGATGTTATGCACTAGAGTTCATCTTTTAAGTTGTGATTGCAAAATTTCGATTGTAGTTGACTAAATGCTATGTATCTACGTGTCTAAGTTATATTAGAACAAGTAGTTTATTAAATCTCGAACATACATATTATTATAAGAACTCTATATTTACAAATAATATAATGTTATAAATATAAATTAAACGTTTAATAACTGAAACTGGTGTTTTCTTTTGTCATGTATGTATAGTATTCAACATAAAGATTATTATAACTATTCGTAAGTCTCACTTATGTGTAGTAGACGATCCTATATTTGAGACTCAATCTTTTTTTTGAATATTAATGGAGTTCAGCCTCTCCGAGCATTTAAGTCTCAATTAAGGTGACGGGTAGGGCACACTAGCCGGGTCTATTTTAAACAATTTCGGGTTTACAACCTCTCGGAAAACACTTATACTATTTATTAAATAACCATGCAAAAATGCTGGGTCCAACGCGTATGCGAAAAATTGATTCACGCCAAAACCGGCCACTTTTGGCGTGAATCAATTTTTCGCGTACAAAAACAGACCCAACATTTGTGCGGGGTTTTCAATAAATAGTATAAGTGCTTTGCCGAGAGGTTGTAGCTCTGAAAATGTTTAAAATTGATCCGGTTTAGTAGGTATAAATTAAAATCGATTGGCGTCGCTAGTGTGCCCTACCCGCCACCTTAAATGTAAGTTAATAATAGACTCCAGTCTTGTCAACAAGGATTCATAAGATCTCGGGACTAAGACAAAGTTGTCTTATTAAAATAACTCCTGACTGTGTCTCTTAAAATGAGCTCAATCAGAGTCAGACCTTTGAACTGGATTTTCATACGTTAGGTGGGTACCTACGTAAATACAAAATAAGAAAATCTTTTGCAAAAAAATACAATGCATAAAGTATCTAAAATAAGTAGCATAAGCTTTTGCGTGACAATACAGTAAGTAAGCTAGGTACTTACTGTAAAGACCTTAGATAAGGCTGAGGGTTTTTTTCTTGTTCCTTTACCTTATGCGAATCTTTTAATTGGATGGTAGTTATGATAAGACTACCTGTAATAAAAACTGAGAACACTCAAAAAACTTAAAGGATTGAAAGGAATCTAACTAAAAGGAGAAGCAAAATGTTATATCTACCTACTTAAAAATGTTCAGTGCAAATAAATAATAATGACTTTACATTAAATATTAGCGTGTCATTCCGTGTTCTCAAATACCTACCTAGGTATATTTAGGCCTTGCTTCGGACCTCAAAGTACCTACGCTTGGATCATAATCCAGGATTTAGTAAGTCAAGTAGTATCCACCTATATACTGTCCCACTGCAGAGCAAAGGCCTCCAACATAAATATCAAGTTATCGCTACTGTGATGGGATTAGGCTTAGTCACCATGCTTGCCGAATGCGGTTTGGTGATCACACATCCGAGCAATGTTCGAAAAATTCGAAACATACTTTTTGATCGACCTGGTAATTGAACCCAGGACCCGAGATCATGGCCCCATACTTAAACCAACAGAGCAAGGTGACGGATAGAACACACTAGCGACGCCAATCGATTTTAATTTTAAGCAACTAAACTGGATCTATTTTAAGCGGTGCGAACGAACGCGCGAACGACGAATTTTACGCGAAAAATTGATTCACGTCAAAAGTGGCCGCTTTTGCCGTGAATCAATTTTTACGGAACAAAAACGGACCCAACATTTGTGCATGGTTATTTAATAAATAATTTAGGTAAGTGTTTTCCGAGAGATTGTAACCCTGAAATTGTATAAAATAGATCCGGTTTAGTAGCTAAAAATTAAAATAGGACACACTAGCGTCGCTAGTATGCCCTACCTGTCACCTGGTGACGGGTAGGGCACACTATTTGTGCGACGCGAATAGATTTTAATTTTTAGCTACTAAACCGGATCTATTTTAAACAATTTCGGGATTCGAAGCTCTCGGCAAACACTTATACTGTTTATTAAATAAGCATGCACAAATGTTGGGTCCGTTTTTGTTCGCGAAAAATTGAATTAATTTTTCGCGTACGCGTTGGACCCAACATTTGTGCATAGTTATTAATTGATAGTATAAGTGTTGGTGTAACCGAGAGGGTGTAACCCCGAAATTGTTTAAAATAGATCCGGATTAGTAGCTAAAAATTAAAATCAATTGGCGTCGCCATTGTGCCCTACCCGTCACCTTAAGGGCGTCTGGACGTCAAGTAGGTTGGTTATTTACCTAGTTTGGACTACCTAGGTCAGTAAAATAGCCCTCTGAAAATATCTAATATATTTTTTCCACCGATAACAACTTGACAAGTTAATTTTAAAATCTTATCAAAATATTATCGATATTTAATTTATTTTTATTTGAATGCGGTCATAATTTCACTACGATACATTCAAAAGTTTTGATAACAGGAAATGCTACTTGGTACGCCATCTATCGGATGAAGTAAACATCGCTTGAATATAAGCTTCTTGGTCTGTATAGATGTCGCTTGAGTCTGACAGTTTGTTTTTTTATTGCAATTGCTTTTTTGCACCACGGCTGCCAATACGTAATGAGCCTGAAATTTGTAGCTATTAAATAGGAAAGAAAGGTCTGCAGTGTGTGATGCTGTATATCTATACCCAAAGAAACAATGATAACAGGGTTAGCTTAACAAATTCCTTTTATAGTTTATTCTAACTTGTTTCTTGAAAAAATATAAAATATGGAACGCTACCAAAAATGACGTAAAATCATGCCACTGTTTATCTGGTTCCTGATTGGTGAATGGAAATCATCAGATGTCAAACAGATGCCAAAAAATATAAAGTAAACAAGATTGCATGTGATCAAATTGTTTTATGGAAAATTATTAAATAATTTTAACTAACGTTACTATTTACAACAGCGAAAATGGAACAAGATGAATCGTTTCTCAATCCTGATATTTTCAATGTTCATGACATTACGGAAATAGAAGGTAAGGATAGTTACTCATACTGGAATTAATTTCTTATGATTTCATCAGCTTATAATTTTATTATTTTCTAGACTTCCTTAATAATTGTGACGATGCTTTTATGAGAAAGTTAGAGGAAGAGTTAGCGACCACAGATGACTCCGGTTTGCTCAGCGTTGATACCAAAGTTAAAGCCGAGAACTCTCCTCAATCTCAGCAATCTCCGCATTATAAGACTTCTGGGAATCCTCTTGTGTCACAATTTACACATACCGTACGAGCCCCTCCGCAGACTTCACCAAATGTTACGAGAAGTCCAGTGCAAGTGGTACCCAGTAACTACGAAGATGGATACAAACGGCGTAAAACAAAAGATGGACCAAATCTTCCCGACGTAACCCAGCACAGTCAAAAAAGAGTACCTCAACAAAATCCAATAATGGTCCAACAAGTGGTCCAGAGCCCAGTCTATGTAAACCTAGCACCAGGCAGCTTACACCAGATAGATAACAGAGGGTCCCTTGTTCAGTTGGATGGTGTACAGCAAGTGAAGCAAACTAGTAAGCCGCAACAGCCAGCACAACCACTGTTGATACAGAACAGTCCTAAGGGAATGGCTCCACTCATATTAAAAACTACAGATGCAAATTTTTCTCCATTGATTTTGCAGTCCAACTTAATAAATACTGAACCACAAACTTTGATGTACACTACTGCACCAGTTCAAGGTAATGACATTGTGATTTAGTTGTTGTTTAATTTAATAAATAATGATAATAATTAAGTGTATGTGCCAGACAGTCCACACTATTCAGGGAATGCCCTAGTTTGAAACTAGATGTACTTTTTGGTGTTGTCTAGGTGAATACCTATAGTACAGAATGGAAATCAATCCCAGAACCTTTTGACATGCATGGACACAAGATTTTAGCATGTGATTCCCGGTTAGGTCCTAAGCTGTGGCTCTGATACCCGGGGTACAGTTTGACCATGATTCAGGATTTGGGGAGTCTGGTACATTACAATGAAGCGACTGCCTTCTTACCTTCTTAACCCTTTACAGGGGAACCAAACCAACTGAATCATGATAACATGTTTCAGAAACTATTTGAAACAAGGTTTCCTCATGATGTTTTCCCTCACTGTATAGCTAATAGTAGAAGAAAATAGTATTTCCATTCTTTATGTATTCATATTATTTCAGGAGCTACTCAAAATATAATGACTGCAAAACCAGGTTCAGAAAACAGGCCTATTCACACAATTTTCACAAGCAACAGTGGGCCTGCTTTGCTCACAACAGGCATTCCGGTTGTGTTGGATGGTGATAAGATCGCACTCAGTCAAGCTCCTGGTATAGGGGTCCCTAAGGTTAAAGAGGTGAAACGGAGTGCCCACAATGCTATCGAAAGGCGGTACAGGACTAGTATTAACGATAGAATTATTGAACTTAAGAATATGCTTGTGGGTGAAGAAGCAAAGGTATTTTTAATTAAATATTTATTAAATCACAATAAGTTAAAGAATCAGTAGATTTGAGTTTGGTTACTATTTTTTTTATTTTACAGACATACTTTTTTGTAACTATGTAATGCTATTTATAAAGTTTACACACATTGCAATTAGCAAAAGAAGTAGACTTAAATTGTATTTTACTGTATGTTTGTTTATTGAATGAAAATACATGCCATTATGTCATCAATATTTTACTTCTTACCAAAATACCATAATCTCATTAAATAAAATAACATTTTTTTTCAGTTAAATAAATCTGCTATATTGAGAAAAACAATAGATTACATAAAATACCTACAAAATCAAAATGCAAGATTAAAACAAGAGAATATGTCTCTCAAAATGAAATACCAGAAACCTGGTACAAAAGAAACTTCATTTGAGGGTGCATACACTCCACCACATAGTGACATATCATCACCGTATCACTCACCACATACTAGTGGAATGGATAGTGACTCGCCAGGATCTCCTGAGTATAAGGTAAAGTTTTTTTAGTTACATACTTTTATAGACTAAATGTCGATTAAGTATTAGTTTCTGTAGATTTTAAGTATTTTTTTAAATAATAAATGCTGATTTAATCTAGTATTACCTACTTTCAGATGGATGAAAAATACTCGAAAATTGTTATGGGAATGGGAGACCACTCTCGCCTAGCATTATGTGCATTCATGGTGGGGCTGATAGCTTTCAACCCATTCAGCTCTTTCTTGGGAGGTTTTGTGTCGGAATCGGCATCAAATGACTTTTCAGCAAGGGTTGATCAGAGGAAAATTTTATCTGATGACTACAGCAGTAAGTACACTCATTAGATTTTGTGACTTTTCTGGTACTAATTAGTACTCGTTTTTTCTCTGTATTTACTCGGCTGCATCATCATCACTGACCACCAGGTGAGATTGCATCCAAGAGTCTGGCTATTAAAAAAAAGTATGTATTTATACTTATATTTTTGTAAGGTTTACTTGCATAACATGCAAGAACGCTATAGATAATTTGATATTTGATAGGCTAAGAATTATTTATTTTGACATCATTGTCTATTTTGAGTTGAGATATAGATATTTTTGTTTTCTTTTTAGGTAACACTGGAATGACGTGGGCGACTTGGATGTTCAATACATTCTTCATCTATTTGATTAACTTCGTGATTCTGGGCGGGTGTCTGGTCAAGCTCTTGGTTTATGGCGATTCTGTACCAAAATCACAATCAAAGGAAGCTGGTCTTTTCTATCAACACAAAAAACAAGCTGATGAGTATTTAAAAAAAGTATGTACTGATTTAGCACCCAGTCTGATTCTTACTAGGATTAAGATGAATGAGGTATGTAGGCTTAGTCAATGAGAAAAAAAATTTAAATGCAACCTGCATTTTTAATTTTGTTCTCATTGACTAAGTTTCAATTAAGACAGTTGAATTCAATTAAGACAAAGGGAGCATCTTTCAAAGTGGACCGACGACCTGTTAAAGGTCGCGGGTATCCCTTGGATGCGAGCGGCACAGGATCGATCTCTGGGGAGGCCTATGTCCAGCTGTAAACAGTATATTGAAATGATGAACATCTTTATCTCTCCCATTTAAGATCTTTACTCTTGTCGGTGAAAAAGTCTCTATTCTTTCCTGTATTATACCAGCATCTTAACACTAACAGAGCATAGTATTAAGGAAAAAAAATATCGTATTGCTTAATGACAATTTTTAATATTTAGGGAGATGTAAGTAACGCCCAACTGGAGTTGCACCGGTCTCTAGCTGTCTGCGGGAAGAGCGTGCAGGCCGGCGGGCAGGGCCACGCCAAGTACTCCGCTCTGGTGGCCGCGGTGCTCCGGCAGATTCTGCAGAGGTTACCCTTCGGTGGCTACCTCACCCGTCGAGCTGGCGATTTGTGGAGTGATAGGTACCTATCGTAGGGAATATAAATATATCTATGAACCTCTGTCAACATAAGTGAAAAACTATTTACCATTGCAGGAATATTATTTGAAAACTTCATGATTATACATTTTTATTGCTAAATTTAGGTCTTTAAAATAACATGAAGTTCATCAAATGAACCCTGCAAGGATATCATT
Source organism: Marasmia exigua (assembly GCA_019059595.1). Classification (NCBI taxonomy): domain Eukaryota; kingdom Metazoa; phylum Arthropoda; class Insecta; order Lepidoptera; family Crambidae; genus Marasmia; species Marasmia exigua. The sequence continues at coordinate 20,463,155 of CM032465.1, read as the reverse complement.
TCCAACCGCGTTCTAGTTTTCATATATAATTAGTCCATGATATAACTCATATTTATTACATGTGATAAAAATAACTTGAGACACTATCACTTACATTGTCCTGGTCAAAGTGCCCGAGGTCCAGTATAGTAGAAAAGATTCAAGAGTTAACCTACTGTTACACATGCTTATTTCCATACATAAAGCATGTTAATTTTGAGCAAGTGCTACTTAGTAGCATGTGTGGACGGACGTGTTACAATCAAGCATGCTAACTTTGAGCTTGCTCAAAAATCTGAGAAACAGGGAGTGTGGCGGAGTGCTTAGCACGTCTAAATAGGTTTGCTTATTTTTTAAGCATGCTAAAATAAGGCTAATAGCATTTTTATTGATAGCAAATGTGGACAGGTCATTAAGCATGCTCATATTTTGCATGCTTTTAAAGTATGCTACAAATGAGCATTGTGTTTTTTTTTTTTTGTTTTGGCTGCTATTGCGTTTGCTTGAGCATTGTGTAACAGTGGCTTTACAGGAAAATATATTAAAACAGACCCAAGTGCCAACACTTTAATAAGTATGTTAATTGACTCTAGTCCTGCAAGAAGAGCGACACAAAAATGGGCAGCGGAAGTGTCCGCTGTCTCCCACCGTCTCGCGCAGCTAGAAATACTGTCGAGTCACAGCGGGCGCAGCGAACGGGTGCTACTGGCGCTGCAGGCTGTCAACCTGGCCGAGGTGGCCGGCAACCGGCAGCTGCTGGCAGACACCTACGTCACCGCTGCGCTGGTCTTCAAGGACTACATGCCTAGGATTGGCAATTGGCTTTGTGGGTAAGACATTCACGTAGTACATTTATTTATGTAAGATCATATTAATTTATGTAAGTTTGGCCGTGTGGTCCCCGGCAGAGTAGAATAGGCCACCCTCACTCTTACCGAGATGTCGTAAAAGGCTACTTAAGGTAAAGCTGTTGGCATGATCATCAGCACCCAGAGAAGGAAAACTCTGCACTTACATCTAAACCCTCGCCAACCCGTCTGCCAAGCGTGGTGAATATGGCAATTACCCCTCATGTGATTGAGGGAGGCCCGTGCCCTAGCAGTGGGGACTTAAATGGGCTGATGATGATGATGTCTTATCATAGCGATCGCATCCTCTTGGCAGCTACTTACGTCACGCTGCGCTGGTCTTCAAAAACTACATGCCTAATATTGGCATTGGCTTTATGGGTAAAACATTCACGTATGTAAAAGAGAGATAATGTCGTACCACAGCGATTTCAAGTTGCTGGCAGTTACTAGACTGTTCTTCAAGGATTTTTTGCCTAAAATGGCCAATGTGCATGTTTAATATTTACACATGATTATTTATTTACTACGTCATGTGTAATACCATGGACTATATATTCGTCCAAGGTATTACGAAAAAACATCAATACTTTTTTTTATAAAATTTTATGTGGCAGATTCATTTACTTTTCGAATTAGCATACATTTTTCCGTTCCTTTCCATCCGTAATTACATCGTGGGTTCTTTTGCTTACCAACAGGCTGAGGAGAGCCAATATACTGGGGCACTATAAAAAAAATATTTTTTTTTACTTATAATGCGTTTTACAAACACTACGCGTTGTCTGCAACAACCTAGTCATTCGGTGCTAGATAAGGCTAAAAAATTGTATCTATAATAGGTTTTTTTTTCTTTAATAGCTATTATCTCCGACTTTGCCGTATAACCTGCACGGACTCGTGCGCCGTGCCGCCGGTGCGCCTTCGCTGGGTGAGGAGCGAACGCGGCCAGAAGTACCTGCGCGCGCGGCGATGGAGCTACGAGCGAGCCCACCCTCCCTCCGCGTTGTTCTGCCGTCTACCCGACCCTGCGGATCCGCTCGCTTATGCCATGAGAGTGAGTCAAATGCTTTTGAAACTTATCTTGCCAAATAGCTACTATCTCCGACTTTGCGGCATAACTTCTACGGAATTTGCGCTGGGTGAGAAGCGATTGCGGCCAGAAGTACCTGCGCGCGCGGCGATGGAGCTACGAGCGAGCCACCCTCCCTCCGCATTGTTCTGCCGTCTACCCGACCCTGCGGATCCGCTCGCTTATGCCATGAGAGTGAGTCAAATGCTTTTAAAACTTATCTTGCCAAATAGCTACTATCTCCGACTTTGCGGCATAACTTCTACGGAATTTGCGCTGGGTGAGAAGCGATCGCGGCCAGAAGTACCTGCGCGCGCGGCGATGGAGCTACGAGCGAGCCCACCCTCCCTCCGCATTGTTCTGCCGTCTACCCGACCCTGCGGATCCGCTCGCTTATGCCATGAGAGTGAGTCAAATGCTTTTAAACTTATCTTGCCAAATAGCTACTATCTCGGACTTTGCGGCATAACTTCTACGGACTCTTGCACTGGGTGAGGAGCGATCGCGGGCAGAAGTACCTGCGCGCGCGGCGATGGAGCTACGATGTCCGTCCCACCCTCCCTCCGCTTTGTTCTGCCGTCTACCCGACCCTGCGGATCCGCTCGCTTTGCCATGAGAGTAAGTAAAATGATTTTTTAACCTTTTCTTGCCCGATATACGTAATTGTGTATTTTTATGAGAGAGAGGGTCAGCTTTTCTTACCGAAGTGACCGTACGAAAAGAGCCGTAGAACTGCTCCGATATATGAGGTTTTGACGTCGATAAAATCTATAGTTTGAAGAAATTAAATGATGGTGTCTATGGCCACTACAAAATAAAATAGAAGTGGAAAAAGATGTTCAAACAGTTAAAGATAAAAAAGATAAAAAAATCTTTATTCAATTTAGGTCCACACAGAACACTTATGAATGTCAAAATAGGTACATAATATCTACCGCTGGTTCGGAATGTCGATTTCTACTGAGAAGACACCAGCAAGAAACTCAGTAGTGACTCTTTTCAAATATTGATGATGTTACAGAGTTTTAATTGAGAAGAGAAAAAAATACAATTATGAAGGTCAATAGACTACTATGAACACAGATCACCCCCAATAGATGCCGTATGAGTACCGCTTTCTTCTAATTTCAACGTGTCAATTTAGGCGGTAGGAAAGGGGAGAGGGAGACGTAACACTCGCTACGTGATTGGCTACTTCAAGGACAGTCGGTCCAGTAGTGATGTGACAAGTAAAATAACTTTTATTCAATGTCGATAACCTAATATATAATTTTATTGATTATCAAAATGATTTTAACAAGAACTTAACTAGACTTTCAATTTATGCTGTTTAAATTAAACTACCGTCCTCTACATACAAAATATGCTGTAATAGTGAGTGAAATTAAATTTATCAAGTTCATTAAGTTACGAAACGTTGATTTAATAGTATATTAATAAAAGTTTATTTAATTTATTTATTCTTATTGCACAAAGTGTAACTATAAGTGTTGTACTAATACCGGAAGACGTTTTTGCCACTCAACCATTAAGATAAGCTTTAAGTTCACAGTTCACCATCAACATGGTGTGAGAGAAACAATACTAAAACTACAAGTAAAATAATATAAATATACAATTAGATAACAACTTTTTTTTATGTTATATGCGGCAGACGAGCAGACGGCTCACCTGATGGTAAGCGATTGCCGCCGCCCATGGAGCAAGTCGAGCAATAATAGAGTAGGAATAAAAGCACTAATGAAATTAAAAATATATTTATTAAAATATTTACACACGATACAATAACATTTATTGGTTTTTAAAATGTACAAGTTTAGTATACACCCTCCTCACTGCAGCCTTTGGATTTGACTTTCTGGTGAGGTACAGTGATCTTATATAAACTAATAAAAATTTAGATGGTTAGCATCTTGTCAATTATTGAATAATCAATATAAATCAATTTTATACAGTAATAAATGCTGCTAAGCCTAATAAGAATAAAGAATAAATATATCTTAATTTTATTTAATTATTCGTTGAAAGAATGCAAATAGTTCCTATTTAATTATTAATTCCGTTTCCGGTTTATTTCCTTATTGACAAAAAAAATCTACGTGCAATTTATGATAGGACAAATATCGATATACCTATTATCTTATTTTATTTTATTTTCTAGAAAGTTAGTTGTGCATCACTCGTAATCTTGGTCACATTTTGGTTCTATGACAGAAAGAGACGAACATATGAAATAAACATATGAGAGAAAGAGACCTTTTCAAAAAGACATCAACGCGTTTGGACAATCAACATTACACGTCCATTTTAACTTGACCTCTGCGAAAAATAATTCCAAATGAATTTTTACTTACCGATGAAAAGTTATACCATCTTTCTTCAAGCTAGATGTCCTGGAATTTTTTCCACACCATTTCATATAACAAGAAGTCATTTTTCTGTCGAAAACAAACGCTTAAAACACAAATAACTTTTTTCGCACGGACAAACTTCCAGGTCAAAGACTTGGTCAGCACTGAAACAACGACTACTAACATTTGTGCAATATCACATATGTTTGGCACTCGTCTGATGCCCGTAATGCGGTATCTATTGGGGGTGATCTGTGACTATGAATAACAACTCAAAAGATTAATCAATTAACATGACCAAGAATCCTTATCATTTAAATAGTCTTGTACACTATAGTAACCTTTCTTCATTAGGCAGGTTTTGATATGAGACTTAAACTTATCCAGTGATAGGTTAATGACATTTTATGGTATCTTATTAAATATCTTAATACTTAAGCCAACAAATGAATTACCGATTTTATGAAGTCTGAGAACCGGGACGGCAAGCCTATGTTTATTTCTAGTGTTAAGACTATGACTATCGGACTTTTTTAGAAAAGTGTGCAAGTTCTTACGTACATACATAATGCAGTCGAGGATAAATTGGGAAGCCACGGTTAAAATATTAATTTCTTTAAATATTTCTCTAAGTGAGTCACGTGATCTAAGGCTGTATATAGCGCGTAACCCTTTTCTGTAATACAAAAATAGTTTGTATGTCAGCAGCAGACCCCAATATAAATGTAGACTGGTCCAGCGCTTGATACAAAGTAGTAATGTTGTTTTTTTTATTAGGCGTATCACCTAGACCTGCTTCAGAAGAGTCTTCAAATGCTTCTGTGCGCCGACGAACGCAGCAACACCCGCGACGTTTTGGAACTGGTCAAGTTGATCACCGATGACGTGTCCACAGACGCTCCCCACCACACCGGTAATACACTTGATATTCATTATCATTAAGAGCCCCAATCATATCCAGTTTTGAATGTAAGCATCCAATCTCATTTCAGCGTGCCATTCCCAATGCCGTCCTTTTGGAGCCTAGGCGTGGACCATGATCCATGATTTTTTCGTGATAGGTGGCAGACGAGCAGACGGATCGCCTGACGGTAAGCGATTGCCACCGCACATAGACAGACACCCGCTACACCAGTGGAGTCACAAGTGCGCTGCCAACCTTTGTACCCCCTTTCCCCCGGATTGGGCCTCCGGTACCCTCACTCACGCAGCGCAACACGCCGGTTTTCTGTGAGGTCGTGGTATCACTCCCGTCGAGCCGGCCCATTCATGCCGAAGCGTAGCTCTCCCACGGGCAAGCACCTTACAGTAGCTGCTGATATCTTATGGTAGTAAAGACTTCGCTTAAATAGTAAGCACATATTATGTTGGCGTCTTGGCAAACGTGAGAGGACGATCTGCGCAGGATGGCTGGCAAGAGCTGGATGCGAGAAGCCATGGATAGATCACAGTGGCGAACAATTGGAGAGGCCTACGTCCAGCAGTGGACTGCGATAGGCTGATGATGATGATGATTATGTAGGTTTAAAATACTTATTGCAATTTTATCCAGTCCAGTGTTGTGTCCAGGTTGTTGGGACCCCGTGATGGAGTGGTGGGCGAACATCGTGGGCGTAGCGGCCGCATGGCTTCTCGCAGACACGGCCAAAGCTGCGGAAATTGGTGACCGACTGTACATGTTGCCGGATGCACTTGCTACCTCTGAGGATCCATTGCCCGGGTAAATCATCTTTTATATAAACATTTTTATTAGTCTCCTGATGGAATAAGGGCTTTTATAGTTTGAACACAGCTTGTTCATATCATCAACGTCTCAGCGTGACGTTCATGGTTACATTGAAAGCCGTAGCTTCAGAGCCCAGGGTACGCTTGTGCCATAATCCAGGAATCTGTAGCCTGGTAAATATAATAAAGCGACTGTCGTCGTTCGGCCCATCTACCGCAGTGTCTTAAGACGAAAGTCTTCAATGCGTGTGTGTTGCCAGTGACGACATACGGAACCGAAACGTGGCCGCTTACAATGTGCCGATTAAGGAGGCTCAAAGTCACCCACAGAGCAATGGAGAGGGCTATGCTCGAAATCTCCTTGCGTGATCGTATCAGAAATGATGAGATACGCAGGAGAACTAAGGTCACAGACATAGCCCAACATGGCATGTCTCAACTGGCAATGGGCAGGGCACATAACGAGGAGAATAGACGGCTGTTGGGGCGGAAAGGTCCTCGAGTGAAGGCCACGTACAGGAAGTCGCAGCCGTGGCAGGCCCCCCACAAGGTGGACCGACGATTTGGTGAAGGTTGCGGGAATCCATTGGATGCGAGCGGCACAGGACCGATCTTTAAGGAGAACATTGGGGGAGGCCTATGTCCAGCAGTGGACGTCTATTGGCTGAAATGATGACTGTCGTCTGACCATCCCGGTTCTGTCATAGAGTACTACGATACTGTATTAATACTGTACCATCTAGATCATGGTTACACATACAAAATCTTAACATTGTGGGTATCCACAGTTTTTGTGAACTAATTAAAAATACCATCATAGATTTCGAAATCCAGAGGTGCGCGCTCGGATTCGAACTCACAATCTGCCGTTTGGAAGATGCGATGCGTGTCCACTTTGCTATTGAAAAATTTGAGATCTTGGAATGAACGGATGATCGAATAGTCTCCTTATCATCAATATTCTCAGTTGTCCCTGCAAATCAGTTAAGATTTTTTCGTATTAAATCCCCGAATTGAATTCCCGTCCTGGCACAATGTAAAATACAGAAACGAATTTTCGGATTGTCCAATTGAACGATTTATTTTATACTTTACCATATTTTCTAACTGAAGTTATGAAGGTAAAACTGAATAACTTAGCTCACTAGCAAACGATCACAATATTAATCGAACATAGTAGCATTAGTGACACCTCATTTACATTAACAGATATTCTCATACCAGCGACCGCTTAGAAATTCTAGTCCATGTTTATAAAACACGCGTGTGTAGTTTATAGTTGTTTAATTAATAACTATTGTCTTTGTCGCATAAACATCAGCTGATGAAAATATAGCTATTGTGCTATTATTGGTAGGGCACTGCATATGGCGTACAAAAGCCGGCGCGGCCTGTTGAGCCTCGCTCAGTGTCGAGATGAACGCGCCGTCGAGAAGACCTCGGAGACCATACTCAAGGTACGAAACTGACTAATATCGATATCAATCCATATAGTATTGTATTACATTAATTATTTTATTTCTACGATGTGCAGAAGTCATTTCGGTAATTTAACATCGAAATCTTAATCTCGTATTAGTAATCCACATAAACAGTTGAATTTAAAATAATTATAAAATAACGGTAAATTATTTTATCGTGAACAGAAGGATTTAAAATTAGTAAATTAATCATTATTTAGTTTTTTGTAAATATCTCAATTATCTTAGCTAACCATTATAATCACCATAGATTTTCATTCTATTGCAGGCCGCGGCCACATAAATGTAGCGTTTGAACTTATATTTCACTTTATACTAAACATGATTTCTGCGCTTCAAGGTCACCGCTAGACTTATTTGCCGTGGCCTGTATACATGGCAAAACTTTAGTCTAGTCTCCAAAACTGGCCGAATATTCTGAGAATTTGACGATGTTTTTTATAGGTTTGCGATATCGCTGGAGCCAAGCTAGCAGACTCCTTGGCATATTATTGCTGCAAACAACCGACACAGCTCATGATGGTAAGTTTAAAACTTACATGTCGAATCATTGTATATTATTATAAATAAGAGCTTTCGAGAACGGTATTTAATTGAGATTAAAGACATTGAGACCTCAACGTTTTAGGGTATGATGTACCACAAGATATAACCAAATTTCTTCCATGCATGTTTGATTCTGCTGATTTTGTTGTTCACGAGTTTTAATGCTGGTAGTGCATGCTGAAATTACGAACAAAAAGTGAAGGTGATTCGGGATAGAATCATATCCTACTTGTGAACTTTCGGCTGATACTGTTTCTGGAGGTCCTATGTTTATTTTTGTTTCCTTAGCAGCATCATTTAGAAGTGCCTGAACAGATCACGTCCATGTATAAGCACCACGAAGATTGGAGACTATTTCGGGAGTGCATTGTAGTTGCATTGCACTTGTTCTATAGTCTGTGCAATATCACTACAAAGCAAATCTCGCATTAGTCACATTCGTCGCATTGAAGCCATATTTGTCGAGTGCGTTTTTTAAGTTCGTACAATACTTTGTCTTTTTTACTTGTATTAATGTTTTTGTAGCTTTAGAAGAATTTTATAGTAGCTTTAGTAGAATTGTATAGTAGCTTTATTATGTCTGAAGTAGATATGAATAATTTTGCACCCTAAATATTCCTGACACGCTTAACCGATGTTGTATTGATACTATTGTATTCAAGTAAATTATCACCAGAACTCATATTTACCAAAACCTAAAATAAGGGACTATGGACATAATTTTAAGGACTTTGTTATGCTTGGTCTTGTATTGTGTTCCTTGTGTGTGTGACGATAGATTACTCCTATAACTTAAAAGGAGGACTTCTATTACACAATGTGTACTTGTAACAAATAAAGACATTTTGTATTTGTATTAAAATTACCCCAGACCGCCACTTCAAAATTACTACACAGGACTCTATTCCAATTACACAGGCACTGTGCTGTTATTGCGTGGTGTGGCTGTTCGCTTAGTATGATTGTCCGGGTGGACGATCACACTAAGCGAGCAGCGATTACCTACAGTAGTAAGCGACTGTCACTGCTGATAGTATCAGAGGGTATATTCTCGTGCAGTCGACAAAGAATTAGAGATTTCCATACATTCGTCCATATGAACGTTGAATTTTATATCTCTGTCGAGAATAGGTTCTCAGATAGATCTGTGTGACAGTCGCTTGTTATCGTCGCGGGTGGTACTGTATCTCGCTATAATATTATAGCTAATAATAAGGTCTTGAAATTGGCATGTTTTTTCTAGACATAGATGACTAGATGTATAACTCCTTTAATAAGCAAAAAGTCACCACACTATAATTTAATATTGATTTAAGACTATATTTTAAGGTTTATATAGAATAGAGATATTTTTTGTATTTGTGATGCAAAAAAAATCTTAAAAATGACCCTTTTTTTACTTGACTCGGATTGACGTTTTTATCAACAATAACTTTTTAATTAATTTTTTTTCTAAAAAACTATCTTACACGTTCCTAAACGTTGTTTATTAAAGCACAGTTAATTATGCAGTAGGAGCATTAATAGTTACTTTACAAATTAAAAATAAGTTAGTATGGAAAATACAACTTCTGAGAAAATCGCCATACAAAACGTAAATATCATAGGTAAGGACCTAATATCTAGTGATTACCACAACCTTGATGCCCTGTTGGTCTAGTGGTTTAAGTAACTGGCCGTGATCTCGGGGTTCGATTCCTGGGTCAAGCAAAAAGTGTTTCGAATTTTTCGAACATAGCTCGGGTTTGTGATCACCATTTGGCAAGCGTGGTGATTAAGCATAGTAGCGATGACTAGATTTCTATGATGGAGGCCTCCCTGCAGTGGGAACAGTGATAGGCTGATACTTTACCGCACCCTGGATAGCCAAAAAATGTATGTATATGACACCGGAAAATAACAAGATCCGTAAGTTTATCAATTTACTAGGAAGTTTATAAACTTTCGTAGGATTCTAAACGGGAGATAAATTGTATTATTTTACGTCCAGTCCGTAAATTTATCAATTTCCGATGTCACACGGTAAATTTATAATATAACGGATATCTTTTCGTAAAATTTTATATGGTTCGACCAATCACTAAAACTCTTTTAAATATACGAATCTTTGAAATACGTAAAATAACACACTGTTCTTTGATTGGTTAATGTTCGTAGTGGCAATGCCAATAAGATCGCGCGTAGCGCGTTTAGATATTGCTTACTTATTATTTTACGAGTGAGTTCAATAAGTTTATCAATGTACGAAAATGTAGACGTAAAATATTGCAATTTATCTCCCGTTTAGAATCCTACGAAAGTTTATAAACTTCCTAGTATATTGATAAACTTAGGATATATATTTTTTTTTAATAATAATTCTCACAACATCTCATACGTTGACCTGATTCCGTACTAAGTAGCTTAAGCACTTGTGTTACAGATATCAGACAACAGAGGAACACAAATATATAATTAAATACATATATTACACCCAGACACCGAACAAACACAAGTGTTCATCGCACGAATGTTTGTCCAGGGTGGGGATCGAACCCACGACCTTTGGCGTAAGAGGCATGGTCCCTACCAATTGCGCCATCCGGTCAGTCAACTTCCGGAAAAAAGTTCCGGTTCAAAGGATCTTGTTATTTTCCGGTGACATATAGAACACGTGTTTGTGTTGGTGTCAGCTGATGCAGGTGCTGTGCTGCGACTGGGTGCTGGAGGTGCGCGCGGGCGTGTGGGAGGCGGCGGGGGGCGCGCCGGCGCCGCACGCGCAGCTGCGCGGCTTCCAGCGCGACCTGCACTCGCTGCGCCGTCTGTCGCAGAACCTACCGGTGAGTACACCTGCCAAAAACGTATCTGTTTCTTGTCAATACGCTAACTACCGCTTGACCACAATCGCAATTTGTTTTTATTTTAATAATAATTATAATACGGTATATGACTATTTTTTTTATTTTTGCAATCAAAAGACCTCTCAATGATAGAAACATCGTTGAAAAAATCACTTGATTCTCATTTAAACCACCTGAGATATCACAACTTTAAAATCACATTTTTTTGGGCAAACCCAAAACGCTCCCTACAAATGGCTACTAAGATGTGACGTCACACGACAGTATTTTGTATGCATTTCATTTGAATTTTGTATGGTAGCTATATCAAATGTTTCGTTTATGTCAATGGTTCTATTATAATAATTGGTGCAAATTGTATGGGCTATTCAATGGTATAATTATTTTTTCATAATTTCATAGTTTTAAAATGGACTTGCCCATGAATCTTTGAATGACCATAAAACCGGCTAGACGTAATATTTTTAATTGAGAATTTTTGCTATTGGCACATATTGACCTATATTTTGATAAAATATTTATATTTTATAAAACCTTGAGCTTAGTCATATACCCTACTACCGCTTGACCACAATCGCAATTTGTTTTTATTCTAATCATCATCAGCCCATTTAAGTCCCCACTGCTGGGGCACGGGCCTCCCTCAATCACATGAGGGGTAATTGCCATACTCACCACGCTTGGCAGACGGGTTGGCGAGGGTTTAGATATAAATGCAGAGTTTTCCTCCTCTGGGTGCTGATGATCATGCTAGCAGCTTTACCTTAGTCGCCTTTTATGACACCTCGGTAAGAGTGAGGGTGGCCTATTCTACTCTGCCGGGAACCACACGGCCAACTATTATTTATTTTAATAATAATTATAATTTTTTTTACGAAATAAAAAGTAAAGAAATAAAATAACCAACAAAATTAAACATCCACTAACTAACGGCCAAAAACAGGCAACTCACCCCCGCCCGCCTCCGACGCAAAGGTGCCCATCACACTCGCCGCATTACCACGCTGAATAGCGATGGCAGGCCTCTGCACCAGAAATGACCCAGAGCGTGAGTCACCTGTCACCTCGCACAATCTACGGCCTATCTCCCACACAAAGTCCCTGGCTTCTGACCCCCAAAATAAATATATAAATAATTATATAAATAATTATAATTACATTTATACATAAAAACGAAAGGAGGCTAGGAGTGGCGCAGCCGCCGCTGTACCCGAGTGGCTGCGGAATGTGCAGATCAGGCTGCGCCACCAGGATTATGTAACGCCGCTGACTGTATATAAAAAAATAAATAAAATAAAAGCCAAAGAAAAAATTCACAGAAAAAACACTGCGCGTAAGCAGTAACGGGCCCCAGACCAGGGTAGGCTAAGGTCAACGCTCTGTGATGACGGGTGCACCTACAAAATAAATAAAAAAGAGCACAATCGCACCCGATGGAAAGCGACGATGAGGTTATAGGATGATACGCGTTTGCCTAAAAGATGCCTGTTCTTAACATACGAAACAACGAATTTCACACTATATCAACTATAATAATAGACTTAAACCACCCGGACCCCTAGTTTAAAATGAGAACTAAAATAATGACCTCTAATTTTCGATTCAGTAACCATGACAACTTATCCCTGTGACAGTTCATTCCGTTTTACGCTATAAAGTTATTTGTGAGGAAGTAGTTAATTTATTTTTGGGATTTAATCCCAATAATATAAGCAATTCCTATGCATATTACTTGGAAACCTTACTTAGGTCAATATTTCTATTTATTGTTGCTTAAAAACCAATCTTTGAATTTTTACTTCAGACAACAAAATAAGGATTATGTAAAATTAAATGACACTGATCGAATGATTTAATGATTCGATCAATTTTGACACTATCCTGCGGTACTAAGTTATCTATGGTTAGTAGAAAATTTGTAATAAAAATTTAAGAACTAACATTATTCCATAATAATCATGAAATTACTAGTTTAGGATTAAAAGCGGTATCAGAGCAGTTTTTTTGTAATAAGAGGGTAACGAATCGGCTCAAGACCGAGTACACTGGCGTAAAGGAAAGGAGGTCTATACTCAGCAGTGGGTACTACCGGGCTGATGATGATGATGATGAATCGAACGAATCCAATTGGGATTTATCGAGCTGTTTCAACTCTGCCCCGCATCTCAGGTGTCGTGAATTCGTGATCCCCTTTCAAGATGCGGATGCAGCACGTTACTGCATATCCCGCGACAGATTACAACCTAATAACTCTCTGGCTTATGGTTATTCTAGATTTAGCTATTTAAAAAGAAAAAGGTGTCACTAGTACAATTTAGTAAAATTAAATTAAAATGTATGAAATATACTTAAACTGATTAAAGAATATTTCATTTACAATAGAGAACACTTATCAATGTCAAATATTTAATTTAAATGTATGTAAATACCTCTGATTCGGACTGTCGATTTCTACTGAAAAGAACCAGCAATTATCATATTCCGAAGGGACACTACTGTGACTCGACGGGAGAAGGATCGGGCGCAGGACCAACGGCTTAACGTATTTTCCGATTACCAAAAACTTAGGTACAAATTTTTGGCGCGACCCGGGATCGAACCCGAGACGTCTTGCGCAGACGTCCCTTTAAAGTGCGGCCCTCTAACCAGTGCGCCACCGAGGCAGTCGAGTTTATATTTATATTAAAGTGACGGGTAGGGCACACTAGTGACGCTATTTGATTTAAATTGTTAGCATCTAAGCCGCATATATTTTTAACAATTTCTAAGTTCGAGCATCTCGAAAAGAGCTTATACTATTTATTCATTACTTGTAATTAACTTTTTGGTCTGCTTCCTACTCGAAATATGAATTACCGCCAAAAACTGCCACTTATGGCGTTAATCCAAATTTCCAGTGCAAAAACAGTTCAAAAAGTTAAATAAAAGTATTAAATAAATAGTATATATTCTTTCCGAGGCTCGAATTTCGAAATTGTTAAAAAGATATCCGGTGTAGTTGCTATCAATTTAAATCGATTGGCGTCGTTAGTTAGGGCCACCCGTCGCCTTAAGATGCCGGCTGGTAGGGCACACTAGCGAATCGATTTTAATTTTTAGCTACTAAACCGGATCTACGTCCAACGCGTACGCAAAAACGGACCCCACATTTGTGCATGGTTATTTAATAAAAGTATAAGTGTTTTCTGAGAGGTTGTAACCGAAATGGACAACATTTCAAAATTGCTAAGCTCTGAAACAAAAAATACCAATTCTTTGTTTACTTTTCCGCTGCTCGAATATATATTTATTAATTTTTTATATTGCTTATTTACTGAGAAAAAAATTAAAAACTAAAAAACGTAAGATGACGTCATCGGACGGCAGAATGTAAAATATTTCTTTGCTTAGCATATTACAGTTTTAAATTTACGAAATGCCAAACCCATGACATGTAACTGTCAAAAAAAAGACAACTTGTCAACGTTGAATGTATGAATGACGTTGACAATGTTGACACTAGTATTATTTACCTTTGACAGTAGTACCTTTTTTTCATTAAAACAATGATAAGCAAAGGAATATCGCTGTATTCAGCCGTCCGATGACGTCATTTGGCGCTTACGTCTATTTAGAATATAAAGAATTTCAATAATTATTTTATGCATGAACGTGGCCAAATTTTGAAAAAAGAAAAAATATTGGTCTGTTTATTTTATGTCTATTTTCATATAAAAAATCAATACGGACATGTTAAAAATATGAAATGTTGTCCATTGTTTAAAATAGATCCGGTTTAGTAGCTAAAAATTAAAATCGATTGGCGTCGCTAGTTAGGGCCCCCCGTCGCCTGAACATGTTGAATGCTTTATGACATGGTACAGTGGGCGACATCGCGAGTGTTCCTGCAGTCGGCGGTGTGCCGCATGATGGCGGGCGCGGCGCCGCGGCGCACGCAGCAGCTGCTGGACGGCAGCTTGCGACCGAGGCTCAACCGCTCCTCCATCATCTGCGGGAAAGGTGACACATATTATTTATCATCATCAGCCCATTTAAGTCCCCACTGCTGGGGCACGGGCCTCCCTCAAACACATGAGGGGTAATTGCCATACTCACCACGCTTGGCAGACGGGTTGGCGAGGGTTTTGATATAAATGCAGAGTTTTCCTTCTCTAGGCGCTGATGATCATGCCAGCAGCTTTACCTTAGTCGCCTTTTACGACACCTCGGTAAGAGTGAGGGTGGCCTATTCTACTCTGCCGGGGACCACACGGCGATATTATTTATAGCATCAAAGTAAATTGGCTAACTTTCCCTGATAGTAAGCAAAAGGTTAGATTTGACCACCACCGCGCACTCAAAACGTGATCAGGAGACCAATTGTAGTGCTCGTGACATATTATTTTTTTATCGTTTTCACCCCGAAAACCACATTTAACAGGTATGGCGAATGAAGTCCATTTAGCATGTCAGGAGCCCAATTCTCAGGATTTTCGATATGAACAAACTTGGCGGATATCAACTGAAAGCCATACAAAAAAACTATGTTTTAGTGATATATATCGTATGATGACAAAATATCACGTTCCCGAGAATTGGGCTCCAGATCAATAAAATAAGTGAAAAAAATAAGCAGCTGTTTCATACATTATTACCGGGTCTATTTTGTATGGAACAGCAGATTTTTTTTCGATTATTTTGTTCTAACATCCTAAATGGACTTTATTCACGATACTTATTATCGGTTTTCGGGATGTAAAAGATAAAAAAGGGTGTATACCACTAAAACATAGTTTTTTTGTATTGATTTTATGTGACATCCGCCATCTTTTCAATTTATCACGAGCCCGAGAGGTAGATTCCTGGTGGCTTAATTTTAAAGCCGCTCCGTAACCTACGGGAATATACCTGTTGCATCCAAACAAAGGAGATAGACAGCGTGTGTGAAAGAGAGGGTCGTAACGTTTGCTTTAAATTAGGCTCTTTTTAATTGTTAATCGATTGTAAAGATGGCGTGGTTGTCGATACTTTTAATTTCGTTGGGATGGCAATGTCAAAATTTAAATGTAAAAAATCCTTGATGTCGTAAAAGCTATGTGTAGTAAGCCATTTATACAAGCTGTTTTTGAACAGATTGATACTGAGGGTTTTTATATCGTCGGGTATTTTATTGAAAATGCGAACACACATGCAAACACAGTCCCATATTTAGTGGAATGCGGAATCTCGCTAAGGGTTAGGCCACACGGGCGCAATGCGAAGCTTTTGAGGGAATGGGTGCCACACGATCCGATGTCGATCGTCGTAACGCAAAGCAACGCGCCCGTGTGCCCTCTTGACCAAGCATCGTCGTACGTTAATATTAGGTTTAATTTGTGAACAACAATGGACCGCGTGCGTCGTCGTCTCGCCTTGAAGTTCAAAACGCGTGCGCAACGACCGTGTGGCATGCTTTTCAATTTGTATGTAATATAACGTACTGACTGACGTGTTGGTGGATGACTGGCAGGAAGTGGCGCAAGACCGACCGAGTTGGAGGCTCTTATTACCGGAGGCCAAGACTCACTATGGGTCGCTGCGCCAACCTAGTTAGTTAGTTATAACATACTGACGACGCTCCGTCACCGCAGCGCAGCGCAGCGCGTCCCTGTGGCCTCTCTCTAAGTACTAGTCTCTGAGGACATCTTAGTTTCAGGTTTCCTGACTTTGTTTAACTTTTTCCTAATATACTCGAAGACTTTTAATCGGTGATCAGGACCTACTGATTCCGACTAGGTGGATGATGGCCATTGCTATAGTAATAGTAGTTACATGTTTTCTTTTTGTTTAGGTTTTATTTTAAATTTTATTAGATATCTAAATTTCATTGGAATGTATGGTCTTCCTACATTTTTATGTGAAGAAGATATGTCGACGATGAAGATGTGTAGAAAGCTATTTTAATTTTCTTTAATTTGTTTTATTTGACGTTGTCTGCCATTTGACAGTTTTCTACCAATAACATGAAAAACTTTAAATCTCTAATGAGGTTTGTTATCATCACTGTACCTGTACTTATGAAGAGGTTTTATTTGTAACAAGGAGGAGTAGGATGACCATATTCATAGTTATTAACTTAAAGTCCCAGACAAGAAAAAAAAATGACATGTAACTACTATTACTATAGCAATGGCCATCATCCACCTAGTCGGAATCAGTAGGTCCTGATCACCGATTAAAAGTCTTCGTGTATAACGGTTGGACAGAGCGCGCGCTGGAGGGCGGATGCGGGGATGGCGAGCGCGCCGTGGCGCTTTACATGGCGTGCAAGCACCTGCCCGCCGCCGTGCTCGCGGCGCCGGGCGAGCGCGCCGGCATGCTCGCGCAGGCCGCCGCCACGCTGCTCAAGCTCGGCCACCGCGCGCGCCTGCCGCACTGCTACCACCTCATGAAGTCCGTCGGCAGCCTGCCCACTGCTCCCTGATGATGTCACACGTTGCTCGCGCAGGCAGTTTCGTGACCTAACTTCTCAAACTCCACCAATAGATGACGCTAGTGGCAATGGACAACATTTCAAATTTTTAACATGTCCATATTGTTTTTTATATGAAAGTAGACATAAAATGAACAGACCCATATTTTTTCTTTTTTCAAAATTTGTCCATTTTCATGCATAAAATAATTATTGAAATTCTTTTTATTCTAAATAGACGTAAGCGCCAAATGACGACAGCGGACGGCTGAATACAGCGATATTCCTTTGCTTATCATTGTTTTAATAAAAAAAAGGTACTACTGTCAAAGGTAAATAATACTAGTGTCAACATTGTCAACGTCATTCATACATTCAACGTTGACAAGTTGTCTTTTTTTTTGACAGTTACATGTCATGAGTTTGGCATTACGTAAATTTAAAACTAAAATTTGCTAAGCAAAGAAATATTTTACATTCTGCCGTCCGATGACGTCATCTTACGTTTTTTAGTTTTTAATTTTTTTCTCAGTAAATAAGCAACATAAAAAATGAATAAATAAATATTCGAGCAGCGGAAAAGTAAACAAAAAATTGGTATTTTTTGTTTCAGAGCTTAGCAATTTTGAAATGTTGTCCATTATATCGTTCCCGCCTGCCGCACTGCTACCAATTCATTAAGTCCGGTCGGCACCCTGCCCACTGCTCCCTGATGATGTCACACGTTGCTCGCGCAGGCAGTTTCGTGACCTAACTTCTCAAACTCCACCAATAGATGACGCTAGTGGCAATTATATCGTTCCCGCCTGCCGCACTGCTACCAATTCATTAAGTCCGGTCGGCACCCTGCCCACTGCTCCCTGATGATGTCACACGTTGCTCGCGCAGGCAGTTTCGTGACCTAACTTCTCAAACTCTACCAATAAATGACGCTAGTGACAATTATATCGCTCCTGCCTGTCGCACTGCTACCACCTCATGAACTCCCTCGGCTGCCTGCCCACTGCTCCCTGAAGTCGCGGTTGCGACATATCAAACAGTAGCTCACTCTCGCTATGTTTCGTTACTTAATTTTGATATTAGTTTCAAACTCCACAAATAGATGACGCTGGTTTAAATCGCTCCCGCACTGCTAACCAACTCATGAAAGTCTGTCGACACCCTGCCAACTGCTCCCTTAGACTAAACACGCGGGCCCGGTCGCGAAATGTCAAATAGTCACATGCGTGAATTTGTGACATAATTTTTCAAACTCCAATAGATGTCAATTATATCGCTCCCGCCTGCCGCACTGCTCATCACCTCATGAAGTCGGTCGGCACCCTGCCCACTGCCCTGACTATACTGAGACCAAACACGTTGAGACAATATCAAACAGTCACCTGCTGTCGCATAGTTTCGTAACTCAGTTTTGCAGTTCCGAACTTCACTAATAGATAGCGCTACTGTTTGCGCAAGTTTTTCGGTCCTACAGAGATGTAGCAATCACGAGTGTATGCCAAACCCTCATATTTTTCCCGCGGGTCGCTTTCTCTCTTTTCTCTCTAATACAAGCCTCCAAATGTTATCATCACCGTCCTATGCTAATCTGTCAGATCTCACAATAATCCACTTTATGAACTCGAATAAATGTGTTGAAATCTGGCTCAAACCACCACCTTTATAACCTAATAGCTACCATTTTAAAAATACTTGTTGTTTTTTTTTTAATTTATAACTTCAATCTGGCACAAACAAGCCTTTTTGTGATTGGATCTAGCCTTGGTTTGGGGTAATGCAAGTTCATTGACATTTAAGATGTGAAGAAAAAATGTTTTCTACTTTAAAATATGTAATTAATCTGTATGAAATACATAGTTGTAAGACCGCCTATATAAAATATAAAATGTTAAGGATACGAAGTAATATTTATCAAGTTATTTAAGGTTCTCGATTCGTTTCCAAAAAGAAATGGTTTATTTTTTGCGATAAAACCGCTGAAAATGTAACAATGCATCTGTGACGCCTCGGATGTTGGCCGCCAATGGACAGATGTCCATGTTATAATGTAAAAAAAAATGTATTCATACTATTTTAATCGACTTCAAAAAAAAGAAGGAGGTTGTATGTTCGACTGTTTGTTTTTTTTTTCTAAACATTTGGTGTTGGACAACCGTCAATGGATCGCTAGTTATTATGTATGTCTTTGCCTAAGGATTTACCTTTTTTTTTTTCAACGACACGACTTGATGTATGACTCTAAAAATTACCAAAGTTTATAAAGTTTAAAAAAAAAGTGTTTTTTATTTGGATTTAAGACCACATTTCTAGTAATGTTACGGCAAATCATAGGCAAAGACCTAATATCAATTTGAATAGCATAGCATGTCTAACTCCATATGAAATCAAATTCCACCCAAACTTATTAATACATATTACACAATATGTACCGACATTATTATCTTTAAGTACGTAGTTATTACTCTATGTTATTATTTAGTTGACTTTGTATTATATCCGGTAATGTGTCGCTTAAGCTAAATCTATGAAATTGACATGTCGTGAATTTGTGATTTAATAAGGTAATTTCTTGCAAATTGGAGTTACATTTAAGTTATATTAAAGTAGCTTTCTTGTCGTTTATTTATACTAACTGTTTGCTGTAAAAACCTGTTTTATAAATGTACGTTTTCTACACAAGCCTTAATTATTTCCATGATTTTGTAAAAAACATAAAATGTTGATTTTTATTAATAACGTACATAAAAATTATAAAAAATTAAAGCCTTTCAAGAGACCGATCTTTAAATTAAAAATCCTAACCGTAAATTGCTACCTATAGCCTGCGCGCGACTTGCAAGAACTTGGCGGCCGAAAAAATGAAATCGAAACTTAAATACACGGTTACACAGGGTGAATCTGTGAACATTTACCTCCTTTTAACCACGTGTTCTACTAACCATTATGAACAAAATTTGTTCGATCACTTTTGGAAATTCGATCTTTTCATTTCTTTTCAAAGTCGGTCACGTGACTTGGTAATTTTGTATGGGAAGTCGAAAAAATGTTCGATGAATTTCGAAAAGTCGTTGAACAAATGTTTAAATGTTCACAAGATTGGCAGCGCACTTGTGACTCCACTGGTGTTGCGGGTGTCCATGGGCGGCGGAATTGCTTACCATCAGGTGATCCGTCTGCTCGTCTGCCACAGTTCATATGGGATACGGGTAATAGAATTACTTCATAATTTCCTCAGCTTCCGTTTCCTCAGAGCTCGCGCGATGGCTTACAACGAACCCATTCCGTAACTAACTAGAATATAGGTGTTGCGCGATCATATTTTATAGGGGACACGTAATGTTTTTGTATCTTTTTTAAAAACTGCACCAGTATTTACGCCTAACTGTTCTCAACGGTAAGGAGTTAAAGGATAACTCTTTCAATTTCAATTATACAACAGAGATTAGGCGCCGACTTTGGTAAAACCTTTTCTCGAGTATACTGTTATAAAATTTTACCTATTTGGAGTGTATAGTGATAAAAATATTATTTTACACTTTTTAGTTAGTGGTTTTTTAAGGTGGTTTTTTTTCGCAGAAATTTTTTTTTCAACCTTTTTTTTTAGTGTTTCTACTAAAAAAAAGGTTGAAAACCTCTTGTTATAGATTTTTTTTTGGTTTGTCGGTCTATTTGAGAGTACCGAAGGAAAGGTTGTTTTTAGTCTTAGATCAAATAAAAATAGCGGAAGATAGGTGACTCGTCTATACCGCATGGACCACTTAAATTAGGTGCCCGGCCGGCTCCTAATTTCACGCAGTCGCAAACATAGATAAGTCGCAAATGTCTGACAAGCGGTCACGTCACCCTAAAATATTTATTAATTGTTTTAAGTGGGATAAAGGCTATCAAAATGCCTACTTGCGCTTTTACGCGCTGTACAAATAATTCAAAACGTAAAAATAAAGCTCAAAACATCACATTTCACTCGTAAGTACAAGATATTATTTAATTTCTTATGGAATAAATATTTTAGAATGTTTTGATCGCCATTTTGCCGAGCGAGATAGAAATATACGATATACCCATGACGAGTTAAGTTATATTAACGCCACACAGTGATAGCGTCAGAATAAAATTATCAAAAAATATAATTGCAAAATATTTATTGATAATTTATTCAGAGTAGTAGTAGTGCTAAATGTGTAATAAAAAAAATAATGATTGTTTATATCTGTATGATGTGCTGTTGGTGAACCTAAAATAAATAAATATTTAACCGACTTCATATAAAAGGAAGAGGTTATCAATTCTTCACCATCATTTTTTATGCACGTTCCCCTATGTAGGTGCCTACTGGAAGATGATTAGATCATTTTGTATTTTTTAAAAAAGTATGTTTCCCAGGTATTCCCATTCTTAGCATGTCATGATCTGACGATGGGATCCCATAATAATCGAGGGCAACATTCAGATTTCATAGACACAAGTGAAACAAACTGTCCTTATTCGAAGAAAAGTCATCGTTGTGTAAGTATAACATTCAATAATAATTTATAATAGTACTAACAATACATTTATGATAATTTCGACTGTTATAAAAATAAATGATTTAGAAATTAGTTATTTTTGTTGACCCTACTTTCTCCTTTTGACATGAAGCGTAGCATGCGCGTAGCGCGTTTGATGACTCCCTTATGACGCCCAGTTTTAAGTTGTCTAATTGAAGGGAGGTGGCTTATCTTCCGCTATTTTGATTTAGGTAATCTAAGTTTTTTGTTAACATAATATACATATTTAAATACATATTTCACAGCATCACATACATTGATCTGACTCCGAGATAGGTAGCCTAAGCACCTGTGTTACGGATATCAGAATCAACAGTGGGATTACAAATATATACATATAATACTTTTCTTTTGTAAATACATACTTATAATACATAGTAAACACCCAGACCAATACAAACAAACATGTTCATGCACACAAATGTTTGTACTGTGCGGGGATCGAACCCGCAACCCTTGCACCAGAGGCAGCATTCACTACCCGTTTGGAACAGTGGTTCCAAACGGGTCGTCAAATATAAAACTAAAACTTGTGATTGTTTATTGGTGTTTCACTGGCTGCCGCTGCCGCCAAAGGTGAGTAACCTTATCCCTGTTGTAGTGCCGCGACCACGGACGCTAGGTAGGCGCCTCTATTTCATCCTCAACAATAGGGGACGTGCAGTAACTATATGGGGCACCACTTTGTATTGACTCAAGGTCACAATAATCTTACTTAGTTTTCTAGTTGACACCTCCGTTTATGCACACGTTCCCTATTCTTGTCGCATTTACACAAAAGAGACGCACAGTGCGTATGAAAGGGACGGAAACTCCGATTAAGTGTTTCGTGTAGGCCACCAGATAAGTACGACGGTTAGAGAAAAGGACGAACGCCACATCAATTTAATGTTCTGTGCATACATCAATGTATGTATCTATCCTTGAATTGATCTTCCTCGTTGGGCCTGCAAAATCAATGCAAAAAAGTTTCTAATACTTTCCGAATATTGTTTTATTCCCTTGACCTTCGGCGGCAAAATATTCGCACAGTGCGCAGAAATAGAGCCATGATAAAGCACACACTTGAGTGCCTTTCTCGTGCACTCGAAATATCGAATTCGACATTTAGGAATGTATGGAAATCTTTAATAATTCGACTTCTTAATCAACATTTTGCCGTTGCATTAAATGATATATAATATTGCACATTATTGCTTTGTATTGCTTATTATATTTTGTCTGTAAATGTCCATGTTATGTGTCGAATATGTAAATGATTTCTTATCTTATTAGTAATCTGTGGTTTAAACAGTCATACAGACGCATCCGGTTTTTGCTGTCACACTGACACTTATGACAGGTGTTACCTATGTTATGTTTGACAACTTAACTTTTGCGGGAATATTGTGGAAATATTTATTAGCGTTTGTGATAATTATTTGAGGATAGATAACCAATCACATGAAGTTTTATTAAAAATAAGGTATTTGTTCTATAATTATCAACAATGGTAAGCAAATATTCATGTTAAATCCGTATCGTTAAGTTGCGATAAATAGCACCTGCCTATTCTTTCTTTCTAATAAAAATATTTTACAGGCCGCTGCCGTAGCTAACAATCCTAAAAAAAATGTTACTTCTACAAATGCTCCGACGGGTGGTGTCCGCAAAAAATCAGGCCCTAAGTTTGAACTTTCTGAGGAACAAAGAAGGGATATCAAAGAAGCTTTTGATCTTTTTGATACTGAAAGCACCGGTAAGATAGACACCAAAGAGTTGAAAGTCGCTATCAGGGCTCTAGGATTTGAGCCTAAGAAAGAAGAGATCAAGAAGATGATTGCAGAGATAGATAAAGGTGATGGAAAAGTGTCTTTTGGGGACTTCCTTGATCTTATGACAGTTAAAATGGCTGAGAAAGATACAAAAGAAGAAATAATGAAAGCTTTCAAGCTGTTTGATGATGATGAAACTGGTAAATATTTTATTTATTTAAATTCTTATGTCCTATTACTAAAACAATCCATAACATTAATTAGATCTATGTATGTGCTAGACTACAATGTCAACTTCTGTGTAATGAATTATCCTAACATTTGCAAGGGACAACCTCAAAAGTATGTTTCGAATTTTTCGAACATCGCTCGGGTTTGTGGTCTCCAATCTGCATTAGGCAATCGTGGTGATTAAGTCTAATCCTCTCATAGTAGCGATGACTTGATTTCTATGATGGAGGCCTTTGCCCTGCAGTTAGACAGTATATGGACTGATACTATTACCCTAAAACATATTTTGTTAATAACTTGCCAAATCACTTTTCATGTTATTTTTTACAAGTCCCCTAGATTGCCAGGTATTAACATTCTATGAGGCCTCCCTTTCAGCCACTTTAGACTTGGCAATTGGCCTCTTTCAACATCATTTATTTCAGCGAGCACCCAAAATAAATGTTTGTATTTGGTACATACTCTGGGTTCCTAGGTGTTTGCCTACTGTGCCCAATGATATATCAGACTGCTGTGTTCCTTAGCTGACTTTAGCTCTGGAAACTAGTCGATTTTCCATTTACATGTTGTTAAATAGATTGGCCTTGGAATATTTTATAATTGGCCTCTTATAAATTGTAGGTAAGTAGGAACTTTATTTTTGTTTTTATTTGTTTCTTTTTACTTATGTTTTCCATTGGTTTTCCAGGAAAAATATCTTTTAAGAACTTAAAAAGAGTTGCAAAAGAATTAGGTGAGAACCTGACAGATGAAGAACTTCATGAGATGATTGATGAAGCTGATAGAGATGGTGATGGTGAAATTAACCAGGAGGAGTTCTTGCGTATAATGAAAAAAACTAGTCTTTATTAATACATAGTAACTCAGTGTTCAATGTTCACCTTTACTGTTTTAGTGTTTTTTAATAATAGGGTTGCTGACACCAGTCATGAACCATTGACAAATAAGGTATTAACAAAATTAATTATTTAAAAATGTAAATGTATGCTTATTTAGTTTCTCTAAATAGGTAGGTATGACATATTCATGCATTTATAAGTCAAAAAGTTGATATCTTTTAAGACAAAATATTCTTTATGGAGATACTGCTTTTTGGCTTTTAAGAGAGTTTGTTTTTGTTCAAGAATTTCCAATCATTTAAAAAAAGAAACATTCATTAAATTTCATATAATTGTAATTTACTCCAATTGGTGATGAAGAACAAGTACTTGATGCATTTAAAGTTAACATTGTTTTGATTTTGGTTGAAGCTGTCAAGTGATATTTTATTGATCTTAATTTTTGTTTTGGCATGGGATAGCCTGTCAATTGGTTAGAAAATAGGTATTATTTAGAAATGCGGGTAGATAATTTTAAGCCAAAGTGTGAAGGATTCTGATTTTATTAAGATTTAAGGTTTATACACACAATATGCACAATACCTAATTTGATTGTGTAAATAGTGATAATAATAAGCTTTTAATATAAATATTTATTTTGCAATTATTTTGTAGTTAGTACTGTTATAAAAGCAAGTAGCATGTGTGTGTAGGATATTGTTGTATGCACATTCCAAATAATATTATATTTTAATAGGCATTTATTCATTATATTGCCAATCATAGCGATAGAAATGTTTAAGTAAATGTTGCTATCATTTTGTAAGTACATAGTTTTTAAATAGTATTCTGACTATAACATATTCACATAATGCGTATCAGAATAGTTAATTTGAACTTGTGACAATTTTACATTTATTATTCTTGCAAGGAAACTAAAATTTTATCTGAAATACTATTTTATGAATAAAGTTTATTGGCACTATTATAATATATTTTGATTAAATACTAATTGCCTGTATTGTTCCTGTAATGGTACTGGATGGCTTTGCCATGCCTGTAAATTTTACACACACAAATTTTGACACCTATTAGGGTGTCAAAATCGTCGCCATCGTTTTTTCATAGCCTCTTCTTAATTCAGTTAAAGCCTTGATTTAATGAAAACTAAATAATACATTGAAATGCACAACGTTTCCCTGAGGGTGTTCTGCATACAATACATAACATTTTCCTCTTTCCACAATCTTTGAGGTGTAATATGATCAAAGATAAATAGGTAAGGAGAAAAGATAAATACATGTACATGTATTAACTTAATTTTATTAAGTAAAAAAATCTGAGCTACATCTATTAAGAATACATAATATAACAGTTAAAAAAAAATAAACGATATTATAGCTACTTTGCACAATGCAAAAATAACATGATTAGGTTTAAAAAATATTTTCTTAGTTATGGCATTTCTTATTTATTACAGGCACTTAAATATTGACATTTTTTATATTTTATTATCTGCAAGACTATCTATATATTTATATTTGCCGTACAAAATCCATTTATAACTAAACTGTGTTTGTGCAATGTAAAATATTTTATATAAGATATGTGAATTCTACATAACAGCCAAAAAAAATTACTTAAATTTAACAAATGAACAGTAGATCATTCTTGTTTAATGTGTTGGTCTCTTCTTTAACACTTTGCAAAATCAATAATGCATGACTCAAGAAATGCTATTATCATGGAAGAACTTGGTTACTTTTTATTGTACAGATTTTAAGAATATTTTTTGATATTCATTGAGACCCAAGAGTTTGGCCCAACACTTTGGATTCATGTTTCTTATTCTAAAGATTCACAATTAGTTGGTACATTTTATTACTACAATCGAAGAGAGCAAGTATCAAGTACACAAAAATGATGAGAAGCATGGCATTGGAATGTAAACAATAATTCTTTATAAAGGAGCTGATCTTTCAACTACAGAGCCTTCTGGTTGACCAAAGTAAGCTTTTTGGCACATATCAACAAACAATCCAGTTTCAACAACACCAGGAAACATTTTAATAGTAGTATCCACTTTTTTCCAGTCCAAGTCTTGGTTGGTGAAGAGCCAATCAAGGATGAAATTTCCATTATCCGTGACTACAGGTCCAGCCTTAGCAACAGCACTCCGGAGCTTAATTTCTCCACCATATAATGCGGTTATTTTGTTCTTGATAGGTACATATGCCATTGGGATAACTTCTATTGGTATTCCTTTCTTGTATCTGTCTCCTAATTTTGCTGAATCTTTGGTGTAATCAGCTATAACAATAAGTTTTTTAGAGCATGACGCGACTATTTTTTCTTGAAGTAAGCAACCACCGCCACCTTTGATTAGGGTCATTTTGGAATCAACTTCGTCAGCACCATCAATAGTAACATCTATTACAGGATTGGTTTCAAGCTCTCCCAACTTGAGGTTATGTTTGATGATAAGTTGTTTTGCTTGAAACGATGTGGGAATACAGGTCACCTTCAAGTTTTCTGTCTCAACTTTTTCAGCAAGACGCTGTACAGCATACACAACTGTGGAACCACTGCCCACACCGAACACACAGTTATTTGTTACAAATTCATCGACTGCCCGGTACGCCGCCACTTGCTTAGATTGCTCTAAAGACATATTTCTAGTATTAGTCGCACTTGCGCATAAACTTTTTACACAAACACGATTGCGGCACCACACCAATTTACTGACTGCGTCCCTTAGAATATACATACATTACAGTGTTATAAATAGAATATTAAAGCTGTATCTACAAAGATACTATAGTAAGTTAGACGTTGTCATGAACACGTGGTTAGGGAGGACACAAGTCAAACAGAAGCAAGTGAAGTAAGAAACCGGGTTTTGGTTCAGTCAGATTGATAAGGATATCTTGTTGCTGATAACAGTGACAGACACTACACAGAGTACCTACTTTGTTTGTAATACTGGAAAGTGACAGAACTGACTTTTTTTTTATCATGGACTTGTACAAGGAGCTTATAGTATAAGGCTGGAGACCAATCTCAGTGTTTCACGTTGAAGTCAAGTAGGTATTTACGTTGGACTCTTGGGTTGCCATCTCATATCTACATTTTGCATGAAACTTTCTTATAATTACTAAAATGCCGGTTAAGTAAGGGACAGGTCTATACGTCCATCATTAGACTGGTTCTACAGACCGGTGCCATACAGACAGTGAGAATTGGAATGTACATACTTGAGCGGAGTTGCATGTCACGGAGATGCTGCGGTGGATGTGTGGAGTCACGTGAAACGACCACGTGAGAAACTCACGCACGCAGGAGACGCCCACGGTACGGCCATGTCCTGCGAAAACCAGACAGCTACGTGGGAAATAAATGTCTGACCACCACCACCCATGCAACCACCACCGGGCCCCGGCAGAAGGGCTAGACCTAAAAAGGTGTGGCTTGACGTTGTAAGGGAGGACATGCGTGCCAATAAATTGACTACATTGGATGCACAAGATCGTGCGAAGTGGAGGAGTAGAAGCAGGAAAGCGGACCCCGGGCTCCGGAGCGACGGCTTGGGACGCAACCGGGACTAAACGCTAAGATGATGATGACTAAAATTATAATTAGACCCATTAAAGAATAATATCTTTTAATAAGTTTGTACGTTTAAATAAAAAACAAAACGCATTAAATCTACTGCATGCAGTTACATTCTACAAACACCTACAAATGTAAATAATTTCGTAACTTTCGACCCATTATTTTAATTTCATTATTAAATATTTCCAAGTATATATTTCTTTTTGTGTTAAGTATTTAAGCTACATTGTATTATTTTAATATCTTTTGTACCACTTAACATGCAATAAACGATTATGATTATTATGATTATTAAGGTAAAGAATACTAGTGTCAACATTGTAAACCTCATTTATTCATTCAACGTTATCCAGAGATTTATCAATACATCACAACAACATTTCAAGAACTATGAACACAACTTGTTGATAAGAAAAGACTAATAATCTGAAATCTCTTTAAGACTTCATCAACAACTTTAAAGAAAATCTAATTCAAAAATTTCGTTCGAAAATATTATTTAAACTGGCCACACCTAGAGAATGACAGTTTACGCTGAAGATTAGGCTGTATGGTAAAAACCCAAGCCGTGAAACTTTTAACAAAAAAAAAATCATTCAATTTTGACAAGTTGTCTTCTTTTTTTGACAGTTGCATGTCACGGGTTTGACATTTCGTAAATTTAAAACTATAATGTGCTAAGCAAAGAAATATTTTACATTCTGCCGTCCGAGGACGTCATCTTACGTTTTTTAGTTTTTAATTTTTTTCTCAGTAAATAAGCAATATAAAATATAAAAAAATATATATTCGAGAAGCGGAAAAGTAAATGAAGAATTGGTATGTTTTGTTACATAGTTCAGCAATTTTGAAATGTGGTCCATATTGTTGTGGTAACTGCTATTTTCAAATACACTGCATGTGGCAATATGGCGGTTGTCCATTTCTAGTTTTGTCGACTCGGAAATTGTAATTCATTTTACGACGTTTTTCGCTATCAAAAAATTGTTTAAACAAACAAACATTTATTTGCAAAAAATTACATTTGTTACACAAACAATTAAATAATTTATGAAAGTAATTGTAACGAAGTTTATGATTACTTTGGAACTAAATACTGCACTAGGTTAAGGATAATTAGTTGAACAAAGATATTCGGGGCTATATGGCGTCTAATTTTGCATGTTTCTTGTAGACGCATTCACCCCATCCAAAATTCCAGGAGTTACCAATATTTTTCTAATAAATTCGGGTATTTATTAATTTAAACTTGGAATCAAACCATAGTTTAAAATTACGATTCATTTATTGGAATGAGAGCCTATTTTGCCAGTCTTTATGAACATTACTATTTAGTACCAAGGGACCAGTGGATGTCGTAAACTAGTTCCGACATCCACTGGTCCCATGTATTTTTTCCTCGGTTTATAATTAACGGTGGCAATTTATCACCACTTGCGCTGGCAACGAATAAAATCATGACGTTATCTTTGCCAGATGAGGCAATAGTTCTTGTTCTGAATGTGCGCATTCAATTGCGAATTTTGGAAGAAGCACAAAAACACGGTGTGACTATTATGAAGTTACCATCGCATGCAAGCCATTTATTACAGTCATTAGATTTGTCAGTCTTCAAATCCATGAAAAATAATGGGGACGAAAAACTTGTGCAATGGCAACGATTAAATAGGAAAGCAGTTGCCGAAAGATGAATAAAGTCGCATTATTGGAGAAGTGTCGCGTGAACTCAATCCCATTATTATTCGCAATGGCTTTAAAAAAAGGAGGCATATACCCATTCAATAGAGATTCTATACCAGAAGCAAAATTTATCTTTAAAATGATTCAAACAATCAAAAACATCTAAAAAAGAAATTCCCAGTTTACAGGAGCTGACGTTGCACAATGTACTCCACACGATGAACAATAACTACGCAACTAAAATGCAAACACAGATTGCGCCTCGACTAATGCAGTTAACAGCATTCTCCAAATTGCCTTTGTAAAGTCAAGAAACGGGATTTAGGAACGTGAATGATACTAACACACCGAGCTCAAGCAAGATTATGATAATTGAAGATCGAATGTTGACTGCTTCAGAAAAAGTTTCTTTCGAAACTTTACTACTGCAAAAAATTAAACGAAGTGATTCTATAGTAAAACTGAAAAAAACTAAAATTTCAAAAGGCTTTGAAGTAATCACAACGGAAGAGTTTTTAGAAAAAAAAAGGAAAAGAAGAAGAAGATAAAGAAAAAAACTAACAAAATAAAAAAAGAACACAAAGAACTTAAAAAAAAACCTACACAAAATGAAAAAGAAAACAAAAATCCTCAATACAGCAAGGAAACTTAATTATCAGATGAAAACGAAAAAAGAAAAACTCATATCAGCTTATCTAAGAAGATAAAGACTGGTAAACAATCTAAAAAAGCGGTAAAAAAACCGAAAAAATATATTGATGATTACGATGAGGAATCTGAAAATGAATCACATATTAGTTTCGACGAGCTGTGAAGATTTAGAACGATATCGTGCACAATATTTGGCTGAAATGGAAGATTTTGATAATTTTTCGATATATACAGATTAAAGTTTTGTTATGCTGGTTTTGTTTTGTTAATATTCATTGACAGTGACAACGAGATCCTTTAATTTAATATTTTTTTAGAAAACAGCGCTGCTATCTGTGATTTATTGATAACTATAATATTATTAATGTTGTTAACATAATTATGATACAAAGAATAGGTATAAGCTTGAAGTTGAATTTATAAAAAGATCTCACGCATTTTTATAGCTGTATATTTTATGTAATTTAGTAATGTTCATAAAGACTGGCAAAATAGGCTCTCATTCCAATAAATGAATCGTAATTTTAAACTGTGGTTTGATTCCAAGTTTAAATTAATAAGTACCCCAATTTATTAGAAAAATTTTGGTAGCCCCTGGAATCTTGGATGAGATGAATGCGTCTACAAGAAACATGCAAAATTAGACGCCATAGCCCCGAATATCTTTGTTCAACTAGTTATCCTTAACCTAGTGTAGTATTTAGTTTCAAAGTAATAATAAACTTCGTTACAATTACTTTCATAAATTATTATTGTATAAATTGTTATACGCTCTTCCAAGCTTATAATACTAGTAAAAGACGCATTTGCCCCGCTTGGGGTTATTGCGATTAAAAATCCGTGATTTTATAAAAACATCATTTACACAGAATTGTTATTTAAAATATCACGAAATATAATAAAATATTAAATTTGATAAAATTTACTACCATGTATCTAAGTTTCGGCCTATGAAGGCGTATAATATATTTGTTATTATCAAGTGAATACTGTACTCAAAGTATCGTGACGCATTAGCCCCGGTTGACCTATACCTACTTACAAATTAAAGTGTGGCTGTCCATAGGCACTTAACCTGCAAGTAAATGGGACCGATATAAAGTCAATTAATTTAATTCTCAAAACAATAAATATTTATAACTATTTAAACCTTTTTCATTGAAGTCAAGTCTGATATCTCGGCCATAGGATCTACATAATATAGTTCCTTAGATATCTTTTTTAAATCTTTTAACATGTGATCTTGAGAACTCAATAACTTTTTAACCAGCGATAGATGAGATGTTAAATCAAAACTGAGGTTATCTGAGAGAGTCTCCGTATCTATCCTATTTGATTGAACATTGTTATCTTGGCCAAACTGGTTTTCGTATCCAATTATTTCCAGAGAACGGTTTTCTATACGTTTCATGTGTTTATTTCTCAACATTATGTTTTCTTTTTGGAGTTTAGAGTTTTGATGCCGTGTAAGTTTCAACTCTTCCGCAATTGCTTCTAAATTGTTCTCTAAAATCTTGGTTTTGTTGTTTAAAAATCTATTTTTCTGTTCCAGTTGCATACGATTATCGTATTCATTGGAGTAGTTTGCATAGTACTGTCCGCAAGATACAATAATTTCTTTAAGTTTCATCACTGTGGGGAGTTTGTCAGTGTGAATATTATTCTGCATTTTTTGTAATTGCCGATAGCCGAGATCTATGAATTCGTCCAGATTCTTTAATTTGTCTTGTAAAGCTCTATTTTCTGACATTAGATTCTGTATGGTTTCTGTGTCCGTTACATGTTTCTCAAACAAATCGATGCAGTCACTTCTTGCAGTATTAAGGTGATTGTGCAAAGATGTCGTCTCTTTTTCCTTTGCTGACATTACCGTTTTTGCAACAACTGAAAGCAAAACTATTTTGAAGATTTATTAATAACTAAGGATACAATTATACCTACGAGTATATATTTTTCTATGTGTGCACACGTACCTAATAATTATACCTACTCATTACTACTTAAGCACTTAGTTTTTAATTAAGTATCTAGAACACCAAGCGTTGGTTACAAAGATAAAATCGATTTGCAATAAATAAATATTTCACAACATCACATACATTGATCTGATTCCGAGATGGTAGCTTTTAAGCACCTGTGTTACGGATATCAGAACCAATAGCGGAATTAAAATTATATACATTTGATACTTTTCTTTTGTACTCGTAAATACATACTTATAATAAGTACATAGAAAATACCCAGACCAATACAAACAGACATGTTCATGCACACAAATGTTTGTACTGTGCGGGGATCGAACCCGCAACCCTTGCACCAGAGGAAGCGCTCACTACCACTGATCCAAACGGGTCATCAAATGACAATTAGGTAAAAGTGTTTGTGGTATCTTCGTTATTCCTGGTTTCCATAGTAGCAACATTGATTCCTTTTGATGTAAAGAAAATTTTATAACGGTATGTTGGTATAACTGATTCTTGCCGTGCAAGCGAAAATTTACCTTCAGGTGACGAACCTTTTTATTATCTGTACCTTACAAGGAAATGCCTTAGTTTGGAACTATAGTCATATATTATAATACTCTTTTCTATAGTCCATTCAGTATGTGAAGGTGAATAGGACAGTTCAAAGGTTTCGTATCATGCATCTATCTTTCTACAAACAAAAATATTAAGTTGTAAAAATCATCCGCGGCCCACGTTATCGCCTCTATCGTTAATGCTTATTTTTAACGATAGAGTGATAAACGGTCTGTTATTGGGTATTAGGTAAAAGATATTGACAGAAGCGAATAGCTGCAAACCCGACTTCGCGTAGGTAGTCTTGTCTGCCCTACCCCTAGAGTGTAATTCAAGCCCGCGTAGGTGCAAAGGAACGAGGCGGCCCGCGAGCTGAGGAGCAGGTGGTTGTAAAGCTTGCCGCCGCGGCTGAGGCCGGCCAGAAAGCTAAAGCTACGGGGGTAAGCGAAAATCATCTATGACGATAAGCTCGCGTGGGACCGCCGGAGGCCCGCAGCACCGGAGCTGTGACAGAACCCATGCATGACATGTAAATCGTTTGCCATGGCATATTTTGGGAAGAGTATGTTTTGCCGAATGAAACATTTGATGAAATCATATTTGGTAAAATGAAACATGACCAAACAAGTATTTGTTAAACAATAATTTGCCAAAAATGGGATTTGCTAATTAAATATTTGCGTTAAGTTGTTTTGACAATTTTTTTTGTCAAATGTTTTAAGTTTTTTTGTTAAATGAAAATTTGCGTAAAATAGTTTGCGCTGTGATATTTTGCGAAACGTTTTTTGGCCAAAATATATTATGATTTGCATAATGCGCTAATCGGAATTTTTGCTCATAGGGATTGACACAAACAATCGTAATAAATCAGTAATCGACCGACCGTCGACCGGCGTGGCGACCATTAAGATCGAATCACGATTATTGTCTCGTGCAAAATATGTCGCATAGATTGCATTAGGGACCTAAGAACTAGTAATTTCTTTTGGCGACGAAGGTGGTTCCGGACACGTCAAGCAAGTGTTGTTATTTTTTAGATGAATAAGATGCTTATTATTTAATTATATATGATTTATTGCGCGTGTACCACTAAGAATATTTATATTTCTATATCCAGATAGTTAAAATTCATAGATAAAATGTAGATTAAAATTAAAAATCAAACAAATAAAAAGTCGATTAGATCTGTAAAGAAAATATTCTCGATTCTTAAAAATATCGGCTAGGTTTAAAAGGAGCGTCTCACTTTTAATGTCAAAATAGAACTGTCCTTCACATACTAAATGGGCTATAGGATAATGTAATAATACGTGATGTTGTCTCAATTTACTTAATTTTATTTTTTTTTAATAATTCTCACAACATCTCATACGTTGACCTGATTCCGTACTAAGTAGCTTAAGCACTTGTGTTACAGATATCAGATAACAGAGGAACACAAATATATACTTTAATACATATATTACACCTAGACACCGAACAAACAAGTGTTCATCGCACGAATGTTTGTCCAGGGTGGGGATCGAACCCACGACCTTTGGCGCAAGAGGCAGGGTCACTACCAATTGCGCCATCCGGTCAGTCAATTGTTATTGAATTTGACACAGCTGAATATTTTTTTAATAAACTAACCGCACGCATTTCGGAGACTTTGTTTCAAGAGCTTGATCTGTTTCTTTTTAAGTCTTAAGTTAGACTTGCACACGTTTAATTTTTCATTAGATTCTTGATTTTCCCCAAAATTATGATATGAAGCCGGAGTACTAGCATGAAACCTAAAAAAAATAAAGATTTTTGTAATTTAGCTTCTTTTTTTATGTAATAGATGACAGACGAGAAGACGGATCACCTGATGGTAAGCGAGTGCCGCCGCCCATGGACACCCGCGACACCAGTGGAGTCACAAAGTGCGCTGCCAACCTTAAACCCCTCTTTCCCACGGATTGGGCCTCCATTGCAGTATCCTCACTCACGCAGCGAAACATATCTGTGGGGAAACGCTTCACGCCGGTTTTCTCTGAGGCCTTGGTACACCGGTCGAGCTGGACCATTCATGCCGAAGCGCTCTCCCTCTCTCAGCTATAGGATAGTTTAATTTTTATGTTGTTAATATTTATTATTATTTCACAATTTGAGAATATAATACCGCTCAGTTAACGTCTCAGTAAACATTCAACGTATCGTGTAAATAAATTTATATATGCTACCTATTAAGGTTAGACTCCTGATATGCTGTAAAATAATATATAAAAGTGCTTACTTTTGCATTTCCAGTGCAATAGATGATAACGCACGTACCATTTTGTTGGTGTTCATTTCACCATCCTTAAAATTGGAAGAGTTTACAAGTAATCCTTGTTCACTCATGGTATTTTTCATGCAGTAGATAAACAAATACAAATAGGTTACGTTTTATTATTACACACCTAGTAAAATAGTAAAAATCCAAAGTACAAAAATAATTTTGACATTTTAAAAATCAATCATAATCAATCAAACCACAGATAACTGATCAAACGAATGAGGGTTTCTTGATTGTTCTTAAACATAAAGTAGGTACTTACGGCCGCACTCAGAGACCCAGTTATCTGTGTCAGAGACGTCATTTAAGCTAGTGTTCATTAACTTTAGCACAGATATTATAATACTAGTACATAGAGGTATATGTTAGAGGTCCACAGATATTATAAACTTTAGTATCGGTAGTCTTTATGCGTATCAAAATAAGTGTCAATATTTTTTCTTAAGTAGCCTGTTAATCAACGACTCTGAGTGTGGCAGTTAGTAGTACAATGGTAATACCCAATAAGTAAGAACTTCTTCAATCAATTCGTTTCAAGTTGCGTTTCATTTTATTGTCGACCTACTCCTACCTATTAAAATTGTAGCTTGGCTTGCAGTCTTTAATCGATGTTAGCAGCGTAAAGCCCAGGAGCGAGGCTGTCTCTTCTATTGCATCTACCTTCTCTTATATAGAATACTATTCAACCCAAAATCACCACCTTATCTCCGGGAGCGATTCTAGTTATTGCAGCCTATCCAGGGTCATATGCGTTCCTCCAATCATCTCCGCCTTAAGACTCCCTCCCACTCCTGTCATTTGTATAACCAGTCCTTCACTGTCCTATCCATCCGTCTATGGAACTTCCTACCCCTATCAATGAGACAGTCTCCATTATTACCATTTTTTAAAGCCCGAGTCAAAACTCACTTTTTAAATAAATAAATAGCGATCAGTCATCGGTAGTAGTCGATGGTCCGTATAAGATCCATATAATTTACATGAATGTATTCTAGTCCATTATTTTATCTAAGCATAACATACTTATTTATTAGTATATAATATTGTGTTTATTTATGTACTAGTATTATAAATTTTAATATATATACAGTTCACTTTTCAATATTGTACCACCTACCCCTACTCTACAATCAAATGTCCTTCGCCTGAAGGTTGTCTGGTAGAAATCGCTTCCAGAGGTAAGACCGCCAAAATTTTACATTTAAGTTTCTGTAATGCCTAGTTTTTTTAAGTTGTGTTTTTTGTCCAATAAAGTATATCTATCTATCTACAATGGAGAATGTCCCGAGGAGCTGTTCGGCCTTATTTCAGCTGCAAATTTTCACCATCGTAACATCACGCCCATATACTTAGGATGCCGCACGTTCTAATTCTATGATCATGCCAGAACTCCAAATTCCACTCACATCGCGTCACTTCTTACCGCGCAAGTAACACTGTGGAATCAGCCAACGATGGAGGGTATCAGAAAAGTTGTAAATCCTATCACTTGGATACCAGTATCCTACGACGATATTTTTTTCTTCGTATGATACTGGTTACCGAACTCTGGTATCATACACGGTCGAAGGGAATTTTCCGAACCAATACGACCTGGTGATCCTCAAGAGAAGAGCTTATTGCTTCCTTTTTTTACTTAGAACCTTTAAACTCCCCTTTTCCTCCCGGATTGGGCCTCCGGTACCCTCACGCAATAATTTAGAGCAATAATCTGTGATGTCTCATTATGTTGCAGAATGCAGATGTCCATGGGCGGCGGTAATGACTTTCCAAATGCCATCAGGTGAGCCGTCTACTCGTTTGTTTAAAAAATCCAAGTCTCGCACTCAGTTGATCTATCGTGAAAAGTTGTGAGATGTATTTTACCAAGTCGGTTATTAACTTGGCAATCGGTTGTGTTTTCATTCAATGGCCGAGTCAAATATTCAATAACCGATTGCCAAGTTAATAACAGACTTGGTAAAATAGATCTCACAACTTTTCACGGTAGAACAACTGAGTGCGAGACTTGGATTTTTGACAAGTTTTGTTTTTTATGGGATTGTTATTTACATCGATATTATAATCTTTTATTTTAACAATCGATAGTAGATAGGTATTCTTCACTCGCGGAATATGGACGGAGGATGATTTGTCACCTCTATTGAAGGTGAAAATGAGCAAATCTTTACAAGGCAGGAAACGCAAATGCAACTTCTCTGATCTCGCTGATGTTCACGGGTGGCGATCACTTACCCACCTATTTATCAGAACAATGCAGGACAATCGCCTTCATCAAGAAATATCAGGTGACCAAGCAGGTCAGCTGATGTTTCTTGATGAAGGCGAAGGCGAAGGCTCGGCTTAAGAAATGCACAACCTCTTAAAATAATAACCTTATTCCAAGCCGTATATTTAAGTGTCTACCGCTCTGTGTTCCCGACCCTACCATTAACGAATACGAGTGAAGAAAACCGCTATGGATACTTACGCTACAATGCCTACAAGCCGCAGTGGCAGCAATACAATATCTTCACGCGTCCAATATTATTCGGTAGTAAAGTATGAGTAAAACGTTGTCTATAAAATGAAAACGAAATTTCCCGCTGGCCTCCTCGACCGTGATGAAAATCATAACGGTCGACATTTTATGGCACATCAGCTCGTCACGCCTGATGCGGATGAGGATTGTTTTCTGGAGGCAAAGGGGATTCGGCCTGGTTGTTGTTTTTTACTCGATGACACTCGCATTGGGGAAATCTCGTTTAAGTGGATAGGTCCTGAGAGCGGATATAAAAATTTGGCAGTCAGTCGGTACTGTTGATACCGTTATATGATTTTTATACAGGTTTGTCGACTGAATGTGGTGGACTAACTTTATAATAAAATATTGTACGTATGAACCATATTTATGATAGGTATTTACTCCTTTCGCTTTATCATTATATCGGTGACAGCAGGACAGATTTATACGTGAGTCACACGTTAGAAAGAGACTAAACGTGAGTAATATATAGATTTTGACAACTGTCATCCATATCATGCTTAAGCGAAAGGAGTATAGGCTTGGTTATTTTGTCTTTATTCAATTGAAACTGTTTTCAATTGAATAAAGACAAAACACTGTATAACTGTATAAGAGTGAATAAGTTACTAAAAATTAAGGTAGGTATTTGCTGTTTAAAGATTACGAACTTGGTTCATTACACTTGTTCGGTATCTACCTATAGTTACTATTGTTTCTATAACATTTAGGTAGGAGGCAGGTAGTTACTCTGTCTAACAGTTTTCTTATCTTTAACAAAAAGACACAACCTACAGACAAATTAAATTGAATTTCAACCCACGCAGCGTCGGGTGACATACAACTACATTAACCCAGCGTCCTGCGATCTAAGTTTGTATTGATGTTTTACTTATTAACCCGGCACTGCCGCTAAGAGTGAACGCTGCGCCATTGTGCGCCAGCCAATTTTCCGCCAAACGCCCCGGCGGGGACGGCGATCCGCCATTTCGTTTGTTCGCGAGACAACCGCTCCGTGTGGTAACCATTTCACGCTCGATTTCTGCTCCACCACTAAAAATAGGGACGTATCTCCCGAACAATCTGTTATATGGAATAGGGGAAATTTAGAAAAAGAAAATGCTCTATTGGCCAACTATTGTTACAATATTAGTTCCATTGTCTCTGTAAAACTTGTTTTTTTTTACAAATAAAGATTCAGTTCATATATTCACTGTACTTTTTTATCTTGAATAGTTTCAGAGTAGGTTTAACGTTACGAACACAGGTAGGTATGCGTTTCGTTTTTACAATTATTAAGATAAATATAAGCAAGCTTTAAACAGAAATATGCAGGCTTTTCTAGATAAGCTTCTTCTGCTGCTCCTAGGAAATTGTATTCAAGCTTCCTTTTGTGAATAGCTTGCCGTAAAAGTCAAATATAATTATATGAAATGAAATGAAATAAAATGAAAATTGTTTATTCAATTTAGGTCCATACAGAACACTTATGAATGTCAACATGTTTACCACTGGTTCGGAATGTAGTTTTCTGCCAAGAAGATACCAGCAAGAAACTCAGCAGTTACTCTTTTAAAAAAAAAATGTTTTACAAAATGTCACCATTAACTTAAAAATATAGTACAATTTTTGTGTTACTAATATGTCCCTAAATTATTGTCACTCATAAAATCGTCTATTTTATAATAGCCTTTCTTCATTAAACAGTTTTTTATATACCAACTGATCCCATTCGTTTTTATTACAACCTGTCATCGTACAATTGTATACTTGTCTAAAATATATTTTTAATGTAGATATTTTATTCACCACAAGATTTAAAATCACATTAGAATTAGATTTCTAAAATGAAGAGGTAGGTCTAGTGGCCTTAGTACGGTCAGAATCAAAAGTAGCTGAACATTTTAGAACTTTGTCACACTAACCATTGCGCAGTTTTAATAAGTGTTTGACTTACCCAAGCTGCGCAAAACTTAGTGTGACAAAGTTCTATAATGTTCAGCTACTTTTGATTCTGACTGTACATGCGTGATGCGAGTTCGGTGACTTTGATTTCAAATAATCTCAAGTCCTTTGGCGGTACCTGACCTAAAACACTTGGTCAGTACATTCACAATACCTATTTTTGCTAGACGGAAAGACAAAGGGATGAAGGTCAGGTTATGAATGCCTCGAGGGTGACCTCTCGGTCAGCTCTCGGTTTTCAATTTCTCCTAGTTTTATCACCAGATATTGGTGTTGACATAAAGGTTTCCTAAACGACAGATTTGTTAAAGGTCTTTGAAGGGCTGAGTTGATGAATGAAAATGATTCACCAATATATTCTAAAGGGATCCCGATCTTCTTACTTAGCCGTTATCCGCACGGTCGGTTTATTTCAATTTCCTTCATAAAAGATGCTATTCTCGGATTTGAAGTAGATTTATCATGCTTGGATAAAGCGGGCACTTTTTGTGCTTTTCTTGTGCCTGGATCTGACCCGGGATCTGTCCACTTAATGTGAATAATGGTGTGCGATGGAAAACGAATACGATCCCGAACACAAAAGACAACAATGCGGAGCGATTTCAAGACTTGATACAAGGATCTTGCTGAGATAATGCCCGCGGCTATACAATCTGATGTTTTGTTGTTCTATACACAAATCTTTTTAATAAGTGGTGCGCAGTGTAGTAACTGCGAAATCTCTTTAGCTTTTTTTAAAGTAATGTTTCTGTAATATTCGATTCGTAATCGTGTCGATTAAAGTCGAGAACATAGTCCAATAAAGTTTTTATAAGCTAACAAAGTACCTATATTCCCTTTCGATATTATTGAATTCAACTTGAGGATTTGATTATAGTAAGGTTAGCCCACCGAATTAGCAAACTGAAGTGGCAGTGGGCTGGTCATATTAGCCGCAGAACTGACAGCCGTTGGAGCCGTAAAGTCCTTGAGTGGAGACCGCGACTCGGTAAGCGTAGTGTAGGACGCCCTGCGACAAGATGGGATGATGACATTCGAAGGCTGGCTGGTGTGGGCTGGATGAGAGTGGCCGAAAATCGGGAGCAGTGGCGTGCATTAGGGGAGACCTATGTCCAGCAGTGGACGAGTGTAGGTTGCTGATGATGATGATGATGAAGGTTAGACCTAGCTATGTCTATTACATTGGTATCTAACCAACTTTACTTAGTATGATATTGTTAAGTCTATTATTATTTGATAGAAATGGGGTGTGCCCTGCGTCTCATAGCCACTGCGACTAGTAGATGATCTATTGTGGCAGCCCCATAACCTCATGTAGCTCCAGTTCCAGGATAAACCCGAGAATGGAGCTGATAGGGGAGCTTTTGATTTCGTCTGCCGAGATCATGTGTGCTCCTAGGTGCCGGCTTCTGCAGCGCCGAGGACGTGGATAATCGTTTCCTCGTCCTCGCGACAGAACCTGCAGATTTTGGTATCTGAAAGGCCCATGTTATGCAGGTGCTTGTTTAATTTGCAGTGCCCCGTGAGGGTCCGAGTGAGTGCCCTAACATGTCCTCTACTCAGTTTTATTATTTCTACAGCTCGTTTCTGGTCAAACGCCTGTATTAACTGTATCTACAGCTCGTTTCCGATCGAACGCCTGTATCAACGCCTTAGACTGTTCTAGTCGAGGTAGTCTTTTCCAATTGTTAGGTCTGGTTTCCAAGGTCAGACGGCAGTCGCTTTATTGCACTTAAGTAAGCACTTAAGTAAGTAAGGTCTAAGCGTGCCCCGGGCTCCAAAAAGCAACTAGTTGAAGGCAAACGGGAATTACACGCTAAGAAGAGGAGCTCACTAACTCCTCATCTTAGCGTGCAATTCCCGGTATTGTACCTATTATGGCGTTTATTTATGTATACTCAACACTAAAGAACATAATTTTGAATACT
Source organism: Marasmia exigua (assembly GCA_019059595.1). NCBI lineage: Eukaryota > Metazoa > Arthropoda > Insecta > Lepidoptera > Crambidae > Marasmia > Marasmia exigua. Next base: position 20,421,373 of record CM032465.1, on the reverse strand, counting down.
CAACCAGCAACAGCAGCTAATATTATCATCACATGTGTATCATGCATATCTTCACACGAAATACCTGTATTATCGGCTAACAGATAGTAAACACGTTCGCGAAGGACGGGCGCAGCATCGAGTGCATCTCACGATCCCGGGCTTGCCTGTGAGGAATCGATTAACCCGAGACGGCTCGCATTCCGCCGTCTTGATCTCCATCTTCACTTACGCGTTTAATGCCTGCCCGCCGTACGTCTGGGAATAAATACACTTACCGTCACGTGATAGGAATGGAACTTCTAACATCATCTTTTATTTTCCTTGCCGTGATCACTGTTAGTCTTTTGATGATGTATTAGTACATTATAGTTATTCTGATTGCAACATTGCTAAGAGGCGTAAAACTACTATCTCAAAACCATAATTTTGGATGTAAACTCTTATTTCATTACGTCCTATTCAAACACAAACTAGGAAGATGATACTTATTCAGTAATTTCTAGGCTATAAAGAGAAAATACTTTGTTAGCTTAAACAATTATTTAAATGGTTATAATGACAATTGTCAATGATATGGACATTGAAAAGTTGTCAATGTCCTTATGCACATAATTTCCAATCGTGGACACATAAGTTTCATTTCCTTACACCGGTCGATTTCTCATTAAAACGTGTCTCTTTAATCGCTCGACATTGGCAGAGTTATATAAGTGTTTGCCGTGGGCAACACAGTAGCAGCCATAATTAAAAAGAAAAAAAAATAGTTTCATTGTAAGTGGATCTAAAAAACAAATGAATAACAAATTCATCTCAGACAACAAAAGAAAAGGTAATCTAATTATGTCTAAAGAGAGACAGGAAAACAGGTAAGTAGGTACCTACCCAAAACGGCAGATGTTCACAAATATTCAGAAAGAACTAAATCAATCGAATCAATTCTGCAACGAAAGCCTACTTTTGCCAAATAGTATGAGAGAAATATCCACGTTTAGACGTACGTAAACATATAAGTCGCCATTCATTTCCCCAATGCATTATGTCGCGATCACAGCGTATCGTTTGAGGAAATTGCCGCGTTATGTCTCAATGGGATCAGGCGCCGCCATCAACTGTTGCTCTTATATCGGTTCTGTTCCTTCGTTGTAAGATATATCAGGAATCTTTTCCGGGAAATATAAAACGTTTATTGGTTTATTTAGAAGTAGCTGCGCCCCGCGGTTGCACCCGCGTGGTGTTAGAATGATAATTTTATTTAGCATAATATACAATAATGAATTGTAGTCTATGTGTTATTTTGATATGCAAGCTACATTGTTGTGAAGTTTTTTAAAAATCCGTTCAGTTTTTTTTACGTAAAAGAGCAATAAATATAAGTCCTTACATTTACGACCTTAGGTACCTACAAAGTTTCGCATTTATAATATTAGTGACTATTGGGATTAGGGACTATTAGGACTATGTTGCCAATAGATAGAAATGTCCTGTTGAGTGTATATCATACATACATAATGAGCAAAGTCGCGCACTGTACTAGATATAATAAAATAATATAATAATTCTAACAACATCTCATACGTTGACCTGATTCCGTACTAAGTAGCTTAAGCACTTGTGATACAGATAATCAGACAACAGAGAAACACAAATATATACTTAAATACATATATTACACCCAGACACTGAACAAACACAAGTGTTCATCGCACGAATGTTTGTCCAGGGTGGGGATCGAACCCACGACCTATGGCGTATGGGGCAGGGTCACTACCAATTGCGCCATCTGGTAAGTCCGGTAAGAGAGATAGATAAAACGTTTATTCGCACCAAAAAGCACACATTTAATCTATCATGTGTGTTTAATTAAATAATGTCTGGGTGTTTGCTATGTATTATAAGTATGTATTTACAAAAGAAAAGTATTATATGTATATATTTGTAATCCCACTGTTGATTCTGATATCCGTAACACAGGTGCTTGAGCTACCTATCTCGGAGTCAGATCAATGTATGTGATGTTGTGAAATATTTATTATTATTTATTTAAAGCAGCAAAAAAGTAAGTACAAACAAAAACAGTATACAAGTAAGTACAGAAAACCCCAGAAGGTCTTATAGTGAGGCATGTGTGCAGTAGTGGTGGAAATAGGAAATAGCAATGGCTCAGTAAATGGTTTACTCGATGAGCCAACCACTGATTTGACTAGTAGCATAGTCAGGCCATATCATCATATCATCACATCATTTGGTACTTTGTTCTTTCTATACCTACCGGACGACGATGTTATGTTTACCAGCGAACTGATCAGTTCCCTGATATTAAAAACTCCTGTCAATCTATTAATTTCCTGTTCAAAAATAAAAGTATTTTTGAAAAATGAATATTGCAAATAAAATAATTAATACTGTCTACTAACATAAACTAAAACAGATTACAGATACGTAAATTCAGGCTGCCAAAGCAAACTTTACAAACAGAGATTAATAAATTTCAAGTAGGTATCTATTCTGTTTCAAGTTTTGAAAGTGCCCTCAGATTTAACATTCCACTTTATCGTAACGTGTTGAGCAATTCATTAATTAATGTACAGAAATTAGGACGAGCTTTTCACCCTCACCCTTGTCAAATCATTTAGTAATGCTCAAATGAAACTATTCTCATAAAAACATTCCACAATTTTGCTCGTTTGTTCTTCGTAAGTATGCGATGTTAACAGATGCAGTTTAAATTGAAGGATGATGATTTTTGTAAAAAGATTTTAGAGGTACATATAGAGAGATATAATACTACTGACATGAAATAAGATCCTCCAACCGATTACCGACTGACCGGATGGCGCAATTGGTAGTGACCCTGCCTCTTACGCCAAAGGTCGTGGGTTCGATCCCCACCCTGGATAAACATTCAGGAATGAGGTCAACGTATGAGATGTTGTGAGAATTATTATTATTATTATTACGGCTACGGCGGCCAATCTCAACGATCAGCCACGTACGCAGGATATATTATAGTGCTCAAGTGTGTGCGCAAACGCAAGCGCACTCTCTATTCCCTTACCCTCATATTTCGATGGGACACCAGGGTGACACGACCAGAGAGGGATCGGGTGCAGGACCAACGGCTTAGCGTGCTTTCCGAGGCACGGGGGTACAAGACCGCCAACTTCCAGACTCCGGGCTGACACTAAGAATTTCTTACCGAAAACTTAGATACAAATTTTTGGCCTGACCTGGGGATCGAGCCCGGGACCTCATGCGCAGCCGTCGCTTTAAAGTGCGACCCACTAACCACTACGCCACCGAGGCAGTCACAATGACATCAATAATATGCACGCACTGAAGGGCCAATTCACCTTATTACAATCACGATCTAAAGTTATTACCGTACTAAAACTCATGTCATCCCGTTCCAACACGCAATGTTAAAACGGGCTGGCACGAGTTTTGTTCCGGGCCTATAAACTATTAGTTCGAGATTTGTAGTAAGGGGAAATTTAATAATAACAAACTGCAGACCTGCATAAAATAAGACCTATAAATGTAATTTATCTACCACTCCTCTTGCCAATCCTTATCGTCATCGTAGGCTCAGATTCCCGGTTGCGTCTACTTAGACCATTAGACGAACACTAGTTCGTCGTTAAACATTAAGCGTAAGTACTAACTTACGCTTACACCATGCAAGATTTCCCCTTTTATTATCTTCTACTTGCACTACGGGTCATTGTGCTAACTAAGCATATTCTAAATTACCTATCAAAATACTAAATAATGAAATAAAAATTAAGTAATGTATCAGCCTATAAACTGTCCCGCTGCACTTTGTCCTGCATTTTTTTTTGCCTCCATTATAGACATTAAGTTATCGCTACTATGATGGGATTAGGCCTAATCACCACGCTTGCCAAATGCGGATTGGTGATCACAAATCCGAGATATGATCGAAAAATTCATACTTTTCGCTCGACCCGGGAATCGAACCCAGGACCCCGAGATCACGACCCGGTACTTTAACCGATAAACAGGGCGAAAAAAATTTTGTATTAATTTAAAAATAATAACATCTACATATTAATATGCTTTAAAGCTTAAACAAACCTTAAGAGAAATTCATCCCCTATTAGCCCATTTATTTGAATTAGATAGATGTCAATAGTTAATATTTTTTAAAGCAATCTTTTGCAATTTATTCCTAAGTAAATAACACTTAAAAATTTAATCTCGTGTTGTTGTCCCGCCTGAACACGAGATGAAATTTTTAAGTGTTATTTACTTTACCTTACTTTACTTACTATATATCAGAAATTTACTAGTTTACGCAGTACTTTTATGTATACTTTTTCATTTTTAAATATGACTATAAGGAAACAAGAGTAGCGTCCTCACTTTTCCTGGTGCCACAGAATACCAGCGTCATTGCTTTTGAAGCAATGACACAATGCTGAGTGGCGACCATTTTGGTAGCATTTAATTTATATTTATGTTAATATTAGTCTTAAGTTTAATGCTTCAAATAAATATTTTTCTTTTCTTTTTCTTTCTTTAGATAGATGTCCATTAATTATAAAAAATAGAATTCATTCCACTTGTATGTGGAAGCTATTTAGCTTCCACATTCAATAATAAGTGTGAAGTGAATAGGAAATGTAGCGAAGATTATATTTATTCGACTAGTGTCTCTGCAAGCGAAATAAGAGTGAAGCGAATAGAGAAATAGTAAAGAGCTACAATATATTTTTTGCAGAAAACACATTTTAGCTGAATAACGGTTGGCCACTAATCTAAAAATAGAGACAAACTCCCGCAGTAAGCAGTGACGATGAAAACGCTCGTTCCCGCTAATGTGCATTGTAAAGGCAACAAATAAGCTCCAATCAAACTAACGCCCGACCGTTATTTGTCTTGGCCAAAGAAATATTGTGTTCCTTAGTGGAGCTAGCTGCGTACATATGTGGGGAACATTACAGCCCGACTAAACATTAAACAAAGAAACTGGGATGAAGTCAAATGGTGGGATTTGGATTAAGTTAACAGGGACTAGCGATTCTCGGATGTTTTGTTGTTGAAGTGTGTAAACATTTTAATACTATGATATGCTACTACGAATACGAATACCAGAATAAAGGGGATTCTGGCCGTAGGAGTCAAACAATCCACGTGGGCAGATGTAATTGAAAGGTTTTAAATTAGTATCTACTGGTTTTTAGTGAACAAATTTGGTGTTTATTTGTGTAGTGTATAATAAGAATCGTTGAATTGTATCGTTTTTAACACTGCTTTGTGTATCGAGTGAGTTGTCACGGACAACTTGCTTGGACCTAATAGAGTCATAAAACCCGCGATTGTGTTTAGAGTGGTATCGGCAGAATCCGTAGGTCGATGAAACGTAAAACACTGGCGTTCAATTGAGTGACTGTGACTTTGACTGTTGACTACCCACTTATTCTCCTTAAGTTACTTGACATTGGCAAGATATCTTCGGGTAGAGCCATAATATTAAAAAACAGAATAAAACTTAGTGTTATAGTCGCATAAACCGATCAGAAGAAAATACAACCACAGATATTATAACTAATAGATATACATGTTGTGAACGTTAAAATAACAGATACATTTTCCTTCAGTATTGATAATGAAATGGATGGATGGATCAATAACAAGGCTGTTTTAGCCTAAAAGACATTGACAGGGGGGCGTTGTTACAAAACACTTTCTCTAGAGAATTGTCAAAAACTATACAGATCACAAAAATGTGTCAGAATGAATATTATTAATATTAGAATATAACATAAGTATAATAGGGACTCACTTGTTATATTATTCCCACAAGACATGCGACTCTTTAAGAAATCTTGGTAAATGTAAGAAGTAAACTACTAACCTACTTTTAAACTCAAATAACCTACTATAGGGTTAGAAAGTACAAGTTCGAATGCGGGTGCTCGTAGCACCTTCGCTTGTATTGCCAACAATGGCACCTATAACATATTATGCCCTTAAAGTTAGACACCAGTAGATTCTATTATATTCTGTTATAGATATCCAACCTCAGGTTCGCTCCTGCTTGGATTACTGCTGTCACCTCTAGGATGGTTCTGACCGGTATCAGTTACACGCTCTGGACTCAATAGAACGACGTGCGAAGAGGCTCATCGGTGATGACACACTCTCCGAAGCTGGCCTGCAGAGCCTGGACCACCGTCGGCCTTTGGCATGCCTCTCGGTCTGCTACCGGATTCATTTCGGGGAGTGTGCGAAGATTCTACATAATTTGACTCCCCCCCAGCCCATTCCATAACCGGACGACAAAGCGCGGCGAGGGCTTTCATCCTTATGTGGTAGAACTACCCCTTATCCGCACGAAGCCATTCGCTTCCACATTTATAATGCGGACGGCTAAGGAATGGAACTCTCTGCCAAGGTCAATTTTTTCTGACCTCTATAATCTGGACATCTTTAAGGCAAGAGTGAACAGGCATCTTTTAGGCAAACGCGTATCATCCTAGACCTCATCGTCGCTTTCCATCAAGTCAAGCGTTAGCCTATTGACCAAAAAAAAATGTCTTTATTGCACTAGTATTAACAAGAGCTTTAAAGCCATTGTTATGTGATTATACTATTGACTGCCTAAGTGGCGCAGTGGCTAGTGTATTGTACTTCTTTGCGAGGAGTTCTCAAGTTCTTTCCAAAGGTCAGCCAAAATGTATATCTTTTTCTGTTCAGAAATTCTCAGTGTCAGATTGAAGTCGGAATGTTGGCGTTCTTGTACCCCATCTGTTGTACCTAATTAGACTACTCGTAGTAACTGAGTCTGGAATAGTTACATTCGCCTCTTTACAAAAACAACGTTGCATTGCATGAACCTCTTTACAAGAACTACGTGACATCTCACCAATAAGCCGTCAATGAATAAAATTAAATATTATTTGAATGTTTCCATATTTTACCACTTATTAAAATTTGATCATGGTTATTTGGCACGTGGAAACTAATGCTGTTTTGACATTTTCGGAAAGAAAATACGTTGTAATAACGCTCTCTTGTCAATGTCACTGAAGTGCCTTCTGATCTTGGTCGGTCTTTATGTATGGATAATTTTGTATCTTTCAATATTGTTTTCTTTTTTCTGTATTTATATTGTATTTTTAGGCGTCACTGAAGGTTCAGCCTGAAAACTTTTATGCTCTGTACTTTGTTTCGTATTTGTTTTATGCATTATGTGTTGTGGTCAATAAATAGTTCTTTCTTTCTTTCATGAGATGACCATCGATGTAGTATCAATAAAAGACATCAAATTCATGGAGATACCACGTTGTTCTCTTGAAGAGGTTCATGAGATGTCACGTTGTTCTTGTAAAGAGGTTTATGACCTGTCACTTGTTCTTGTAAAAGGCGATATTGTAAATTTATGTTACCGAAACAGTTAAGCTAAAATCTAAATGCATACTACTTAATCACGAACAATATTTGCAAGTAGCTGTACTGGCAGCGTCGAGTTTCAAGTTACATAATTAAGTTGACTAAGAAATGGCATCGCACAACAATGAATAAGCAGCGATCATCAAATAATAAGGCAAACGGCACGAAGTTTCCGAGTACAGGCCACCCTGGTTGTAAAGTGTAAGGAGGAAGTTCAATCGGACTTTAAACGAGTTAATCCCCTTTTAATAAGTGTTGATGCTCGTAGAGATGCGCCAGTCCGGGATAAACACGACTCGAGTCATTTTGAGTTGAAATTGTACTCTTATATACCTACCTACAACGACTGTGGCAAGCAAGCGTGAAATTCACGGAAATCGAACTTACTTAGTTATTAAAGTTTCTTTTTTATTTTCTTGTTAACACAAAAGAATGGAACAAAATTGAGAAAAGACCTCATATAATGTATTCTGCTCGTTTTCGGTATACTGCTCGTATACTGTATACTGCTCGTCTACTGTACATATACTGCTCGTATACGTCCGGGTTCCACACTAAGATTTTCACTTCTACTATGGAAACCAGAAACCAATGAAGGTACCACAGTTAGCTGTAAGTGGTATCTCCATTACAAATATTTGGTTCATCAACAAAAAGGTGTGGAAATTCAATTCATGAATCGACTGTGCCAAAAAATATTGTTGCTTAAAAATTGCCACCGCTTTGTGTTTTTATCGACTTGAAATTTCAAAATAGGATAGGATAAGGCCTTTCGACTATTTTTTCAACAAATGTTCTAGATCAAAACTCATTCAAAGTAAATCCTTTACAAAAATTTAAAAGTACCTGCAACTGAGCTGAAACGATATTTCTTTCCAAACGGGAGCAATGAAAGTTTTTACTCGAGCTTTTTTATAGTAACACAGTATATTGCGTCGCCTCAGTCTGATGGTAAGCAAACAAAGATGAGGAGAGATGTTGCAGTTACAACGGTCGTGATGTCAAGGCATCACCTCAGTTATCAATGCCATATTGGCCCGTGAGATGCTTCTTCACGCTTCGTTTGAAGGAATACATATTGTAGAGGAATTAGCAAACTGAAGTGACAGTGGGCTGGTCATATTAGCCGCAGAACTGACAGCCCGTTGGAGCCGTAAAGTCCTTGAGTGGAGACCGCGACTCGGAAAGCGTAGTGTTGGACGCCCTGCGACAAGATGGGTTGATGACATTCGAAGGCTGGCTGGTGTGGGCTGGATGAGAGTGGCCGAAAATCGGGAGCAGTGGCGTGCATTAGGAGGAGTGTGGGTTGCTGATGATGATATTGTAGAGGAGGAAATGTATGCGCCATACATTCGTAAGTCAGAAAGAATTATACTTTCATGAATTTGAGTGTAGTTGCCCTTCACTATGTTCACCCGCCCTGCGGTTGCCGACGATCTCATTTCGCTGTGTTAACTCGCTGAAATATTTGGCTTGATTTTTATAGGAATTTATCGTTAAGTACGGATAAGGTTTATTAAACGTAATTAAATTTTGCGTTAATTAACGTAGGAAGTCTCGAACAGGTCAATGCTACACGTTGAGAACATGTGTTAGTTTAAATGGAATAGGTATACCTATGTGAAGTAAATACAATTCCAGATTTTAATAAATATCTACTATACTCACTACAAAATAAATAATGAGACCACCGAGATTGTATTTATAAATGACAATATCATTAGGTTCAGTGAAATTTTCAGTGTCAGCCTGAAGTCTGGTAGTTGGCAGTCGTACCCTGTGCCTCGGAAATCACATTAAGCTATTGGTCCTGCGCCTGATATCTTTTCGGTTGTGTAACACTGGTGTCCCGTAGAAATATAAGGGTCAGGGAATAAAGAGTGCACTTGTGTCCGCGCAAACACTTGTGCACTATAATATGTCCTGCGCTATGGCTGATCGATGAGATTGGACGCTATAACCGAAATATCGGTTTGGAATACATTATTCTTGTTTCTGTTTTTTTTTATTGCTTAAATAAAATAGGCAGGCGAGCCTGCGGCCCATCTGATGGTAAACGGTAACCGCCGCTCATATTCTTTCTTATTAATTCTTCTTAGAAAGTTTTTATGTTGAGTGACGTCATGCACACTAAAATATGCTAGCAGCACGTAAAACGTGTTGGAAAAGGCCCAAGTAAAATTTGGCGTGTTGTCGATTGAGTTAATTTTCGCGAAATCGTTTTTATGGGTTTCCTCAGTCGTTGTTACGGTTTATTTCACCCCACGGTATCATCTCTAGGAAATTGTTTCCGGGAATCCTTTCCCATTCTATGAAAAAAGAAATTGTTATGTAGGTGTGTGTGTTTAGAAACGTACTTATACCACTTAGGTCCATACATTTGTTACGACTTGGACTGCGCAGTGGCTTTGGTAGTGCGGACTCTGGTGCTGGACGCTTGGGGTTCCCATACATTAATGCCGGGTGGATATTCTATTCTGTATGGAACAGCTGATTTTTTTTGCTCATTTTGTTGATCTAAAATGCTAAATGGTCTTTATTAACCGGGGTGTAAACGATAAAAAAATGACGGTGTTTATGTAAACACAACATTTTGGTTGCATTATCAGTTACAAAATCAAATATAAGTGCGCAATCAACAAATGAGCGGATATACGGCTGGCAACAAAAGTACAGTGGACGCGATAAAACTGCATTACAAATTTTAATGACACTTTTACGTTTCTCTTCACAGCATTACTTTGTAAACGATAGCTTTTAAATTGGATCCTGTGAAGGTATTGAACAAATAAAATTAAGGTTTATGTATTTATTTCACATACTAAGTTAAATTACATTCGAAATTTCATGAGGGTATTTTCACCCCGTCTTTCTGCTGGAATGCCTCGCTACCCAGGGTTCATCTGTCGAGCCCGTGGCCACCCTGTAGACCTGGATGTCCCGAGAACAGTGGTTTGAGGTGTTTTTAGTCGGCCCGTTGGCCGGTTTTACATTAGGTAAGGCCGCAGTCATGGGAGAACCTGACCCTACCCGTCCGTCCCCGAGCGAACGGGTGTGCATAAGGCTCTGCCGTAATCCGGTGGCATCGGCTCATTGCACTTTGGGTCGCCGGCATTTCCACTGCGTCAAATTCTTCACGATGTTTTCCATTACCGCCGAGTTGATGGTAGTGTTTTCCAATATTTCTCTATTCCGATATTAACATTATGATAGCTCTCTGCATTGTTGTTTAATACTAAATTGGAAATTACTCACTGTTCTGCTGCTCCTCATCTTAGCGTGTGATTCCTGGTTGCGCCTAAAGCTGTCGCTCTCTAGCCCAGGGTACGCTTGGACCATGATTCAGGATTTGGGGAGTCTGGTAATTATAATGAAGCGACTGCCTTCTGACCTCCAGACCAGAAATACCTAAATCATAGTACATCACCCGAAACGTGCAGGTTTCCTCATGATGTTTTCCTCACCACCGAGCTAATGGTAGAAATATGCACATAGATTCTAAAAATCAGAGGTGCATGCTTGGAATTCGAACCATGACCCTCCGTATGGTAGGCGCGTCCCGAACCACTGAGCTACTCGCTGCTCTGCTATAGCTAGATTACCTACATTGCAGTCTCGTCTGGCGTTCAAAAGAGTGCGACGCGATCAAATATCATTTCGCCTTTTATGTCGGACTGTACCTTTTAAGAGATAACGGCGGCGTCGGGCGGCGAAATCATTTCCGTTGTGTCAATCACACGTCGCCGACTGTACATGTACATGCGTCCACTAATGAGTTCGCCAACTCCAAACGAATCTAGATTCACTACCCAATACCGGTAATTATTTTTTTATCAACTTAGAAGATTACAAGGTCAAAAGGGGAGTTCAAGGAAATTACTTACTGAACCGAAACTTACGTATGTTAGACGACGTTATTACACGATTGCAAAGAAAGTAGGGTTCTGGTCTTCTTACTTACATACTAACTGTTTAAATACCTATGGTATTTTTGTAAACAAGCTATTAGGTACACATTTCTAAATGAAATTCCAAACCTTGTACATCAAAAGCTGCAATGAATGACTTAAGAATAGCAGAATGAGCGGATCTATATTATTATGCGGGCATGCATGGAGTACTACTCGCATCTCTGGGATGGCTCCGCTAAATACCTTATGGATGCCTTCGATTGATTGCAGTGACGGGCTGGTATTATAGGTGACGAAGAAGTCGCTTAATGTCTTTTACCGTCTGTATCACGGTGAATGCAGCAGAGTAGAATAGGCCACCCTCACTCTTACCGAGGTGTCGTAAAAGGCGACTAAGGTAAAGCTGCTGGCATGATCATCAGCACCCAGAGAAGGAAAACTCTGCATTTATATCTAAACCCGTCTGCCAAGCGTGGTGAGTATGGCAATTACCACTCATGTGATTGAGGGAGGCCCGTGCCCCAGCAGTGAGGACTTAAATGGGCTGATGATGATGATGATCACGGTGAATGCTCTGAAGATCTTTTTACCCTCATCCCACTTTCCCTTTTCCGTCCAGTACTACACGCGCCGGACAACGCTATCACCGCTTCACAGTGGAAAACATTCCATCACGGACAAAAAAATTTGGCAGTTCCTATTTTTGCCGCACCATCAAGAAATTGAATTCGTTGCCGGCGCGTGTACTTCCCCCTTCCTACAATATGGATTCCTTCAAACGAAGCGTGAAGATGCATCTCGTTCGTCAACGGAGGTGATGCCTGACATCGCTTCCGTTGTAATTGCAACGTGGGCAATTCCCTTGATTACCATCAGGCTGAGGAGAGCCAATATACTGTGTCACTATAAAAAAAATAAAAAAGTTTCCCTTTCCATGTTCATGCCGTTAGTATACCAAATTGCAAAAAAGTGACTTTAAAGATTTATCGCTGGCAGTGACCCAAATAGCAAAGCTATTAATTTGTAGACAGAGCGCGTTATATTGCACTCCCCCACAATGCCCTGTCTCGGATAGCGCCTAACAAAGTAAACGTTCCGTACGAAAACGCCTTAATGGCTTGTGTCACAGTTTGTCGCCGTAACTTCATTGTGGGCGAAGTTTTATAGGCAACACATCGAAGACCGCTGACCGCAAGTGGCCGCCAAGTCGGAAACATTAAGGCTCCATCCGCGTCCATATTTTCCGGCCGAGGCAGAATTTTCACCGAGGCCGACACGCCTTTGCACTCAGACATTGGCGTAGGATGAAGTGGAATGTGTACGCTGCCGACTTTCCTCGCCAATACTTTCACACGTTTACAGTTTAAGACGGCGTGGGCTATTTCATGTTGACTGCTATGATTGTACTGCGCGTGTCTTGTTTATGATGGTTCACAATACAAGAGGCTTTAGTTGTGATAAAATGAAAATTTAAAATTATACTAACGTTCAATACGTTAACGATATGATAGTAAAAATAAAGCAAATTAATGAAATAGAGCAGGTACCTTACTCATAATGAATAAAAAATCAGTCCATAGGTCAATCATGATATGAAATGAATTAGTGAAGATTATAAATAAGTAGGTAGTAATATCTGATAATGAATTTTAATAAGATGACCTGGGTCCGTCTTGTTTAGGCAACTAGGTAACAGAGGAATTACTTACAGATAAAATACTTAAAACATTATATTACACCCAGACTTTTATGAAATACAAGTGTCCATCACACATATAAATAAATATCTCGCCATCTGACTCACTTATAAAATGTAACCATTGGTTACATTTATAATTGGTTTTTGGATGGATTGGTTTCCGCCTCTAGCATAAAAAAAAATCCAAATGTTCAATATGTAATTTGCTTAATTTTATTATTAATTCCAAATGTTAAATATGTAATTTCTTCTATTAACTATTTTCGTGTACCCAGTTTTCTTATGCTGCTTGCTTTAACATAATTCTTAATGAATCCGTTCGCCGTTCATGTAAATAATGTTAATCTGAATAATATTTGCGATGCTCTTACAGAGTCATGTACTGGACTCAAATATACTACCACCATCTTATATACTGTACATGCTATGCAAATAAAAATCTGAATCTGAATCAAATGTTTGTCCAGAATAATCTTGTGTGAAACGTCAGCAATCTTGGTTATATCGTTATAAGTTATGACAGAGTGTTGTTTATAGTTAAATTAAAAAAACACAATAGTTAGGTTAGTTCCAAACTGAAAACTGCAATGCATGCAGAGCAAAGTGTAAAGCTCCATAACAAGGCACCCTGGTAGAACCCACCCAGAGTAATACCGATTGCACAGTACACTGCACGCTCTTAGAAAAAGATCGTCTTCATTTCCGCACATCGATCATGCCAGTGACAGGAGAAGGGTCTTCTAATTCTGATAGATCGCAGACATATTCATTACACGCAACCACGTAATTTGTTTCGATGAACCCAAACTGATACATGCAGGTCGTTATTGTATGGATTGGAAGGATGATTTCTTAATGGCTCTTTTAATCTAATCATTTGGAATTTCTAGATATGTGTGATATAGTCATAACATCATGTAGTAATAATGCGGGTGTTATTTTAGTTGATAGCTTTAGTAAATTATGTAGGTAGGCACCACAATGATTTGTAAATATATACTTACTATAACATTATCAATTACGTGATATATATAGGGCATCCCAAGACTATAGAGCGATTTACTCTTCAATAAGTTCATACCGCAAAAATGACTTAACTCGCTGATGAAGCAACTTAACTCGCCAGTGTACTAATTGAAGTGTAAATCGCACTTATAAAACACGAAAGGAACTTAAATCTTTAATTCATTCAATGGATTTACAACACTTTTTTAAAGGAAAAAAACTGCATTCTGCGTGTTTTTGGATTATGCATGGGGGTCGAATCGTAAAAACTTCCTAGAAAATAGAAGCCAATATGAAAATAAAAAATAACCAGAGTCACCGACATAGCCCACCGAATTAGCAAACTGAAGTGGCAGTGGGCTGGTCATATTAGCCGCAGAACTGACAGCCATTGGAGCCGTAAAGTCCTTGAGTGGAGACCGTGGCTCGGTAAGCGTAGTGTAGGACGCCCTGCGACAAGATGGGATGATGACATTCGAAGGCTGGCTGGTGTGGGCTGGATGAGAGTGGCCGAAAATCGGGAGCAGTGGCGTGCATTAGGGGAGACCTATGTCCAGCAGTGGACGAGTGTGGGTTGCTGATGATGATGATGAAAATAAAATATGTTGATATCTTTACATATATTATATTTTTTAATACATCTATTCATTTGAGGATTTGACAAATACTTGGTTCAATAGTATTCACAAAATGTCTATGCACATTAGAATGTCCGGATTAAAAGTATTAAAAGAGGAGGTAAAATTTTCAGGGATGCATGGCCCAGGCTGTTTCAATTTCACGGGGCGTTTGCTGGGCGACAAAGACGCCCAAAGGCGTCATTTGGCTGAAAGCTACCCGAACTTATAACAATTTTATTTTTTATAACAAACTTTTGTGTCTATTTATATTCGACGAAGAAGCCGTCCCAATATTTGGCTTTGCTTGATAGTGCCTTTTCGTTGACAGATGTGTAGATTTATTAAGAGCTTTCTGTGGCTTCAAAAACAATGATGCGTATTTTTTATCTCTTTCACAACTTTCTTTGTAAGGAATGAGAAACTACTGTGTAACGGAAAGGCTTCACGCTACAACGCGAGTATTTGCTCAGAGGTGTCTCACTGGTGTCGCGAGTGTCCATGGGCGGCGGCAATCGCTTACCATCAGGTGATCCGTCTGCTCGTCTGCCACCTATCACATAAAAAAAAGGTACGAACTACATTTCATATTTAAAAAAAAATGTTTCTCTTTAGATCTATTTTATGCACCACCCTCATATCAAGATTACAGGTTATTAAAAAAAACTATTTTAAAGTTGTTATTGAATAATACTATATTATGACTAAATTTTGTTGTAAACTTATTGTCACACATCCGAAACTCAATTTCAGTTTAAGAACTTAAATACATGTGCTCGTAGATAGTAGCTACATCTACTTTGCTTTTGTTTTAAGAGTAAGTTTTTCGGATGAGTGTTTCTGATAAAAAATGCCTCCACAAGAGAGGATTACTTAAAGTACACGAGTAAAACCCACACTTAAGCTGGACTATTTTAAGAGAAAAGGAAAATTTAACACCTACAAAAATAAAGAATAGTAAAAGAAATTGTTTCTTACGCTTTCAGCCGTTAGATACGTTCGGAATAATTTATTACGGAAAGGATTTTAAAAACACATATCGCCCGAACCCTCGGATAAAGCTGTTTTAAGAATATGTGGGAATTTTCCCAGGTGAAGCATGAGGGAGTGGAGGTGTGCTGCCATAAAAAGCCGCGATATTGTTGATGTTGGTGCTATTTATTGGAGTATCGATATGAGGGCATTTCGTGGGTAGTCTCAGACATTACGTTGTAGGTGTTACGCCTACGGAATACCATATCTTCTTACTTTTTGTTGCGAAAATTTATATTTATATTCGTGTTATATCAGTAACAACAAATTATTAGGAAATTGTTATCGGGGAAGTTTATTGGGTATTGCTGTATACAATAGTTTTTTAAGGGATTGCTATCATGTAATAAGTTATTTTTGAGTTTACGATATAGTGACCATAAAAGTTTAAAACAACATATAGCTTTTGCGTTGCATCATACTAAATTTTATACATCGAGTCTAAACGCGACGTAGGTACTTGTTTAATTTCGTCGAGTTTTGCTCCGATATATGAATTTTAACATATTGCTGTAGAGACTTGTAGAGCGGTCCAACTCCTTCTTGCTTTGACGAGTTTTTTAGATATTATGGCAATAAAAGATGTTGTTTTTGTGTGCTTGATGACCTTTTTGTTCCAGGGGCCTTAATTCCTCCTAGCAATATGTTCTGACTGTCACTTGAGGTTCGCAATTCTTTGGGCTATTTTGGTGACCTTAGCTGTCCTGTGTACTCATCATCACACGAATACACAAGGAGATGATATGCACAGCACTCTCCACTGCCTCTCGAGCGATTATAAGCCTCCTTAATACCTTCTTCGGCCACATTTCGGATTCATATGTCATACAAGCAACATTCACTGAAGTGGATGGCGAGCACTGAATAGATATGGCAAATATATGAGGAGTCTATAGGAAGAGGATTTAGCTTATACCCTACTGTGAGGTCAAAGAACAGGATAATAATGATGATAATTTTGCACCTATTGGTGGTAATGTTGTTACAATACCAGACCTAAAGAGTGGTTTTTGTATGTAAAACTTTGTATCTAATTATCTACTCCAAGCTAAAAGCGTTTTTTAAATCTTCAGTGTTCCCGTGAAACTAATAAGTACCTATCACTCCGTTCAGAACCAGGTAACCTTTGCATTTGCAGGAAACTTCACTGAATTATACAGAATGTTTAATTGCGTTAGCATATACAAAACCTTTCACGACGTTCGCACACAGCACGCTTCTTTCGTCGATTCACAAAGTACACAGCTCGCAAAGGGGCGATACGTGAATAATTTAGTTATTCAATTTCATGTCTACAAACGAAGCGAACTGTCATCAGTACAATATCGGTGAGTGGTATAGCGCATTCGATTACATGCGGCGTCCGCGGAATGTCCGGCCGATGACCAAATACCCGATTCGATTTGGTTTCCCGCTCGCAAGCCTGTAGATTGAAAAATACAGTCACAGTATGAAGATGGAAAGTAGCAGATGAAAATGCTACACGAGCACCGATCAAGTGATCTTTATCTAGTCTATGGTCGAAAAACAGTGCGTTACACCAGCTTCTTATATTAATGCTAACCTCATGTTAAGGGTAAAGACCACAACATAATTTTATTATAACATACAAAACTTTTGTATGTTAATTACGCTGTGGTCTTTACCTCATGATTCT
Organism: Marasmia exigua; assembly: GCA_019059595.1. NCBI lineage: Eukaryota > Metazoa > Arthropoda > Insecta > Lepidoptera > Crambidae > Marasmia > Marasmia exigua. The sequence continues at coordinate 20,404,054 of CM032465.1, read as the reverse complement.
CTAAATTAGAGAGTAAAAGTTTTGTTGCAATATTTTATTCGAAACATGACCGGTATATGAATGAATGAATGAATGAATGAATATACTTTTATTGCACTCAAAGTATAGTAAGAAAACTTAATACTAGGTATTACAGGATATGTACAACGAAGGCGGCCTTATTACTATGAGCAATCTCTTCCAGGCAACCTTTGGGTAAAGGACACTTGATGAAGGTGTAGGGCAGTGCAATATTAATATATATATGCTCGTCTTCAAATATGATATGGCCGGTAAGATGTGCTTGTACGTGAATGAAGCTGGACATGTGGACGGGGCAATCTCCTGTGCCTCAGAGCCTTTCCATCTAGCAAGAGATCGAGTGAGATATGCGAAGCTGATTGCTAACTCTGACTAGCGGGAGAGGCAGCAGAAAAAGAAGTGGAAGTAGCTAGTAAGACAACGCGGATTGGAAGACATCTTACACGCTTCAGAATTTCTTCTTCCACATTTGCTGATTTTAAGTCAAGTAACTGGCCATATTCACACTGTAATGCGGTTGTATTTATGACGGCGCGGCGCGGCCCTTCGGTACATTATAAAGATTAAACTTTCAGCTCGCGAGCTAATTAATCCGCGCCAGATATCCCGACGTGAAGGCAATTACTCGACTCGAGTCACGCTCTATTCTCAGGGGGCAGCGTACGTACTTGTTTAGGGTTCTTTAATGAGCAAATATGTTTTATTCAATTTTCATGCAATTTGTAATGGTATATTGTTTAATTTGAGCTGTTGCTCTTTTGATTGACATATCGTAGTTGTGCATTTTAAACAGGTAGGTACAGATTTGAACCTAACCTAAGCTATACGTTAGAAGTCTGCAAGGCTACATAAAGATAAGTTAATCAGATATATAACTGTTTATATGAATAGATTCGTTAATCTACGGGTAATGGCGATTAATTAGTGTGATTAAAGTCATTATACTGATTAGTTTGGCTTATTTATGGTCGTACTCAGTAACTTTATCAGAAAGCAACGGGAAGTGCATTCGCAAAACAAAAAACACGACGCTCCTTCTTTGTCTACCGACTTTGTTCAACAGTGACTTTCTTTAGCTTTATTCTATCCAAGAGAATTCTATGGAAATTTACTGAAAGAAATCGTGAATAAATTCAATATTTTTATGAATTTTATGTTATGAGATTTAACATTAAAGACGAGATTTTGATTGAAGATTTGAAAGAGGGATTGAAATAAAGGGAAACATTTGTTTGGAAAATTTTGTTTAAGAAAATATGGTACTTAGTGGTAAGTTTGGTTTTTACTACAAAATGAGTTTTTTGTTGAGGTATTTTGCATTTTATGTGGTAGTTGGATTAACACCCATTATTAAACTCTTTTACTATTTACAGATTCAAATATTGTTTTTAACATATCGCTAACCCTAGATGACCTGGTTACTAACAGTTGATAATGAACAGATTTGTTTTATCGCAAACAGCGCATCGACATCGCGATCTCGGCCGATTGGCAATCAACAAGCTGCACAGAGCCCTCCGCAAATACAATAGCGCGCGATGAGCCCTGAGTGGCGGGCGATGAGCGCAGACCAAATAATAACGCTTTTTCCGCGTATTTATTGCTGAAGGTTTTTGTTTTTTGAACTAGTATATTTAGCATGTAAGTACTTATGTAATTATTGAAAATGCCACCTAAATGGTTTGGTTATCAACAAGCTGCACACAGCCCTCCGCAAATACAATAGCGCGCGATGAGCCATGAGTAGCGCGCTATGAGCTCAGACCACATAATAACGCTCCTTCCGTGTATTTATTGCTAATGATTTTTGTTTTCTTAACTGACCTATTTGGCTAGAAACTACTTATTGAAAATGCTATCTAAATCGTTTAGTTATCAACAAGCTGCACACAGCCCTCCGTAAATACAATAGCGCGCGATGAGCCCTGAGTGACGTGTGATGAGCGCAGACCAAATAATATCGCTTCTTCCGCGTATTCATTGCTAATGATTTTTGTTTTCTTAACTGATCTATTTGGCTAGAAACTACTTATTGAAAATGCTATCAAAATCGTTAAGTTATCAACAAGCTGCACACAGCCCTCCGCAAATACAATAGCGCGCGATGAACACAGAGTGGCGCACGATGAGCGCAGACCAAATAATAACGCTTCTTCCGCATATTTATTGCTGAAGGTTTTCTTTTCTACATCTATATCTATTTGGCGAGAGTGCTACTTAGTATCGCACTAGTCACTAGTGCATTACTCAGTATGCCAATAGCTACATAAGAGAAAAACCTAAAAAATATATTACGACCCATTTGGAACAGTGGTAGTGAACGCTGCCTTTGGTCTAAGGGTTGCGGGTTCGATCCCCGCACAGTAGAAACATTTGTGTGCATGAACATGTCTGTTTGTATTGGTCTGGGTGTTTTCTATGTATTATAAGTATATATTTACAAAAAAAGTATTATATGTACTATATTTGTAATCCCACTGTTGATTCTGATATCCGTAACACAGGTGCTTGAGCTACCTATCTCGGAGTCAGATCAATGTATGTGATGTCGTGAAATATTTATTTTTATATATTATTTGGTGAAAGGTAATAAATCGAATGCATGCTAACAAATGCATGTTATATTATGGCAAAGATAGAAACATTGAACCGGGGACTAGTATCAGCTCTCAAATACATTTTTAGCGCGTAAGTCGTTGATTTTGTGTGAGAACAGCCAATTTTTTTCGCGATTTGGACAATGTTATAATGCTATCGCTCTAAATGCATATACTGTCAGGGATCTCGGCCCTTAACCACGCACGACACAATAAAATGGTGTCATTTTTGTGTCAAGCGTGGTCATTTCAAACAAAAAACCTTGAAATCTGCACGACATTTTTGTTCTTCAGGTAGTTAGCGCTTAACCAACTGAAGAGCAAAAATGAGATTCTCTGACCGCACATACCAGAAAAGGGTAACGTGCAGACGAACAGACGTCTCACCTGATGGTAAGCCATTACTGCCAGAAAGGAAGAAACTTATTGCTATGTGCTACATACTCGTAGCACACAGTGTAACATACTCGTAGCACATAGTGTAATATATTCGTAGCACAGTGCTACTTCCTCGTAGCACACAGTGCTACATACTCGTAGCACAGTGCTACATACTCGTAGCACACAGTGCTACATACTCGTAGCACAGTGCTACATACTCGTAGCACAGTGATACATACTCGTAGCACAGTGCTACATACTCGTAGCACACAATGCCACATTCTCGTAGCATACTAGTATTGGGATTAAAATGTTCTTTATAAATAACCGGTTATGTTAATTGTTATTCGTTACAACTTTTGGTCGATCGAGTTGACTGGGGAAAAGGTTGAAGATATAGGGCGAGCCAAATGTTTTGACCAATTCGACATAGCACTGGGGTCAAAATGACGTATGTCCTGTACTTTGGAAGTTACGGCCAGAATTAGATTTGGGGAAATGGGGGAGGGGGTCCAAGATACAGGGTTTATGAAAGGGGGAAACGTTTGTCAAAATTGACTTATCTGCTGAACTAACAAATTCGTTAAAATAACAAACTGGTTAAAAATTACATAACTTGGTTAAAATAATCAATTCATTAAAAATAACAAATGTTAAAAATAACAACTGTGTTAAATTAATAACTTTGTTAAAAATAACGTTTGACTTTCTTTCTAACTTTTTATAACTGTGTTAATAGTTATTTTATTAATAGAGTTAATAGAGTCCGTCTAATTTTAGAGTCAAACTGGAATAACATACATTATGTTAATATATTATTACAATGAAAGCGTATGCGAGCATAGTCAGAAACTTCGAAATCGCGACCTAAATCAATTGCTGGATGCAGTTTGAAAATAATCAAACTGTTTTTTTACTGGAATTCCAATGTTGCTGGATATGCCATCGTTTTAGATGCATGCGTCAGAAAGAGTAGGTATTCGCTAATTAACTTGTACGGGTATAATGCAATTTATTACATTCAAAAGGTCTAGTTGATCGCTAGTGAGTCCGATTGGCAATGACAAACGGGCAAGAGATCTCGGCAAATACAATACCGCGCCGAGAGTCTTGAGTGGCGCTATGAGCGAGCAAATAATAACCGCTTTGTTTGCCACACCACCTTTGCTGTATGAGGTTCCAGTTAAGAAATTAACAAATATATTTTTTTTTATAGAAAGGCCAATCAGGATGACCTACTCCGCCTGATTGTAAGCGGCCGTGAAATCTAAATATGAGGCTGACAGGCACAAAAGAACTAACAAAGTGCCCATTGTGTCTGCCATCCTCACCCTGATGGCCTGCTGAGATGCCGTTTCACGCCCCGCCTAAAAGACCCCGGATTGTATGAAGGAGGAAACACATGAGCTGGGAGGGCATTCCATGTCTTGATGGCCCGGGGGAACGAGGAGCCAAACCTCTTGGTGCGCGCCAATAATTTGTAATAATTTTAAAACTTTGTGCAGTGTCCATCACACGAGAAACTCAAGCATGGGTGTCTTCATGTTCAGGCGACTCTCGTTCACTTCTAGCCCCTTAGCAATAGGTTGGTCCTCAGAGTCACATTAGCAAAACCATACTCACTGCTGGATGCGCTAAGTAAGTGATGAAGAAAGAAAACATTTGTTATTATAGCCACAGGGTATACATACATACAGCAGTTGAAGTTAAACACAATTTGGCACAAAAGTATCAGCCTATGCTATATACTATATATAGTATATACTGTCCCACTGCAGGACAAAGGCCTCCATCATAGGCCATCATAGAAATCAAGTCATCGCTACTGTGGTGGGATTAGGCTTAATCATCACGCTTGCCTAATCATCATCATCATCAGCCCATTTGAGTCCCCACTGCTGGGGCACGGGCCTCCCTTAATCACATGAGGCGTAATTGCCATACTCACCACGCTTGGCAGACGGGTTGGCGAGGGTTTTGATATAAATGCAGAGTTTTCCTTCTCTGGGTGCTGATGATCATGCCAGCAGCTTTACCTTAGTCGTCTTTTACGACACCTCGGTAAGAGTGAGGGTGGCCTATTCTACTCTGCCGGGGACCACACGGCGCTTGCCTAATGCGAATTGGTAATCACAATCCCGAGCTATGTTCGAAGAATTCCAAACATACCTTTGCTCGACTCGGGAATCGAACCCAGAACCCTGATATCACGGCCTGGTACTTAAAACAAACAACGGGGCGATATTTAGCACAAACAGAAAACAATTAAAAATACTTACAAATAAAAACAAAAATATATTCAATCATGTCCAGGCAGTGCCAAATGAATAGTGTGTTATGAAGGGCCAGCTTCTTCCACGGATGTGGTAGCCATTGGACGTACCTGCATCTAGAGTCGCCTTCGCGAACAGTCATGTCCTACGAGAACTGGACAGCTAAGTGGGAAACAAATGTCTGGCCATGCTTACACTACCCGGTCCTGGCAGAAGAGGTAAAACTAAAGAAGTGTAGCTTGATGTCGTCAGGGGTGACTTGCGTGCCAATAAATTAATCACTATGGATGCTCCAGCCCGTTCAAAATGGAGGAGTCGTAGACGAAAAAGTGGACCCCTGTCTCCGAAGCGATAGCATTTGATGCAACTGCGACAAAACGATAAGATGATGATGATCTCCATTACTTTTGTCAAATAATTGCGCATTATTCCAACAGTAGTCCTTTTATTGTGAAGCCATACATATTGTGCAATATTACTGAAGGTGTGTGAGGTCCCTTAAATTAAACTATTAGACCGAATCATAACCACGAATTATTACGTGTAACCGCTTCTCCCTGACTAGGTCACTATGATGAGTATGTATGAGAGTATTCCATAAACAAAAATAGTCGTGTGCTTTTAACACTTTAGCTACGAGTGCTACGCCGTAGTCATTAATTCGTAGCAATTCGTAGCATGCTACGGAAACACGTATATACCTATATTCTTTTATGTGAACAAGCAAAACGCATTTCGTGGATCTTATCACAGTGCGCGGTACTTGTAGAAGTTCTAGATGGGGAGTGACATTTGTGAGTGAGAGCGATGGATAAGACCAGTGGATAAGAACACGCCTTCCATGCGTTCGAATCCGAACATGCACCTCTGGATTTTTCAAATCTGTACGCATATTTTTACCATTTTTATTTATATATTAAATGGGTTTGCACTTGACCACATTTCACCTGATGGAAAGTGACAATAGGGTCTAAGATGTAGCGTGCTTACCCAGAAGAAGCCTATTCACTCTCGACTTAAAGACACCCAAATTGTAGCTCTCTGGGAATACAGAAGCCGGCAAGTTGTTTCATTCCTTAGCAATTCGTACCATGAAAGAAGAAGCGAAACGCTTAGTACGAGCTGGTGGAACTTCCACAGTGTAAGGGTGGATTCCTATCGCCTTCCGCAATGTTCGGTGGTGGAAACGAGAAGGTGGTATCAGGTCGTGAAACTCATTCCAAAATGCATCCTATAAAAAACCGATAGACAGGCCACTCTACGTCGGTGAGCGAGGCTTTGGGATTTACCCTCCACTAATTCTGCGTCACCGACTAACTTCAAGGCTCGACGCTCAATCGAGTGCAGCCAGCTGATACTATTATTATTAGCTCAGCGGTGAGGGAAACCATTTTGAGGAAACCTTTTCGGATAGTTACTGAAACGTGTAACCATGATTCAGCTGCTCTGGTTCCCCTGTTAAGGGGTTGCGAAGATCAGATGGAAGTCGCTTCATTGCAATTACTAGATTCTACAAACCTGAATCAAGGTCCAAGCGCAACCTGGGCTCCAAAGCGACAGCTTTGGATGCAACCGGTAATAATACGCTAAAATGAAGAAGAAGAAGAGTGACACTTAATGAGTAAGGGAGGAGAGGATAAGTGTTCGAGGACGCACATTTTCGGGGGCTGACCCTCTCGGTACGTAAATAGTGGCTATGCCCGCGCGGTCATACGCGGCTAGCTATGGGCCATTTGTTTGCCGCGTCTAGTGTCTGATGCCAGCAATTATACCAGACGCTTCGCCATAGTGTACAGAATTCAATTGCACTACATTCAAGTGACAGTTTTCATATCCGTAACTAGCAGAAGCTAAGGTATTGCTCGCGTTAGAAAGAGACAAAAAGTAGCATATGGCACTCTTTATCCCTTTAACTATCTCCTTTTAAAGCATTACGTCAATCCGTCGTTCGTTTTGCTGTGAAAGATGGACAAACAGACAGTTAGACACACACTTTCAAATTTATAATATTAGTATGGATTAGCGTTACATTTTCTCATTGTCTTTAGTCACCGGTTATCCGAGTCGGTATTTACAGGTAGATATCACCTTTTAGCTTATTCATAGGCATGACTCGTCGTATTGCACATAGATTTGGAGATCAATTCTTAGGCAGTTCCCATGTTTAGTGGCTATCGCATTAAATGCACCTCATCTGCCGCTGAGACATGTAATTGGTAAGTAGGTGAGGAGTGAGCGTCCGGGCGCACATGTCCATTGAAATGGTCAATGTTAAAACGACAGTCTTTTTTAGAGGTATACGAATTTTTCATCACTTTCTCTCATTGTCTATAATGGCAACAAATCATCTTTGTTCGAGTAGACAATTGCACATAGAGTTGGATGTCAATTCTTACGCAGTTCTCACGTGTAGTGGCAGTAACATTAAGTGCACCCCACCTGACGATGAGACAGTTATTTGGTATAGGTGAGGAGTGAGCGTCCGGGCGCACATGTCCATTGAAGTGGTCTATGTTAAAATGACAGTCTTTTTTACAGGTATACGAATTTGTCATCATGTTCTTTGATTATCTATAATGGCAACAAATCATCTTTGTTCGAGTAGACAATTGCACATAGAGTTGGAGGTAATTTTTTAGGCAGTTACCACGTATAGTGGCAGTTGCATTAAGTGCACTTCACCTGACGTTGAGGCAGTTATTTGGTATAGGTGAGGAGTGAGCGTCCGGGCGCACATGTCCATTGAAGTGGTTTATGTTAAAATGACAGTCTTTTTTACAGGTATACGAATTTTGCATCATGTTCTTTAATTGTCTATGATGGCAACAAGTCATCTTTGTTCGAGTAGACAATTGCACATAGAGTTGGATGTCAATTCTTAGGCAATTCTCACGTATAGTGGCAGTTGCATTAGGTGCACTTCACCTGACATTGAGGCAGTTATTGGGTATAGGTGAGGAGTGAGCGTCCGGGCGCACATGTCCATTGAAGTGGTTTATGTTAAAACTAGCGGCCGCCCGCGACTCCGTCCGCGTGGAAAAGTAACTTACAGTCTTTTTTACTGGTATACAAATTTTCCATCATGTTCTTTAATTGTCTATGATGGCAACAAATCATCTTTGTTCGAGTATAAAACTGCAAATAGAGTTGGAGGTAATTTTTTCGTTTTGCCGTGAAAGATGGACACACACACTTTCAAATTTATAATATTAGTATGGATTAGCGTTACGTTTTCTCATTGTCTTTAGTCATCGGTTATACGAGTCGGTATTTACAGGTAGATATCACCTTTTAGCCTATTCATAGGCATGACTCGTCGTATTGCACATAGATTTGAAGGTCAATTCTTAGGCAGTTACCACGTATAGTGGCAGTTGCATTAAGTGCACTTCACCTGACGTTGAGGCAGTTATTTGGTATAGGTGAGGAGTGAGCGTCCGGGCGCACATGTCCATTGAAGTGGTCAATGTTAAAACGACAGCCTTTATTTAGAGGTATACGAATTTTTCATCACTTTCTCTCATTGTCTATAATGGCAACAAAATGTCTTTGTTCGAGTAGACAATTGCACATAGAGTTGGATGTCAATTCTTACGCAGTTACCACGTATAGTGGCAGTTGCATTAAGTGCACTTCACCTGACGTTGAGGCAGTTATTTGGTATAGGTGAGGAGTGAGCGTCCCAGGAAGGAGGATCGCCAGCAAATGGTGGAGACATGGACGGTCTCTCTCCTGGTGGAGAGGTATGGCCGTCCCACGCTCGCGGCGCTCACCCCGGTCTTGGACCTGTGGCTCGAGCGCCCACATGGGTTTTTGTCCTTCCGGATGGTGCAGGTACTTACCGGGCATCGTTGCTTCGGTAACTACCTGCACCGTATTCAGCGGGAGGACACTCCTTCGTGCCACCAGTGCGGCGCTGCGGAGGACTCGGCGCACCACACTTTGATGGTGTGCCCGTCCTTCGACCAACAGCGGTCCGCACTGGTCGCGGAGGTCGGACATGACCTCTCTTTGTCCAGCATAGTTGCAGCTATGCTGGGTGATGAGAGAGCCTGGTCAGCTTCACCCACTTCTGCGAAGAAGTGGTGGCGAAGAAGGAGGCGGTGGAGCGGGAGCGCGAGACTAACCCCCTCGCAGGCCCGCTTCGAGCAAGGAGAGGACGAGTTCGGCGGAGAACTCTTCGTCCTCTCCGTGGAAGTGGCCAGCCGGCAACAGGGACGGGGGTCCTTGTGCCGGCACTGTCATTGGCACCTCCACCGCTCGTTGGGGACGGCTCAGCTCTTCCGCCTGTCCCCAACCCCCCTCCTCCCAGCTCGAGGAGGGGCGTGGCCGCACACCCGGTGTAGGGGGCTGTGGGGGAGTGGGGTTGCGGGGAATAGCCTCGTGCAGTTTCCGTGACTCCATTCCATACCCACGGGTGGTTGAGCCCCGGGAGTTTTAGTGGGTATGCCCTCAGGTCGCTTCTTGTTAGAAGAAGCGGCCCGGAGGGTGAGTCCCTACCCTGTCGACCCCCGGCGGCAGGGTCTGCGTAATGCATTTCTCCCGGGAAACAAAAAAAAAAAAAAAGGAGTGAGCGTCCGGGCGCACATGTCCATTGAAGTGGTCAATGTTATAATGACAGTATTTTTTACAGGTATTCGAATTTTCCATCATATTCTTTGATTGTCGATGATGGCGCAACAAATCATCTTTGTTCGAGTAGACAATTGCATATAGAGTTGGAGGTCAATTTTTAGGCAGCTACCAACTATAGTGGCAGTTGCATTAAGCGCCCCACCTGCCGCTGAGGCAGTTATTCGGTGAGGAGTGAGCGTCCGGGCGCACATGTCCGGGGGCTGTCGCTCTCGTACATAAATCGTGGCGAGTGCCCTCTGCGGCGCGCAGCTAACTACCGCCATTTGTTTGCCGCGTCTCTGATTACAACGCCACAAATATACAAGAAGAGCTACTTTGCATCACCGTTGTCGGAATAGTTAAGTCATTAATAGAATTGTCAAAAGAATTGTGATCTAATCGAGGAGTGATTATATTAATCAATTAGCAAGAGCATTTGTATGCATAGCCATATATTTGTAGGTACAAGTATTGCCATACTCGTATAAATCGATAGAATAGTCTATATTGGCGCACTTCATAATTACCAGCCTCCCCAAATCAAGGATGATGGTCCAAGCGTACCGTGGGCTCCAGAGCGACAGCTTTGGACGCATCTGGGAATTAAATATTAAGAATAAACAAATATCGGACCCCAAAGTATGCTTAAGCACTTGTGTTATTTTTTTATTTATTTATTTAAGAACAACCAACAAAGCATACACCTTACTTCGTTAATCTTATTTTATATCTACATGTTATAGTGTTGCCTTACTTAAAGGCTGTCACGGCATGCACGGATCAACAGATCAGAATGATTATGAGTATCAAAATAAACAAAAAATATAGAAATATATACTTAATTAGAACATATTCAACATTTGTGTGCATGAACATGTCTGTTTGAATTGGTCTGAGTGTTTTCTATGTATTATTATAAGTATGTATTTACAAAAGAAAAGTATTACCCATTATATTTGTAATCCCATTGTTGATTCTGATATCCGTAACACAGGTGCTTGAGCTACCTATCTCGGAGTCTGATCAATGTATGTGATGTTGTGAATTATTTTTTATTTATTTATTATAATACACACCAAGACACTGTACAAACTTAAGTGTTAATTGCATGAATGATGTGAGAATCGAACCCCCCTTTAGCGTATAAGGCAAGTTTCATACCAAATGGGCTATCGGGCCTGTCATTCAATTTACTTAAGATTTTCGTCATCCTCTTTTATACGGTGCTCAAACCTCTAAAAATGACGTAGACTAACATTAAAATAACTAAAAAGCTCCACCACACCGTTCTGCAGAATTCAGAATGAGCTAAAATCTCAAACGAGGAGTGGAAGGCTTAATTAAATCAAAACTTGGTCTGTTCCAATTGAATGGTCCCTTTATTTGTGCTGCAGCGGGGTTGACCTTTCAGATTCGTAACGTGCAAATAGGGGCGGCGGAGTTGACTCAGCTCTTGACGCGGCGTGTTGTGAATGCACTCTCCCCCGCTTGTTGTCCCAGCGGCCTCTCGATATAATATAATACCTACATTAGAAAACGAGCTAAAGCGACCGGTTCTTTGAGCAGAGCTATTTGAACGGAGATTTTAATTGCTACTTAAGTGCAACTGATTCACTTCGTGTATGTCCGTGGGACTCGGGGGTATTGGAAAAGCTGGGCAACACGACAAACATTTTGTATACCAGGAAACCATAAGTTTCACAGGTGATATTTTTTTATTAATTATCTAGGCTAACGCTTGACCACAATCGCTATTTATGGAAAGTGCCTACGAAATCGAGGATGCTACGATGATAGGTAGGCTAATACAAGATGTCATTGCCCCTTAGATTAAACCGCTATTTTGATTTAATCTAAGCATTTCCCGAGTAATCTATGCCAGGTGCTGCTGCGAATGATTTGACAAGAAATGACACAGCCAAATGCATATAACGTACGCGTCTTAAGTTTAACTCCTGTCTCAAGTTCCCCTGATACAAAGCAACCAGTCTAAAAGTGTTGCACACCACGAACTACGCTAAGCTAAGCTAACTAATCAACGAAATTTGACAGTATCTAGTCTAATCATGACGCGTCGTCAGTAAATAACCCTAAGCGTACATACGTAACATATTCGAGAAATAAAACATTTCCTTTCAATATCCCAAATCATTTTACATAACATTATTAGGTACTTATTTAGCCGGAGTTACGTCGGATATCCCGTCACAAAATTCTATTTGGGCAACGACAGTCGAACGTCTTTTATCTATGCACAGAAGGCCCCTTTATTTGATGGGCTCTCGGAAAGCTGTTGTCTCATTGATGCGGGACGGGAATAAAGCTAAATATGGATAAGAATTGGAGAATTTTATTTTCTTGCTCCGTTATTATTTCAAATATTGTTTTTATTAGCATGAAGCGGTTTCCTCTAGCATTAATGTAGCTAACCATTTTCAATTGCTATCTATCTTATATAAATACATACACACTAAGTTGTACGAAATTTATTTATATGTAATAGTTGGCATGGCAGACGAGCAGACTGATCACCTGATGGTAAGCGATTGCCGCCACCAGTGGCAACGCCAGCAAAAAAATATGTGACTAATATAATTAATATCCAGTGATTTCTTAGGTATACTAGTATTCTCCTTATTTTAATTTAAAAATTAAAGGCATATTTTTCAACTTGAAATCACTAATATCAGGTGCAGTTAAACCAACAATGAAATGTCACCACATCTTATAGCTTGAACGATGAATAAAAAAAAGTTAAAAAAGGGAAAACGAACAGAACCGTTAAAACGAAATCCAAGTAGAACTCGCACAGTTCCAGCTAAAACGTGTACGCATCTCTCTAAAACTAACGTGTTGAATATTCATCACGTTTAGATAGTACAGGCCGATAGACCCACATCAGAAAAACATCAAAAATGCATCAAGCGGAAATAACCGTCCACATTGTAGGAGCAATATTGCGTCTCACGCCCCCTGCTTTATTGGTTTAGCCTATGATCTACGTGCTCGATAAATACCTTATTCAAACGCCTGGTGCTTAGTGCTTAACGGCTAATTGCGCTCTAGTGCTGCGTCCACGCGTGATAGACGTCGGTAAAACACGGAACCCATCTTGCATACTAATCTGGGCTTTATCTTATTTGAATTAAGGTGACGGGTAGGGCACACTAGCGACGCCATTTGATTTAAATTGTTAGCATCTGAACCGGATATCTTTTTAACAATTTCGAAGTTCGAGCATCTCGAAAAGAACTTATACAATTTATTCAATACTAATGATTAACTTTTTGGTCTGCTTCCTACTCGAAATATGAATTACTGCCAAAAAATTATGGCGTTCATCCAAATTTCGAGTGCAAAAACAGATCAAAAATTTAATTATAAGTATTAAATAAATAAAACCTTGTAATAAATAGAATATATTCTTTCCGAGAGGCTCGAACTTCGAAATTATTAAAAAGCTATCCGTTTTCATCATCATCATCATCATTTCAGCCAATAGACGTCCACTGCTGGACATTGGCCTCCCCCAATGTTCTCCACACAGATCGGTCCTGTGCCGCCCGCATCCAATGGATTCCCGCGATCTTCACCAGATCATCGGTCCACCTTGTGGGGGGCCTGCCACGGCTGCGACTTCCTGTACGTGGCCTCCATTCGAGGACCTTTTCCGCCCCAACGGCCGTCTGTTCTCCTCGCTATGTGCCCTGCCCATTGCCACTTGAGGCATGCAATCCTTTGGGCTATGTCTGTGACCTTAGTTCTCCTGCGGATCTCATCATTTCTGATACGATCACGCAGGGAGACTTCGAGCATAGCTCTCTCCATTGCTCTCTGGGTGACTTTGAGCCTCCTTAATCGGCACATTGTAAGCGGCCACATTTCGGTTCCGTATGTCATCACTGCCAACACACACTTTAGTTGCTATCAATTTATATCGATTGGCGTCGCTAGTTTGGGCCACCCGTTGTCTTAAATAATTTAATTCAGGTATTGTTCATTGAATCAATAATATGCTTTCTTTTGAATAAAGATAAATAATGGTAGAGTATATATTTGCAATCTAGATTACTTGGTCTTACCATCGTAACCCTTTACAGGGGAACAAGACCAACTGAAATTATAGACTCTCCGAAACGTGCAGGTTTCCTCATGATATTTTTCCTCACCGCTGAGCTAATGGTAGTGATAGACACATAGATTTCGAAAACCCAGAGGTGCATGCTCGAATTCCAACCACGACCCCGCGTATGGAAGGCGAGAAATGTTAGAGTTAATATTCATCAATCTAGTTTACAACAGTTGAATCATAAAATGAAGTTGTAACAATAAAATGATTTAATTCAAGTCAGGAATGTCAATGGCCGAATAAACTTCGTTTGCAAGGTATAATATTGCCTGCATAAATAATTTGTTATGATTATTTATTTACGTAGCTGATGAAAATAAAATTAATTTTATGAAAACCATTACTTGGGTGAATTCGTTAAGGTTGAACAAATTGGCGAGGCCGAGCCGCGACGCGACAACGACCGCTCACTCACAGTTAATGAGAGGTCACCACGCACAAAAGCATATAAACGGCAGTGAGGAATCTCATCTAACATAACAGATACCAAGATAGCTCATGGCTGGTGGCCATTCCAACTATGAGCTATCACGAATCAAACTCCCTCAGCATTCTATACCGCATCTATCTTGGAGAGTGCTCTGAGGAACTGTTTGATCTACTCCCTGCAGCTGAATTCTTACATCGAACCACACGCAAGCGATTGTCATTCCATCCTCATCATCTCGATGGATGGCGGTCAAATACTGTGCGTTTTTCGCGGAACTTTCTACCACGTACCTCAGTTCTGTGGAACAGTTTACCTATGGGAGTATTTCCCGACGGCTACGACTTAGGGACATTCAAGAGAAGAGCGTACTCCTTTTTAAAAAGGCCGGCAACGCATTAGCGATCTCTCTGATTTCGATGATTGCTTTCCATCAGGTGACTCGCTTGCTTGTTTGTCGCCTCTAGCATAAAAAAAAAACTTCATGTATACCTTTAATGTAAGCCTTGTACCAGCAAGAGATGATGATGAAGGAGCCTGTGCTGCCTTTGAATTTGAACTACTTCTTACTTACTAGGCAGGCAAATTTTATTTTTGTTATGCGTATGAAGGGTCAATTAATGCCCAGTTAAACTGTGCCACTGATAGTAGCTATTATGGAAAAATCCTTAATCCATTTACTAATAAAAAGATAAAGATCAAGAGTTCTTTATTGGCCACAGAACACAAATCAAACATGAGTGACATAAATACAAGTATAACAAATTCTGTAGTCAGCATTTGCTGCAGCGCTTGTGCAAATAAGTACTTTCATTCTAAATCACTGTTAAAAAGCCATTCTAAATTACTGTTTAAATGGCCACAATCTCACCTATGGTAAATACTGATTCATTTCTAGTTAATACACCAGTCAATATGTTGTTTTCTTGTATTTCACTGTTCACCTAACCACTGTGGCTCTGTTCACACCACACAGTGCCGCTTGCGACCGTCTCTGTGGCGCTATGAAATATTATAGGCACCCTGCCAACTTTTTAATTACAGACTCCCTAATAATACGTGTATCGATTATAGCGCTATTGTAATCGATACGTGCTTTCGAACTTTCAAAATTTTCAAGCTGTTATTTTAACATTAAATTGGTTCTCTTTGTTGCAGGCCGTGGAAGTTTTAGAGGTGTGTGTTAACTTTCAATTTATGGTTAACATTGGTACTATTGGTAGGTATTAGAAGCATAGATTTTGTTTTTTTAGTTTGGGTTCTAAGTTAATGCTTAGTCGCTTCAACATTTTCACCTCTCACAAAACGTGTGATATTCTTATGTGTAAGTTGCAGGATGACACGATTTAGTGACAATTCAGTAATTCTGTAAATAGCGCACCAAAAAATTGTTCTTTGCAATTCTCTTCCTGTTCAGGTGGAAACCGAATCCCGACTTTCCAAGTACCAGATGGTTCTTGAAACTGAACTTCCAAACACGATAGTAAGCTGACAATATTTTATCTGTGATTGATTCGCTATGAGCTGTATATAGTGACGTAGATAGTTTCATTAAAATAAAGTTCCATCTGAACACGCAATTTTTTTTATCTTCCTGTTCAGGTGGAAACTGAATCCCGACTTTCCAAATACCGGATGGTTCTTCAAACTGAACTTCCAAACACGATAGTAAGCCGACGATATTTTATCTGTGATTGATTCGCTATGAGCTGTATATAGTGACGTAGATAGTTTCATTAATATAAAGTTCCATCTGAACACGCAAATTTTTTTATGTGAATTATTTACATAAGAATAAATTGCAAATAATTGCTTCAACAAAATCAAATAAGTATTTGCTGTACTGTAAGAAAAATGTAGAAAGACGATCATAAATGTATCTAAACCATTTGGACAGTATGCTGACCCAAAAAATAAGAAGAAAGAAAGAAAGAAAGAAACTATTTATTATTATAGACATCACAACACAGAACATATAGCAATTATAAACAGAACACAATTTGTTACAAACAGAAAACAAAACATTAAACAATTAAAAATACATAAAAATAAAACAAAAGGAAAAAAAAAAGACAAAACTATATTCAATCATGTCCAGACAGTGCCAAATGAATATAATGATGTGTTATGACGTCTAGTATAAATGGCCCTCACTCAGCTTATGTCACAGCCCAGACAAAGGCCATGACGCTGGTTTTCAGTGAGACCTGCTGAATGAGTGCCACGGACGCTTGTCTAGTGTATTTTGTGTTTAAAATTTAAATATTGCCGCAATGTTAATATATATTAAACTAAGCTAAATAAAGTTGGTATCCAAGAATGAAACAGACCTTTTAAATATGTTGCTTCCATGAAGTGCCGTTACTGTTTTAAAATGGAAAATGCGGGCGGGAGCATATAGTCGTACGGGTGCATTTTTTATTCGCGTCGGCTTGTACGATCCAATCTGGTCCTATATTATCTCTTTTGAATAAATATTCCTGTTTCTACTTTCAATATTGTTTCGCAAGGATACACAATATCGCGAGGCGGGTCGGGAGGCCGCGCTATTCAAAATATTCGCAAGGAACACGTGTGTATGCTCCAATGATTATTATTTCTAGGGCGAGTTTACACATGGAGCTGAGCTGCAGATGGGGCTTGTGTTGCTAGTAGACATTTCCTAATGGTAGAGTATCGCAAAAAACTAGATTGCCTATCTAATACCTTCCGAACTTGTTAACAATATTACTATCGACAATGTGAAAATTAGATTAAAAAAATATTATTTAAGTATGGAATCGGATTAATTTAGTTTTTCGTAAAATTATATACTCTTAATTGCCTATGGTTAAACCTTAGTGGTTTTTTGTGTGCTGTTAGATTATATGGACGAATATCGTTGTAAAAATTGTAAATAAATAAAAAAAGTCCAGGATGTGGATGACTCTTTATTTGTTAACATACGTTTTTTTTTAAATATTCTGACCAACCCAACTTTGTAATCACAAATGGTGGGAGTGAAAACAGGATTTGTGATTTTTCAAGCTCATTTTCCACATGCCGCTCATGTCACAATCATCTCTTTTACTGAACTGTAAAATGACTCTTCACTGCCTAGTTAATTACTAAATACCTATTTTCTAAATATTTGTACAATTTAGTAAATATATATAGGTACACTGTTGGTAACACCGCATGAAAACAACTTGTTTTGCGGGCTCCTTCGTCTCGTGGGATGCAACCGCAGTTTTTGCTTGGAAACAGCACTGTTCTTTTCGCTGTTTTCCTATTCTGTTCAGTGACTTGGTATTATATGATAGCTTTTGGAATTTGAACTTTATATGGACTATTTCTCTAAGTTTATGGAAATGGGAAGTATAAAGTTTTAAGAATACTATTCCTTTGGCAATCCTTGTAAAGAATCAAGAAGAAAATTTAAAAATATGTTTTTTTTACCTTCAGTTTAGTGTGGTAGATTATAATGTATCAGGTACATTATTATTGTTCGGATCACTAGATATAGAATTGGTTTATGCTATGAAATATACATACCTTAGGTACTTAGGGAGAACTGACCATGCTAGGACTCTTAGAATGAAATAGAGTATATTTCATCTCGTTCATGACAATGAATTTCTCGTGTGCTATATGTTATATTAATGTTATTGTAATTAACTTGTTAAGGTGGCGGGTAGGGCACACTAGCGACGCCAATCGATTTTAATTTTTAGTTACTAAACCGGATCTATTTTATGCAATTTCGGGGTTACAACCTCTTGGCAAACACTTATACTATTTATTAACTAACCATGCATAAATGTTGGGTCTAACGCGTAAGCGAAAAATTGATTCACGCCAAAAGCGGCCAGTTTTAGCGTGAATCAATTTTCCGCGTACAAAAAAGGACCTAACATTTGTGCATGGTTATTTAATTAATAGTATAAGTGATTACCGAGAGGTTGAAAATCCGAAATTGTTTAAAATAGATCCGGTTTAGTAGCTAAAAATTAAAATAGATTGGCGTCGCTAGTGTGCTCTACCCGTCACCTTAAGCGTACACTGTTTAACAAATGAATTACAATAGCATTAATATAACACAAGTGTTAGTTTTACAAATAATCATACATTTGCCATTGTTCACAGACGTTTGGTGTTTGTCTGTGTCCCCCAGAATTAGTGTGAGTAAGTAACGTACCGCATGTCTCTAACCGCGTCCTATCACAAGTTTACAGGTATTTGAAAATCTTGCACACAGTGCGGTCAGAGGGAGAGGGTAGATAAACTAATATTAACAAGCACGTATCGCAAAACCGCAAGATCGTGAAAACGTACTCGATCCCTCTCCGCATGGCAAGGATAACTTCCATGTTTGGCCTCCATATATTATTTATTGGGTTAACTAAGCGGTTCCCAAACTTTGTGCTGAAACACCGTGAAAATGCCGAACACTCAAAGCTAATGGGCAACAGTCGTCTTGTTGGTAATATTTAATTAATTACTATGTTATATTAAAAATAACTAGTTTGAAATTTGGTGACCCTTATTATTATTATTATTTTTGGTTTCGCAGGGGGAATGCCGCCGGCTCAAGAGATGAGCCGACTACCTTATGCATACCAGACCACCGGGGGGTGGCCGGGTTATGTGGGGCTCTCCTTTGGCGGGGGGCTTCTCTCAAGGAGAAGCCAGGCAAAGGCATACCCACTAAACCCCCTGCGGTTCTCCCTCATCGCCCATATTGGGGAATATCATGGTGATACAGCCAAAGCCTCCCTCTACTATATTTCCCGGGGAAATTTGGTGACCCTGCCTCATTATGCCAAAGGCCATTATGGGCTCGATTTACACTCTGAACAAGTAATCTTGTGATTAATGCTTTTGTTTGTCCAGTCTCTGAATTTCAGACTTCTAGTCCAGTTCTAAAACGTTAAATAAGTGAATTTAATTTGGTACCGCTAATGTCACTTTACTTCATGCCTTTTTATAATGGAGGACATTTCTACAATTGCACGATAGTAGCTATGGTAGTACAGTGGATAAAAACGTGTGACTTCTTAGCGAAGGTCATAAGATCAAATCCGAACATTAACCTCTAGGTTTTTGAAAATGTGCATATTTCTACCATTAGCTAGGCTGTGAGAGAAAACATCGTGAGAAATCCTAAACGTTTCGGATAGTTTTTGAAACGCGTAGGTAACCATGATTTTTTACTAAACACATTACGATATAACTCCTTTAAAATGCAAAAGTTACCGCATTGTAAAGTTATTTTGATTTTAGACTATATTTTAAGATTTATATTAAATAGAGATCAGATATCATTGTATTTGGGTTGCAAAAATATTTTTATACTTCACGGTTTTATCAATAATGACTTATAATAAAAAAATCTTAGAATCTATTATACACTTTCCTAAACTTTTAGAATGAAATAGAGTATATTTCATCTCGTTAATGATAATGAATTTCTCGTGTGCTATATGTTATATTAATGTTATTGTAATTAATTTGTTAAACAGTGTACGCTTAAGGTGACGGGTAGAGCACACTAGCGACGCCAATCTATTTTAATTTTTGGCTACTAAGCCGGATCTATTTTAAACATTTTCGGATTTTCAACCTCTCGGTTATCACTTATACTATTTATCATTGCATTTGTGTTGCAAAAATATTTTTATACTTCACGGTTTTATCAATAATGACTTATAATAAAAAAAAATCTGAGAATCTATTATACACTTTCCTAAACGTTGTCAATTAAAGCAATGTTAAATATGACGCATTAATCGTTTCTTTACAAATAAAATAAAAGTTAGTATGAAAAATACAACTTCGAAGAAAATCGATAGCGATTTGTATAGACAAAACGGCATAAAGGTTTGTTGCCCATTGACTGAGATGATGACGATTTCTACAGCTGGGCTGTAAGCGGAAACAGTTTGAGGATCCGAACAGCTAGTTACCTGTTTACGTTGGATGCTTCGTCGAACTTCACCGCGCCTATTATAGTGAAATTAATTTTCATTTTGT
Source organism: Marasmia exigua (assembly GCA_019059595.1). Taxonomy (NCBI): domain Eukaryota; kingdom Metazoa; phylum Arthropoda; class Insecta; order Lepidoptera; family Crambidae; genus Marasmia; species Marasmia exigua. Next base: position 20,383,600 of record CM032465.1, on the reverse strand, counting down.
GTTTACTTATTGATGGGGTTCAAGTGAGCGATTCGGGATAATTCTCGCAGGCAATGAGCTGTCGATACACTTCGGGTCGGTAATTTGTTGGGTGGGTATAGGAAAACCCGCATTATTGCAGGTTGAATAATATACTATCTTGACGTGTTATTTTTGACGTGATATTGTTCTGTTTTCAGTTTGTAATCGCATTTCGCAGTTAATTTTTTGCATAGGTACAAAAAATACACTTTCATGATAATAGTAATTAAAATTGTATTTTCAGTTAACACTCGTATTACTAAATATATTCCATACATTTTTTTTTGCCTGATGGATCACCTGATGGTAAGCGCTTGTCGTCGCTCATGGACACCCACGACACCAGTAAGACTCCAAGTGCGCTGCCAACCATTAAACCCCCTTTCCCCCGGATTGGGCTCCCGGTACCCTCACTCACGCAGCAAAATACAGCACAGTGCTGCTTCACGCCGGTTTTCTGTGAGGCCGTGGTATCACTCCGGTCGAGCCGGCCTATTCATGCCGAAGCGTGGTTCTCCCACGGTAAATACTTGTTTGCGCCATAGGAATACTGAAACTCATTCTAATTACAGGGCCAATATTCATGTAGGTATGGTTAGGAAACATTTATTAAATACGTAGGAATAACTATTCATTTGCAATGATGACATGATGTTTTAATTAATTTTACATGGATGAAGATGAATAGGTACCTTATTGACTTTGCTTCCTTAAATGTTTGTTAGGAATATGTTGACATACAAGTGGCAATGGGCAGGGCACATTGCGAGATCAGACGACCGATGGGGTAGAAAGGTCCACGAAGCCGTGGCAGGCCCCCCACAAGGTCGACCGACGATCTGGTGAAGGTCGTGGAAATCCCTTGGATTCGGGCGGTACGGGACCGATCTGTGTTGAGATGATTAGTGGAGGCCTATGTCCAGCAGTGAACGTTTATTGGCTGAAATGATGATGATGATGATTGCTGTCTGACCTTTGACTCCATAGATTTAGGATCTCACCCATTTGTTACAATATCAATTGAAGTTTGACAAATTGTAGAAACATGACATGCTGTTTGCGTGTACCCGGCTAGCTCTACTATTTATTATTAGGTATTATTTTACATTTTCAATATATTTTATTAACTCGCAATCGCAGTGAAATAACGCACACCCTTTTTATTCAGTTTCAGCTGTGCCAATAGTAGAAAGTTGCATTTGCATGCAGCGGGATTACATCTGAATAATTTATTTGGAATTTGTTAGCAGCCGTGAGTTTAACCGTAAATCTGGTAACAGGAAGTTTAGGCTGTAAATCAAATAGTATTATGCGATTTGATAGCGTAATAGAGCGGCAGAAACAAACTGGTGGCCGTATAAAGTGATTAAAGTAACATTTCGTAGAGCTTTGACCGTGTTCGGGAGAATTATAATGCTGTTATCGGTCAGTAGCAACCGGCTTCGTGAGTTACAACTTCAAGTTACGTGTGTATAGCTCAACTTATGCTTTAGTGGCCTTATCTATTTTTAAGCAGCGCTTTATGTCGCTGTACAAATTGTATCACTTTAGCCAGCTATAGTATGCAGGGCCGGCTTTAGTCATACGGGGGCCCAAGGCACACACGGCTTGGAACCATGTTACTTTAGGCTGATCTACCTGCCCCTTCCTTGATGAAACTATTTGAATTTTTGCGGGGTCCCTGGTTTCAATTTCAGTCGCCTGCTGTGACTTACGGTAAGTCCGGTTCTTAAGGTACGACTGCAGAGCCCAGACTAATGACAGACATAAATGATTGATTGTCATTATAATACGAACGAGCTGAATTAAATGTCTTTTGTTTCATTTGGTCATAAAATAACATTAGTCGTTCAAATACAACAAATGCGCATTTATCAAGATACCTTTCTTTTTGATGGCTACAACTAATATTACCTAGTAAACTTCCACTACAAACCATTAAAACCCGCTACCATTCTATTCCATGACGTCTGGTTTATTTTGAAACAAAGCTCATACTAAGGCACAGAACAAAGTAGCGTTAAATTTACGGTAGAGTGAGCGTAGCGCAAAACTCGTAAAAGTGCCTCATATGTCAATACCTTTTGAAATACGGTAATGGAAATGCGGAATAAAACAGAAAGCAAAGTATGATTAGTGAGTGCCATATGTCCCATTGTCACACTTTACTGCCGTTCGCTTCTGCAATATCCATTTCAATACAGAATATAGATATTTAAACATTTGCCAGAGTGATATTTTCTTGTATATGTCACATTTTGTCTTGTTAACAGTAAAAGCCTGCATGCATGCACTTTTATGTTGATACATATTTTATTATTTTAAAAAATATTCCATACACGGAATTAATTTCGATGAAAGAATTAAATCGGCTCTGTTATTATTTTTGAATAAAATAAGTATAAACTTACGAATAATCATAGATACGCCTACGTTAGGTAATATTTATGTTAATTCATTTATTTAGTAGAAACTATGCAATATAACCGAATCATTAAGTAGGTATACGTATGATCTGCCACACAAATCTGTCTTTCTTTGATCAATTCTTATCTTTTTGTCAAAGATGTTTGATTTAATATCTATTGTGAAAATTGTGGCGGTTTGTGCACTCACAAGACACTAACAACACTATACATTCCAAGTGAGTTGAATGACGCAAGCTGAAGCTTATGTACTCGTATGATACATAAGCTTCACCTTCAAGAGACGATTCAGTGACTTTACTCATTAAATATTAATGAATAAGGAAAGTCACTGATCACTGTCATTGAATCAGGTAGCCTGATTAAGAAAATTAAACAAGAAGAGAGAAATTTCTGATGAATTAAAATTAAATAATTAATTTAACTTAAAAATAAAAAGCATTTGGCACACATTTAATGACTAGAATTAAAAACAAAGCTATACATAATCCAAATGAAATGCTTAAACTTTTTAAAAGGCTAATAGATTCAAAACCCTTAAAAGTTTACGCCATTATTTTAATAACCTCTTTCTGTTATTTCTAAATTCGTACTCATAATTGAATATTCATTCTTCCAACATTTTATAATTAGAATTTTAATTCTTTAGCAAGGGCTAGTAGGCGAAAATAACGATTTCAAAAGAATACAATTTGACGAGGTTTTCTTTATTGTCTGAAAATCTAATTTATTCTCCGATCAAAGGGAAAATATATAATCAGCTTCTTGAAAGCTGATTTGAGAATAAAGGAATTAAATTTATTAATAATAAATAAATCATATCACTATAAACATTGCTCTGGTCCCAATCATAGCTTTTCCCTTGTACTTTGGAAACCAGGAGCAGCGAAGCGAAGGTACCACCAACTGTTTCATTAACAGACATGTTGTATCAGTGTGGGAATAGAACCTTGCGCCTCCCTTAGTCGATGTTCAAACCACTTGTCAATAGACAAATTGGATCTTATTGATTATGTAATAATAACAAGAATACCATAGTCTAATATTAAAACTTACGATGACAAATAGATAGAATGAACACGCAATCATAAAAGGTCTTTTGTCATAAATGTTTATTAAACCTTTGTTAACTAAAACGGTGTAATAAAGCAGTTTTCATTCTTATTTCGATGTTTATATGAACATTTCTTGTTTCAAACCTCAAAAATGCTCTATAGCACCGTGGTAGCTAGCAAAACTTTTTTGAGCGTTTATGAATAAAGCTCAAAGTATATAGTGGCTCGCTCTCGCTCTCACTTCGTTTCAGCTCTTTATTGGTTCCAAATTATACCAATAGATGGCGCTGATTGTTGATTTGCCTTACAAGCCTTGTAATTGTCTATAGAATTTACCTTTTTATAACGAGTAATAGAATAGTATAAATCATCATTCGAATAGCTTTGTGATACGGTCATCATGCCTCAAAAGGCTATTAGATGGAAAACAAATAGAACAAAAGGGCCTCCGTCCGTGAGACAGACGAGGATGTGCCCTCGATGGCCGCTTACAATATGTCGGATGGAGCTCTAGAGATGTGACATACAAAATACGATTAATTCAAACAAATTAAATGGTTCGGTCTCAGGTATGTCAGGTAGAGCTCTATAGATGTGACAAACCAAATACGGTTAATTTGAAGAGATAGGTTCAGTAATTATGCCTCGAAACCCTATTTAGTGGTAAACAAACAGAACAAAAGGGTCTCCGTCTGTGAGACAGACGAGCCTTCGATGGCAGCTCGCAATATGGTAAAGGGTTAGGGATGGAGCGAAATCGTACATTACGTACTTTTTTGCGATATACGATACCTTTATGCGTTCCCAAATTAAAGATTTAACCCTAACCTAAATCTCTCTTTCAGCGTTCAGTCAAAGGAGAGAGAGAAAAGAGTCTTGACACACAGACGGATAATAAAGTGACCTTATAAGGGTTCCGTTTATTCCATTTTAGCTATATAGCCCTAAAAATAAATATTAATTACAGAAGGATGGGGCCTGTTTGCTGGAAAAAGGCTACTTTTAGTTATAGTATCGCTGGCGATAAATTATATCTTCTCAGCTTAGCAAACATACTCTGTCAGGCTTAGAGTTGTAGTGATAAAATGCATTATACGTACATTTTTCAAGGAAAAGAGGATGATAGAGATTTTACAAAAACACTAGTCATAGCACGAAATCACGGAAGATGGCGAGCACCGTCACATCTTCTACTAGGTATTATTTTTTGTGATATGACCAAATACTAAGAGCCCAATTCTTGAGCTTTTCAATATGAAAAACATGGTGGATGACGCATGAAAACCATACAAAACAAATATGTTTTAGCGATTATTATATTCTATGATGACAAATATCATGTCCCGAGAATTGGGCTCTAAAACCTATGTTGTGAGTGATCTACGTATAAAATTCTACTTTTATCTATTCTAAATCGATTGTTTTAGAAAAATAATCGATTACTCGCCCACGTCCCTAGCGAGCATGTGATCACGAGCTCGACCGCAAGGCCGCGGCAGGTGAGATTAAAAGTCCAGCGCAGTTGTTTGCGGGCGGGCTGAATGCACATGCTCCCGGTGCACTGACGGCGCCCACTGTTCGCGATGATTAATATCAACCGCTCCCTACAAATAAATGTTGCTTCTGACGGGATATATTGCACCGTAATTTCAAGTTTTACATTCATTTGTCCGTTTTACCCGAGATCAAAGCGCGCAAAGGCTTTGACGTGCGCGCGTCGAGCTTCAATTGAACTGGAATCATTTTATTATAATAGCCTACTCGTATGAATATGAACCTTTGGTGAGCTAATATTATTATTTTCCCAAAATTTTCCCAAATAAAGATGGTAACTACTAAGATATTTCATTATTATTTAAGCCAATTTCTCTGAACACAGAATTTTCCCTGAGAGTGAGGAGGAAAGACGTAGGTAGGTATGTTAGTTAAAATTGACAGTTTTATGATAATTAACAATAAACACTAGGACCCCAATTCTCGTGCTCGTGACATTTATTTTCATACGACATATATCACTAAAACATAGTTTTTTTGTATGGTTTTCAGGTGATATCCTCCATGTTTTCAAAATGTCACGAGCACGAGAATTGGGCTCTATGTGTATAAGCTACATGTGTAGGCTTTTTGTAGATGATAAACTTTATGCATTTTCCTTCATACCTATCTGTAAACAGAAGTTAAATAAAGTGAGTGAGGATAATACTCGTAAAACTTAGTTAGCGGTTGATTCATTCTTTCTTAGGCAATGTTGGGAATTATTTGTCAAACAAGTTTGAATGATAGTGGTCAAATTATGCAGAGATCGCAAACTGTTCAGGCAGTAGTTCTCAAGGTGGCGGTAAAATTTATAGGCGCGGGCCGCGTCGGTTAACGACGAGGCCACCGCTGACTGATGTGCAGCGTTTGTTCCCACTGATTTATTCACTATCCGCTTTCGTGTACTTACATTGCAAAAGAAAGTAAATCGGTATTTGAAACTCTTGATAATATACCGTATGTAACTCGGCCGAATGACAGATGCTGAATAGATTTGTGACCGAGGTACAGATAGTTCAATCCACGAAGACGCGCCCCACCCTTTCTCATTATCGCTTACTAAATGTGTGCGCACGCACACTATGATAAATTGACAGAACGTCATGGGGTAACTGAAAAGATGCTCTACTTGAACCTTTTTGGGATAAGTGCTCAAATTATTTAAATGATTAATTTGCGTATCCAGGTAGAGGTGGTGGGGCGCGTCTTTGTGAGTTGAACTATCTGTAGAGACACCATCCTCCCAGCGTGTCATTCCCAGTTAATTCCGTAGCTATCACTTTGGAGTTCGGAGTACGCATGAAGTTATGATCCTAGATTTGGAAATCTTTTTTGCAATTAAGCCACTGCTTTCTTAGCCTTGTCCATAGACAGGGAAACCAAACTATTTACCTTATCTACGATTTTTAGTGGGATATAAATATCGTAGATTTGAAAAATCTAGAGGTAGTAGGCTGTGGTAAGGCCAAAGTTCATATTCCCTAAGCTACCACCGCTCCCCACCTCAGTAGTTTGCCTCCCTTTCCTAAAATAAAAATCTGAAGGGACCTAATGAAAACCAGCATGTAAAATCGTTTAGTGTCAAAGCTCAGTCAGAAGATGTGAACAGTTTTAGCACTCTATACTCAAGGTGGCGCCGAGATTGATCGGTGCGAGCCCGACCGCTAACGACAGAGACTGACTGATGTCCCACATTTGTTTCAACCGATTTACCTTTACATTTGTTCACTGTTAATTTTTTTTCTCGTATTGTGCAGAAACAATAGAAAATTAAAAAAATACCTATATAAAGAAAAGAAAATACAATCTTTAGGATTAAAAATCTCAATGACAACCATTAGTTTCTAATACACTATAATATTAAACAAGGTGATAGGTCTCTTTTGGTGATTGTGCTTTTTGGGTAGAAAAATTACATTGATATTCGGGAGTTGTGCTGCAAATTTTCTATCGAAAATGTGACTACGAAATCAGCATTAACTCGATAGTTCCAATTTCTGGCATCAGAAAAAACACATGTTGTTCTGAAGCGGTCTTAATTTATTTCTTGCTAAAAATCTGTTGTTTTAAGCTTTTTTCTACAAAAACGTTCTTGCACTGGGTCTCTATCGCGCCAAACTTCCCACTCTTAATACTCAACATACATTGCACGGTGTTTCCTAAAAAAAATCAGTCAGTGATCGTGAACAGTTTCAGTTCTCTGCTTTTAGTGAGGCTGAGGTTCACACCAAACTTGACACTCATAATTGCATATTTACACTTCGTTTTCTGAAATCGGTCGTACAATTCGAAACAAAGTTCAGTCAGAGATCGTGAACCGTTGCAGTTGTCTCTGAGGTTCATCGGTATAAATATGGAGTGTCAAGTTCGGTAACTTGACACTCACACTTCCATATTTCCACTTCGTTTTCTCAAATGGGATGTACAATTTCAAACAAAGTTCAGTCAGAGATCGTGAACAGTTCCAGTAGTCTTAAGGTGGCGCCGAGATTTACGGGCTCGGCCGCGACCGCTAACGACGCCCGCGCTGACGGATGCCTCGCATTTGTTTCAACTGATTTACTTCTCTCTCGCACACATCCGACATCAACCCAGCCGACCCCGGCGATTTATCGATCCCTGTATTTATTAAGTTGCTCTAATCGCACTCTCAATCGCATTATGTAGGATTGGATTAATGCGAACGGTGCACGAATTTGGAGGTCAAGTCGACAACGAATTTATATAAATTAACCCGTGCCTGACTGCGGCAAAGCCAAAAAGGAAGGGTTATGATTTTAGCAGTCTATGTATTTAGAATAAGAAACCAACATGTAAGTAATTTCTAAATAAAACGTTTCAGAGCGATGGTAGCCATAGGACCTGTGTCTCCTTAACGGGAGGACGTAGGTTCGAACCCAAGGAACACTATCCCTGGTTTTTTCAAATTTGTGTGTATATTTTCTACCATTAGTTCGTCAGTGAGAAGAAATATCGAGATAAAACCTTCACGCGTTGGATATTATTAGAACGTGTAAATATGATCTAGTTGATCTGGTGACTACTTTGTTAGGGTTACGAGGGTCACACGCCAGTAACTAACAAAACTCCCCTAATCCTGGCTTTGGACGCCACTGGGAGAGACGCTAAGATGATGGACTAACAGCGTTTATGAAATTTAATTTCATAATAAATTTTTAGTACACCATTTTTCAGAAGTAACTTAGGTCTGCGTAACCCAATACCTAGAATGTGCTCGAAATATAATGAAATTACCAATATTACACCCGATATAGATATTTTTCACGACTTCTTTACAGGTTTTAAAAGAAAACTGCTGAAATAAAAACTGCTATTTTAAAGTTAAACCATTGTATTATCTATATTTTGAAATATTAAGTTCACATTAAGTAATGTAAATAATTGATTAATTACGTGTTGTCTATTGTATACTCATCAACGCTGTGTTCGCCTGTCATTGGCATACATACTGACATCTAATTTACTATATGAAGCTGTTATGATTATTTTTGTATGATCTGCTGTTGGTGAACCTAAATAAATAAATACTTATTTACTAATATTAATTTGAATTCATTTAAAATGATATTCAAAAGTACAAATGACGTAAACATGTTCCTGCAAGGAGCCAAGAAACAGACAACACAATCTATAGACAATAGCAGACAGATAGGTAAACGCAGAACTAAACTTGTTTAACATCCTGAAAGTATGAATAAATTACAATTTCCAAAAAAATGTATTTAAGATGTTTTTGACAAAAACATGTCATGTGATAGGTGGCAAACAAGCAGACGGATCACCTGATGGTAGGTGATTGCCGCCGCCCATGGACACTAGCAACACAAGTGGAGTCATTTCTATCTTTAAAACCTTTAAGTTTTTATGTTCGAGCTATTTTCAATGCTAAATATTATGTATTTTCTGTAGTTACTAGATGATTGATACGTCTGCCACCAATCACATAAAAATATGCTATTTCGTGAATAGGTAGAAAGAAGTTTGTATCAAAAGCAGCGTTCCCTTTATTACCCACATGTGACGATACATGTAATTGCGTGTGTTGGTATAAAATTGGTCGGAGGCCGAGTTCACCTCCGACAAAGTTTTCATTAGGGCGGCGCAAGTTTGCGGCGAGTGCGAGCCGAGCGTTTGGCGCGCACTGATAACACAACAAACAACTTGTTACAAACGTGTTTAGTTTTAGTTATTGCTCCGAGTTCGACGGTTTAACTCATTGCTCTAATAATGAAGTGGGTAGAGACGGAGCAGTAATTAAGCTGGGTTTTGTACAGCGACCGCTAATAAACGTGGGAAGTTGGAAGGAAAGATTGTGCAGTCATATTCATATTCATTTATTGCATAGTCACATTACATTATTATATTAGGTCTTAAGTGTAATATTGCGGTATACATGTGACGTCCTGCAAGGACATAGCAATTTCAATAGGTGGACTAGATGATATTTTAAATACATTAATTAATACAAAATAATGAAAAACAAATGATAATTAAATTTACAACACTCAACAAATATGTAGATATTATTATGCTTAATAGTATCACTATTGCAAGTAATAAGTTGCATAGATTCTTATTATATTAAAAACTTACAATTATCCATCTCTGTCATTAAAAAATTCTTCCAATCAAAATCAGTCAAGCGGAGTGCATCGTCTACGAGCCTAACTTAAACGAAATTTGATGATAATACGTCAAATTAGATATAAGGAGGTCCTGACTTGTAAGAATTAACTATATGTGGCAAGCTTTTTTCGTATGTTTCCCAAAATGTCAATTTTTGAAATAAAATTAGCCTACTTTCGACTTTAACGTCGCATCTATATTTGTTATAATTAATACCTATTAAATAAATTATAAGTAGTTAATGTATAAAAATTAAAAACTAAGAGTCTGATAAACTGAGTTACTCTTTCTAAATTTTCTCATAGTTAAGAACTTTATTTTTAAAGAATGGCTTTTCAAAATATCTATTAAACACTTTCTAATTTCCTCTGAGGAAAAAAAATGATTTTCCGCTTACACTTCAACCTCAATATATCGACCAAGCGACCGCTATGACGTATGAGTATCAATTTCAAAAATTGTTCAAGTGACACCAAGACTATGAGTAACCTGCTTACGTTTGGGTATCAATTGCAAACGTCTCCCTCAAAGTGATACCAAATTAAATAACGCACGGACGCGTGGACGGCGCGGAGCTCTAATGCTTTTTTCATTTTTGCAGAACATTCGTTTAGCCTATGTCAAACAGATCTGTAAACCGAATCCAAATTGGGAAATTTGTGTGGATTGGAATTTATATCCGGGGAACGGTATGCGCGTTGTGATTTACAGGAGCTTGGGCTACAAATAAAGGTTTCGACAAACGGTTAGGCTGGCGTAGGCCAATACAGCCTACAGTTAGGGCAGGTTGACTATAAATCCGGAGTTTAGTTAACAGATAATACACGCCAAAATAGGTGTAAAATGTCTTTGTCGTTAAAAACTTTTTATTCTAATGAAATCTAAGTTGAATAGAAACCTTGAACTACTAAATTACTCCTAACATTTTAAAGTGAGGTTTAAATCGAAGTGAAACTATTTGTTAAACATTTGGTAATCTGTTTACCATATATATAAACAGAAAACCTCCTCATGAAGCGATACAAAACACCAGTGTCCAACGCAAAGGCTTTCATGTTGGAGATAAGATCTACTAGGGGGTGGAATTATTAAGATAATCAAAAACTATCAAGAAAAACACATGCACTGTGTATGAGCATTATTCGCTATGTTCCCGCCAGTTGATGTGAATGTGAAAAATACAGAAAAATGAAAATAGGGCGGGTCAAGGTTAAGCACGGTTATATTCATATCTACATATAACAAGCAAGGATCTTTTATTATTCACTCTAACATCGCAGCAACTTTTTACCAGGTAAATACAAAGCGCGCTTGCAAGGTGAAAAGTGTGTCATTAGATAGATGTGTGTCTATTTATACTTTGTCTTTTGTAGTGTGTCCGTTACACGATGTTAGGCAAAGGGGCAGGAAGAGGAAGCGGTTTATCTGTGCTCCGGAACTCAGGAAGACGTACGCCCGCTCCGCGAGCGCTGGATTCCTTTAGGCCTCGCATTCGTACCAAATTACTATTGTGCTCCAACCGCTGAGGATGATTGTAGTATGGATGCCGATTTGTAGTCGGTTTTCGAAATGGTTGGTTTGGAGTTGATTGATCAATTAATGATGTGAAGTCTAAAACACAAAATAAATAGGGAGAAGAGGTTGGCTCCAGCCGATATTGATATTGAAGAGTTCGCCCTCTCTAAAACAAGATTTTGAGTTTGCGTGCAGCGATTTAGTAAAAACCGGCCACGGGCGAATTGGAGAGTGGACACACGCAAGAAGAGTTCCGTTCCATCATCAATACAAACGTTGTAAGGAAGATTCGGTTCTTGGGTTCCGTATTTGATCACACAGAGAAACGCGTAGCGACAAATACATAATTTGTAAAAAATTCGTCTAGCTAGCTTCTTGCATAAGACATCCTGGTAATAAACAGAATGATCAAATTAGCAACGAACGCAAACGTTTTGTAAACAAAGGATACAGACAGCGAACGGATATCCGTTCCTTTAATACTGGTCATATGCAGGTTACTTGGGAATAATCCAAGAAATAAATATGTATCTTACATTCTTGGTTCTTACTTTTTAGTATTGTAATAAAATTGAGTACATAGTACCTATGTATCAAATTAAATTGTGTACCTACTAATATACCATCTATGTCCCATTCATCCATCCCTGTCGTAATATACCATCATGGGTGTCCATGGGCGGCGGCAATCGCTTACCATCAGGTGATCTGGCTGCTCGTCTGCCACCTATCACATAAAAAAATCTTGATTAAAATTTACATTTCCAAAAAATATGTAATATACCTGATGTTAGGACATCAGGAGCCCAATTCTCGGGCTTGTGACATTTATTTTCATACGACATATATCAGTAAAACATAGTTTTTTTGTATGGTTTTCGGGTGATATCCGCCATGTTTTCAAAATGTCAAATGTCATGAATTGGGCTCCAAGTATATCTGTGTTCATCACCTGTGTTCTGTTTATTTTAGTATGGATTTTAATTTTCACGTTTTTAGGCAACTGAATTGGTTTGCCAATTCGCAACCCTGCATAAGTACTATGTCGTGAAGATATTATTTCACCACTAATGAAGCATAATACTGTTCATTGAAATACTTAGACCCTATTCAATTTCGGTTCGCATCGCTCCCGAAAGATTCCGAGCATCGCTAAGTAGCGGAATGCACCAACTCTTAGAAGGTGAGCGTAAATGTCTGTTGAAACAAGAAATACGAGAAAGGCTAATGACGCTATTTCCTTTATACCGAACCGCAGTGCAGCTACAGCAAATATAATTTTCAAAGGTGTTCGCCGATAGGTAACACATAAATTTAAACCGCGATAGTAATAGGCCACAGTGGCCGGGGTTTGATTTAAAGCCGTAAGCTAAAGACGATATCCGGTCTCGGGTTTTCTTAGCACAATACGAAATGTTTTTGTGTACGTTTCGTAACGTGAACTTCAGTTTTAGGGTTCGGGTAAGTTTGAACACATATTTATCACGTGTAATATGCAGAAGTGAATATAGCCCCCAGTGTACTTTATTGGCACCATACTGAGCCTTTGTGTAACGATGTGTTATGTGAATTTACTTCATTATACTGGTTCCTAGTTTAGTGAGAGTTAATTAAATTCTTTAATGTACTCGAATATAGGTATGTTATTTATATTTCACTTTTTTTTGTGTGTGATAGGTGGCAGATGAGCATGGTATGCAATTGCCGTCGCCCATGGACACCCGTGACACCAGTGGAGTCACAAGTGCGCTGCCAACCTTTAAAGGTTCCCCTCCCCCCTCTATCCCCCGGATTGGGCCTCCGGTACCCTCACTCACGCACAGGACAGTTCTGATTCACGCCGGTTTTCTGTGAGGCCGTGGTATCACTCGTTGTATTTAAGATCGATATTGACTCGATTCCGTACGTAAGTAGCTTCAGCACTTGTGTTACGGTTAACAGAGGAATTACATTTATTTTTGATATAGGTACATCTGCATCCAGATACTGAACATAAACAAGTGTTGATCACATGAATATTTGTCCGGGGCGGAAATCGGTATGATTGAACACGACCTTTGTACATGAGACGAGGTCACTCCCCAATTGAGCAGCAGGCCATTCTCTTTATTGTTAGATTAATTAGATATTATAATAATTTACAGGAGGGCCTAGCTAATCTAGATAGGGTAAAACCAGACCCCTTCAGAATAATCGAACCGTTCGGATTACAATACACCATATTTTGTTAATGGTGTCGCTGGTGTCTACAGGCGTCCGCAACCGTTTATGATCAGGTGATCCGTCTGCTCGTCTGCCACCGATGACATAAAAAAAAAAATATTAAGAAAAAATGTGTTTCTCATTTGGGTTTCACACTTTATTTTCTCACAATCAAGGCAACAGATTGTAATTACATACGATTTAATAATACTTAAAATTACAAAGATGCCCCTTGAGAGAGATTAGCGCCTAAGATAGGTTTATGAAAATCCCGTGCTACTGTATTAATTTTATCATTAACAATTTCGATATTGATCTCAAGATTTCATTGAACATATTGAAATATTAAAAGTTACAGATAGGTGCATTCTAGAAATATTTTAATATTTAAAAAAAGTTTATGATGTAAAAAATATATTTGCAATTTTTCTTGGTGTGTAAATGTTTAAAAGTCTTTCAGGGGGTTTTCGCGCGGCCGGCCTTCGGCTATATCTTTTACAGGCACTCAGAATGGCTAAGTATTACTTAACAGCTTGCTCCTTAATACATAGTGTCGAGGGGCGCGGGTAAGTGGTGTTCTGCACACCAAACAAATACTCCGTGAAATTAACTGCCGCGCCCGGACCATTTCGGACGCTTCTCTTTCGTTTGACAAAGATACTACGCTTACTGGATGGCACCATACATTTCTTAGTATCAATTCTAGCTAGATCTTATCCTGGTGACCTTCAAGACTTCAAGCACTTATATCTTCCTTAAGAGCCAGCAACGCATATTTACATACTTTTGATGTTGCAGATTTCCATGGGCGGCAGTGATCACTTAACATCAGGTGTACCGTCTGCCTAGTTTGTCCGCTATATGTAGTTAAAAAAAAGATCTCTGATCTTTCTTTTTTAATAATATAAGAAGACCCTTGGACCATGCCTTTGTTTGATTAATATTTGTTTGGTATATTATATTTCATTAATTTCTGAATTGCTCCGCATTAAACGACCGGCCTCACAGAAAACCAGCGTGAAGCAGCACTGTGCTGTGTGCTGGGGGGTTTAAAGGTTGGCAGCGCACTTATGCCTCCACCGGTGTCGCAGGTGTCCATGGGCGATGGCAATAGCTTACCATCAGGTGATCCGTCTGATCATCTGCCACCTATCACTTAAAAAAACGAAAAGTTTTATTACTAGCTTATTCTACCAAACTTATAACACCCCGTCGCTGTTTCGTCGGGGGTTAAAAATTACATACTATACTTATCTCGGAACTTAGTACGCTAGAATTAGATTAGAGGTATTACGATATATTTGAGAGTTATTCCACCTTATTACAAATCGTGATCATAAGTTATTAACGTACTAAAGCTCATATCATCCCGTTCCAACACGCAATGATAAAATGGGCTGGCACGAGTTTTGTTCAATGACTATCCTTAGTTCGCGATTTGTAATAAGGGGGATTGAGTTTTTGGAAATGTAAACCATCGTTACATCTTTTAATATTTTGATTGCGATTTGATTTCTTTTTTGACCCAATCAATACTAAACACGGATCTTCCTATAGCGCTACTAAAGGTCTGATTGAGGTAACGTCTATATGGTTTCCTTGGAATATCGGGAATAGCTGTTAGATTTTAAGTATCTTCTTATCTTAAGTTGTAATTCGGTCATTGCTGTCTCTTCTAAGAAAAAAGTTCCTTGTAATAACATTTTCAGGAAATAATGTACACAAAGACGGTATGTACCCTCAGTAGATAGCTACGAGAATAACTAGGCGGCGAGAACAAAGGAAACAGTGAGAGCTGGACTGGGCTAAGGGCAGTTGTTAACACGTTGTCGACTTCTGTTAGCTAGCACGCGATTGCTCACGCGTAGTGATGTCAGTAGATCTTAAGTCTCATTTTATCAAGTCACTTCGAGTCGAGGACATCAGCTAATCCGTGTCACCCACGGACATCATGGGGCGTAAAATTATTGACCAAGTCTTGAAAATATACCAAGTCTACGATCTTATGCGTGAAAGCTCCACGCACTTCAAAGTGTCTCCCAGGATGACTACCTTAAATTAAAGGGAGCTGTCACGGGAAAATGTCCAAAATGTTTATGCACAAGCTGGTATTCACCTAGATTTTGCGCCCCATGATGCCCGTGGGATATCTGTGCCGATGAGTGACACTTTAACGTGCTTGGAGCTTTTAGGCATAAGATTATAGACATGGTAAATTCTCAAGTTGACCGTATTCATTCATTATTTATTTTCCGATGCTACTGGAGTCACTTAAGCACAAGTCAACTCAAACTCAAATCGCATCACTACCGCGTTCTACATTTGTTACGCAAATCTTATTGTGAATAAAGATATTAATTCAATTGCCGGGAGCTAGTCGGATTATACAGGGGAATCTGAAAGAGGTCTAACTAGACCTACTACTTAGTCAGAGGTTGAGTCTCTAATCAGTTGGTTCAACAAGTTTTCGCTTAGATTAGTCACACTTGTTTATTTCCTGATTAAAGTCTTTATTTGATAGAAAAAAACGGCATGTATAGAAAACAACAGTATTAAACGATGATATATACCTATAACAAAGAGATATTCTGTAAATAACACCTTTAATTATTTTGCTCATTGTATTTCATTCAGAGAACATTCCTAAGAAAAATGGGTAAAAATTAACAGTAATTATTTTGATCTCCTATAATACCTAAATCTACCAAGAGACTGAGCACCTTTATTTATTTATTTAAATTAAATAACCAAAACAAATAACAATATATAAAAATCAATCAATCAATCAACAATTTTGTATGAAAAGTGTTTTCATTCAGACTAATTTGAAAAATCATTGGAAATACTCAATGGCCAAAATTAGATGGAGGTTTTGAGCATAATCTTGCATTACAATGTTAGTATTGCTAGAAATGAATATAGGTACAACAGGTAGTTATAAATTATGGAACGTGACTAATTCAAAAACATCTTAATTCTTTGGAGTATATATTTACTTTAAATTCATTCATGTAACACTAAAAATCACAAGAGCTCATTAAAAATAACCAGAAACAAAAACAACTTTGCAATCTTTCACGATTCTATCAGTGAAATTGCTGTAGACAAAAAGAAAATAAGTTATTCCCAATACCGCATCCCTTGAGACCAGTGCCCTCATTCGAGTTAATTCATATTTCCAGAATTGCACACATTTTTCCGATATATTTTAACCGGGATGGTGCGAGAAGGGGCGACACAATAAATTAAACCTCTCTGGAGGTAACCTGCCCGCTTTAATTAACTTTTCAACTGGAGATTTTCAAATAAGAAGCAGAGGTCAAGTCAGGAAAGCACGTAGAAAGTTGCAGTTGGCTCGGATTCTGAGTTTGGTACAGTGTAAGCAGTGGCTCATATTTACTCTCAAGGGTTATACGCTGCGGCGCTGTTTTTTAGCCAAAGAACACTTTGTAGCAGACTTAATACTATCTGTCCACCTTGTGATCTGCCTCGGGAGCGATCTTCCACTCTTCCCTTCTCCCTCTTCTTCCATTAAACATTCCAAGGAGCTTTCGTTTTGCATGATATGTACAATGTATAAACATGGTGAGTATTTGCACTTGCACAATCGATGAAAGTCTTTGTTTGAATCGAAGCTCTATCGGGATTGAAACGTTGGTGCGGTGAGCAGTCGACTTCACCCTAAGCAGGCGCCTCCAACACCACATCTTGACGGCGTTAATCTTTTTTATTAAAGTTGCCTTAAGATATGGGATAGTTTGTATATCCACGCGTTCGGAATTTACAGTGCCCGAGCGAAAGCTCTAAAGTGCCCCATATACGGTACGATTGACCATTACGATTAATCGTTTCAGATATCGTAAATAACGATTGATCGACACGACCAAATGTTTATTTGTCAATTCCCATTTTGTCTCACATTGATATGTGTAGAACGAATAAAAATCGAATCTTTGATCGTAAAGAGTCAAAATAACGGCGATTTATCGTTATGATATTATTTTTTGTTGAGAATTTCCGATAGCGTCTTCAAGATACTCGTAAATCGTAAATAATTCGTTAGTAAACCTAACGATCTTGGCATACAGTAGATTCGATGTCGATTAGTTGTTATGGTCGGCTTGAAGTGACGGATGGTTAACGATGGATAGCATATATTGTCTAGGCGACCAGATCAGCGCTCTTCTTACTACTGGCTATTCATTATACTGTGATATTTGAGTACATAGGACAGCTAAAGACTCCAATTTAAGTAGCGCTAGTTAGGATGTTTAAAATTATCAGCAATTTTGCAATATTGGCTGTTTAAATGAATTAAATGTTACATGGTTTAGTTGGAGGATTATTATTTACCTATACTTAATCCTATATTAAAATGGAGCTTAACTATTTAAGCGTTAAGCACACGTTAAGCAGATTAATAATGTGCCTTTTTTAATTGACTAAAATATAAACGGAAACAAGCATAAAGATACATGGGAAACAAATCAAAAACATTTCAGCTACACACTTGGCTTCACCTGCATTTTCACCGTGTTGTTAACTGTCAAAAGCAAACGGGTTTAATAAACGGCCTGATTTTTTAGATGCCTTAACGTCGAGAATTCAAAAATGTTGAAATGATATTTTATTCTAAACAATATGTATTGTGAAAGAGATTTGATATAGAGTCTGATCACGGTTTGGCACGTGGCAAAGTCGAAACTAAAGCTGTTTTGATATTGCGCATAGAAAAAGCATTTTACAACGTTCTCTGGCAATGTCACTGTTTTCTGATCGTGGTGCACCATGGAACTATAGAAGTCAGCGGAATATGCTATTTTCGAAAAAAACGTTACAGAGTGTGAAAATGATTCAACCTGACGCAGATTCTATACGGGTGCTGTAGAGAAAGAACGTCGCACAGCACGTCACACCTAACGGCTCCGTGCAGTTTTTCAAGTTTAGCTTTCTATGAAAAGGCACAGTGTGTTTAGGGTGCATGTCTATGGGGTGTACTGTACCTAGAGTTGACATCCGAAATGGAATGCAATTTGTAAAAACTGAAAGCAAATGGTAATTGATGATATGACCAAACGTTATTTGAATATCAGAAACATTATTACAAACGTAAAACACCTAATGAAAGTCACTGATCGAAAAAGTCGATACTTCTTTTTTATGTCTTAGATGGCAGTCGAGCAGATGGATCACCTGATGGAAAGCGATTGCCGCCGCCCATGGACACCCGCGACACCAGTGGAGTCACAAGTGCGCTGACAAACTTAAAACCCCTTTTCACTCGAATTGAGCCTCCGGTACCCTCAATCACACAGCGACACACAGCAACTTGAAATGCAACTTTGAATCTAAGTATCAACGTTTATGTCAACTGATATGCCTACTACAATTTACCTTTGAAAGTCACTAGGCATAGCTTTTGCTTACATACTGGTTTTACTATAAATCATACATAAAGCACACAGAAATTTGTTAATATTTTAATAAGCGACCGAAAAAATGAGGGTTCATAATAAAAATGTTGGTAATATTGCACCTGCCCGCTACATTTGACATGGGTCGACTTGCATGTATCAACCTGACAGCACGAGTAAATTTCCTACGCTTGAATAAATAATCGCATCATTTTTGTCACAAGAATTTGTTATGTCTCGGGTAGGCTTGTAAATTATCGGTATTATATTAAGAGTAAGGTCCATTTTGCTGTATATTTTTTTCATGCGATAGCCGACAGATGAGCAGATCGATCGCCTGATGGTAACCGATTGCCACCGCCCATAGGCACCCGAGACAACAGTGGAATCACAAGTGCGCTGCCAACCTTTAAGCCCCCCTTTCCCCCGGATTAGGAATCCGAAACACTCACTCATGTAGTGAAATACAGCACAGTGCTGTAAACTATCTTAGGGTATTCATTTGTTATAAGGAGCTCTAAAAAAATACTTTTCTGTTTTTATTTTAGATATTTTAATAAAAAAACGTAAAAGAAAATGCAATATTCAATTAAGCCGCACAAACGCGTCTTTTAGCAATATTGGCGGCCAGTGACGTGTGAAAATTGAGCTTGTTGGTGTTTCAGTGTTTTAACCATAGACTTTTTTTGTTTATATCTTCCTATGAAGGAAAGGCAATCAACCATAGGCAGTAGACTTAAGCGTAATCTACGTCACGGGCCGTTTTTAGTCACGTGACCCCTGTTTATAAAATAAATATTTTAGAAGACGAATTTTGATGAAATAATGCAATATTTTTATCTCGCGTTATTACAACTCGCTCCACAAAAATATATTAACACTGATGTTATAAAAGAAATGTATATTTTTATCACTGTCAAATAGCCTATTGTTACAATATGAAACTTTAAATTTTGTTATGACTAATATAAGAAGAGATCCAAAAAACTATATAGAGATGAATGTGTTTACGGGCGCTTTTGAAGAACGCAAGAAAAGATGTGAAGCTCTTTAAGAATCTTTGAAGATGTTAAAAAGTCCAAAAAATGTTTGTTGGTAAACAAAGCTTTTGCGGCAAACAGAGACGTTTTGGTTAAGGCATTCTAATATATTAGGTGCTAGCACGCGACCCGGCAATAAGTTTGCCTCGCCTAGTTCGCCCCTAGATAACAATTATAAATCTCGCTAATACTTCTTACTGTCCGCGCCGGGCTATTGTACTGTACTTGTGATTTCGCTGTAAGTTCTAAAACAACCAAGATAGTTGAGAACGTAATCAGTACACAAATAATGTTTAAAAATGTCGGATACGTGCATTTTTTTACCACATTTAAGTCTAGTCTCGCTACTAGTTCAAAAGTACTATAATAATATCCTCCAACCAATTTCGGCTAAGGTGGCCGATTTCAACGATCAGCCACTTACGCAAGATATATTATAGTGCTCAAGTGTAGTGCGCATACACAAGTGCACTCTCTATTTCCTTGCCCTCATATTCCCGATGGGACACCAGGTGACACGACCGGAGAGGGATCGGGCGCAGGACCAACGGCTTGTTCTTTCCGTGGCACGGGGTACAAGACTGCCACTTTCCAGACTCCGGGCTGACATTAGTGTCAAATGTAAGTAAGTAATGAATTTCTTAACAGAAAACCAAAAGTACTATAGAAATCTCTTGACAGGTTAGGTAACACTATTGTTCAACTTGTTCTATCCAAACGTATGGTGGTTGATTACGTGCCACGGACTTATATGACCTCTTATACCCATATGTCAATTACGACGGTAACATAGAGGCAGTATCGTGTCTTGAATAACTCTGATTTACAGCATATGCGCTACTGACCATAATAATAATACGCAATAAGAATTTGAAATTGGCGGTACCCTAAGTAGATACGACCGCCTTCCAAATGGGTGGTCGTAAGTTAGAATCCGAGTGGATTTTGGATTTTTAAAATAGGTACTCTAACTCGGCAATGAAAGAAAATATCGTGCGTACCCGGAAAATAAAATCTTTAAGTATGAAGTACCAATCGGAGAAATACTGCCATTTTGGACCTCTGAAGAAAGTTTATAAGTTTGAATTCAGCACGATAGATTCCTCCTAAACACAAAGTGATTGATTCTTGGCTTGACATTTGAAACGACATCTTGTAAAAATACAGCCCGGTAAATATGATGATAATGTGAAGGTCATTATGATTTTCAGTTGCGTCCAAATTCCAAAGTACGCGACGTACAGGTTTTCTATATTATCTCTCACCACTGCACTAATGGTAAAAAGTACGACCTACGAGTATATTTGAAATATCCAGAGGTGAATGTTCGGATTTGAACCTACAATCTTCCGTTATGAAAGCGCACGTCCTTATCCACAGAGCTGCCATCGCTTATTCATTTATTTATATACCGTGACTTGTATTTTGACACAAGATGTCAGAGCACTGTTTGCTGAAATACATGTTTATCAGAACCTAGATCAGCAATAGTTGCTACATGCACTTGATGATGTAAACGGCTTTTATATACTTTACCAATTTCATCATCATCATCATTTTAGCCAATAGACGTCCACTGCTGGACATAGGCCTCCCCCAATGTTCTCCACACAGATCGATCCTGTGCCGCCCGCATCCAATGGATTCCCAATAGCCCAAAGGATTGCATGTCTCCAGTGGCAATGGGCAGGACGAGGAGAACAGACGGCCGTTGGGGCGGAAAGGTCCTCGAGTGGTGGCCACGTACAGGAAGTCGCAGCCGTGGCAGGCCCCCATATGGTAAACCGACGATCTGGTGAAGGTGTAAAAATTTGTTTGCTATAAATTTTTAATTTTTTTTTTATTGCTTATAGTAGGTAGACGAGCTTGCGGCCCATCTGATGGTAAACGGTAACCGCCGCTCATAGACATCAACAATGCCGGAGCACAGTCATGCCGCTGCCTACCGTGATTTTACATACATTATTATTATCGCTCGATAACCTTCGCATGCGTTCACAACACAAACGCTGCCAAAGCGTTTTAGAGACATCCCTACCGCACGTTACAAAATCTTTTCAAATAAACATCCAGTATTCAAATGCAGCCGTTATTTCTAGGAAATTCCTTTATGCCGGTGGAAGGAAACGTTGCGATCGGTGAAGTCGTCTCTAAACTGATATAAACATCGTGGGTCCCCCGGGCCGCGCCGCGCCGCGCTTCCTCTGCGCTCGACGCGAGACAGACAGTATTTTAGCCGACTTTTCGAACAGCTGTTTACGTAGGGACGTCTGTTAGTGTATCATTAGCAGCCTAATGTTAGCTTTGGTATAGTGCTTTGACTAAAGTTGTAATATTAAGCAAAATAAATTATTGTTTAATAATAATTCGGTGCTATTAAACTTCGTTAGATTTTCTTTGTTTCAATCTTCATAACTGCTTTATAACACCGTTTTATTTTTATTATGTGATAGGTTAACAAAGGTTTATTTAACATTTATGAATAAAGCCCTTTATGTTTAATTAATAATAAGTATTTATCTTTATGTAGTATTTAGTGGTATGAGGCCAGTTTGTTTACCATTTCGCGATTAAAAAGGATGCATAACTGGCTAGTGTCTTGTCTGATCTTCTCGTCAGGATCTTTGAACATATTACGTTACTCTTCTCAAAGGTCCAGGATCCACTTTCCAGAACAAACCCATTGTTTTATTTATTTCATAGTTTATAGTACATATTTCATAGTTTATAATATATATTTAATATCACGCCCTGTTGGACTAAACGCGCTGTTGGAGTAGTGGTTTACGTACCGGGCAGTGATCTCGGGGTACGATTCCCGGGTCGAGCGAAAAGTATGTTTTGAATTTGGCGAAAATAGCTCGGGTTTGTGATCACCAATCCGCAATTGGCATGCGTGGTGACTAAGTCCTAATCCCATCATAGTAGCGATGACTTGATTTCTATGATGGAGGCCTTTGCCCTGCAGTGGGACAGTATATAGGCTGATACTTATATGAAGAGTCGTACATTTTTTAACGTATCACGATTTGTAAGTGTTGTGTACAAGGCGACGCAATACTTATTTTAAGGTGACGGGATAGGGCACACTAGCGACGCCAATTGATTTAAATTGTTAGCAACTAAACCAGATATCTTTTTAACAATTTCGAGCTGCAACATTCTCGAACAACACTTATACTATTTATTTAATAATTATACTTAACTTTTGGGGCTGCTTTTGGCTGAATTACCGCCAAAAACGGCCACTTACGCCATGAGTAATACAAAATTTAGAGTGCAAAAACAGATCAATAAGTAGTGCACAATTATTAAATAAATAGTATAAGTGTTTATTTGGAGACTTCCGAAATTGTTTAAAATAGATCCGGTTTAGTAGCTAACAATTTAAATCGATTGGTGTCGCTAGTTAAGGCTACCCGTCGTCTTAAATTTTTCATTCGCAATACGCTTATCACTGCCATGGTTGTCCCAATATAACGTATAATATTCAATGTGAGATACATTGAATATTTTTTGTGATATTCTCCAAAATCCGGGGTAAGCAAATGTCCCAAAACACAAAGGAGCTTGTATGTGGGGACAACCTGTTACTGGCTGATGGCTTCTTGATGCCTTTATGATGTCGTGTCCACATGTGAGCGAATATTTTGTGACATTAGGCACGTGATATTTTTTGTTCCCATACTATTCATGTTCCTTCAAGTGGTACGAGCCGGACGAATTGTGGTCCTAAAATCTGAGGTAGTTATTCCAGTAAGAGATAATCAAGTTAAGGTAATACAGAAAAAATTCTACGAAAAACAAACCGCCTTCAAAAAACAGGAACTAAAAAGTGTAATACCATTTTTAACACTTCATAAACTTCAAATAACATTTTATAACTCTACACTCGAGAAAAGGATTAGGCGGATAGGATTAGGATATTTTTCATGCTTTTTGTGTTGTATATTTTGGTATACCCCTCCCCCCACTGTCCCCCCATCCCCGCCAATAACCATTATCCTAATTGTTAAATTTAGCGCTAGGCTAAAGAGTTAAATTTTTAACTCCCAACCTTTAAGGAGTTGACCTTCCATCATCAGCTGACCCAAAAAAATAAATATATATTTTACAACATCAAATACATTGATCTGACTCCGAGATAGGTAGCTCAATCACCTGTGTTACGGATATCAGAATCAACAGTGGTTGATATCCGTGATATATATTTGTAATGCCAATGGATTATAAAAATATACACATAATACTTTTCTTTTGTAAATACATACTTATAATACATATAAAATACCCAGACCAATACAAACAGTCATGTTCATGCACACTAATGTTTGTACTGTGCGGGGATCGAACCCGCAACCTTTGGACCAAAGGCAGCGTTCATATCACTACCACTGTTCCAAACGTGTCGTCACCCAATAACACATAACTAATACAATCAGGCGTAAATATTGGAGGAGACAAAAACATTTCATGTGCCTATAAAATGAAATGAAAATGGGACCAACTTGGAAGTGTGTTCTATCAAATAAAAAAGAATTGTGCAAATCGGTCAACAATTGGCGAAGAAATCGGTGAACATACATAAAAAATAATGAAAATAAAACATGCAGTCGAACATATAACCTCCTCCTTTTTTTACTGTACCTAATACTGTGGTTGCTGTTGTAATATATTTTTTTCTTTTTTTTCGGTCGGTAAAAATACCGGGAATGTAACAGGTATGGGTCACGTTGCTAGTTTTAGTTGATGTCTAAACTTTTACATATTTGGTGTAAAAAAACACGTACCTATAAAAATCCACAGAAATACCAACTGTATGTTTCCTTTTGTCTAAACGATGTTAAAGCCCTTCCAATTAAGTACAATTTTGTTGAAGGTACCTAAAAAAATATTCAACCGTACAGTTTACAGGAAAGTTATTTTTCCTCGTTGGTATTAAAAATGTATAAAATAATGCCACTGAAGGTCAGTGGCATGAGGTAACAAGGACTGCTAGCAATGACTGGATGTGGTAAACAGGCTTGAAGCTTATTTATATTTTTTTTATTTGCATTACATATGACTATATGACTAGGTCGCAGTGTGGTCCCCGGCAAAGTTGAATAGGCCACCCTCACTCTTACCGAGGTGTCGTAAAAGGCGACTAAGGTAAAGCTGCTGGCATGATCATCAGCACCCAGAGAAGGAAAACTCTGCATTTATATCAAAACCCTCGCCAACCCGTCTGCCAAGCGTGGTGAGTATGGCAATTACTCCTCACGTGATTGAGGGAGGCCCGTGCCCCAGCAGTGGGGACTTGAATGGGCTGATGATGATGATGATGATATGACTAGGTATATGGTAGGTAACATTACACAATCAAAAGAACATATGCGCCTTGGTAGGCATTGCAAATTGGCATAAAGAGGGGTAGATATTTCTTACTTTATTTACCTAATATTTGGTTTTGATATATATTCTTCTTTGGTATTATTGGAAATTATAATATATATTAATAATCCACGTGTAGATACTTACATTTTCTCATATTTTATCCTGTAAATATTACTACACTGAGTAGTAGCATATATGGGTAAGTAAATATTTAGAAAATGTATGAACTTATTGTAAATATTTTCGTTTTTTATATAGTATGGCAATTTGTTATACAATTTGATTGACATCGGGTAAGGTCCGGAGCTATATAATGTTAATTTAGAAGTTATTTGGATAAGATTATTTTTATTGCAAGGTATATGATGACGAGGGAAATCTCCTATTGGCGCTACATGTACAAATAGCCTGTGTTTACCATGTTCCACGTGTTCCTTATGGTTAAATATTATGTAAATTTGTAATTCCAATACAAATACCTTTGTTTTTCTACGAATACTAATATTTTTTTCTAAAAGCAAATGTACCTATGTTTTAAACTGGCACTGTTCCAATAAGTGTTTTTACTTAAAAGGCTTTTCGTCGCTTTCGTTGCAAATCTCCGAGGAAAACATAGTCGTACAGTTTTTGTTTCAATGTTTACGTGGACTCAAGGATTATTGAATCCACTTGCTTTTAGTAGTGGCTTTTCGTGAATTACGAAATTTCGTGAATTTAGACAGAATGCATAGGTTTTTTTATGATATAGGTGACAGACGAGCTGACGGATCACTTGATGGTAAGTGATAACCGCCGCCCATGGACACCTGCAACACTAGTGGTGTCACAAGTGCGCTGCTAACCTTTTAACCCCCCTTCCCCTGGATTGAGCCTCCGGTACCCTCACTCACTCAGCGAAACACAGCGCATACACTGCTTCACGCCGGTTGTCTGTGAGGACTTAGTAGGTATTACTCCGGTCGAGCCAGCCAATTCATGCCGAAGCGTGGCTCTCCCACTGTTATACGTCTCCCACTGTTATACGTCTCCCACAGGTATACGACACTATTGATCAATAGATATAAACCAAAATTTTCTCATAAGCAGTTTTTATTTATTTCTGCCAGCTTATATCCCTTAATTTTTTTTTCTACAGATACCTAGGTGTTGAAAATTGAAATTCTGTTTACCTTGGATCTTCAACTTCAACTGTCATAATTTAATTTTTTGCAGTTACGCTCTGTTAAAGGGTTGCAAAGGTCAGACGGCAGTCGCTTCATAGCAATTACCAGACTACCCAAATCCTGAATCATTGTTCAATTGTATCTCGGGTTCCAGAAAGACTGCTTTGGACTCAACCGGGAATCACACGCTAAGATAAGGAAGTGGAAGTAGATATGCATGCCTAATGGTATGGTGCGTTTAAATGTGGGAGAGCCACGCTTAGGCATAAATGGGCCGGCTCGACCGGAGTGATAGCACTGCCTCACAGAAGACCGGCGTGAAGCAACGCCTGCGCTGTGTTTCGCCGTGTGAGTGAGGTTACCGGAGGCCCAATGGGGGGAAGGGGAAAAGGTTGGCAGCGCACTTGTGACTCCACTGGTGTTGCGGGTGTCCATGGGCGGTGGAATTGCTTACCATCAGGTGAACCGTCTGCTCGTCTGCCACCTCTCATATAAAAAAAAGCAATTGATGCCAAACATATATCTACAACACTGGTGGATTAAATCCACGTACGCGTCCAACCTTTCAGCTCCCTTCCCCCCCCTGAGCATCTGGTACCTTGACTTGCTCGCCGAAATAGAGCACAAGCGTTGTTTCAAAATATTTCTTTGAAAGATATGAGTCGTATCTCTCCGGTCGAATCGGCCCATTCAAGCCGAAACTGACCGAAACGTGAACCACGTTTCAGTATAAATGGGCCAACTTACTTTCATGTTGACCATAGCAAAATACTTCACGAAATATTTTAAAAATACTTGGTTTTCCGACTGTCTATATAATCCTTGTAAGGCACCTGTCATATCATCACAATTTTTGGAGTATTTGCTTATTAATTTTAATGATATGGACAAGAACCTGCTGAGCACGCCTCTCGAATGAAGGGCGCTTCTTAAAGGGTCTAAGATGGTTCAAAGTTCACCCCCGCTCTTCAACTCGCGCGCAAGATAAACGGGCTGCTCTTACTTTTTGTCGAACAAGGAATTATAGGAGTATTTGTACTTTCCCCTATAAAATACTCTATGCCTTCCGCCCCTGTCCAAAATGATGTATTTTGCGTGGGTTTGGGTTTAAGACTTTAAAATTTAATTTGATGCTAAAATACTCAATGACTACATTTTTTGATTTTTGTGTAACAACAATCTTGTCCTTCTCGTCATTATAATTTCTAAATGTGCACTTAATTAAATAACGAGATATATCACATCATAGGAAAATATTTGAATTGAAAACGATATAATTTCATTGACAGTAAAATATCTACTGAAAACACTTCTTGAGCCAATACTAATGGTCATCGCCTATAAGCGACTAAGTAAGTTTTATAGTTTTCAAATTTCCTACTTGTACGAGTACTTGTTTACTCATGCATTTATCTCGATTTAACTTGACAGTAAAAGCAGAAAAAGACTTAAAGAATCTTGATATATGTATAAATAAATAAATAAATAAATATTTCACAACATCACATACATTGATCTGACTCCGAGATAGGTAGCTCAAGCACCTGTGTTACGGATATCAGAATCAACAGCGGAATTACAAATGTATACATATAATACTTTTCTTTTGTAAATACATACTTATTATACATAATTATTGTGTGCACACACAGTGACAATCGAACGTGAACTAACATAAACAAATGTAAACAATCGGCGAATCATACGAATTTAGGTTGCTTAGCTAGCAATTGATAAATTGTAAACTATGTACTCGTACAATACTTAAACTCTTAGACAATTTCAATTCTTAGACTTTAGACGTGGCATGTGGACGCGTTCCCCTCTGCCAAAGTACATGAACAAACGTTCGCGTACGTTTATTAAAACTAGATCGGCGCGATCAATCGCCATTTCGAATTCGTATCTGTCGCTGAGCGGAACTCGTCAAAAGAAGAATATCAAATTTAGCTTTCTTATGATTCATAAGTAATGTTCTAATAAAATAAACGTTATTTCACGGTATAATAACCTTTTTCATCTACGTATACAAATAACCCTAAAAAACTATAGGCGATGTCGTGGTACGAATAAACGATGGTGCACGATGTTGATTAGTGTTGTGACAGTAATAGAAAGAATGAATAATAAATGTTTCACTATTACTATCAGTTATTGAAGACTTCGGTTTCTCTAAGATTCCATCATCAGCTCCTGACATCAGATCCTGAAATATTTTGCAAATTTTCTACGCACAGCCTTTAGATGCATATTACATTTTTACTAGAATGAACAACTAACACTGTATGACTGTTTCAAAAATCCAACCCTTTCACCATCCTGGTGACCGCCAACACAACTAGGCCACCGAGGTATTAAATTAGGTATAACTTTTCTAGTACTTATCTGCATTTTCGCTGCTGTGAGCAAGTGATTCACCTATGTTCGTAAACAAAAATCATCATTTCATTTCACTACTTATAAATAAGCAATTTTACATGCTTTTGTGCATGTACCTAATAATATTTTTTTTGTAAACAACTAACTCATTCTTAGAATGTCACTCATTTTATTCATATCTAGACCATCACTAAACTTCCCTTCCTCGTCCCGTGTTAAATTGTCTAAGCTTAAACTTAACTTTCCTACTTCCTACAATTTTCCTACTTAAATTAAGTGGCCTTTCGTTTATGTGGACTATTATATCTAGATGTAGTAATCCCGCTAGCTATGAACGATTCTAATTGATGGATACCATACACATACTCGTACCTAATGACTAAACATTTTAACATATCTTCGGTTGGAAATGATTGTATCTTTTCGCTTTTTGCCTCTTCTTGCATGTTTGCTTTGCCATAGTTTCAAGGTGACGGGTAGGGCACACTAGCGAAGACAATCGATTTTAATTTTTAGCTATTATACCGGGTCTATTTTAAACAATTTCGGGGTTACAACCACTCGGCAAAAACTTATACTATATATTTAATACTTATAGTTAACTGTTGGTCTGCTTTTGCACTCGAATTTGGATTACCGCCAAAAGTGGCCGCTTTTAGCGTGAATCAATTTTTCGCGTACAAAAACGGACCCAACATTTGTGCATGGATATTTAATAAATAGTATAAGTGTTTGCCGAGAGATTGTAACCCCGAAATAGTTTAAAATAAATTCGGTTTAGTAGCTAAAAATTAAAATCGATTGGCGTCGCTAGTGTGCCCTACCCGTCACCTTAAAGAATGTGTGTAAGCAGAGATAAATTACAACTAAAATACCATTTAACAAAGGCTTGTATATAACGTTCCCACAAAATGAATAATTTGCTAAACTAACCTTTTTGTACACC
Organism: Marasmia exigua; assembly: GCA_019059595.1. Taxonomy (NCBI): domain Eukaryota; kingdom Metazoa; phylum Arthropoda; class Insecta; order Lepidoptera; family Crambidae; genus Marasmia; species Marasmia exigua. The sequence continues at coordinate 20,353,880 of CM032465.1, read as the reverse complement.
AAACAATTCTTATTGAACATCAAAATCATAGTTTTGTGTGGCGTTAGTATTTTTGGTGTGCGAAAAGGTAATTTTTAGAGAATTTGTTTATTATATTTCCTTTATTAAATTTCTACTTTGCATACTGCTACGAATATACCGGTTGGCATATTCGCCTCTTCTCATTAACCTTCCTATAGAAATGTATGATAAACAAAATAAAAGTTGAATCACACTTGGAACTTGAAAAATGCGAGTTGTTTGGCATTGTCGCTCGCCGATATTGAATTATTTATAAAGAGCTGGTGAATGGCAACCGAGAGTGTTCTGACGCGCCATCGGCCGCATGCTCGCGCTGACTGATGGCTCCTTTGTGCCTTTGTTGCGCTTTATAAATGAACGCTATCATTTCTCAAGCCGTAATACCTCTGTTTATATTTCGTTTATCATTTATTGATTTGATTTTCTAGAAATATTGCATGGCCTTTGTAACATTCATTTTCTATTTCTTAGCTCTTTATTACATTGATTTCTTTTTTCCTTACCTTGATATTACGAGAGTAGAGTCTGTAAATTGTTAGTTAATTGTAAAAATGAGTCATGAGTAGATTGAAATATTACTATGTAGTTGATTTAACTTTAACTTCCTTTAACAACGAAAAGTGTTATGGTACTAATGATTTTGTGTTATTGAGTATTTACGTATCAACCAAACTACGAACATAAATCTTGTTGCTTTGATCCAACAACCAAAAACAAATGAGCAGTTTTGTGTTTATCGAGAAATCCGCAGGATGCGCATATAGGTATGAACAACGCACTAACCTAACCTACTAAGCGCATGAACAACCCACTTGCTCGAAAATCATTTTGTTTCCTCGGATCCCACCTGTACAACAAACTAAATAAGGACCTATATCCACTTACAAAATATCAGTGTAAAAGAAAAGCTACTTCCTTTTTGAAAACACTGAACTACATTGCTACTGAGAACTTGTTAACACTTCCCAAATAGGTATGTGCAATACAAAAAACATTTCAATCATACACACACAAACACACATACAATCACTCATTAATTAAATCCTTCTCTATTCGATCAACTCATTCATAATCAATGTAACCTAATTTAAACTTAACGCCAATCAGGCGAGTCTAACTACGCAAGTCGGCTATAATAGTATTTCACCATTAATTTGTTTTTTCTTTATTTTTGTTTACTTTTCCTTTGCATAACATAATTGTCTCTCAATCCCATAATTTACCTAACTAAGATTTGGAACGTCACCTACTTTTATGTATCTTACCTGTGTATATCCGCGGGAGGGCCCAGGCCCTGGTGACCTGTAATACAGGTATTCTTTAACCTAAATCAGGCACCCGTCTCTCACAATGATATGGGTCTATCATCTCTTAATTAGTTTTACCTTTCTATTAAGAACAATGTATGGCTGACCTACTGTTGTGAAGAGAACAATAAACGATAATAATAATAATAAAAATCGAAAAGCAAGGTAAATAAAAGCTTTTTGCTAACTCGCTATGACGTAGAAAACAAACCATTTGCAAGAATGTTTCCTACATCTGATGGGAATAGAGTTACTACAAAACATTACAATGTAAGAAGGAAAACAAATCATGTGGTCTATACCCACACATAGATGGTATTATGAAATTACCTATTAAGGGACGGATAGAAAATATAATTTGAAGTGTACCTAATAAGTAACATAGGTACCTTATCACACCATTATCTGGAGCCGAAGCATACGCAGATTAACCTCTGCGAAAACGTATGCGTGTAAATGTCTTGTTACGTACGAACCATGCGAGGGTTACAGGAAGGTTTCACGGTTTAAATATTTATGGCGCCCAAGAAGCTTACATTCTTACAAATCTTCCTCTTGTTTTCTTAGGGCTTGTATAAAATATTACGTTAGGCGTCGCTGCACGTTTGTACCTTAAGATTAAATCTGAGTATGTAAGTAGATATTATAAAGGATGTATTTGTGAACTAACCAGTGGCTTAAAAGACACAGTAAGGTGGCAGACGTAATCAAAACGGTGACGCAACTTAAGTGCCAATGGGCGGGACATATACCCCGCAAGACAGACTCGTGGTGTAGGGAAATGCTGCAGTGGAGGCCATGTGATCAGAAAAGACCGATCGGAAAGCCACAAATGAGATGGAGAGAAGATATAGCAAAGATTGGCGGGCACAACTGGACTTCAACTGCCTAAAATAGAATAGAATGGAGAAGATTTTTCGACAAAGTCAGAAAAATCGTAGAACAAATGTTGCTTAGAATGGGTGGTGGAACACATGGTTAAAGGGATTAAATGTTTACAGATAAACCCTGTATTCAAGTAGAGTCACTTCTTTCATCATCATCATCATCATCATTTCAGCCAATAGACGTCCACTGCTGGACATAGGCCTCCCCCAATTATCTCCACACAGATCGGTCCTGCGCCGCCCGCATCCAATGGATGCGAGCGGCGATCACCAGATCGTCCTTCACCAGACCTTCACCAGATCGTCGGTCCACCTTGTAAGGGGCCAGCCACAGCTGCGATTTCCTGTACGTGGCCTCTACTCGAGGACCTTTCCGCCCCAACGGCCGTCTGTTTTCCTCGCTATGTGCCCTGCCCATTGCCAATTGTGGCATTCAATCCTTTGGGCTATGTCTGTGACCTTAGTTTTCCTGCGGATCTCATCGTTTCTGATACGATCACGCAAGGAGACTCCGAGCATAGCCCTCTCCATTGCTCTCGGGGTGACACATGTCTCGGTTCCATATGTCATCACTGGCAACACATACCCATTGAAGACTTTCATCTTGAGACACTGCGGTAGATGGGCCGAAAATATGCTTCGTTGCGTCCCGAACGCTGCCCAGCCGAGTTGGATTCGTCGATCAACCTCTTTCCCGAAGTTGGACTTACCAAGCTAGACTTTTTGTCCGAGGTGGATGTACTCGTCCACAATTTCCAGTGTAGAGCTTCCAAACTTTACAAGAGTGGGTACGACATGGGAATTAGACATAATTTTCGTCTTGTCCATGTTCATTTTCAGACCCACTTGTTGAAAGACTCTACTGAGTCGCTTCTTTAATAAGGGACATAGTCACAAAATTTAGCTTAGTAAATAGTATAAAAATGTGTTTGATTAAATCTAACTTATCTTTAAAAGCTAGCACGATAGATCAATGCTTGCATGCACACAATTCATTCTTGTTATGGATTGTTGCAGGGCACTGGCACATACAAAATCTACTTTCAAACATTTGCATACGTATACCGTAAACAAATCTAGTGCGCGAACCGAAGCCGTGCAGTATGATCGGGCGGACCACAGAATTCAATTACGTGGCAGACAAAATAAAAACCTCCCGGCCTGTACCGTATCGTCGATTTGTTTTCACTTTGTTGCTCCACCGCCACCTACGTTATACATCCACACTGTCACCAGCTAACTTAGACCCTTCACACGAGCAGCGATGCTCAATCTTCGCTAGCAGAAGAGGGGAGACCGAGGCTCATTAATACTGGTCATATGATGGGTCGAAATCGTCCTCGAGAAATGACACCTTTGTTCAGATTTCATGGAGTTTAATTAAATTTTATCTGGAAACGTTGACACAGTTAGAGTGGTTTGCAAATGATTGACTCAAGGAAATTATTAAACTAATAAAATTGTGATATCAAGAGTGAATGACGAGGTTCTGTTTCCTTTTCGCAAAGAAACGATGTCAATGCTTTTGAGCGCTCTTCTTCCTCCAGCATCCATTTTAAGTGTAGGGCTATAATATCAAGCATTGAAAATTGTTATTTTTTTTCAATTCACGGAAAAATGTTTGGTACTTAAGATTAATATAAATTCAATGTTAATACTGACAGAGCTGTTTGTCTACATTTATTTAAAGGTAAGTTTACAGTACAACCAAACCGAATTACAAATGTAATTTCATTCAAAGGCGGGATTCTTCATAGCATTCAATCATATTTTGTAAAAAGTCACCTTGTGTTCTAAATAATAATATAACAGTAGATGTATTTTGTAAATCCTAAGAAAATTAGTTTTATGTTTCACGAAGGATACATTTAGGTAAAATGTTTAAGACTCCTCGTAGCAGCGAATTTCAGATTGTATAAAACATTGTACGGCTTTGCCATGCTGTGCTATTGTGAAATATGTCAAGAAAATAATGGCGCCAGGTCTTACAGCGCGCCCCGCTATATATTGTCTAAGATGAACGCTGAAATTGTTCTTGTGATGGACATTTGCTGTCCTAACTTATGATATTACGGATTCTTAGTTTCAGGCAATAAAGTTCATTATTCTATTAGAAAAGCTGTTAGTCATGTTATTCATAGTAAGGATACATTTTCATTTTTTTATATTTTTAGACTTAATTAAAAAAAATATATTCCCAGCCTTAGTCCCCACTAAGGCAAAAAATATATTATTCATTTTATAGATAGAAACAAAAAAATACAGCTTATTTTATTATTTAATTAAGGGTTTCCTTTTATCATAACTATATGCCTAACAAAATGCAAGTTAGGTACTAACAAGATAAAATGATTAAGACAATTTACTTTTCGTTTACAAACGAACGTCTCTACATAAACTTTCACTGTTTCGCGCGTCGAGCTTCTTTTGGAAGGAAGAATTAATTTTACGAGTATTTCACACAAGAGTGCAGTAAAAGCCTTCTTCAGTCGGAGAAATACCCCGTGAAATTAACTCCAGGAGCGGCCGGACACCTCAGGTACCAGAGACAAATGGCTCGGCGCGATTGTTCCGCGCGAGTCTTATTTACACGACCCGGACTTAGAAAGAACAATAGTTTTAAAAACTAAAATTGTGCGAATATACACATTTCATTTGTTTGATTTTTAATTTTAATCAACATTTTATGTATGAATTTGAACTATCTGGCTATGTAATACAATATGTAAATATTCTTAGTGGTATACACGCAAAAAACACAAATAATATGTATCTTATTCTTTTAAAAATAACAACACTCGCTTGACGTGTCGGAACCGTCTTCGTCACCAAAAGAAATTCATGCAATCTATGCGTACACATTTTGCACGAGACAATAATCGTGATTCCATGGTAAGATGGTCGCCATATCGATTACTGATTTATTGCGATTGTTTGTGTCAATCCCTATGAGCAAAAATACCGATATTTTTTAGAATTTTTATTGGTAACAACTATTCTAAGTTTTTGTTCAGATTCATTGAGAAATTTGATACTTGTTATTTTGGAAGAATAAGAACACAAAAAAGTTTATGATTTTTACAACCGAATATTTTTATATGTAGAAATATAGATGCATGACAAGAAACGTTTGAACTGTCCTATTCACCTTCAGATACTGAATGGGCTATAGTGTAATCTGACATTTCACATCTGACATAGTGGGACAAGTCTATCTTGCCTGGTCTGATGGCAAAATTCGGAACTAATGCATTTCTTCTTAGGGATTGTCGCAGTAGGCATCGGCCCTCTGACAGTGTCAGTTTTTAGCCAAAACAGCCTTATCGCACTGCCTACAGTTGCGATAAGGCCCGCCCGCCCTAGCGGGTGAATTGAATATGGGCCGATTCGACTAATCTTATTCCGATACTAAATCTATGGTATAACGCTGCCATTCCATACAAATCTCACATTATACCATAGATTTATCCACGGGTAAAGATTGGTCGAATCGGGCCTAAGAGATTTTTCAAGAAATTGCTCAACTCCGATACGACTAAAATGAAGAGTATCTTACTAAGATCGACAGTGTGACAGTTGTAATTTGTGGCTGGGTACTAAATATGGTACCCGGTTTAGTATCCAGCCTAAGCTAGTGTAGTTTATGGCGGGCAGTTCCAAAACAAGCCAGATACTAATTCTGTATTCTATATACCATATATACGAATATGTCTATATAGTTAATTATAGCATCATTAGACACTTCTTGTTATTTGAATTATTTTAAATTCTGATTCCCTGCTTTGAAAGTTTCCATTCATTAAATAATTTGCTTTTAGTATTAATCAGTAACAATAATCATACTTAGTACCTACCTATTGTACATCTATCCCCACTTACTGTCTATGTGAATTATACTGTGTACAAGGTTGAATTGTTAATAGTTTTATTATGTAGCTACCTAGCATTTCTTGTTATATTGTGTATGAATGTAAACATTTTAGACTATAGTGAGAATAAACGTAATTATTAATTATTATTGCTCACCATGAGAGGGTTTTTTAAACATGGAGTCCACTAACGCGAATATTCTTTCTGAAACTACATAGGTACTCGATGTAGACTGCAGAGGGCTGTTAACAATGGAGGGTAAAACCAATTTAAAAAAAAAATTCAAGTCGCATACCGGTGGTTTCACTGGCTGGCTGCCGAATGTTTGAGTGGCCTTTTATGAGCTACATAAAGTTGTCAGCGTCTATGATCAGAGATCAGCCGGCCACCTGATCGGCGTGACTCTTAAACTGCCCTAAGTTACACCAAAACGCCCTCCAATCTTCTTCCACCTACCAAAATTAAAAGTTCGTCGTAAGTGGCGCCATCTTGTCCTCCACGTGAATACTTTACGTCGTCGCCAGGCGTTCATAAAAAAGACAATTTCCCTTATTGCCGCAATCTGTTACACATGTTCCAACAGGGTTATGTCTGCCCGCCCTCATAAACGACAAAGTAAACCATAATTTATTGCACAAATTTAGGGTCAAACACAAGAGTCATAAATTGCTTTAGTAAATTATTTGAACTAACCTTAGTGGTTAAGTTGATATTTATTTGCACATCCATTAAAAAAGGAGAGATTAAGTATAATATTGGGTCAATTTTATTTATAACCCCGAAAAATGTAAGTCGATAGACTCCAGAAGGAATACCAGTATTTGCGTTTGAATGCATGCGTTTTTTGTTACTTAAAGATATGAATAAACATTTACGAGGTGGAATCGAAACAAAAGTAACGAGTAGTCGAGTAGATTTTAATGTTTTGTAGGTGGGACGTGAAAAATTTAAAACAAAAAACAGTGTATTTTCATAGCAATTTTCTGATGTAAACAATGCAAGTAGGCCAAAGCTTGTTTGTTTTGTTTTTCTATGAAGTATACTATCCATTCCTCCACTTCATGAGGGCAACTTGGTTATATCAATAATTTATAAATGTGGTTAGTAAATAGTTGAAGTAATTGAAAATCACAATAACTACCTGTGTTTAGCATTTAATCATACTGGGGAGACAAGTCTTGAGATTTAAGAATATTAAATCCACCGTAATAAATTTGTCCTTAACGCTACGTCACAACACCACTGGCCTGAGGCCTCAAGGCCCATCTGACTGAAGCCGACTTAGCAGCTCGGCCCACTGGCTTCCCTCGAGGCTGCTGACCCCGTGGCCGTGTGGTTCCCGGCAGAGTAGAATAGGCCACCCTCACTCTTACCGAGGTGTCGTAAAAGGCGACTAAGGTAAAGCTGCTGGCATGATCATCAGCACCCAGAGAAGGAAAACTCTGCATTTATATCAAAACCCTCGCCAACCCGTCTGCCAAGCGTGGTGAGTATGGCAATTACTCCTCAAGTGATTGAGGGAGGTCCGTGCCCCAGCAGTGGGGACTTAAATGGGCTGATGATGAATAAATTTGGTTGTTTTTGGATTGTTTATTGTTTTGCATCATGTTAAAATAAGTATATTCCAAAAATAAAATGCCGTGCATTAAAACCCACTAATTCAAAACTCGTCAGCCGACACGTAGCCTATAACCTTCCTCCTCAGATAGTTACGACTTTGGCATATTGGTATTATTTCATTCATTCATTTATGAAATTGCACACATGTTACATTTGCAGTCTTAAAACTAACGCAGTATTACACTTACGACCAAATGTACTGGCGGGAAGCGATGGTTGTAAGGCACCGCGTCCCGGCGAACAGAATATAAGGAAAGGAAGGGAACCTAACTCTCTAGTGAGCCTAGAGCCCCATTGTCTAAGACACTAAGTCCCTAGAGCCCTAGCCCTGCCTATCCATGGGAATAAATACATAAATAGATAAGGTGATGGGAGCTTGCTCCCGGTCGCCCAGGGTAGCAAGCGGGAAGAGTCAGGACGGTAGGTAGGAGGAGGACCGCTGCCAGTCGAGCAGGCTCACTCGACTGATCATAGTGACGGCTAAAGGTGTCTTGGCCGCAGCGGGAGAAATGAGACCCAACACAGACGGTTGATATCTGTTTAATGTTCGAAAGTAAATAGTTTATATACATCGACTCTCAATTTTATAGAAAGTAAATAGTATATATTAATCGACTTTCAATTTTATAGTAGAATACGGTGAGTCTGTATCTGTCTACAAAAATAATTATTATAAGATTTTTGTAGAAAGATACAGACTCAGTATCTATACTATATAAAGCTAATTCTACTATAAAATTGGAAGTCGATTGATACCTCATTCTTCAAAATTGGCTGGGTAATTTAGGCAGAATCTTAGAACAAACAAACATATTTACATATTTACTTACTTACATATGTATTTACTTACATACCTACATAGACTGTTAAAATCATAACCCTTCCTTTTTGACTTTGCCGTACTCGGGTAAAAACAATAATTATAAGCTTTGTACAACATGGTCAGAAACATGCCAATGAAGGCAATGAAGGCTCGCTCTGAGCTCCATCTCGTCAACAATAGGAAGAGTTGTGTCTTTGTCATAAATATACAACCCAAAAAATTTGCAGCATTCTCTAACAAAATTTTTCAATGTGATAGATAAAATGCTATTGAGTCAACTTTGCGTTAACGACCAACTTCCATCATAAGAAATGTTAGTATCGCTTTGAAAAATTCTAGCTGAAACTTTTGAAAGTCTGAAGCATAGCTCTTCTTTTATTCATGTTCTGACATGTGGCGTTCCCTCCGTTGTGTACAAGCTTTCTTCCCTAACAAAATAAACAACATTTGCCTCGAGTTAGGTCCTTTGAGAGGCTGCTCTAGTACTAATGTATTATGAATGAGACTATACAGTTGCGTCTAATAGGTGATGTATTTTAATACAGCTGCCCGTTTGAATTTTGTTATCATTCTTTAAGCTCTACCTATGTATCGACGAGCGAACATACTTGTACAGCAACAGTTACTGCAAATGCTTTTGGATAAAACACTTTTTCATCCTCGCAAATTCTAAGAACATTTTAAGATCATCCCCACCATACAGATCACGTAGGCCGTACCCTTTGTCACGAAAAACTGTAGCTGTCCCTGTCTCACATGGAAAAATTTACGCGTTTTGAAGCTACTCAGGCTCTGTCTTAGTTACAAATAATAAATCTAAAATCCGCCGCCACAGAGCTCAAAATAATGCAACTGTGAACTTTGCTCATAATCCCTTTTGGAATAATATGAAAGCAGCTTTTCGAGTCCCTAAAGGATGTTGATGCTATGTTAATTCTAGAACGCCGTATTTTGAGCTCTGTGGTAAGATTAGATAGAGATAAAAATTGTCTGGACGGGGATTGGTGTTGTACTGTTTTGGTGCACTATTTTCGTGGAAAACTTGAAAGGTAGGCTAGCAGGAGCGTGTAGATCGGTGTGTAGCGGGCTTCAGTAGCGCAGCGCAGATGCTGGCGACAGGTCGTCCGGAGCTCCGGCTTGCGCGTTCTGGCGGGAACTTTCCGACAACTTTCGTAACTCACCACGTAACACATATTCGTCGCTACAAGCGATTTTAAAGTCGTTTTAAGTAATTTGCCAGATAAAAAAGTACTATTCCGGTTTAACAATGTTGTAAACAGTGACAAGATACTCTGAAATTGCGATCCATCAGTTTTCAAGTATGTACCTGAAATATTTTACTGAACGCATGTTTTTAAAATCTTATAATTTATTATTTCAGGCCTTACAAAGATCATATTTGTTATATTTAATAACTATATTTGAACTAAGAAATATACAAGCACTTTTAAAACTATGCACATGCCAATTAAAGTTTTATTAAATGCACATGTAAATCATGTTATGCATTTATTTTCATAGTAATTGCCTAATAATTATAAAAGTTTCTCGAGTTAAAAAAACAGACATATTTTTCATAATTTGAATATAAGTATATTGAAAGATTTTATTATAATATTTTTTTTGACTCGACGATAATTTTGATAATATGTACTATATAAAAATAATAGATTACAATTTTGTTAAAAATACATTTTGATTACGAAAATTAATAGGTAGGTAAGGTAAACATAGATACATGAGTCTACTCGTTGAAAAAATATATATACAGCTATTTTGCATGCTCATGTGTTGCTAAATAAAATGAAATATACAATATATCTTTTTAACCCAACAAAGGCACGCATAAATATTTGTTTTTTTTCCACTTTTTGTAAAGTTCTTTTTAAAAACAGCTTTTTTAAAAACCGGTTTTTTAAAAAGTGCCAATTTTTTAGTTCGGAAGTTGAGTACAGTATTATTTACACGAAAATATTATTACTTATACAAAATCTTCACAACACTAAAACCAACCGAAAATATTAAACCGTCATAATTTAAGGAACTTCTAATAAATCAATAGTTTATACATACCATCATTATAAAAAAAGCGCTCCATAACATGTCATGTTTAATGCAACAAAGATATATCCAAATACAAAAATGATTTTTAAATACTTTCCTACATTTGTACTGAATAAATATTTTAATTCAACAAGCCAGGTAGCTCGGCACTTTATATTCGTATAAAGTTCCTATAGAGTAATAGAAATGTTATGATTACCCGAATTTTGTTTGATTTGATATCGCAAATCAAATAACATGCATAGTTTTTGTCGGACATTTCCAGTCTGAACCCATTCAATTCCACACGAGAATATGCTTACAATAGAGTAAACAAACGCTAGTAAAATCTCTGAAAATAATATTCGGACAAATGAAAATTCCGACCGATGCATTTGGTAGCGAGCACGGGCAACGGGTAGGTTTTAATTCCCTTGACTGTTGCGAATCGGCGCATGTTTTTTCATTAAAACGCATTCAATACGACGACGACGTAGCTTTGAAAAAGCGGACCTTTTCAAAAAATATTTCCCTGACATTCCACTCCGCAATACTGGGAGCCTTTCCATTCATCTTTTTGTATAGTTTTAAAAATCGACGCTTTTAATGTCACTGTAATGTACCCGACCATACATTTTGTGTGGGTGGGTAAATAAATGTACGTTGGAAAGACACATGTTATTTAAAAAAAACGTGAAAATGAAGAATGTGTAAAAAGTAAGCATTAGTGAATTGTAAAAAATACAAATTACCATCATTATAGTTAAATACGTGTACATGTTTTAAGAATAAGTATCAGCCTATGTACTGTCCCACTGAGGGCAAAGGCCTCCATCATAGAAATCAAGTCATCGCTACTATGATGGGATTAGACTTAATCACCACGCTTGCCTAATGTGGATTTGTGATCACAATCGCGAGCTATGTTCGAATAATTCAAGTATACTTTTGTTCAACCCGGGAATCTAACCCAGTACCCCGAGATCACGGGCTGGTACTTCAACCACTAGACCGACGGGGCGATTGTTGTTTTAAGTACAAAATGTAACTACTAAAACACAACATACAGTAAGCATTCTATCAATTAACATTGTTGATTTTATTACTTTGCATTTGCATAGTATTCTAATTAAGATAAAATTGTACACAATGCATAAATCTGACAACTTTCATTAAAACGTTAGCAGGAGTTTACAACTAAAGTTATTTTTATGTGGTTGGATTTATTACCACATTTAACAAGCTAAAGCACCATTATTCAGCGTTTGTATCGCTAAAACCTATTATGCAACTATCACACTTATACAGTAATAAAACTTCTCTTACCATTGAATTCCCGGTTGCGTCCTAAGCTGTCGCTATGGAGCCCTGGTTATTCTTAGATCCTTATTCAGGATTTGGGGATATTTCAATAATAAAACTAAATTAGGTAATTTATTTTTTTATTGTAGGCTGATTAAAATAAAAAAAAAATCATTCGTAACAGCAAAATGTTGATAATTACATTTATAAAGTTACAATAAAAAGTACACAACAATTTAAATCATCAGTCAAGTAACTAGGTAGCTAAAGATTATGAAATGTTGAACCTAAAATGAGCAATGCGTCACTTGACTACTATGTTGTCTAAAACCTTATGCTCAACTATTATGTAGGACACCAATATTACCGGGAAACATGAAATGAGATCATTTCTTTCGCGATGTTCAAGAGCAAAAAGCTATAATCGTAGATGAACAAAATATACGGTCTGACTATTTCAAACATTTTAGTTTGCCTATTCCTGTTTATTTTTTACGTGTTTTATATAAAAACAATCAGATGAATTAATAGGTATTAAAACTTGAATATGGTTATGAGTACATTGTTTTATCTGTATCATATCTGTGAAAAATATATTATTCACCGCATATATATTAGTCCGTCGGCGCCAATCGTACGGTCCAGTGCGAATTTGAAATTGCGTATTTGAATATCCGTTTTGTAATATTGGCACTTTCTCAATAATTAAATTTCGAAAAAAAAAATTAATGTGTCATTTTATCTTCATTAACTTTGTAGTGAAGCAACTATGTTACTTTTCATTTGATTTAACTTACTGAATTATTTGTACGACGCGATATTAACAAAAAGGAGTTCATTTTTAATTTAAAAAAAACGAATTATGTAAATAATAACCTGCGGAAACGTTCGGTACGATTACGGGGATTACTATAGGGGATTATTAATGATTAACTATCTATTCATAGTGATGTTTTGCTTCTTAGCTTCCCTTTCCTCGCGGATTTATTTATTTATTTAGGGAACATATAATTACCTACATTATGACTCTAAGTTAAAACAAATACAGATAACACAATACCACCATTTCGTCAAAAGCAATTTATGTAGTCCTATCTTTATATCCAAACATTGTCATTAAAAATGTTGTATGGCTCATACAATGGAAAAAGTATCAAATCTCATATAGAGCTAAAGTTTCAAACTGTGGTTTCTACTTATCGATAAATATTATATCGCACATTATTATATTGTACACATACACAACACATACACAGATACATATTATTATACTTGTATCGTTGTTTCAACTCTACAAGTCATAACTTCACTAACTCTACATAAATATATGATAGTTATCTTGAGCTGAATGTGATATCAATAATATATCGCTAAAAATAGATTCAGATTTTTATTTTATGTTTTTTACCTTTATAATATTTTTGTACCAGCGCATTTTAGTAATCTAGATACGCCTTACTCATATGCTCAAATAAATAGAATTATTTTTTAGTAGTGAAAAACAATCCAAAATATAAGTTTCTAAACTAATCATATTTTGGCAGAATAATAGTAAATGTATGGAATTATTCCTGTAGTTAAAAGTCCACATATCGAATACGGCTACAAGAAAAGTTATACGTGCTAATTATAGTTTCTGAGCTGACATAAGGTTGTGCTGAAGTGGTACTGGTGGTCGCAATGACACCCTCCTTCGCCATTAGTGCCCATGGAGCAGGGTTAACGACCGGTTCGCGTGATACCACTCCACTTTACGCTTATTTATACGATGAGGCGAACAAACCAGACCGACAGTCCAATGTTACATCGGTCGCGACATATCAAATTTCCATTATCAGTAAGTTAGTAGCGCAAACAATGGCCTTAATGGCAGGGAAAACTTTTCATTGTTTCATGCGCGGGCTTAGTTGCTTATCTTATTCCTTAACTTTCTATTTTTATGGCTCAAAGGACTTAAGCGTGCAATTCTCGGTTGGGTCCTAAACTGTCGCTCTACCCGGGTTGCGCTTAGATCATGATTCAGGATTTGAGAATTTTGGTAATTACAATGAAGCAGCCGCTTCATTGTAATTACCAAAACCGAAATACACACTCGCTTTAACACCGTTCTAGCTAAGAAAGGTTTATTTAACGTTTATGAATAAAGCCGAAATCTTTTACCACTAAATACGGAATCGAGCCAATAAATCTAAGAATTTATTAAACTATGAATTTTCTATTTGTATTTTTAATCAATATTAATTACTCTCTATAAAACATAGATTATTTGTTCTTTTAACTTATCAATCGAAATATCACATCCTTTTAGCACCAAACAAAATATTATTTTCCATTCATTCAAAAAAGGTTATAAAAATACTAAAAGTAAGTAATTTACTGGAAAAGATAAGTTTTAGATGTTTTAAATTTAATAGGATTAAAAAATAGGGTCGGTGGTACGTAGTCTGGCCCACAAATAATGATTATAGAGTACTTCAAGTCGTTACAAACAGGTTGTCAATTAAGAGAATCAACACGTATTTGTATTAACCTTTATCAGCCTATAATCTTCTTCATTACTTATTGATAGGAAGTTAACCCTCTTCCATTGTTTAGCCACAGTGAAAAGCAGTTTATATTTTCATGAGGACGTCGAGTGTGTATTTCAGTCAATAGTTTTTAGGGGTCCGACGGCAGTCGCTTCATTGTAATTACCAGAATTCTCAAATCCTGAATCATAGTCTTGCGCTTAGACTATGATTCAGGATTTGAGAATTCTAGAGCCGGGTAGAGCGACAGTTTAGGTCCCAACCGGGAATTGCACGCTAAGATAAGGAGGACTTGTTATACTCCTTTCGCTCTATCATGATATCGTTTACAGCAGGACAGAATTATACGTAAGTCACACGTTAGAAAGAGACTAAACGTGAAAAGTGTATAGACTTTGACATCTGTCACTCATATCATGCATAAACGAAAGGAGTAATAGGGGTCCGTAATAGATTAAGACTAACTATATTTTAGTAGCTAATCCCCTTTCGGTTCCGTGTAATATATTAACTTAACTTTCAACTTTGAAATGATTGCCTATACCTACATAAAAGCTTAATGTTATATACTTTAAACATTTTCTTTTCTTTTCAGGTATAATGCAAATGAAGAGTACTAAAAGGAACCTGTTGACAACTATGAATCGTCTATTATAGGCTCACAGATTTTACAATGAAAAAGCTAAAGAAAGGAGTTACTGTGAGCACTAAAGTATCATAGACAAATATCCAATGTCGGGGCGAGAGAGCGTTGCATAGACAATGCACAGCCTCCTCGGAGCGGCTATAGCGTCGGCATTATTGCAGATACTCTTCTCCTTCACAGGTATGAATCAAAGGAATCTGGCCTTTGAATACGCTTCTTAAGTTAAGAGTATGAAGCTTCTATGTCGTTTAATAAGTTATGTCAAATAAGTACCTATGCGAGAATTTGAACTTTCAAACGCCACTTGAAGTTCTATTAGAGTTTAAACGTAGATAGGTATTTGTTCCGGTACAAACATACCGTGAAGCTGAAATTTGATATTAAATATATGATAGTTTTTGACCGACGTATAAAATGAAGAAGATTTAATGTTGGTTCTTATTTTTATGTTACATAAAAATATGAACATTACACCGCTATTTTTTATCGTTTACATCCCGAAAACCTCATAATAGACATCGTGAATAAAATCCATTTATAATGTGTGATCAATAAAATAAGCAAAAAAAAATCAGCTGTTCCATACAAAATAGAATATTCCTCTGAAAATGGAACTATTGATTATTTTTTAGGGTTCCGTACCTCAAAAGGAAAAAACGGAACCCTTATAGGATCACTTTGTTGTCCGTCCGTCCGTCCGTCTGTCAAGACCCTTTTTCTCAGGAACGCGTGGAGGTATGAAGCTGAAATTTATATCAATTACTCAGGTCTACTGTCCCTTGAAGCTGTGAAAAAATCACTTCTAAGCCAACGCAATCAAAAGATACAGCCGCTTATGCCGCAAATTTTCGACACTTGCAAGGGAATCAAAACCTACAGGGTACTTCCCGTGAACTCAGAATCTTGAAATTTGGTACGAAGCAACGTCTTATAGCATAGATAAAGGAAAAATTACGAATACTATAAATTTTTAGTTACATCACATAATATATATTTTTTTAATAATTTTAAACTTACTACCCATTTCCTCATAAACGCGTAGAGGTATTAAATTGAAATTCATACCAAATACTCAGGTCTATAATACCTTTAAGCTGTAACAAAATCAAATTTCTATGTCAACGCAATCAAAAGAAACAGCAATTTAAGCTGCATATTTTGAAACTCGCAAGTACTCGCAAGGGAATCAAAACCTAAAGGGTACTTCCAGTCGACCTAGAATCTTGAAATTTGGCATGAAGCAACGTTTTATAGCACACATAAAGGAAAAATTCCGAAAACTTTAAATTTTTAGTTACATTACAAAATATATATTTTTTTATAAATATAAACTTATTACTTATTTCCTCATGCACGCGTAGAGCTATCAAGTTCATATCAAATACTTAGATCTAATTGCCTTTAACCCGTGAAAAAAAAATTCTAAGTCAACGCAAAAACGCAAAATGCAAAAGTACAACCATTGATACCGCATATTTTGAAACTCGCAACTACACGCAAGGGAATTAAAACCTAAAGACCACTTCCCGTTGACATATAATCTCTAGGAGAGAGGGCGCTACGTGCCTAGTAAACATTGGCTCCGCAAATAATTTAAAGATAAAATATCAAAACTCTTACAATTGTGCGATTTAAGTGGTGAATCTTCCTTGCAAATCTACAATAACTAATTGTAAATGTTATCTGCGACCAATTCAGTGTATTCGTAGAGAATTATGTGAAATTGTACGACAGACCGGCAAATGTGTATTGCATCTATAACACTAAAGAAAAGTTAAAGTGATCAAGTAGAACCGAAAGGATATAATTTCGTGGAGACCGGAGTGAGAAATTTAATGATTGATTTCCAAGGTACGCAAATTTATCTAAATTTATAACCTAAAAAATTAAAAGTTATGAGTCATAAACTGTACACTAGTTAAAGTAAGCCTCTTCTACTCCCCGCAAGAGGGCGCTACCGCCTAGAAAAGATACAATCCCTGATCTAAGATATTAACCAAGTAACTTTGCTACTGTCCGTAAGATGTCGAAAGTATGCGCAGGCTGTCGACAAGAGCTGCCAGAAAAAACATTTTTAACTTGTTGTGTATGTCAAGAAAGTTACGATCTTGGATGCGCTAATAGAACTGAAGCGTTTTTCTATAATGTTATGACTTTAGAAACAAAAAAAGCGTGGAAATGCCTGGTATGTCGGTCTAAGGAACCTAAAATTGACAATAGCAATACCCCTATTAGACCTCAGTATGAAGATCAACAGTCTATGTTACATGAAACTGTAGATTATGATCCGATAATGGCTCGAAATGAATCTATAACTGATCCAAACGTTACATTTCGGAGAAAAAAGCCGCTATTCTCAAATGAGAGTAGGATACCTAGCGACGATGACTCACTCACCTCTCCTCAAGGGCATACACTTATTGTATCACCTAGTACTAGTGCCAGAAATACAGAAGATACCCCAGAACCAGATTACATCTCCCTACAACAATTCACTTACTTATTGCAAGAAAATAACAAACTTATAATATCGTCAATTCAGTCTACATTTCGCAATGAAATAGAAAATGCCCTTTCGAAAATAAAGATAGACTTCGAACAAACCATTCAAGGGATAAGCAATGATCAAAATCAACTAAAACAAAATTTAGCTGCTTTAAATATTAAAATAGCAACACTTGAGCGAAACTGCCGAACTCTCCAGTCAGAAAACGAAAAATTACAAAAAGAGATTAATAATCTGCAAATAAACAAGTCACACCAATCTTCGTATCAGATAATTACAGATTTTACCGGAAAAACTGTAGTTCTACATGGACTAACAGAAAATTACTGGGAAACAAAGGAAGACGTCATAAATAGAATTGTCGATTTATTCTACAACCTAGTTAACATAAATATACAGGGATATATAGAAGATATAGAATTCATAGGAAAAAAGAAACAAGTAAGGCCTTTGAAAATAGAATTAATCAGTAAAAGAATAAGAAATTACCTATTGAACAACACATCATATATTAAAGAAGCTGGTTTCAGTCTCACCGAGTACCTCAGCCCTTCCGCTTTGCAAGAAAAAAGAAAATTAATACAAGCCTTACTGGCGGCGCGAAAAGACGGACATCATGCAGTAATAAAAGATAGTAAGCTGATTATAAATGGAAGAGTGACAAATCCACTTCCATCTCAGGGAATATCAAGTATCGCCGTAAAGCAAACAGATAAAAAAGAAGAGGATAACCAAAGATTAACAAGAAAATCACTTACCCCTCCCGCTTCTCCCCCCGTGCCTTTCTCATTAGCTTCTAACACGAATCAACAATCACAAAATATAATAAATTCTAAAGGAAACAAGAAAATAAATAGTTCCTTTCGCTGATAATTTAAACATATTATTTCAAAACATGCAAAGTATTTATAACAAAAAACACCTCCTAGAAGCATTCGTTCAGGAAAAATCAAGCCAACACATCATCTGCATATTAGAATCGTGGCTTAACAAAGAAAAAATTAAGTTGCTAAAACTAGACGGCTATTGTGTAGCTTCATCTTTTTGTCGGGAGAAACATGAAGGGGGAGGCGTATGTGTACTGATAAGAGAAACGTTAGAATATCGAGAACGTGTAGATATCAACTCAATGTCCATAGAAATGATCTTTGAAGTTAGTGCAATTGAGCTACCTAAAGAAAATCTGTTAATAATAAATTTATACTGGCCAAATAGCAAGAGAGAAATAGATTTATTTTATTCCTGTCTTAATAAACTCCTCACATATATATCGATTAAAGATTCGACCAAAAACGTTGTGATAGGAGGAGATTTTAATGTAGATTTTTTAACAAAAAATAATGAAAAAAATAGATTATCTAACTTGATGTTATCACATAATTTTCATCAGAAAGTAAAAGAGCCGACTAGAGTCACACCAACCAGCATTTCTTGCATTGACTTGATTTTCACAAATTTTAATTTTAAATCTGCTAAAATACTAGTAACAGAATATGGGTTTTCTGATCATAAAGGCCTGTTGTTATCTTTGCCTTTCCTTAAGAAACATATAAAACGATTTTCAAAATTAAAACGTGTTTTTAACAAATTTAACATAAATAAATTTAAGAACGAGCTTTCGGCTATAAAATGGGAAGACGTCATAAAGCCTGACAAAAGTATGAATGATAATTATAACAATTTTAATGACATCCTACAAAAAACGCTTAGTAATTGTATACCAGTAAAGTTAATTAAATTCAAAACTAAAATAAAATATTTTACATTGGGATTAAAAACTTCATGCCGTTTTAAAAGATTCTTAAGAGTTCTTGTATCTAAATCTAATGACAAAAATATAAAACTCTTCTATAAAAACTACTGTAAGACACTCAGAAAATCTATTGCTCTATCAAAAAAACTTAGTAATAAGCGTTTATTTGATAACTCTCTAAACAAAACCAAATCCATGTGGCAAATAATACATTCCGAGACAAATAAAACTACGCAAAAATATAAAAACATAGAACTCAACATAATAGGCAAAGATGTTACCGACCCTAAGCATGTATCAAACGAATTTAATACTTTTTTTGCTTCTATCGGTAATAAACAAAACCTGTCTGCAACAAATAAAGAAGCCCCTACAAATGAAATATTACAAAATTCTTTCTTTTTAAGTCCGGTTGAACCCAAAGAAATAAAAAGTATAATAAAAAACCTTAAAAATAAGACATCTTTTGGCATAGACGAAATTCCTCCATCGCTAGTAAAAACTTGTATAGACCAGTTAACTATCCCATATGTTAAGCTTATAAATCAATCTTTCTCAGATGGTATTTTTCCAGACGCGCTTAAAATCTCTATAATTAAAACTATCTACAAAAAAGGAAAAATTACGGATATTAATAATTACAGGCCAATTGCATTATTACCGACCTCGTCAAAAATATTTGAAACTGCTATGATAAGTCGCTTGTATTCCTTTTTCGAAAAATATAACATCCTGCATGTAAACCAAAACGGATTCAGAAAAAATCATTCGACTATTTTGGCAATTTATAAATATACGAAACAAATTTTCGAAGAAATAAATAATAAAAAAATAGCGGTAGGCCTTCTACTCGATATGAGTAAGGCCTACGATAGAGTCCGCTATGAAATTTTACTAAACAAGTTGCATCAATCGGGTATCCGAGGTTTAGCTCATCAATGGTTCCAATCGTACCTTCACAACCGTACGCAATATGTAGATATCGAAAATACCAACTTTGTGATCGGTAGGATAGATATCAAATGTAAGGTCTGATAAACTTTCAGTTACAGGTTCTATCCCACAAGGAAGCGTTTTGGGGTGTTTATTATTCCTTGTCTATATTAATAATCTCCCAAACATCCTCGAAGAACACAATATACTTTTTGCCGACGACATTTCCATATTATTAACTTGCACTTGTGGCAATGAATTAGAAAATAAATTGAATGTAACGTTAAGTAAGATACTTAGCTGGCTTCAAATTCATAACTTAGAACTAAATCTTAACAAAACAAAAATTATCCAATTCAAACCCTACCAAAGAACGTCTCTAGAAATAAAATATAAGTATAAAAATCAAAAAATAGAAACAGTTGATTCCACTTCTCTTTTAGGACTAGAATTAGACGCGCATTTAAATTGGAAAAACCATGTACAAAAGCTTTTAAACAAGATGTCCTCCTTCATATATGCATTACAACATCTTAAAAGAGTAACAGATTTCAAAACTGCTCTTACAGCATATTATGCTTACGCTTATTCAAGACTTTGCTACGGTGTTATTTTTTGGGGGAATTCCTGTGACCTGGACAGGGTATTTATTCTCCAAAAAAAATGCATAAGGATATTAACCAACATTGATCAAATGGAATCATGTAGACCACTCTTTATCAAACACAAGATATTAACATTAACATCCATCTACATTCTTGAATCCTGCAAATTTGTTAAAAAACATCCTAGTTTATATTCACCAGAAAAGAAAATAAGACGAAACAACAGATATCAAAATAAGCTTAAAATACCCTTTTCTTATTTGAAATTTGTGACATCTAGTCCCCATTATATGACAATTAAAATATACAACCATGTTCCTAATTCAATTAAAGACTCAGATAATTTAAACCTTTTTAACAAAAGGCTTAAAAATTTTCTAATAAATAAGTGTTATTATAGCTTGCAAGAATTTTTTGATGATAAAATGTTTGAAATGTGATGCATCAATATAATAATAATATAGTTATAAATATGTATTAATAATTTAAGTAATTAATAATATAATGTTACAGTGAGGAAACTTGATGAAAATGTAATAAATTTTAGTAGTTATGTATAATTTTATTAGTAGTAAGCCCTCTTTCATGACTTGCTGTGCCCTCCCAGGGCGTCACATGTATACCTTATAAGCTTATGTACCACCTTGCCTTGTAATGTGATATGCAATAAATAATTTGAATTTGAATTTGATCTCGAAATTTGGTAAGAAGCAATAGCTTACAGCACAGGTAACAGAAAAATTCCGAAAAGCTTAAAATTTTAAGTAGTTATACCACCAAAAAAATTGTGATTGTAAACATAATTGTAGTTACAGCAATGACCGCGAGTTATTATACTAGGTATGTATGGGGAGGGCAACATTTAAAGAAGACGAAATAGCCTTCTTCTTTATATTTCGACGTTCTTTTATCGAAATGATATGTGTTAATATAAAATAAAGGATTACTTAAACGATAAAGAGATCTTTGTCTTAAATTTATGCTCCTCCATCTTTCCCCATTGTAATGTTATGAATTTCATTTTACAATAAAAATACCATAGTTATGACTCGATTATCGTAATGAACGAACTTTTTAAACCTTGCAGGTTTGTACGGAACCCTCGGTGCGCGAGTCCGACTCGCACTTGGCCGGTTTTTTCTCTTATATTGTTGATCTAACCAGCTGAATGGACTTATTTACGATACCTGTTATGTCGCTTACGGGATGTAAACGATAATAAATAGCATACATGCGTGTATTGCTATATTACGAGGGAGATTATGAACTAAGAAAATAGTTGGTTAGGTACCTAGACCTACATAAAAAAATCTACATCTGACGACCGATATCTACTTTTTAAAATTCAATCATGTTGAATGTCAAGCGCACAACAGTTGCCCCGCAGTACATTAAAATGCATACCCATTCAAAGTTCAAGGCCCTTACATTGTAAAATGACAATTTTGTTCATAACGTTTGTTTGTCCTCTCGCCGAGCTGAAATATGCGGAATTATTCTTTCAGTGGCATCAGCCAGAGCAACACAGCCCGTATGGTATTGCAAAAATTAAAACCTTACAAATATTATTAAATACTAAAGATGTTTATTACAGAAATAATGTATGAAATATGCACGGTTAATTTATAAATTACAATCAATTTTAGCCCATTAAAATTAATTACTAACTCAATTTTCACGTAGTTTAAACCTTTTCACTGGGAGTTACCCACATTGTTAAAAGTTGCTACTTTACTAATTGTAGTCAAAATACGCAAAATGTATTCGGTGATTATAATTATTTATTGAACAAAAGAACAAAAACACAAGAAAATTAAGACATTAACTGTGGAATAAAAATAAGCTAAAAGTAAATAAATAAGGAAAGTAAAAACACAGTAGGTTCCCGTGGCAATGTCCCCAAAATGCTGGCAGTATTACCCCGCTGGATCGCGATGGAAATTCGCTGAGCCTTTGGCTCTCCCGTGACTTCGAATAGACGCTTAGCTAAGTCACGGAAGAAAGAGAGAGCATAGGAACCCCACGGGCTTAGTGTTTCAACGCCGAAACCTACAAAGTGGTAGGTACCAGATAGGTGCCTATACTTTGTAGCTTTCAGTCTCTCTGCCTCGGCCGCAGCTCCGGCACTCCTCGTAGTCCCGGGATGATGAGACGGTGTCAGAGTGTCGACTCAGGTAGCATCCCACACGTCCTATCTTCCAAGGGATGAGAGTCATTCCGTCTGGTTTCTTGTCATCATCATGTGAAATGTTGTTGGGCTCCAAGTTTGCCGGAACATTGCTGGTGGCAAGCGACTGACGGATAATGTCGTTTAGTGAGGAATGCCTGGAGAGACGGCCGGCATTTGTTAGATAGGAGAGCCCATGGTGCCCCAAGGCGCTAACGGCGGTGCCACAGAGACATTTGTGTGAGATACAAACCTCAGCACCAAGACGGAGCCCACGGTGACTCTGAGGGTTTCTGCGTCCAGCGGGGAAAACATGTTATTTTTCATGGATCTGTGGAAAATATTTTTATATACACCTTAGGTAAAAATAATTCCAGGCACCTAAAATTAACTCTTTATCCGATAAAACTGCAGTCTTTTTACCTCACGCGACTTCCTAATCTTAGCGTGTAATTCCCGATTGCGTCCACAGCTGTCGATCTGGAGCTCGGGGTACGCTTGGACCATGATTTAGGATTCTGGTAATTGTAATGAATGCCGCCTGACTTTCGGAATCAGACAAACTGAATCATGGTGATTACACGTTTCAGAAACTATCCGAAACGTGCAGGTTTCCTCTCGATGTTTTCCCTCACCGCTGAGCTAATGGAAGAATTCCATCTCACGCGAATTATATTATCAAAATTCTGTCAATATTATTAAAAATCTCATCATCATCGTCAGCCCATTTAAGTCCCCACTGCTGGGGCACGGGCCTCCCTCAATTGCCATACTCACCACGCTTGGCAGACGGGTTGGCGAGGGTTTTGATATAGATGCAGAGTTTTCCTTCTCTGGGTGCTGATGATCATGCCAGCAGCTTGACCTTAGTCGCCTTTTACGACACCTCGGTAAGAGTGAGGGTGGCCTATTCTACTCTGCCGGGGACCACACGGCTCCGGTAAGAGTGAGGGTGGCCTATTCTACTCTGCCGGGGATGCCGGGGGGGATTAAAAATCTATGTATGGTAATATTACCATACATAGATTATCAGAACTGTAACTTTAATTAGTATGTAGACTGCGATTGTATTAATATGTATCATTTGTCTGTACTAAATAAATAAATAGTTCAAAGAGAGTTTTCACATTCAACTCATGAAATTTAATAGTTTAGTAGCGTATGTAGGTTTTTTTTTAGATTATACGAGTAATTTAGCAAAGAAATGCGGTTTAAGTAAACCATTTGTAAGGTTACTCACTCATATGCCTCACACCATATGGCTAGACTGTAACCAGTGTCTCGGATACCGAAACTATAAAATATAGTGGCAATCAATTAACGATAACTAAGTTACAACTGTGTTTACTCAGCCAACAAAATGGCGTTAGGTGAACCGAAGACAAGCACGAGACGTAGCGTCGCGCGCCGGAAGCAGCTGTGTCGTTCGCGTGCTGTTTGCCAATTTATCACTAAGCTGATTATATATAGGCCCGTCTGTGACGTGCTTTATGACCCTGTTTGCTCTCCTATTGTTTCACACTCCCTTATTTACAAGCTTTTAAATCGAAGACAGTTGCGATTTCAGACTTTTTAGGTGATCTTCCTTGATTCTTCGTTACTATTGACTCGTGTCACACCTCACACCTCAACTTTTTCTAGGGATTTTGCCAAAATTACCGTTTTGGCTTTCTGAGTATAAATATATGTAGCTCAAAAATCATGTAACCGATTACAAAATATTTTTCACCATTAGAAACATTATCCTTTACAAATACAATTTTAAAAACCCAGAGAAGGAAAACTCTGCATTTATATCAAAACCCTCGCCAACCCGTCTGCCAAGCTTGGTGAGTATGGCAATCACCCCTCATGTGATTGAGGGAGGCCTCAGCAGTGGGGACTTAAATGGGCTGATGATGATGATGAATACAATTTTTAGTTACTTGGGGAAAACTTCTTATTCCTATGGGAAAACATCAATCCTGCCAGGTAGGTCACGCTGTTAAGCTGTAAGTTTAAAACCCTAAAAATTAAATAAAAAAAATAAAAAAGTTGATTGTTGTTATATCGTTAGTGAGGTAGTGTAAAGTTAACTGAAATTATGACCAAATCCAGCAAAGAATATCAGATTTCAAAACGCGGAGCAAGAAACTGCGACGTTTGTAGCGTTCCATACAAGTTTATGCCGTGTGGTCCCTGGCAGAGTAGAATAGGCCACCCTCACTCTTACCGAGGTGTCGTAAAAGGCGACTAAGGTAAAGCTGCTGGCATGATCATCAGCACCCAGAGACGGAAAACTCTGCATTTATATCAAAACCCTCGCCAACCCGTCTGCCAAGCGTGGTGAGTATGGCAATTACCCCTCATGTGATTGAGGGAGGCCCGTGCCCCAGCAGTGGGGACTTAAATGGGCTGATGATGATGATGATGATGATACAAGTTTTCAGAAATTTGTATAAAACACTTTTTTTGTGGCCGAT
Organism: Marasmia exigua; assembly: GCA_019059595.1. Taxonomy (NCBI): domain Eukaryota; kingdom Metazoa; phylum Arthropoda; class Insecta; order Lepidoptera; family Crambidae; genus Marasmia; species Marasmia exigua. The sequence continues at coordinate 20,328,407 of CM032465.1, read as the reverse complement.
TCTTGCTGCTCGTTATGAAATTGGTTATTATTTGCTGGATTTGGTCATAAACTCAGTTAAAACATTACACTATGTCGCTAGAGAGATTGCAATAATTAGCATTTTTATTTATTTTTTAGGGCCAGCGTGGCCCACCTGGAATTATTGGTGTTTTCCCGTAGGAATTAGACGTTGTCCCGAGGTAACTAGAAATATTATTATTAAATGATAATCTGTCATTGTAATAGTGAAAAAATTTTTAAATCGGTTTCGAAGTTTTTGAGTTATACTCAGAATGTCAAAACGGTCATTTTTGCAATATCCCCAGACAAAGTTGAGGTGTGTATTCTTCGTGACATGGACCCACCACTGCCCATTTCCAGCACATCATTATACAGTCATATTGTTTTATCCCTTATTTACACTCCTTTAAACAGAAGATAGTCGCGATTTTTGACTTTCGAGGTGATTTTTCTTGATTTTTCGTTACTAACACATGATCTTTTTTGTAACTGCGGAACGACAGCGAGCGATATGGATTAGCATGGATCCACCACTGCCCATTTCCAGCACATCATTATACAGTCATATTGTTTTATCCCTTATTTACACTCCTTTAAACAGAAGATAGTCGCGATTTTTGACTTTCGAGGTGATATTTCTTGATTCCTCGTTACTAAGACATGATATTTTTTGTAACGGCGGAACGACAGCGAGCGATATGGATTAGCATGGATCCACCACTGCCCGTTTCCTGCACATCATTATACAGTCATATTGTTGTATCCCTTATTTACACTCCTTTAAACAGAAGATAGTCGCGATTTTTGACTTTCGAGGTGATATTTCTTGATTTCTCGTTACTAAGACATGATATTTTTGTAACTGCGGAACGACAGCAAGCGATATGGATTAGCATGGACCCACCACTGCCCGTTTCCAGCACATCATTATACAGTCATATTGTTTTATCCCTTATTTACACTCCTTTAAACAGAAGATAGTCGCGATTTTTGACCTTCGAGGTGATTTTTCTTGATTCCTCGTTACTAAGACATAATATTTTTTGTAACGGCGGAACGACAGCGAGCGATATGGATTAGCATGGACCCACCACTGCCCGTTTCCTGCACATCATTATACAGTCATATTGTTGTATGCATAGCTGCCGCTCTCGTATGCTCACTTGGCCGCCGCCGGTTTCATACCTGCAATCTTATGTAGGTAGTATCAAAAATCTAGCGCTTATTTATTGTTATTTTTCTGGTACGGCGGTTTTTAACATTGTACTTACTGAATCCTAATCGTTTAATATACAAACGTTTGATTATGCAACCTGGAATAGTACTTTCTACCTCAGTTTTATTCTATTACTATTATAAGGTCTTTCATTCCAAGAGTAATTGCTTAAAATAAACTAAAGAATTCAGTTGTTTTTAAAATAAACTTTTTAGTTTTGTAAATCTAAGGTGCCACACGGCGGGCTGGCGTTCAGGTGGCACCAACACTAAGTCCAGCCAAAATTATAGGTAGATGCCAGACATCGAATGGCTGCACATTTACATACTCGTACAAAGTTTAGGTCTCAAAACGTTTCTTAGAAGCAACTCTAGATCTAACTTAGTGGATGAAAACGCGCACCCCCTTAACAGGGGTTGTAGTTGCGAATCCATGCACGATCCATCCATGCGTAGATTTTTCAAAAAACTAAAAGTAATTGGAGGTGCATTTAGTCAATTTTCATAAAATATAATCTAGCTTTCGTTGGTTAACCAATAAAATTAAAATACAAAAAAAGTGACCAACTTTTTTTGTATGCTATAGGCTGTTACCTACATATTTCTCTGAGTGTGTAAGCATCGTCAGTATAAATGAAACGAGTTTGGACGGTGTTTAATCGGTTAAAGCCTGTCTCCACGTCGTAGTGAGTGACGACAGCGACTCCAAAAAAGAAGCTTTAAGCTAACATACTACCACCATTTTCTCATCTCCTGTCGGTTGCAACGCTAACGCAACGCTAACGCTGTTATTAAATCTATGGTTGCAACCAAAGTAGTTGTTTTGGAGCCCAGGATACGTTACATATTACCGGCTTATTCTCGCTGTCTACCCCTTCTAGGTACAAAGAAGAGATGGATAGCGGATTTTTTTTAAACATCTGTGTCACTGTTCACACTGGGCGGACTAGCAGGGGTGGGTAACGGGAATAGGCACATATAATAGTATGGGCTTATTAAATAAGTTAATAAATACATAGAAAAAAAAAATTACAAACTGCGCATAAGCAGTAGGGCTGACAGCAGCAGCGGGCCCCAGAGCAGGGTAGGCTAAGGTCAACGCCCTGTGATGGCGGGTGCACCTACGATAAAAAAAGACACATATTTCTCAGACAAAAATAAAGACATGAATCCACCATCATTAGTGACGACTGAATATAATGATAATAGTAAGAAACAATAGCGTGCAATGCATGCATATACAGTCAGGAGCATATTGTGCAGTTACAACAGAAGCGCGATATTAATTTTTATGTCATACTGCTAAAGATTGAGAGTATTTCAGAAGAAGGCGCCAGCTGTACTTGGGGCATTATATGTGCTAATACTACCCTCCACAAGAAAAAAAAAAAGTTAATTTACAAACACATAATTATGACTCCTCTGTTGCTTCTCATGGGCGGCGGGTATCTCTTAATATCAGCTGATTCGTCTGCTCGTCTATCAATTAGAAAAAACTATAAAAATAATAGGAAACTTAGTTTTGCAAACAATTGACATCCTTATCTACACATATTATTTGCCATAGTGTAGGGTCAATTATCATTTAACCAGGCAATGAATCATATGTGACAACTAGATTTTGAACTTTGTGCAGTTGAGTTAAAGTTGAAACCCAATGATATAAATGATGTCTAGTTGCCTGGTAGGATAGAGTAGAGTTATATAGGTACGGTCAGCATCAAAAGTAGCTTAACAGTTTAGTACCATGTCAAAGTAACCGTTCTGCCTATTATAGTCAGTTTCTAAGGGGCACGTACAAAATGTTACTTCGAAATACTTTACAAGGACAATGTCACATTCATGTTACAGTGTAATATTACGAGTATGTAAGTAGAAGTCTATGTACACACAAATTCGTGTTTGAATTTTATCGTGTTTTAACTAGTAAAGTCACTTAGAGTGAAAAAAAACTAAATAAAAATGTCAAATGCAAGTCGACCTTAGCATATTCTAGTATCCTAAGAAAGTAAACTTAACGAGCGCTGCGCTCGAGTATTTTTATGGAATTACGTACATTAGACATAAACATAAATTCCACAAATGTAAACAGGGGCACAAAGGCGCGCCGCAAATTGTGTTTTCGGCGGCGGCCGGAGCAGGTGGCGGCTAGCCTAAGCCCAGGCTGCTACGGCAAATCCGCGGCCGACTCTAAATTTAGAGACGTATATTCTGCATGAGACACCGATTACTTTTATATCGGTTTCTTTCTTACAACAAAATTTAACCACGTCTACTACCAACTAATCTGAACAACATCTGTTAGAACTTTTGTGAATTCTCATAAAAATTTTAACTTTTCATTGAAAATCGGTCACGTGATTGTTTATTATAAGTAGAAAGGCGAAAAATTTTTCAACGAACTGCCAAAAGTTGTAGAACAAACTCATATTTTGTTCAGAATGTCCGGTAGACATTTTTTATCGTTACATCCTGTGTTTGAAGTTTTTCAAAATAGAAGTGTAAAGGTTTTTAAAGGGTAAGCTACACCTATGCATGTAAGAAAAAAAATTTGAAACATAATGATAAACTCTGTTAATCCAATTATTTTCATACATCCCTAAGTCCAGGCGGCTACGGTAAATCCGCGGGCGACTTTAATTTAACTTTCCTCCACTGAATATTGTCTCTAGCCGCACTAAAATTTGAAATATGATTTTGGACTAACCTATGCACTTCATTAAAACAATATACCTACTTGGCTTTGCTTTGTAGGAAACGCACAAGGTGGTTTATTAATATTTCTTGGCTTCTACTTACTAAGACGGGTTTGTATGGTAGATAGATTTATAGGAAAGAACGTGGGTTCTTTGAATGAATATTAACCAGACATGGACAAACATTCGTGTGATGAGCAGTTGTGTTTATTCAATGTCAGTCTGTGTATATTTATGTAATTTGTAGCTCCTCTGTTGTATATATCTGTAAGTATCACAAGTGCTTAAGGTACTTACAAAATCAGTTCAATGTATGAGATGTTGCATACAACACATTGACCTGACTTCGTAAGTAAGTAAGTTCATATATTTACGAAGCTTAGCATTAAATAATATTAAACATCATCATCATCAGCCCATTTAAGTCCCCACTGTTGGGGCACGGGCCTCCCTCAATCACATGAGGGGTAATGGCAGACGGGTTGGCGAGGGTTTAGATATAAATGCAGAGTTTTCCTTCTCTGAGTGCTGATGATCATGCCAGCGGCTTTACCTTAGTCGCCTTTTACGACACCTCGGTAAGAGTGAGGGTGGCCTATTCTACTCTGCCGGGGACCACACGGCATATTAAACATACAACATAATTAATAATTAACCTCTGATGAGCAGCAAGTCACGTTTTATGTAATCTGAAATTATAAAAAAAAATCAGTATCATTATAATTTGATCTACTCCTAAACTATTGCTTTTGGTGACAAATGCCGATGGAAAGATGCCGGTATATTGTTCTTACGGGTGTCACAATCAAGGAGGGTACCACAAGTATATCAATATTTATGAATCAGAAAATCAACAAACTTAAGTGTTCACCACATAAATGTTTATCTAGAATGGAAATCGGACTTACAGAGCTTAGAGCGTGAAGCAGGGTCTGTATCAAAAGCATCCAAACTAGTCTTTAAATTAAATGACAAATAAAATAATATGTATTTGGATCCGCCGTTAAAGATACCCGGAGAGCTCAAATGCAATAGCTTGGAATTTGCATAGGTGGGGGTTCGCTTGCGCCCGTATGGCGTACGAGCAGAATACGTAACGCGACTGCATCAGCTTACATGCTCCAACACGACTATCACATCACAAATTCTTATTTTCTAAAACGTAAAGTTCAAAATCGAACGAGAGGCTTACAACTGACCGTATTATACGAAAACGCTGTTTCATAAGCTACAAACCATATTTCTTTGTGCTACTGTTATCTCGAATAAAATAAGGATGGTAACTCAAATAAGTGAATTATTTTAATATATTTAACATGTTAGGTATTTTAATTACTGTGAGTTTTATGAAATATACTCAACAACAATTAAATGAACTCGTTGACTAGTGGCTAAGGAGTTGTGCTCAAGCGCAGCGGTTCCGGCTTCAATTCTCGGTCGGATCAATTAAGGTGACGGGTAGGGCACACTAGCGACGCCAATCGATTATAATTTTTAGTTACTAAACCGGATCGGCAAACACTTATACTATTTATTAAATAACCATGCACAAATGTTGGGTCCGTTTTTGTACGCGAAAAGTTGATTCAAACCAAAAGTGGCCGCTTTTGGCGTGAATTTATTTTTCGTGTACGCGTTGGAACCAACATTTGTGGATGGTTATTTTATAAATAGTATAAGTGTTTGCGAGAGGTTGTAATCCCGAAATTGTTTAAAATAGATCCGGTTTAGTAGCTAAAATTTAACATCGATTGGCGTCGCTAGTGTGCCCTACCCGTCACCTTAACAAAACTGGCTTGGGTGTGCTAGACAATGCTATTTACGTTATTTAATATCTTCTCATTTTTAAAGCCCATAAAGATGGATATTCTGTTTCAATTAAATATACTAAACTACAATTAAACGAACTCGATGACTAGTGGCTAAGGAGGTTTTATCATCAGCCCATTTAAGTCCCCACTGCTGGGGCACGGGCCTCCCTCAATCACATGAGGGGTAATTGCCATACTCACCACGCTTGGCAGACGGGTTGGCGAGGGTTTTGAAATGCTGAGTTTTCCTTATCTGGGTGCTGATGATCATGCCAGCAGCTTTACCTTAGTCGCCTTTTACGACACCTCGGTAAGAGTGAGGGTGGCCTATTCTACTCTGCCGGGGACCACACGGCTTGCACACAAGGAGGTGTGCTTAAGCGCAACGGTTCCGGCTTAAATTCTTGGTCGGATTAATTTAAAAAACTGGCTTGGGTGTGCAAGACAACGCTATTTACGTTATTTAAAATCTTCTCATTTTCATAGTCCTTAAAAATGGATATTTTGGAACACCTGATAGTCACCGGCAAGGTGGATAAAAAGTGACCCAGAGGTCGTATCCCTATCAGATGGTCATCAGAACAATCGTACGAATATCGCAAAGGGTTTCTTGTCGAGAACACTTTAAATCCTTATCTATACTGACTGTGCCTGCACTATATATTCTTGTAGTTATAAGTAAAGTGTATTCATGAGTACGAAACTGACCAAGGTAGAAAATTTAGGGTTAGTACACGTCGAATGGACTTTAAACACCTCTTCGTCCCTAAACAGCGCCAGATACCAGTCTATACATCTATTTAATAAATTACCAGTGGAATTAAAACGTGTTATCTACAAGCTACATGTCTTCAAGAAAAAACTGAAGGCCCTTCTTACTTCTTACTTCTTGACGACCCGTTCGGAACAGTGGGTTCGATCCCCGCACAGTACAATCATTTGTGTGCATGAACATGTCTGTTTTTATTGGTCTGGGTGTTTCTATGTATTATACGTATGTATTTACAAAAGAAAAGTATTATATGTATATATTTCTAATCCCACTGTTGGTTCTGATATCTGTAACACAGGTGCTTGAGCTACCTATCTCGGTGATGTTGTGAAATATTTATTATTTATTTATTTATATTTACTGGAAAAAAGTCCTTACTCTATTAACGAATTTTTAAATGTGACATAATTCAATATGTAATCTCTATAGATTTAATTATTATTGTTTATCTAATTTGAATATTATTTTATGAATGAATTTTATGGTTACATTATCTACTTTTATTGCTTATATTTTAGTTGTGACTTAGTTAAGATTTTTTTTTAAATCTTGCATTATATCTGTTATGTATTTCTAACACAATGTATATTCATCATCATCATCATCATTTCAGCCAATAGACGTCCTCTGCTGGACATAGGCCTCCCCCAATATTCTCCAACCAGATCAGTCCTATGCCTCCCGCATCCAATGGATTCCCGCGATCTTCACCAGATCGTCGGTCCACCTTGTAGGAGGCCTGCCACGGCTGCGACTAGGAAGTCGCAGCCATGGCAGGCCTCCTACAAGGTGGATACGTACAGGATGTACGTGGCCTCCACTCGAGGAGCCTTCCGCCCCAACGTAGCCCAAAGGATTGCATCCCTCAAGCGGCAATGGGCAGAGCGAGGAGAATAGATGGCAATGTATATTGTTAAAGAATAATTAAATGAAATGAAATGGTCAGACCGAATACGTTCGACGCTGGACGACCAGGCTGCATGATGCCTTCCACGTTGCAAAAGACAGACATAAATGGAGGACTATCATAAAGAGCAAATTGACCGCCCACGGAAGGAATCACGACCCTCAGTAATTAGGGAAACGGCTTGAGGAGGAGGACTACCTTCTCATATTATAGGAATGAATGAATGAATGAATATACTTTTATTGCACTCAAAGTACAGTATGAAAACTTAATACTAGGTATTCAGTATATGTACAACGAAGGCGGCCTTATTACTATGAGAAATCTCTTCCAGGCAACCTTTGGGTAAAGGACACTTGATGGAGGTGTAGTGCAGTGCAATATTAATATTTATTTACTTACATAGAAAGAAAGTGTATGACATTAGGTTAAGTATGACTGCCTCGGAGGCGTAGTGATTAGCGGGTCGCATTCTAAAGCGACGGCTGCGCAAGAGGTCCCGGGTTCGATCCCCGGGTCGGGCCAAAAATGTGAACCTAAGTTTTGCGTCCAATCCCTCTCTGGTCGTGTCACGCTGGTGTCCCACCGGAATATAAGGGTGAGGGAATAGAGAGTGCACTTATGTTTGCGCACACACTTGAGCACTATAATATATTCTGCGTATGTGGCTGATCGTTGAGATTGGCCGCCATAGCCGTAAGCGGTTGGAGGATATTATTATTATTATTATTCGGTAGAGTAATGTGATCTCTGGCAATCCTTAAGTGCAAAAAGCCAAATAAAATAACTATTTATTTATTATACCAGGATTCGGTAACCTTGATTTTTATGGGAACAAAATTATTAGGTACTCCAACAGTTTCGAATTTTAATAACTTACCTATTTGCAATACTGATTGAACCGTCAAACTGAATTTACTTATTTGCAGGCACGAGTTGCTCTGGCCCAATCAAAACCAAATTACAGTTAACTTAATTGGTATAATAAGGCTTATGAAGGAGCCAGATTATGGATTGTTTCAATTTATATCAGTACATAGGATGAGTAGATAGGTGCTCTTTATTGCACAACATAATTGACCGTGGAAGAGACACGCTTCGGCATGAATGGGCCGCCTCGACCGGAGTGATACCACGGCCTCACAGGTGATCCGTCTGCTCGTCTACCACCAGTCACATAAAAAAACAAAAAACGTTCAGTGTACAAATAAGACTTGCTTATCACTGGGAGCAATCTCTACCAGATAACCTTTAGTTAAATAATATTAAATTGAACAGGCGAGCGATTCTTTAATTCTTATGATTACTAATGGCCCCCTGCAAACTACGTTAAACCCTATTTTTTTCCCGGCGTTTTTCCAATATTTTAAAGCCAATTTAATTCGGTTCTGTCTTTCTAGGGTTAAGTGGTACTTCCTGTTACTCTTATATTAGAATTTAATATTTTTAGCTCGAATCTAAAGTCGCTGTGGCTTTGCCTTCATACCGTAAAGGGTTCTATGGATGCTAGAACTCAGGGGGGTGCACAAAGATTTCAGTCACGGTATGCACATATCCGCTCTTGGTCTCCACTCGAGGACTCACCTAGTCCACCGACTTATGCCCATCCTCGCAATGTGTCCCGCCCATGTCCAGATTTTCCTCGCTATGGCAGACATGACGTCTTTTACATTGGTTTTACGTCACAACGTGTAAGGGCGCGGCAGACCACCACAGCGTTGGGTGGACGACATCCGACTATACTGAGGTCGAGATTGGATGAGTAAGGTACGCAATCGTCGGGAGTGGAAGAAGAGCGAAGAGGCCTACATCCAATAGTGGATAAACAATGGGCCACCATGATGATAATGATGATGCACATATAATTTAAAAAACAAACGTGTTTCGAGGGTTCAAGTACTTAAGTGGCTACCACTGACTTCCGCACGCTTCACTTCAATTCGTATGACGTTATAACGTCGTATGTGGTATGATGATTGTTTGCAACCACAATGAATATTTTAGTATGTAATTTATGATGATGATGATAACAAAACAAGTCACTTAAGTTTTAAGTATCGAGTCGGCTTAGAAAAAGCCATGACGTTTTATTTTAAAACACAGCATAATATATAAATGTAGATGTTAAGTTTGTATTCTTTACGCAATTTAATAGCCTATAGGTAATTCAAAATAAATACCTAATCTCGGACATTACGCATCATATTTCTTTTTCTATAACAGAACTCAAAGGTACATTTTCTATTTTTAAAAGTCATTAATCCCCTAAAACCGAAACTAAATCCAAAATTATTTAAGAAAAACACTTTTCTTCACGCGGTGGCCGAGATCTTGTGTTAGAAAAGAAAACCGTAAATTTGATTTTCATTATAACTATTGTTGTATGCTTTATCATATTATATTTTATATGTGTTTGTATTCGCAGGGTAAGTAATAGTTGCGCATCATACCAGAAATCAGTTGCAAATTAGTCAGTGTACCCATGTTAAAATAATATTTTTATCATAAAGTATGTAACGCAAAAATTCAGGAGTTCACTATAACGTTTATAATAGCCTTATCTATAGGAATTCGGGATAAAAAGCAGATGTTACTAAATCGACGTTTTTAAAACACCGTGGGTCGCTGCGCCAAAGGTCGTTCTTATAAGTTTTCTTAATAGTTCATTGCAACGTCCATACTTAATCCGGTCAAGTATTTCTGATCTTTACTAAAGTTAAAGCTTAACCCTTTCAAGTCAAAATAATAAAATAATTGGAGCGTAAAAATAAAGTGGAGTCGCTGACGGCGATGGGTGATATGCCCGACATATCTGAGTGCTGAAAAAGCTGAAGTACCCACGATTAAAATTATTCGCGCCAGTGCAACGGCGCTTTTGTGATGCGGGCTCGGTGCACACTTGCACACGCCACGCAAAGAACGCCCAATGCACCGTGAAATTGCCTATTTTCCACGTGATTTTATTTATTTCAAAACATCGATGACATTCCAATTTGTTTTCTAAAAGGCAGCGCTAATGTAGAAAGTTCAGGCGCAACCGAAATTGATTCTTCGATTTGATACTGCCTTTTATTTATAACAGCATGTTATCAAATCAGTAAACAGTTACATCAATCGTTTTAAAGTAGTATTCTACTTGTAATATTTTTTCTTTACTAAGGAAACAAACAGCTAACAATATGACTTAATATGATATAACAATATGCCTTAAGAAAGGACATCCTCTTTTTTGGCCCAAGTGCCGGCCAGAAAAAACTTAGCTGTATTCTGTAGGACTTGCCCCGCTGAGTATTTATTACTATGGCATCAAAGGTGTAGGGTCATTATCCTTGGTCTTATTTGAGTCTAAAATTAACCAATCCTCATACATTTTCATGAGAATTATCTAACTGAAAATGTTTTTTTCGGTATGTCAAATTTTACCATTTGAACATCAGGGGGACAGGTCCTAATACGAGTAAAATACAGCAAAAATTTTTATGGCCAGCACTTCCAAATTTGGACCAAAAATATATGAAAATCTGAGGATCTCCTTTGACTAACTCACTAGCCTTATTTGTTTCCAATACTGGCTTATACATTTATAATGTTGAAGTAGAAACTTATATATGTGTATACGGAATATAAAAGAAAAACATTATCGTGATTTGCTAGCAAAATATTCAATAATGTTAAATTTTATTATGAAAGTTTTAAAGAAATTTTGCACTCTTCCTCCATCAAAAATGACTGAAGTGAATTCATATATACCAATTTACATTTTTTTAAATAGCGGACATAATAAGAGCTTACAGGGACTTAAGTATTTTCCGATACCGCTTGTCTAATTTAACCTTTTAAAGATCCCCTAAACCTATTTAAAACGGCGTCCAGTGCGCCTTCTACCACTGCATCCTGTTTAAATTACCTCAGCTGTCGGGTATTAGTCGTTATGCTATCAGTCCAGGGTCTTGTTTTCCTCGTACGCGATTCAACAGATATATCATTTGCCTCACTCAAAACGGAAACTGATTCATTTCCGATGCATGGTTGAAGCTCTTTGTGGAGTTCGCCGGCAGCGAATTGGTCACGTTTTCAACATTTTGATTGCAACATCTATACCTTTGAAGTGTTGCCGATTAATGAAGCTACATGTCAATTTAATTTCGATTTTTTTCTTAAACTTTGATCTCCAAAGTAACCCCCAGTGATCCATGGGAGAATCGGCGGGGGTCGACCGAAACCAACGGTAGTTTTGAATGTGTTCTACGAGAAAAAAAGTTTGGGAATCTCTGAATGCTCAGTTTGTGAGGGATATTCGATGCGAGTGCTGTGGAACGGCTCATAGTCTGGGGTTAAATGTATGGAACAGACGCTGACGTGCCTGTCTCGGGCTAGCACTCTCCTGCTCCGCGTAGGAATCGCGTCTGCAGAATGCAACAATGCATAAAAATTCAATCTTACGTTTGTTTCCATATACACGTTTTATGCACCGTCATGTTTCAAGACTTCCAGGTAAGTTAAGGTATGCCATTTCGGTTTTACCCAAAAAGATTTTTCCTTCTGATTTCGAGATAAAAGATGTATCTTATAGTCGTTTCTACTGGGAGTTGGATACTGCTCGTATTGTGATTTTTAGTTATGTCTATGTTTGGGGAATGTTCTTTAAGATTTTTAATGGTCATTCATTGGCTTTACTTTTACAAAACATAACGACAGTCACATAATATGAAATGTAAAAGATCAATACATCATCATTATGACGACCCGTTTTGAACAGTGGTCCAAGGGTTGCGGGTTCCATCCCCGCACAGTACAAACACTTGTGTGCGTGAACATGTCTGTTTGTATTGGTCTGGGTGTTTCTATGTATTTTACGTATGTATTTACAAAAGAAAAATATTATACGTATATAGTTGTAATCCCACTGTTGGTTCTGATATCTGTACCACAGGTGCTTGAGCTACCTATCTCGGAGTCAGATCAATGTATCAGTATGTGATGTTGTGAAATATTTATTTATTATTTATTAGTAATATCCATATTGGGGTATGGTAAGATTTTTAATGTTCATTCCTTGGAGTTACTTTTACAGAAGATTACGACAGGCACATAATATGAAATATGAAAAATCATTACATAGTTACTTTTTTATTTTTTATATTATATGACTAAAAATGTTAGACATACCAACTTTGAGTTGAAGTCTCGCATCACGTTCATAAAAACGACACAGGTAATGCTGTCCATTTTAATCCTCCTGAAAGAACATAAGGTCTCAAGGCCCTGAAGTTCAGTAATTCATACATTGTCCCCTGCGCCTCAGGTGTTGTGCGCGCCGCTAAAGTTGCCGTAAGCCGCGCCGAGCTGTATCTACTTACCGCCGAGCGACCTGAACTCTAATAACATCCTTGTACTTGGGCCTTTGGATGCTTAAGTGTTAATTACGACTACTGTTGGGAGCGTTAAGGCTTATAGTTTTACTAATGTACTGATCATTGATTAAGGTGCCACCACGAAGTAACTAGCGCCGCCTAGAAATAAAGTCATCATCATCATTTCACCCAATAGACGTCCACTGCTGGACATAGGCATCCCCCAATGTTCTCCACACAGATCGGTCCTGTGCCTCCCGCATCCAATGGATTCCCGCGATCTTCACCAGATCGTCGGTCCACCTTGTAGGAGGCCTGCCACGGCTGCGACTTCCTGTACGTGGCCTCCATTCGAGGACCTTTCCTCCCCAACGGCCGTCTGTTCTTCTCGCTATGTGCCCTGCCCATTGCCACTTGAGGCATGTAATCCTTTGGGCTACGTCTGTGACCTTAGTTCTCCTACGGATCTCATCATTTCTGATACGATCACGCAGGGAGACCCCGAGCATAGCCCTCTCCATTGTTCTCTGGGTGACTTTGAGCCTCCTTAATCGGCAGAAATAAAGTACTAGAAATTAATACTTTAAGGAAAGGATTTACAATTTTATGAGACGAACTTATGTACGTACTCAACGATAAAATTCGAAAGAGATCCAGGGTAGTAGACGTCGGCACGCGAGTGTGTGAGCTAAGATGGAGATGGGCAGGACCCCTGGCAAAGTGTAAAGATGGTGGACTATAAAACTTACCGAATGGAAGCCAAGAATGGGGCGCACCAGCCCAATTGTCCGAGGTTATTGTAACGGCAGTGGGGAAACAATGCATAATGTTGGCGTGATAAAGAAGAGGCCTATACTCAGCAGTGGGTGGATGTGGACTGATATGATGATGATGATAACTCTTCTTTAAGTATTCATTGAACTACATTTTTAAAAAATGTTTTTAATCGCTACAGTCAATATAAATCGAGTGGCCGCACAAGTGTAGTCGCGGTGTCACCTTAAAAAAAAATAATAAGTAGGTACAGTAGTAATTGTGCCTACTTTACGAGTAAAAAAAAAGTATAGAATTATAAATTATAGGTTTCAGTTCATATTTGCGATTGATATTTGTATATCGATTGCCCCTATATGATGGAAATGTAATTATGTATAGTATAAAATTAATTACTTTTTATAAACCTTAGTACCTACCTACGTGGCAATTCGTTTTACAAGTTTATAAGTGTCATGTCTACTAATTATTTTTAATTGTTACAGTGGAAGAGTGGAACTTTAAACTATAAATGAAAGTAATACGGTGGTATTATGTTGAAAGTAGTTCGAACAGTTGTTAATGATTTTATATATAATAATAATAATTCTCACAACATCTCATACGTTGACCTGGTTCCGTACTAAGTAGCTTAAGCACTTGTGTTACAGATATCAGACAACAGAGGAACACAAATATATACTTAAATACATATATTACACCCAGACACCGAGCAAACACAAGTGTTCATCGCACGAATGTTTGTCCAGGGTGGGGATCGAACCCACGACCTTTGGCGTAAGAGGCAGGGTCACTACCAATTGCGCCATCCGGTCAGTCAATTTTAACCTCAATTCATTTCTACCTATGTATCCCCATCAGCATCCATTCAAGGCCTTCTCGTTTCTAATTGAATCGCTAACATTATTGTAAGGAGTTAGATAATTCCTAGATAACCCATGCCTAGTTCAGTTGCTCAGGTGTCGTGTTCGCCCCAGTAAAGTTGCTTTAAGCCGAAATGAGTTATATGTAGGTATCTAATGCTTTGTCTGTTCAATATACCGTACTATCCACGTAAGCTTCGCTGGTCATTGTGTTCCTATATTCGAATAATGTCTAATGGAATTTCGAACAATTCTAGGTCTATATATACTGGTAAGTAATACGGTCACCGTAAATTGTTCTTGCTATTAAATTGATTTGAATTTCTGATTCGCTATTGGTTGGTGTATGATTTTAATAGTACATTAGAATGATGATGATTGCAATTATCTTGATAAATCCTGAATCGTGGTGTGAGATTATTGCTAAATATTTAGAAACGGGATTAAGCGATAGGCGAGAGAGATTAAAGATAATCCAAATCAGTTGGCCTGCATTGAAACTCTAAAGGGCTCAAACTGAATCTGAAGCAAGAGCTATTATAAGCTTTTGTTACACTGCGGTTAAGGCATGGGTGACGTAATGCGGCGAATAATATCTACTTAGGAATAGTTTTTAGAAAAAACAGTTTCCACCTTATTACAAACTCCAATCTAAAGTTATAAAGTACTAAAGCTCATGTCATCCCGTTCCAACACGCCATCTTAAAAAACCGCCTTCAAAAACCACGAACTAAAATGTGTAAAATAATATTTTTAACACTTCATACACTTCAGATTCTTCATTCTATAACAGACACTTCATTTTATAACAGACACTCGAAAAAAGGTGTTACTGAAGTCGGCGCCTAGTCCTGTTGTATAATTGAATGTTATAATACATTCGTATTTAGATATATTTTAGTTACTCATTTTTAGGCAGCCATTTTTTTGTTTTTTTTTTTTAAATGTGGGGACGCATTGCAAGCTTACAAATTTTAGTAAGTACATTTGTTTCATGATTTTCAATTAAGATCTATCATGCTGAATTTTATTCAAATAACTTCAAAAACGACAAAGTTTCATATTAACGAATCCCCGTTTAATGAAAATTGAAAATGTGTAAAATAATATTTTTAATACTTTATACACTTCAAATAATATTTTATAACAGTACCATCGAGAAAATAGATTACCGAAGTCGGCGCCCAATACTATCTTGTAATTTAATATAACCTTCAATTATTCCACAGAGATTAGGCGCCGACTAAACACTGCCGATTAAGTAAAATCTTTTCTCGAGTGTACTGTTATAAGATGTTATTTGAAGGGTATTTAAAGTGTTAAAAATATTATTTTAAATATCCTAATCATGGTACCATTCCGGGACTATCCACTTTCCTACTAAAAATTAATCATCTAAATCGGTTCATAAATGGCAAAGTAATCGGCGAACAAACATTAAAATATTCATATATGTATATATATATATATATATATATATATATATATATATATATATATATATATATATATATATATATATATATATATATATATATATATATATATATATATATATATATATATATATATATATGAATATTTTAATGTTTGTTCGCCGATTACTTTGCCATTTATGAACCGATATATATATATATATATATATATGTCAAAGGGACACTGTCCTCCTCGACATCATCATTCATGGTTACGGGTCTAGTGGGCGTCATCGGGTTATATGCGAGCACAAAACCAAACAATCAATGTTTCGTACACTTTTAATGAAATTCACCAAACATAGTTTAGATAATATTCACACTTAAAATTACTTAAATTCACACATAAACTAAAAAAATAACAATAATTAGATCAGTAAAACCGAGCAGCGGGTTCAAGGCACCATATGACTGTACCTATCACTAAACTGAGAATGATCCACCTCGACCAAGCAACACAACAACGATAATGCGCTTCAAAACTCCTTGCGCGGTATAAAACTAAAAATAGATGGCGCCTCGACCCCGCTCGAGGCGTATCCTCTGCTCTGATTGGTTATTGTTATTCGTTTGAATAGTTTAGCAATTATTAAATAATAATGACATCTTACGTTATAACAAAAAATGTCGTAAATCAATTTAATTAAATAAAGATTTTACAAAATATCCTAGGTACAGTAATCGCCAATTCCCGTTATGCAACCAACTATCAACTACACTCGTCACTTCCTCCGACACGGCCGTCCTGACATATCACACGTCCTCGTGTGATGTTGAAGGGTGGGCATCATCGTTATCTGAAAGGAGAAAAACAATGTTTTGGATAAGTTGCTTCGGCCACTCCTGACGGAGCAAAACATGTTCACAGCAGAATTTATTTATGGAATGTAAATAGATAGTCCCCACGTTATGAATTATTTTTTTTTATTTAGTTTTATTATTTTTATTATTTTTATCAATCTCTCAATCTAAGCCGCCCAAACATCTGCGAGATCAGATTTCTATGGAAAGCCACCTCGCTATTATAGGTACTATTTAATCAGCCACCTCGCTGTTGGCTTTTGATAGCCCCTTAATTAGTTATGTTTCAATAGCCCCTTAATTAGTTATGTTTACAACTTCCAAATGACCACCTCGCCTGCTAGACAACATACTATTACACTTATTAAGCCATTTATTTGGTTATCTTACATCCAGCTCAGCCACCACGCTGTTACAACTCAGCCACCACGCTACTTACCACGCTGTTACAACTCAGCCACCACGCTGTTACAACTCAGCCACCACGCTGTTACAACTCAGCCACCACGCTGTTACAACTCAGCCACAACGCTGTTCATTACAAGTTTCAAACTTTACATATACACACACATTCAAAATTGTGAACCAAAATTAAAAGCGATATAGGAAGGTATACGATCTTACCATCATTATCATCCGATAGACATGGATCCAGCTCTGTAGGTATATAGGATTGGGGGAGCGGACGTAAGCGATCTCTGGAGTATTTGTAAGTACGATTACAATTCAAACTCCTGAGTTGATACCTGTCACCGTCTAGTATTTGAATGACCTCATAAGGTCCTTTGTATTTGGGATCCAATTTTGTTTGATTCCGTTCATGATTTTCAATTAATACGAAATCTCCTACCGAAAATGAAGTAACTTTTGCTTTATTTTTATCGAAACGGGCTTTCTCGAGACGTGCATTGTTTTCCATTAACTTATTCGCTTGTTCTCTAAGCTCCTCCACATTTACCTCAATCTCGTGATCGTCAACAGTTAATAGATTCAACGGTCTAGCTACCCTACCTATGAGCAACTCTAGTGGGCTAGCTTTAGTTACTCTGTGAATTGTACTATTTATAGACAGTTGAATATCATCTAACGCATCTTGCCAAGACCTATTTGGACTAGTTTCTACAACAGTCAACATATTTTTGAGAGTGCTCATGATGCGCTCAACTTGGCCATTAGCACGACAAGAACCAGTTGCGATTAGGTGTAGGTGGATATTATGACTAACACAAAAGTCTTTAAACTCCTTGCTCGCAAAACATCTGCCCTGATCAGCTATTACACGAATAGGAGTACCGAAAAGTGATATGGATGCTTTAAGGACATTAATTGCACTGTCTGCATTGATTCTCAAGGTATGTCTTAACAATACGTATTTAGTAAACGCATCTACTACAACAAATACGTATTCTTTTTGATCATTTTTACCACTGAGTTTGCCTGTGGCGTCTATATGGATTGTATGCCAGGGAATACAAATTTTGGGTATGGGATGTAATTCTATTTGTTGTTTACCACTACTCGATTTAGCTACTTTGCAAGTTATACAGTTTTCTACAAACTTTCTAACATATTTTGACATATTGGGAAACCAATAATGTTGGTATGCCTTTTCGAGAGTTTTATCCCACCCCAAGTGGACAATAGACTCGTGGATATGATTTATGACAGACCAACGAAAAGCCCGAGGTACAACCGGTAACCAAATATTACGGTTATTTCTTTGAATTTTTCTGTAGAGTACATTGGATCGCATTTCATAAATTCTACAACTTTCTAAGTCAAGGTCATCGTTTTCAAGCTTACATATAATTTGACTATACTCAGGATCTCGTCGCTGTTCTGCTTGTAACCAGTTTGAAGATAACTCCGTTAAATTGACTCGTTTTTCCTCCACACAATTTACTTTACTCACGTCACGAGTATTGGTAGTGGCACTTGTCTCAGGAAGATGATTTCTCGAAAAAAAGTCAACATGGGCCATTTTCTTGCCTTCCCTGTACTGAATATCGAAATCAAATGCCTGAAGGAAGGCCCACCACCGGTGTACTCTAGGAGTCAAGTCTACTTTTGATCTGGAAGCTTTCAAAGAATTACAGTCAGTAACCACAGTGAAAGTTCTGCCGTACAAATAGTGTCGAAAATGTTTGACTGCATTAACAACTGCTAGCGTTTCCAGCTCATATGAGTGGTAGCGAGATTCTGTGTGAGTGGTGCGTCTACTATAGTACTCTACTGGGTGCAGTTTTGTTTCAGATCTTTGGAAAAGAATTGCACCATAGCCTTCACTACTGGCGTCAGTATGCAGCTCTATGGGCAATTCTGGGTCAAAAAGCATTAGAACCGGGGATGAGGTTAATACCGAGATCACATCCTGTCTGATATTTTCATATTCTGCAGTCCAAACTATTTTAGAATTGTTATTAGCTAACAGACGATACAGTGGGGCCATTTTAAGTGAAAAATTTGGAACGAATTGCCTGAAGTAGGATGCTAACCCTAAAAACTGTCTCAGCTGGGTGACATTTTGTGGTGGTGAGGAGTTAGTCAATGCAATAATTTTACGGGGATTAGGTCTGATTTCGCCCTCTGATATTTCGTACCCTAAAAACTGGACCTTTTTCTTTAAAAACGCACATTTCTTCAAATTGAATGAAAAACCAGCATCACTAAGGGTTTTTAATACTGTGTGCAATCTTTCTATACCTTGCTCTTCATTAATCGCGGGAATAATTAGATCATCCATATAAACGATCGCATACGAATGAGCTAGATCTCCTAGAGCCGTGTTAATAGCTCTCTGATACACCGATGGAGCGTTTCGCAGGCCAAACGGCATAGCGGTAAATTCATAATGAGCGTCTGGGGTGATAAATGCGGTTTTTTCTATCGAATTCGACTCTAAATTTATGGGAATTTGATAAAAACCACTGGCCATATCAAGACACGAATAAAAATGTGCGCCTGCCAACCTTTGAACTTGATCACATATTAAAGGTAAAGGATAGCGATCAGGAACAGTATTAGAGTTCAATTCCCTATAATCTATGCACATTCGATCTGTTCCATCGCGTTTTTTCACTAATAATATCGGACTGGAGAATGGAGATTTACTAGGTCTGATAACTCCAGCAGACAGAAGTTCATCACACTTATTACGAACTATTAACCGTTCCTCAGGACTTAAGTGATAAGGTCGACGTTGAACAGTTTTGCCTGGATCTACTAGTTTTATTTCTAATTCACCCGTGCTTACTCTATTTGTAGGCGTGCCTTCAACAAAGGAATCCTTAAAGCACGTAAGAAGGTTTATCAATTGTGGCTTAAAATCACCTGAAATGTCGGTATCTATGCTATCAAAATCAGGTAGTGCATTACTTACGTCGCAAACATTAACTAGAGAAGACTTTCCAACTATAGTAAGTTTGTCACTAGATATGTGTACAGATAACCCTAAGGCCAATAAGTCACGTCCAATCAGAATATCACTGCTCAGAAAATCATCAGGTATGATGTGAAATAAAATTTGTACGTCATGACCACATAGAATAACTTGAGATAAAATTTGTGAATCACACAAGACAGTAGATTTTCCTACACCGGTCAAAGTAACAATTGTGTGCTGTAAAGTACCAACAAGTTTACGAGAGACGCTCTCTTTGATTAACGAACAATCAGCACCGGAATCGAAACAAAATGAATACTGCTCACCAAATTGTGTGATTACTCCGGTGACAGGTTTCAAGCCGCATACGTCGACTCGTTTTACAATGCTGGATGTGGTAGAAGAATGTGCACTGCCACTTGCAACAGGCCATGTCTTCGAGCAACGTGATGCCAGATGACCTTCAACGCCGCACTTGTAGCAAGTTACAGGAGGCTTCGGTGTAGCCACAGCCGTGTTGGGGCGATCAGAAGTCGTAGTTGATTGCTGCTTGTCATGCGAGCGGCTGAAACATTCAAAAGATCTGTGACCAAGCTTTCCGCAAGCATAACATTTAGTAGAAGCAGAACTTAACCTAGCACGTTTGCTATCTTGCATATTGTTTGTACCGCACCTCGTCATTTCGTGATAATTGCGCTTACGATAAGAAAATGCCATAAGTTCACGTTGCATTTTACAGCGGGTAGTTATTTCTTCAGAAAAAATATTGCGTTGTAACCGGGGCTCGATTTGCCCCAGGTGTGCAAGTATTACAGATACTATCATTTCTTCCTTGCCTAAATTACCCCAGCGCGACATTAGTGATGTAAATAAACGGCTTGCGTAAGCAGCAAGACATTCATTTTCCCGCGGTTTGCCCGTAATCATCTTTAGAACAGTCGCTGCACACGTTTCTAACGTATCAAAACGAGAAAGAAAAATTTCTTTAAATTCTGCCCACTTCATACTAGGAAAAGCAATCTGAGAAAACCATGCAGCGGCTGACCCTTTCATGGCCTTACTAAGTATCAGAATAAGGGTACTTCCCTGTATATCACGATCCGATAAGCAGATGTCAGCAGTTGCTAGCCAGGCCCGGGCGTCAGTATCCACGTTTTCCGGTTGAAATTCAGGAAGCATGATGTTTTTGTCCTCCATAGCCGGTGGCTGTGGCGGATTGCGTAACGCCTCCACAAGTAGTCGCATACTATTTTGTTGCACCTCGAATAAAGCACGCCAACCTTCATTTGACCCGGTCGATTCATTCCCGTTTTGTGCCTGCACCGATCCCACTTCTGATGTCAAAGGGACACTGTCCTCCTCGACATCATCATTCATGGTTACGGGTCTAGTGGGCGTCATCGGGTTATATGCGAGCACAAAACCAAACAATCAATGTTTCGTACACTTTTAATGAAATTCACCAAACATAGTTTAGATAATATTCACACTTAAAATTACTTAAATTCACACATAAACTAAAAAATAACAATAATTAGATCAGTAAAACCGAGCAGCGGGTTCAAGGCACCATATGACTGTACCTATCACTAAACTGAGAATGATCCACCTCGACCAAGCAACACAACAACGATAATGCGCTTCAAAACTCCTTGCGCGGTATAAAACTAAAAATAGATGGCGCCTCGACCCCGCTCGAGGCGTGTCCTCTGCTCTGATTGGTTATTGTTATTCGTTTGAATAGTTTAGCAATTATTAAATAATAATGACATCTTACGTTATAACAAAAAATGTCGTAAATCAATTTAATTAAATAAAGATTTTACAAAATATCCTAGGTACAGTAATCGCCAATTCCCGTTATGCAACCAACTATCAACTACACTCGTCACTTCCTCCGACATATATATATTACTTTGCCATTTATGAACCGATATATATATATATATATATATATATATATATATATATTATATATATATATATATATGTATATATATATAGATAATTATTCGCCGCATTACGTCACCCATGCCTTAACCGCAGTGTAACAAAAGCTTATAATAGCTCTTGCTTCAGATTCAGTTTGAGCCCTTTAGTTTTTTTTTCTTTGAGTTTCAAAGTAGTTGACAAGTATTTGAGTTTCAATGCAGGCCAACTGATTTGGATTATCTTTAATCTCTCTCGCCTATCGCTTAATCCCGTTTCTAAATATTTAGCAATAATCTCACACCACGATTCAGGATTTATCAAGATAATTGCAATCATCATCATTCTAATGTACTATTAAAATCATACACCAACCAATAGCGAATCAGAAATTCAAATCAATTTAATAGCAAGAACAATTTACGGTGACCGTATTACTTACCAGTATATATAGACCTAGAATTGTTCGAAATTCCATTAGACATTATTCGAATATAGGAACACAATGACCAGCGAAGCTTACGTGGATAGTACGGTATATTGAACAGACAAAGCATTAGATACCTACATATAACTCATTTCGGCTTAAAGCAACTTTACTGGGGCGAACACGACACCTGAGCAACTGAACTAGGCATGGGTTATCTAGGAATTATCTAACTCCTTACAATAATGTTAGCGATTCAATTAGAAACGAGAAGGCCTTGAATGGATGCTGATGGGGATACATAGGTAGAAATGAATTGAGGTTAAAATTGACTGACCGGATGGCGCAATTGGTAGTGACCCTGCCTCTTACGCCAAAGGTCGTGGGTTCGATCCCCACCCTGGACAAACATTCGTGCGATGAACACTTGTGTTTGCTCGGTGTCTGGGTGTAATATATGTATTTAAGTATATATTTGTGTTCCTCTGTTGTCTGATATCTGTAACACAAGTGCTTAAGCTACTTAGTACGGAACCAGGTCAACGTATGAGATGTTGTGAGAATTATTATTATTATATATAAAATCATTAACAACTGTTCGAACTACTTTCAACATAATACCACCGTATTACTTTCATTTATAGTTTAAAGTTCCACTCTTCCACTGTAACAATTAAAAATAATTAGTAGACATGACACTTATAAACTTGTAAAAACGAATTGCCACGTAGGTAGGTACTAAGGTTTATAAAAAGTAATTAATTTTATACTATACATAATTACATTTCCATCATATAGGGGCAATCGATATACAAATATCAATCGCAAATATGAACTGAAACCTATAATTTATAATTCTATACTTTTTTTTTACTCGTAAAGTAGGCACAATTACTACTGTACCTACTACCTACTTATTATTTTTTTTTAAGGTGACACCGCGACTACACTTGTGCGGCCACTCGATTTATATTGACTGTAGCGATTAAAAACATTTTTTAAAAATGTAGTTCAATGAATACTTAAAGAAGAGTTATCATCATCATCATATCATAGTTATAAGATGTTATTTGAAGGGTATTTAAAGTGTTAAAAATATTATTTTAAATATCCTAATCATGGTACCATTCCGGGACTATCCACTTTCCTACTAAAAATTAATCATCTAAATCGGTTCATAAATGGCAAAGTAATCGGCGAACAAACATTAAAATATATGAATATTTTAATGTTTGTTCGCCGATTACTCAAATACTTGTCAACTACTTTGAAACTCAAAGAAAAAAAAACTAAAGGGCTCAAACTGAATCTGAAAGCAAGAGCTATTATAAGCTTTTGTTACACTGCGGTTAAGGCATGGGTGACGTAATGCGGCGAATAATATCTATATATATATATATATATATATATATATATATATATATATATATATATGTATCGGTTCATAAATGGCAAAGTAATCGGCGAACAAACATTAAAATATTCATATATGTATATATATATATATATATATATATATATATATATATATATATATATATATATATATATACATATATGAATATTTTAATGTTTGTTCGCCGATTACTTTGCCATTTATGAACCGATTTAGATGATTAATTTTTAGTAGGAAAGTGGATAGTCCCGGAATGGTACCATGATTAGGATATTTAAAATAATATTTTTAACACTTTAAATACCCTTCAAATAACATCTTATAACAGTACACTCGAGAAAAGATTTTACTTAATCGGCAGTGTTTAGTCGGCGCCTAATCTCTGTGGAATAATTGAAGGTTATATTAAATTACAAGATAGTATTGGGCGCCGACTTCGGTAATCTATTTTCTCGATGGTACTGTTATAAAATATTATTTGAAGTGTATAAAGTATTAAAAATATTATTTTACACATTTTCAATTTTCATTAAACGGGGATTCGTTAATATGAAACTTTGTCGTTTTTGAAGTTATTTGAATAAAATTATTTATATATATATATATATATATATATATATATATATATATATATATATATATAAACATGTCGAATTGAGAACCTCCTCCTTTTTTTTTTGAATTCGGTTAAAAAGAGCCTGTCACGAGTTAGGTTACGGGATTATCTTTACTTTGCGATAAGAGGGTTATTGTTTAAAAAGCCGTCTCTAAGCATTATTGGTCCTCCTTTTCCAAAACAGTGTATGCTTTGTTGGTAAACCTACAAATTACTTTTCAATCAAAACTGTAAAAGTCAGTATACTAAAGCCTGCCATTTTAAAATAATCGGAAGCCCCGTCGAAGTTTGTTGAGAAGCATTAAAAGATTAAAAGTCGACAGTTCGCTCAAGCCGTATCGAATGGTGCCGTTGCCGAATCTGCTGCGCTGAGTAAGGGCGGCTGTGCACACATCTGTATTAGTTGTCAGAAAATTGTACCAGTTATTAGAATCATAAATTCCTGAAATTATTAATGACCTTTTAGAATGTTAACTCAAATACCTAATACATGTTCATTAGAACTATATATTGTTGTAAATACATATTTTATAACATTACACATAATACTTTCAAAGCAAATAAGAATACACGTAAAACCATCCAAGAAAAGTATTTATTCCTTTTTTAAAACCGGCAACACGTCTGTGATGCGGATGTAGCAGATGTCCATGAGCGACGGTGTTCACTGACTAGCAGGCATGTCGTCTATTTTTTTGTCCGCTATAATATAAAAGCATTATAATTTATAATAAATTAGAGTAAAGAAACTTAATTTTATTTAAAAAGTAACTAAGCAGTTAGCAATAACAGTAAACTCAAAGTCAATAAACAGCTAATAACCAAATACTAAAGTTATGTATTCGAAAAACTTTAAAGAAAATGATTGTTTTTAGATCTCGGAATGGATTTACATTTATCACTGACATCTGAAATACCAGTCCGCTACCAAAACTGCAAGTATTACAAGTTGTGAGTTAACATGTTTAATATTAGCGACTTTGCTTCAAGTGCTTGTGAAAAATTGCAATCCGTATACACGTGTTTAAATTGAATATTTTGACGAATCGTGCCTACCACTGCTACCCAGTCTGTTCGCGTGAAAAGCGGCCTTAACGAATATTTGTGATGCAGGCAGCGCGTTCGCGGCGAACTTCGCCTAGCGAATGCAAAAATTTAAATTAAAAACATAAATCAGGCGTGTATCGAGTAAGTTTCAGATCGGCGTGTACGCCGCTGTTTCAACTGCACTTCGGTTAATGTTGTTGGTGTCGCTGCAGTTTGCGAGTTTTCCCTCGCTATTGTTCCAGTTGAATTTGTTTGCTATTGGTTTGTGGTTCGTATCATGAAACTGCAGCGACAATCATGATTGTAGTTTACTTTGTTTACGATATTAAGTAGGTTGACTTTATGTTAGTTGTGCGAGTAGGTGTGTTAACAAGCGTAGAGAGAGGTGTCATAAGAATTTGTGACTTTAATTGATATTTTTTATAGCAATCTTTTGCAATTTATTCTTAAGTAAATAACGCACTTAAAATTTCATTTCGTGTTTAGGCGGGAATCTAACCCACATCTACCACAATCCAGTTGGCTGATCTACCGATTACACCACTAATTGTGTTACTAAGCCGACGAAATTTGTAAGTGCTTGATTCGTAATGACCTGTCGATAGTCTCATCAATATTGTAGGTATATACCTATTTACGGTTTATTTATATTTATATAATATCCAGTGGAAATAAATAAATATTATTATTGTGTCTTTGTTCTGTACATGTATTTTTAAATTTGTGATAATAACCTTTATAATGTTTTTTGTATGTTTCACGTAATCAAGATTTTTCTCGTTTTTTTAAATCTCCTGGCTTGAAATCTCCTTTTGAGATAAGTTTTTTGCGTTGATGTAAGTCGATTTTTGGGTCAGAGTGGTTTAGTCTTCCTTGATTGGTATCACAGGGCAGTAATGTAACCAATAAAAATATAGTAAAATATTTATGGGAATGTATCCATGACCAACACGTACACACTTTTTGACTTTATGTATTTCAATGCAATCGATTTTTTTATTTTTTATTATTATCTACAATCGCTATCTTGTTATAGGAACACTCGCTTCACTTATTGATTGCGTTTTTTTATTAATCATGTAATTAAATAACATTTATCTATTTTTTTTTCAAAATCCACAATCGATATCTGGTTATAGGAACACTCGCTTCCCTTATTGATTACGTTTTTTTTAAATAAATAAAAATATAAAAAAAATATTTCACAACGTCACAAACATTGAATTAAATCCGAGATAGGTAGCTCAAGCACCTGTGTTACGGACGTCAGAATTAACAGTAGCATTACAAATATATACATATAATACTTTTTTTTGTAAATATATACTTATAATACGTAGAAAATACATAGACCAATACAAACAGACATGTTCATGCACACAAATGCTTATACTGTGCGGGGATCGAACCCGCAACCCTTGGACCAAAGGCAGCGTCACTACCACTGTTCTAAACGGGTCGTTAAATTAACTATGTAATTCAAATCAATTCAATTCCATTGACTTATGAACCATTTTTGTCACAATCCACAATCGATACCTACCTTGTTATAGCAACACTCCCTTCACTAATTACGGTGGCAAGAATTGAGATTATGCTGCGAATAATTATGCCGCTGTTAGAATCTCGCCTAAGTATTTTTGAATTAATTGCTTGAAATTTTAAGAGTGCGATTATCCAGTAATTTAATTAATGAAGAGGTTACTGAAGATCAAATTATTCAAGCTCTCAGGATTGCTTTGTTTGAGATATTTTCGTCAACCTTTTTCGATTTACTTATGTTATTAAGGTTTGCTACACACGAGCAATGGTAGCTCAGTAGATACAAACGTGCCTTCTATACGGGGAATCGTGGTTCGAATCTGAGCATGCACCTCTGAGTTTTTCAAATCTATGAGCATATTTCTACCATTAGCTCGGCAGTGAGGGAAAACATAGATACCTTATATTTTTCGACGCTCCTATTTCAACATTTCAAATTATTTAAAAGCAGCAATGTCGGCGATATCGTTAGGTTTTGTACTCCAAAGAATAGCGATTGTTCCGACTCATTGGTCCAGTCATTCTATTTTCTTCGAGTTGTCAAGTGTAAAAAGATAACTTTGAAGACAAGAACAATACCTTGTTATTTATTACAAATAAATAGACATTTAGGCGTAAGGTAAGTTTCAGACCGCGAGCTAATTATAGTTTACTTTGATTAACTGATGCATGTTTTATAGCTTGCTAAAAATATATCATGTCAACATTACTGATGTCAATGACCATACACATAGGTAGATACAGAACATGCTAAAGCGAGCTCGCGGTGTGTAATCAACTTTAATTACAAGTTTATTGGTGAAAATACTTGTACAGTGGAGGTTTAACCGTTTGGAGTGATGAACTTTGATGTACAGGTATTTTAGTATAGTCTCTAGGGGATGAAGTTTGTGGGTACCGGTGCTGCTAGCAATATATATTCATTCACCCGTCTTGAGCGTTTGGGGTTTTTTTTTACCCTTGATCAATTAAGTCAAGTTAATGTAAGAGAGACAAGTCAAAATAAATTTTGTAAGAATAAATCATCTGACTGACCGGATGGCGCAATTGGTAGTGACCCTGCCTCTTACGCCAAAGGTCGTGGGTTCGATCCCCACCCTGGACTAACATTCGTGCGATGAACACTTGTGTTTGTTCGGTGTCTGGGTGTGATATATGTATTTAAGTATATATTTGTGATCCTCTGTTGTCTGATATCTGTAACACAAGTGCTTAAGCTACTTAGTACGGAATTAGGGCAACGTATGAGATGTTGTGAGAATTATTATTTATTATTATCTGTGGCGCAAAAAATATTGTATCAATTTCCACTTGAAATATTTCCAGGTTTTAATTCTCATATTGAGAGGTTAAGCTAAGTTAATATGAGAATAATCCCTGTAATACTTCGAATCTCGTTAAAGAGCGAGCATCAAAACTGTGCTTTAAACCTTTGTTACTAGGTACACATAATTACATTACTTTAAAGTTGAACGTCGTCACGGCGTAAGCTGTTCCAAAGGATTTTCGTGTTGTCTCAAAAGTTAGAGGAGATACTTATCAACTGCACTCAATTTATGTAATTATCGTGCTACCAATGTTATCATAATTTTATGCCACTCAAAACTCTATGATCAGATTTGAATCAACCATCTGACCTTTTGAACTATGCGAAACAAGGACCACCAAGAACCTGAGGCACAAAATAAGTAAGTAAATAACACACCCAAAAAACTCACCGTAGGGCTCAAACGGGACTCGAACCCACAACCTTCCAGCAGTCCGGGTGGCTGCACTAACCATTTATGCTATCCGAACCCCTTGCTAAGACGACGAATTTTGTAAGTTATAATACAATAATATTCGTTTAGCAGTTTCATCTTAACTGGTGGTCAAATATTTGTAACAATGTTTCCACTGGATATTGTAAAGTATACCTACAATATTGATGAGACTATCGTCGGCTCATGACGTTTCAAGCACTTACAAAATTCGTCGTCTTAGCAAGGGGTTCGGATAGCATAAATGGTTAGTGCAGCCACCCGGACTGTGGAAGGTTGTGGGTTCGAGTC
Source organism: Marasmia exigua (assembly GCA_019059595.1). Classification (NCBI taxonomy): domain Eukaryota; kingdom Metazoa; phylum Arthropoda; class Insecta; order Lepidoptera; family Crambidae; genus Marasmia; species Marasmia exigua. The sequence continues at coordinate 20,299,347 of CM032465.1, read as the reverse complement.
CCGCCTGAGGCTACGGTGAGTTTTTTGGGTGTGTTATTTACTTAAGAATAAATTGCAAAGATTTGCTATACCAAGCACAACAAAATAAGTAGATTATTTTGTGCCTTGAGTGTGTGTGATCTTACATTGGCCGTTTGATTTTTTATGTTTGAAATTCAAATACAAATACGTTTATTGCTCATTAAGACATGATGTATATAAGAACCATTTTTTTTATCAGCCTATAACTGTCCCACTGCACCATTGCAGGGCAAAGGCATTCATCATAGAAATGAAGTCATCGCTACTATGATGGGATTAGGCTTAATCACTTCACTTGCCAAATGCGGATTGGTGATCACAAACTCTATGTTCCAAAAATTCGAAACAAATTTTATGCTCGACCCAGGAATCGAACCTAGGACCCCGAGATCACGCCCGGTACTTAAACCAATAAATCATCAGGGCGTCATAGTAGTAGGTAAAGTATAAGGCGGTGGCTCAGCATGTGCTGCCACAGAATGAGACATTCAAAGACAGCGCTGGTTTTCAGCCAATCCAGCTTTTCTGATTTCTACTATCGGGATTGAAATAGTGTACTTACCTACTTCATTTTGACTTCAAAGATGTTCTAATCGTTCAAACTTACTCTGTTAATTACTGTTGAATCAACTTTATTCTTAAGTGTTATTTCGGTAAACTCTATTAAGATATGATAATTAATTTGTATCTCGGAATAGATTTGATAAAGTATTTACTAACAATTAATATTTAGCCCAACAAACCCCTCTGGCCACATTAGCAACTAAGGTTTTAACCAGTTGCCGAAAAAGAACTGGAGCCCAATTCTCGTGCTCGTAATATTTATTTTCATAAGATTTTTTTGTATGGTTTTCTGGTGATATTCCGCCATGTTTTCGAAATATCACGAGCACGAGAATAGGGCTCCCGACATTCTTGCTACTCAACCAGTTGTCAAATTTCCCGTAAAACCATTGCTTTTGACTTAATAATTTAAAAGATAGTCGTAGTATACCAATCGGTTAGTCAGAAACCTAAAATGTATCGTTTAGTATTTTTTCTAAACGCTTATCCTAATGGACGGTGAGATGAGTAATTTAGGAGTCGTCTGCCACGAAATTTACGTGGGAATTTAATAACTATATTAGTGTTCAATATGTCATGAGTAAAGTTTCGTTACTGTTAGTTGCTTCTACAAGTTATTAGTTAGAAGCCAGACATACCAAATGTATGTAGGTATCGTGACTGACGAGTGCTAAATGTTCATAATGAGAACTGTGCAGACTTAATTAGATTCGGTTTGATTGCAGCCGTGGATGGCGTCAGCTGGGAGGAATGGTGGACCTACGACGGGATTTCAGGTGAGTCTATACAGTTTATGTTAGTGCAATAATGCAGTTTGGCCGTAATTGCTCAGCTCAGCACCTATTTGCGGTTGACCCGCTGACTGTATAATACGACGACGGTGGACTAAGTGATTGCGCTCAAGTGCCGATATTACGCGATGTGTTGGGTTATGCTCGTGTGCTTGGTAATTGTAGCTATGCTTGAGCGGGTTGCAGACCTAAAACTGAGCTAAGTTGGCTCAGTTCGCGTTGTCATTTTGACAATGTAAAGCAGGTGTCAAACTAAACTCAGTTTGCTAAGATTTAGGCCTGCTACACGCGTTACTTATTTTTGTTTCGTTTCAGTACTAGTGGTTATGCAACCGCATGGTAAAAAACCAGCCAAATGAGAGTCGGACTTGCTTGTACATAGGGTTTTTTCCCATAAATCGTTAAAGTAATCACACTGTAAAGACAGTTTTTATTAATCATTTTTTTATTTTAATTTCATAATACATAATACTTAGTAAGTTTCAATGAAAGTTATTTTGGGCTGATAACGTTTCCATCCAAAAACATGATTTCATAGTTACTGAAAATCATTAGACTTTACAAAATATGCAATTCAAAATATTGAAACCTTCTGAAAATACTATGAGCGTGGCAACAACATATTTTTTGGCTGCCAATGATTAAACATTTTTGAACTTGTTATAATTTTTCACCGAAAATACTGGTAATGAAAAGCTATACAGGAATGCGTACAAAAACAAGTTGCACCGATATTCCGTGAACTGAAAATGGTTCGTTTGGGCCATCAGCTCCTTTGCGCCGATAACGCTCCCAGTGACGTGACAGCGAATTTATACGCCCGCTTTATCATGCATTCGTATTACCTCCACCGGCAAATTGGGCGTGTGTTATCATGTCATTTGACACTCGTATTTCATTGCTCTAATCTTAACTATTTTTTTGTTTTATTACAGATCACTAATCTAAGACCTAAAGGTTAGGTTAGGTTTAAAAGTTTAGATTTGAAAACCGGTGATGAAATTCTAGCTATCAACATGATCTCGTTTTTACTCTCTGTTTATCAATTCAGATTTTATATTCATCATCATCAGCCCAGTCCCCACTGCTGGGGCACAGGTCTCCCTCAATCACATGAGGGGTAATGCCATACTCACCACGCTTGGCAGACGGGTTGGCGAGGGTTTTGATATAAATGCAGAGTTTTCCTTCTCTGGGTGCTGATGATCATGCCAGCAGCTTTACCTTAGTCGCCTTTTACGACACCTCGGTAAGAGTGAGGGTGGCCTATTCTACTCTGCCGGGATCACATGGCAGATTTTATATTACCTAAATATTATAATTTTATATTTAATAATTATATTATTTAGGTAATATAATCTGATAACGTTACGTTATAAACATTAACTAATAGGTAAAGCTCAGGACTCAACCTTTTACTCAACTCTCAAGTGTCATATTTCAAATTTATTGTTAATTTTGTATAAGTCGTAACATAAGAACTATTTCTAATTGCTTTCTAAAATGGAAAATACCTTCTGAATAAACATAACAACCATTCAAAGACCGGGATCGTTTTACAAATAAATTGCCAGCCAAATAATTTGATTCAGTATCGCTTCATCAGGCCCGTAAAGTATTTAAGTTATCATGGTTACTGCTCAAAATAACAGTTTATGTTTTGAAGGTCAAGCGGCAAGCAAAGGGTATTCAATGACACACGAAGTACAGTATTGAACACATTGTATCGCTGTTTTGTATCGATAAGTAGTAAAAACCTTTCATAGATTTAGTTCACGAACTAGACAATCCATCTCATCATCATCAGCCCATTTAAGTCCCCACTGCTGGGGCACGGGCCTCCCTCAATCACATGAGGGGTAATTGCCATACTCACCACGCTTGGCAGACGGGTTGGCGAGGGTTTTGATATAAATGCAGAGTTTTCCTTCTCTGGGTGCTGATGATCATGCCAGCAGCTTTACCTAGTCGCCTTTTACGACACCTCGGTAAGAGTGAGGGTGGCCTATTCTACTCTGCCGGGGACCACACGGCCCGACAATCCACCTATACTATGTATATTTTATGTTATAAGTGGCATACGAGCAGACGGATCGACTGATGGTAAGCTATTGCCGCCGCCCATGGAAAATGTATGTATGTAAAAGTACAGGCGTGAATTAGGAGACAGTAGTACACCATAACAAAGCAAAGAGATGGCTTTAGATGCCGGGACTAACCCGCTGTGGCGGATGATATTGCACTGTAATGCAAACATGCACTCCCTAATAAAATACTCATACCTTTACCTACTTAGGCACGTCGCCCACTCGACAGTTGCGGCGGAATCGCAGCGGAGGCTCCTTGGAGTCGAGGCGCGTTTTAGGATTGGTCTCTATGTAGAGTTGAGGCGCGGCCGACTATGATTCCTTCTCATTTTAATTAATCCATACGCACGAAATAAAATGACAAAAATTTTCTGCGAAAAAAATCCGCCTTCAAAAACCACAAACTAACATAATATTATTAACACTTTATACTCTTCAAATAACATTTTATAACAGTACACTCGAGAAAGGTGTTACCGAAGTCGGCGCCCACTACTACCTATCTCATTTAATACGACATTCAATTATTCAACAGGGATTAGGCGCTGACTTTGGTAACACCTTTTCTCGAGTGTATAAAATATTATTTGAAGTGTTAAAAATATAATTTTACACATTTTAGTTCGTGGTTTTTGAAGGCGGTTTTTTCCGCAGAAAATTTGTTTTCAAGCTTTTATAGTGTCTCATTTTTATCAAGGTACCATTCCGGAACTATATACTTTTTAACTAAAAAGAATCATCTAAATCGGTTCATAATTGGCAAAGTAATCGGCGAACCAACATAAAAAATATACATGTCGAATTGAGAACCTTCCCTTTTTTTTGAAGTCGGTTAAAATGAATCTGAACGCCGCCGCCGCGACTCCGCACCGCCCCGCCTTCAGCTTGCCCCTGTTGCGACTCCAGGATGTGAGCGCACGCCATTTATTTATGAAGAAACCTTAGGCATGGTGTGCCGCTTATGCGCCTCTTCCTCAACTGCAGCGCGTCTCGACATTCGTGTGGGCGACGCGCCTTATAGTCAGAAATTACTTTTTGCGCTGTTTACTTTTCCCATGGCATTTTCATAGAACGCCTGCTTGACCGTTTTAGTGCCATTAGTAGGCGATCAATGCCCTCAGCTGAATAACTGTTGGAATAAAAAGTGAAAATTCGTTAAATCATTAACTTTTGATATATATTTGCTGCTCCGCTTCAGCGTACAGTAATAGACAATCGGACTATTTTAATGTTAAACGTATGAATATATAGGATTTTCTTTGTGTTGTATCTCACAAAAAAGTGGGACTTGACTAGTCCTGTCAGTTGCATGCCAGACAGGCTGTAAGTTAAAATAGTCAACGAGCGGTCGCTCCACATTGCACACATGCAATACATTGCATTCGTGGCACACTAGTGATAAAAATCTTTTTCTATTTACTTTGTGGAAATATAAAAGTAATTTGTGTCCTAGTACTTTGTAACCGTATAAGAAAGTATACGTTACTAATGGCGCATTTGGCGACCCTACCCCATAAAGGTCGTGGGTTCTATTCCTACTTTTGACTATATTCATGTGATGAAGATTGGTGTTTGTATTGTGTCTGGGTGTAGTTTAAAAGTATTTGTTTGTAGGTAAGTATTATAATGACATGCATTACTTTCATCTCTGATGCGAGATTTGATAGTGGCCTTAAATTAATTACCTACATTTTTGTAAAATTTCAAAAACGTCCAAATTTTATTAATCAGTTTAAAGAAGTCAATTTATTCGTTCTAGTCGTAGTCCTCTAATCAATTGTTTGTAGAATAGGCAAGTTTCCTCATGTCACCATTAGTAATAAAAATAAAGTTTAAAAACTAAAACCCGACTACCAAAAAAAAACACGCCTTAAAAGTACGAAACAAGAAAATTGTCCCTGCTGAAATTATTATGCCGTATCGCCGTGGTCGTATGCCACACTGATTTTACTTTATTGTTATAATGAATCTGTTTTGCTACAGTAGGTGACATACGACCACGGCAATACGGCATAATAATTTCACCAGAGACAATTTTCTTGTTTTGTTATTTTTATAGCGTGTTTTTTGGTAGTCGGGTTTTAGTTTTTAAATCTTTATTTTTATTTAACATATTTTTAGTTATGTAAATTAAAATTACATATTTGAAATGTGCTAAAACACCTCTTTCATTTGATAACCCACACGGTACCGTCAAGCAATTTTTTTTTAGTTTCTTACTCGAAATCCCATAGTGGGCGTTGTAGACAATTGAACGTGACGTCATGTAGCCTAAAAACCAGAAGACAACCAAGACACTTCTAACTACACCTCATTTCTTCAAATATCATAACTAATTTAGAAGTAATGAGGGAACAGATGAACAACGATACATACATACAGGTCAAAATCATAACCCTCCCTTTTGCTACGCCGTAGTCGGGTAAATTAACTCAAATAACATTATGAATACAATTTTGACATGAAAAGATCCAACCAAAGTTTCTACAAAAAATTGCCAATTTCTTTCATTGTTTGAATAGGCGACGAAAGGCATTCCAAACTTTTTTTCGACACCCTAGCAATTTTGTAATCAACGTCTTTCATAGTAGTGTTCGTTAAATATGTATTGGCCAGTTCTGGCTAAGTTGTGGAGGTTTTGCTTGCGTGCGACCCGCGCCCTGCAATATTCAGGGCCCTTAGTGATCTCATTAGCGGACGAGATTACTAGCCAATTTTATTTGCGAGTCGTATCGAACCACCTCTGATCGTAATAATTAGAGAACAAAGTTGCAATAATTGGATTTTATAGATAATGACCTGAAAATAAGTCCTAGACATATATTTATATCTTTGGAGGTACACAATACATTGTTATATGGATAGAATATAACTCCTTTCAACTTGATTTAGAATGAAATTCTTAATAATAAGATACCAAAATAATTTACAGTTGTGGCAATGACGTTTCTTCAACCACCAAACTCCTAGAGCCATATTTTTTAAAAAATATTATTACTAAAACGTAAGTACATTCAAAGAGCGCGTTAATGCACTATTTTTCCATTCGAAATTTTCGAATGGAAAAATAGTGTATTAACTAAGTAAATGTTAATCGGTATAGTACAGTTTAAAAGAAACTCGTTTACGGGTGCAATTTATTTCTTACTTTCGCGAATAAAAACTGTAAAGTAGAGACAATTTCACCTAATTCCAGCTACTAAAGTCCAAGAGCGGTAGTGCCAAAAGCAAAAAAGGTGCTTTGCATTAATGGAAAGTTCGCTTAACGCGTGCCCATAAAGTGGGCGTGACCGCAACCGCTGCGCCGGCTTACTCATGCAATTTTCAAGGTCATAAATAATAAAACCATGAGCGCGATCCAAAGCACTTTGGCTACTTTCGCACGGCTCCTATATTGAAATACCTCGGGAAGCGACCAGGCAAACTCGCGCGGTACAAACTGTTATGATAACGACGGCTAGCTCTCGATCTATGATTCAGGGCATCGTTAAGCGCTGACTTTGAGTTTGCACAGAGGATTCACAACAGCATACTTTGGCAATAGTTAGTAATATTACCAAAGTAAATTGTTGTGATTTTTCTTCTTTATATTAGTTACATAATCTTGGTTCCCACCTGTTTATAGGATCCGGGAGCATAAAGCGATGAATTCAATTTATTTTCCAATAAATCTAATCAACTTTCCGTTTTTTTTACTGTTTTTAGGATTCCCAAAGGAGAAAAAACAGGACACTATTGCCAAGTCTGTCCAACTTATTTTATTATTAAATCTGTTTTGCTACAGTAGGTGGCATACGACTACGGCAATACGGCATAATAATTTTAGCAGAGACAATTTTCTTGTTTTGTACTTTTTAGAGCGTGTTTTTTTGGTACCTAGTCGGGTTTTAGTTTTCAAACTTTATTTTTATTTAATATAATTTTAGTTATGTAAATAAAATTACATATTTGAAATGTGCTAAAAAAAGCTCTTTCATTTGATACCCCACACGATACCGTCAAGCAATTTTTTTTTTTAGTTCCTTATTCTAATTTCCTTAGAGGGCACTGTAGTCAATTTCACGTGACGTCATCAACCAGACGTGACGTCTATAACCAGAAGACAATCAAGACGCTTCTAACGACACCTCATTTGTTCAAATATGATAACTAGTTTAGAAATTATGAGGGAACAGATGAACAACCACACATACATACAGGTCAAAATCATAACCCTCCTTTTTGCTTCGCCGTAGTCGGGTAAAAAACTGGACACTATTGCCATGTCTGTCGGACTGCTAGACAAGAAAAATGTGAGACATTATCATTTAGACTTAAATTCTAATATGACTAGCCAAACCGACCGCGTTTTTTTTGAAAATTATTCCCCCAATTTTTTAACATAGAAGTAGATATAAAAACGACTGAAAAATAAAACAAATCAATGTACAACATGTGCGGATAAAGAATGGGATCAGAAATGGCGGCGCATCTATTCACTTTCGCTCGCACACTATTTGCGTCTATACTCGCACCCCACGAGTGGAAATTATTTTTTAAATTCAAACATGAAAGTATCGCGTCGCTAGTAATCTTTGACCGGTTTTATTTGTTAGGGTTCCGTTGCCAAATGGCGAAAAACGGAACCCTTATAAATTCGTCATATCTGTCGGTCTGTCCGTTTGTCCGTCTGTCCGTCTGTCCGTCCGTCCGTATGTCATAGCCACTTTTTTCTGAAATTATAACAACTATACTAATGAAACTTGGTAAATAGATGTATTTTGTCAGTCGCATTACGATTTATATACAATTATAGGAAAAAAAAACCTGTTTTTGAGGGCTTGCCATACTTAGAACTGAAACTCTAAATATTTTTTATCATGTCCATACGCGTGGGGTATCTATGCATAGGTCTTTAAAAATGATGTTGAGGTTTTTGATATTTTTTTTTTTAAACTTAATACTTTGCGCAAGAGATGCTCCCAAAGTGGTAAAATGAGTGTCCCCCCTCTAACTTCTACAGTAAAAGAATTATAAAACTAAAATAAATATGCTTTAAGAGTATCTATCTATCTATCATATACATTACAATGAAAACTAACAACGAAAATTGGTTTGAACTAGATCTAGTAAGTACATAGTTTTTTTAATACGTTATAAACCGTAAACAGCAATTTACTTTCCATATATCTTACTTGCTGCTATGGAACCCTTCATGGGCGAGTCTGAATCGCACTTGGCCGGTTTTTAAGTTAATTCACTTTATTATGTGTAATGTTCGCCGAGTACGCTACAATAAGGCCATCGTCAGAACGATAATTAACAGGAATTCTGTTCCATCTGATATAATGAACAACATGTGCAGGCGTCCACTCGTAATCCCGTGTATATTTTGAACACGCTGTGTAACTTAGCTTAAAGTTAATACAAATTAATGTCGCTCAGCGAATATGGTATTTGAAAATGTTCGATTTAATGTTCATTGGGCTGGAATGAAAATAATGAGCAGCGAACGCCGTCATAACGGACACGAGTGATGTTTAACATTGACGATATACACATTAATTATAAGTTTGTAATTTGTATTCACCACAAAACGAGACATATAGGTACTATCTAAATACGGGACATGTCTCGTATATACGGGACGTTAATAAACCTAAGTATATCGCATAGTGTCTCTCCCGCACGTCTGTCTCTGCCATTCACGCGGAAACACGCCGAGATGTCAGAACGCGTGAAAGAATGTGTGCGTAGTCTGTTTCGCTTGCGATTAAGGCAGCCGGCGCTCTGGATCTAAGTATCCATTCTCGTTTTCAATTTTAATGTGCTTGAATAAAAATAAAACGAACCACTGGTATTGGCATCTATGGCCATCACGACATTAGTCTAGTAATAGGTACCTATCTCTTAATAATAGAGCGGAAAGCGACTTTAATTTTTGTCAATTTAGTATTTAAATCCATATTATTTGTCAATATATCGACAGGCCCGCTGGCGTATTTGGTAGTGACCCTGCCTCATATGTCAAGTTCTTACTGAACATTCAAGTTCTTACTAAAAATTCGTGTGATGTACACTTGTGTGTTGTTTAATGTCTGGGTGTAATATTTGTATTTAAGTAATCATATTTTCAATTACTCTGATGTCTGATATCCATAACACAAGTTGACTGCACTTGTATGAATTCATTTTTCGAGCCTTACGTGTTTTGTTTGCTTACCCGTTTATCGAATCTTACATGTTTCTAAGAGAAATACAATAAGTCATGAATATGATTTAATAATACAATTTTGTAATTATATTTGCTTTGGTATTTATTATTGTATGTTGTGTAGCATAAATACATAAGTGGAAATACAAATAATACATTTAATACATAGTTGAAATTCTTTATAGCAATCTTTTGCAATTTGTTCTTAAGTAAATAACACAACAACAGCAACAAATTTTGTCAGCTTAATAACGCGTTCAGTGGTCTAATTGGTAGAACAGCCACCCGGATTGTGGAAGATGTGAGTTTGAGTCCCGCCTGAACACGAGATGAAATTTTAAGTGTGTTATTTACTTAAGAGTAAAGTGCAAAAGGTTGCTATAAAAATATCATCTATTGATTTAGCAGTCTCATCTTAACTGGTGGTCAAATATTTGTAATAATATTTCCACTGGATATTGTAAATATACGCACAATATTGATAAGACTATCTTAAGCTCATGTCGAATCAAGCATTTACAAATTTCGTCGGCTTAGTAACGCGTTAAGTGGTCTAATTAGTAGAACAGCCACCCAGATTGTGAAAGATGTGGGTTCGAGTCCTGCCTGAACTCGAGATGAAATTTTCAAGTATGTTATTAATAATTTGAATTACCTAATTACATTTAATATTAAATTATTAAAAAGAAATACTTATAATAATATTAAATATAAGTATTATTTGTAATTCCGCTGTTGATTCTGATATCCGTAATACGGGTGCTTAGACTACCTATCTCTAAGTCAGATCTATGAATGTAATGTAGTGTAATATTATTGTTATAATTTATTTTATTTATTCAAGTAACATGACTCCTTCGTTAGTTATAAAGGGCTTATCCTATATTAGTAGTACATGGTTATACAAATTAAATTCATTAAGTTTTATGCACAACTCCCGCAGACGTTGAGCAGCAGTAATTGATATAGCGGCGGTCCAGCCTGCCCGCTATCATAGTCAGGATGCTGTTGGGGCTGCCCCTCACCCTGCGCACCAGGGAGGCGCATCGCTTCCGCATAGTCGCATAGAATCAGTCTACTCGCGCTTCTGCAAACATCCCCGATGCGCTGCAGTATCTGGGCAACCCCATCAGCACCCTGAACGCATTATTATATTGGACCCTCAGAGCATGATATATGTAAGCTCGTGTCAAGAAGACTTGTGATAATGTGGTCATGCTACACAGGTCCAGCGTTCTGGGGCCTGATCAACCCAGAATGGTCTTTGTGCAACAAGGGGCGACGGCAGTCGCCCGTCAACCTAGAGCCGGAGAAGCTGCTCTTCGATCCCAACCTACGCTTTTTGCACATAGATAAACATAGGGTATGGATTAAAATTATATGATTTTTACTTTGATGCTTCATCATCATCAGATCATCTAAATTGGAAGGTATTGTATAAAGGAACCCCTCTGGAATCAGTAGGAAAAAAATAAAATGGCTGCCATTTATTAACGGAGTAAATTCTATCAGTGTAATCTGCAGAGCAAAGACTTCCATTATAGAGATCAAGTCATAGCTATTATGATGCTATTGTCTAATGAGGATTGGTGAACACAAACCTGAGCTATGTTATATCTATTGCTCGAACCAGGAATCGGACCCAGGATCTCAAAATCACGGTCCGGTACTTAAACTACTAGACCAACAGGGCGCCATTTTTTAATCATAAAGATTTTTTTAAATCGACGTTCATCGGACGCACTGTATAATGGTGAAAAATTGTACCTAGTATTAGATAATCATATTCAAGGTTAAAATTACAATCAAAACTTAGGCTCGATTCGAACCAATCTTAATCCGAGTATAAATCGATGTTGTAACGTCAGATTTGTTTGTTATGACAGCGCTATGGTATCATAAATAAAGTCTCGGATCAAGTTTGGCTGAATTAGGGCCGATTCGACCAATCTTATTCCGATACTAAATCAATGGTATGGCGCTGCCATTCTATACAAATCTAACGTTATACCATAGATTTATCCACGGATAAAGAATGTACGAATCGGGCCTTAGTCTTTATTTGCTTTACCATTATTTTATTTTACCATCATGACCATCAATGATCTACAAATAGAAAATGGCCAAGGGAGTAAAACTTATTAGGTACGACATGTTTTTAAAATATATCTAATTTGTGGCCAGCTGACTATTTTCGAGTGAATTAAATAATGTTATTTTTTGGCAGATAAATGGGCTAATTAGCAACACTGGACATTCGGTGATATTCACAGTGGAGAACGAAACTCGGCACCACATCAATATCACCGGGGGTCCACTCTCCTACAAATACCAGTTCCACGAGATCCACATACACTATGGACTCCACGACCAATTCGGTTCGGAGCACGCCATCAATGGATATTCTTTTCCTGCAGAGGTAAGACTTTAATTTACTTCTGTCGTTATTTCACACATACATCGTACTTTTTAATGCCGAAGCTCTCGTAATAGTTATCATGAGTAAGGCCGCTTTTGCATTTTAAATCAAAAATATAAGCGGAAAAAAAATTCTGCAGTTCCATAAAGAATAGAATACTCGTCAATAAATTATGGAACAGTTGATTTTTTTTGCTTATAGATCTACCAATGCCCTCCAACAGATATTTTGTTTATGGCAGCTACGATCAGCCGTCGACGATTTTAGTGCACAAGCGTGTGCGCAGATAAAAGTACATCTCTATTTCCATATTTCTTAGGTGAATAGGACACCAGTGTCATATGACGGAAGAGGGTCACACGGCTTAGTATGCTATACTGAAACTGAAAATTGTACGTAAGATAGTAAGAAGTAAATTTTGGCCCGACGGAGATCGCACTCAAGACCAGAAGCGCTGCAATCTTTTTAAAGTGCAACCAACTAACCACTGCGCTACCGAGGCAGAGACATATAATAATGTAGCAAGGTGCATTACAGCTCGCTACTGCACTCTCGCTCGACAGATAGTGGTTATTACTATGTCAAAGAATAAATTCCTGAAAATACCTTAATACTAGTGCAATGAATTTTTGAAGCTTGAGTGAATAGGCTGCTTCTGAGTAAGCTCGCTTCATCGTTAGCTTGTTTTCAACTTTAGGGTTCATTTTGAAGCCACGAGCAAGCCCATAAATAACAAAAAACGAAATTGTTTTATTTTTTTATTGATAATAAGGATACAATGTAGTAGAAGATATAATCATTTCTGCCAAATTTATTTTCGTTCTCATCCGTTCTATAAAAATAAATTATCATCGTTTCAGCGTTTTATTATAAAATATTATGTATTATTAATTAATACACAATAGATTGTTTTCATAGTCATATCTTTTTTATTAATTTATATTAAACTAATTACAACTGAATTTGACCTAACGCTCCTAGACAAAAGATTACAAGTTTGTCAATTATTACTCCAGCATTCAAGGTCTGAATTTACACTTTACTTTGATATTGATGGTGGCAGGTGTCGTTTCAAATTTAAGTAGGTATGTTGGTTTATTCTCTCAACATATTTCAACTGTAAATAACTATTTTGTCGACTAATAACTAAAGAATTTACCTATTTTTGTACCAAAATATCTATAAAGTGGTTGACACCAGATTTTATAGGAATCAATTAAGGAAATTAAAACGGTAAGTGAGTAAAAACAGCTCCTACCTAAAGGGCCGCCGCCCCTATCGTCTAATTAGTTAATCTGTTCAGGGGTAGAACATTAGGTATAGTTCAGGCGCTATATCAACACACCCATACGTGTACTGTTAATTGCTTGCAGACGCACTCATGAATAGTAAATACCAATACCAATCACTTATTGATAAAATGTTTACTGCTCTGTAACGTGCCGAATGCCTAACTAATTGGATATGAATGTAATTATTACCTACCTAGAAACATATATATTATAAACTCTATCTAAATTTACACACATGTATGTAATAATTAGTAATAAAGTAAAAAGATATAATCCAAATTTATTAGCATCAAAGCAATGACATGCATACCTTTTAAAATAGTTTTTATATTTTTTTGGTCTATTATTAATTGTATTTAACTTTTGTAATTATCATAAATTTATCTTTCAAATTATGCAATTAAATTTTAATGATTTAACATATTAGAATTTATAACTGAGCATTATTAATACCCAACTGTTTAGATAAGACTTTTAATTTAAACATCTTCGCAGTAAAGTTATTTACCTAAATAAAGTTCAAGATAAAATTGGATTCATTATGTCAACATACGCCTCATCCCGTCGTACAGAGAAAACATCTCGAGAAAATTGAGAGAAGTCGCAAAAAATCCAACAATTGCGTAAATGGATACATCAAAATGTTATCAGTGATTCTGGTGAGGGTGTGTAAAGGCGTAACAGATGTTTTCACACGCACCGCCCCGTCTCGGCGCGAGCAAATCCCAGACGTAATCCCGCCGAACGACTCGACTGCGACCAACTCAAGCGTTGCCTGTTTATTTGTGTGACAAATTCGCGCGTGGCTTTAAATCATAGCGTATTCTTTCTTTATCCATGTTTGAAGATCTTATACAGAAACATATGTAGGTATTTATACTATTATTTACATTTTACAAAAAATCTCAACTTACGAAATTTTCGACGTGTCACAACAATATTTTTCCAAAATCCTATATAATTTTTTTTTCACATCATCACATACATTGATCTGATTAGATAAGTAGCCCAAGCACCTGTGTTACGGATATCAGAATCAACAGCGGAATTACAAATATATACATATAATACTTTTCTTTTGTAAATAAATACTTATAATACATACAAACTCCCAGACCAATACAAACAGACATGTTCATACACACAAATGTTTGTTCTGTGCGGGAATCGAACCCGCAACCCTTGGACCAAAGACAGCGTTCACTACCACTGTTCCAAACGGGTCGTCAAATTACTTTCCATTCCATTAAAAATGTAAATAAACTGCAAATATACCACTTGCTCGATTACCACTCTTTCACTAAAAAAAGAATTTTATGTAATAAAGTACAATTATGCAAATGTATCATTTGAATCACATTAAGATATGTTTTTGTTACAGATACAAATATTTGGTTTTAATTCGCAACTGTATTCAAACTTTTCGGAAGCTCTGCACAAAGCGCAGGGGATCGTGTCAATATCCCTACTGTTACAGGTAAGAGAACTTTAAGTCACGTTACCAAACATACATACTATCACATTTATTAAAATGTAATTTTTAAAAATGCAACACTCGCAATGCAAATAAATCCAACACTTACAAATGGAGTTTTCAATAGTAGAATATTCTGCTGTAGGATGATATTTATTGTAGGTATATAAATATCTCAATTAATTGAATATTTTTAAATTTAGTTGTTAATCTCGGAATATCGCGCCTCGCAAAGCAACCTTGTAATCTGGATCTAAGTTGTGTTACCTATCAGCTAAGGGGACCGTTGTATTAGCTAACCGCTCAATATCCAAATATCATTTAATAAGAAGCCTCGCGAGATAAATTGTCTAAGCTTGCGAGCAACCTCGTGATAACTATAATGTATCAATACGGGAATTAACACGATATTTATTATGGGAAACAACAACGTGGTCACGCTCGTGACCACGGCTGCTGTAACGTAGCCGAAACGTCGAGCCAAATATGTGAGTACACAATGTTGTTTCACATAATAAATATCGTGTTAATCCCCGTGTTGATACATTATAGTTATAATGCAACGCGAAAATCTAAAAAACAACCTCGTGATGTTAATACACACCTTTTTGCAATAAACGCCTTCAACAACGGTTAACTTCTTAAATGGTGTGATACCATACATAATTCCAACATTAATCTTAATAAAAGTGTATTTTGCATTATGGTGATTTGCAATTTTAGAAATATTGGCGGTGCGCTTTCAAGTAATTGATGATATAGACGCGATATCAACGCCGCGCCCTTCAGACTCAACCTTACGTGGCTGTTCACGGAGTATTTACTGCACTATCATTTTATTTATTTTCATGAACACAATATCTGAGTACCTAATATTCATTAATGGTATACTCGGGGTCATTCTGGCAATGTCAAGCGTACTCCGCCTATGCGAATTACTCCTTGAAATCTCTGGTCTCAGGTCTCTGGCCTCAAGGTTCAGCAGCGGGACTCAGATACACCCCGCACCCAGGTCAACATACGACGTCATGTTGTTGAAATATGGGAATCATTCAGAGGTTCAAATGTATGCCAAAATACGGTGGATTCAATGAGAGAAAGACTACAAGCCATAATAGATAATAACGGGAGATACATCCGTTACTGACTTTAATCCGTGATTAGGATAGGTTGATTATAAAACTGTTCTAATATAAATTAAAAAATAAAGATCATATTATAAGTAATAAATTTTTTGTTTCATATCTACAATGATAATTGTTATCTTCGTTTGTTTTGTAGATAGTTACCTAATTTTGGATTAAAATAAAAGTGACGATTTTTTTTTCTAAAACCCGAGGTCAAATTTCGGTCATTCTGGCAATGTCAAGCGTACTCCGCCTATGCGAATTACTCCTTGAAATCTCTTGGGCCTCAAGGATCAGCAGCGGGACTCAGATACACCCCGCACCCAGGTCAACATACGACGTCATGTTGTTGAAATATGGGAATCATTCAGAGGTTCAAATGTATGCCAAAATACGGCGGATTCAATGAGAGAAAGACTACAAGCCATAATAGAAAATAACGGGGGATACATCCGTTACTGACTTTAATCCGTGATTTGGATAGGTTGATTATAAAACTGTTCTAAAAATTAAAAAATAAAGATCATATTATAAGTAATAAATTTTTTGTTTCATATCTACAATGATAATTGTTATCTTTGTTTGTTTTTTAGACCTGATTTTGGATTAAAATAAAAGTGACGATTTTTTTTTCTAAAACCCGAGGTCAAATTTCGGTCTCACAGAAAAGCATGTTACTTATATGAGCCAAATAGTTTATGTCCTGAATATTATGTACCTATTCTTCCGAGGGTTCCAAATTAAAGCAGATTTCCGGTAAAAATGTAAATAAATAAATAAATAGCAATATTTTTCATATTTTTTTTCTTATTCTTGATTATGTAGCACCAGTATATACCTTAATCTAATTTCTGATAAATTAGACAGTTCACTAGTTTTAAATCCTTTTCTCATTTCTTAGTTCTTATGACAATTGCGTTTATATTTTTTGGAATCAAAACTGATCACGGATATAAGGCAGCTGTACTAGTACAAAATGTTTGATATAATTTATAATCACATACTTTTGAATTACTTCGACGCCACAAAGTTGTGAAGCGAACTAATTAGTATTGAATTTCTGATTTTGATCATCTACTTTTGCTGTTGACTGTACCTACATCTCGTAAACAACTATTAACTAATAACAGAGTTTTCTCTCACAAATTTTAAAATAATTAGTTTATTCTTAATCATAAGATTTACATCGTTGAAATATTAGAATACCAAACATGGCTCCCGTGAATTTTCGCCTTTACGCCGCCGAATTGAGCGTGGTTAATTAAGGAAATTGGAATTTTCTGCGCGCCATTGGATTAGCCGCTAAAGCTATTAGTTAAAATTAAGAATGGACTAAATGGGCGCCGTAAACTATATCGCGACGTCATTTTGTGGTAGTAATGCGAGTCGGATTATTTGAGTGATATACTTTTATCACACACCACACGATAAGTCCTCAAGGAGGACATTCTCGAGAAGTAAATTTCAAAAATCAAATTATGTTGTTACCATCGAATAACCCCTCAAATTTTAAGTAACGTTTTTAATGATATTGGGCAGACGAGCAGACGGATCACCTGATGGTAAGTAATTACCGCTGCGTATGGACACACAAGTGTGCGCCGACCTTTTAAAAAGGAATGCGCTCTTACGTCTTTCATTATTTCTTTTTTCATTTGTTATGAAATGTTAGTTTTGTGTAGCTACCATACTTGAAAATAACTACTCAGCGATGACGTTATACTTTCTGAAATTAAGAAATCTTTTGATAGCATATCTTATTTGAGTGGTGATGTTTAAGAGCTAGGAACTGTGTAAGTGAAACTGCGTTCAATTCAACTTTAATTTATAAAAAAATAATTAATGCCACCTTTTTTTACAGCTTGGAGACCTATCAAATCCGGAATTAAGAATTCTGACGGAAGAATTAGAGAACATAAAGTATGGAGGTAAGACTTTGAGTCAAATGTAATTAGATAGCGTAGAACGAATGTTGATGTATTTATCATACTTCCAAGTAGTCAAGGTTGTCTGAATGTTTCATTGTTAATCCTTTAGGAGCTGAGATGCCAGTGAACAAGCTATCAGTCCGCGGCCTGCTGCCAGATACAGACTACTACATGACCTATGACGGCTCCACGACGGCTCCAGCGTGCTTTGAGACCGTCACTTGGGTCATCATTAATAAGCCCATATACATCACTAAGCAACAGGTGAACACTTATTCCAATATGAATCAAAATGGCAATTACTTGTTAATTACGTCTAGAGTCCCTAGCTTACTGTCCCTAAAGGACGTCAATAAAATAAAACACACTTTTAAGACTTATTCAAAACCTTTTCGAATAAATGTTAAAAGTGTGTTTACTGCAACTGTTTTTAACCGACTTCTAAAAAAGGAGATTCTCAATTCGACAGAAATTTTTTTCTGACAAAAAATGAGACACTAAAATGAGACACTAATTTTGCGAAAAAAAACCGCCTTCAAAAACTACGAACTATTTTCATTCAGAGATTGGGCGCCGACTTCGGTAAAACCTTTTCTCGAGTATACTGTTCTAAAATGTTATTTGATGGTATAAAGTGATAAAAATATTATTTTATACTTTTTAGTTTGTGGTTTTTGAGGGCGGTCTTTTTTCGTAGATTTTTTTTATAAAGACAGTAGGTATAGAAGTATCAAAAGTAAAGAAATATAAAACATAGACACTACTAAAAAGAATGGCTGTGGCCGTCGCCAACAGTACTTATGGCGGAGAACAATTGTTAAAATTGAACAATATGTTAGAATTTAGTAAACGTAAGATCGTAAATGAAAAAATATTGAAGTTGAGAAAGCAAGTACATCGCAATAAAACCAGTTCTAAGTTCTGTAACAAAGCTGCGACCGTCACTTTTAGACAGATACATAAATTGAAAGGCAATGGTATTCCGTTTATTTCAATATTACCAGCTATAGTTTACTGGATAAGTAATATAGTAGCAAGTTCCACAAGTGCCTAATCAATAAATCTTAATATTCCCCTGAAGGGAGGGATTCCAAAGATCCCGATATATTAAGGTAATATCAAAGTGATTATTATGTTCAGTGGGATTCTAATACTACAAGGTTACAACTTTATTAAATTGATGTCTGGAATTTATAATATATTATCTGGTACGGGCTAATTCCATGGAGCACGTCGACCCTATCGGATGTTTCGTTCCTCTCATATCTTATACACTTTTTTTATGCTAGAGGCGGATTAACGAACAACCCAGAAACTTGATGGAAAGTAATCAACGCCGCCCATGGACGAAATCAGAGAGATCACTAATGTGTTGCCGGTCTTCTTAAAAAAAGAGTACGCTCTTCTCTTGAATATTCTTAAGTAGTCGTAGCCGTCGGGAAATACTCCCACAGCCAAACCGTTCCACATAACTGAGGTACGTGGTAGAAAGTTCTGCGAGAAACGCACAGTATTAGACCACCATCCATCGAAATGACGGATGGCCGTCTAATACTCACGAAAGATTTTTCGTCAAGCGTCACGATATCCCTCGGATTGTATTGCCTGTAGTCTTCGGGTTTTGACTAAGCGTTGCCTAGAAGCACCTAGAAGGTACATTCTGTCTTTGGCCATTGAGTCGAATTCACACAAACGGTGTTCTTTGGTTTCTGTCTCCTCTGATCAATGTTATGTTTATCTTCATCAGTATTTTGTTCGTTGAATAGTGCCCTGTTAAAGCTACTATGAGCATCCTTGTTCCTTCTCGATGAACCGAGGTGAACAAAACAGTCCTTTTTTAAATAGAACATGTGGCCATACTTGTAGCAAGATGATTTGTAAGTTATGTACAGATTAAACAGAGCGCGATTTGCGAACGAATTGTTTAACAACTCTAAGTCAAAGTCAAGAATTTCCAAGTTAGCTGTAATCGATATGAGCGGTCGGGGCGCATCCGTCCGAGTATCAGCTCATCCTATTTGCATAGCCAACTAGCTTGCCTGACTGTTCAGCAGACACGGGGGCAATCTTCAAACAACGGCTTTGATTTAGATACTTTTGCTCTTTGTGGATTTATTTGACCGTGGGAGAGTCATGCTTTTGCATGAATAGGCCGGTTCAACTGATGTGACCACGGCCTCACAGAAAATCAGCGTGAAGCAGCGTCTGTCACAGCACAGAGTTTCGCCGAGTAAGTGCGGGTACCGAACACTCAATCCGGGGAAAAAGGATAATCAGAGGTTGGCACTTGTGACTGTTTGCATTTCCATGCCATTGTCCGTTGGCAGTAGAAATTGTTTACCATCAGATGTTCCATCTGCACGTCTGCCACCTACCACATAAAAAAAAATAACATTACCATCAGAGTTCAAAAAGGCAATGTTTTATTTGACCTACAAGGAAGGCTTCAATGACCTTGAGTTTAGATGTGTGAAAAAGTGATATAAACAAACGGAAACCGTGTAAATTACTTTTTGTTCCCAAGTAAAGTAAGACAAATGAAATGTCGTGACATACGACTAAGTTTTACTGACGTAATAATGATAGTGAACATTCAACTCATACATAGGTTGAACCATGTAGCATTTTAAAAAATGAATTTGATATATTATTATACTTGTGACAATTTTTATTATTACGCATTTTTTTTTAATTAAAGATAAAGTATTTATCATCATCATCATCAGCCCATTTAAGTCCCCACTGCTGGGGCACGGGCCTCCCTCAATCACATGAGGAGTAATTGCCATACTCACCACGCTTGGCAGACGGTTTGGCGAGGGTTTTGATATAAATGCAGAGTTTTCCTTCTCTGGGTGCTGATGATCATGCCAGCAGCTTTACCTTAGTCGCCTTTTACGACACCTCGGTAAGGGTGAGGGTGGCCTATTCTACTCTGCCGGGGACCACACGGCCACACGGCCATATAAACAAACGGAAACCGGCCAAAGTATTTATATTTTTGTACAAATAATTTGTTAGCTGCAAAGAAACATCAGCAAACAAACATCTTTTGGAAAAAGTTTTTGCACTTCTTTTGTCTAAGGCCAAAGGGAAAAATGCATACGTATTTAAGTAATAAAAAAAACATAAAACATGTTTTATTCAGAAAAATCCGTACGGTCAACGGGAAATGTAAGTAATCCTTTGACTACTATACTTGTGATGGGAATGCATCGCTCTTTATCCACAGGTTTATAATCCAGGATTTTTAATTATAGATTGAATGCACATGTGTATGTAGCTATAATTTTATAATATAACAAACTATAAATATTGCGGTATTTCACGTTACAACCAGACTTAATTAAAAATCTATGTGTCTACGTGTGCTTCCTTGAGACTATAGGCGTGTGTAGATGTGTGTGTGTGTGTAGTTTAGTCAGTTTATACTAGGGGTAAAATATGTGCATTGTGCATTTGTGTGTTTATTTTTTTATGCTAAAGTCGATAAACGAGCAAGCGAGTCACCTGATGGAAAGAAATCTTCACCGCCCATGAACATCCGCGAAATCAGAGAGATCGCTAATGTGTTGCCGGCCTCGGCCGGTTTTGGGTGATTTTTGCTTTTCGTTCCTGAATATGTACCAAGTAGGTTACTAAAAAAGTTTGGTACCTGCAACTCTCAGGGAAAAGTGGGTTGTCACTGAAGTCGTAATATCTAGGCGTCTATTTCTACGGATAGTCGCAGCGAAGGCCAGTGTAATAACATTTTCATTTGTGCTCACGTAAATAAACAACTCACGTCCCATGCCTTTAGACAAAGACTCCGCCGTGAATTATGTACGTGTTAAAAGTAAACTGAAAGTGGCGCGTTGTGTGGCTGTTATTATAAATCATTGTTTATGTTTTCCGTTTGTTGGTGGGAAAATTAAGTGCTAGTGGAAACTGCTTGCAATCTCGTGGGGACTTGAGTGAGCGCCATGTGGTCGGCGGGTGAAACGCAATCTAGTGACAAGCATTTGTGGTAGGTCAGGTTAGTTTACAACTCTACGTGCAGGGGTGATAACCACTTTTGCTCGTTACAACCACTTCTGGATGGAGTTAGAATCAGTATTATTAGAAAGAAGATAGGGAGAAAAATATAGACAGCCTAAAAAGGAATATACAGGGTGTATCTGTGAAAATTTACATCCCTTTAACCACGTGTTCTACCAACCATTCTGAACAACATTTGTTCAACGTGTTTTCGAAATTCTTCGAATTTTTTTATTCTATTCCCCATACAAAATGACCAAGTCACGTGACCGACTTTGTATGAAAAGTTGAAATTTTTTCATGCGAATTTCCAAAAGTGATAGAGCAAATTTTGTTCATAATGGTTAGTAAAACACGTGGTTAAAGGGATATAAATGTTCACAGATAGACCCGAAGGTACGAATAACAACAAACAAAAGGCATTTTTAGGCAAACGCGTATCATCCTAAACCACATCGTCAAAATAAAGATAAGATAAAGATGAAAGATAAGATAAAAAATTCTTTATTCAATTTAGGTCCACACAGAACACTTATGAATGTCAAAATAGTACATATTATCTACCGCTGGTTCGGAATGTCGATTTCTACTGAGAAGATACCAGCAAGAAACTCAGTAGTCACTCTTTTCAAATATTGATGATGTTACAGAGTTTCAATTGAGAAGAGAAAAAAAATACAATTATGAAAGTTAATAGACTACTATAAATAACAACTCAAAAGATTAATCAATTAACATGACCAAGAATCCTTATCATTTAAATAGTTTTGTACACTATAGTAACCTTTCTTCATTAGGCAGGTTTTAATATGAGACTTAAACTTATCCAGTGATAGTTTAATGACATTTTGTGGTAGCTTATTAAATATCTTAATACTTAAGCCAACAAACGAATTACCGATTTTATGAAGTCTGAGGACCGGGACGGCAAGCCTATGTTTATTTGTGGTGTTAAGACTATGACTATTGGACTTTTTTTAAACCTCTTATGGTTGCGTTTAGATCGATTTAATAGTATTTATGACTACTACTATAATATAAATGAATAATAAATAAATATTTCGCAACATCACATACATTGATATTTCTCCGGGATAGGCAACTCAAGCACCTATGTTACGGGTATCAGAACCAACAGCGGAATTACAAATATTTTATACATAATATTTTTCTTTTGTAAATGCATACTTATAATACATAGAAACACCCATACCAATACAAACAGACGTGTTTCATGCACACAAATGTTTGTACTATACGGGGATCGAACCCGCAACCCTTGCACCAGAGGCAGCATTCACTACCACTGATCCAAACTGGTCGTCGTTTCATGTGTCTATGTTATGTATAATACTCGTGGACAATAAATATTTATTTACTTAATATATTTCGCAATATGGCGTTTGAATTTATGTTCACTCAATACTATTTTGCCAACTATTTCAATTTCATTTTTAGAGAAATAAGATAAGAAATAAGACTGCTTATGCTTTCGCAACCTTAGGTTATTATTATTTTATTCTAATATAATTTAGTCGCAAATTATTTCCACATATTTTCTAATAATAGGGCAGGCCCTATGTAAGGTTCCTGTATAATTTATGCATGTATCAACAAATCTCTAATTTAGGCGTAACCGACTAACGTGGCATTATTTTATATATTATCCATACCCGTGTATAACAAAGGCAAACACATTTACAACGAATAATGACCGTAAAAAGAGTAAATTGCCGTTACGCTGAGGGAAAATCAAAATTAAGGCGGGGTCTATAATCAGAATCAAATTGTTTAATATAGCGTAAACAACGATGGGAATGAGATAGCGGTCGCGTGAGTGCGGCCCGTTAATCCGGCCACGCCGTGCACCAGTCAACACTAACATATAAAAGGAAAAATTTCAATTTATCTGCGGGGCTGTACGACGAAGCTCTGTACACTCGTGTTCTTCGATAGTGATCATTATGTGGAATAAACCTGCTTACTTCCTTGGCGTTTTTTAATGGATTGGTTTTGCAGTTGTCTTTAACGTATGTTAAGACAAATTCAACATGCAGTTAAAACTATGCAAAAAAACATGTTTCGTATTCGCATGCATTTCGCTATTTTTTATATATATTTTAGGTGTAACATTTTTGACCTCATTTGCTCTCCTTTTCTGATATAAATAAATTAGTTGAGTCTTGTAGAAACGAACTAAGCTACTTATTTCAAGAGAAAGAAAAAGTTCAAAAATCTAGGTTAATCCCAAGCATTGTTAATGACTCCATCTCGACATATTCCAGACAACACTACACATAAAAAGAAAAATTCCAATTTACTCAGAACAACCCTCATGTTTGTGAGTTTACAGTGGCGTAAAAATGGGAACTAGTGATTTGACTACCGTCAAATTATAATTACAATAGTGGAGTCACTCAAGTGGTTCTCAAAAAAAGTCTTGAGTGTTCGATTAAATCTTATGGGTATTCGACTGCTTCGTCGAGGATAGAAGACAAAAAGCCCTTAGGACGCCTGTCCTCGAAGACACCAAACACATGCTCGTCTTCGTCTGAATACCAGCGCTTTAGCGCCCGTTGTTAAGTATGTACAGCATATGCTGAGGCTGAACCTTGTTGGCCGCAACTTTTCATGTCTTTGTCCTGTTTTTTTCTTTTGTTTTATATGTATAATTTGGGTCAAGGTCAAAAAATGTTTCTTTTAAAAAAATAAACAATTCTTCGGCGTCGTTTCTCCTGTGAAATAATAAAAAAATCGCACCCCACAATTCACACTTTTGGAAACTCAAGTTGACTCTCCTCTCTTAAATACACGACTGATATATTTTTCACACTTATACAATTTTTTTTTTATTTGGCTCCTCTACAATGAGTACACTGTTACATAAAAAACATACAAGACTAATTTAAGACTAAGTGTCACATTACTTAAAGAAGAGCACAACGTGCACTAACCTATAGAAGAAAGTAATAATATAAACTAACTTATGGATGCGGCGCCCCGCATCTCACTTTCAAAATATTTTATTTGGAATTTTGAGAGAGAGAGAAAAAAAAAATGCGAACAGATATTCCCGATGTTACTCGAGTCACATGAGTAAAATTGAACTCAAGACACAACACTATCGGGAACACATTCATGAGCTAAATGGCGGTGTGATTGCGTTATTTTAATTTCTTAAGGGGTCATGTCACACTTTGTGCACAATTTTAATTGTTGGGTGTAACGGTCTGGCTGGAAAGCATTATTTTTTCTGTGTACATGATTTATTATTGCTTGGGAATGAAACTTATATTATACTACGTTGGAGAATACTACCCGGTTGCTTTCATTAACATTTTTAGCTAGATTACGTTAATTGTGCAGAAAGTAAGAATAATTGTATGCATACATACATATTTTATTTATCATAAAAAATATAAGCAATCATTACACTAATATTGCACAACTAACAATGGAAATCCCACATGAATATGAGGGATAACGTAACTATCAAGTATACCTACCCAAAAGTATATACCGTACCCAAATAACGTATAAGAGCTCTTTGTTAAATCTGCTGGTGCGAGTTATATTAATACACCCCATAGAAAACGGAGGTAACCATTGAGTCAATGGTGGCAAACTGCAAAGTAGGCCCTATATAATAACTTAACAAGTGTATTTCATTGGGTTTCAAACTTGTTGAACTTATGATTTAAACAAGACAGGTTATATAAGGTGTATCTGTGATCATTTACATCCCTTTAACCACGTGCTTTACACATTTGTTATACGACTTCACGAAATTCGTTGGTTTTTTTTCGACTCCCCATTCAAAATGATTTAGTCATGTGACCGAATAGTTATAGAATTTTTGTACAGTATGGTTGGTAGAAGACATAGTTAAAGGGATTTAAATGTTTACCGATACACTCTGTATAGCTTGCTATGCTATAATATGTCTCAATTGAAAATGAACCTCGCTTACGCCAACTCTTTGTTGCAGCTACACGGGCTCCGCCGCCTGATGCAGGGCGACTCGCGGCACCCCAAGGCCCCCCTCGGGAATAACTTCAGGCCGCCCCAGCCGCTGCACCACCGCGCCGTACGCACAAACATCGACTTCGACCTCAGCAAGGTAAATACAACCCTACAAACCCACACAAAAAGGCTAATTCAGAATAGCGAAACATTATAATTCATTAATATTGAAATTTCAGTATCCTGGGAAGACTTGCCCTAGCATGCACCGAGACATGCATTACAAAGGTATGTTTCTTCCAAATTAAAACTATGAGTATTTCTTGTTATTGAATAAAAATTAAGTTCAAAAGCTAAAACACGCTCTAAAAAGTACGAAACAAGGAAACTGTCTCTGCAGAAATTATCATGCCGTATTACCGTGGTCGTATGCCCCATTGATTTTATTTTATTATTATAATGAATCTATTTTGCTACAGTAAGTAGCATACGACCACGGCAATACGGCATAATAATTTCAGCAGAGACAGTTTTCTTGCTTCGTACTTTTGAGAGCGTGTTTTTTTGGTAGTCTCGTTTTAGTTTTTACACTTTATTTATAATTAACATTTAGTTTTGTAAATGAAATTACATGTTTGAAATGTGCTAAAAAAGTTCATTCTTTTGATATCCCCACACGATACCGTCAACAAATTTTTTTTTAGTTCCTTACTCTAAGTCCCCTAGATGGCGTTGTCGTCAAATTAACGTGACGTCATGTCGCCTATAACCAGAAGACAATCAAGACGCTTCTAGCGACACCTCATTTGTTCAAATATGATAACAAGTTTAGAAGTTATATGGGAACAGATAAACAACCATACATACATACAGGTCAAAATCATAACCCTCCTTTTTACTTCGCCGTAGTCGGGTAAAAATTAAATATCTACCTAATATTTTGTTTATTGTTACAGCCAAAACCTGGACACAATATTAATAAAATCTAACATTAAGACGGTAGGCATTCGTATACACTATATAAATATAATGTAGAAAATTTAGATAAATATAAAGTATATTGTGTATTAATAAATGCAAACTGAACATAAGTCAATTGTATATACCTGTTGTACAGTCATATTTTTAAAAGTTTCGCTTATTAACGGTACTAATGTACGTTAAGTAGTAAAGTACAACCAACTTGAAAACTGCTATAACTAAAATTTATAGATAAATGAGACGTGAGTAGCTTCTAGTAGGTATTGTGATAGTTAAGTAATTTCAGTTGTAATGTTAACCGTTGAATTTGATATTTTATAACGGCCTACGGGTAGGACATACATACATATTTTCGGACAGATCGTTAACCACAACATCGGTCAAATTTATATATAAGCGAGTAGTAAACTATACTATAGAAATAGCAAAATATATCTAGACATAATGTGTACAATGGTCTTAGTGTAAAGTGTTTTGTATCGTTTAATAAGGTCTAAAATATATGGTAAATATTATTATCCTCAATATACTATGTTGTTTAGACTCAGTAGTAAAGTTAACTTTTTGATGCAGAGGTGTTTTTATAAAGCTAAAAATGGAATAATTGTTGTTTAATTTATGGATATGACATATCTTATGATCATATCAATAAAATTGTAAAAAATACCAAATTCAAGACGTAAAAATTAAATTAGCTACAATTTAAAAAACAAAATCATATCAATTTATAATGCTACTCATAGATTAGAATGAATTTGTTTATGACTGTACTTCTTAATGTACACTAACTGCTCTAAGGCATCTATGGCTTTAATAACGACTACCTTAGCAATTAGGTATGTAATACTTCCTTGCTAACAATGTAAAATTATATTTCATTACTATGAAATGTAATGTATATCGCCTGGCTTCATGTAAGATCTATTAGGAATAAATTATTATTTGATTAAATTACATCAGCTTTTCATTTCATATCAGTATCAAAACCGGTTTTTTTTCAGACGAGCAGACGGATCACCTGATGGTAAGCGATTGCCGTCGCCCATGGACAACCGCAACACCAGTAGAGTCACAAGTGCGCTGCCAACCTTTAAGCCCCCTTTACCCCGGATTGGGCCTCTGGTACCCTCACTCACGCAGCGAAACACAGCACAGTACTGATTCTCGACGACGACGGGCCTATCAAAAATTAGACAATAAGTAATTGTATAGATAATTGTTGCTATGTATTATTATTAGCAACACAAAAACATGTGTTGGTAATAATAATACATAGCTTATTATCAGTTAATAGTCAATAGTGAAAAGAATTATATCAGTTGGTAAAAAAAATATAGTTCATCAATATTTTACCATAAACATGTGTACAAATATCATTATTTATATAACTAATAAAATGACACCGTAGAGTCACAAGTCCGCTGCCAACCTTTAAACTCCCTTTTCTCCCGGATTGAGCCTCCGGTACCCTCATTCACGCAGCGTAACAACAGCGCACTTCTTCAAACCGGTTTTCTGTGAGGCCGTGGTATCACTCTTACATTTATTTATAATCAATCAAAATTCAAGTAGAAGCGGCTTTATTTTACGATGTTGTAAACGTTTGCTCATAGTAAATTATGTAGCTACTTGTTTATTAATCAGATTTCACCTGGTAACAAAACGCCTGATTTGTTTCCCTTGACTAAAAGCTAGGTATCATGTGATATGTGTACTTACATACATACCTATTGACATGTACAATACTTACTAAAGTAAACCAGGCTTAACCTAATGTTACACAATAATGAAAACGTCGTTGGCATATTGGTCTGTGAGAAAAACTATAATACATTACAAAAAAAGAAAGGTACTATCTCAAACACGCCTATGGATTTTTATACGAGTATATTGTAAATGCGCCTGCATGTTTATTTGCATCACTAGTAAGGAGATGACGGTAAACGTCATGAGTAAAAAAGGTTTCCCCAAGATGTGTTCCCTTACCATCGAACTAATGGTAGAAATTTGAACACAAATTTGAATAATCCAGAGGTCATGCTCGGATTCGAACAACACGACCCGTATGGAATGCGCATTCTTATCCACTGAGGTACTTATCGTTCATAAAGCGAACAAGCACAATAAGTTCAAATCAATGTTAAATCTGGTCTATGTAATAATTTTTAACCGTGGGAGAGCCACGCTTCGGCATGAATGGGCCGGCTCGACCACCCGACCACGACCTTATAGAAAACCGGCGTGAAGCAGCACTGTGCTGTGTTTCGCTGCGTGAGTGAGGATACCGGAGGCCCAATCCGGGGGAAAGGGGGTTTAAAGGTTGGCAGCGCATTTGTAACTCCACTGGTGTCGCGGTTGTCCATGGGCGGCGGCAATCGCTTACCAACAGGTGATACCATGCTCGTCTACCACCTATGAGAGCAATTTATGGCATACCACCTTATCAGTCTTGTAAGCCTCTTTTCAAAGAACTGAAATTGTTGACTTTACCTAGCCTTTATATATTTGAAACAAGTAAATTTGTTAAGCATAATATTGGTCTCTTTAATAAAGCTAGTGACATTAATCCTCGTAATACAAGGAACGCTAATAAACTTGTTCTAAAATTTGCTCCAAGAACTGCACTTTATATGAAAAATTGTTTAAATATGTGTTGTAAAATCTATAATAAAATACCTGAAAGTTTGAAAATGTTAAATAGTCCATTATTTGAAAGAAAATTGCATGCATGGCTGCTGGATAAAGGTTTTTATGATATTAAAGAGTTAGTTGTGTAACCTCAACCCACTTACAAAATATTTACATGCCAATACATTTGGCGAAACATGTGAAACGATCTTTAAGAATTTTACTGTAAACACCATTTTATGTACCGTGTTTCGAGTGAATAAATGAATTGAATTGAATTGAATTGAAAAAATATCACATAAAAAAAATCAATTTTCCTTGCATTGACTTTTAACGTGTCGAATCGTTGAAAGATTAAATAGTAACATAATTAGCGTCTCTAATGTGCGCGCTGATTGGAAGGAGCATGGCTGCTGTAACATCCTGTCTCATGTTGGGCATACCTTTGCTTTGCTTCGCGTTAATTAGAGGCACATCTGATTTCTCCTACTTCCAGTAGTTACAGACTTATGTTAGTTACATGCACTTGTAAGGACACGGTACCAGGTTAACATTGATGAGATGAAACGTTCATGAGATGATTTGATTATAAATATTGTAAGAACTAAAAGTAAAGTAAAGTAACAGCCTATAAACTGTCCCACTGCAGGGCAAAGGCCTCCATCATAGAAATCAAGTTATCGCTACTATAATCGGATTAGGCTTAATCACCACACTTGCCAAATGCGGAATGGTGATCACAAACCTGAGCTATGATCGGAAAATTCGAAACATACTTTTCGCTCGACCCGGGAATCGAACCCAGGACCCCGAGATCACGGCCCGGTACTTAAACGACTAGACCAACAGGGCGTTAGGGCGTAAGAACTTAAGAATAAAGTTATTAAAAAATAAAATGCACGTTTTAAAACCTCTAGGCATCGATTCGCTTCTACTACATAGGTAGGTACTTACTCGGTACACTCTCTTAAGCACTAGGTAACTAACTACTAAGGCGCAAGTAGAGGACAATGATCTGTAAAATACAAAGCCCTAGGCCTAAACATCCCTGAAACATAAACATCCCTAAAACAAAAACTCTAATTGACACTATTGAATTCGTTGACCAAAGCGCGAAGTTTATCGTATAGTGTCTTTTATGTGCACGTTAAGTCTCTCTCTCTCTGTCTGTCGAACCACGTAGAGATCTCTGCAATTGCATATATACAGGCTTAGGCAAAGTAAACCCCATCAGTTCCCTCGTATTTCTGATTATGTGAAACGTAATCGACGAAATAATGATAGGCTTTGTATCCACCCGTCAACTGCACTGCTGCATAAAAGTGTCATATGCATGGCTCCAATTATTTATAATAAAATACCTAAAACATTAAGATTTTAAATGCAAAACTGTTCAAAAAAGCAATCAAGAAATTGTTGAACGATGAATGTTATTATAGTTTGAATGTCTATTTAAATGACAGATATCTGTGAGTGCTCTCCTACGACATTTTAATGGTATTTTTTATTTTGTAATTTTGTTGTTATTAGATATTTCTGTACGATACGCGTGGTCCCCGGCAGAGTAGAATAGGCCACCCTAACTCTTACCGAGGTGTCGTAAAAGGCGACTAAGGTAAAGCTGCTGGCATGATCACCAGCACCCAGAGAAGGAAAACTCTGCATTTATATCAAAACCCTCGCCAACCCGTCTGCCAAGCGTGGTGAGTATGGCAATTACAATTATGGTGATTGAGGGAGGCCCGTGCCTCAGCAGTGGGGACTTAAATGGGCTGATGATGTACGATGACATTTTATTAGTTATATAAATAATGATATTTGTACACCTGTTTATGGTAAAATATGATGAACTATAATTCTTTTACCAACTGATAATAAGCTAAGTATTATTATTACCAACACATGGTTTTGTGTTGGTAATAATAATACATAGCAACAATTATCTATACAATTACTTATTGTCTAATTTTTGATAGGCCCGTCGTCGTCGTGAAGCAGTACTGTGCTGTGTTTCGCTGCGTGAGTGAGGGTACCGGAGGCCCAATCCGGGGTAAAGGGGGTTTAAAGGGTGGCAGCGCACTTGTGACTCTACTGGTGTTGCGGGTGTCCATGGGCGACGGCAATCACCAGCCAACCATCAGGTGATCCGTCTGCTCGTCTGCCTGCTATCACATAAAAAAGGCGTTCCCACTCCGAACAAACTTTCGTGTCACTGAATAAACACAAGTATTTACCCTTGTATGTATAGTATTAACCGGAATGTAAGTATTTTTTTAATTAATTTGTTCACGGTAAAGGTACGGTTCAGCTTTTAGGTAACTTATAGTAACGTGTATTCTCTGGTGCACAAAAAAGCTTTTACTATAGGAAGTGTTCATGTTGTAATGTTTAATTCTATTACAACCTGCGCCGCCGTTTCCGATCCCATTCTTTATCCGCACAGGATGTACTTTTATGTATGATTTGTAAAATAAAACACCAGTGTGCATCGCGCAGCAGTGTGTGTTCGCCTTTACGGACACCGAATATTTATCGTTTTTGGAAATACCACGTTAAAACATAACCATGCGTTTGCGTTCATCCAACGCAATGGAGTAGAAACGTCTGTTTAGTATTTCCTCCGCCGCGTTTGAATAAAAAGCTCATTTGAATTCTATGAGAATCGAAATTGCTCTCTTTTTCGCTGTAGTAACTTAATTTAATCGAGTTCCATCACAATGTCTTTTACCTTTAGATTGGATAGCGCAATACCTTATAAAGATGAGATGAAAAAGTAAATCCTACTGCTTCCTCAGCGGACCGTTTTAGAAAAGAAAAAAAGTGTCGTGTATCGCGGTGATAACAAAAACCAATTCTTTTATTGTATTTTTAGCATATACTCGTATATTTAATGTATATGAAAAACCGAAATTGTCAAGTATTTTTCCAGTGAGTTACAGCTGAGTATGTACCAAGTTCATCATTATTGTTGTTATCGGGTTCGATCCCCGCACAGTACAAACATTTGTGTGCATGAACATGTCTGTTTGTATTGGTCTGGGTGTTTGTATGTATTATAAGTATTTATTTACAAAAGAAAAGTATTATATGTATATATTTGTAATTCCGCTGTTGATTCTGATATCCGTAACACAGGTGCTTGAGCTACCTATCTCGGAGTCAGATCAATGTATGTGATGTTGTGAAATATTTATTTATTTATTTTTATTGTATCAGCTTTTATACTGTCCCAATGCAGTGCGAAGGCCTCCATCATAGAAATCAAGTCATCGCTACTATGATGTTGTAAGGCTTAATCACCACGCTTGCCAAATGCAGCTTGGTGATCACAAACCCGAGCAATGTTCAAATAATTTGAAACATACTTTTTGCTTGACCCGGGAATCGAACCCAGGACCCTGAGATCACGGCCTGATACTTAAACCACTAGACCAACAGGGCGTTATCATAATTGTGGCTAATAAACTTTATGCACCAGAAACTTATAGAATAATAATTCTACTTTATTATGTAAAAAGTTTTTTTTTCTTAAATACATGACGCATCGTTAAAATATGTAGTAAGCCATTAAACGATTTTTTTATGTGATACTTGTCAGATGAGCAGACGCGTTGCCTGATGGTAAGCGATTGCCGCCGCAAACGTAATGTATCTTAGTTCTTTTTCTCTATTTTTATATACTCATACACTATACATTTTCCTACTGTGCACTGGATGGCCTATAGGAACAGATAAAGATATCGAGAAATAAATCGGTTGATTTCCCGTGCAGGAACTAGACTCGACGTTATTGGAAAACTTTGACTCGGGCCACGTTAATAGACTTACACAAATTGAGTTCATTACGGAAAATAAAATAAATGGAACGCGAAATCTGCCGTGAACATTAGCTTTGATGAAGGGTTTTTGCTAGTAACATCGAGGGCACAAACAGAAAATTAAGTTCAGAAACTAAGAAACTGAAAAAACGAACATGGAGTAAAGTTAGATGCCGTTCTGGATGGACCTGCGGGATATCGGAACATCGCATCTACTACTTAATGATTGGTACAATACAACTTGACTTCGTTATTTCCTAATTTTAGATTAAATAGTTAGATTGAACTCACTTGGACTATGTTCGATTGAAATATTCCCACGAGTATTAAATTTTTTTATACATACCCTATAATAATAATTCTCACAACTTCTCATACGTCGACCTGATTCCGTACTAAGTAGCTTAAGCACTTGTGTTACATATATCAGACAACAGAGGATCACAAATATATACTTAAATACATATATATTACACCCAGACACCGAACAAACACAAGTGTTCATCGCACGAATGTTTGTCCAGGGTGGGGATCGAACCCACGACCTTTGGCGTAAGAGGCAGAGTCACTACCAATTGCGCCATCCGGTCAGTCAACTACTAAGGCGCAAGATCTAGATAGCTGATTAGAAATAAATCGGATATTTGGAATGGGTATTTAATAAGTTAGAATGCTAGAAATTACTTAAGGCTGGGTAGTGTAATAAAGTATGTACTCGTGTAATTACAATTACAAAGATACAAGAATATTGTAAGTCTTAACATAGGAAAACAAATGGAAATGTACCTAGTAAGACTACACCATTCGGTCGGGCGGGACGTCCCCGGAGCATTGGGGGAGCGAAGGAAATCAAGTAGAGCGTTAGAAAAGTTGTTTATTCGTTTTTGCCACGTTCCGCCGTTTAGCGCTACACAGGGAATTCTGCATAGGAGCTCTTATAATAGCCGGGGCGATTTTTGCCGCGTATTTATCAGAAACCACTTCAAAAGTTATTTATTTCATATAGACGGCTCTTTGTGTGAGACCTGTGTTATTTTTCCTTTGAATAAAAGTACACATTACATATTTTGAATGAAAAATCTAACATTTTATGATTGATATTCTGACTACTACAGAAATGTTGTAGATTTAACTTTCAGTATCTTATCTTATCTGTTAGGGGCCATTTTCATGGGGCACGTCGACCCTAAGGGAATTTTTGTACCTCCCCTTTCTTTTGCGCTCTTACTCACGAAAGATTCGTTTCATCAGCATCACGATGTCTTTCGGATTGAAGTGCCTGTAGTCTCCTGGTTTAGGATAAGCGTTACCTAGAAGACACATTCTGCCTCTGGCTAGTGAGTCGCATTCACATAAAAGATGTTCTATGGTTTCCGTCTCCTCCTTGCATGCTCTGCAGTCGCTGTTCGATGTCATGTTCATCTTCATCAGCATTTTGTTCGTTGCATAATGCCCTGTTAACGCTCCTATGAGCATCCTTGTCTGTTGTCTATTGCCTCCGAGAATATATTTTCAGTAACTCAGAACGTTACTGAAAGTTAACTCTACAACATTTCTGGGTATAAGTGTGGACAGCAACCTAAACTGGAAGGAACATGTCGATAAAGTTAGTCAAAAATTAGACAAATTTGTATTTGCTCTACGTCGTTTGAGACTAGTAGCATCTGAACAGATTGCAATTTCGGCATACTATGGCTACGTCTCTTCAGTCTTACGATACGGACTAGTTATATGGGGACATTCAGTAGATATACAAAGGGCGTTCAGAGCGCAAAAAAAATGTTTCCAGCCATATGCGGTGCTGACTACCTCGAACATTGTAAGCCATTATTTAAACGCATTAAAATTCTGCCCTTGCCCAGTCAGTACATATTCGATATTTGCATGTTTGTCAAACAAAATCCACATTTCTTTCCTTTACATGACAACGTGCTTGGGAAGAACAGAAGCAGGGATAAGTGCAAACTATATGTACCTGTACAAAGGATTACAAATATATTCCAACAATGTGTACTGTAATGCCATTAGGATCTATAATAATCTTCCTGCAAAAGTTAGAGAACAGCCAATAAACAAGTTTAAATATTTACTAAATAATTGGCTTCTACAAGAGCGCTTCTATTCTATTAAGAATTACTTAAATTTAAAATTAAATTAATGCATGTTTAATTTATAAATATTTTGACAAAAAATATGTAATGTAAATGTTAATTGTAAATAATATTTTTATATCAGCTTGTAATAAGTAAAAGATATTTGACTATGCATGATTTCTACGCCATCAGTGGCAAAATATGTTGAACTTTATTTTAGTTTAAGAACACATGTACCATATTTTTGGAAATAAACCATCTTTATTTATCTTTATTAATAATAATAGTAAATTGGATTAGTGGTAGTGAACGTTGCCTCTGGTGCAAGGGTTGCGGGTTCAATCCCCGCACAGTACGAACATTTGTGTGCATGAACATGTCTGTTTGTATTGATCTGGGTGTTTTCTATATATTATAAGTATTCATTTACAAAGGAAACGTATTATATGTGTATATTTGTAGTTCCGCTGTTGGTTCTGATATTTGTAATAAAGGTACTTGAGCTACCTATCTCGGAGTCAGATCAATGTATGTGATATTGTGAAATATTTATTTATTTGTTTATAAACGATACCCTGACCCAATATGTTCCTTGTGCCTTCAAAGTTGCATTGTGCAGTATCTTCATGGAAAAAAAGAAGATATCAATAAAGTAAATTGTTAAAAAATCACGACAACTGTAATAACCGATGTTATTGATGTTCAAGAATAACCCTTTCAATTGTGTATCTTTTCGTTATAAAGTTACTCAACTGAAAGAGTTCTTAAGTTATATTAACAATCCAGCTAAATCTTAGGAAGTCTTGTTTAGATAAACTTTCCGTTATATTCATCCACACCGTTTTCGTTTCGTAAGAAAATATTTTTCGTAAAATCAATTCCCGTGTTATGAATGCGGGGTGTTTACACAGTCTGCTAAACACTTAACGAGTGGAGCCGAGTGTGTCCTCGAAATCGAGTGTGAGCGCTCCA
This sequence comes from Marasmia exigua, assembly GCA_019059595.1. Lineage (NCBI taxonomy): Eukaryota > Metazoa > Arthropoda > Insecta > Lepidoptera > Crambidae > Marasmia > Marasmia exigua. Next base: position 20,262,979 of record CM032465.1, on the reverse strand, counting down.
CTCGACTCGAGTATTTGCTCTCTATTCAAAGGGTGACAGAGATTTGACGTAGCGTTTCTTAGGAACCCCTTTATGACTCTGTGTGTCTTTATAGAGATGAGATGGGAATCAATCACGAATGTTTTTATCCTTTTTTACCTTTCAGGGTATCTTATATTAAGATCTGCTTTCGTACCGTCTATAAGGGAATTCTTGTGACAATTTTCATGTTTTTAATGAAACTAATGTACTCGTAATGTACCCGTAACAGTCGTTGCATATTATATAAAAAGTAAGTATAGTTTCGAATTTCAGATTCATCATTCAACTAAAAGAATCTTCAGATTTTAAAAAAAATGTTTAAAAAACCTGTTAATTCTTTTTTCTGGAAAATTTTAAAGTCATTGAGGAAGGAAGTTTTACAAAATTTGAAATAAAGTTCACAATTCGAAAACTATGAAACATCATAGAATATACAAATGGGGGTAATTTGGCTGCCCCAAGAACCCCAAGACTGCATGGATTTCTGCTTTTTTAGCTTTATTTATTATAGATTGTTATAATGATGTGTTGCAGTAATAATATAACAGGTCTATATTGTGTTGGTATAGGTACCTACTCGATTCATAAACGGAGTTTTTAAAAGTGTTTAATGGAAATAAAACACAATGAACTGTTGATTTTACATTTGTTAGTCTAAAATGGTTGCAAATTAGCCATTATTTCCACGTATCACGGTAGCTATCAGCACGCAAACTTGGAAAGCAACTTGGAGAGATTTTAAGCATAAGATAATTTAGAATCTTGTTAGCTGGGAACGCGATTCCTTTAGAAACTACATACTTAGCACGCCAATGTATTCTTTTGATTCTGAAAACTGTTAATTTAACTACATTATTATTGCAAAGCTTATGAGAAATAATTTTGAGGGAGGTTAGTATCGATTCAAGATTCAAGATTATAGAATCGATTTCAAGTTATATTATCAAAATTTTTCTTTGTGGGTATGTCATTTAACTACTCATAAAGAAAAGTGGTAAGTATTTTCATATTTGTTAAGGTTAAATGTTATAGCCGGAATAGGCGGTTATAGGCGGAGGCGGCCGCCTGCTCACTTGCAAATGTACTATCCGCAAAGTGAGTTTAAAAAGTAAAACCGTGTTTCACTAATATCCCTAGAACCTGTCACTAGTGCTGCCAACATTAGCATACATGTCGGTTAGACTGCAGCGCAGCTTGTCAACTGTCGTATGATGTTCAAACATACTTAGTTAGCTTTGTTGATTTGATGCGTGGACAGAATCTCACCTATCTACACACCTATGGAGCTTCACAAAAAAAATATTAATGCCTAAAGAGTTTCGCCCCTAAATTCGCATTCCCTTCAGCCCTCGAGGTGCTCCAAGCAGGCAACTGTGCACACACACTGAACACATTAGGTAAGTCGTATTTTCTGAAAAGCGGCTTTCGGTGTCTGCGACTGCAGCATAAAACTTTCTAACGGCAGAAATTACTTACGCTGCTTACCTTATTTACCTATTAGACACATCTAAATTATTGCAACACAAAAATGTACTAAATGTTTCCAGATGTCCCGCGCAGTCGACTGTACGCACGCACATTAGCATAAAAGTCGGGTAGACTACAGCGTGTGGCGCGTCGACTGTCGCTCGAAACTTTCAAACACCCGAATTAGCTGCGCTGCGGAGATTTGATACGGATCACGGATTTAGTATTCAAACTCTGTACACGAGTCGCACACTTGTGTACACTTAGCTGCAGGTGTATTAATGGTGTTTATTCGGTCCACTAGCACCGCCGTTTTTATTAATTTTGTAAAAATTTTAAAGTAATTTCTGAGAGATAATATATACATAATGAAACCAGTATTACTATTACTGTGGTCACTTTAAAGTGTAGAAAACAAAGTCATACTTGTGTTTTACCAGAGTTTAAACACTAAAAATTTGTGTCTGACTAACGGCACCCGAGGTTTTCTTCAGGGCTTTCGTATCCACGGGCTTTCGCATAAAAGTTGTAGGTACTGGTTGCCGGGTAGTGTACATAAACATAAAAGTCGTATAGGCTGCAGTGCAGCACGGCCGCCGAGTATCACTGCATCATAAAATGTTCAAACATCCGAATTAGCTGCGCTGCGGAGGTTTGATGCGTGAACACTAAATCCGTGTTTCATTAACAACACCCGAGATCTCCCGAGCACACTGCGTCACAAAATGTTTAAACATCCGAATTAGCTGCACTGCGTAGGTTTGATGCGTGTACACTAAATCCGTGTCACACTAACAGCGCCTGAGATCTCCCGAGCATTGTCGACTATGCGCACGGGCATTAGCATAAAAGTCGTAGGTATTGTAGGCTGGGGTGCAGCACGGCCTCCGAGTATCACTGCATCACAAAATGTTCAAACATCAGAATTAGCTGATCTGCGAACGTTTGATGCGTGTACACTAAATCCGTGTTCCACTAACATCACCCGAGATCTCTCGAGCACCGTCGACTGTACGCACGGGCATTAGCATAAAAGTTGTTTAGGGTGCAGTGCAGCACGGCCGCCGAGTATCACTGCATCATAAAATGTTCAAACATCCGAATAGCGGCGCTGCGGAGGTTTGATGCGTGAACACTAAACCCGTGTTTCATTAACAGCTAGCAAGATCTCCCAAGTGCCGTCAACTGTACGCACAAGCATTAGCATGAAAGGCTTAGGTATAGGCAGCGGTGCAGCACGGCCTCCGATTATCACTGCATCACAAAATGTTCAAACATCCGAATTAGCTACGCTGCGAAGGATTGATGCATGTACACTAAATCCGTGTCCCACTAACATCGCCCGATATCTCCCGAGCGCCGTCGACTGTACGCATGGACATTAGCATAAAAGTCGTATACTCGTAGGCTGCAGTGCTGCACGGCCGAGTAGTTGCCGCATGAAATGTTCAAACATCCGAATTAGCTGCGTTGCGCGGCCGTGTCCCGGATGGGCATTCATTACGCATCGGATTGTTGGTCTTTTATGCCCTTAAAATTTGAGGAAACTACGGTCATTTATGATGATTGGACTCTTATTTTTAGTTTTGCTGTAACATGAGTTATATGAAATAAAATAGCAAAAAAGGTGTGCCAATATTAAAAAAAAATAAGAAAATCAATGTTTGTATCTGTAAACATACATTATTATTTATTTGCAATATAAAAGGCAGATTTAGCAAGTTAAAGCAACACTGCTGTAAGAAAAAATATATATATCGAATTGAGAACCTCCACCTTTTTTTTAAAATTCGGTTAATAAAGAAATCGAAGAAAAAAACCACTTGGAAGTCGGCGCCTAGTTTTTTACAAGATTAGTATCTAAATAGTATTGGCCGCCCTCCCCTCCCCCACCTCTGCCAAATAACTTAAATGTGTGTACAGTATAGAAAAAGTTATCTTTTAGCATCTTACCGTTGAGGAGTTCACCTTTTATCATCAGTTAAGCAATAAAATAATAAAATCTGACGTAAATACTGGTGCAGCTTCGAAAAAAGATACAAAAACATTACATGTTTTGTATCTTTTTCACAACACACAACAGGATCCCATCATCAAATTCTGACATGGTGACAATGGAAACAATTTGGAAGTGTGATCTTTGTCACGAAAAAAGAATTCTGCAATTCGGTCAATAATTGGCAGAGAAATCGGTGAACATACATAAAGAGAAAATAAAAAAAATACAGTCGAACATAGAACCTCTTCCTTTTTGAAGTTGGTTAAAAAGAAATGGCTCTTCTATATATTGACATTTAAAAAAAACAAATGTTAAATGAGTTGTCACGTGAATAACTTGCTAGGACCTATGAGAGTCTTAAAACTTGCGACTTCGGTAAAAGTAGTCTCGGCAGAATCCGTAGGCCGATATAACGCTAAACGTCCCCGTTTTATTGAGTGACTGAGACTTTGACTGACTTTGACTGTTGACTACCCACTTTGTCAAAATATTACTTGACAATTTTCCTTACGAGTTATTTAGCTTTATAACGCCTAAAATCTAAAACATGTGCAAAAACGAATTAATTACTGGAACGGTGGAGATTTTTATACAACTGACCGACTCAGATGTTGTAGTCAGAGATTCTGACATTAGTGATGGTGAAGATGAAGATTAAACAGAACAATTAATCAAAAAATGATTTTATTTAACTTTTCCATACTGTCTTAATAATATGCCTCATTTTCGTGGGTGTTCATGGGTAATTCAATTTGTTTCAGTTATTTACAATAAAATTTTGTCGATGTTAGTTGAGTTGAAAGTAGTTGTAATCAAGTTTCTATTTTCTTTTGAGAAAATTCTTATCATGGATTGGGCCACCCTATACTAAGAAAAGAAGCATATAACAAAAAGGTTGGCAAAACCTGAAAAAATGATTTGACAATGACATAAGTGACGTTGATAGATTTGACAGTGACGGATCTGTCGTAGATTTTTTGGTCTGGAATTTCAGTTTCGAGTATAGCTATTAGCTAATAGCATTAGCTCGGCGGTGAGGGAAAACATCGTGAGGAAACCTGCAGTTTTCGGATAGTTACTGAAACGTGTAATCATGATTCAGTTGGGTTCCCCTGTTAAAGGGTGACGAAGGTCAGACGGCGGTTGCTTCATTGTAATTACCAGATCGTGAATCATAGTCTTAACGTACCCTGGGCTAGATTAGCTAGGTGTTAGATAGCACAAAGACTACCTAGTATTCGGAGACGTGCAGATATGCTATTGAATAGGTAGGTGTTAAGCAATCGACTAATATTATGGCCTGTTGATTAACAAAACCACAATTGTTTTGTATAAATTAGAATTGACTAGGTTTACATTACATTTTGATTGAGAACAAACGCCAATTATCACAACCAAACCAATTAGCAAATCGATTTGAATTTTGAATCAACAACGGTCAATAAGATAAATAGTAGCTATTGTTTCAGCGAACAAAATAACATAATATAAGTTATTTATTTAATAGTGCGTTATTTATGTAATAGAATATAGTTAATAATTCAATCTTATTCACAACTGCGGTTGCCCTCGTGATGAAATATCGCGCATATGACATTGTTAGGCGAACAGAGTGGGCCGCGGTATATACAGGGTGAATAATTTACGAGTGCAGCAACTTGGGCCGCGGCGGGCCTGCTACCCACCGGCCCGGTACATATATCAAACGGCCGAAGGTTACAACTTCAATAAAACTTGCCCGGAACTTATTCAAACGCGTCAGCCGGTGAAAGCTGTTTTTAACTTTCATCTCGGGGGATCGCCCGCGCAAATAAAGAGTTAGCACGGGAGGCGATTTCTTTTCATAAGTATAAACTAAAAGTTTTTACAAAAAGTAATGTTTGTGAATGCCCGGGCGCGTACATAGGGTGAAAAGTAAAGAGATACATTCATTCAAATTCAACCATCTATCCATCTTATTTCTAAATAAAAGTACTATTTTAAATTTTAAAGTACGCATATTACGTAATAATAGTTGTCCATAAATAAAACGTTCTTTTTACAAACGAGCAGGCGGCTCACCTAATGGTAAGTGATTACCACCACCCATGAACATTTGCAATACTTGAGGCATCACAGATGCGTGGTCGGCTCTCTTGGTAAAGATCAACAGGTTGTATCTGTTCGGAAACACCATCGTTGGCAGCTGATTCCACAGTTTTACTGTACGCGGTAAGAAGTGGTGGAATAAAATCCATCCAAGTGATATGGGAATTTGGAGTTCTGGCGCGATGTACAATGGCATAAGATAAGATAAGAAACAGCTGGAATAAAATAAGATAAGAAACAATTTATTGACCACAACACATAGATTAAAACAGTAGAAAAAGGTACAGAGACAAAATTAAAGTTGCGGCCAACAAGGCTCAGCCTCAGCATGCTGCAACTTCCGCAAGCAGCATCTGCAGCGCTGGTTTTCAGGCTGGACCTTGGGTGACGACTTTGTGATAGAAAATATATACATAGAAAAGATTGACATGCAATATAGGTACAAAGAAGGTAAAACAAAATGGTAACTAGTTTTAAAACACTAAAATATATATATGTTACAGCCAAAGTAATAAATCTGGATATTATGTATAATGGCTAGTCATTATGCATAATATCTACTCAATTTGGTTAAAGTGATAATGGACACAAAATTAATCACATTAACTAGCTATTATATATAATATCTTCGATAACTTGGATAAAGTAATAAAACACGTAGGTATGCGTTTAAGATTATATAATTTTATTTCAATTTGCCTTAACTATGTAATCATAAAGATTATTTAAAAAATTCAAATAACATAAGATAGCAATTTCACGTCAGTTAATATTGTTAAAAAATTTGTTAACTTTAATTTATAAAGTAAATTAAAAGCTCACTGGCAATCAAAGAAAAACACAGGGATCAACACCCAATAAAGACAAAAATAATAAAGTTTTTAAAACGAACTGACATTGCCTTAAGCATACCTAACTAATCATAAAGATTATTTTAAAAATTAAAATAACAAGATAATAATTTCACGTCAATTGACATTGTTATAAAGTTATTTAACTTTAATTTATAAAGTTAATTTAAAGCTCACTGGCTATAAAACAAAAAAAATAAAAACACAGGGATCAACACCCAATAAAGACAAAAATAATAAAGTTTTTAAAACGAACTGACATTAATAAACAAGGTCATAATTATTATTTACTCTTACAAGTAAGGCTCTTGTGACATTTTGAGTTACACATGAGGTTTGACTTTCTAAACGACAACTAATACTATTGCGTCAGCCACGAAATGACGCCGATCACGCCACGCGGTAGCGGGATGAAGAGCGGGAGGGGTAACAAGTCGGCCAGACCGTATTTATTACTTTGGCTAACTTTGACATGCTATTATGAATAATGTCCAGACAAAGTGATTAATGTATTACTTTGACTAGTGAATTTGGCCATTATCTATAATGACCAGTCATTATGTATAATAGCTATTTAATCACTATGACTGTAACATATATATAGAATACACATAGCGATGCTATACCTATATCTTTGCAGTGACAGAGGATCGAGTATGTCCGAAAGAACCTGGTCGTCACTCGACAATTCTGACTGCCTTTCTGGATCGATACAGAGGAAGAGGATAATGCTTCCGAAGTGTATGATATACTTAACAACAATCCAATCACGGAGCTCAAACTTAAATTGTGAGTTGATTTATTGTAAAAATATCAGCACACTAAAATTCCGAGGTCTAACGATAAATTTATGCAGATACACAATACCTACCCTAAAAGTTATTTGTTGAAACATTCTTTGAGGACTCCGATATTTGAAGTTTTAGACAAGTTACGGCGGTCGCTAACTTTTTGGCAAGTATTTGAAAGGATGGTACCTAAGTAAAAACTGAAGAAGTTTTGATAAAAATATATCTACCGTTTAAATGAGTTGATAAAGTGATATAGTTTCACAAAAAAAACAAAAAAATATTTTTGATCTAGCGTTAACCGCAACCAGGTACAGTCAGCATTAAAATTAGCTTAACACTTTAGTGCCATATCTGTCCTGCCTATTACAGTCAGTATTTAAGGGGTACGTAAAAAAGGTTATTTCGACATGGTACTAAAGTGTTAAGCTACTTTTGATGCTGACCGTACCAGCAGTTGCTATATGTACCAACTATACATACATAGAAAATACATTTCTAGCAAATAAACAAGTATATGCACATAAACTTTTTGTATTACTTTACCTTTTCAATTAAAAAAAAACTCATTAAAGATTGCGGAAAATACTGAAGGCATTGAACGGATGGGGGAGCCATTGAAAGGCACTCTACCAGCTATTTGCGTGTCTGAAAAGTCCCTGTCACACTTTAGTTTTGTTAGTGCAGTATTTCTGTCGAGTAGTAATGAGTAAAACTTGCAAGGAGGAATGACATGTTTAATTTAATTTGACTCTCATATAGCTTATCTTTACAAGCAGACATTCTCCGAGAGACACTAAAAGACAGCATTCCCTTTATAACCGTTTAAGCTATAGGCTATTTCACACAAGTTCATAAAATCAACGCCATAAACAGTCTTTACGGCGTAATGACTCAAAAGGTATTCTGGCAAGGTGCATTATGCAATGGCTAATAACATTGCATGCGCGCTACGAACTGCTACGACCCACTACAGCGCTACGGAGCTACGGCTACGAGCGTGGGAACTGCACCGCATGCGGCGTTCGTCTCGGCAATATTAGCTTGATGCTACATAATTTTATCCAGTCTCGGTCGTAAATATAACACCTTACCCCATTATTGTTGCAAGAAAGTGGTACAGGCACGGCACTGCTCGGCAACGCCTTCGCTTGTCGGCAGTCCATGAATTTTACTTTTTGGTACTGAATTTAGGATAATATACTTTAGTTTCAGTTTTTATATTATCTGCGTTATGATAATAGGATGATAATCATCCTCATTATCTTTCTCAGATGTTACAGAGTTTTAATTGAGAAGAGAGAAAAAAATACAATTATGAAAGTTAATAATAGACTACTATGAATAACAACTCAAAAGATTAATCAATTAACATGACCAAGAATCCTTATCATATAAATAGTCTTGTACACTACAGTAACCTTTCTTCATTAGGCAGGTTTTAATATGAGAGTTAAACCTGGCAGTTACAATGAAGCGACTGCCGTCTGACCATCGCCACCCGCAGGATAATCATCATCATAATAAGTAATTATTTCTTCAATATCCAACTATACTTAGTATGTTTTTCAAATTACAGATATTGATAAACATATTGAATACCTGAAGACATGGCTTTTAATGTTTTGTATTAGAACGTAAAACTGCAAAACGTTTGGATTATGACATACCCTCACATGTTCACGTTCCATAGACCGTGATCCAATATTTTAGTGTTCCTTATAGGAACTCAATCAGGTGCAAATAGAAATATGATCCGTGTGGCCGTGTGGTCCCGGCAGAGTAGAATAGGCCACCCTCACTCTTACCGAGGTGTCGTAAAAGGCGACTAAGGTAAAGCTGCTGGCATGATCATCAGCACCCAGAGAAGGAAAACTCTGCATTCATATCAAAACTCTCGCCAACCTGTCTGCCAAGCGTGGTGAGTATGGCAATTACCCCTCATGTGATTGAGGGAGACCCGTGCCCCAGCAGTGGGGACTTAAATGGGCTGACGATGATGATGATGATGAGAAATATGATGATAGATGAAATGATTGTTACTTAAAGGAACACGATAGTAAAATCATATTTTTTACGTTTTTATCTCGAAATGTGTTTGAACAAAAATTTTAATGTGCAAAAAACTGTCACATAACGGATTCTCCTAACAAAGTTAACTGTTCATGAGCGGTGTTGATTACTTACCAACAGGTGACCCGCTTGCTCATTTGTCGCCTCTAGCATAAAAAAAATAAGAACTTGCGTGATTCTCAGGTTCATTTTCGTTCCGTAATACTGATACGTGGAGTGACGACTGCCTATACAATTAATTTTTTTTTATGAGTGGTGGCGGACGAGCAGATGAATCACCTTATGGTAAGCAATTCCGCCGCCATGTCCCCATTGCTGGGGCACGGGCCTCCCTCAATCACATGAGGGGTAATTGCCATACTCACCACGCTTGGCAGACGGGTTGGCGAGGGTTTTGATATAAATGCAGAGTTTTCCTTCTATGGGTGCTGATGATCATGCCAGCAGCTTTACCTTAGTCGCCTTTTACGACACCTCGGTAAGAGTGAGGGTGGCCTATTCTAATCTGCCGGGGACCACACGGCTAAACACGGCACACGAGTGTACAAAAAAAAACTGTTTCTAACACATTTATGTTACAAACAAATAAAGTTAAATACAACAACAGATCTACATAGCAGCACAATTATAATAAAGTAACTAAGCACCACCGGTTCAGGTGTCCATTCTAATCTGATATTGTAAAGCGACGCCGGCGGCATCCCTCCGTATTCCAGGCTGCTCACTCACAGCTCACTCTGAGCTCACTCTCAGCTCACCGCTTACCGCAGTATAAAACTTACCAGTAGTAAAACACTAAATATTTGCCGATGTGGTCACCTTGAATACGGAAACTCAAGTTTTCCAAAATTCAGAATACCAGCGATGCTACGGTATTGTATTCGATCCCGAAGCTCAGTGGATAAAAACGCGCCTTCCGTAAGGGGGCTGGTGGTTGAAATCCGAGCATGCACCTATATAAACAAATCTATGTGAACGTTTTTACTATTAGCTCGGCGGTGAGGGAAAACTTCGTGAGGAAAACTGCTCGTCTCGGATAGTTTAAAAACCTCAATCACAAATATTTGCGATTGAGATTTTTGAGCGAGAGATGTTGTCGCAGCAGTCCTATTGGCGATTGGAATATTTGACGACCCGTTTGGAACAGTGGTAGTGAACGCTGCCTCTGGTGCAAAGGTTGCGGGTTCGATCCCCACACTGTACAAACATTTGTGTGCATGAACATGTATGTTTGTATTGGTCTGGGTGTTTACTATATATTATAAGTATGTATTTACATAAGAAAAGTATTATATGTATATATTTGTAATCCCACTGTTGATTCTGGTAACACAGGTGCTTGAGCTTCCTATCTCGGAGTCGGATCAATGTATGAGTTGCTGTCAAATATTATTATTGCACTAGAAAAAGGTGCACACAATGATGTACCGCTATTGTCCCGAACTCTCCTTCAGCGCTGTCCTTTATGTGTAGTTACTATTACTTTTTACACTGTGCTCTGGGCCCACTCCACTCGATAAATCTCACGGTGTCCCGCCGTGGGCCCTCTGGAGACGGCTCACGTCGCTCGCTGCACGTCGAATCACTTTCACAGGTGACAGTGACGGCTTTCCCGGGCAGTTAACTGTGCCATTTAGAAACAACGTTTGAATAAAGGAAACAAATGTTTGAAGTTGGAATTGACCTTTAATTAGAGCTTATAGTCATCTGCCATCAACCTTTGGAACGTTTTAACAACTAAGTGTAAATATGAAATCCCTAGTACCTACTCAAGCATTTCTTCACCAGAAGAAGGTTTCCCTTTTAGCCAAATTTTCAAAATGCTGATAATAAATAAAAATTTTGTGAGAATTTTCTTAGAATAGGTAAAAGTGGCGATGAGAGTATACCTGTTTTATCTCTATTTCTAGTCGGAGAACCTGTGTTGGCAGAGGTAAGGTAAGAGCAGCCAATCCCATATCATTCAAATAAATAAATTCCCATATCAACCATATTTTCTATTCCGAAATCTCAAATACAATATTCGTAATCTATTTGAGATTCAACCTGCGGGTTGAATTTGAGAATATTGTAGGTTGCGGATATAGTATTTAAAATTTCATGAAGTACTGTGAAAAGTTGGTAAAGTGCACCTGTAAATTGCATTTCACACAGTTCAATCTTAATCAAGTACATACTTGGGTAGACTTGTGCATCGAATATTGAGGGCGAGCGTTGCCGAATAGGGTTGCAGCGAGGCCGCGTGCGCCGGTTCCCACGCGCCGCAGACATGCGACGTTTATTAAGCTCTTCACCTTTTGGTTACCTGCCGAGAGATTTATTACTTTTAATTATTTTTCATTGTCCGCCCCCCATTATTCGTCTTACGGCATCGCGTTAAAATTATTATGCTCACAGTGATTTACCGCTGAACGTCACGTAATTTACAGCATAGTGAGAGAAAAACTGTTCATCTTTTGTCGAGAAGATCAAATTTTCTCACGAAAAGGCGCAGATTTGAGATTGGGAGCGTTTTTATCGTCATCGCTCACGATCGGTCCTTTGTTAAAATGCAAAAGGCCCATAAACGGCTCAACGAGCTGTTTCACTGACAAACTTTGATCTGGTTTTTTCGATTTTTATGCAAATTAGTCCGGCTAAATTAAAAGTTGTTTGCGCTCGGGCCGTGTCATGCTAAGATATTGTTTCGTAACAAGGTGTGCAAGGTGAAATAATTATTTTGACTGATGATTATTGAAAAAGGATTCCTGATTTGGTATGTTCAAACCGTCGCGTCGGTCACACTACATGGAGGTAAAATTGATAAAATTGAAAAAAATTGTCGCGGAGAAAATGTTAAAAATTTGTGGCCCTTAAAAATGAATAAGCACATAAAAGGCACGGAACCAGTTTCCGTGGAATTTAAAGTATATATAATACACTATAATTCAAATGCCATGGGCGGGCACGTACCAGCACTCAGAAGCACATCTAACCATCCATACTTTTTTGGTTAGATACCTCTAAGTGCATTTTACATTCCACCAATTTTAACTGTCATTACTTTTTCTAATGCAGAAAAATTTAATTAGTAGTAGGTAGTAGTTAGTTATAACCTGGGTCTAACAATTACATAGGCTACAATTTTCAGGAAAATGAACACACCACCCCTAACAAATCATATTTTACGTTAGGATGCTTTTGATGGCATCCGGTCAGATTAAATAATAGACAACAGTACGACTCATAGGACGCTATTTGGACATACTATGTTTTTTGTTTGATGTGTCTTTAGGAAATTGTTGAATGCACAATGATCGAATAAATACTACACAGGTCCGCAATTATTAAAAATAGATCCAGTATAGTATTTAAACAATTGAATCAATTGGTAACGCTAGTTTGCGGCACCCTTTACTTTAATTATCACTTTGGTTTCGAAAAAGAATCACATTGTTCTAAGAGCAGAAATCTTGCAGTCATTGTAGTCACCTAACATACATGTAGTGGCGTTTTATGTCAAGTATTTGTTATTGTTGTCCATTTCATTGTGGCGTAGTGTAGCCGTATCGTCCGTCATATTTACATGTAACAAACATATTGCGGGTTGCGGGGTCAAGCAGACCCTTCATTGGCATTCATCGGCGGGATCATTAAAATGCGTCAGACAATAAACGTGCGCCCGCGGGCCCTTTTGTGATGGCGAGTCTAACCGCGTTTCAATCTGTTGTTCTCCATTCATTGTTTATGGAAATACTCCTAAAATGAATTGGATTGGATAGGTTATGGGAAAATGTGAGTAATTCTGACATAATTGTCTAAGGCTCGCTTTGGTCAATCTTTATCCGTAGATAAAGAAGATAGATCTCTGAAGGACCGCATCAGAAATGATGTTATCCGACAGAGAACCAGAGTCACCGACATAGCCCACCGAATTAGCAAACTGAAGTGGCAGTGGGTATGACCAGCCCAGATTAGCAGCAGAACTGACAGCCGTTGGAGCCGTAAAGTCCTTGAGTGGAGACTGCGACTCGGTAAGCGTAGTGTAGGACGCCCTGCGACAAGATGGGATGATGACATTTGAAGGCTGGCTGGTGTGGGCTGGATGAGAGTTGCCGAAAATTGGGAGCAGTGGCGTGCATTAGGGGAGACCTATGTTCAGCAGTGGACGAGTGTGGGTTGCTGATGATGATGATGAAGAAGATAGGCAGAGAGCCATGTTGTGGAGGTACCGTGTTATTACGCAATGTGGGATAGTTAAAATATTACGCATTAATTCGTCTTGAATCACGTAACTAGAAATGTAATCGTATCATATTTCTACAACTATTTGATAAAAAGTTAGATGCGTTAAAAGATAACGTTAAAATATGTATATTAAAAAGCAAAAAATGGAATTAACCAGAATCAACCATAGATTTAGTATGAATAACTAAACGCTAGAAACGTCAATAATCCATTTTGACATATTTGAAAGCCGAATGTCACTGTCAGTTGAATTTTATTTTGCTTCGACCATAGGCAACGACACGCATTGGCATGACGTTTTTATCAGACTTAAAGTTGAAAAAGAAAGAAATAATAATGAGATAGAAAGTAGAGGAGCCTAAGTTGTTGGTATTGTTACAGTATTCAATGAAAAATGAAGCTTAATTTTTATTTTGGTCTCATAAGTTTAACAAAATCTTTAATTTCTGGAAAATAAGTAACCAAGTGTCGAGTATAAAATACCAAAAAATCAATATCATACCTGTGTAATAAAACACAATGTAGGGTGAATATCTGTTGGTATATTGTCTGTTTTACAGTTACTTAATGCACAATTACAAATAAACTTATCTTGGACAACTGCACTGCTCGCCGCTCAAACCAAAAGCCTGCCCATCCAATATGGCCGCCCGTCACTATGTCCGTATGTCACCAATATGTCCGTAAATTAGCAATACTTCAGTCATAAGAAATAAAAAGGTGGGTAAAACGTTTTAGATTAGACTACGATAGGACGGTAAAAAAGAAGCATAAAAAAGGTTCTTAAGAGATAGTGATAGCTACGTAGATAAAATTTCAATGTGTTGTTTTTAAACCTACTCTTAGATCAGTACTATTTGTCTAAGGTTCGATTCGACTAATCTCATTCCGATACTAAATCTACGATTGTAAGTTTCTACGAGACCTATTAATCGATGGTTGATCAAGATTATACCAGACCAAATGACCAGAGCTATTGATCGACGTTGACCAATGAAATAAAGAGATCGGTTAGTCGAACGGGATCCCTCGATTGATCAAAGACACCAGACCAGTAAATCGATGTCTTCAATCGATCAATTGGTCTGGTACCTAAAAAACTAATATTCATGTGACAGTGTTAATATCGAACAAAGTTCTCCTCATCAGACGACATCATGGTGGTTTATAAGACCTTGGTGTCGCTAGTTAATGGGTTAATTTATAATACGCTGCAGCGAGCGCCGTGCACGCGCGACGACGCCCTCACCGTGTTCGCTATATCTATGACTCTGAGGCCCGCCCAATCATTTCCATACGTGATAAAACTTGCCAAGGATTTATTTAAATTATTACGGAAAAGTAGAATTTTAAGCGAGTTCTTAATATCCGGGTGTGGCTGTAGATAATTCAAAACGATGTTGAATCTGCGGTTGACTGCAGAGATTTGACTGCATAGAGAAAAAAAAGGTTTTGTATTTAAATTAAATAAGTTCATTAGGGGTGAAATATTTAATGAGAGTATGTAGGGTTATTTGTAAAGCAGCAACAATCTCTCAAAAATAGAGTAATAAAGAACAATTTTGCACTACACCTTTTGAAAATCTAAAAAAAAAAAACTTAAAATAACAATAATTGATAGCTGTTAAAGTTTGTAAATGTGTTTTTTTTTATTTCAATATTACACATTTAAATTTGAGCATTGAAATTTGTATCTAGAACCACGTATCATACCAGAAAGCTGTGATAACTATTATTTTTAAAACGTAATGAAATACTCTTAGAATCTAATCTCAGGTGCACTTCATTTTGGTATAGTTTTGAAATTACACCATCTTTGAGCACTTACTTACATAGGTCATCATCATCATCATCATCAGCGACCCACACTCGTCCACAGCTGAACATAGGTCTCCCCTAATGCACGCCACTGCTCCCGATTTTCGGCCACTCTCATCCAGCCCACACCAGCCAGCCTTCGAATGTCATCATCCCATCTTGTCGCAGGGCGTACATAGGTACTTTGCTGCATTTGAAACCAATAAAGAACAGTATCAGAAAACATTTCCATTCAACCGTTTGTAAGATGAAAAATGTCAAAGAACACAAAGTGCCTTAAAATTTGTCTATTTTCTCCAGCGACTGTCAGAAGGCATATGGGTTAAGATATTCGCCTGAGCTCAGACACGGCCCATTCAAAAGGTGCTCTAAACGGAAGGATACGAGCCGTAAAATAGGATTTCATGCATGCCTTGCCCTGTGTGAACAAATATGTACGGTTGACAACGCGCGACCTTTGCCAATAACCATCTGGCTGAAGAAAAAATCATTTCTCGTACCTTTTTCAAATACGATGTTATTTAAGCAGCTTCCCCGAGGTATGTATGAACGTACAAGCTCTTTAGACTGCAGCTGAATGCAGAATTATAATAAAGTTTTTAAAAGGACCGGGCTAAAATTACAGGCATAATACATTTTCGTCGGAAATTATCTTCATTTTGGAGAAGTAGTACGAGTGTTTGCGAAGTAATATATTCAGAACGTGATATGGCGTAAGCATTTGCGTAGAAAATAAACCAATTCAGTGTGAGTCGGATTCGTTGACGATTGGCTGCCTGCCATTATCTTTACAACATTAGACATAGGTACCACACTTGAACATATTTAAAAAGAAAAACAACAGAAAATCACATTCATTTTTTGTACGGCACTGTACTTTTTATTACTGAAATATAATTGTTAAATAATAGAAAAATTCTATTGTCTAGCCCCATCAAAATATTTATTAATATTCTTTTTCTAGTATTTTGTTTGCGACCACAGAATTACGTTATTTGTAAAAATTACAACTGTCTAGCTATCACGATTCATGAGAAACAGCATGAGGTAACAAACGAGTTAAGTCTGAGTAGATAATAGACCCTCGTTGCCGTTTGCGTACGGAACTCTAATAAATAGAGGTACGTACATACATAATATGTTAGTTTTTTTCGTACCTCACCCGCATTACACTACCAAAGGAAATATCCAACTAAAATCATAAGGTTATTAAAATATATGCACCTACCTAGTAATACTTACTCTTGGTCACACGTAGGTCATAATAACAACAGAAGTGTCTTCTCTTAAAAAAGTTTATGAAATCCGGAGTGCATTAAGCTTAATGTGCCGACACTTAAAACAGACAAAGTTGTCGCAATTTGATCAGACCCATCTGCATAAACGAATCTCTGTCCCAACGTTACACAGTGAAAATAAACGTTTGTACGTAAATAATGGTTTTTATCTTGCGAGCTAGAGCTAGCATCGCAGATTCATGCCCGGGGTACTATTCTCAAAGCAATCAGCAACACATACTTGTGTCTGCTGCGTCCCGCGTGGCCCATACCAGAGTCGCTTTGAATATTGCATTTAGACACTCCCTCCCCTTAAGTGGAGTTTACCATCGCGTTTTTTGTTAGCGCTCGCAAAACAACTAGTTTTTCTTCTAGAAAGTTTATGTGTTTGTACATTTTAGAGCGAAAATAGTGGATTATTTTTGAAATGTCGTTCAGATCACTGTCATTAAGGAATAATACCTATTTAGTGATTTAAAAAATGTGATGATTCTGACCGTCGCGAGCTTGGCTTGTGTATGCACTATTGAATTTATTATTTGATTTTATTCAAGGTGTTGGCGATGGACCTCCTTTTTATGTGTTCCTTTTTATATATTTGATATGGTGCGTTTTTTACAAGAGGTCCCTTTCTTTATTTTTTTATTTGTCAGTGTAATTCAGAGTACCACAGGAAAGGTTGTTTTTATTTAACGTAATATAAAATTTGTGATTCTTTAATGGAGTTTCACTGGCTGCCGCCAAAGGTGAGTCCCCTTATCTCTGTTGTAGTGCCGCTGCCACGAACGCTAGGTAGGCGCCTCATATTTCATCCTCAACACAGGGTATTATACAGTTTTGTTCATATCATAAAGTACAAAGTGGAATATCTATTTTATACACCGTCATTAACACTGTCGAAATTCTGACGTCAATATTCGGCATATTCATCGTCTTGATAGATACAGGTTATTATTTTATTAAAATTATTTATTATTACCAATCACACTAGAAGTAATTGATTTTATAATATTGTAAACAGTTGCAATTGACCACTGAGTTGAGAGTAAACCATGAGACAACAATTGAAAGATGAAGACAGAGGTATTAAATGTTCTTGAAATTAATGTATTTATTACAGGAGCCCAATTCTCGTGCTCGTGATATTTTGAAAATATGGCGCATATCGCCTGAAAACCATACAAAAAAACTATGTTTTAGTGATATATGTCGTATGAAAATAAATGTCACGAGTACGAGAATTGGGCTCCAGCTCCGTTAGTATCTGTTACACCAGGAAGATCCAGAAAATGTTTGTGTATGCTAGAAGGGTCGCTTAAATGAAGAGGCAGATCATAGGTTCGAATTTAAATTCAACAACTACCTTTTTCAAGTTTTTCGCAATATTTAAAGATAGATAGATAGATAGAAACACTTTATTGCACAAAATTTACAGATCTTAGCCTAAGTTATTATACTAAAACAATGTAGGCGGTCTTATCGCTAAAGATTATGTGAGTGTCTGTTAATACGAGTAACTTGATTAAAAAAATTTTTTTTTTACTACGAATAGCTGAAGCTACAATAGACTAAAGCTCTTTGTAATATTTTTTGTTGGCTTCTAACTTGGTAGACTAGTATGTCTAACTTAGTAGCCCGTTGTAACTGAGGGGTAAGTTTAAGGCCCTAAAAATGAAATAAAAAAATTAAAAAGGCCAATTATTCTTGTCTCGCTTTTTTATATGAGAGGTGGCATGACCTGATGGTAAGCAATTCCGCCGCCCATGGACACTCGCAACACCAGTGCTATCATTATTGTGTTCATGTAATGTTTTAAATCAATTTATGACTAATCCAGCAAAGATAACCCTTTTAAACCGCTGAGCAATAAGCTGCAACGTTTTTAGCTTTCCATACGCGTTTTAAGAAATTTGTATGAAATATATTTTACGCATCCGTTTCTTGCTCTCCGTTTTGAAATTGGTTATTCTTTACTTTACACAAAATTGTACCTATGTTTTCGGTAAGAAATTCTCAGTGTCAGCCCAGAGCCTGGAAGTTGGTGGTCTTGTACCCCCGTGCCTCGGAAAGCACGTTAAGCCGTTGGTTCTGCGCCCAATCCCTCTCCGGTCGTGTCACGCTGGTATCCCATCGGATTATGAGTGTAAGGGAATAGAGAGTGCACTTGTGTTTGCGTACACACTTGAACACTATAATATATTCTGCGTACGTGGTTGATCGTTCAGATTGGCCGCCGTAGCCGTAATTATTCTTTAGTAGATTTGGTCATAAACTCAGTAAAAACATTACATTAGCTCGCTAGCGAGAGAACAATAGCCCTTTTTTTTAATTTATTTTTTTTAATCAATTTTTAGGGCCACAAAAAGGGGGCCCCTCTTTACAGCGTGGGCCGCCTAGAATGATTGATGTTTTTCCGTAGGAATGAGACGTTTTCCCGAAGTAATTGTAATGGTGAAATCAGTTGTGTAGTTTTCGAGTTATATAAACGTATACATAGAAAAAGTTGAAGTGTGTATATTTTTCTTATAAAATATTTTATTTATTTTTCGATTACATTTCTAATGTTATTGGTTTTAATAAATGATAAACAATTACATTTAACCACATCTTTTAACGGATGGAATGTTAATATTTCAACATCGACATTTCATTTGGTAACAAGAGACATTGTTTGCAATTCGATTCCAAACAGTGGTAATCTAAGTTACTGGTCGGATTGTGGAGTAACTTAGACAGAACTGCGGAGCCAGGCTAGGCGTATCCATTTAACTAATGCACTGTCCGACTATTGGTCTTGGTGCAAACGAGGCACTTTGTTCCGCTGAGTAACATATTAGCTACCTTACTTAGGTGCCCACTTGTACTTGCGCTAGTTTACATTACAGTTCTATGCCCACTTAGCTGGGAAATACTAAGTTTTAAGTCTGTTGTTGTAATTGTTGTAGTTAGTATTCGAAACAGTGTGGGAGGAACTAGATTTGTGTTTTGTTGTTTTAATTCAGGGCAGAGTTGCGGGGCGTAGGAAATTGGAGCGTATTTTCGTAAACAATCCGTAGTCGTTAATGTTATACAGAGTGTCTGATAGCTGATTTATGTTTTCAAAAATATGTAAAAAAAAACTATTTGACATATTATTTTATATTTTTATACTTTTAGTATTATAATATAGATATAAAATTGCGGATTTCATTTTTTAATATCATGTCAGTTAAATGTTTGACATCTTGTTGCTTGCACTCACTGTTTTAGGTGACGGAACGGGCACACTAGCGACGCCAATCGATTTTAATTTTTAGCTACAAAACCGGATCTATTTTAAACAATTTCGGGGTTAAAACCACTCGGCAAACGCTTATACTATTTATCAAATAGCCATGCACAAATGCTGGGTCCGTTTTTGTACGCGAAAAATTGATTCACGCTAAAAGTGGCCGCTTTTGGCGATAATCAACATTTGTGCATGGTTATTTAATAAATAGTACAAGTGTTTGCCCATAGGTTGTAACCCCAAAATTGTTTAAAATAGATCCGGTTTAGTAGCTAAAAATTTAAATCGATTGAAGTCGCTAGTGTGCCCTACCCGTCACTTTAAAACGGAGCCTCATTTTCCGCGCCAGACGCTGAAAATGAGTAACAGTAAACTTTGTTCAGTGGCGCTTTCGCCGATAGATAGATAGATATACTTTATTGCACAAAAAACACAACTTGAAAATCTAGGCATTACAGAAACTTAAATGTACAATTTCGGCGGTCTTATCGCTGTAAGCGATTTCTAGCAGACAACCTTCAGGCAAAGGACATTTGTTAGTAGAGGAAGGGTAGGTGGTAAAATATTGAAAAGGGAAATAAAAGTGGACTTTAATAATAATAATAATTTAATTTATTTCAGATAAAAATCCATACAATCTTGTTAGTAAAATTCTTATTACTACGTTAGCTGACATACTTAAATTATACATTATCCTTATTTAATTTAAATATTTAATTGACCCCTTTATGTATTTAAATGTATAATACAAATACAAAAATAAATGTTATAAATAATGTAAAGTCTAATGTATCAAAAAGAGATCCCAATCCAGGGGAAGGGTTTAAAAGGTAAGCAGCGCACTTGTGACACCACTGGTGTTGCAGGCGTCCATGGGCGGCGGTAATCGCTTACCATCAGGTGATCCGTTTGCTCGTCTGCCACCTATATCATAAAAAAAAAACCAAAAAGAGATAGTTTCCACTAATAATTTGCGAACTGTTGTGAACTTACTAAATGAACACATTCGCGCTAGATGCTGAAAAACTATTTTGGATAAGGTGTTTTTTTATAATAAATAAATTAGTACTATACCAATTTATTTTCGAAAAATAATACATATATTATCGGTAGCATGCCCTATAATTTGTAAGACAGTTAAAAGCCAAACGGTGTATATTTTTTCTACTAGTTTTACGCTACAGTGTAATGGCAAGATTTCGTGTAGAAGGAAGGAAAGTAGTAAGTGGGTAATGTGTTACGATTGGTACAGGTCTTGGCACGTAAGTGTGGCACTTGCCATTAGTTTGCACACTTTTAAAAAAGCTCGCTTTATGCTAAGCGTTTCTGCGCACTCAAGGCTAGCAAGTCTTATCTGCCACGACCTGTACAATTTTTTTTATGTCATACGTTGCAGACGAGCAGACAGATCACCTGATGTTAATTAATTGCCGCCCATGGACAACCGTGACACCAGTGGAGTCACAAATGCGCTGCCAATCTTTAGTAGATTTGGTCATAAACCCAGTTAAAACATTACATTACCCTTTTTAGGGCCACAAAAAGGGGGCCCCTCTTTATAGTGTGGGCCGCCTAGAATGATTGATTCCCTAGGAATGAGACGTTTTCCCGAAGTAACTACAGAATTTGTTAAACTAGGATAATGTATCATTGTAATGGTGAAATCAGTTCTGTAGTTTTTCAGTTATATAACTGTATAACATAGAAAAAGTTAAAGTGTGTATATTGTGCTTACAAAATATTTAATTTATTTTTCGATTACATTTCTAATTTTATTGGTTATAATAAATGATAAACTATTACATTTAACCACATCTTTTAACGGATGGAATGTTAATATTTCAACATCGACATTTCATTTGGAAACGAGAGACATTGTTTGCAATTCGATTCCAAACATTAATCTAAGTTACTGGTGCAATTTATAAATAAATGAACTATTAAAGAACTTTATATAAACCTGATCATCTCATCTCATCTTCAGCCCATTTAAGTCCCCACTGCTGGGGCACGGGCCTTCCTCAATCACATGAGGGGTAGTTGCCATACTCACCGCGTTTGGCAGACGGGTTGGCGAGGGTGTTGATATAAATTCAGAGTTTTCCTTCTCTGGGTGCTGATGATCATGCCAGCAGCTTTACCTTAGTCGCCTTTTACGACACCTCGGTAAGAGTGAGGGTGGCCTATTCTACTCTGCCGGAGACCACACGGCAAACCTGATAAACCTGATGTTACTCGTATACTAAAACGAGAGGTAGATACTCTATGACTACGTTAATAATATTTTACAACATCACTTACATTGATCTGACTCCGAGATAGGTAGCTCAAGCACCTGTGTTACGGATATCAGAATCAACAGCGGGATTACAAATATATACATATTATACTTTTCTTTTGTAAAATCAGAATGCCTCGTTGTTCTACCAAAGACACAATTTAGATTGAATTAACTGCTATAAAGCAATTTAGGCCGGCGTTCGAATGCGCTGCAAACGTTATTAGTTCCAATTAACGTGGTAACCTCAACACATGTATGGGCAATTAAATGGAGTGATACCTCTTCCATTAGTCGGTACCCAGTGTTGTTTACATCAATTAACAGGCGAGTTAATTTTAATGCTTCCACGCGGACCGCTTTGTGTATAACACAATGTATCTGGTGCGTGTAGTTACTTATAAACTCTGAGGTGGGTCTGCGTTAGTCGAGCCGTGCGCGAGACGCTCTGTGTCCCGTAGTCCCCCTTCAATGTTCTCCTGAGGGGACCACGACTAATTCGAAATGGCTTGTGGTTTCCTTTGACTCACACTTAGGTTAGGTTTGAAATAACTTTATTTACTCATTAAAACATATAAATGTCACTTACATGAGTACATTAACAATAATAAAAACTTAAATATAAATCATACAGAGTGGCGGACAAAGCCCAAAACAACAGCAAAACAAAAAAAATAAAAAATAAAATATGTATATAAAAGGGTACTTTGAAAAAACAGAACACTGGGCGACAAACAAAATCGCCTTTAACTGAGACAGAGACATGATCGGCACAAAATATCCCACCGGTCAGTTTGCTAAAAGATGTGCGGAATTTAATTGGCTAAATATATTTTTTACAAGTAGGTTTACTCCATAGAATCTGGGTCCGTGCTTTTGTTTGGTTAGTTTTTTTTGTTGTACCTAAATAATATTATACTTACATTTTTCCGCGTTGAATGGAAATATTTTTTGTAGCAAAGTTTAATATAATGATTACTGATAATGCTACAAGTCAGGAAAAAATGTGCGAATCGAAGGAAATTCAATGATCTTAGCGATTGCGAATTACTCGTGGTCCCCCCAGGGGATTATTGCAGGGGGAACAAGAGTCATACAGACATGAGACCACGAGAGACGTAATATGGAATGGTATATGGTAATATGGAAAGACTAATAAGCCTCGTACGAACGTTTGGCTTTTGCTCGCCTGTGCTCCACAAACTGTCGGTTTTTTGACGAATAAAAGTGATTAATGTAAGCGATAGGTAACTCAGTGGATAAGATTAAAAAGGCACCTTTCCATACGAGGATCGTGGTGGCAGAGCCACTTTGGCATGAATGGGCCGGCTCACAGAAAAACTTTTCTTCTGTATAAAACACTGTTAAGTGGTCAAAAAGGCTTAACCCAAATATGCTTTTTCAGGATTACTTAACCATATTGTCGCGAAAAAAGAGATACAGAACAAAAATTTTAAAGTTAAATAAAATACTGACCTCTTTGTAGCATCTAAGCATCACAATATTGGCGTTAAGGCAGGAATGCAGTGCCACAGGTCGTCGTTTTTACGCCCCCCCTTAATGTTATTTCCCCCTTTATGACACTATAAAGACGATACTGGCCACTACGCGTAATGAAATCTTGTGTTCAATACCCAGATAGTGCTGCGCTATTAACACCTACCGGACGCGGATAACGAAACGGTATCACGCGAAAGTGTTTTCATTAGATAATTGATAGGCGCGCCCTGTTTGGGTAACAAGAAGACTTGTCATGACCGGGTATAACAACTAACTTCTGTTCTGTACTTTTTATATTTGGTGATTTGCGATAACGATTGCGATACAATGTTATTTCATGAGCTACGTTGACCAATAAATAAATAAAACTTGATACTTATAAGCTACTTATACTAAGGGATGAAATTTAAGTTTAGTGCCTGAACTAGGAAAATCCTGTATCTCAGGCAAGAAGACGGACAGACGGATCACCTGATGGTAAGCAATTGCCACCGCCCATGGACACCCGCGACACCAGTGGAGTCACAAGTGCGCTGCCAACCTTTAAACCCCCTCTATCCCCCGGATTGGGCCTCCGGTACCCTCATTCACGCAGCGAAACACAGCGAAACACAGCACAGTGCTGATTCACGCTGGTTTTCTGTGAGGCCGTGGTATCACTCCGGTCAAGCCGGCCTATTCATGCCGAAGCTTGGCTCTCCCACGGTAATAACTACACAGTAATAAACTTAACACTACAATAACGAAAACGCAACCTAACCTAATTCTTTAATAAATGATGTTAACTAATACAATTAAGAAACACTGAAAATTATGATATAAAAAACATTGGCCCATATAACAATTTATTAATAGCCATCTAATTTAAATCATTATCTACTTCATTTTAGCTGTCGCTTTGGAGCCCAGGGTACGCTTATTTGGGGAGACTGGTAATCTTATTTAAAGCATTGTATTAGTTTTAAAGACGGACTGCACTTTTTTAAAAGTATTTTTAAGTGTAATACTTACATTAAATCTCTGGTAAAAATATTATTTTAATTTACGTATAACGTGTGGTCCCCGGCAGAGTAGAATAGGCCACCCTCACTCTTACCGAGGTGTCGTAAAAGGCGACTAAGGTAAAGCTGCTGGCATGATCATCAGCACCCAGAGAAGGAAAACTCTGCATTTATATCAAAACCCTCGCCAACCCATCTGCCAAGCGTGGTGAGTATGGCAATTACCCCTCATGTGATTGAAGGAGGCCCGTGCCCCAGCAGTGGGGACTTAAATGGGCTGATGATTACGTATAACGTATAAAATAATCCTAAATAATTCTCAATTCTTTGAAAATGTATTGTGAAGCTGGTGAGACTAGAGTTCAGCGGTCTAACGTAAACCTACATAAAACTTCGCGTTAGTCGCACCATGCACAAATATTTGCCATGACCAACATTATGTATGTACGTTACGTCTTCGCTAATATATGCCAAGATCGTCTTTGTCACACGCCCGCATAGAGCGAGCTAATCTAACATTCAGGATCTAACTTGCAGTGTCATAGTTCGAAGCGCTACCTATTATTTACCTATTAGTTACTAAGTGATATTGCCTAACATCGGCATGCCTCTTGACAGCTCCTGATATCCAACAGAATTGGAAATTAGATGATGTGGATGCCGGTAATGGGATCACAAGGTCGTAATGTTGTGATACATTTGCTCTTCCTACGCGAAGGTAAGGTTTTTGTGAGTATGGTGATATTGAACAATTCGAGATTAGAAATATTTTATTATTGTTTATATTTGAAAAACACAAGTAGTAACAAATGTTCTGTTTAACAATACCTGTTAATTTCACATTGTTATTGTCAATGTGAAATTAACAGGTATGGTTATGAAATATAAATTAGTTTGTAGAACTTGAATATAATTTTATTAATAAACAAAAATAATAAAGCTGGTTTGGTTTAATACATAATACATTGTTATTTTTTATCGTTTACATCCCGAGAACCTCAGAAAAGGTATCGTGAATGAAGTCCATTTAGCGTGTTAGATCAACAAATAATCGAAAATAAATCAGCTGTTCCATACAAAATAGAATATCCACCCGGTAATAATGTCAATTAGCACTATTAACTTTCTTATTAAAGTCCACCAGATGTAAGGAGATATAGCTAACGGACATTAGCTTATTCCCGTTGTCCACCATCTGCTGGGCCTATCCGGGTGGACATACCTAGACACAAATGTTTAAAAAAAAACCCACTGACACCCCCTCTTTTTATCGAAAAGGCTTGAATAACTTTTTTTTCAGAGTGGAGAAGCAGAGGGTGGACATCCGAAATAAGCCCTGACATTTAGGTTGCAGGCGCAAAACCTGTAGCGGCTAAGCAATGGCGGGGCAGCGCGAATGCGGAACAGCGGCAATGAGAATAGGATGGCCATTGGTCATGATTAAATCTTTGCGCGTCTCCTTGTGCCCACTGTCATGTTATCGTATGTATCACCACCACTCTGTCATCACACTGACCGCCCTGCCGCGAGCTCCAGCGTTTTCCTGCAACTCGATATTTCATTGAAATAAATGATATCCAAGTTTGAAAAATCGAAGACTTTACGAAGCATTTCACTCGCGCGTGTTGACTTCAGTCTCATAAAATTAGATTTCTACCTACATTGTGTTTATCTACAAAGTCTACACTGTATGAAATCGGTCGTATTACTGGTCTAATTTCACAAATTTAAACTTGTCAAGTCCTGTGCTCTAAAGACCGAGATAATATTACAAATTTATAAACCCCTCTGGGACTTTCTGGTCCCGAGCTAAACGTCTTATCTTTATGTCTAGAATACTCGTAATGTCTACAAATTTACAAGAACGTAAGTAAAATAGGTTAAGTACCTAATATTTAACAGTTTAAGTATTAGTTCTATCCAAAGCATAGTTTTACCTACAATATTAATATTTTATTGAAACTCTGTAACATCATCAATATTTGAATAGACTAACTACTGAGTTTATTGCTGGTGTCTTCTTAGTAGAAATCGACATTCCGAATCAGCGGTAGATATTATGTATCTATTTTGACATTCATAAGTGTTCTGTGTGGACCTAAATTGAATAAAGAATTCTTCATCTTTATTGGTCAAATAAATTTTAATCTAGCTATATATTTGATACATTTATTCATAGCTCATTATTTAGGTTATAATTTTTATCTAATTATCAATCTACTATGATATTAAGAATACATTTCAACCAACGATTTCAATGACAGGGTCTAAGATAGCACCTTACCCGGGAATGTCTTCCCGATCCAGGAAGGTCACGGATTCGATTCTCGGTCAGGTCAATTTAGAAAAGTTAGTTCATAAATTGAGTCGACTGAGGTCTCGGGTGTATTTTCTGGTGCAATTTCAAAATATTTTCAGTGAAGGTAAAACAAAATTTACTAACTGCTTAGAAATTTACAAATATAATTTTATTCTTTCTGAGTATTCACCTTAAATCAAATATATCTGTCTACAAGATGCAATCGTGTCTAGCGTTCATATTCTTATTGTCTTCCATGAAGCGTACGAGTACCCCGATATAGATTTTATAAACCCAGGGGAGGACATTCTGAATGTATCATAAAGTCGGTATGATCAAATACGATTCGGGTACTTCCCACATGTCTATCTACAAATGCTTTGTAGACTAAGAACCTATGCTATAACTTTTTGAAGTTGCATAAATAATTCCTTTGTATTGCATTTAATACCCATTAAACGTATCTACAAATAGATTTCACAAACTCAAGAGCGTGAATTTCGAATATATCAGCGAAGTCGAGAACGTCGAACATGTTTTCCCGCTAATCCCCGTGTCCGGCGCATCGTACAAGCTACCAGGATTCAATATGGAACAGGAGCCTGTGTTTAAGTTTTTAAGGTTTTCTATTACATTACAAGTAGAATTAAGACTAATATTAGGTATTAGTATTGGACAGCGTCAACCAACTTCGGCGCATACGTCTCCTACATATTTTTTTATAAAGTATGAGTCTATATAACCTTCTAAACTTCGTGTTACATTTCACGAAAAAATGGTGTCGTATAAATTACCTATAGGTACATTTAAACATTCTCAAACCCGAGGCAAGCGCAAGCCTTAAGCACGTCTGCTTACATGACTCTTTATAGGTTACGATGTCCATTTTTATGGTTTGACATAAATGTGAAGGGAGTGGCAAGGAAGAGGAAGTGCAACTACGGACTTTCTTAAAATAGGCCTTCTCTGAAGAATTCTAAACTTATCAGTATTGTACCTGGCACTCGGTCCACGGTACCATGTCTTATACCACGAAGAATACCCGTTTAAACAAAAAAATAATGTTCTAAAAATGTTCAACAAGACAAAAAATAAAATACTGGTGAAAAATAAGAAAAAAAAATCAATTTAAATGTAGAAGTACTTTTACATTTGAATTGAAAATCTTCTTTTTTTTAAATAGATGAAAATTGCTTTTTTGAAACGACGTTAAGTATACTGTTTTCGGCTTCTAGTGGGCTCCAAGTCTAATGAGCTGTTTGTTGCAAACCGCTGTTTTTACCCGACTGCCAAAGAAGGAGGGTAATGTTTTTCGAGTGTATGTATGTATGTATGTCTTTTCCTTTGTGACCTCCTGTAGCCTAAACGGCTTGATGGATTTTGATGTATGAGGTATCGTTAGATTTGTCTTGATTACGGGAGTGTCATAGGATACATTTTATCCTAAAAGTCCCACGGGATAAAGACATAATAATATTTTTTCTAAATTTCCCTTTAAAAAAATATGTATGCGGTATCATTAGATTCATTTCAATCACGGGAGTAATTAATATAGGATACGTTTTTTCTCAAAATTCCCACGGGAACATGTTAATTCTGCGTCAACGCAAAGCAACTCATGCGTTAGCAAGCAAAAAGATAGGGCGTGGCCTGGCATGCGGCGCGCGGCGCGGTGCGGAGGGGGATATGCTCGAGTATACAGCCCGAATGCGGGCACACGCATAAGGGCACACGTCGTTGACGGTCGTCTCTAAATAGCGATTTTTTCGATACTTCGTCGTCTGACGCGAAACTTACCAGATTGGCGGTAAATTTATGTTGCGGAGTAACATCACTCGTAATCTAAAGCCAAATGTGGTAGAAATAATTTAAAATGGTACTTACATATACATAGTCTTCTACATCTACAACATTTTCGTTAAATAAAAACAGCTAAAAAGTTATAAATAAAAAAAAATATTATTAAAAAAACAAAATACCCGACTGCACACTAAAAAAAGAGTAAAACAAGCCCCACAATAATATTGATCAATCAAATGCTAAAAACTAATTATGTAATACCGTTTAAACAATACCTATATTAAAATACACTACAATATGTGTTCGTAATCGATAGTTAAATAAACAGAAACTTATTTTGAATACAAATTTACTGAATATAATTTATAAATGTTGATGGAAAGCATCGCAGGCGGGGACCACCTTGACCGCCACCAACGAAAATTCTGCTAAATGGTGCACAACCGAAATGACTATAAATAAGCCTCTGTTGGTAAGCCTCTGTTGGTCCCCGCCTGCGATGCTTTCCATCAACATTTATAAATTATATTCAGTAAATTTGTATTCAAAATAAGTTTCTGTTTATTTAACTATCGATTACGAACACATATTGTAGTGTATTTTAATATAGGTATTGTTTAAACGGTATTACATAATTAGTTTTTAGCATTTGATTGATCAATATTATTGTGGGGCTTGTTTTACTCTTTTTTTAGTGTGCAGTCGGGTATTTTGTTTTTTTAATAATATTTTTTCAATTGTTATATAAGAATGATAAAAACGTGAGATGATTTGAAACCGGAGTAGGTTTTAAAGTTAGTTTCCAAGTTATTGGAAATACAGAGGTGAAAAGTAGACACTCTCAAAGTCGTGACCGTTCAGAACACTTTGATAATAACCCAACTGGTACCAGTTTGAGGTTTAAGTTAGAGACTCTATGCCTTTGGGGTTAGATTTTCCAGAGGGGATAGAAATAATTAATCACTATAAGTCAGTTTAATATTCATAACAGTCGGGCAGACGCCGGATGGTCAGATAAACGGACGCAAACGCTAATAGAATTGGATTTTTAGATACAAGTTAATCAAATTTCAGCGTAAAAGGAATTTAAGAGCTGTACTCGGTGTGGTTTTGCACAACCAGATACTTTTTGGTGTGAACTTTAAGAGATTTGGAAAATTAACAACGGGGGTATACAGATGGGCAGGTTTGATTTAGGGTTTTTAGGTATAATATAAAGTAAGTTTATAAATTACTGACCCCGACAGCTTTGGAAGCAATCGGGAGGACTCGTAAATGACGATGATGCTAAAAATTAAAAAAAAATAATTTTTTATTAAATAAGTTTCTCTTGCTTCGGTAATATAATAATTAGTTGTGTTTTTTTTATTGCTTTGCCTGGTTTTATCTTAGAGAGTCAAGAATATCCATGAGACTGTAAAACATTAACATTTTCAATGATACCCTTACTAAATACGCACTGTCAATGATATCTTATAATTAAATTTCGCTTGAAGTGGTAGAAAGTACACTAAGCTTCAAAGAGACATATTTTCCATGTAAAAAAGAAAAAGTGAAATAGCTAAATATTGTGACAAGATACTAAAGCATCATTAAAATTGAATTAAAAATCATTTATTTCAATAGTACTTTTTTACAGATTTATCGTCGAGTATTCCCTTTAAGTAGTCATTATTTCAACCTTAGACAGTGTTAACTTGTTTCAGATTTCAGCCTATAAATAACCGTAAAATTAAATCTGGGGTAACGTTTATTATTAAGTACATTGTTATGTAGCAAATATTGTCATAATCCAACGCGAAAATTCAAAAAACTATGTTGCAGCCGACTTTACTTCGTAATAAAAGTGATAAAGTTTTCACGAAGTAAAAAATATTACTTACTTTTAAGGTTATTTTTATTGAGTTGCCAGAGAACGATAGATACTCATGTTTTTGTACTGCAAGTGGAAGTTTCGGATGGTTAACTTTCTGGTCTCTTACCCATGCTCAGATTAAATTTTAAACTTTTACAGGATAGTCTCATGAAGTTGAAATGAGTTGAATTTATACAGTGGACTTGTGAATTTAAGTATGAACTTGTTGGTTAGAATATTATTTTGTACTCATAGGTTCAGGGGAAACAAATAAATTGTGTTTAATAATGAGATTATGTTTTTAATTTATTTATTTAAAAATTTGCAGATACAGTAGTATGTAGGTACATGGGACGGCCAAAAGGGTGGCTTGTTGTATCGGTGGCCAACATACCAAGCCAGCAGAGTATGTAACTTAATTTTATATTTTTAATCATTATGACACGACTCGATTAAAATTACCAGATGTCGAAATGACTTGTGCCTAAACTTTACTACTACTAGGTACTTTATTTTATTAACATTATTTATTCTTCGTAGCTCACCTTTGCTCACAGATACTATAATTTATATGATCTGTGCCTTTAACTTATAATTAAATGATACTCGTACCTGCCTGATCTTAAGCACAGTGCTGAGGATAGGAATATGTGATGCAGCATAATAGAGGTCAACATTCAACAGTAGACAGATAAACCATTGATTGATCTCCACATGGATAAAATTATGGTGTTTCGAGACTTGAAAGGTAATTAAAACCCATAAAAGATCACTTTTTATCTGTCTGTTTGTCTGAAGCTCTTCATCTTAGGAACGCGCAAAACTATCATGTTAATGTGGAAATGTGTATGGGGTACAGTAACTTTTTTACCGACTTCAAAAAAGTATACAGTCGGACATACATAGAACCTCCTGTTCTCCTCCTGTGAGCATCGTGAGCGTGCTGGCCGAAAGATGGGACTCCCCACTATTGCACCGCTGGGTGCAACTACACTCCCCGGTGTGTCGCTTTCCATACCTGTGATACAGTTCCACACTGCTGATATCTTCTGCAATAGTACTAACACTAGAATAAGTTAATTATATTTGACGACCCGTTTGGAACAGTGGTAGTGAACGCTGCCTTTGGTCCAAGGGTTGCGGGTTCGATCCCCGCACAGTACAAACATTTGTGTGCATGTCTGTTTGTATTGGTCTGGATGTTTCTATGTATTATAAGTATGTATTTACATATGAAAAGTATTATATGTATATATTTGTAATTCCGCTGTTGATTCTGATATCCGTAACACAGGTGCTTGAGCTATCTATCTCGGAGTCAGATCAATGTATGTGATGTTGTGAAATATTTATTATTATTTATTTATTTATGTTTCTAACACATTTTTATATGGATTGAATATCTGAAATAAATGACTATTTAATTTAATTTATGTTCGACTGTATACATTTTTTTACTATTTATTAAATGTTTGTTCGCCGATTTTTGTTGTTAGTAAAGCAGCAGGTTGAAGTCGATTCTTAGACAAACACGCCGAAACAACTCTCAGCGGCCTCGGGCAATCCTGCCTCTATTATGTAATCGATTGCTGATATTATTGCGAAAGTTCCGCCTTTATTGATAGAGTTGCTCAAGTAATTCCAGTACACATAGCTAGACAAGTGCACTTTGGGATGACCGCTTCTGACTTTTAATGAAATTATGACTACTTCTTAGAGCAAACTCGATATACTAGCAACAATCAAGACGTTTAAGGTAAGTATCATTAGTAATATTTCTGTAAATAAATGAATTTGTGATAAAAAAAGTGAAATGTTTTATTTGTAGTGTCAGTATTCACAATGTTTGTGTCGAAAACAAAAGCTTTATGATATATTGGGGGTTGATGTATGAAATTGCATTGTATTGCGATTTAGTTATAAATCGTATTTTCCATAGTAAAGCTTATTTTTATTTGAAAAGTAACTATTAATGCTCCTATTCCATAATTATTTGTTAATAACATCTAAACGTTGTTCTTTAAACGTGTAGAATAATTTTCAGAAAAACATTTTTTTTTATTATAACAATATTATTGATGAAAACGTTAGTTCTAGTCAAGCAAAAAAAGAGTAATTTTCAAGAATATTTTTTGCATCAAGAACACAATAAATAGGTATCTGATTTCTATTTAACATAAACCTTAAAAATGTCTTAAATCAAAATAAAACTATGTTATGGCGGCTTTTTGCTTATTAAAGGAATATTGTTTTGCCTAGAAAAAACAACAATTACATAATGATATGTCATGATTTAACCACCTCCTGCCCCCTAGCTTAAGGCATAGTGGAAATATAAAAACTTTTAAGAACAAAAAATAGGTAAATATCTATTCCAAACACAATACACCTAATAATTTTCAATTGGATCATCTCAACTCCGATAAATACCCGTACCCCTTTCGGTAGGTACTAATTTCAAGTGTTCATTATAAAAACGTTTTCCAAACATTATAAGACGATGAGCAAACTTCCCTGGAAATCCTAGACTAAGCCTGGACACGCCGCAAACTCGACGCAAACATAATAGTTAATGTTCGCAAGCTATTACACCTCCCCACGAGCACCGCCAGGGGATAAGCTGGGGCTAGTGAAAAATTTAGGCAAACTTCCTTTATTAGGTGGTCAGCGAATATTTGCATTTTTGAGAAATAATATATTTTGGGTATTAATAATAGTAATAGTATTTTATTTTTCCACAAAAACGGCACGGCACTTCGGAATACGAAGCACAGTTCTGGGCGCACCCCGATGAATCTGTTGGTGGCGTCCCTTATCATTAATGTGGGAGAACCACGCTTAGGCATGAATGGGCCGGCTCGACCGGAGTGATACCACTGCCTTCACAGAAGACCGGCGTGAAGCAGCGCCTGCGCTGTGTTTCGCCGTGTGAGTGAGGTTACCGGAGGCCCAATGGGCGGGGAAGTGGAAAAGGTTGGCAGCGCACTTGTGACTCCACTGGTGTTGCGGGTGTCCATGGGCGGTGGAATTGCTTACCATCAGGTGATCCGTCTGCTCGTCTGCCACCTCTCATATAAAAAAATAATAAAAAAAAAATTTGCTAAAAAAATATTTTAACCTAAGCACTAATTTACAATTGATTTTTATTTTTTTATGGTGACAAAGTACCTATAAAATTCTTTACCTATTAAGTTACCGTGTTTTTTCTCTTGACACATGATCTTGTTGTCGTGTGTTATGTTTCATAGGACTTATACATCTGTATAATTCCTTTAATAAGCTAAAAGTCATCATACTTTAATTTTATTTTGATATAAGTCTATATTTTAAGGTTTACCTATATTAAATATAATTTGTATTTGTGAAAAAACTTGTAAGTGACCTATTTGTTCACTTGGCAGAATTGACGTTTTTATCAATAATAACTTTTTATCTGAAAAAATATCCTACACTGTCTTAAGCGTTGTCCATTAAAGCACAGTTAAATATAAATTAATACATAGTTACTTTACAAATTTAAAAAAAGTTAGTATGGAAAATACAACTTCTAAGAAAATCGCCATACAAACGGCAATTTCATAGGTAAAGACTGTCCTCATATATACAGGCTCTCCTCAGCCTGATGGTAAGCAAGAGGAGAGCCCACGTTGCAATTACAAAGGACGCGATGTCAAGGCATCACCTCCGTTGGTACTGCCATACTGGCCCACGAGATGCCTCTTCACTGTTCATTTGCAGGAATCCATATTGTTTGTAGGTATTAAATACATGCGCCGGCAACCAGTTCCATTTCTAACAGTATAATATCTATGTCTTTAATTAATTAAGACGCGAATTAACGCAATGTTTATTATGAAGTACGGTCCACCGCCGGTCCGCTTGTGACCACGGCTGCTGTAACGTGGCCGAAAAGTCAAGCAAATATGTGAGTACAAAATATTGTACTTCATTGTTTACTATCGCGTTATTGCAGTTATAATGCTAAGCGAAAATATTAAAAACTAAAATAACTATGTCATAATTTTTTTGTCTGTATTTAGTTGTACAAAGAAAACGGTTTCATAATTTTTCCTAGCGAAGAGAGTTTACAGATAAACGGACACTAGTAAATATTTAATCGAATATCGGTAACTTTGACTGGAAATCACTCTTCAACCGTTGGTAACACCAGTAGAGTCACAGGTCACAAGTGTTTCCCCGTCCACCGCATTTTACTTCGGCGCTATTTCAAGCCAAATTTCTGCAAGACCGTGGTATCACTCCGCTCGAACTAGCACACTCATGCATAAGCGTGGCTCTTCTACGGTACAAAGCTTCAAACGTACGTAATTTTATGGTTTAAATTATCTATCTAACTACTAATTTGGCTGCCACCATCACAATTGGGTCATGATACATAAAGGTAAGAAATTATTGACGTAGTGAATAGTATAATCACTGCGTCTTGTGTAATAAAAAATAAAAATATAATAACAAATCACGACTATAACATTTGGGTTACTAAAACGTTAAAAGTTTGAGTCATAGTCACAGTCACAGGGGACGTGAGAGGCCACGTTAAGATGACGATATCAGGAACATTACAAAGCCCTCGACTTAAACTCTTAGTCAACTCATACAACATGCAGTTAAATGGCAGACTCAAAAAACACATTAATCTAAGTATCATCAGAAACATAAATCAATGTCTTTTTCGAAAGAACAAATTTCATGCAAAAATCCCTCGAACTTTTTACCGTGACACATGCTCGTATGATTGGCGAGCCTACATTACATCCCACTGTCAGAGCCGTCTCGTTATGTGAGTTTTTACGGGTGATGATTGTTGAAATTAATCGGTCCCCCGAGCGGTGATGAATGACACAAGAAACGAATTCAAGTTACGTACAAATTGCGAGCATAAATTACGCTTTAATAATTTCGCGTACGGCCTGCTCTCTCAATCACTGACTCGCGCCACCAGGTGTCGCCACCATAAATTCGCCTTTGTTAAAAATTACAAGGATTCTTGTTACTTGCATCATAGTTACCTACTCTGTAGACAGCGGTGCTGATTGCACACTAAGTATTGTTAACTAGTATACATCACTTATAGCTGTTACATGTGTGTAATTGTTTGTTGTCTTTAATAAATAAAAATAAAAAAAATAAAATAGTTAATTTTGATTGTTAGTACAGTATTTGACAAGCATTATTATGTATTTTGGGTAGTGTCGTAATAAAGTTATTAACAGAAGTTTGAAATTTGAATTCTAGAATGCTATATTTTTGACAAATTCTTCTAAATAAAATACATTGTAGATAGTGCTTATAGTGAATAGATAGTAGTTAGTACTTAATACTGGTAGAAGTATGATTATTATTATGAGAAGTCGTTTAAATAAATTGAGATTAGCGGAGTGAGGTCATCCTGATTGGCCTTTCTATAAAAAAAAATATAAACTATTTAATGTTCTCTTAGATAATAATCATAAAACTTTGTTAGTAAGTTCTATGATTTAATTACATAAAAAGTGGTACAAATCAAATCAATCAAAAGACGCCATGGTATATCGGCTTAAGTACCGGGCTATCATCTCGGGATCCAGGGATCGATTCCCGGGTCGAGCAAAAAGTATGTTTCAAGTTTTCCGAACATAGCTCGGGTTTGTTATCACCAATCCGTATTAGGCAAGAGCGTGGCGATTAAGCCTAATCCCATCACAGTAGCGATGACTTGAATTCTATGATGAAGGTGGTCCAACAGTGGGACAGTTTATAGGCTGATACTTTACATTACTTTACAAATCAAATCACTTGGTATCACTTTTCTGGTTTCAATTTTAATAACATCCTACGGCGTTTAAATGTTTGATTCTTCGGCCTATTTGTAAATAGCCACTTCATTAGCAGATATTCGCAAATCAAAAACGTCCGAAATCATCGTAAAATAAAAATAAAGTGAAATTTTAATTCAGTGGAAAAAGCAACGAAGCGTCTCCTTTTTTATAGCTGGCCAATTGAAACATTTCCAGCTCTCTGAATAATTCATCTTTCGTTTGAACAAAGACGAAGTGGGCCGAGCGGCGATTCTTTGATCTTTTGTAATTGGAATCGATGCTCATATTAAAAAGAGAAATTCTTTAGAGCGACCGATGAAATGCACCGAAGCCATTTCCTTCAAGACGATTATAGGACAGTGATTTCGCGCCATGCCGCCCGCCCCAGGGAAATATCCCTGCCAATGTTCTTTATTAGATATTATTTTTGAAACAATTAATATTTTTCGGCAATACTCCATTGAATGAGGGAAGAACTCAAAGAAACCACAGGAATATTTTTCGTAATTTGGTGCTTCATTTTTGTTTGATGTGCTTTATGAATAAGTACTTTAACTGCTCAAAAGGGTTTTGCGATTATAGGACCATGACATGCGCAAGTCACAGATATTTTTAATTTATTTTTTATTTTTTATATATTAAATGGGTTTGCACTTGACCTCATCTCACCTAATGGAAAGTGACGATAAGGTCTAAGATGTAGCAGTGCTTACCCAGAAGAAGCCTATTCACTCTCGACTTAAAGACACCCAAATTGTAGCTGTCTGGGAATACAGAAGCCGGCAAGTTGTTCCATGCCCTAGCAGTTCATACTAAGAAAGAAGAAGCGAAACGCTTAGTACGAAATTACTTGAATGCGTCTCTTATATGAAAGCCGATGAATTCTAGTAAAGTTAAACTGATTTTTTTGTAAAAATACTATTTTTATTTTTCATCGATCTTTTTGTATCTGCATATGAAAAACTGATTCCGTAATTAGGACAATAAAATTTAAAAATTAAATATTAAGATTAATATACGTTAAGCTATAGTGTGTGCTATAAATCAATATTACAATATTACAGTAGACCCTAAAGTAAGTAGACACTAGCTCCGCCAATAGATTTGTATATATTGTGTCGATTATGAGACATTTAAAAAAAAAAATAACGGTGAATTCATAAAGGAAAGTATTAAGAATTTTTTTGTGACAAAATTGTGTCATAATTTCTTCCTACAAGTAACCATATTTTTTGTAAATGCTAAAAGTGGCCACTTTTGGCAATAATAACAATTATGGTTAGGTACTTGTACGAAGATAATATTACATAAGTACATATCGAAAAAATCTTAATAAATAAATATTTCACAACATCACATACATTGGTCTGACTCTGAGATAGGTAGCTCAAGCGACTGTGTTACGGATATCAGAATCAAAACTGGGATTACAAATATATACATATAATACTTTTCTTTTGTAAATACATACTTATAATACATAGAAACACCCAGACCAATACAAACAGACATGTTCATGCACACAAATGTTTGTACTGTGCGGGGATCGAACCCGCAACCCTTGGACCAAAGGCAGCGTTCACTACCACTGTTCCAAACGGGTTTATACTTTTCTTTATGGGTTCTTAGTTTTACTTTTTAAAAATATCTCATAATCACAGATAATACAAATCTACGGCGGCGCTAGTTACGTCAATGCGTCTTCACCTTAAAAACTTGTGCTATAAAGATCAATCAGCACTGAGAAAATACAAGTGTTCATTACAGAAATGCCTGCCTAGAGTAGAAATCAAATCCAGTTACTAATGGAAAAAGAGGCAAGATTATAACCTAAATCCACCAATCAGTGTAACCCTAAAACTAAAAAAAAAATTGCAATCCTTGATTCTGCTCAATTTATCTTTCT
The DNA here is from genome assembly GCA_019059595.1 of Marasmia exigua. Classification (NCBI taxonomy): domain Eukaryota; kingdom Metazoa; phylum Arthropoda; class Insecta; order Lepidoptera; family Crambidae; genus Marasmia; species Marasmia exigua. Next base: position 20,224,644 of record CM032465.1, on the reverse strand, counting down.
ACATATTATACTACTTACAAAAAGGTTAATAATTATATATATTTTTTTAATATTATGACAATGATTGTAAATAAATAAAAACTGAAAAAATGAAACACTTTCGCGATGTAATCTACACCCAGCGCCATCTGTTGGTACCGTTTGGTACTAATAGCTATGTCGCAGCCATTTGGTTAAATTAGCCATCCATTCAGGACTTCTAGAGCATTCATTAAACGCCGGCATCCAGTTGGATACGTAGGCCGATAGTTCTTAAAACTAAAATCACTTAACGTTTAACAGTTTAGCGTATTGAAAGTTAGCCCATTAGAAAGGACTGATCAAGACTCAGCCAAGTGGTTCAAATTTAATACCGGTTTTCTTCACTGCAGCGCTAGTAATCATTTAAACAAATATGGCGTCAGTAGCGAAAACAGCTGTGCAATGAGTAAATGTTATGGTTCAATTATCTCATTCTTGTGTGCCATTATTAGTAAACACAACCTGAATAAAAATATGATAAATATGAAGAGCTTAATATGCTGAATCTAGACCTGTTATCAGAATTTTCATATCACGTCAAGTTATTAAGTTACAGAGGGTTGAAAATCTGAAAAGTGGCACTTAGTGTTTTTTTTGGGATCTATTTAAATATGTATCAATTGGGATGTAGCAAATTTCAATAGATATTTTGAAATAAAAACCCCAAATTATGAAATGCTTTTTAATTTATAATTTTACCTGATTTCCCTGCAACGCTACAGCCAATTAAGCTATCTTATGTTTTTTCCTTTACAAGAATTAAGTGATGATTTGTATGCGCTATAAGTACACGGATGTTGATATGGATATTACTCAATATAGATTAAAGATTACAAAATAAATCTTATTGATATATATAATTGAGAAAATGAGCTTTACTGATATGCCGAAAACATTTTTTTAAGTGCTTGTACTTGTTTTGAAATTGCCAATGAAAAAGAACCTAATATAGTGAAATAGTCTTTTAACATGGAAATCCATATTATATTACGTCGTCCGCAAGTTTTTGCGAAAAGTATGAGTTGGATGATTTTAGTTCAAACAACCATCGCATCCAATTGGATGCTGGCGCGACAAACGTTCAGCCAACTGGTTACACGTTGCCGTTTACAACATGGCTAGTTGTTCTTCAGCCACTTCATTAGATGGCGGAATACATCTAACAGCCTGGGCATCCAATTGGAAAGCCTATTTTAACTAGATGACTGCAACAACTATATTATGTCCCAAAACGAAGTAAGGGCACCGGCCGGTAGTTTCAAATAAATACGAGCCCAAAACATCACTGCAATAAAGTATTTACGTATCACAAGTGCCGGTGAAGCCTATTTGAATAATAATAATGTGGATTCTAGTTGGTAATTTGCATTGCATCATTGGAGCCGGTACACGGCGATTTATCGCGGAAAGTTGAAGATTCCTCCGCGAGATACGGATAAGTTCCCGGCACTGACGCGGCGCTTCCTGCGTCGCTTCCGGGAGTCCCGGGGAAGCCCCTCGTTAATTTTATTTTACGCCTCACTTAATGTAAGGCGGGATCTATAAAAACACGAGTACCTATATCTAACGGTAGTTCTCTAACGATAGGTATAGTGCTAACTCGTTGTGAGATCCATAATACGAGTAAACTTTTTGTTTCTTTTTTCTAAAACTCTTAGCCTAAAAAATGTGAAGTGGATTTTTTTTAAGAACTATAGGCTAACGCTTGACCACAATCTAACCGTTAACTAGCGTTCGCCTAGAAGATGCCTGTTCACTCTTTCCTTAAAGATTTCCAGATTCTAGTGGTCCGGAAAAACAGACCTTGGAAAGGAGTTCTATTCCTTAGCTCTCCGCATTATGAACGTGGAAGCAAATCGCTTCGTTCGGATGCATTATCGCAAATTAGCCTTTAAGTCGAAGTCACAGTTTAATCCTATTCTTACTTTGCTCTAACATAGTCCTCGACTAGCACGGATGGTAAAAACTGGTTGTTCTATACATTAGTTTATATTTTGTTTCTTGTTAAGATTAGATTGACTACCTAATTGTAAATGTGTTAATGGTTGTCAGTAAGAGTGTAACTATATCGTATCACTTTATAATAATACCCTTGTCATCGAGTTAATAAAATCAAAAATGTGACAAAAATAACCCAAGAACATGGTTATCTTAGTTACTTAGAGGAGATAGTGGTTACTAGCTCCTCGTAAAATTGAAGTGAACTTCGAGTTAGGTAACTCTCACTATTAATAAGTATTATCTTATTAATACACTTAGATATGTACCATATTTGAGATTATTTCCAAATATCATGTAATATAAATTATTATTACTAAAATGGTTTGATACTGTGCTGTACATTATGTGAATAAACTTATTATCATCTTTTTTAATTGCGAATAATAGGCAGACGAGTATGCGGCCCATCGGATGGTAAATGGTAACCGCCGCTCATAAACATCAACAATACCGGAGCACAGTCATGCCGCTGCCTACCGTTAAAGAACTCTTTTCGAACTTCGTTTAAAAAAGGACATGTGTCGTAGCGTTCAGGGAATCTTATATTATTAAACTGTTTTGTCCCAAAAACAAATATAACACCGAGTTTCAAAGTGACTTTACCTTACCGATACTTAAATAATAAAAATATTTGAGCATAAAGTTGTCGTATTGTTTTTGCAAAGTGGTGTTAGTGGTTTGAAGAAAATGTTAACAGTAATATTATCTCACAAAAATCCTTACTTATTTAAAGTTTTTTTATTGGTTAATTACCTACATACCACAAACTGTAGGTCCGTGCCTTTGTTTGCTAGTAGTTACTGTTTGTTTGCTTGCTTATAGTTATGTTTCTCCGAGAGCAAAAAATACTTTTCTTACATTAATACATTTACTTAAAGAATAAAGCATATTAATTTTAGTAATATTTAGCAGAACAAACTTACATCAATAGCAGTTCAATAACGACGCATTTGATAATTATTAAATTTCGATTCACTTTAGGTTTACCTTATGTCTTGAATATTAATACGCAAGTACAGATTCGAGCAAAACAAGAGACTATTTCAGCTTATTAAATAAAATAAATAAATTAAAGCTTGTGTATCTAATTGTGTCCCTGATCACAAACTTCTTATGGAAACCAGAAACAACTAGTGTACCAAAAATACTTAAACTCAAAACAAATATCTCTTTTCCCAACATAACTTATTTATCTTTGTCCCCAAAGAACATTCACATTGTTGCCCAGCAAATTTTATAATATTTGAGACCAGAACAATGTATGCAAATTAAATAAAGCAATGAGTATTAATTTAAATGAAGCTATTGGTAATAGGATGATGTATGAATCATAATTCTGATGAGTTGGTATAGGCCTTCACTGAAATCTTTTTCACTCAGATCGGTTAAAAGAATTTGGATCCAGTTTGTACCAGCTGTGCCACACCGTCCTTCCACCACATACCAGAGGGTCGGAGTTTCCCTCTCTTTCACACGCGATGTCTGTCTCTTTTGTTTGGATGCGACAGGTATATTCTCATTCGTTACGGGACGGCTTTAAATTAAGCCACCTGTCTTGCATGCAACGGATCTCTTTCAGCCCCACAGTATCCGTTTCTAGGTGCGTTCTGCTCCTATACGCCAGTTCAACTTTTTTGTCTGTATTTGTACATATAAATATGATATGATTATATATTCTATTTAAGACCACTCTGTACCTAACTTCTTTTTGCAGTTTGTACATTTAGCTACTGAGACAGGTACACTTAAATTGTTCTCCAGTGTAAATATTCAATCGTATTGAATAGATTTGTTCAGCGTACCTAATTCACGTAGGCAAATCAGACGGGTGAAGGAGAGGGGGGATGTTGATAATTGACATTTACGGGTACACAATTAGGCGGTTAAACAATATGAGGATTATTGCTTAATTGAGTATTACACTATCCTCTAAGCAAATACGACGCCTCTAATTAAGACGTGTTCACAATTAATACCATTGAAGATAAATACTATTCAGCTTTATGTCTAGACTCACATAATATGTCTTAAATTAATTCGATATTTGACTATCGCTTCATTAAGTATGTGGTTATTATTTTATGTCTAGGATTGTTTCGCTAGCTTTGCCCGGGAACATCGATTCCTATATCTGAGCTATAGCTAGCAAAATGAACAGAAAATCTTTATTTTTTCCACCCAGTTTACTCCTGAATATGCCGTCCCATAACTTTGGTATGAGTATACTGGTACATATTATTTAGTACTAGAATTTAAAAGCGCAATGTCGGCCCATACTAGTGTGTTGTGCTTTTCTAAAAAGATCTTAGAGTAAAGTTTGGTCTGCTATCTACAAATAGTTAAATCTTTACCATATCAGGAAGTCCTATAACTTTATGTTCGTTACATATTATTACGACTTAATCCAATCTACACAGTACGTGCAGGCTACCTTTAATTTGATCCCGAAGACTAAGGCAAGTCAAGGTTCGATTAACACCCAAACTGCCGAAAATTTTCCAATCAGCCCCTGTAAATTGGAAAACTTTTATATACGTTCAAAAGCCCAGGTGTATTTCTATCGTTGTTCTCTGGGCCGGCAAAGTTTTTGTTCTGATCTCTAACTAAAAAACGAATTAATTAGTGAATTGAAAACGTTGCCAGTAAAAAGAAGCTCAACTAGTTTGACGAAAATTACCAGGCTTTGGTATTTTTGACAAATAATGGTGATAAAATCAGCCTTTTGTATAGTGAGCTAATTTCTTTGAATTTTTTGATATCGTGAAATTAGCTTTGGATGAAACTTCTTGCATTATTTCTCCACAAATAAGTTCAAAGGTCAATGTGTCGTTGGTTTTTGTAAACACCGTCACTTCTCTAATATATTATGTACGAATATGAACTGACTAGCTTTTGCCCGCGACTTCGTCTGCGTTCACACAATATCTTTATAAATTATAGCCTATGTGTTATTCTGATCTATAAGCTACATTACTGTAAAGTTTCATTAAAATCCGTTTAGTAGTTTTTGCGTGAAAGAGGAACAAACATCCATACATCCATCCAAACAAACTTTCGCCTTTATAATTGGATAAATGACCTATTAAGCCCTAAAGCTGTACTGGAACTGCTACTATGGGTAATGGAACGAAATGAAACCACCATGTAGCCTGATCTAAGAGAATAGTATATTTTCAACCTTAACGCCGGAGACCTTATACAGTCTAAAAATAATATTACTAGCGTGATCTATTTATGCACAGCGCCATCTAGCGGCTAGCGCGGGAAACATATGCTTATTGGTTTACCTGTCACCGCGCTAGACGCCAATGACCCGTGCGTTTTATATAGGGAGCAAAGTAATGCGAACATGCCGCCCCCTTAGGACATTATTGACAAATAAGTGTCCTACAAATAACCTTTTTAACAAGAATAACCTTTGAAAATTGACTTTACATGTTCGACAATATTGTTTTCAGTTCACACAGGAACCTTATGAACTACATATTTACATCCTTTACACTTACAAAGAAATAAACTGGGCTTATGAATCGGATTACAATAAAACTACAGCAAATTAAATAAACTATACTAAGTAAACATTTACAATAGAAAACTTATTCAGCTACGGGCAAAATACACAGCTTGGAAGTCGGCCGTTTAATGGTAGAATTTTTTGTACGCAATGTTACAACACGGGTTATATTATCAAGCCCTGGGTGTTTGTCGAGTATCCGACCTAGTAACCAACGAGATGGTGGTAAATTGGTGTCCTTAACAAGAACTAGATCTCCTATCTTTGGCTCTTCTATTTGTGAAGTCCATTTATATCGCTGAAGTAGATTGGACAAATATTCTTCTGACCAGCGTGACCAAAACTGTTGCAACATCTTCTGTATCATTTGCCATCGCTTTAAAGGACTTATGTTTATATTGGTAAAATCAACATCCGGTACGGCTAATAACGACTCTCCTATTAAAAAATGACCTGGAGTCAACGGCATGCATTCTCCTGGGTCCTCAGTGTTAATTGCAGAAATGGGTCGAGAATTAAGGCAAGCTTCAATCTGTATTAAAAGCGTAGTAAGTTCTTCATATGTTAACGTTGTGTCTCCAATGACCCTCTTAAGGTGGTGTTTCACGGATTTTACCCCGGATTCCCATAGACCTCCAAAGTTGGGAGCGTGAGGCGGTATAAAATGCCACTCCGTTCCCTGATTTTCTAAGTGTTCTGCAGCCGACACCTGTATAGCGTGTAATTGCTCTAACTCCTTCGCTGCTCCCACAAAAGTCGTACCGTTATCGCTGTAAATCTTAGCGCAGTGACCTCGTCGCCCGACAAATCTTCTGAAAGCGGCAAGAAAACATTCTGTGGTCATGTCGCTAACCACCTCTAAATGTATGGCACGGGTCACCATACAGACTACAATACAAATGTAGCCCTTGGAAGCATGATGACCTCTGCCCTTTGTAGTTCGTACATTGATAGGTCCAGCATAATCCAAACCGCTATGCAGAAATGCTCTAGCTGGTTTGCAACGTACTGATGGAAGTGAACCCATCAATTGAGCCTTCGCTCTGCCATTTTGTCTAATGCAAGTGACACATTTCCTTATATGCATTTTTATCAAGTTTTTCGCCCGTATAACCCAATAACCGTTTGTCCTCAGATAGTTAAGTGTTAATTGTTGTCCTCCGTGTAATGTCTTATTATGTGCTTCTGCTATCATCAACTTTGCCAAATCCGAGTTTGATGGTAAGACTATTGGGTGTTTAATTTTTTCGTCTAAACTGGAATTCTGCAACCTCCCGCCGACTCTAATAATGTCCGCTTCATCAAGGTAAGTGCCTAATGATTTTATTTTACTAGTTTTGAGTTTAATGCATCCAACTTGTTTTAATTCCTTTTTTTCTTGTTCAAATTCTTCATTCTGTGCTATTTTTATACAACACTCTAATGCTTCTTGTATTTCTCTCTTTTGTAAATATGATGTAAATTTATTTGTGTTTTTTTTATATTTCAGGAATCTGCGACAGTAAGCTACTACTCTCAAAAGTTTTTGCAGTTTAGAATATCTCTGAAGCAATGGATTCGTTGAAGTAACAGCTATATGTGTTTTTACCGATTCTTCCAAATGAACTTCTAACCTTGTAGGTTTTGTGTATATAATGTCCTTGTTTTTTAAGAACTGGGGCCCTTCTAACCAGAGTTTGTGATCTGCTAACACCGCAGGAGAGATACCCCTCGATGCACAATCTGCTGGATTATCTTTCGTAGATACATGAAACCATTGCGCTGAATCCAGAGATGTTAAGATTTCGGATACCCGATTCGCGACGAACGTTTTCCATTTGTTCGGGTGATTGTTTAGCCAGTCAAGCACTACTGTTGAGTCAGTCCATGCCCTGACATTTTGTTTCGGAATATTCAAGACATTCATCATTTCCACTAATAATCTTGTCAGGAGCACCGCCGCACACAATTCAAGACGTGGAATGCTCACTTGTTTTATTGGGGCTACCCTGGTTTTGGCCGTCAATAATGAAACATGAATATTACCTTCTCTGTCAACTCGACGAAGATAAATTACGGCCGCATATGCTACCTTTGACGCGTCACTAAACCCTTGAAGCTCCACTAGTGTATCATCGTTCTTCGTGCCCAGCCATCGTGGGATCTTTATTTCGGAAAGTCTTGGTAACTCTTCACGGTAAGTATCCCATTCCCTTTGTAATTCAATGGTTATTTCTTGATCCCAAGCCAAGCCCTTTAGCCAAAGCTTTTGAATAAACATTTTTGCAATTACTATGGAAGGCGCTAGCCAACCTATAGGATCAAATAATTTTGCAATATCTGCTAATATTAATCTTTTTGTTACAGGTTTCGAGATCTCTGGCTGTTTCACTATGTATTGGAAAACATCTTCCTTGCGGTCCCAGGTGAGTCCTAATATTTTTATAGTAGAATCTATTTTTATGTCCAGGTTTTGTGTTTCCTCCTCTTTCCGTTCTGTTTCTTTCTTTTTATTTGTTTCTATCCTTTTTACTTTTTCTTTATAAACTAATTCGTTTTTATTTATTTTTTGCAGGAGTTCCAGATTGTTGCTGTTCCACTTTTGAAGCTCGAACCCTCCCTTTGCTAGTAATTCTTTCATCTGCTTATATAACTCAAAGCTTTCGTCTACTGTATCAGTTCCAGCCATTAAATCATCCATATAAAAGGAATCAACAACTCTACCTTTAGCAGCAGGATAATTTTCTCCTTCATCTTTAGCTACCTGGTTTAGCGTTTTTACTGCCAAATACGGAGCTGAAGCTGTGCCAAACAACACGGTAAGAAACTCGTACTCTCTTATGGGGTCCTCGGGATTGCTTCTCCATACTATGCGTTGAAATGACACGTCCTCCTCCGCGACTAGTACTTGACGGTACATTTTTTGAATATCTGCGACAATACCGATCCCAAATGTTCTCCATTTCAGTATTATATGGCGAAGCTCCGGTTGCAAGGTAGGTCCTACTATCAGCGTATCGTTAAGTGATAATCCATTATTGTATTTACAGGAAGCGTCCACCACTACTCTGACTTTGGTCGTCGTCTTGTCGTTTCTTATAACTGCGTGATGGGGTATGTAAACACCTTTTTTTGTATTATTTTCGCTTACAGGACGCATGTGATTCAATTGTAAGTACTCTTCAATGACCTCTGTGTACTGTTGCTTCAAGCCTTGATCTTTCTCAAATCTTTTCTCTAACGAACTAAATCTTTTCAATGCTATCTCCCTTGAATTGCTATTTTCGCATGAAGGAATATCATCTTTAAACGGTAACTTTACGACATAGCGTCCTTCCTTTGTTCTTTCTGTCGTTGTTCTATATAAATCTTCACATTTTTCTTCTTCCTTCGTTAATATGCTCTTTGTATTAATAAGCCGATCTTCGATTTCCCAGAACTTCTTCAATTGATCGTCTTCTGTTACTTGAGTATGTAGTACTGTAATATTTTCTGATCTGCGTGACGTACCTTTACTTTCAGATGAACTGACGACTCCAGACAATATCCATCCTAATTTGGTGGATTGAGCTATTAAATGATTATCCGGACTCTTGACAATTCCGTTGTTAAGTATTTGGCTATAAACTTCAGCACCTAACAGAATATCTATTTTATTCGGTGTATGAAAGTGTGGATCTGCAAGGGGTAACTGTGCAAGATCAATCCATTCCAATGAAGGTACGTATTTCTCGGGTAGGTATGAAGTAATTCTCTTTAACACGAACATTTTGATGGGAATTTCAAATTGTGGTTCATAACGTGATTGTATTATGACGTTGACTGTACTTTTTGTTACCATAGATTTGTCCTCGCCTAATCCCGTGACTACTCCATGTGCTGGGTTTTTCTTTAACCTTAATAATTGTACGGCGTCCTCAGTAATAAAACAGGCTTGCGAACCTTGATCTAGCAATGCACGTACGACTTGATAGTTTCCCGATCTAGATTGTACCTTTATTAGTGAGGTAGCCAATAGTACTTGTTTAGGTCTTTGTACCTTGCCTACTGACAAGCATGTAACCAATGGAGAACTGTTGTCTGAAGACGAAGCTTGTGGTTCCTTCCTATGAACTGATGGTTTATCTACTTGATCGCTAGAATGTTGCAAATGCAAAAGCGAATGATGACGTTTACGACAGATCTTACAACAGGTTGGTTTCTTGCAGTCGTACACTGAGTGGTTGCTACCGAGACAATTAAAACAAATTTTATTTTTAGCCACAAATTCTCGTCTTTGTTCTGTAGTTTGGTTTATGAACTTTTTACAGAAACAAAGTTTATGCCCATCTGAGCAAAACTCACAACGCATGGTTTTATTGCTACTAGTTGCTATCAAGGATTTTGCATTTACTTGATAAGCTGGTGGCTTTTTTGAATCTAAACACTCCAACGCTCTAAATCGGTTCTCAACAAACACCCTGAACTGATCGAAAGTCGGTAAGTCATTCGTATCGCAGCTGGAAACACTAAGCTCCCAGTGTTTGCGGGTCTCCGGGTCCAATTTAAAGGTAACTATATGAATTATTATTATATCCCATGTGGCAACATTCACGCCTAGGTTCTTTAATGCATTTAAACAATCGGATGTATTGTCCAAAAGCTCCTTCAAACCCGAGGCCGATTCAAAAGCTAATCGTCTCTGAGAAAATAATCGCTTTAGTATACAATTAGAGAGATAGCGTTTGTTATTGTACCGTTTCTCTAATTGTTCCCAACACTGACTGTAATTCGCGTGAGTGATAGGTGTGTGCCGTATCAATTGCTCCGCCTCACCAGCTAGGTGTCCCTTCAAATAATGGAGCCTTTGGACGTCATCCAAAGTTTTGTTGCTGTGTACTAGCGATACAAATAAATCGCGAAAGGTCTGCCACTCTGTGTATTTTCCCGAAAACACAGGTATAGATATTTTAGGTAGTTTAACCAGAGAACTGTTCTCACTTGACTTGCTACTGCTTTGGACATTTAATGATTGGGTAGCGGCTTTCAATTCATTTATCTTTATTTTAAGAACAGATTTATAAGAAATGTAACAATCTTCCGTCTTATCATACATGTCCTCAGCAATATATGTCGATAACTGAATTTCCTTTGAATCGTAATTTTCATACAATTTGGAATTATTTTTATAAAACAATTGCCAATCGCGTTCTAAGTTTTCCAATCTTGTTTCTAAATATTCAATGGCAATTCTCTCTTTTGGACTTTTTTTATAATTTGCAAAGGCTTTGTTTATTGATTTATTTAAATCTCTTTGAACATTAACAAGAGACTGCATCGTGAAACTCAATACTAATAGACTTTAACAACAAAGAAATGCAGTAAAATTTGAAAAAAATTACAAGTGTTTGAAATTAATCACAACTCTAGGCGAAATCGGGCATAGGTTCCCCGTTCCGTCGTTTTATTTAAAACTATTCTAAGTCCCTAAATTTAACTCTAAAATATGCTAAGTCTAAAATCTACAGTTATTTTCACTATTTAAATTGCTCAAAACAAATAAGGTTCAAATTCGTCACTGCACTGCCTCCTTCGTAATTATTCAATTTTAATTCGCACTCAGAAATAAGGTTCAAAATTGTACTCACAACTCCACATCACAAACCGTATTCTCGATAATGATGACGTAGTAGTTGAAGTCGCTCCGATGACGTCTGCTCTGACTTCACCACCGCGATGACGTCACGCTTTCGATAGCTCCCGTTCTTGGCCTCGCTGATCTCCTCCTCAGCAGCAATGCGTTTCTCAGGAACTGCTGTTCCCGGAAGTGGCGACCCTTGGTGTCTGCAGCGATCCACTGCAGGGTGCGCCAAGTGACTCCGCACTGGATTCACTGACTCAAAATCCGGCTCGAAGGACCATGGATAAATGACCTATTAAGCCCTAAAGCTGAACTGGAACTGCTACTATGGGTAATGGAACGAAATGAAACCACCATGTAGCCTGATCTAAGAGAATAGTGTATTTTCAACCTTAACGCCGGAGACCTTATACAGTCTAAAAATAATATTACTGGCGTGATCTATTTATGCACAGCGCCATCTAGCGGCTAGCGCGGGAAACATATGCTTATTGGTTTACCTGTCACCGCGCTAGACGCCAATGACCCGTGCGTTTTATATAGGGAGCAAAGTAATGCGAACATAATATTAGTAAGGAAGATGAAAAATGAATGACAATAAAATCGCGGACAGTATTTGACTCTACAGAAATAATGCACGTCTCCGTACTTCACTACAGAAAATTTGTGTATTGTTTCTTCTTTTTTGCCATTTTACGTTATTGATTGTTTTGGCTCACAACTTGGACTTGTTACCAAATCGAGGCATGTTATTATGAAGTGGTATGGTGCAAATTGGTTTTTGGCTCGAACCGTGCGCGACCGCACGTCTCGCGTTCATTACCAATTTTGGCTGGGCACATCGCCATGTTAACTCGCTTTATGAGCTGCATAGTAAATTGATTTAGTCGCGATTACAGCGCCAGATTGAAAAAAAAATTTGATCAGGTCTGGTTGGGGAGTAAAAAAGACTGTGACGTTGCTATGCTAGCTAGTGATATTTTTGTTTTGATAAAAATAATGAAAATAAAAAAAATAAAAAAGTTAAAACTTACTTACTAATCTATTAGGCTTAAGATTTTTTTTTATTTATACGTTTATAGTTTGCTATTCGAGACAAAGACAAATATAACGAATCAAAAACGTTTTTGTTTTATTTTTTAGAAATCATTTATTTATTAGTTTCTACATTACATAGCTAAGCTACGAGCTACTGCTACGGACTTTGGCTCATAGTCCACAGTGCTACGGACTGCTATGCTATCAGATTTCTGCAATGAAGCTTGTAATTTTACCTATATTTGTTGCTCTTTAAAGATCCTACATTCCGAACTAGTGCGATACTTTAATTTACATTTTTGTTTATTAGAAAGCCAGACATTTGCCTACAATCTCAATGATGGTAAGTGATGACGTGGCCGAGGATGGATTATGTCTGTCTAGTAACAGCCTATTTCCCCTTTTCTTGAATATGTCCAGATCATATCGTTCAGGTAACACATCTTCCGGCAGAGAGTTCCAATCCTTATTCCTTCCTAAATGCATGTATCTATAATGAATAACGAGTTTTCATGAACTGTCATCCTTTGTCACCAAGCAAAAATCACTTAAAATAATTTTAGACGGGTACAACAATTTTGCTCCTCAATTCTTATTCATTGAATAATTTTATCTCAATATTTAGATCATACTGTTTTGAATATTGTGCCAACTTCCGCCTGTACTAGTTCCCCCTCATAAGCCTCATAGAACAAAAGGTAATCTGTGAACCGTGAGAATGCACAATAAATACTAACGAAGTGCTGCGAGTTGGCCGACGTCTGCGGTTTGCAATTTGCCGACACGCCGCGTATTTTTAGTAGCTAACCTAGCGGTCCCCAAACTGTGACTTTCCTAAAGTCGGATTATTAATTAGACGAGGTAAACTGACAGATGTCAAATGTGTCACTTGACATTTGCATCTGTCAGCTTGTCAGTTTACTTCGTCTAATTAATAATCCGACTTTAGGAGCGTTGCGCGAAAATTTTGTAGTACCTTGACATGTGTCTTATAAAAATTCTACTTCTTATTTTTTCCACTCGTGTACTATACATTAACTGGTACTTGAAAGATTGGTAATAATCCAGGTGATTCATCCTGAAAACGTAGCCAATTTTGGAGATTCATTTCTTGTCATTTTTCCCTTATAGTTGAGATGAGAAGTACATATGTAGAGCAATGGCCCAATAAACTCCTGCTCCAAAAAGAACCAATGAAATCGATTTTTTTTTAAATTAATAATTCCCAATCTTGGTGATTGCTCTATACTAATAATAAGTGTTGATCTCATCTTTCGTCAGTTCATCTAGAGACGTCATGGCCGGCCCACCACTCACTCCTCCGGTGTGCAATATCGAGATATTATTGCGATTTCCTTTACGAGAACATGGAAATACCCCAATTAGGGTTTATACGAATGAAAAATTCGAAAGATGGCGTTATGTAGGCGTCAGGTCCAACTACAATCCCATTGGATAATATTATGCCGACCCCGCCAAACGTGGGAAGAGGCAAAGAAGAAGAAGATATCAAATGAATGTTGTTACGTACAAAGCAACCAATGCCGTCAAAGTTGGACGGAGGAGAGTTTGAAAAGGCGTCAAGAAATATAAAGTCGCAGAATAAAAAGATTGGGAACCCCTGACTAATCAACATTCCTGTCTTATGCAGTGCTCATTAGTACACCTTGTCTTTAATTAACAACACTGGCGCCGCATGTCGGCTTCATTTGGATGCTCAGTTGACCGACCTGAATGCTGTTTTGAGTGAAATTTGATTAAAGCTTGTATAACTTTGTTATTAAAATTGTACTGGTTTGATACCAAATTGTTTTAAAATGATATGCGCGTGCTATAATGTTATGTGTGCATTTGAAATAATTACCGTTATTTATACTATTTACAGACAGGTTATACGTAATCTGAAAAAGCGATACGCTTGCGCGATGTATTCGACACCTAGCGCAATCTATTGGTATAAAGAGGAAATAATGTCCTGAAACGAAATGAGGGCGGGCTACTATTCAATATAACTTGAAACTGAAGGACGAACGATTTTTCATCCGTTAGAAATGTACAGAATTTGAAACTTTTTTGTAGCTGAAACTTTTTTGCTGTAAACAGCATAATGAATTAGATAATGAAGTGCATTACAAAAATGACTTTTGTGGACATCGTACTGAAAAAATATTACTGCTGAAAAGGGGATCATTAAACAAACTTTAAAGCTATTCAGCGCACACTCACACTCGAAACGAATAATTCTTGGTATATTTTAGATCAGTAATATTATAAATTCAGAATATAAGTGCTCTCACTCGTTTTAGAGGGTGCACTCGAGAAAATTACGGAAAGACCTCTCCACCTGCCACTCCCAAAGGTTTGAACTCGAATTATTTCCTGCATGCTTCCTATTTTGACACTGAATAAACTGATTCCAATTCTACTACGATTTACGTTTGATTATTACGAAATAGGTATACCATTCGGTTTTTGGTCATTTCAATTACTGAAATAAGTTTTTTCAACTTGCTTTTAATAATGTTTTATTTTCCCTAATCTCCCATTGTCCAACCACGAATATAATTTTAACTGAAGAAAAATTGTGGAAGTCAGCCAAAACCAAGTAAAACAGTGGGGTATCTCCGATAATTATTCAAATTGCTCCCTTTATATTTTTACTCAGATGTTATAATAAAAATTTAATTTCGCGTAATTTAATTCTTATCTTCTCCGGCAAGACCATATCTCAGAAGAAATTTCGTAAATTATTCATGAGGAAAGTTTTAACGGGGACATGATTTTAAAACCGACATTTGTAAGCCCCGCATCGCAATAACTTTGTGGGATTTGAGGCGATTTCGGAAACTATATGGAAGGTTTTTTTTCAACGATACGTTTATTCATGACCATTTTTTATAAATAAATGGGATATTTTTTATGTGATATATGACAGACGAGCAGACTAAATGCAGGGTGTCGTGGTTCGATTGCTTCATGCTCGAATCCAAGCATGCACCTCTGAATTTTTCAAATCTATTTGTGTGTTTCTACCAATAAACTGAGCCTACAAGACCAAGAAACTTGCCAGTTTCGAATAGTTACTGAAACGTGTAACCATGATTCAGTTGGTTTAGTTCCCCTGTTAAAGGTTTGCAAAGGTCAGACGGCAGTCGCTTCATTGTAATTACCAGATTCCCAAATCCTGAATTATGGTCTAAGCAAATAACACACTTAAAAAATTCATCTCGTGTTCAGGTGGGACTCGAACCCACACCTTCCACAATCCATCTTAATCAAGCACTTACAAATTTCGTCGGCTTAGTAACGCGTTCAGTGGTCTGAATCAATTAGCAGTCTCATCTTACCTGGTGGTCAAATATTTGTAATAATATTTCCACTGGATATTGTAAATATACCTACAATATTGATAACACTATCGACAGCTCATGTCGAATCAAGCACTTACAAATTTCGTCAGCTTAGTAACGCGTTCAATGATCTAATTGGTATAACATCCACCCCGATTGTGGAAGGTGTAGGTTCGAGTCCCGCCTGAACACGGGATGATATTTTTAAGTGTGTTATTTACTTACGAATAAATTGCAAAAAAAATCTATAAAAATATCAACTATGGTCTAAGCGTACCATGGCTCCTAAGTGGCTGCTTTGGATGGAACTGGGAATCACACGCTGAGGAGGACTATTTTAATTAGCATAACTCTGACATGATAATAAGAATCAAAGAGCTAATATCTAGCAGCCAGTGTACTGAAAACATCTAAGTAAAACGCCTTCTAATTAACAAGGCTGTTATAAATACGCCGACAATTCTTGAAATAAGTGTTGCGACTGCCATCAATTTCTGGCTCACGATTTCAAAGCAATTATATGATTTCACTGGAATACCATTTGAGTCGCTGAATGAGTTAGTCTTTTATGATCGGTTCGACCTGCAGTCGGTCTGCATTTGCATCAGAATATAGGTACTTACCATTTTTTTCCGAATTTATTATCAGGAAACGAATAGTTTTCGAGAAATTCCAGTTTCCTAGGTAATCTCATCTGTAGTTATTCTAGAACCCGTTGGTTATGAGAACTCGAGTCAACGACTTCTGACGCTTTGACTGACGATTAAGAAAGACGGCTGGTGTTATTTTCTTGATGATGCAGATTGCGCAAGACCAGGACTTTTTAGTCTTATTAGTGGAGAACTATAATCAGCAGTGGACAGCGATTGGCTGATTGAGTAATTGATAGATCGAACTCGTCAATTCAATATTGACTCGAGTTCGATAAAACAATTAAAAGTAGTGATCGTGTTTGTACTTAGTCGTTCGCTGGAAAATCGGGAGAACTAAGAAATACATTGCAAGCAAAGCAAGGTCTAGGTGTTATCTACGTATTATAAGTATGTATTTACAAAAGAAAAGTATTATATGTATATATTTGTAATCCCACTGTCGATTCTGATATCCGTAACACAGGTGCTTGAACTATTTATCTCGAAGTCAGATCAATGTATGTGATGTTATGAAATATTTATTTATTCATTAATTAGAAACACACATTTGAGAGAAATCAAATACATTTCAAAATTTAAAGCGCTTTCGAAATTCGGAGGAGTTGGTTAGGCTTGACCTCTTCATATTTTTTTAACCAAAACATTTTTTCAGGAGTCACTCGAAGTAAAATTTGAATCATCGCATCACTATTCGGAACTGCAACTCGGAACTCCGTATGCTTTGTTGGCAACAAATTTACAAAGCGAAATAAGAAAGCAAACAAGTATAATGGAGAGCTGTAGTCACCGTTTGTGTTGGCTGACTGTACAGCAAACAGTGATCGCGTTTATAGTCGACGAGTTCAAAAGTTAGTTCCAACTAACGTTGTGCAAATATGCACACACTATGACACAGTCTTGTGTTATGTTCGGACCTAATTCACAGAAAATCGGTTTTGCGGATGTGTCGAAATTTTGCCTAATAGTTAAGCGCTAAATACGAAATTGGCCGTGTGGTCTCCGGCAGATGACCGTGTGGTCCCCAGCAGAGTAGAATAGGCCACCCTCACTCTTACCGAGGTGTCGTAAAAGGCGAATAAGGTAAAGCTGCTGGCATGATCATCAGCACCCAGAGAAGGAAAACTCTGCATTTATATCAAAACCCTCGCCAATCCGTCTGCCAAGCGTGGTGAGTATGGCAATTACCCCTCATGTGATTGAGGGAGGCCCGTGCCCCGGTTAACAAAATACATCTGTTTACCATGTTTCAATTGTATAGTTCTTATAATTTCGGAGAAAAGTGGCTGTGACATACAGACGGACGGACAGACAGACAGACATGACAAGCGTTCCGTTTTTTGCCATTGGCTACGGAACCCTAAAAAAGTGTCAATATTGTTTACGTCTCTGAGTACGACATATTGACAGGAGAACCAGATCAAATGGATCGTAGTTACACTTACCTTTATAATCCTCCCTCATCTTAGCGTCCCATCGACTGGGAAACAGGTCAACTACAGCATGATTACACGTTTGAGATACAATACGATATGTGCAAGTTTCGTCATGATATGTTTTTCATTGCCGATCTAATGGTAGTAATACGCACAGAGATTTGAAAAATCCAGAGGTGCATGCTCAGATTCGAACCACGATCCTCCGCTTGGAAGCCGCGTTCTAAGCCATTGAGATACCATCGTTCTCAACCACCTTTATAATCATTAGTTCAAAAATTGTGGTGGCTGCATTTTGAAGAATCTATCCGAAAGGTTTCATCATGGTTTCCTGGCGATATTTTCCCTTACCGTCGAGCTAATGGTATTAATACTCATAAATAAAAATCTAGTGCATGCTCGGATTTGAACCTACGACCTCCCGTTGGAAAGGCGACGCACATATCCATTGAGCTAACATCGCTCTTTGGTCCTTATTTCAGGTACATAACGATTATCTTAATCGTGAAGCGATCTTCAACAGCCTTTGTTATAAAGTTGCTGTGCTTAGGTCATGCGTAGGTAATCCAAGAGTAAATTACGTCTAATCACCGTATTCTGAAATCAGGGTGTAATTTACAGGTGCTGATTTATATGCAAATGTGTTTATGCGACAAGCGACGCCAATTGGAGTGGCTGGCAGCATCAATAGAAGTCTAATTTGCCTACTGCAATCAAATTTCTGTTAATTAGGACGCTATAATTATATGCACATTAATTTTCGCGGCATGCATGAATATGTAGGTAAGATCAATGACGTTAGGTGGACAACCTACTTAGCTACGTGTGAACAGTCATCATAATTAATAGACAGGCCATTGAACTATGCTGTATTGTTAATAATATTGGTTATTTCCACCAATTACGTTTGTTATGGTAGTAACTGCATTATAGATTGTTCCTTCACATTGAGGTACATAATAATAATTTACATGAGCCATGAATCTTATATTAAACAAAATTGACACGGCACGCGGCACGAGTTTAGATGTCGCCTCCCCAAGACCATCAAAAGTATAGGTGAATAGAAGAACACTACGTCCAATGTGGACAATAGAAAAATAACAAACCAAATATATTTTTTTAATAACCACTCTAATTCATATTAGCAGATTTGTACATTATTCTACATACAATGTTAAATGTAAAATTGCGTACCTTGGTACTAGACTTGTCTAGTAAGTATTCGAATAAAGCGCTATTCGAATAAAGAAAAGTAGAGAAGAGATTTCTACTATTCTAAGCGCTTGTTTGAAATAAAGTACATAATATAAAAATGCTCAAATTCGATTACAGCATATTATTCCACCTAAATGCAGAACACGGTATCTATACCAATCACAAGACAATAAGACCTTAGGCACAGTCTATTGAGGACACCAGTAAAGTATGCAATGTCTGATTTATACCCTGTGCTTATACTAAATTTCATGTACAGTGGCGGACACATCAAGCTATACAAAACTGTCAAATTTCTTCATTTCAATATAAACCTTATATTGTTACACATTGAGTTCGAAATCAATTCAGGAAATTTGACAGTTTTGTATAGCTTGACCTGTCCGCCACTGTACATAGGTTTTACTTTATGGCCACTGTTGAAAGAAATAACGCAAGTTACGTCATGTAGTACAAAATAACATAGAACTATGTTAATTTATTATTGACACAATTCATGTCTACGTTTTTAAAGGACGAACTAATACAGGTATTTGTACTTTGAAATCTAGGTATCGGCGCCCTATGGCAGTCATGTCTCAATACAAAAGGCGAAGTTTCATGTTATAAAATCTATTAAATTAAAAGACTCGCCAAATCTTGGATCATGGCGTACAACTTATAAATAAAAGCTAGGAAGAAGGTAATGTTTAGAAATAAGTTTATCATAGTGAATGTTGGTGTCGCTAAGGATTAGTTATTAATCCACGACAAGAGATGGCATTGATGAAATTTCTAAAGAAGATAGGTAGAGAGCCATGTTATGGAGGTACCGTGTTATTACGTAATGTGGAGTAGCGAAAATATTGCGCATTTATTCGCCTTGAATCTTGTTACTAGAAATGTAATCGTGTCATATTTCTATAACTGTTTGATAAAAGTTACATGCGTTTAAAAATAATGTTACAAATATGGATAACAAAACGCATTAACGAGAATTAACCATAGATTTAGTATGAATAACAAAACGCTAGAAACGTCCATTATCACTTTGACACATTTGAAAACGAATGTCACTAGCAGTTGCTTCGACCATAGGCAACGACTTAACACATACATACATTGACATCTTAGACTATTTAACACTTTAACACGGAACGTGGCATGTGGACGCGTTCCCCCCTGCCAAAGTACATGAACAAACGTTCGTGTACGTTTATTAAAACTAGATCGGCGCAATCAATCGCCATTTCGAATTCATATCTGTCGCTGAGCGGAACTCGTCAAAATGGTTGTTGTGAAGTTTTTACTTGTCTACGACTATCAGAAAAATCAAATATATTTTTCTTATGATTCATAAGTAATATTCTAATAAAATAAACGTTATTTCACTGAATAATAACCTTTTTCATCTATATATTTTACGACAGAAATAACCCCAAAAGCAATAGGCGATATCGTGGTACGAATAAACGATGGTGCACGATGTTGATTAGTGTAGTGACAGTAATAGAAAGAATGAATAATAAATGTCTCACTATTACTACAGTTATTTAAGACTTCGGTTTCTCTAAGATTCCATCATCAGATCCTGAAATATTTTGCAAATTTTCTACGCACAGCCCATTACATTTTTACTAGAATGAACAACTAACACTGTATGACTGTTTCAAAAATCCAACCTTTTCACCATCCTGGTGACTACTAGGCCACCGAGGTATTAAATAAGGTAAAACTTTTCTAGTACTTATCTACATTTTCGCTGCTGTAAGCAAGTGATTCATCCATGTTCGTAAACAAAAATCATCATTTCATTTCATTGCTTATAAATAAGCAATTTTACATGCATGAACAAAAGTACATGTACCTAATAACAACATTTTTGTATACAAATAACTCATTCCTGTCTGAATGTCACTCATTTATTTATATATAGACCATCACTAAACTTCCCTTCCCCCCGCGGATTTTGGCAGAATGTTATAAAACAAGAAATGCGCTATAGCGCACGTGGTATACCACGTCCCGTGTTAAATTGTCTAAGACTGACATTTGTAGAAATGACGTTTTTGAAAGACGTTAAATTAAATAAGAAAAACATAATAAAGAGGTTGAAAGTAGAGGGCCCTTAGTTATTGGTTAAAATAAACCTTAATTTTTATTTAGGTTTGATAAGTTTCTAGAAAATGTTTAATTTCTGGAAAATAAGAATAACCAAGTGTCGACTATAAAATACAAAAAAATCCATATCACACCCTTCCTATTTGGATTTATTATAAGGGGGTCCACTCTAGCCTTTGTTCTTTAAACAAAGAAAACGCTCTCAACAGTACAGCCTTGAGACTCAAAATAAGGAAAGCCGACCCCGTGTAATAGAAAAAAGGCGAGAAGGAGAAGGAAGAAGAAGAAGAGGTTGTAAGTTAGAGCTGACTAGGCCATGAAATAATTGCATGAAAATTACATACACTTTTAAGACTGTGGGAATGTGTCTTACGGTTTCTTCACCTGTCTGGAGTCAGCTGCCCGTCGAACTACGCCGAGAGAGCGAGCGATTGGATTTGAAACAAAGCTAACGAACCGGCGGATCATGTAAACAGGGGCAAGACGATCGCCTTGTTTACCTTAAGAGCCTTTGCTTCATTAGGATCCAATTTACTGTCAACAAATTAATCCCCTCCGCATTGTGCCGGCTCTTTCACAGCCTTTTGCTAGTTAATAAAGTAAATCAATTAGATAGTGCTATAACGTGATTTGTTTAACGGAAACTTGGACGGGTTTCCGGTTTCCTAAATAGAAGGTAAATATAAACTAGGCTGGTTTGTTTTGTGGAATTCTACTTTTTGAGTTAGTTACTTAACTTCATTTCTGAAGATAAGTGGTCAGCTCGTCAAAGAAATGACAGAAGACTTGTGAATCCACTTATTTTGCGAGTTTCCGTGGGCCGCAGCAATCGCGTATCATCAGGTGATCGGTCTGCTCGTTTGCCACTAATCATAGAAAAGCATAAAAAGTCATCCGACTTTTATGCTAGCCAGAAGGAAGCTGATAGGAGTTCATGGAGACCCTAAAAGCAGACTTTTGCCAGCATTTAGTAACATTAAGAAAATAATTATTCGCGCTTGACTAAATAATTGTTTTTTATATGTAGGCAGACTGAGCAGATGGATCGCCTGATGATAGCGACTGCCGCCGCTCATAGCCCGCGACACCAGTGGAGTCACAAGTACGCTACCAACCTTTAAACCCCCCTTTCCCCAGGACAGCACAGAGCTGCTTCAAGCCGGTTTTCTGTGAGGCCGTGGTATCACTCCGGCCGAGTCGGCCCATTCATGCCGAAGCGTGTTTGAAGGAGTATAAAACTTCATGATTTATAATATTATATTCGATCAAGCATATGGTTCCCTGTTGCGTTTAAAGTTAACTCCTTGGAGCCCTCGGGACTGTGCCTCAAGCTCTCGGGCCCTCGGGCACGCTTGGACAAAGATTAGTTATTTGGTGATTCTGAAGATTGCAATGAAGTGACTGATATATATAAATAATAATCTGATAACTTAATCTATTTTAAAGATAAAGATAAAAATGTATTTAAAAAATAACCACAGTTACATACATAAGATTAAAATTTAATTTAAGTGCACTACACATATTATGCCACAAACATTGAACAGGAGCCTCCAAACTAGGCAATGCCTGTATCTTGGACGGCCAGACCAGATTTAAATAACAGCTACTGCTTAAGAACATTTCTTTTTTACATTATAGCGGACACATGGACAGACGGCACATCTTCTGCTTGTGTGCCCGCTGTGGTAAGTGATCAACGCCCATGGAGGTAGATGACGGTTGCCGGCTCTTAAGGAAGAAATAAACCCTTTTCTAGAAGGTCACCAGATCCGTACATAGGTACATCTTGACTTAATTTCATATACTGTTACGAACAGCTTTTAAAAAAAGAAAAGTTTTGAAGAAAAGCTTGGAAAAGTTTTTAAGATTGGTCTTATAAAAACTCCACTCCTACTAAGTGCGATGCCTAACAATTACATCAGGATAAGAAAGCACCAGCACTCAAAATGTAGATGGTGCGATTTACGTGAACGAGTAACTAGCCCGCCGCTTTTATTGCTGCTCCCGGGAACGGCGCAATTTAGTCACGGCCGGAGTCACCTGAGCAGCTGTGCTTGCCGCCAGCCGGTGCCCTGATGGCGGTAATCAGAGAAAACACGCTAATTAAGTGCACTGCCTCTTAAATATTTCATCGGCCTCCTAGATGTGGTTTCACTGGTTTAGGTATCGGTACTTTTTATGAATGGAATATATCACCTCATCTCTCGCTTATTTCAAAAAAGCAAAAACTTAAAAAAAAAATTGTGGTCGTACAAAAAAAAATCTGACAAATAACATAGATCGAAAAAATTAACCTGTTTAAAGTTGAGCCAAACTAATAAGCCACATTTGTGGTATCTGAATTTTAGCTTCATAGAGATATGACCTACTAAAAAAACGATTAAAGTGAATAATCGATATGTACTTCAAACAAACGTGAATCGAATACTATAATAATGGAAAAGAAGTTATTAGTACTTTTATTTGGAGAAATGTAAATCAAAATTATTGAAAAGAAAGAGAAAAGTATGTACCGATCCTAGATATCGATCCGTGGCCAGTATATTTCTTTTTCTTCGAAATCAAAGCGCTTGTATACTTTTTACAAAGTTATTAACGTATTTATATTTTTAAACAAGAGAATAATACGTTTTATTGTTATCAAAATGTGGCTTTTATTAATGAATATTCCTACACGATTACCATTGTATTCGTGCGATTATTTAGGGTACAGCACTAGAGCTTAAAAAAAATGGGTTGACACATACAACTTTGTACCAACGTTCAATTCTCTAGAACAGTATTTTAAGGGTTCCGTACCTCAAAAGGAAAAAACGGAACCCTTATAGGATCACTTTGTTGTCCGTCCGTCCGTCCGTCTGTCAAGACCCTTTTTCTCAGGAACGCGTGGAGGTATGAAGCTGAAATTTATATCAATTACTCAGGTCTACTGTCCCTTGAAGCTGTGAAAAAATCAAACTTCTAAGCCAACGCAATCAAAAGATACAGCCGTTTATGCCGCAAATTTTCGACACTTGCAAGGGAATCAAAACCTACAGGGTGCTTCCCGTGAACTCAGAATCTTGAAATTTGGTACGAAGCAACGTCTTATAGCATAGATAAAGGAAAAATTACGAAAACCATAAATTTTAAGTTACATCACATAATATATATTTTTTTTAATAATTTTAAACTTAATACCCATTTCCTCATAAACGCGTAGAGGTATTAAATTGAAATTCATACCAAATACTCAGGTCTATAATACCTTTAAGCTGTAACAAAATCAAACTTCTATGTCAACGCAATCAAAAGAAACAGCAATTTAAGCTGCATATTTTGAAACTCGCAAGTACTCGCAAGGGAATCAAAACCTAAAGGGTACTTCCAGTCGACCTAGAATCTTGAAATTTGGCATGAAGCAACGTTTTATAACACACATGAAGGAAAAATTCCGAAAACCTTAAATTTTTAGTTACATTACAAAATATATATTTTTAATAAATATAAACTTATTACTTTTTTCCTCATGAACGCGTAGAGTTATCAAGTTGAAATTCATATCAAATTACATCAGGATAAGAATGTTCGTAATGAACGAACTTTGTAAACCTTGTAGGTTTGTACGGAACCCTCGGTGCGCGAGTCCGACTCGCACTTGGCCGGTTTTTTTTAATAACTTTATAATTACTTTAACAGAGAAAGTAAATCGGGAACATATCTCTTTTGTCTTTATTAAAATAAATAAATGCAAACATAATTTTAAAAAGTTAAGAAATTGCTGTGCTTTTTTAACATAGAAAGATTGATCAATTCAATAACCGTTGTTACAAGGTTAAGTTGCTGAATTTTGTTGAAGTGTCAAATGTGGCCTTTTATCTTAGCCCAACTGTAGGCATATATAAGTCTAAATTTAAAAATGAATTGTACTAGAATTGAAATAATTTAATCTCAAATAAATGACCGTAGATCAATTTGACCGTGGAAGAGCTACGCTTCGACATGAATGGGCCGGCTCGACCGCCCTCACAAAAAGTGGAAATACATTATCTGCACATAATTAATTCGTTAAACATAATGAGCATTTAAAATATTTATAACAATTGTAATGGCTTTTATCACATTAATTATCAGAAAAAATTATTGTCCAAAATAAATACCCTAACAACTAAAAAAACATTGAAAATATCAGCAATTGTATGACACCTTTAAACCCTATTTGAAATAATATGTTATGGACTTTTTACTGACAGCGTTTTAAAAAGTCATCCAATTGCCGATAGAAGGTCTTAACTTGCATTTTTATTTAAAAAAAAAACATTTTTATTATATTACACCTAGTGCTGGGTCACCTAGATGAAATCTACAGAGGTCGATGATCACCTCGCGGCGTGCGCGTCTTTACTTTATCTTCTTCTATTATTTATGTAAGTAAGAGGATGTTTATTTACGATAGTTAAGTTTTCGTAGTGATTAAGCTAGATAGCTAAAAGATTTATAAGAATCTTAAGGTCAATTTTAATTTTTAGCTACTAAACCGGATCTATTTTAAACAATTTCGGGGTTACAACCTCTCGGAAAACGCTTAAACTATTTATTAAACCACTTGACCGTTATTAGAAGCTTACAATATTGAGATAGGCACATCTATTTCCCGTCACATTTTGCCTCTTTTTCTAGCGTGTAACTCCGTCTCTCTCGCTCATCCCTTACGTCACCAGGCAGGTGGGGGCGCCAGAGACTTGTTGGTCTTGCGCCGACATTAGCAGCCTCATTGGCTTGTTGTTTCCCGTCAGGGTAAAATACCCAGGAGTATTAAGTTTAATCTATTTTCAGTTTAAAACAGTGTACAATTTGTGTGCGAGATCTTCATATAAATGTAAGTGTTTCTTTTTCAAACCTTACTACAGATATTTTAACGGTTTTACCGTTCGGTTTTTAAAAAGTTAAAATAATGTATAGCCTCTTTCAGATTTACTTTGATTAATGCGTGTAAAATTTGTTGGTACCAATAGTGATTCAAATTACCTATAGTGATTTAATTTTTAGTAAATTTTATTATTGTAACCAAGGAGTACCAGCATTTATCAAGTTTATTTAAAGGATAATTTTTCTGCGAATGTTTTTCGACCTACCTACCAATATTTTTTGGAAAGGGCTATTAACCCGTACGAAAAATTTAAATATTTAGGGTACTTACATACCTAAGTACATAGCGTTTTAAATGTTTCATTATTATTATTTATATATACATATGTTTTGCAAACAGTTGCTCAAATAGGTAGCTAAAATACCTACCTACTCCTACAGAGTAAATTTTCGTTTTAGATCGCGATGAATAACGAGGTCACTGATAATTCTGTCGCCGGTACTTCTGGCTTAGCTCGAACTAGTAAAAATAATGCCCGCTCTCGCAAACGAAGCTCAAGTTCGACTAGCACAAGCAGTTCTAGTTCATCTTCTTCATCCTCCTCTGCAGAATCCCCGCGGGGTTCCAAAAGGAGAAAGAGATCTAAGCGTTCTAAAAAATATAGGCGTGAAAGTCAAAAAGTTTTAGAAAAAATTTCGAAAGAGATGTGTGACCTGAAAGCAAAGTTTAGTGATTTGAGTAAACCTGATTATAATAATTACTACTGTAATAATGACGATGATATTTTTTCGGTGATTAGTGGTCAGTTATACAATGAAAATCCTTGTTGCGAACCCACATCCCAGGTGCAATCGGACACGGTGGTGGCGCCACCACCAACTTTTTCCGAAAACTATGTTAATGACATAGACTTACAATTTGATTTCGGAACTAAACTGAAAGAACCGTCCATTCCACGTACTCCACCGGAGTATTTGAAATTGCTTAATGAAGTTCAAAAATTAGATAACCCTACATGGTCTGAAATACGTTATTCTGAGACGCAAAAAGCTTATAATCATTCACCTGGTTTTACGGAACTGGAATCAAACGAATTGGTAAAAGCTTACGATAACACGCGTCATCTAGCTTACTCCGATAAAACCTTTGCGGCTTTAACATTTGCAATTCTGAGACAAAAAGAAACTTTTATTCAGTGCTTACGCAATTTAATAACCTGGTCACAGTCATCAGAGGCGTCTCTGGACAAAATAAACGACAAAGTTAGAGAGCTTCTGCTCAATGGGGAATACCATAAAATATCAAGCGATATTTTGCAAATGGTATGCGGCCATAGAGCAGAGACTATAGAAATGAGACGAGATGGAATTCTTAAAAACGTTCGTGATCCTTTGATGCGTGCTTCTCTGAATAAAATCCCACCGTCTAACTCTCATTTGTTCAACTCTGAGCTGTTAACAAATGCTTTAGAAAAATCAGGTGGAATCAAGAAAACGTTTTGGCCAGTTAATAAAATAAGTAGCGGTACCTCAAACCCTACTAGAGCAGTGCGGCATCCCTCGCAGGGACAAGCCTCTCGTGGCGTATCATCGCATGGTACGACCAGCCACTGCTGTGATTCACATCACCAACCCTCGCAGGGTGGTTTTCAATACCAGTGCCCCACACAAAGAAATACTTACGCATCACGTCATCATGAGCATAGAGGTTATAATACAAATAATTACTTCAGGGGACATACCTTTCGATCTCGCGGATCAAGGGCTCCACCGCCATCACAAAGAGGACGCAAACGTGTCCATTCCCCCTCTGCCAATAGGGGTAATAATAAACAGAGAAGACAATGACTTACGCACGTTCCGAGCGGGTCAATTAACCGATTTTTACAGCCATTGGGAGGAAATGGGAGCCCCACTTTTCCTTCTACAAATAATAAAAGGATATCGTATCCCTTTTGTGCAAAGGCCTCCTCTCATGATCCCAAATATATTGAGCGATCGTCGTCGCACAAAAGAGTCGGAGGAGATGACAGTCATAATTTCTCAAATGAAACAACAGGGTGTTCTGAAGACTGCAACTATCTCCCCAAGTTTCATTTCACCCCTGTTCCTAGTTCCAAAGAGCGATGGGTCCCAGCGACCAATCTTCAATCTCAAAGGATTGAACAACTACGTATTGGCGGATCGCTTTCGGCTGATAAATATGTTTCGCATCCCCGATTTTCTCTATGCCAAGGATTGGATGTGCAAAATAGACCTATCCCAGGCCTATTTTCATTTACCAATAGCAAAATCCCACAGAAGGTTTCTTCGTCTTCTGTACAAAGGGGAAATACTGGAGATGACGTGCCTCCCATTCGGATTAAGTTCGGCACCCAAAACGTTCGCCTGCCTCTCGAATTGGGTTGCTCAAATATTAAGAGAAAAGGGTCTAAGGATTGTGGTCTATCTGGACGATTTTCTGGTGGCTCATCAAGACCCAAACATATTATCCAGACATGTTACGATTGCACTAGAAACACTGACTTATCTGGGATTTCTGATCAATTACAAAAAGTCAGTTATTGTACCTCAAAAGACCATAGAGTATCTGGGAATAGTTTGGGACACGTGGGCCAACCAGAAACGTTTACCAATAGAAAAGTATCTAGCTGTGACCCGGAAATTGACCAAACTTCTGAAACAGGGCAAGGCATCTCTGAGAGAAATCCAAAGTGTGGCAGGTCTGCTAAACTTTCTCAGTTTCGTTGTTCCTCGAGGCCGCCTGAATCACCGAGCAACCCTCAGATTTCTCAACACCTTACCCAAATACCAAGTGAGGTCAAGAAAACACATATTACCTCACGATGTTATTGTAGAAATGCAGTGGTGGTTACAAAACTATCATCGAACAACACCGCTACACATTCCTCCACCAACATTCTTCCTCACAACAGATGCCTCCGACGTTGCATGGGGCGCTCAACTAAACAATTCCTCCCTGACGGGCACCTGGAGTTCAGAGGAGCAGAATTTGCACTGCAACAGCAAGGAAATGCTGTGCATTCTAAAAGTCCTACAGCTCGAAGCATCGAATATGGAGCATGCCACAGTTCTGATACAGTCAGACAATCAAACGACTGTCGCATATCTCCGCAACGAGGGCGGGATGAAATCTCGTTTCCTTATGGATTTAACTTATCAGATACTCAATATCGTAGACAAACATCAGATTCGATTCAAAATTCATTACTTACCTGGCAAATTCAACAACCATGCAGATCATTTATCAAGACATCGACGTCCACCAGAGTGGCACCTGTTACCGGAATGCACGGACAAGATTTTTGCGAAATGGGGTGTACCCGTAATCGATCTGTTTGCGTCCAAACAAGCCCGAGTAGTAGCGAATTATGCGGCCTTAGACCTCAACGACCACGAAGCCCTATTCCACGACGCTTTCAGTGTGAAATGGAAGTTTCCACTGGCCTGGGTATTTCCGCCACCATTTCTCATCCCTCGAATGTTGGCTCACCTGAATCAAGCCGAAGGAACGTACCTGATCGTTGTACCTCGGTGGAAGAAAGTGTTTTGGCGGGCGGAGCTCAAAGCACGAGCGTCTGCACCCCCGTTCACTCTAAGGAACTTGAGACGCTGCTTACTGGACACATCGACCGGCCTTCCACCCCCCAAGGTAGCAGAAATGACGCTAGAAGTTTGGCGTTGTGGGGGTGGACAGATAAGGTAGAAACATGGGATCCTTCCCAAATCGATCTTCTTAAAAGATCTTGGCGACCTTCCACTAGAAAAACGTATAACGTTGCCTGGAACCGTTGGGTGAAATGGGCGGATTTGCATAAGATTAACGCTACTTCTCCTCAGGGATCTGAATTAGCCCAGTTTTTAGCAGACTTGCATTTAAAATTAAAACTGTCATACAACACTATTCTTTTGCATAAGTCAGTTATTTCAACATTATGTAATGCTGATACCTCTGGAAGGTTAAGCGATGATGTCCTTGTGAAACATATTCTTAAATCAATTTCACAAAGCCATACGAAAGTACCAAAAGCCCCTGTTTGGGATGTGAATATACTTGTCACATTTTTGAGTAATTATAATATAAATATTGAAAATATTTTTCAAGTTGTTCGTCATACGGCAACATTATTGTTAATTTGCTCTGGACGAAGGGTCCATGATTTAACTTTACTTTCTGTCGACAATGATCATTGTAAAATAAACGACCAGAGTGTGACTCTATGGCCACGATTCGGTTCCAAGACTGATTGCAGAGAGTACAGACAGTCAGGTTGGGAGTTGTTACACAACTCTGAAGTTCCAAACCTCAGCCCTTCGTACTGGGTTATTAAGACAATTAACATTTTGCAAGAGAGGCGGTCAAACAGCTATTCGTCTAATTTATTTATTACATTACGAGGTTCACCAAAAGCTGCTTCACGTACAGTGATTGCTAGTTGGATAAAGTCTTTATTCAAGGAAGCTGGTATTTCTGCTCCACCGGGCAGTACGCGGTCCGCTGTTGCATCTAGGAACTGGGTGGATAATTATCCGCTCGATAATATCCTAGCACAAGGAAACTGGAGATCAGAAAACACCTTTAGAAAATTTTACTGTCGGAAAGTTATCGATTCTGGTGTTAACGCCACTACAACAATTAGTGGTCTTTTCAATCCTGTAAATTAAATATTAAATTAGTGCTTTACTTTATTATTGATTGTTGAAATTAAGTCTCATATGCACTTATTCGTAAATTGACATGAACAGGAAGTAGGAAATAAATTTTCTTATGTATTGTAAGTAAACATCATTATTATTTATACCTTACGAATTATTTATAAGACATTTGATATTGTTTTGTTATGTTTATTTTATCTATTAAAAGTTGATCTCTCTCGCATATATATTTTTTATTTTATAATTTTTATACCTTTGAAGTCACATTGGCGTTTATGGTCACCAGGCGATAACAAACAGCTCTCAATATTGTAAGCTTCTAATAACGGTCAAGTGGTTTAATAGACGCGTTTTACCTGAAATAAAACGCATATTAAACTACTTACCTTATTAGAAGCTTAGTTTTAACATCTGCCTGGTCAATATTTCGATGCAATGAGGCTGCTAATGTCGGCGCAAGACCAACAAGTCTCTGGCGCCCCCACCTGCCTGGTGACGTAAGGGATGAGCGAGAGAGACGGAGTTACACGCTAGAAAAAGAGGCAAAATGTGACGGGAAATAGATGTGCCTATCTCAATATTGTAAGCTTCTAATAAGGTAAGTAGTTTAATATGCGTTTTATATCAGGTAAAACGCGTCTATTAAATAACCATGCATAAATGTTGGGTCCGTTTGGTACGCGAAAAATTTATTCATGCTAAAAGTGGCCGCTTTTGGCGGTAGATCCGGTAGAAAATAAATTAAAATAAAAAAAAGCTTAAAAAAATTACAAAAAAAAAACAAAATAAAACTTTTTACTGCATCAAAACACGTTATAATAATGTAACAAGTCTATTCAACCATTTGCCAATCACCATAGAATTTCCCCGAGGGCCGCGAACTCGCTAAGCTGTGTAAATCAATTGCCGTAATTTGTTTGACGTCTGATGTAATAAAATCAACGATTATCTAATTTCCACCTGTCCCCAGTTCTGGTGTCACATTGTAGAGCGAGGCGATTTTAAAGCTATGTTGTATATTTTTTCTGTTCTACAAAAAATATAAAACAATGTTTATTTATCGGACAACAAAGATGTTAGTACTTAATAACTAAGAGCGACTGAACTATAGCGTTACCATTTAATTTTGAGGAAATATATTTTAGGCAAAAACATCTCTTTGTAGTGAATTGTAGCAAAGCATTTGTCATATTTGATTTTATACGTCACACAATACACATACATCAAAATCTTAATTTCATGTGGTCACTTTTAGCACTAATGCTAATAGTAAAGAAATACTAATTGCATACCGTGGCACAAGAGTGATATTGAAATTAGCTTCCATAGAAGCCACCACGAATAGTTCTTTTCTTTAAACTACTTAAATTAATTACCATTGTAATAAAAACCTTTGGCGGTGCTATTGTATCAAACAGGCAGTCTTAAAAAATTACGTCTCTTCAAGCTTATTTCGGGACGTCTGCATTGAATGAGGTTGTATACATATTAGTGCACTGACTGTTATGGTAAGGAATTCCAGGTAAATACATCTGCTCATGACAGGATAGTAACTAATTACTATATATAGCGGCATACTACAGATATCGGCATAATCCCGTCACTTTACATAACAGTAGGTAATTTTGTTAGGTCATGCATAACATTATTAAAATCAAGAAACACACTAGTCAAAGTAACTTACCTTTTTTCCCAAAACACAGAAATGCAGACCTGACCTACCCTCTTAGATGGCCATGTAGCGTATAGTCGCCATCCTCACTACTTAGTTCACATTATTGAAATCTCTGTAACAGGAAACTAATTCAGAATTAGATAAGGCATCAGCAAGTTTTTTTTTATGTAATGGTAAAGGGACCACCTAATAGTGAGCCATAGTCACCGTTTATGGACATCCGTAAACATCAGTAGAGTCACAAGTGCGCTGCCAAAGTTGAAACACCCCTTTCCCCCGGATTTGCCCTCCGGAGCTTTTTCTATAGGATATACCTAATTTGTTTGAAATAAAATGTCACGCGAGCGAAGCTATGGCCGTCCAAAAGTTATATACTAAAGTGGTCGTGTTTGAATGACGTATTTGATGAAGTCTTGAATGTGTTGTGGTATAATTAGGGTCGTATGGACCGCTAGACAATGTTCACTCTGATCCTGTACAAAATATATTCACAGGTAAATAGCAGCGTCTTGTTCTAAAATTGTGTAATTTCGGTACATTTTGTATTGTGTCGCACCTTATTAACTTAATAAACTTTCTGTTAAATAATGGTTTTCATCTCCTCTTGTCGAGGCAACAAATTGCTTCATTTTTGGCTCGGAAGCATTAACAATGAAATTTATCACCTGTGTATGGGGTGTCTCTGTTTAGAGAAAGTGGAACCTTTACTCGTTTTCATATAATAAGGAAACGAAGTGATGAATAGGGAGCAGCGGAAGAAATAAGGGAAGGGTGGGTTTTCTCAGCAGTGACTATTAATAAATCAGTTAGTTGACTGACACTGAAGATAACAAAGGTCACTAAGACATAATTGAAGAAAAGAGATGATTCCATGCTTCTGATACCATCTCAAGCGGTCTGTCCCTTTAATAATAATAACTTTTTTAATTGACTGGACCCCGTTCATGTCACACGAACGCTTGTCTAGGGTGAGGCTCCAACTCACGACCTTTGGCATAAAAGGCAGGGTCACTGCCAAATGCCTCATATCCTTTAAAAATAAATGCCGACAATTATGATGATGATAGTTCCCGCTTTTACGTACTTTTTGCAAGTCATTGACCTGAATCTCTCGCAGATCAGTCTCGATGACGTCTTTCTAGTGATACCTGGGTCAGCCAAGTGTGTGTGTGTGTGTGTCTTGTGTTGAAGCGATCTTTTGTTTCGGAGGTAAAAAACTCATTTCGAGCGGTAAAGGAGGTATGCTATTGATTATGATAGATCAACCCAAAGTCATTTCTTTTATTGGGAAGCCTTTGACCCCAAGCGCATAACAATCCTTTTCAAGGCCTTAATTTCTGTAACCTTACAAGGTGTAGTTAACAAGAAATCCGAAGGTACGAGAACATTAGGTCCATTACCGGGCAGTGGCGGCCCCGGCGGCATTCACGTGACAGATGGCCAGGGCCGGACTCAGATAATTAACACGTTTCTTTTCCTCAGCCGCGGCTCCGTAACAAAACTTTATTAATACCGGTGGGGCTTAAGCTTTGAGAGTAACAAACTTTTCTAATGAAGTCGCCCCGCAGAATAACTATGGTGTACTTTTAATTTGTTTATTTTGCAAAGAAGGAATTAAAAGTTTGTGTTATTTAGGTGCAATGTTTACATGGGCATTGCGGTTACTAGGTACTGACGAATTGCGCTTGTATTTTTAACTTTTCTTGTGGTAGTTCTGCAAATTAACTGTAACATCGCAGTAGTAGAAGTTTCTGAGTAAAGTAATCTTATAATAATAATAATAATTCTCACAACATCTCATACATTGACCTGATTCCGTACTAAGTAGCTTAAGCACTTGTGTTACAGATATCAGGCAACAGAGGAACACAAATATATACTTAAATACATATATTACACCCAGACACCGAACAAACACAAGTGTTCATCGCACGAATGTTTGTCCAGGACTCATATCAGACAAGATTCAGGGTAACTTTTTCTTTGTTGTCACGTACCAATTTTTTTTTAATTTCGCCAGCAGCGTTCCTTGCGTAGTGTTAAATTTTGTCTATTTCTAACAGGAACCATATTTCGGGATAAAAAGAAACCTTTGTCCTTTCTCTATGTCTAAGCTACCTCTTCACCCATTTTCAGCCAATAAGATATGGATCTTAGGAGCGTATGGACGCTCTCGAGTTATAAATAGTGTAATTAACACAACTTTGATTTATTAATATAGATTGCAGAGATTTTACCCAATCAAATACTAACAACCATAAAACAAATGATAATATAGTTAAAGTTTTCTCTATTTCTTAATCACATTTTTTTTTCTTCATCTTAGCGTGTAATTCCCGATTGCGTCCAAAACTGTCGCTTTGGAGCCCAGGGTACGCTTAGACCACGATTCAGGAATGGGGGGTCTGGTAATTACAATGAAGCGACTGCCGTCTGGCCTTCGCAACCCTTTTCCCCTTTTACCCTGTTCCCCAACAGGGGAACCAGACCAACTGAATAATGGTTACACGTTTCAGAAACTTTTTCCGAAACGTGCAGGTTTCCTCACGATGTTTTCCCTCACCGCCGAGCAGATGGTAATGGTAAAAATATGCACATAGATTTGAAAAAACCATTGGTGCATGCTCGGATTCGAACCTCGACCACCTGCGTGGAAGGCGCGTTCGTATCCATTGAGCTACCATCGCTTTTGGATTGTTACTTAATCACAATCTGGAGTAAATATTTGAACCTACACAAACATGTCAAAGTTGAGACGGTATATCCTAATGTACTCACAGTTACAGTACGAGTATATTAATATTTTAGCTTCAAGAACAAAACAGTCGTTACTTACGAGTACATATCGCGATGAGATGGTAATTCCGACCTCGAAATATTCATGTCAGACATTTCAAATGTCAGGCATAGTGGGGTGTCAAAACCTAAGCAAACGTGTTTATGTAAATTATCATCTCCATTAACGGAGTTCACAGCGATTCCGGGATGTTTGCAAGCTCTGTATAAATATGTTATAGCATTTTTTCTATTTTATTTTTTCTCTTTTTTCTGTTGTGTCACGGCCTGTTTTTACACATACAGCCAAATCCTTAATTTTGCTATGACACTATTAATCTTAGCTATTAATTATATTTACTTATGCTTCATAATAATGTTATGTCTATCCAGCACTGATTGGTTCGTATTTATATGCATACCTAGTGTTGATTAAGGGAAATTGTACCGAAAATCGGACTAGGATACGGAATAGGTCATAGAAATGTGATTTAAAGTCCGATCACGGTTATTTGGCACGTGGCGGAGGTCGGGACTAATGCTGTTTTGACATATTCTCGGATTGAAAAAACAATGTCTCTGAAGTGCCTTCTGATCTTGGTCGGTCTTATTACATATAGTATGTAATCCACTAATATTGTATAGTATTGATGCGTCTTTCTTTCATTTTTAAAATTTTTATTTTTATTATTTAAAACTATAAATTGTATATTTTTTTGTATTGGTTTTGTATCTGTCTGCCCCCATATTGCGCATCTGTTCAATTACCTATTTGTTTCTTTTTTTTCTGTCTCAATCTCAATTATGCATGGATATGGAACAGATGCGCAATAATGTAATGGTAGTCGCTGAAAACCAGCGTCGAGGTTGGTCTCATGGATCAGCACCGACTATAGCTGAGCGGCCGCCTGTTTGGCACATACAGGGATAATATTGTCCTACTTTTCGTCATTATTTATGTCTAGGTTATGTTTCTTATTAAGTTTCCTTGTTTTTTATTGTGCCAAATAAAGTTATCATTCATTAATTCATGTTATTGTTACGGGCAACTTGATTAATCGGGCAGTATTAATACGGACCGGTCAATATGAATGATGACAAACGGGATTTATTAATTTTTTTACAGTAACACAGTATGTTGGCTCGCAAAAATTCGTTGGCTCGTAAAAATTGCTTACCATCAGACTGAGGTCTGATGGTAAGCAATTTTTTTTTATTTGAGAAGTTGTAGACGCGCAGACGGATCACCTGATGGTGAGCGATTGCCGCCGCCCATGGACACTTGCGACAACAATAGAGTTACAAGCGCGCTGCCAACCTTTAAACCCCGCTTCGCCCGGATTGGGCCTCCGGTACCCTCACTCACGCAGTGAAACACTGTGGCATCAATAAACAATGCTGCTTCATGCCAATTTTCTTTGAGGCCGTGGTATTAGTCCGCTATCATTTATTTTTTTGTCCAGTCGTTATTAACAATTCCGACGGTCCGTGGTGCATTTAATAAGTCATGGTTTAGCATAGCTTTATCATTTGGATTGAGTAGTATAAATAGGAGCTAAATTTTTTTGGTAACCTAGGGTATGGCTGTAATATCACCGGGCTGGAGTGCAATGTATTACTACTACTCCGGGTACTATGGGTAGCAAATGTCAGACGGCAATGCTTCATTGTACACTGGCTCAATCCTGCATAATTATCCAAGCGCACCTCGTACAGCTTCATAAAATTCATAATTTATATAGCAATTCATATCCTTAGTTCATATCGTTCCGCATAATAATACCTTCGGACGCAGTCAGCGCTAGGTAAATGCCTGCTCGAAGGTCCAACATAGCGGGCTGAGTGGTCAGTGCAGGCGACCGCAAGGCATGCGCGCGATGCGGGCTTGACGCGCGGTCGGACGCCTCTGTCCGAGCTATGCCGCACATCTTACGAGGACGGCTGCGTAAATTGTTGCCTGAATACGAGAGTGGATGATGGCTTACCTGCCTTTATTTTGGTTATTTTTTCTATGTTTTGTAAGTATGTATTTACAACAGAAAAGTATCAAATGTATATATTTGTAACGCCACTGTCGATTCTGATATTCGTAACACAGGTGCTTGAGCTACCTATCTCGGAGTCAGATCAATGTACGTGATGTTGTGAAATATTTAAATACAGATTTGTCATCGTCAAACTTAAATATTGAGGTGTGGACTAGAGTGGACTCGGTTTATTATCTTATCGTAGAATGATTTACAGGGGAAGACAATGCAATCAATCCTCAAAAGTTCCCAAGTGAATGAAATCGGATCTTAATTTGAACTCCATAAGTGTCTGAACACCATTTCTACTCTCGGCGTTTTACTGTGTGCTGTCATTATTTAAATGTTTAATGTCATTGTAATACAATGAATAAATATCTTTCTTTCTACATATTTAAAACAAAGTCGCTTTCGCTGTCCGTCCCTGTATGCTTAGATCTTTAAAACAACGCTACGGTAATTGATGCAGTATTTTTTCAAATAGATAGGGTAATTCAAAAAGAAGGTTTAAACGTTTAATAATACTACACATGCATAGTATTGCACCCCGTAAAAAGCCGGGCCAGGTCGCTAGTGAGTTATAAACAGCACATCGAGTAACACGAAAACTTGCAATGTACTTGACTCTTTGCTTTCTTTAACAATAAATATGTACTTCTTAATTTCTCTTCGGTAAGGTGTACGGGCAACTAACACACCATAAATTCATCAATATAAGTACAGCTACATGCAATAGCTACGAAAAACTTTAACCTAGATAACAGGTACGAACTAGTTTAACCAAACATAAGTAACTGTAAGTACAACGGCCAAACTACCGTAACCAAACATTACAACAAAAAGCAGCAGCGAAAATAAAACTCTTTCACTACTTAATGAATTTACTGTCCTAGTACGAGCAATTCATTTTAATGGAACCAGTTTAGAAATAGGTATGCCCAGTTTGTGGGGGGAATGGCTGGAGTTGGACAGTTTTCCCCGCATTAGGAAGCTTTATGTCCTCGCAAAATGGGTTACGTGACTTCTATGGCTCACTTGCGTACGTCTTGTGTCGCTTTTGTGATTTGTTGATCCGAAGATTATCTTCGGGCAGTACGGATAAGATAAGGTTCTGAGTTATCTGCGCAGTTTGAGTGTTCTTGGCAGCGGGCAATTGTAAATTTAGGATACATCTTTGCGGTTATTTTGATGGTAGGATATTGGGATGGTGATAATGTTTGAATCAATAAGTTTCGTTCCCTAATTCGCTTGGTGGTTTGTGTTATAAGTAAGCACAAAATGTTATAAGAGCTGAAATAGTTTAGAGGGCCCTTTCACGGTCTATTGGCGACGCCAACAGATTTTTAATAATTGTAATGAAATAAGTTACTGATATTTTGTATGTATAACTTCATCATCATCAGCCCACTTAAGTCCCCACTGCTGGGGCACGGGCCTCCCTCAATCACATGAGGGGTAATTGCGATACTCACCACGCTTGGCAGACGGGTTGGCGAGGGTTTGGATATAAGTGCCGAGTTTTCCTTCTCTGGGTGCTGATGATCATGCCAGCAGCTTTACCTTAGTCGCCTTTTACGACACCTCGGTAAGAGTGAGGGTGGAATATTCTACTCTGCCGGGGACCACACGGCACCTATGTATAACTTGTTTCACTTTTATATATGTTACTTTTTCAGCTTTCTAGCTAAAACTAACTATTTATTTATTTTAATCATTTTGTGCCCAAGTCTAGACTACGTGGGCACAAAATGATTAAACTAAATTTGATTTTTTAATTTTTAATTTGCACTCATTTAACATTTGTCATTTTGTAATATTCTATCTACCATGATAGTAACTTGTTTTGTGAGCCATAAATAAATGTATAATAAGACAGTAAATGAAAAATAAGCCACTTAAGTAGGTTCAAAGTTACGTAAAGAGCAATGGAAAGGGCTATACTCGGAGTCTCCTTGCGTGATCGTATCAGGAATGATGAGATCTCCAGGAGAACCAAGATCGAAGACATAGCCCAAATATTTGCATGCCGCAAGTGGCAACGGGCGGGGCACATTGCGAGGAGATCAGACGGCCGATGGGGCAGAAATTTCCTCGAGTGGAGGCCGATAGGAGTTCGAAGCCGTGGCAGGCCCCCACAAGGTGGACAGACGATCTGGTGAAGGTCGCGGGAACCCCTTGGATGCGGGCGGCACAGGACCGATCTGTGTAGAGATCATTGGGGGAGGTCCAGCAGTGGACGTTTATTCCCTGAAATAATGATGAAATGAAAGATTGTTCAAGACATTTAGGATAAAAACAGGATTTGTGAATTTTCAAGCTTATTTCGCACTATCGTCTCACAGGCCAATTGTTTAAATCATGCTACAGATGATTGTGACATGAATGAGATGGCGTGTGCAAAGCATGTAAGCTTGGAAATTGTCTTAATTTAATTACAACCAATAAATATCTGTTTGCGGCCACTGGACCTAAACCACGAAAATAAAACGAGATCTAAAGTTAATACCGCACTAAAGCTCATGTCATTCCGTTCCAACACGTAATATTACAACGGGCTGTTACAAATTTTGATTCGGGACTTGTTCTTAGTTCGCAATTTGTTATAAGAGGGAAGTGGTATTGATTATTTACACAGATGTTGAATAAAAAAAACATTTTTTTTAAACTTTGTGTATGGTAGATGAACTATTGTTAATTAGGTAGGTAAGCCCATTCGTACATAAGCATGTATACAGGGTGTATCTGTGAATATTTACATCCCTTTAACCACGTGTTCTACCAACCATTCTGAACAACGTTTGTTCAACGACTTTTCGAAATTCAATGAAAATTTTTTCTACTCCTTATACTAAATGACCAAGTCACGTCACCGACTTTGTATGAAAAGTTGAAATTTTTTCATGCGAATTTCCAAAAATAAAAGAACAAATGTTGTTCATAATGGTTAGTAGAACACGTGGTTAAAGAGATGAAAATGGTCACAGATACACCCGGTATAGTAACATATGTATACATTTTGTAACTTATTTTAAACCTCATCGGCACGTTCCATCATGTCAGATTGTGGACAAGCGATCGCCTTTAGAATATAAAAACAAAAAAAACTTTTCACCGGGTGTCCCACATATTCAACCGCCAAATTTTCACATGACTGTTTTCCTTTGAACGTGATTTTTTAAAGTAATTATAGTTATATATTCTCCATAAAAAAAAAAGAATTTTCCTTTAAAAATATCTTTTCCTTATTTATTACAGATGTCTATACCGTAACAAATATTAATTGAAACATCAATAAAGCTTGTTATTCAAGCGTGTATCTTCTCTTCCAATAAGGTGGTGTTTTCCGAGGAGATAAAGCCCCCACAAGCGTGTCCCGCCGCACTGTTCGGCAAAGGCGAGTTTCCTGAACGTATTGGCAAATCCTCACTATCGTCCGGCTTTGCGATTGCACTCCGAATGTAACTGCTCCGTGTATTATATTCCCTTTTACGGAATTACCACTTGCAGCTCAAGCGATGATCTTGATCATAGAACATAGATGGGGAAATACGCAGAGTATAAGTACCTAAGTGTTGGCATTTTACCAACATTAATTAGGTTTCATCCATATGCACAATAAGCTGATAACCCGAAATTGGATTTGTTATGTTGTAAGTTAGTTTTATAATTGTGGCACTCAAAAAGATAGTTTATTTATAAGAACAGTCGCAATTTGACCCTTTGGGCGGGTGGCCGTGTATAATTGTTGTCCAAGTGATAGGTCAAATTATGTCGCGAATGCATGTACAAATGACAGGTAGCTTTTCTGTTGAAATCAGCGCCCCATGGCGCATTTACATTCATTATTATCGAAGTGTTTGAGTGTAATTTATCACCATATCAGTAGGTATATTGTTAGAGTTGCAAGCATAGAAAACACATAAGTAGGTACCTAAGCTAAAGTGCAATAATTACATACCTACTTACTTATCCATAGGTACATGATGTGTGTAAATAAGATCAAATGTTTCTATGAATGAATTGTAATGTTATGCTGGTAAGAAGGTGACGCCTATTATCAACAATTTCATGTTTTATAAGAAGCATCTCGCCCAGCTGTCAGTAATTCTGTAATTATTATTATGCATTGATAAATTAGGTTTTATTCTCTCCCAGAGTGTCGGGAGTGACGGCCATAGAGGCTGGGGGAAGATGACCGGTACTCTTTTTGCCTTTCGTTTGCCCTTGAGATCCATGGACTTCTTTTTTTTCTTACAACGGCACTCTTATGACACATGTGCTCAAACTCGGTACAATTTTCATGCACCCAGAACATCCAAATATAACATTGAATCAAATCTTCCCTTAGTTAGTGTCAGTCTTAATTTTGTTTTTGGTAACGAAGGTTGATGACGGCTTCCATTTGTATTGGTTAGGCATCAGTAGAAAATTAAGTAGATGAAACGTAAATCCAAATTTAGACATAAAATTGTATATCCATCCAATCAATACTATGGCCATTTCTCCCGATTTTCCGGATGAGCTTACGTAAACACCACAACTCCTAAAATTCAAAGGTAATTTTTGAGGATAGAACATTGAGAATATTTGTATTTCAACAGGAAACCACGAAATCAGACATAACTTTCAAAACCTTTTGTGAGCACTTAATATAATAACAGTGAGTCAGTTTGTAGATACGCTACAAGAAAGTGTATTTATTTATTTATTTATTTATTCAAGGTACACAGACAGGTTAAAGTCAATACAAGTAAATGTATGCAACATTCAAACAAAGTAGCCTAGACTATAGGTCAAAATAGTGTACACAGCATAGTTTCTGTTTACATATCCTTAAAAATAATGATCAAAAAAATATATACATCGTAAGTAACAATTGTGGTTTTTAAAAGAAGGGAGCCGAGGGCCCCTCGTCCGCAAGAATATTAGAAATAAGTTTTTTGTATCTATCATATCATATTGACTAAGAAATAAAAAAAAAATTACGTATTACAACAAACTCAATATTGGTCTTGTGTCTCGTACCGCAAATTACCCAAATCCGACAAAACCACTTTACACCAACAATCTGAGTTACTTTAACTCTAAAAAGTTAATTACAGTGCAAGGTAATGCCATTGCGGAGTCTCCCAGGTGCAGCCGGAGTCAATCGGGATGTTAGCAAAAGTATCACGTCTCCGGGAAACGGCTCCCGGTCACACGCCTTCGTGCTTTCCTCACCCACGGGACCGCCAGTGCCTGCTTCGAAGTCAACCCTAAAATATACTTCAAATTTACTTCTGGGACACCGGTTTCATTTGAGCAAATACT
The DNA here is from genome assembly GCA_019059595.1 of Marasmia exigua. Taxonomy (NCBI): domain Eukaryota; kingdom Metazoa; phylum Arthropoda; class Insecta; order Lepidoptera; family Crambidae; genus Marasmia; species Marasmia exigua. The sequence continues at coordinate 20,182,402 of CM032465.1, read as the reverse complement.
TTTTATATGATTTTAAACTTTCGCGTTGCATTCAACAGAAAAAATATGTACACGGGACAAAACGCGGATATTTTTATATGTAAGTACACACTTGTAGTAGCATATACACACAGCTTCGGTCACAGCGGTCGAAACATCAAGCTGTAAGTATATGCTACTACGAGTATGTACTTACATATAAAAATAACCGCGTTTTGTCTCGTGTACATTTCGTGACTTTTTAATTCAGATAGCTTCAGATAGTCAGGTGGAGCGATCGTAGGTTAATAGTTCAAAACGCACATTCTATACAGGGGGTCGCGGTTCGAATCCGTATGCTTGGATTTTTTTAATCTATTTGTGAATTAATACCATTAGCTCGGCGGTGAGGCAAAATATTGTTAGGAAACCTGCACGTTTCGAATAGTTTTCGAAACGTGTAACCTTGATTCAGTTGGTCTGGTACCCCTTGCTGCCTGGTTGCTACGAAGGTCAGGTCTTTTCATTGTAATTACTAGACTCCCCAAAACCTGAATCATGGTCCAAGCGTACCCCGGGCTCCAGAGCGACAGCTTTGGCCGCAATCGGGAAGATGAGGGGGAGCTTGAGATAGTCGGGCGAGTGGAAGACACGGGTAAATAAACGCCCTCCTCAATACGCTGGAAAGACGACATGAAGAGTGTTACTGACTCGAACTGAATGCAAAAACTCAATGCTGGAAAAAATCGAAAATGCTGATGGAGGCCTACCCTCACGTAGTTGAAACAGGCTGAAAATGAAGAGATGGTCGGGTAAAAAATATTTAAATGAAGATGTCTATTCTACGTCTGGCGTAAGTATTGTAACGATGGTGATATCTGACCTTCGCAACCCTCAGAGATGTAACCAGACCACCTGGATCATGGTAATACATTCAGAATCATTATCTCAACAATTATGGGTATCCACAATTTCTATCTCTGCCACAAACCAAATTTTAGACAATTGATTAGAATTTCAAAAAAAGAACATAATTAAAATATTTTAATTTAAAACATCCTTTGCTATTTTCCTCAAACTCACTTTCATCAGATGCTTTAATTAAAACGCAACTGTATTCTCTGCATTAACCAACTCATCACAATAAAGGTACCTGCTGTTACCGCTGAAATGAGTAAAAGAAATGTGAAAGTATGTTTGCCAATTCCGAGCATACACTTTATTTAATTGATACGTGTTTACAAAATAACTCAACAAAATAACCTAATTCGCCCTATTTGTATATCGACTAAAGGCCCATCGCTATCGTTGACTATCTAAATAGACTCTTGTCATTTCAAAGCACTCAAAATTTTTGTTTGTCGTGGAAGCCGCCCTTCACGCAGCGGCGGACCAAGGGTCATTGGGTCATGTCTTAGTCCAGGAGTACCCAGCGCAGGGGGGATTTAATTCGTAAGTAGTAAATACTTTAAATAATAGTCAATTTGATATACTTAATACTTTGTTTGTCCTCGCCAACCCGTCTGCCAAGCGTGGTGAGTATAGCAATTACCCCTCATGTGATTGAGGGAGGCCCGTGCCCCAGCAGTGGGGACTTAAATGGGCTGATGATGATGAATACTTTGTTTGACGGCAAAAAAGAATCGTATACGCTATACTCTAAGGCTCAAATTAATAGTAAGCAACAAATCGTACCTATATAGAAAAGGTATACTTTTCCTTAGTAGTATTTTCTTCCGTAGCTCTATGAGATAAACAGATGAGCAACGGCCGCCCAGACCTTAATCTATAATAATTTTAGGAAAAATCATAAATACTTAATACAGATTTTTATGTATCCCCTTGATATTCTGCAAACTGGCTGCAAAAATGAAAAAAAAAACATAATATAAATCATTGCAGTCCTAAATAAAATACGGAGATGTAGTAGTGATTCTGCCGGATTTTTACGATACCCTGAATTTACAATCGCCTACGAAAGCACAGTCTTGAGCAATCCCTTTGTTTGTTCTATTCAAATCCAATGCTAATACGTTGGCGGAATCAAAGCGAACGGATGTTCTTCTGTGCCCGTAGAATACGGAAATTTGAATTGAATCGAATCGTGTATTACATTGCCCGGTAAATTTTATTAGATAGTTCTGTTTAGATGCGAATTACCTTTGCGGTCTCTTGACTCGTAGATTTTTGAACGAATGAATACTATATATGTGGCAGAGTCCAAATAATATCACCTTGTATTACATTTGTATTGTATTTTTTATTTTATAGTGTTTGAGATTGGCGGGTGACTTAAACAGGATGCATGTACTCAGCAGTGGGTGGATATGGGCAGATAATGTCCTCCAAACCGATATTTCGGTCATGGCGGCCAATCTCAGAGATCAGCCATTGACGCAAGACATATTATAGTGCACCCGTATTTGCGCAGACACAAGTGCACCCTCTATTCCCGTATACTAAGTTTCAAAATAAAGTTATAAACCAACTTTCACCTTATTTTGAGCTTCGTATATCTCGTAAATATTTTTAATAATTTTCACATAGTAAGGTCCTGACATCAAAAATATTAGTGAGAAAGTGATTACTAATTAAAATAAATTGACCATGTCCTCAGCCCGTTTTTCGCCGTCGGTCTCATAAATCCTGTCAGGCGAGTTACTCCAACACTGTGCTACTAGAATGCTGTTCGCAGCTCCAATGCTACGAGAACCCTGCTCGTAGCACTAATGCTACGAAGAATGTTATGCATAATCGTTACAGAGAGGGGCAGATTTATCCGTGGAACATAATTATTCACTATTTTATAAGCCACCACCGGCTTATACTTATTCTATAAAGTCTGTTCAAATATGAAACAACAATTACCGATCCATCATCATCATCGTTTCAGCCAATAGACGTCCCACCACATAAGCCTCGCCCAATGTTCTCCACCCAGATCGGTCCTATGCCGCCCGCAACCATTGGATTCCCGCAACCTTCACCAGATCGTCGGTCCACCTTGTGGAGGGCCTGCCGAGGCTGCGACTTCCTGTACGTGGCCTCCTCTTGAGGACCTTTTCGCCCCAAAACGGTCGTCTGTTCTCCTCGCTATGTGCCCTGTCCATTGCTACTTGAGACGACCTTACCGATTATATGAAAGAAAATCCACCCTTTATTAAACCACAAAGAGTGTGCCATTTTTATACGCCTGTATAAAAAAAAATAGTGTGTATATGTGAGACTTAATGAGCATACTTGTGTGTAAAATATTATGTTATGTCAAGACATTCGCTATCCTGTCTATTGTTAGCTTGAAATTGATTGTTGTATCATTGTATTTGTAACTAACAAATGTGTATTTCTAAATAATTTTCCACTTCAATAACAGCACTCACTCACTCTAGAACAACAACCCGTGGATCTAGGCATAAAATGCAATTTTCCGGCTCAATCAACTTGTCTATTTGTACAAATATTCTTTTTGTGCATTGACTATGTACATCGGTAATGTTGACTTTGATTTTTTAAATTTACTATGTTGTTTGTGCAGAATTAGAAATCGGTTTTTATTGCAACTTGTATTTGAAAGAATGGAATCGTAATGTATTGTGCCCAGACACTGAACAAACACAAGTGTTCTAGAGTAGGAATCAAATCCACGATCTTTCGCATAGGAGGGCTCACTACTAAATTTGTTTTAGCTGATTTAATATCTTAGAGACGTTTAGTTCATTAACTCAATTATGGAATGTCTTTATGGTATTTTCTAAATTGCTGTTTAGTATTTTCTTAGAAGTTGTATCTTTCATAAATATTTTTTTTTATTTGTAAAGTAACTATTAAAATGCTACTACTCCATAACAAACGGTGCTTTAATGGACAACGTTTAGGGAAGTGCAGGATAGTTTTTCAGAAAAAAAATGTTTTCATTAAAAAGTTATTATTGATAAAAACGTCAATTCTGTCAAGTAAAAAGGGTCATTTCAAGATTTTTTTTGTGTATCGCAAATACAATATTATCTGATCTCTATTTAATATAAACCTTAAAATATAGTCTATATTATTTAATATAAACCTTAAAATATATATCACATACATTGATCTGACTCCGAGATAGGTAGCTCAAGCACTTGTGTTACGGATATCAGAATCAACGGTGGGATTATATACATATAATACTTTTCTTTTGTAAATACATAATTAAAATACATAGGAAACACCCAGACCAATACAAACAGACCTGTTCATGCACACATATGTTTGTACTGTGCGGGGATCGAACCCGCAACCCTTTGACCACAGGCAGCATTCACTACCACTGTTCCAAACGGTCTCTTAAATTGAAATAAAATTATGGTATGGTGACTTTTCGTTTATTAAAAGAGTTATACATCTTAGTGTCTACAAAAAAACGGCAATTTCATAGGTAAAGACCTACTTATTAAGTGTCAATATTTGTTCTTAGGTAACAATTAAACTTAATTTGACGTGTCTGAATGCGGCAAAAAGATAAGTTATAGTTAATGTCCATTAGATTGTGGTCGTGTCCGTTAGAGCTTGTGTGCGCCACATCGATAATGTCGGTGGCAATCGGAGGACACCGCATTACTGCCCACTAATGACGGTGCGCCCGAAAAGTTACCAACTTGTGGAATCTATCGCCACCGCACATCTTTATGAGCCGCCATTATCATCGCTTCTGCGATCCGATAAAACGTGCTCCCCTCACTTTTAACAGCCACTCTCAGAAACTTGAGAACGCCTATAAAATCTATTATAATCAATTTCCACTTCGAAAAAATACCATGTCAAGCACAATTTGCACGGAAAGTGCTAAAGTGAACATTATTTACACCACTAAACTGCTCATAAATAAAAGTAAAACTGAGACCGCTAACTTTCCACTTAACTTCTCTGAAGTGTTGGCTTCCTGTTTTTAAAGTGCTGCTTTTTTGCTCCAGCGAAAGAAGGCGCTTAGGATTGTAAGTTCAAAACAGCTTTTAACGCTCTAACGCAAAGTTTGTGCATTCTTACCCAATGTGCAGTTGCTATTCAGGTGCGTCTTCTGTTCTGACAAATGTGTGTCTTGTGCCTTTTGAAATAAGTTAGGATGAAGAGCAGCAGACGGAGTTAATCTTGTTCTGAGCTTATAAGTCAGTGCGACAACGTTATTCAGAATCATTCCCCTTTTCTCAGACCTTACTCGCTAGTGCACTTATTCATAACCTCAACAATATTATTTACAATTTTTTAAATATATTTAAACCTAAAATATTTTTTGCAAAATAGTACCGATAAATCCGTTATGTCCGTGGAAGAGCCACGCTTCGGCATGAATGGGCCGGCACGACCTGAGTGACCACGGTCTCACAGAAAACCGGCGTGAAACAGCATTGTGCTGTGTTTCGCTTCGTGAGTGAGGGTATCGGAAGCCCAATCCGGGGGAAATGGGGGTTTAAAGGTCGGCAGCGCACTCAACTTGTGACTCCACTGGTGTCGCGAGTGTCCGTAGGCGGCCGCAGTCGCTTACCAACTCGTCTGCTCGTCTGCCACCTATCACATAAAAAAACCGGCCAAGTGCGAGTCGGACTCACGCACCGAGGGTTCCGTACAAACCTGCAAGGTTTACAAAGTTCGTTCATTACGACAATCGAGTCACAACTATGGTATTTTTATTGCAAAATGAAATTCATAACATTACAATGGGGAAAGATGGAGGAGCATAAATTTAAGACAAAGATCTCGTTATCGTTTAAGTAATCCTTTATTTTATATTAACACATATCATTTCGATAAAAGAACGTCGAAATATAAAGAAGAAGGCTATTTCGTCTTCTTTAAATGTTGCCCTCCCCATACATAGTATAATAACTCGCGGTCATTGCTGTAACTACAATTATGTTTACAATCACAATTTTTTTGGTGGTATAACTACTTAAAATTTTAAGCTTTTCGAAATTTTTCTGTTACCTGTGCTGTAAGCTATTCCTTCTTACCAAATTTCGAGATTCTATGCCAACGGGAAGTGGTCTTTAGGTTTTAATTCCCTTGCGTGTAGTTGCGAGTTTCAAAATATGCGGTATCAATGGTTGTACTTTTACGTTTTGCGTTTTTGCGTTGACTTAGAATATTTTTTTTTTCACGGGTTAAAGGCAATTAGATCTAAGTATTTGATATGAATTTCAACTTGATAGCTCTACGCGTTCATGAGGAAAAAAGTAATAAGTTTATATTTATTAAAAAATATATATTTTGTAATGTAACTAAAAATTTAAGGTTTTCGGAATTTTTCCTTTATGTGTGCTATAAAACGTTGCTTCATGCCAAATTTCAAGATTCTAGGTCGACTGGAAGTACCCTTTAGGTTTTGATTCCCTTGCGAGTACTTGCGAGTTTCAAAATATGCAGCTTAAATTGCTGTTTCTTTTGATTGCGTTGACATAGAAGTTTGATTTTGTTACAGCTTAAAGGTATTGTAGACTTGAGTATTTGGTATGAATTTCAATTTAATACCTCTACGCGTTTATGAGGAAATGGGTAGTAAGTATAAAATTATTAAAAAAATATATATTATGTGATGTAACTAAAAATTTATGGTTTTCGTAATTTTTCCTTTATCTATGCTATAAGACGTTGCTTCGTACCAAATTTCAAGATTCTGAGTTCACGGGAAGCACCCTGTAGGTTTTGATTCCCTTGCAAGTGTCAAAAATTTGCGGCATAAACGGCTGTATCTTTTGATTGCGTTGGCTTAGAAGTTTGATTTTTTCACAGCTTCAAGGGACAGTAGACCTGAGTAATTGATCTAAATTTCAGTTTCCTACCTCCACGGGTTCCTGAGAAAAAGGGTCTTGACAGACGGACGGACGGACAGACGGGCAACAAAGTGATCCTTTAAGGGTTCCGTTTTTTCTTTTTGAGGTACGGAACCCTAAAAAATCGCAAAAAGGTTGAATCAACTGTTTTATTATAAAGTCAAACCATCATCCTAGTCACTACCAAACACTACATTGATTAAATAGTATCCTAGGTAGGTATGGAGGGGGAGGGGAGAGATTACACAACTAGTGCGTGACTACTTTAATATAACTTTATACTATTACTTATTTAAACGGTCCATGTTATTTTGAAATAAATATTTTCAATGTATGGGCACAGCTTTTTAACATTACAGTTAAATAAAGCAAGATAAAGAATCCTTGAATAATGAAGATCGCGGGTGTCCATGGGCGGCGGCAATCGCTTTCCATCAGGTGATCCGCCTGCTCTTCCGCTGCACTTAAAAACATAGAAGCACTTAGGCGTGGTCTGGATTTCTTGTCAGTGGCAAAAATCATCTATATATCTATATTATATGCCAGAATGTTTGTATATAAACTGAAATATATTGAAATTGATTACCTACTTTACCCCAGAGATAAAAAATAACAAGGGATATGCATAGGTAATTTATAGTATCTTCTTAGTTTGTGGGTAATTGTTATATCTGAGGAACACTAAATTCCGCTGAATATGCAGTAAGAAAAATTAGGCGTCTGACTGATATCGAGACGGCAAGACTGGTATATTTCAGCTATTTCCACAGTGTGATGTCATATGGTCTACTGCTGTGGGCGTCTGCTGCTGACATACAAATTAATTTTGTGTTACAGAAAAGGGCCATCCGCGCTATATACAGACTTAGATCACGTGACTCACTTCGGGAAATATTTAAAGAAATAAATATTTTAACCGTGGCTTCCCAATTTATCATCGACTGCATTATGTATGTACGTAAGAACTTGCACACTTTTCCAAAAAAGTCCAATAGTCATAGTCTTAACACCAGAAATAAACATAGGGTAGCCGGCCCGGCTGTCCTCAGACTTCATAAGATCGGTAGTTAATTTGTTGGCTTAAGTATTAAGATATTTAATAAGCTACCTCAAAATGTCATTAAAACCTGCCTAATGAAGAAAGGTTACTATAGTGTACAAGACTTTTTAAATGATAAGGATTCTTGCTTAATTGATTAATCTTTAGAGTTGTTATTCATAGTAGTAATCGATTAACTTTCATAATTGTTTTTTTTTCTCTTCACAATTGAAACTCTGTAACATCATCAATATTTGAAAAGAGTAACTACTGAGTTTCTTGCTGGTGTCTTATCAGTAGAAATCGACATTCCGAACCAGCGGTAGATATTATGAACCTTTTTGACATTCATAAGTGTTCTGTGTGGACCTAATTTGAATAAAGAATTTTTTGTATTTATCTCTATACACCGGAAAGAGAGGGATATTCTTAAGGCGGCCTTTATTAGCGACACCAATCGATTTCAAGTTTTAGGTACTAAACTGGATCCATTTTAAACGATTTCGGAATGGGAGTCTCTTAACAAGCATTTATACTTTTTGTTTCATAATTGTGCACTACTTTTTGATCTGTTTTTGCACCGGAAATTTGGATAAACGTTATAAGTGGCCGTTTTTGGCGGTAATTCTAATTTCGAGTACAATAGCAGACCCAAAAGTTAAGTAAAAGTATTAAATAAATAGTATAAGTGTTTTGCAAGAGGCTGCATTCGAAATTGTTAAAAAGATATCCGGTTTAGTGGCTAACAATTTAAATCAATTGGCGTTGCTAGTGTGCCCTACCCATTACCTTAAGTGAGCAACTGAGTACTACGCAAAATGTTCATATTTTTTATAGCAATCTTTTGCAATTTATTCTTAAGTAAATAACACACTTAAATCTTATTTACTACGCAAAATACTGTAGTGATATATCAATTGATTTTGATAAATCTTCTATCGACGATTTTAATAGTCTCCTGATGAAAATCAAGATTGAGTTTGGTATTATAGGTATTTATATATTTTTAACCGATCCCACAGTTGTCACGTCTCATGGCGCAATCAAATTTATTTTCTCCCTGGATACTGTCATATCAAAACTGAGTAATATCACATCCATTATTTTATGCGGTGTTATAAATCTCGACAAACTTCCAACTGGGACCGATCACAGAGAAGGTACATAACTAACTTGTCGACCAGAAGCCTATTCTCGAGCACTCGACGTTGAAGTCAATTTCAAGATTTGTATGGACAAATGAATGAAATCTCGCAATCAAATGTATGAAATGTATTTTCACCGTGGGAGAGCCACGCTTCGGCATGAATGGGCCGGCTCAACCGGAGTGATACCACGGCCTCACAGAAAACCGGCGTGAAGCTGCACTGTGCTGTGTTTCGCTGCGTGAGTGAGGGCACTGACTTATGACTCCACTGGTGTCACAAGTGTCCATGGGCGTTGGCAATCGCTAACCACATATGACATCAAAAAAAATCTCTTAATGCGACTTCAATGTCAAGTGCTCGAGAATTGGCACTCAGGGGAACAATTCTCGAGCAGTCGTGAAGTCGAGTTCAAGATTTGTATGGACAAATGTAATAATTTGAGCCAATAAACGTCCACTGCTGGACATAGGTCTCCCCCAATGATCTCCACACAAATCGGTCCTGTGCCGCACGCATCCAAGGGGTTCCCGCGACCTTTTCCAGATCGTCGGACAAATGTATAAAATCTCTCAAGTCGACTTTAATGTCAAGTGCACGAGAATTGCCACCCTGTTTGTTTTCATTAATATGATGTCTTCGAGAAGTTTCTTGTAGATTCAAAAAATCACGAAATGTACATATACTGACTTTGATATCGGCATTTTTTAATCTAAGTTCTTTACTGCTTATACGGTAGATTTGTAATTTCAGCTCATTTTTTTGTATTTTACATAATGTAGTACAACATAAAATGTTATGGCAGGTAATGAGAGTGATAACGACATCAGCGTTAATCTCCTAATAGCATTTCAGTAAGTTTGAGAACCATTTAAAAACTCATCAGATGTTAATTTCGGTTTAACAGATAATAGGTGTTACAACGGCGGTAATGAAGGTTTACCACCCTGTCCCACGACAACGATTATAATTATGATACGATAATCTCACCTAAGCCGCCATATGGGGTTCACCCTCGAGTTACCTTTAAGCGGTTTGTAAACGAGACACGAATTCACTGCTGCCCACTGTCTAAAATCAAAATCATTTGGTCACAATAAAATTGGTCTTTGATTTTAAGCAACTTGTAAGTTATGTGCATGAAAAATATTAATCAATACTTATTTAAAAAAATAAAAAGCTGTGTCTGTACATTAAATATATTTATCTCAAAATATTTTGCGCTTAATTTTTTTAATTTTCGCCCGTTTGTCAATCAGGCAACAATTCTATTTATCTGTTTGTTGGCACTAATATCGGAAACTACACTACAAATAGATTCGAATGATTTTTTATAGCTGTGAAGTTTGGGCAACTTATATGGTATAGGTAATGTATTGAAGACTAAGCTGAATAATGAAGAACATTTATGTGGCAAACCAAATTCAAATCGAGCGAAGGGGGCGACCTTTAGTACGAAAACTATTCTACTTGACTATGAAAAGTTATTGCCATAAAATACTTAATTTCGTGTTTTCATATTATTAACTCGCAGACAATTTTAGTAAAAAAACAAACTATTCTTAATATTAAATTATGAATTTCTCAAAAAATAATAATAAATAATAATTCATAATAAATAATGTGGCTTCCCACCTTGTTCCACATAGGGAACCAGTGATAGTGTATTATGATAATGTCCCCGTAAGCGGCAACTTGCGGCTGTCCGGTAAACCAGGCGGAGTATTTAGATAGATGTATATTATACAAGGTATTCTATTGCATGTGCGTTGCTTGCATACAAACGAATTCCTGAATGCTCCTCAATAGGTCATGAATGTTATTGTATTTGGCGGTGAACACCATCTTTTTATGATTGATTCGATTAGTTGACCGCTACCCCATACATAAATACACGGTCGTAACTTTAGCTGAGTGAGAGCCATTTATGCCAGATGCCTTAATACAACACAAATAAAAGCACTTGGCACTGCCTGGTCAATAGACTCACAAGTGTGCTGCCAACTTTCAAGCCCCCATATTAATTTACAAACAGTGTAGTAAGAATAATTAGTAGGTAGGTACATATTGATGTACCTACCTACATATGAAGTTATAAAAGCTAGATCAAACACCAAAGTTTCGTGTTCAAAGTTTTAAAGTCAATTCTTCATCTTAAAACGTTATACCTGAGAGCTAAGAAAATGACTTAAGCATCGAAATGAATTTTTATTTAAATTAGAAAAACTAAAGAATCTCCATTTCCTCGGCATTCAATAAAAAACTTTGTAAAATGCATAAACGTGTTCGAGCTCGATTGCCCGCGCCAGGAGGAAATCGCTCCTCCGATGTTCTTTTATTACCTTGCATTTTTTTAGCTTTAACCTTGAAAGATTGCGTTTTCTTGAGGATTTTCTATTAGTCTATAATAATACTTTGTTCACTGATGGAGCGATAGTAGCTCAGTGGTTTAGAATGCGCCTTCCATGCGGGGGTCGTGGTTTGAATCTGAGTATGCACCTCTGTCGCTCAAAGAGCTATGGAAAGGGCTATGCTCGGAGTATCTCTGAAGGACCGCATCAGAAATGATGTAATCCGACAGAGAACCAGAGTCACCGACATAGCCCACCGAATTAGCAAACTGAAGTGGCAGTGGGCTGGTCATATTAGCCGCAGAACTGACAGCCGTTGGAGCCGTAAAGTCCTTGAGTGGAGACCGCGACTCGGTAAGCGTAGTGTAGGACGCCCTGCGACAAGATGGGATGATTACATTCGAAGGCTGGCTGGTGTGGGCTGGATGAGAGTGGCCGAAAATCGGGAGCAGTGGCGTGCATTAGGGGAGACCTATGTCCAGCAGTGGACGAGTGTGGGTTGCTGATGATGATGATGGATGCACCTCTGGATTTTTCAAATCTATATGCGTATTTCTACCATTAGCTCGACGGCGAGGGAAAACATCGTGAGGAAACGTGCACGTTTCGGATAATTTCTGAAACGTGTAACCATGATTCAGATAGTCTGGTTCCACTGTTAAAGGGTTACGAAGGTCAGACGGCAGTCGCTTCATTGTAATTACCAGACTCCAAGAGTACCCCGGGGTCCAGAGCAAAAACTTTGGATGGAACTGGGTATTTCACGCTAAGATGAGAAATACTTTTTTCATTTTAAATATTGAAAATGAGATAAATATAGGTGCTTTACAATTTGGTAAAACGTTTTTTGTATTTGAACACTTCTTATAAAGCATAATGTTGACTAATAAAGTTTTGTTAATCGTGGAAAAGTTCATTTGTGTATTAATACCGTAACGTTGAAAATTGATCCAAAATATTAAATTTTAATTATTTTAAAAAATGATACGATGAAAAATTTGAGAAATTATTTGAATTTTGATATCAACTATTGATATTAAACCTTTGTTTGTTGTTAAGTTGAAAGTTGGTTGAAGATAGGCTGTCCGTAAAATATCTTTAAATATATGAAACTTTTCGACGAAAGGTTTCTTCAAATTCTGTGGTCATCTTTATTTTCTAAGTACAAAATCATACTTGTAGTTAGTGTTTAAATTCAATAACAACAATTTAGCCGCACAATTACTCGCTGCAGTCGTCCGGCAGAGCATAATCCCACGTCAATTACGTACTTACACGGAGACAATGAGCGGGCCCATCGCATGAATCTGCCGTGTGCACCTGCCGCTAGCTGTGACATGCAGATTCTCTTTGTACGCCACTGCCTAAAGACCATTATACTCCGGGCAAGCCAATCTACGTCGAACTGTGGTATGATTCTTGATACGCACATAAACCGACTCTATTTTAAAGCTTATCCGAATATTATCTACTCGAATTAAACACACAGTCAGATCGGACACTATCTCTTATCAGCGTATCATTCCCTTGTGTGTAGAGATGTCACTATTTAGCCAAAAGTACCGAAGTCTGGATCATGATCCAGTATTTGGTTAGTCTGGTAATTACAATAAAGCAACTGCCTTCTGAATTTTGTCACATTCGGAAGGTATTCTTTAACCTAAATCAGGCACCAGTCTCTCACAAAGATATGGTTCTACCACCTCTTAATTAGTTTTACCTTTCTATTAAGAAAAATGTATGAGTGACCTACAGTTGTGAAGAGAACAATAAAGATTATAAAGGGAAACCAGACAAACTGGATCAATGGTTAGGTATATGTTTTAACTCATTGCCTCAACAATAAATTGTGGATACGCACAGTTTGAGAAAATATCCGAAAGGCTAGATTTTTTCACGATATTTTTCCTCACTGCTAAACTAATGATTTGAAAACTGCCTAGGTGCATGCTCTAATTTGAACCTCTGACCTTTCGATTAGGAGTTGCACGTTCTTGTAAACTAAGTTAACATAATTCATAATTAAATGCAATAACAACCATTTAAGCCCTCAATTATTAGACTGGTTTTCCGTGCAGTAGGTATTCCAGAGTCAATTACGTACTTACACTGAGACAATAACATGAATCTGCCGTGTACACCTGCCCCTAGCTGTGACATGCGGATTCTCTTTGTATGCCACCGCCATTGCCTAAAGACCATTATAACCTAGGACAGCCAATCTACGCCGAACTATGATATGATGCTTGATACGAACATAAACTGCCGATTCGATTTCAAAGCCGAATATTATCCACTTGATTCAAAGCCCGTAGCTGGATCGTAAACAATAACGGAAAGTAAACATTTACAATCTATTATCATGGCGGTGTAAAAGACGGTACAATAAGGTAAACCAGTGTTACTGTCAGCAGCGCGAATAAGTTTACACTTAGTTAATTAAAAGATTACACACGAATGGGTAATTAACAGGGGATTCGTTCTCTCATCTGTTACGCAATCTCATCGGGCGGGGATAAACCTTGTAGAAGGTAATTTTACATGTGCGTGGGTTTAGCTTGCCTCGTACACACGTTAGAAGATAATTCTTGTTTACTATCCTACTTGGTTCGTAAGCATAAAATGCAGTATATTTTGCTAACATAATGAATTTACTTTTTAGGGTTCAGTAGGTACCTACTTAAAAGGAAAAAACCTTGACTGTTTTATTAAGACTCCTCTGTAAGCTTATTTATGTGTCTGTCACCATCTCATGGGACGTGATAGTTATATAAATGATTTTCACATTGTATTTAAATAATGCTTCCATACCCACCTGGATACTTATATTAGTTTAGAATTGAATTGGTTAGGTTATATAGTTTTTTAGATTTTTGCGTTGCTTTATAACTATAATGTATCAATACGGGGATTAAAACGATATTTACTACGTGACCACGGCTGCTGTAACGTAGCCGAAACGTCGAGCCAAATATGTGAGTACACAATGTTGTTTCACATAATAAATATCGTGTTAATCCCCGTATTGATACATTATGGTTAGGTTATTTTTAACTTTTCAGTTTTTTCGATGTTTTAATTTTTTCGTGAAGATTTATTATAATTTTGTAACTTTAATTTATTAAAAAGCTACTAGCTTAAATTATTTTTTCCAAATGTATACGGCACAAACTTTGGGGACCCTTCGAATAAAAAAAAGAGATTAATAAAGAATTATTACAATCGAACTAACCAGTCAAAAGTTATGCTTGATCTGATCATACAAAAAAAATATACAAGTTAAATTGAGAATCTCCTTTGTCTCGTCGGTTAAAAATAGATACTTATTATTACAAATATCAACTTTCAAGTAGCTCACGCGGATGCCAAAATTGTTGCTGAATTCAGGAATACATTTCATCAACATGTAGGTAGTAGAACCAATATGAAATTGAAGTAAAATAACACAGACCTTTTTCCTAAAAATACACAAAAGTTTTCTAAGCATACGAGTTTCTGGATAAAAAGTTCATACCATCACCAAGTAAACAAAACTCACTGGAGTCAAACACAATGCTATCTTTGAATTTTACATCGGGAATGCTACCAAGAAATCAGGAGACGAAACTCCAGATAAATAAGGGAAGCCCCACGGTTGTGATGGAATTAATGTTTTGATAATAAATACAGTGGTGTGTGAGCGCCCTTGCTCCCTGAGAAATTAGAATAGATCAAAGGACACGAAAAATCGATAACGTAAAGAGCCGGAAACATTCAATTGATCGCTTGCAAAAAGGGATTGGGGGTTTTGTTGGATTTTAATTTAAACTTGCTACGCTTTACGTTTGAACCTTTTAGCTTTTTCAAATCAATATAATCGTTATTTATTTAGATACGTAATATTCTGTGTGTTAAATACAAACAATGAGAGAGATTTTTTTATTGTTTTATTTTTCAAAGGCGGTTTCTGTTTCCCTCAAGGGGTCGACTGAACGAATATAAATGAATGTTATATTTATGATACTTTTTTCGTAGCCTCTGTTCTTGGTAGCATTTTATTGCTCGTGAAAGGGTACGAATTGTTTTGCTGACAGATTTACGAGGAAAGATTCGGCGTTTATTTTATCTGTGACTGTTTCTTTTGAGTTTGAGAAAGGCAACTTCGGATTTGCAGCCGGCTTGAATTTTATTTCAAACTGGTTCGTACTGCTTGGTTTTCCTTGCTTTATGTGCAATCATGCTGCCTAAGATACTTTGATTTAAAATTGTTAATCAATAATAACTGTTTCCATTAACTAACACATGAGATTTATATGTGTATAATACAAAAAATAATCATTAACTTTTTAATGAAAACCTTGCGTTTAGCGCAGTGGTTTGTGCGCCGGTTGAGACGCAAGGGTCGCGGCTTCGATTCCCACACCAGCACATATGTTTGTTGACGAAACAGATATTTGTGTTGGGTCTGGGTGTTTGTGATACCATCGTTGGTTGTTTTCCATAGTACAAGGGAAACCCTTAGTTTGGGACCAGGACAATGTATGTGGGATGGGGTTTGGAATAAAGCCAAGGGGAATAAGTAATACTATATTAACAATTAATATCAATCAACGTCTTTCATCGTCGTCCGCCATACGTCGTCTCTCATCTCCCTCTCTCTCTCTCGCACGTCATTCTTATTCAAACATCGAACTCATACACGTTCCTTGGCATGCATCTACCGATCACCAATCCCACACTCGGCCATCCTACATTCAGTATGCCCTCATACTGCACTCATACGTCTTTCGCACATCTTAAAACTACTTAATAAAATCTTCAAAAACAACTTCTTTACAAAAACAACATCAAATAAAACCGCTTTAAAAAAAACACCACCTAAAACTTCATCCTCTTCTTAAAATCTCTGAGGACTTCTTCTTTTACCGCCAATCCCTTAAATTTAACTCCGCGTCTCCAACCAATGCGATATTTTCTTAATTTGAGCCTGCCTCTTTTCTTTGTCCTCGGCGTCTTCTCAGCATCGAAAACAATAGTCCGCTTTCGCGTATTCGGATTGTTTTCCGCAACTTCGTCAATGTTTTCTAATCCGTCTTCTTGGATGTTACCCCAAAGAGTAGTATTATATATGTTACCCCTTTTTGTTGACATCGTCAGTTTTGGCATCTTGACATCGCCCATAGACTTCAAACTTCCTTGGGTTTCTATGGTCAGAACTCCTTTGGAAAATTTCTGTTTTCCGCCATCATCATTGCTGTCAACGATGTCATACGACAGTACGTCGTCAATGTCACTCGTCATCACAACGCGATCGCCTTGACTACGTATTCGTTGGATGTTTTCGACTTCCAACCGCTTCTTCGATTCCTCAGTCATGCACACAACCGGCCCCTCATGCAACTCAATCTTGAACTCCTGCTCCTCAATTATGCACTTTACAGACACCTCGCTCGAACACCCGTCAACATCTACATCCTCGCCGTACTTGCTACACATACTCTCATCATCTTCACTTTGCTTGTACTCACTTTCATCATCCTTGTCGTATTCACTATCATCTTCATCGTCATAAAATCCACATCGTTCACTCTCACAAACACCGTCTTCATACACACTACTATCAAACTCGTCTATCAAAAACCTTTTCAATACTTCGAAAGTGCTGAGCTCTTCGCACCGCACCGCCAATGCTGCAGGCCCCGTTAGTGCACGTTTTGCTATCAGCATTAATCGCCGATCCGCCCAACCTTCTTTGCTGCCGCATGCTTCCAATCTTGCAAGCCATCCTCTTATGTCCGCTGTTCCCTCGCCACTAAACTGCTGATGAGACACGTGAAATAGCGCGTGTTCAGCGCTGTTATCGCCCAACATGCTCTTCGTCGTCCGTCGTCGTCTTTCTTATTCGTCCAAGGCTTTATTTTTTATCCATCCCGGACGAGCCCCCAAATGTGGGACAGGGTTTGGAATAAAGCCAAGGGGAATAAGTAATACTATATTAACAATTAATATCAATCAACGTCTTTCATCGTCGTCCGCCATACGTCGTCTCTCATCTCTCTCTCTCTCTCTCGCACGTCATTCTAATTCAAACATCGAACTCATACACGTTCCTTGGCATGCATCTACCGATCACCAATCCCACATGTATGTCACGTTGTCTCAGTTTATTTATTTATTTAAAACAAGATTATATAACCGTAAAGTTTATTTTCGAAAATTTTTTTTAAGCCGTCCCATGGTACTAAAACTTTAGTCTTCATTTAACTCTCAATGTGAGTATATCATATGTACCTATTTTGGACATAATTCATTGTGCGAAGTGAGTTTTGTACTCTGCCAAGAATCTATTACACATATTTAAAAAACGGTGATTTTATTTCATTTCTCCCAGTAATAATGAAATGAAATAAAAGCTACTAGAAAGTGCACCGCAAGGCACCACATAAGACTTTTCAAATTTCAAACATCAATACCAACAGTCTATGTCCATCCACTGCTGAAAGTAGCTTTCCTTCACGCAGACACTGGCAGTAACCAACATTACATATGAATACCTCAACGCTTAGTTTTCCGTTCCTACGCGATAATAATAATAAGCGAAAGTTACAAAATCTAAAAATCAAGATAAACTAGAAAACTATACTCAAAATTTACGCTAAAGTCCTGTAATGCAATTATCCTAAGCGTATTTATCCATAAGTAGTGATTCACTAATAATTCGTTGCACCGACGCCACGCCGAGAGCCCCTGCAGCGAGGCTCGAAGGCTGCTAACTCGATAACAAGACACAACAGCTTTCCTAATTGCAATTTATTGCAGGTACTACAACAAGACTGTTTCACTCAACGCGCACGTATTTTAAATTAATTTGCGAATTTCGACAAGCAATTAGATCTTGCACAGTGAATGCCTTTGGCAAACTCGCGACGAATTCGCCGTTTTATGTTAGATGTAAGAAATTTAGTTTTGTTTGGCGCTCCATTATAGGATAGCTTTCTGTATTACACCTGTAAGAATTTAAAGGCAATTTAATGCAATACTTAATTTTTAAAAATACTCCAACCGATTACGGCTACGACGGCCAATCTCAACGATCAACCACGTAGGATATATTATAGTGCTCAAGTGTGTGCACAAACACAAGTGCACTCTCTATAACCTTACCCTCATATTCTGATGAGACACTAGCGTGACACGACAGGAGAGGGATTGGGCGCAGGACCAACGGCTTAACGTGCTTTCCGAAGCTCGGGGGTACAAGACCGCCAGCTTCCAGACTCCGGGCCGACACTAAGAATTTCTTACCGAAAACTTAGGTACAAACGGGTTCGATCCCCGCTCAGTACAAATATTGGTGTGCATGAACATGTCTGTTTGTATTTGTCTGGGTGTTTTCTATGTATTATAAGTACGTATTTACGAAAAAAACTATTATTATGTGTATATTTGTTCCACTGTTGGTTCTGATATCCGTAACACAGGTGCTTGAGCTACCTATCTTGGAGTCAGATCAATGTGTGTTATGTTGTGAAATTAACATATTCATATTTGGATTTCTCTAAATATACATGGCGTCACGTGGGGTTACTCTTGTTGAAATTTACATCATCCTTATTTTGAATAAGTCATAAATTTGCACAGAGGGATGGTAACGCGACCTGAAGTGACCTGTTGCCGTCTGTACATGTCTATTTCTCACGCCATTTCTTACTGTGCGCAGTAAAACTATGGAACCAGCTGGCATCGGTAATGTTCTGGATAGATACGGCCTGGTGGAATTCAAGAAAAAGTCTTATTCCTTACTTAAGGGTCGGCAACGCATCGGGGTGTTACAGATGTCGATGGGCGGCGGTGATGACTTACCATTAGGTGTGCCATCTGCTTGTTTGTCAGCTATAATATCAAAAAACAACTATTAAACAATTAATAATAATAATTCTCACAACATCTCATACGTTGACCTGATTCAGTACTAAGTAGCTTAAGCACTTGTGTTACAGATATTAGACAACAGAGGAACACAAATATATACTTAAATACATATATTACACCCAGACACTGAACAAACACAAGTGTTCATCGCACGAATGTTTGACCAGGGTGGGGATCGAACCCACGACCTTTGGCGTCAGAGGCAGGGTCACTACCAATCGCGCCATCCGGTCAGTCACTTAGGTCAATTAGGATATAATTGGTTATTTTTAATAATCTTGAAAGAATTTTCACTAAAATCTAGAATAAAAGAATGTTCAATTATGACTCCAACGCTTTATTACGCCTACATATTGGCAATTGAATTATTTCCTGCGCGGCAAATATTCAAAGACCTGTTTATTTTGCGATAAAGCAATTAATTTAAATTCAACAATAGAAAAGTTCCCCGTTTTGAAGCATTGTGTTCCGCCTAGCCGTTTGCTGTCTTGAACCGGCTTATTCAATGATTTCCTTTATTAGTTGTTTGAAACGGAGCTATACCCCGTTTGCAGGATTTTAATCGCAAAATGTACTGAAGTTTACTTTAAACTGCGTCCGAAGTTTGCTCGTATCTCTAGGCATCTTTCATCGTACTTCACTATTGAAAATATAATTATCTTGTGAAAGCTCCGAGCTTTGTGTATACTTATTTATAATAACAACAGTTGTTTTGTTAACTTTTCGGAAAAAAACATTTGCTATATTTAAGTAAGTAATAATAAAGTAGTGAAGAAGTTTAAATAGATTTAATAATATATACACTTTAATATGTCTATGTATATTTATATCATTTTATTTTATTTATTACGATGCTCTAGCACATTTGTATAACATTTTAAAACATCGTGTAACACGATACTTGTGTATAACATTTTGATTTAACTTGTGGATTTGAAAAGTAATTGTTCTTAAAGTAATTCAACAAAAAGTTCTCTAATATTTTTGAACTGCTGTAGGAGTACCTTAAGTAGTAGCTTTGGCGAAATCGGTAGCTTTAACGATCATTAAAATTTCACCTAAGAACACTACTCCAACGTTTTTGTATTCCCTTTTCTCTAAAATACTTTTAAAATACAAAATAATCGTATTCGGGTTACTATGACGTATGGTTTAACGTTGCAGGAATAAACCTCTTCAAGTTTATATAAATAGCCAGCATGCTTTCCAAGGTTTAGTGAGAGCGTGCAATGACAAGGTAGGCATACAACTGAAGTAACCTAGATAAGAATAGGGCAGAGGGAAATGTGGAGTCTTTATTAAATCTATAAAATTTTTATAGATTATATAACCGAATTTTAACATTACAAAGATATGCTCCAGCATTGATGATGTCTATGAGCGACGGTTACCATTAACCATCAGATGGGCCGCATGTTCGTCTGCCTATTTTTTAATAAAAAAAATATTATCAAATTGTTAGATACCTAGTAATAGACAGTTATCAGGGTCAACTAAGCTAATGATCGGATTTATCAGGCCGGAAGATTTACTTCCATGTTTCATCTGTAGCTTCTAAGTATTTTGAAGAAGAAGTACACAGGTTTTCCAAAAACGCTATTCTTTTTTTAAACTCACAATATTACAACAACTCCGAGATATATAGCTCGAGCACCTATGTTAAGGATATCAGAATCATCAGTGGGCTTACAAATATATACATTTAAAACTTTTATTTTGTAAATACATGCTTAATTTGCTATTTGTATGCTACTGTTTATATGTAAATAAAATCCATAAAAATACTGCGCTTTGAAATGTCATACGTGTAGATATAATGAATTTAAAAAGTTATAAACCATTAAACTACGAGTGAATTCTTGAATTCTTCCGAGTGCATTCAGGGAGATTTCCCCATGTATTGAGATGCGGGGCCTCCCCCCGGTAGGTGTTTGCTCCCAAATCAGTCGTTTAAATAAAAGTGTTTCGTTTTTTCCCTCTGTCTCTGAAAATTCAATTCTCGCCGCTCCTCGAAATACGTTTAGTGACGTTTACTTTACTCATTGTACGGGTTTTTTCAGCAGGTAATGGTTTCTAAGCGCGTGCAAAAACAGTGATTTTATTTGATTTGGATTTTTTTGCGTGACCAATTTCGTTAAATGGCCAATTGGCGACAATCCCCTTTTAGACGGCGAAAAATATTTTGAGGCAGCAAAAAACACTTTTCCACTTCTAGAAATTTTTTGAGTTTTATTTTTTACTGCAATCATAATTATGACTTCTCTAGATTTAAGAGAGCACAGAAAGTACTAAATTTAATTGTTAAATTATTTAATTTAACAATTAAAAAAAGGTTTTATAATTTAGCTGGGAATATGAATACCTACATCGATCTCACATATACTTTCTCATATACTTTGATAAAACTTTTTTGGCTGAAGAAATCAAATTTAAAAGAATGGTGTTGAACAGTTACTTTTCTAGTAGAAAAAGCTTTACCTATTACTTATGTGATACTTCAAAAGTAACAAAGTCACTTACCACTAGCGATATCGCTATAACAGGAAGGATATTACATACTTACCTACTCACATGTAGGTAAATACTAGTGCAGCTTTGAAAAAAAAAACAAAACATTACATGTGCCCATAATAAAACATACAGTCGAACATAGAACCTCTCCCTTTTTTGAATTCGATAAAAATAACTAGATTTTACCCATAACTTCACCCTCGTGGAAAAATGTTTGTGCTAGACCCATTTTTATATGTAATACGACTTTTACAAATACTTAATTCTTGATATTTTTTTGTCTTACGACCAAAGGTAGTAATATCCTTTCCCAAGCGTGACTTTGTTAAGTCTTCCATACGAAATTTCATCCCCATATTGGCCGAAATATATGTATAAAATGTTCTATGTATCAAATGTTTCTGTAACGCAACAGAAACCAGTTATGGTTCTTTTTTGGACAATGAACAATCTCCATACAAACTTATAAACTCCATTCTGATTTTTTTTCACACTAAAAGGAGCCCATATCCTTTCCAGAGTCAAGCCTCAATGTATCCTAAATTGATTTCGTCATATTGGCGTGCGATATCGTCGTGAAATAGATAGACGGACTGATATACTATCATAACACTAGCAGGGATTTTTTGTACCTAATTATAAGTCGATTTAAACATATCCCCTGTACTTAGTGAGAATAAATGCGATTAAACGTCGTAATCCAAGAAGGATGGTGCGAGATTATTATGCGTCATTTGCAAACTCTCGGATGCGGATTAACTTGTATCTCGGAGCTTAATACCTGCTGAACATTACCATCTCGCCCTGGAAAAAATATTTTATGATTGGTTATTAAAACTTAATCCTCATAAATCTTCTTTGATCGTTTTCGTAGTAAAAAACGGCTTTCTTTACAGTGCACGGTGGATGACAATTTGAGAAAGACGACTGGTGCATGTTGAATGCAAATTGCAGGACAACTTAATTTGACCTAAGTGATCATTTAGCAGCTTATTTAAGTTTACGGCCATATCTCTAGACAGTGTAGAAGGTCTCGCAGTAGATTACGCGTCGCTGTGAGTGGCCCATTACATGAATGCATCAAACTGACGACTAAAAGAGCGAAATGGCAAGAGTTTGCGAGAACAATATCTGCCAGGAATACAACTACATGTAACGACCGGATTGAGAAGAGAATGGATGGTTCCGTATTTGGTAAAAATGGCCTGCCGTGCGATTTTTCTTATTTTTTTTTTAAATTTATTATAGGTGGCACATGAGCTGACAAATCACCTTATTGTAAATGATAGCCGACGATCATGGAAACCCGCAGCTCCACAACAGTGGAGTCACAAGGGCGTTGCCTACCAGTGAATTTCTGATCCCTCCGGATGGAGCCACCTCGCTAGTTTATTCGGTGAAAGCGCAGCGCAGATCACATGTTATTATTCATACGCTGCCTAACATATAGGTAGATTGAATATGTAACTTTTCTTTAAAGTAGCCTAAAAATTTTTAAGTCACTCTTCAAAGTTGATTCTACAAAGGTGACAACCGTTTGGCCTCTGGCATCGAAATCATCCGTCGTGGACGCCCTCAAAAAACAAAATACAAAGGTGTTTTAGGAACATGCGCCTGATTGTGCCGTGACACCGGACGGGGCTTGATATCAAAGCGCGCAAACGTTTTTAAAACCTAACGGGCACCCCTTTTGCATGTCCACTGGAAAGGCAGCTTTACTGGGCTAACGGCGAACCGTACTTCTTTGTATAAAACATTAGTATTTTTCCTTTGAAATAAAAATTCGTGATGTAAGGTAACGCTTGCCTTAAATTTACGGTTTGAAGTGCATAAGAATTAATTTTTAAGTTATTGTTTTTCATAAAAGACAGATTGAGTCGTCAAATTGCAGTCAGTCTTAGTGCAAAACCTTTTTACCCGACTACGGCGAAGCAAAAAGGAGGATTATGATTTTAACCTGTATGTAGGTATGTATGGTTGGTCATCTGTGCCCTCATAACTTCTAAACTAGTTATTATATTTGAACAAATCAGGTGTCGTTAGAAGCGTCTTGTTTTCTGCTTATAAGCTACATGACGTCACGTTGAATTGACGACAGCGCCCTCTAGAGGACTTAGAGTAAGAAACTAAAATTGCTTGACCGTACCGTGTTGAGTATCAAATGAAAGAGATTTTTTAGCACATTTCAAATATGTAATTTTATTTAGATAACTTAAAATATATTAAATAAAAATTAAGTTCACGCTCTAAAAAGTACGAAACTAGAAATTTGTCTCGGCTGAAATTATTATGCCGTATTGCCGTGGTCGTATGCCACCTACTGTAGCAAAACAGATTCATTATCATAATAAAATATAATTATTTTATACGGGCGGCACAGGACCGATGGGGAAGGCCTATGTCCAGCAGTGGACGTCTAATAACTGTAATGATGATATATATATCATCATCATCATTTCAGCTAATAGACGTCCACAGCTGGACATAGGCCTTCCCCAATGTTCTCCACACAGATCGGTCCTGTGCCGCCCGCATCCAATGGATTCCCGCGATCTTCACCAGATCGTCGGTCCACCTTGTGGAGGGCCTGCCACGGCTGTCACTTCCTGTACGTGGCCTCCACTCAAGGACCTTTCCGCCCCAACGGCCGTCTGTTCTCCTCGCTATGTGCCCCGCCCATTGCCACTTGAGGCATGCAATCCTTTGGGCTATGCCTGTGATCTTAGATCTCCTGCGAATCTCATCATTTCTGATACGATCACGCAGGGAGACTCCGAGCATAGCCCTCTCCATTACTCTCCGGGTGACTTTGAGCCTCCTTAATCGACACATTGTAAGCGGCCACGTTTCAATGGCAAAAATATATATAATAATAATAATAATAATTCTCACATCTCATACGTTGACCTGATTCCGTACTAAATAGCTTAAGCACTTGTGTTACAGATATCAAACAACAGAGGAACACAAATATATACTTAAATACATATATTACACCCAGACACTGAACAAACACAAGTGTTCATCGCACGAATGTTTGTCCAGGGTGGGGATCGAACCCACGACCTATGGCGTAAGAGGCAGGGTCACTACCAATTGCGCCATCCCATATATATATATGTGGGAGAAAGTTTATTTTGTTGTGTTTATTTTTTACGTTTTCGTTGATTTTACTCTGTGTAATAGCAACATTAAAAAAAGAAAAGTCAGTCTGTCAAACGATGAAAAAAGTGTAAGAGGCTTATCAGATTTAATAAAGTTTTAGACGGTAATTCGACCATTCCTTTCTTCAAACGATCCCACAACTATTTTTGGGGGCTCGTCCGGGATCCAGAGAAGTATCGGCGTGGAAGAATTATCAAGATTTACGAAGAAATCAAACAACAAAAACCGGGATGTCATTTCATTGCTGAGCTGTTTTGCCGAACTGACACGAACCGCGCACAGCGTCACCGCACCGAATGCTTCCGAACGTAGTTGCTGGCGCTCACCGCACCGAAGGCTTCGGAACGTAGTTGCTGGCGCACGGTGCTGACAAATAGAGACGACGTTAAAACGAATGCTACGGGAAGTTGTTTGTGATGTAAATATTTTTATTATTTTCGAGGTACCTATGAAGAAGACTAAGATTTTTTCAAGACGTAACTATGATTAACGGACTTTACGATTAATGATTATTAATATGAAGATGCTTATTTAATAATCTTAAGATGATCTGAGGATTAATCACGACTTAAGAAGTTCTTTATATCTGAAGATTAACGTTATATTTGAAGATTAACATTTTAAGATGCCGCCGAAGAAAGATATTTGCAAAGAGGGAGAAGAGCGCGAATCCCGCGAAACACCATCCATCTCGTTTGGAGATGTGGAGAAGTCGATGGCGTCATTTAGTGGTGACGATACTTATCCGATTTCAACATGGTTTGATGAGTTTGAAGATACGGCTCAATTGATGAACTGGACTGAAATAGAAAAACTAATTTACGCGAAAAGACTTCTTACGGGAACTGCAAGACTGTTTCTACGATCGCTTGGAGGTGTGAAAGATTATAAGATATTAAAACAAGAACTTGAAGAAGAATTTGGTTCTAAATTGAATAGTGCCGCCATTCACAAGATGCTTAGTTCTCGTAAAATGGGAAAAAACGAAACCTATCAACAATATTTTCTCCATATGAAAGAATGTGCACTACGTGGAAACGTTGAAGACGCAGCTCTAATTGAATATGTTATTGATGGCATCCAGGATAGTGAATCCAATAAATGTATTTTGTATGGAGCGACCAACCTTAAAGAATTTCGTAAGAAATTAGATATTTACAAAAGTATTAAGGAGAAGACTCAGACTCGACCTAGTACATTTACTACTCCACATGCAAGAAATAATAAAATGAAACGATGTTTTAAATGTGGTGACTTAGATCATGAATCCCCAGCATGTACTAAGGGAATCAAGTGCTTTAAATGCAACGAATTTGGCCACAAAGGAACTGAATGTAACAACGGTAAAAAGACATTAAATATTCAAAAGGATGGAAATAAAATAAAGATCGATAAAGAAGACAAAGATTCAAAGACTCCATATAAGAAGATAAAGATAAATAATATTGAAATGAAAGCATTACTTGATACTGGAAGTGATGTTAATTTGATTAAGTTGTCGGAAGTTCGCAAATTTATAACAGATAATGATAGCTATGACAAAGAAACATCAATACATCTAACTGGAATTGCTGGACAAGAACTTCGTACTGAAGGACTCTTGAAAACTCAGATTATAATTGATGAATACTATGCTGATACTAAATTCCACGTGGTACAAGATAATGCTATATCGGTAAATGTTATACTTGGAAATCCTATCCTTAAAGATTTTGAAATCAATTTTACAGCTGATGGTATTTATCTCAAAAAGATTACTCACCTGACGCTACTGGCAGAAGAGAAGAATACTATTTGTGATGAAAATTACCTTGAAGACAAAGACATTGCAAAGAAGATTATAAAGCTAGTTGAAGAATATAAACCCGATGATCAAAAGAAAGAAAGTAATATTGAGATGAAAATAATACTTACCGATGAAGATCCGGTCGATCAAAGTCCGCGTCGCTTGTCACCTCTGAAACAGAAGGTTGTCGATGAACAAATAGAAGAATGCCTGGAACAAAAGAAAGACTTACCTCCACGTGTCGCTCGCTTTGCACTGCTTCTGGAAGAGTATAATTATGAAATAGAACACAGAGCAGGATCAAGACTTAAACAAGCTGACGCATTAAGCCGAAATCCTATCTGCATGATACTTACCGAGGCTGCCGTTCGCCTGAAGAGAGCACAAGATGAAGACTCCCATATTAGCCTGTTAAAGAAAATATTAGAAAAAGAACCGTATCAAGACTACGTCATGGAAAGAGAGATACTGTGTAAAGAAAAAAATGGTACGAGACTAATAGTAGTTCCTAAGAAAATGCAAAACGAAGTAATAAGGAAAAAACATTGTTATGGACATTTTAGAGTTAGAAAGACTGAAGAACTTGTCAATAGAGAATACTACATTGAAAATTTAAAAGATAAGATTAAAAAAGTCATTGAAAATTGCGTAGAATGCATTTTGATTTCACAAAAGAGAGGGAAAAAAGAAGGATATTTACATCCGCTTGATAAGGGTGATACCCCGTTGTTGACGTATCATATTGACCATCTTGGTCCATTGACTTCTACTAATAAAAACTACAAATATATTTTCACGATAGTTGATGGCTTTACCAAGTTCACTTGGATCTACCCTACCAAATCCTTGTCTACAGATGAAACATTAGATAAGTTGAAAGCACAACAACAAACTTTTGGTTCCCCTCAAAGAATTATCTCCGATCGTAACGCTGCATTTACCTCTAAAGACTTCTCATATCATTGTGAAAGTGAAGGGATAACACATTACACGATTACTACAGGACAGCCGCGCGGAAATGGACAAGTGGAAAGAATTCATCAGATCATAATAAATGTCTTAAGTAAATTAAGCGTTGATGATCCGACGAAATGGTATAAACACGTTTCCGGAGTGCAACGTTGTCTCAATAGTACATGGCAAAGAAGTATTGGAATGACTCCATTTGAGTTGCTTTTAGGAATAAAGATGAAAGACGGTAATGAAGAAATTCTGAAAATGATTGAAGTAGAAGAGATCGAGAGTTATAATGAACAAAGAAATGAATTAAGAATTAAAGCTAGAGAGGCAATACAAAAGGTTCAAGAAGAGAATATAAAGAATTATAACCGAAAGAGGCAAAAGGCTACCGAATACAAGGTTGGAGACTTAGTTGCCATTAAGCGAACGCAATTTACTCAAGGGAGTAAATTATATCCTAAGTATCTAGGACCTTATGCGGTCACAGCCAAAAAGCATCATGAAAGGTATGCTGTTAAGAAAGTTGGCGATTGTGAAGGGCCCATTAATACCACAACCTCAGCTGATTTGATGAAGCCGTGGGCCGGCGTAGATATAGATTGATGTTCATCTGAGACAGATGAATAATCAGGACGGCCGTGTGGGAGAAAGTTTATTTTGTTGTGTTTATTTTTTACGTTTTCGTTGATTTTACTCTGTGTAATAGCAACATTAAAAAAAGAAAAGTCAGTCTGTCAAACGATGAAAAAAGTGTAAGAGGCTTATCAGATTTAATAAAGTTTTAGACGGTAATTCGACCATTCCTTTCTTCAAACGATCCCACATATATATATATATATATATGGGATCAGATGATATATATATTGTATACTAGCTGACCCGGCAAACGTTGTTTTGCCATATAAATAAAAGGGTTGATCGTAGAAGGGTGAAAATTGAGGATTGTATGTATTTTTGTATGTTGTATCATAAAAAAAGAGAAATTAAAAATTTTGTCTAAAAAATAAAAATAAAAATTTAGGGGTGGACTACCCCTAACATTTAGGGGGATGAAAAATAGATGTTGGCCGATTCTCATAGATACCGGATAAGCACAAAAAATTTCATCAAAATCGGTCAAGCCGTTTCGGAGGAGTATGGCAACGAAAACTGTGACACGAGAATTTTATATATTAGATATAACTGACCGGATGGCGCAATTGGTAGTGACCCTGCCTCTTACGCCATAGGTCGTGGGATGTCGTGGAATGAATTTTCAAGTTTTAAAAAGTAATATCAGTTTTTGTGTTACTATATTAAGAATACCATTGATAACGCCTTTAACGACTTATTCACTAGAAGCACCAAATAAACCTTTGCAATTAAAATTGGTAAATACCGAAAGAATTAAGGAATGCCGGGGAATGGTTCCGTACCCATGCGAGCCTAAAATGGGCACCCGATAAAAGCGGTATCAATCGCGGAACTAATTTCGTCTTGGTAATCGTGATAAAGCAACAAAATAGCAATTTGCTCGACCATAAAAATAATTGAGTTCAAACTGCGTTGGGGCAATAAAAAGCGTTAAAGCAGGCCCAATAACCTTTAGGGGGTGAAACGTGGGAAAACTGGCACCTGGAAAATAGTGAGTACAGGAATAGTGAAGGGCGATTAGGCTCCGACGCCACGTGAGCAGTAACGACCCATACCGTTTCGGATGCTCCATTAGCAGCATTTTTTTAAGAGCAACCATTGAAGCTCTCGTTTCCCGGCGTGAAAAGAGATTATGTTGATACCTTCATTATTTCGCTGTTGCAAATGCTCTGAATGAATGCAACACGCAAACGTGTGATCATTTTATGATTGAAATGCAAAATACTGGCTACATAATACCCACATTCATAAATGGCAACTGAATATTGAAAAGAAACTGGCATGGCTATAATAACTAATAGGTACCTACATGAGTAAAAAACTTCAATCTGCTTTTTTATGTAAAAGGTAGCAGACGAGCAGACGGATTACCTGATGGTAAGCGATACACCAGCGACACCAGTCTTTGGGGCTTCACTACGTCATCATCATAGGTATGAGAAACTTTTATTCCCTCAAATAAAGTATTTTTGTTTTATATGATAGGGGTCAGATGAATAGACGGATTACCTGATGGTTAGCGACTGCCGCCGCCCATGTACACCCGCGACGCCAGTGGAGTCACAAGTGCGCCAACCACTCCCGGATTGGGCCTCCGGTACCATCGCATCGCGAAATACAGCACAGCGATGCTTCCGGTTTTCTGTGAGGCCGTGGTATTACTCCAGTCGAGCCGGCGCATTCATGCCGAAGCGTGACTCTCCCACCGTAAAACCTATATATACCTAGTTTTACTTCCGAATTTAATCTTATCAGAACAACATACGCGTTAAATTGCAACAAGAAGTCCCTTCATAATTATTTTTAAGAAAAATGCAAGTATTTTGAATACATATTTCATGACTTACCACTCCCAAGACTTACACTTATTGCGATTGTAAAAATCTAAACCACGACCAAATGCAGCGGTCCCACTAGAAAATGAAGACTAGTGTTAAGGGCATCTTTACAGTACGCCCGGGAGCTGGCTAACCGTGAGTTATGACGGCATTTTCTCCACCCTTATGAGGAAATACGACAGTTTCTGCACAGAGATTGTGGAGGGTCGCCACTATGATTGCCCAAAGTTAAGTCTGCAACCATGACCTATAAAACTTTCATTACAGACAATGTGCTGGCCACTCGAATTATTTTTCAAGTTATGTACCTTTGAAGGAATTACAGGAACGAACATAAAAGTATAGACGCTCGCCTTTACAATATAGGTACCAAGCCTGAATTCTGTAATTAGGGTTACGTATGTAGGGTTTGGTAGGGAGTTACCAAACCAATCGATCGGCCATATTTTGTAGCCAGTATATTTGTATTAATCAAAATCAAAAAATCTAAATAGTCTTTATTAAATTTAAGTCCATTCAGAACATTTATGAGTGTCAAATATTATGTAATCTACCGCTGATTCGGAATGTCAATTTCTACCGAGAAGAATCAGTAGAAACTCCGTAGTTACTCCTTTCAAATTTAAAAATTTTCATTCTTATACAAATTATGATTACAGTGATAGTATGACATACAATGCTTATAATCAATATCGTTTAGATAAATCGTCAACGAAAGATTATGAAATGAATTATACATTAGAGGACAGGCGAAGAGATCAACATGTCCAGGAATCCTTATCATTCAAATAATCATCCACTTTATAGTAGCCTTTTTGCATTAGGTAGTTTTTTACATGCAACTTAAACTTATGTACCGGTAAATCAATAATATTTTGTGGTAACTTATTAAACAATCTAATGCTCAATCCTACAAATGAATGAATAATTGTGGCGATTTTGAGACATTTTTGAAAAAACTACAACAGTGAATCAATAAAGGAATAAACAAATAAGATTTGTTTGAGATATACTTGTTTTTATTATTCCTAAAGTGACCACTTTTAGCAATTACAAAAATTATGGTTAACATGAAGTTATGTTCATAATTCTGCCTCAACTTAAGTTACGTGTTAATATGGAATAAATGAGGAAATTCAGACAGCATCAGTTACTCGCAAATTTAAATGTGACGATATACAGTCCTAGTAACTCGTGATAGATGAAATAAAATTCTGAGTTCAAAATTGAATAAAGTTTAAAACAAAGCGAAGTAGTGCAACGACAGTGTTTATGAAGAAGCGAGAGAAATAAAATAACTGTTAGTTCTACCTTGCGTTGTCGCGAGCGCCGCCGGCTCAGCATTTCTGCACCCGTGCTAATTTAATTTAGTTTGGTTGACAAAGACAGAAAACAATTGGTGACTTGTAATTAGTGTCAGACTGAAAATGTTGAATGACATTTTTAAAGTTATAGAATCGAATTTATTTTGTTGCCATTCACCTTTCAAAAAAATATAATAACTCAAATTGAAATGAATTAAAAAAATACGGAGGGGGCGGTATTAAAGGACTTCTGTAGTAACAGGCGAGAGTGAGGTATAGTTCCAATCACATTGATTCAGTATATTGTAAAAAAGACCACAATATTAATATTATAGTAGACGTTTGGTTAATGAAATTAGACACAACGCATAAAATTAAACGCTTGCTGCAATTTTTTTTATGAATAGGGGGCAGACGACACCATGTATTTATTTATTTTATTCAGGTTTACAATACACCTTACAGTTTCAGACCGAACCATACACTGCTTAATGAAAAAGAGTCTATTCCTAAAATATACATTAATCATAATAATAACGATAAATGCACACATCTCATTGACTTGTATCATCATTATCACCTGATGGCTAGTGATTAACGCCGCCCATGGACACCTGCCAATTTCACCTGTGTTCTTAATAATCTATCCCTCCATTTTTAGGTTTATTAATAGACGTGTAACTCTTTACTGAAACGACTCAGTGATCCGACTCAGCCAAATGATACACTATTCTGAATCTCTAATGTTCGCTCCGAATTTATCATTCGACTCAAATAGATCTCGAGTCCGAGTGAGCCGAATGATGCGAATGAGCTAAATGATTCGATGAGCCGAATGATCCAAATGAGCTGAATGATCCGAGTGAATGATCCTATGAGCCGCATGATCCAAATGAGTTGAATGATCCGATTGAGCCGAATGAACGGAATGAATCACGGATCTATCTGAGTGTCAATGTTTCAAATAAAGTGTTTCACTGTTCTGCATCTCTGCACTGACACAGATGCAAATGTTCCAATCTTTTGAATGATACGTTTTTGCCAGGTCTATTTACTAAGACGTGTTGTAAACTTTTCTCTCTCTCTCTCTATAATTTAAGAGTGATGCTCTTGTCGGTGGAGTAGTCTCCATTTCTCTCTCGACTCTGTGAACGATTAGGTACGTTAAATTCTACAGAGAAAAACCACATCAGTGATTATTTATACAACGAGTGAAGAAACTCTTCATATCGAGCGTGGATCTACTACATCGCCTTTGGTGAATCTCCACCCTTAGGTTCTCATTATGCGTCGTGCGTCGCCTCTGCTTAACGCCAGAACCATAGAGATACTTTTACCGTATGAAATTAAAACGGGGAAATAAAGACGTTAACAATACGAGCACCTACACACGGGACTGTATGTTGCATTACAAGATTTTCGTTTCGAAATATACTTCGTAAATATTAAATTCTCGTGTTTTTTTTAAAGTAGGTATACCTATTTCACAGCGATTTTTATAGAATTGTATTAAGAAGGTTTTTGTGAGCACGGGATTTGCTTTATAGCCTTTGGCGAAGGACGCACCTACAATAATAAGTTATTATAAAAATACCAATCAACTATCGAAGTATATCATAATCATTGGGTTTATATGTTTTAAAGTAAACTTTATCCTAATTTAAATTAAAAAGTACGTAAGTAGGTATATCAAATACTATTAGGTACTTATCTAATTAACTCCTATAACAATTTTTTTTTTGTTTATTTAGTTGAAAGTTTATTGTAACCAGTTAAGTAGGTAATGGATATACTCGTACTTGCAAAAATATGCCTTCAAAACCTTTATTTTTATTCATTTATCAATACTAGAATAACAGCTTACAGTTTCGCTAGTGTTCCAATATTATTTTACACAAATAGACATAGGCACTATGTTGGTTTTAGTGTTTTATACTCACTTTTAAAAGCATATCCGCTCTTGTGCGGTGCATATAGTAGTTCTAGCACGCAACTAACAGCACATTCAATTTAGACCCGTGCATAATGCATGGTAACGGGCGAGCATGAGACTCTGAGCATTGCTGTATCTAATTACGTATTATGCTTTGCCGTGTAGACGGCGTCTGCCGATGCATATTAGATCACGGGCGGCCTACAATGCCGATATTGCCCGATGCGTGGCCCTAATTGCTTCGATCGGCAGACCATCGCTCTCGTTAGGGCCTTTTTGTCGATGTGGAAGGATCATTTAAATGACATAGCCTGTTTTTACATCATATCAAATGGTAATGACTGTATTTAAACTCTAATGACTAGTAAGTATCAAGATATATTTCAATTATGAAACAAAATTGTTTAATATCAAAACAAGCGCAGCGGAAGCCGAATATTTTCTAAATATCTATCATCATACTAATTAGTGCATTCATTGGAGAGTGTTGATAGGTTAGTGGATAAGAGGTCAAGAAGTAGTATTGGAGCATGATTTTTTAATTTTTAACATGTTTAAATATTTAAATTGTCACAAATTTAACGATAAGTTTTTGCTTGTCACTTCCTTCCCTCAGGGAAGGCATTGGCAATATTATAGCCGACTCTAAGTAATAATATATAATATAATGTATGTATGTAGATTTACGTATTTATTGCTTCTTTTATTTTCTGTTATATTTATCATTTTTTATTATATATATATTATAGTTATTGATATTCTTTATATTTATAAGTTTATTGGTATATATACATATATACTACAAAATCCTCATATTGTATGCTTTTTTTTAAATAATTTGTGACGGGTATGAATGTTTAACGTGTTCTTTTTAATTTTAATTGTTATTTAAAATAAGCTTCGTCTGAATTTTATCGCGGAATATATTTTAAAAATGTATATATAAAATCCGTAACTTGCTGTAAGCTTCACGCAATCATATTCGGAAATTTACTTTTAAGAGCTGTGGATTTTGAATAAATGAAAAATAAAATAAAAATAAATAAATATTTTTACCAGCCGTGTGGTCCCCGGCAGAGTAGAATAGGCCACCCTCACTCTTACCGAGGTGTCGTAAAAGGCGACTAAGGTAAAGCTGCTGGCATGATCATCAGCCCCCAGAGAAGGAAATTTCTGCATTTATATCAAAACCCTCGCCAACCCGTCTGCCAAGCGTGGTGAGTATGGCAATTACCCCTCATGTGATTGAGGGAGGCCCGTGCCCCAGCAGTGGGGACTTAAATGGGCTGATGATGATGATGATGAAATATTTTTATAAGCTTAGCGCCGGTGAGTGAAAACAACTGAATAACTATAATATCTAGTTGCCATCTAGATTCGCAAATGGTTCAAACGAAAACGAACAATTAAAATTCTGGTGGAATAATTAAACTATAATAATAATAATAACTCTCAACAACATCTCATACATTAACCTGAATCCGTACTAAGTAGCATAAGCACTTGTATTACAGATATCAGACAACAGAGGAACCCAAATATATACTTAAATACATATATTACACCCAGACACTGAACAAACACAAGTTTTCATCGCACCAATGTTTGTCCAGGGTGGGAATCGAACACACGACCTTTGGCGTAAGAGGCAGGTTCACTACCAATTGCGCCATCCGGTCGGTCACTGGTTACTGAAACGTAGTATAATCGACACATAGGCATTTTTGTTTTTGAACAACCGTGTAAATAAAAATAAACTCAACTGAAACTATGCGACAATTTTCTCACTGACCTTTCCCATAGTTTCTGAAATTTGTAAAACAGATTCAGTTGTTCTGAATCCTGTATTGAAGTGTTGCAGATTGGAATTACAAGATCCCACCAAATCTTGGATCATGGTCCAAGCGTATGCCGGGCTCTAAAGCGGCGAATTTAGGCGCAACTAGGAGTAACTAGGATGATTAATTATGAGTTTATTATTATTTACACATTGTTCAAAAACAAAAATGCCTATATGTCGATTAAACTATGATTCGTAACCAGTATAATTATTCCACCACAATTTTGAATTATTCATTTTCGTTCTCAACCAATTGCGAATCTAGATGGTAACTAGGTAAATTATTCAGTTTCGAAACCATATGCAGCAAGATAATCTCTTTCCATATTCGGGCACAGTACATTTTCGTAATTATATGAAGCTACTTCACCTGTCACTGTTTGCGTTCTCACTCTCAAACAGGACTTAGCTACAAGGCGGCTTATATTAAGTCGATTTAGCAAGGGTACAAAAATTCAATAAAATGTAAATTTCCGTTCCCTGTGTCTGAACGGAAACTTTTTAAAGGAAGACTGATCAATTGATGTAACGGAGGAGATACTGTGACTCAATAGAGGCGTATTATGAATTTAACTTTAGAATTTTAGTAGTAAATAAACTTAAATTATTTTTGGTCTATTATATTTGGGGGATACACGCCCATACATTACATGATGCCTCTAAAATGTTTCAAAATTAGTATGAGATTATTTTATTTCAGTCAGGAGGTAGTCAGTAGTTTACTTTTTACTAATTACTAACTGTCAGAACTTGCCTTTGTGTTTGACATGAATATGAGACTTATAATTAATGTATACGGGACAAAATGCGGTTATTTATATATGTAAGTACATACTCATAGTAGCATAACATAGCTTGACGTTTCGACAGTTGAAACGACAGTTAAAATAACCGCGTTTTGTCCCGTGTACATTAATTATTTATATAATGCAACGCGAAAGTGTAAAATCTTATATGAGACTTATGTCAATAAATTGTAAATTTACCAATTAATTTGATTTTCGTTTACGACCAGGTATGTAATCCATCTGCTCGTCTACCTATCTTCGTTTCATTTTGTGTAATAAAGAATACCAGTCGGTCTATCTACGATAAATTGGTATGGTTGAAAGTGACTATTTGAAATAATAATAATAATAATAATCGTTTCGGCAATAACATCCTTCGAACCTGACTCAGCGGCTGGCCTGGACGGTCTTTCTCCCCAACATCTGAAAGACCTAATCTCAGTTCAGGCGGGTAACTCGGGCCAGGTTTTAATTTCCTCTTTAACCAAATTAATAAAAAAATCAATAGGTATCGAAATTGTTCCCATCCTTTATGGCGCAAATCTCATTGCTTTGTCCAAAAAGGATGGTGGAGTTAGGCCAATCGCAGTGGGCACCTTCAGGCGTTTAACTTCAAAATTAGCCGTAAGACAAATCAGTCAAAAACTACGCTCCCAGTTCGAGCCGCACCAGCTGGGTTTCTGCACCAAAGGTGGAAGCGAAGCTGCCGTCCACGCAGCCCGGACCCTTTTGACCCAAAATCGGAGTGAGGTGCTTTTAAAATTAGTCGTCAAAAACGCTTTTAAGTCGGTTAATAGGGACACCCTGCTTTTAGAAATAAAAAAGAATACCCCCGAAATTTATAACTACCTTATTCAATAGCCCTTCCAAACTCCTCTACGAAGCCAACGAGCTCAACTCCGCCGTCGGCTGCCAGCAGGGTGACCCGCTCGGGCCTGCCATTTTCAGTCTAGCCATAAACCCAGTAGTGCATAATTTGGCCTCTAAATTTAACGTTTGGTATTTGGACGATGGGACCCTAGGGGATGAAGCAGAAACTGTCCTGTCAGATTTTTCAGATATTATTCAAAAAATTAGTTCAATTGGCCTGGTTTTAAATTTTTATAAATGTGAAATCTGTATCTGTGACAGTTTGCGCCCCAACAGGCGATCAGAAATAATTTCTAAATTCAAAATTGTAGCTCCGAACATAAAAATCCTTTCAGAAACAAGTCTTCATCTTTTGGGGTCACCAATCTTTGAAAGCGCTGTTATTCCGCATGTTGAAAAATTAATAGCAAAATTCAACGAATGTTCAGGTCGCCTTTTTGAAATTAATCCCCATTCAGCGCTTTTAATTTTAAATTCTGTCTTTTTGTACCCAAATTTACTTATCTTTTACGCTGCTGTCCTCTGTGGAAATTCTAAAATATAACCCAAAATTTGGACAGCATGCTTAAAATTTGTTTGGAAAAAATCCTGAACATTAACCTCCTAGATAAGTCCTGGATCCAAGGTTCCCTGCCCATCCATTTCGGGGCCATCGGGATACGCAAATCTACTGATGTTGCTCTACCGGCCTTCCTATCCTCAGTCCATAGCACGTCCACTCTTGTAACAAAAAAAATGCGGCTAGTAACCGCTCCCCTTGAAGTGGCTTGCTTGGTTGAGGCTAGTGATGCCTGGAAAATGGCTTTCCTGGGTCAAAATTTCCCAGTGGATCCAAATTCACAAAGGTGCTGGGACAAAATTCAATATGAGTTCATACATAATACTTTGATCAACAACAGCACCAACGCCGAACTTGCGCAACTCAGAGCGGTTTCGAGAAAGGAGTCCGGCCATTGTCTGCAAGCCTACCCGTTGGCCAACGTGGGCACCCTGCTGGACGCAGAAACCCTCAGAGTCGCCGTGGACCTCCGTCTGGGTGCTGAGGTTTGCATCCCACACAAATGTCTCTGTGACACCACTGTTAGCGCCTTGGGGCACCATGGGCTCTCCTGTGTAAAAAGTGCCGGCCGTTTCCCAGGCATTCCTCATTAAAAGACATTATCCGTCGGTCGCTTGCCACCATCAATGTGCCGGCAAACTTAGAGCCGAACGCCATTTTACGTGATTCGTTTTTTAGATTTTCGCGTTGCATTATAACTACAATGTATCAATACGGGGTTTAACGCGATATTTATTATGTGCACTCACATATTTGGCTCGACGTTTCGGCTACGTTACAGCAGCCGTGGTCACGAGCGGACGGCTCGTATTGATACATTGTGATTTTACGTGATGATGGCAAGAGACCAGACGGAATGTCTCTCATCCCTTGGAAGATGGGACGTGCTCTCGTGTGGAATGATACCTGTGTCGACACTCTGGCACCGTCTCATCTTCCCGGGACTACGAGGAGTGCCGGCGCTGCGGCTGACGCTGCAGAGAGACTGAAAGCTGCAAAGTATAGGCATCTATCTGGTGCCTACCACTTTGTAGCTTTCGGTGTTGAAACACTGGGCCCGTGGGGTACCGACGCTCTCTCTTTCTTACGTGACTTAGCTAAGCATCTAGTCGAAGTCACGGGAGAGCCAAAAGCTGGCAGCTACCTCGCCCAGCGAATTTCCATCGCGATCCAGCGGGGTAATGCTGCCAGCATTTTGGGGACATTGCCACGGGGACCAACTTTGTTTTAACTTTCCTTTTTATTTACTTTTAGTTTAATTTTATTTCTTAGTTACTATCTTAATTTTCTTGTGTTTTTGTTCTTTTGTTCAATAAATATAACATATATCTATTTGAAATTAGTTCTCTTAATGTCACCCTGCTCAATGAACATTTTAGATGCATTAATTAGTAATAAGTAACATGTTTGCTCGCGTCTCAGCACAGGTACAGTTCTGTCGACACACCTGTCTCGTCTTTTCAACTTGTTAACGATCCAAGGCGCTCTACAACTATCGACGGAGCATTGAGCTCAAGACTTATGCGCTTGAGAGGCACGATATTAATTATTGCGTATACGTTGTGTACACATTATACTTATACCTATATTTTCGAACTGTTCAGTTGACTCCTAAAGATATAAAACACTTCTGTACCTTGTCACATTATACTATACCTTTCAAGAACAAGTCTAAGAACAACTATACACGTTTTGGTAAGACAATTATTAGAAAAGCTCGGTATATCACATACATTGACATCACATACATTGATCTAACTCCGAGATAGGAAGCTCAAGCATCTGTGTTACGGATATCAGAATCAACAGGGGGATTACAAATATATACATATAATACTTTTTTTTTAAGTTTTTTTGTAAATACATACTTATAATACATAGGAAACACCCAGACCAATACAAACAAACATGTTAATGCACACAAATGTTTGTATTGTGCGGGGATCGAACCCGCAACCCTTGGACCAAAGGCAGCGTTCACTACCACTGTTCCAAACGGGTCGTCATACTAAAATCTAGCTATTTTGCCAAAATACTAAAAGTACATAGGTATATGTAGGCATAGGCCTATATATACCTAACTACAAAATAAACTTTTTTGGAATGGACCGTACAACATTTGATTTTATATTATTATATTAATACCTACTTTTAGAGTTTTTTCAAAATATTAACAAAGATTTTAACTTTGATATCTGTCATCTTCATCTAATTTGTCATTAATAAATTCTATCTTTACTTCTTTCACAATGCCATCCCCGCTCAACAGCAAAATAAGAACCCAGATCTGTTATTTTTCAATGATTTCAAACTTAATATCAGAGAAAAGTTCAAATCAATTGTGAAAAGACGCGTATTGAATTATTAATATTTCAGACAATCAGGTAAATCAAACCCATTTTACTCAACAATCTTCAGGTTTTAAGATACATTTAACCTTATAGTTAAGAGCTGCGGTTACAAGTGAGGCGTTTTGTAATCAACAGGGAGGCAGTACTAGTGATATCAGCTTAATTAATCTTGTTTCTTTGGCAAACTATTATCGCTTTTAAAGGTGGGCGGAACTACGTGATTTAAAGTACTGGTGAACTGAACTCTATTCAGTATCCTTACTGTTGACAGTAAGTATACAGAATACAGTAACAAGGTTGTCGAGGATGAAAGACTCGATGCATGAAACCTTCTTTGTTTACTTTTATGGCGCGAAGAATACTTTATTCTTTTTTACTCATTTGTTTTTCTAATGTCGCTAATTTTCTCACCTTCGGACAATGAGCGTACTTTTGTAATGTTTACGCATTAAATAATTATTTTTATATAATTTTACATTGTCTGTCATTTACGAATACCGTTTATACGTTCCCGAATCCCGCCGGCAGAGGCCTGCCGGTACAAAGGTGGTCATTATTATTTTATTGTTTATTTTATTTTATGTGATAGCTGTCAGACGAGCAGACGGATCACCTTGTGGTAAGCAATTGCCGCCGCCTAGTGACACCCACAACACCAGTGAAGTCATAATTGCACTGCTAACCTTTAAACTCCCTCTTTTCCTCGGATTGGGCCTGCAGACACTGCTTTACGCCGGATTTCTGTGAGGCTTTTGGTCATGAAAGATAAGAATAAATCTATTAGGCTTTAATTTCAAAAACAAAAGCATGCATTTGTGTATTTTGATACATATCTCGAGATGATTAATCTGACTTCGAGTATCCATAGAAATGGAAATAATAAAGGATGTTTACGAAATGCCTTTCACTTACTTTTTAGTCAATAAATGAATCGAGCTATTCAGATTTTCCTTGATGTCGCTATTTTTCCTTAGCATTTTAATATCGTCACTGAGAATAAATTTGTTCATGTTTATTTACATTTTATGAATTCCTGCTTCGATATTAAAATTTTTATTTTAATTAAAATATTACCTCTTACTTAAAAATTAAACTTTAAGATCTTTATTAATCAATAAATACATAAAGGCAAGATGAAATTTGTAATAGGATATTCTTATCACGAGTCTAGGTAATAATAAAATATAGTAGAGTTAATCTTCATCATCATCATCATCATCAGCCCATTGAAGTCCCCACTGTTGGGGCACGGGCCCGGCCTGAGTTAATCTTAATCAATACATATTGGACCACTGTAAAACGGCCATCCTGTGTATACCTACCACCATCGCTTATAGCAAATAGTGGATACGTAAAATAAATACTTACAATCAGTTAATTTTGTAAACTTAACTTTTGCTTCATTAGAAGCAAGAAATATTCTAGTTCCAGTTTAAAGCGGTCTAAAGCAAATGTTCCTTATATGTGTTTAGCATTAGCCGTTAATGCTTGGTTTAGGTTACGCTGACCGAATAAGCTTTGTTAGTCTAAGCAGCACATCGTCAGCTTAGCGCCCTCGCGGCGCGCAGTATATTCTCATAGAGTTGAACAAGATTGAGCAGAAGCAAGGCGGCGATAATTCACGGTTACCCGCGCCCGCGTAATCTCGCCTGGACGCGTAGTAATCCGCCGTCCGTTGTCTTCGCACCTTAGTATGTTTATTTTGTTTACCTTTGTTCAAGTAGTAATTTCTCTATAAGCTGTAAATGACACGCTTTGTTTTTTTTCTATTTGACAGATATGATGACAAAAAGAAACGAGACGAGGCTAACTCTCGGTTAGGGACCAGCGAGTTACGTAGACGGAAAGGATAATTATTTACGCCATTCGACAAAGTTGTTTTACTAAATCTATACACACTTACTATCACCTAGTATACTACAAATAGAAATAGTTCATTTTAAGTAAGAAATTATAGTAATTTATTGTAATCTAGCTTGTGTATACTTTGGTGTAATAGCACTGTAAAA
This sequence comes from Marasmia exigua, assembly GCA_019059595.1. NCBI lineage: Eukaryota > Metazoa > Arthropoda > Insecta > Lepidoptera > Crambidae > Marasmia > Marasmia exigua. Next base: position 20,140,651 of record CM032465.1, on the reverse strand, counting down.
CGCCAAGTTTTTTTTTCTTAAATAAAAAAAAATATTTTTATTTACAATATGTTTTAAGAGACGAGTAATAGTAAGAAGAGAAGAAAATAGAACCAGAGTGGTTGTAGTTCGCTAAGGTTTGGTTACAAGTTGTAAATCGCTCATTAATTTACATTATGCTGACCAAATAAGCTTTGTTTGTCTAAGCAGCACATCGTCAGCTTAGCGCCCTCGCGGCGCAGTATATTCTCATAGAGTTGAACAAGATTGAGCAGAAGCAAGGCGGCGATAACTCACGGTTACGCGCGCCCGCGTAATCTCGCCTGGTCGCGTAGTAATCCGCCGCCCGTTGTCTATGCACCTTAGAATGTTTATTTTGTTTACCTTTATTCAAGTAGTAATTTCTCTAAAAGCTGTAAATGACACGCTTTGTTTTTTTCTATTTGACAGATATGATGACAAAAAGAAACGAGACGAGGCTAACTCTCAGTTAGGGACCAGCGAGTTACGTAGACGGAAAGGATAATTATTTACGCGATTCGACAAAGTTGATTTACTAAATCTACTCATTTACTATCACCTAGTATACTACAAACAGAAATAGTTCATTTTAAGTAACAAATTATAGTAATTTATTGTAATCTAGCTTGTGTATACTTTGGTGTAAAATACCAAGTTTTCTTTTTCTTAAATAAATATATGTATTTTTATTTACAATATGTTTTAAGAGACGAGTAATAAGAAGAAGAAAATAGAACCAGAGTGGTTGTAGTTCGCTAAGTTTTGGTTACAAGTTGTAAATCGCTCATTAATTTACATTATGCTGACCAAATAAGCTTTGTTTGTCTAAGCAGCACATCGTCAGCTTAGCGCCCTCGCGGCGCAGTATATTCTCATAGAGTTGAACAAGATTGAGCAGAAGCAAGGCGGCGATAACTCACGGTTACGCGCGCCCGCGTAATCTCGCCTGGTCGCGTAGTAATCCGCCGCCCGTTGTCTATGCACCTTAGAATTTTTATTAGGTCTACCTTTTTTATTTTAGTAATAACTTTTTTATCATGTTCTTGATGGCTTGTTCAACGTATTTTTATTATTAAGTCATGTACACACACCAGAGTTTCTGATTTTATTCCAGTAAGAGTGACCTACCCCGGCTTCGCTCGGTTGCAATATTATATGCGTGCATTATATTATTCCCCGTTGATCTAGTGGTTTAAGTACCAGGCTGTGATCTCAGGGTCCTGGGTTAGATCCCCGGGTCGAGGAAAGGTATGTTTCGAATTTTTTTAACGTAGCTCGAGATTGTGATTACCAATCCGCAATAGGCAAGCGTGGTGATTAAGCCTAATCCCATCATAGTAGCGATGACTGATTTCTATGGTGGAGGCCTTTGCCTTGAAGTGGGACAGTATATAGGCAGATACTTTACTTTTTACTTTTTTATTATATTATACTAACATAATTATAAACCTTCGTCTTGAATTACTCTTTTTATTAAAATAAAAACGTTGCGTAGTTTTAAAGATTTAAGCATACATAGGGACAGACATCGAAAGCGAATTTGTTTTATACTACGTAGTGATTTTTCCGGTATAAGCTGTGAAAGTAGTTATTTGTAGTTGTAGTTATTTGTAAGTAAAATGGAGAAAAATGAGAAGAAATAAGTGCGTATATATTACCTTGAGGTTACGCGGGTGATTCATCTTGTTTTACATCTAAGAATAATGTATCTAATTGTTTAGAATCCAGTTACTAAATATCAACTTGTATCTTCTTCTTAGTTTGTAATTCGTGATCAAATTTATCTGTTATTTGACTATATTAATCGTCAGATAACGAGACAGATATTATAATGAAACGCAAATAGGTTACAATATCTCTACGAAATTTATAAAATTGTTGAGAAAGTCTTAATATCCCAAGAAAAATAAATATCCCATAACCGAACAGTATATTAAACAGTCAAATGATTTTAGAGTAAAATAAAAAAAAACTTTCAACGTAAGTAAATAACATTCCACAAATTTAAAAACAAAGAAATGATCGCGTCAGAAGAAAAAGACAAAGACGTCCAGCAGTGGACGAGTGTGGGTTGCTGATGATGATGATGATGAAACACGCTTAGTGTTCCCATATGTCATTTTCCCTAATTTACGGGAAATATATCGTAAGAAAAAATAACATACTTACTTCTAAAAATGCCCTTAGATCGGGAAAAATTTAAATCACTATCTGGTAACATTACGGTAAAATAAAATAAAGACAGCCCTCTGACTTAGTTTTTGTGTCACCCTGCAAATAACGTCAAACTAGCGCCATCTGCTACTTGGTCCGGGTGAATAAGTCACTTAGACATTGTTGTCACCACGAAGTTATACTAATGTATTCTTCTGAATACAACACAACTAGCGCTATCTGTTACTTGGTCCAGGTGAATAAGTCACTGAGACATTGTTGTCACCAAAATGTAGTCTTCTGAATAGAACCTGTCTGAATAGCTAGCGTATCTAGGGTCAAATGAAGGTCCAGGCTATTTTATTGAAAATATCCCTGATACAGTGGTTTTAAATTTTCAAAATATTAAAATATGTTATGAAATACAAATGTGTCGAAACGGTTTTCGGATTAGAACCTGTTTAGTTTTTTTCCCATACCCCATTATTTGGATGGTCAAAACTGACAGACTGACGTCATCAACAAAATTTTATTCTTGGCATTATGGCTTTTTTTGCTGTACAGAACAGTACATTTTTTGTTTTTCTTACGGTTCCGTACCTAAAAGGAAAAAACGAAACCCTAATAAGATCACTTGGTTATCCATATGTCTATCTGTCTGTCCGTTTGTGTGTCAGCGGGACCCCCTAATTCGTGTAGGTTTTGTGTTAAAATTTAAACTGTAAGTATTTTTAACCCCCGACGAAAAATCGACGGGGAGTTATAAGACCCCGTTTTGACGTGTCTGTGTGTGTGTCTGTCCGTGGTATTGTATTTAGCTCCTGAACGGATGAACTGATTTTGATTTTGTTTTTTTTTTATTGAAAGGTGAATTGATCGGGAGTGTTCTTAGTTATTTTAAATGCAAATTGATTCAAGATGGCCGCCGATACAATATGTCGGATTAACATATTGTATGACAACCCCCCTTGATATAAGTATCAATTAAAAGGTTACAGGCCCCCCACGAGACAGAACTTAACCAAAAATGTTCACAAGTAGGACAGTCAATAGCAGTTTAAATTTATTTTTGGACTTTTTTTTTAATTTTGTAAGCAAAGCTGCGTATAAAGAAATTAAATAGTAATGACAACGTGTTGGTAGGTATATTGACCTTTCTTTGGACAAATGCACAAGGGCTTGGCCAAGCCTCTATACCTACTATTTTGTACATCATTTTAATTGAACAATATTTGTTTTCAATACTATAAATAAATTTACAGCCCATTATTGCTAAAGTATTTTTACCAACTAATATGAATTCCCGAAACTGAATCAATCTCTGAAAATTTTATTCATTGTTGAAATTGCGTGTAGTGGGTTCAATAGGTACATAGTTGTTATTATTTTTGAGAAAAATAAAGAGTAACTTTTTACGGCGGGGCACGCGGCACATCGCATCAATACATTCAGGGCGCCGGCTGCAATAATAATGAAAGTAAAGCAACATGGTCTGAATTTATTTTCCAATTCAAAGTTCATTCAGAATTAAGTTCTCTGCAAGAGAGCAGTGCCCTGCAGCCAAATGGAATTGCCTTAACTCTGCACCTCGCAGACTTAGGAAGTTCATCTTACGAATATCCGATTGCCTACTTAGCTGAGCCCCTTTTTAGGTTTATTAAAATCTAGTTGCTGTTGAAATGACTGAATTTCGTTGAGAATTGTCAACGTGTTTTGTTCTTTGAAAAGAAAAGTACATCCTTCTTATAAATGTTTCATATATCGTAATTGGTATTGCATTCACCATTTTGACCGTGGGAGAGCCACGCTTCGGTATGAATGGGCCGGCTCGACCGGAGTGATACCACGGCTTCACAGAAAACCGGCGTGAAGCAGCATTGTGTTGTTTCACTGCGTGAGTGAGGGTACCGGAGGCCCAATACGGGGGAAAAGGGGGGTTTAAAGGTCCGCAGCGCACTTGGGACTCCACTGGTGTCGCGGATGGCCATGGGCGGCGGCAATCGCTTACCATCAGCCACCTATCACATAAAAAAAAAATCTAACTTCTGGGCCCAGGGGCAATACAATTATAACAACAATTTCTACGATCCTCTGTTTAGTTTCCACATCCACAATTCATATTGTACCTATTGACACTTAACACAATGTTTACGCCATTTAATTACGCTTAAAAGCACGTAAAAGCAATATTTAGCAGTGTCTCCCGTCGCCGTGGGCACGGGCTAGAAAACAAATAACTAGAATGACATTTGATTTCCCAGCACACCTCGTTAGTGCAGTTTAATGCGGCGCCCGTAGCGATGCTCGTTTTATTATGCTAACGGGCGCTGTAATATTTTGAGGACGTCACCGGTGGTGACACGATGCATATTTAAACAAAGGCGTCGAGACGCGAGAGATTTGACTCAAATTGTTGCGCCATTAAAAAAGTAACAGATGAAGTGCGCGAAGACGTATCTTCATTTGTTTTTGCATTCTCAAGTTCCCAGCACCTAATGGTATTTAATTGTCTTTATGTTTTAGCACACGAGGTGGATAGATTTGTACAAAAGTTTCTGAATATGCATTTGTACTACTACTCGTTACCTCCTACAATATATGGGATATCATCATCATCATCAGCACATTTAAGATCCCCACTGCTGGGGCACGGGCCTCCCTCAATCACATGAGGGGTAATTGCCATACTGACCACGCTTGGCAGACGGGTTAGCGAGGGTAGAGATATAAATGCAGAGTTTTCCTTCTCTGGGTGCTGATGATCATGCCAGCAGCTTTACCTTAGTCGCCTTTTACGACACCTCGGTAAGAGTGAGGGTGGCCTATTCTACTCTGCTGGGGACCACACGGCCACAATATATGGGTATGAAGATCTTAAAACAGTAATGGCTTTATAGTAGACTCCGAAGATATATTTTTGATGTATAATTTAATCAAATGATCAGTGGACTATGCAAAAAACTCGGCCTTTTAATTTTTTTCTATTTCATAGATTTCCAGATTTGTGGTGTTTCAGTTAAGAGCGATTTACACTTCGATAGGTACAGTAGCGAGTTAAGTTACTTCATCAGCGAGTTAAGTCATTTTTGCCGTTCACATGGCAAAAATGACTTAAGGTGACGGGTAGGGCACACTAGCGACGCCAATCGATTTTAATTTTTAGCTGCTAAACCGATCTATTTTAAACAATTTCGGGGTTACAACCTCTAGGCCAACACTTATACTATTTATTAAATAACCATGCACAAATGTTGGGTCCGTTTTTGTACGCGAAAAATTGATTCACGGCAAAAGTGGCCGCATTTGGCGGTAATCATTTTTTTTTTAAAAACGGACCCAACTATTGTGCGTGGTTTATTAATAAGTAGTATTAGTGTTTGCCGGTTGTTATCCGGAAATTGTTTAAAATAGATCCGGTTTAGTAGTTAAAAATTAAAATCGATTGGCGTCGCTAGTGTGGCCTACCCGTCACCATAACCCGCTGATGAAGCAACTTAACTCGCTACGGTACTTATTGAAGTGTAAATCGCTCTTTAAGTACACGGGAGGGGATAAGTTTGTTACAAAAAGTTTATTGCGTATGCATATGAGCATTGTTCTTCGCCAATCACATACAAAAATGGAATAGAGATGTTCATGTTTTTTACTCTTAGGGTCCCTATCTACTTAAATAGTTATTACCCGGACCGGTTTGTTAAGTTAACTATCCGTCTTTATTAATTAGTAGGTAGTTATGTTAGGTTTACGCCCCCTCTCCCTTTAGACCTGGCAAAAACGTATCTTTCAAAAGATTGGAACATTTGCATCTGGATCAGTGCAGAGATGCGGAACAGTGAAACGCTTCATTTGAAACATCGACTCTCACATAGATCCGTGATTCATTCCGCTCATTCGGATCATTTGACTCACTCGGATCATTCAGCTCATTCGGTTCACTCGGACTCGAGATCCATTTGAGCCGAATGAAACATTCAGGAGCGAATATTAGAGATTAACAATATTGTATCATTTGGCTGAGTCGGATCACTGAGTCGTTTTAGTGAAGAAATTACGTACGTCTAATACGGATAATCGTAAAGAATTAAAAATAGGTAAATTAATTAATTCTATTTATATTTATAAAACGTTCCAGGTTTAAAATTGTAACGTTGCAATGCAACTCCGGAAGTGGCCCAGGCTCAAAACTAACGTTTCCAGTGCTTTTAATTTTCTACGATTATTATGAAACAGAGTTTCTTGGAGTTCGTCGCGACGGCGAAGTTTGCTTGTTACAATACATGCGAGCACGTGTTGTATGGCTGGGGGCTGTTGTACTTACCTTTTGTAGACATACATGTTCTAAGCAGTGCGTACAGGTATATGTGTACAGTGCATTATAGCAAATGTGTGTAGTGTTATTATACATAATACTAGCAGACTGTAGTGTGGTACAGTACAAGAAGAAACTTTCGGCGTGTAACGTTTGTCACATTAGAATCAACTTATATCTGCATGGAAAGTTACAAGTAGATTCTATTTCTTGCAACAGTAATTTTTGTAAAGGATGCTTGTTTGATCTAATAATGATATGATTTAAATTTGTTATAATTAATTTTAAGATATTTAAAGAATACAATCTCTTCTCATCATAAGTCTCAAAATTTACAAATACTTTTCTCCAAAGTAGTGTGTGGAGATTTTGAGACTTATGATGTGATTTACATGAACGTGACCGTGGGAGAGTCTCGCTTCGGTATGAATGGGCGGCCCCACCGGAGTGATACCACGGCCTCATAGAAAACCTGCGTGAAGCAGCATTGTGCTGTGTTTCGCTTCGTAATTGAGGGTACCGGAGGCCTGATCCGGGGGAAAAGGGGTTTAAAGGTTGGCAGCGCACTTGTGACTCCACTGGTGTCGCGGGTGTACATGGGTGGCGGCAATGGCTTACCATCAGGTGATCCGTATGCTCGTCTGCCACTTATAACATAAAATAAATACATGCATGATACATCATATCACAACACAACCATAATAATCGTAATTACTGTTAAAAGTTGTAACTTGTAATAATAATCATGAATTTGTATTCTTACAGAGCTAATTCCACAAAATTGGTTTTAAAATCATCATCATCATCATCAGCCCATTTAAGTCCCCACTGCTGGGGCACGGGCCTTCCTCAATCACATGAGGGGTAATTGCCATACTCACCACGCTTGGCAGACGGGTTGGCGAGGGTTTTGATATAAATGCAGAGTTTCAGTTACAGAGCTAATTCCACAAAATTGGTTTTAAAATATTCTTTACATATTTTAGATTCATCACAACTACATCATAACAAAAATCTACTCAAAGTCTACTAGAGCCGCCATTTCCTTTGTATAGGTATGATATTACGCACTGAAACTTCAATACAAAAGCAATAAATCATAGTCAAAGATAACAATAGAAAAGCAGTCTATTTATCTGTTTGTAAGAAAACTTTCACCCCTCATCCACCGAAAGTGAAGTCATCATTTGAGAAAAAATCGTCCAAAGATCTTCGATACCGGCTGCGCTTGACATTCGGGCCGCATCGCGACCTGAACGATTTACATATTACGTGACAGTTTTGCGAAGCCCAGCATTGACTCAACTGATAGACTGAGACATGGAAGACGATATTGTTTTTCGAATGTAACGCACCATTTCGTAAACCCTCCGATGTGAACTGTGTTTTTATTCCACCCTCTGAAAATTCTATGAGCGCATATTCCCCCGTCCCGGGTTACTTCTCTATGGGGATAAAACAATAAATACCGTAGCTCTGTGAGAAGGATGTTGAGATACGAGCATTATTTTATTAAATTATGTTAAGACACGTTGCGCCAGACGGCGGGCGGCATGATTAAATTACTTAACATAAAACACTGACACACTGTTGTCGCACAATTTACAACCTAAATGCAACCAGTAGGTGCTAGTCTACAAGGGTTTATGATCAGAAACCTTACTTTGATTATAATTGTATGCTCCGCTACACCTTTGATGTTTAATTTCGTGAGAATAGGTGAAATGCCTATGATATCAAACGTTTCGAAAATCCGCCAAAGGCGAATACTGATATTTGCATAATAACGTCTCACTAACAATGTTGTGGAATTAATAATACTTGTTGTGCCTTGCAGGCGTTATTCTGCTCGATATACCTTACAGGTGTAATTATCTATACTGCATAAATATATTATGAACTAGTGGCTCCCGGCAAACTTCGTTCCGCCTACTTTTTGTTTAATTTAGACCTTCCCTGGACTACGACAAACATTTTAAAACTAAAATCAGCTCAATCGGTCCAGCCGTTCTCGGGTTTTAATCAGACTAAAGAACATCAATTCATTTTTATTTATATAGATAAAACGAATCGTTGGCAACGCGGGGCAGTAAGTAGGTATGGCAGTTCCAACGGAGGTGATGCTTTGCCATAGAATCCGTTATAATTGCAACATGCAAGTCCTTTGAAACTTATGGAAACGTCTCGTCTTATATCTGGTTACATTTACCTATACTCACATATTTTTTAGATTTTCGCGTAGCATTATAACTATAATTTATCAAGACTGTTACTATCGCAAACAAACACCGATACTGTTCATCTAGTGGCGAATTAATATCAAAAAATGTGAGGGTGTCTGAAGGTTCACAGCCCGGCCCCAGCAGACGACGCCGTGCTCCGCCAGTCCGCTCGTGACCACGGCTGCTGTAACGTAGCCGAAACCATCGAGCCAAATATGTGAGTACACAATGTTGTATCACATAATAAATATCGTGTTAATTCCCGTCTTGATAAATTATAGTTATACTCAACATAATCTCGGTGTCATTCCCATTGCATCAAAAGCCTAGCTATTATCACAAGAATCAGGTCAATGTATAGGTATGAGATGATGTATTTTCGGGATACGCCTAGACCATAACCCAGGATTGATTAAGTCTACTAGGACTAGCCATTGGGCTGAACCACAGACCACTATATATGTAGCATGCTATGTTGATTTTCAGAATTGTTTTCACATCATTACCTCAACAATGGTGGGTGCACGAATTTGAGAAATTTTAGGTTTTCTCACAAAAATATGTGCTGATAATCAGAAATATCCACATGACGTGTGCTCGGATTAAAATCCATTCGGCATCTTTCAGTTCTATCTTTTAGTGTTGTTATCTTTATATTGTGGTTATAGTATATTTAAAAGATATCCGAGTTCTAAATCTAATTCTATCAAAATAGTTCAGTGCAGAATGTTTGCAGCATGTTTAATATACTTAACTCCAGTCCGAAATAATCTCGTTCTGAACTGGTTAACTTTCATAAGTAGAAAATTCCATTGAGACACAGTCAGGCTGCGAGTTGCTAAGAAATCTAAACTCTATGCATTACTAGCAACTCTCGAACACATTTCAAAGGCATTTGCTTAAACTAGTAAATATTAAGCGAAACTCTAGCCAATTAGGCGGCTGTAGTTTTGCGAGAAAGTTTTCCAGTTCAGCTCTACGAATAGAATTGAGAGAGCTTATTGGCTTTTTGATTTATAAAAGCCTCTGTAGCATAAACAACTTCACGATACGGGTCTTCGAAAATACTATAATTCCAGAAATACAATCAGCTATTTGTTTAATATATTTTTTATAATATTGACAAACGCTTAAATAAGTGTATAGGAAATTAGCTTTCCGCTCAAAATGGTTTCCAGAAGGCTTTTCTCGAGCACTCGACATTGAAGTTGAGTTAGTGATTTATATGGACGAATGTATGAAATCTCTAATTTCGATTTAAATTTAGAGTGTACGAGAATTGGCTCTCAGATTTTGATTACTGCGAAACTTACAATGATCTCGGCATTGTTCGGCGGGAGTAAAAGACAGACTATATCAATGTTAGCTAGAGAGCCTATATACACCAAAGGTCATGGATAGCTTAGGTTATAATTTCATAGATTATAATTCTCACAACATCTCATACATTGACCTGATTCCGTAATAAGTAGCTTAAGCACTTGTGTTACAGATATCAGGTAACAGACACTCAATTAATGTCAACTATAGCTAACATTAATATCGAAAAGTTTGTTGACCTACGCGCTAGGAACTATATCGTACCCTGTTTATACCGCGCACGTTTCATATAATCTGTATTATGTGGTGCAGGTTCAATTTTTTTTTATGATGGGTTTGCTCCTGACTTCATAATGAATCTAGAGTTGAGAGGAAACCCATGATGGAGCGAGTTTACCTAGAAGTAGCTTATTCACTCTGGCTTTAAAAATATTGAGCTTGTATTCAGTAATTGTTTTATTCAGTTACTTATTTAAACAGCATTTAACAGTAAAAAGCATCTATTTAAATCAAACGTATCGCTAAAACTGAGGAAAAAACTTATAACACCTGAGAGGATGTATAAACATCTGGAGCATTGCTCTATACCGCTGTGGGACGTGGACAATGAAACAAAGAGACAGAGAGAGATTGGAGGCTTTTGAGATGTGGTGTTGGCGAAGAATGAAAGGCATAAACTAGATGGAAAAGAAAACGAATGAGGAAGTTTTAGAAATGGTAGGGGAGAAGCGGTCTTTGCTCGAAACTATAGATATCAGGAGGGGAAATATGATGGGACACCTGGTGCGGCATAACATGTTCATCAAAATAATAAGGGAAGGAAAAGTGGAAGAGGAGGACCAAGAAGAAATTACGTCCAACAACTTAAGGAAAAGGCAAATGTCATGTCGTACAAGGAATTGAAGGTGCTGGCAGAGTCGAGAGAGAATGGAAACTACTCCACCGACAAGAGCGTTGCTCTTAAATTAGAGAGAGAGATTCAGTGTTTTAAAAGCTTACACAAATTCCCGCTTTTCAAAATGTATTTGAAAGACCGTGTGCACGCGTAATAACATCAACTGACACCAATATCCGAATTGTTCTTTTAGGTACGTGGCTGGCAGGCGAGACCGCGTTTATCAAACATAAACAACGGACGATATAAAGTTACGTAGCGCGGGTGGCGCGGCGGTGTCACGGCGGACTAACACAAATAGCTCAATTAAACCGCTCCGATGTGTCCGCCCAACAAATGGACGAGTCATCTGTACGCGCATCCGTACAACGTCACGTTCTAAATTGGTTGCGTACCTTGCAATCTATTTCGTATGGCCCTCAAAAATCCCAAAAGGATCATTCTGGTGATTTTGGATACGTGTTAGTGATATTTGTTGGAGTTTCTAAAATAGTATCCTTTATTTACATAATTCTGCCTAGATAGGTCTATATGTCAGCCAAACATACCGTGGGAGACCGTGGGAGAGCCACGCTTCGGCATGAATGTACCGGCCACGGCCTCGCAGAAAACCGGCGTGAAGCAGCACTGTGCTGTGTTTCGCTGCGTGAGTGAGGGAGGCCCAATCCGGGGGAAAGGGGGGTTTAAAGGTTGGCAGCGCACTTGTGAATCCACTGATGTAGCGGGTGCCTATGTGCGGCGGCAATCGCTTACCATTAGGTGATCCGTCTGCTCGTCTGCCACCTATGACATTAAAAAAACAATAAACTGCACACTACTTATTGTGTTAGTGGATCAAAATCAATGTCTCAGTGTACACACACATCACTACTCGCTACTTGCGCGTCGTTCGTGTGTACAATGTGACGGTACTTATAGCGTGTCTCCATTTTTAAATTCGAAAATACAGGGGCGGTTTTTAGACTTCCGTATCAAAATGGTAAAAACGGGACCCTTATACTATGATTTCGCTGTCTGTCCGTTCGTCTGTCTGTCACCAGACAGTATATCAAGAAAATAATTTATGTTGCCGCTTTAACAAAAAATAATAACTAATATTTAACATTTTTTGTTTTGGTGAATAAGCTGTAGTGTAGTAGTGTGCGTTATTACTTATGTATTACTTGTACGCACACGGCTCAATATTATAACAGTATAAGAGACATCATTTATACCAATATATTATTATTATAATCCAGCAGTCGTTGTTTCATTAGTCTCCCTAAAAGGTCCCAACATCACATGGCGACCCAGCCAGCCGCGATCGGGTTCGCGCGGCATTCCGATCACCATATTAGGGTTCGTGGACTTTTAGCCTAGTGAGATAATCACAATGCAGTCGCTAATTAACATCGATCAATTTACCGTGCGTATTACTTACGGAATCGCGTCAAATTTGAAAAATGGGAAAACAGCAGTCTAAATCCAAAGAGGAGACCGTGATTGTGGCGTAGTCGTTGTTTCATTAGTCTCCCTAAAAGGTCCCAACATCACAAGGCTAGCTTGACCAAAATCGCACCTGATGGAAAGCTACGATGAGAACATAAAACAAACGTGACTTTTTTGCCCTTTTTCGCAACAAGTTGGCACTTGAAATATTCACAAAACAGCTCAGTAAGTACTTATTAAAAGTAAAATAAATATTTAAGGATCCAACAAAAAGGCCATTTTTTGCCTATTTCATACGAACTCTTCGTGCGCGAGTCCGACTCACACTAAGTCAGTTATCAATTTGCCTAGTACTAAAAAAGTTTTGACCTCGTCTGGTCACCCGACCAGAAAAATGTTACAAGATAATATTATGTAGGTACTCATCTTGTATGAATATATGGGGCATTAATTCTGAGGATATTTTATGTAGGAACACTGGCCCGCTTTGTAAGTAGTTCCCATCATGGTTTCAGGTAGACAAAAACTACATTTCCAAAACAAAAAAGCTAAACTTGTTTTGTGTTTCCCGCCGTACAGTTCCCGGGGGCGCCACATAATTCGAGAGCTTAACAAACGACCGGAATAACACATGGCTCCCCGAGAATATCTTCACCTTTCCATGCTAGCAGTAGAGTAGATGTAACACCAGAATAAAGATAGCCAGTAGCAAGACATAGGAACTTTTTATAGGCGTCGTATGTCACGGAGATGAATTGCTGCGGTGGATGTGTGGTGTTACGCGGAAAGATCACGTGAGAAATCTCATGCGTGGAAGCTTTGATGTTCGTACAAATTGCTGGAGAGTTACCTTCGTTGGTACGGTCATGTCCTGCAAAAACCAGACAGCTACGTTGGAAACAAATGTCTGGTCATGCTACCACTGCTGGGTCCCGTCAGAAGGGGTAGTCCTAAAAAGGTGTGGCTTGACATCGTAAAGGATGACATGTGTAGCTAATAAACTAACCACTAGGGATGCACAAGACTGTGCGAAGTCGAGGAGTCGAAGTAGAACAGAGGAGCCCGGGCTCCAAAGCGTCAGCTTGGGACGCAACCAGAAAAAACGCTAAGATGATGGAGGCGTCGAGAATACGGAAGTTCGCTCTACAGTAAACACTCGTATCAGCGTAGTACATATCCTGTAACCTTAGAGTTTAATATTCAGGGAATTCAAATTATATTTTGTATGTTGTCCTATTAAATCTACCTACTGGATATTTAAATCTGTGGTGACAAATAAATGCACGAATTCACAAAAATAAAAACAAAATAAGTTAGTATATTTTTTGTTGTAAGATTTTTTTTCTAATGTCTACAGGTGTTTAATAAAAATCTTGAATTATTGCGGTTGTGTTTTTTGTTCTAGCGCGGAACAGCCAGTGACAAGTTAGGTTATTACAGGTACACGTTATGAAAAAAAAACGCCCTGCTGGTCAAGTATATTAAGTACCGGGCCGATATTTTTGGGTCCAGGTGGCTTAATTTAACTACTATTTATTAAATACCCATGCACAAATGTTGGGTCCGTTTTTGTACGCGAAAAATTGATTAACGCCAAAAGTGGCCGCTTTTAGCATGAATCAAATTTTCGCGTACGCGTTGGACCTAACATATTAGCATGGTTATTTAATAAATAGTATGAAGTGTTGCCGAGAGGTTACCCCGAAATTGTTTAAAATAGATCCAGTTTAGTAGCTAAACATTGAAATCGATTGGCGTCGCTAGTGTGCCCTACCCGTCACCTTAAGCCTAATCCCATCATAGTAGCGATAACTTGTTTTCCATGATGGAGGCCTTTGCTTTGAAGTGGGACAGTGTATAGGCTGATACTTTATTTTTAAATGAAAAAAAATACTGATTGTAATAACCCAAGGTGTGGCTGTCATTACGAAAAAATGCCGGCAGCATTGGCTCACGCTATTAAGTTTGTGTCATAGAGTGCTTTTAGGATTAGGTCGTAAAAGTTGACCAATTGAATATCTTCATTATTACAGTTAATCGGCAATGAGAATTTAGAAATCAAACCAGCACAGATGAACTCTTGGAGCTGGCAGCTAGCAGCAATTCGTCGATCTTCGCTCCTGTCAGAACTTCAAGATCTGCGTTCGAACTCCGATAGTTTTCCGCCTGACTTCAAATTGTTGCGAATTTAGCGCACAGTCAAAGCGTGCTTTTGTGATCCCAAAGGCACTAAATTAAACATAACTTTAGGATTGCTTGCGATTTATTTGTGTTGTGTATCTTGCAGATTTATTAGCGGTAGTACCTACTACAGTTTAATGTTAACTGTAAATTTAGGTTTCCTCAAGGTGTATACAAAATGTTGTTTGCGTAAGGTTATTCGTACTGCGCGCTGGACAATAAATCAAGTCTGCGATCTGAATGTGTGTATATGCTCAATACATTTTAAAAACAGTATTTATCTGTTTTGACACTATGAAAGGATAAGTAAATAATTTCATCTCGTATTTAGGCGGGAATCGAACCCACATTTCTCACATTCCGAGTGGCTGTCCTACCAATTACCTAACTACTAACCGCGTTACTAAGCTGACCAAATTTATAAGTGCTTGATTGGCCATGAGCGGGCGATTGCTAAAAAATGCAAAAAAATATGTCAACTAGGTACATGAGAGATTTTGCAAAAGTAAAAAAATACTATATAATAAAAGCTGACCGTGGCACTGTAGGATTACCCGGCTCCTACAGAACACCTAGTCCCAAGAGGGCATGGAGAAATAAGCAGATATTCGTCCTTGTAAAAGATTTTTACTTTTTTAAAATTGAAGATAAGAAATTATAATAAATTACTTATTTCATCATCATCATTTCAGCTAATAGACGTCCACTGCTGGACGTAGGCCTCTCCAATTGTTCGCCACCGTGATCATTCCATGGCTTCTCGCATCCAGCTCTTGCCAGCTATCCTGCGCAGATGGTCCCTCCACCTAGCCAGAGGGCGCCCTACATTACGTTTGCCAAGACGCGGTCTCCGCTATTTCCTCACAGTTGTCCGTAAATATATACATAATTGTATATATTTTTTTTAAATTAAGTTTAATAACATTAAAAGCAATGTTAAATTATAATGTGCAAACACTAATTAGGATATAAGCCTAGTTCTAAGTGTCTAATGTAACCATTGTATTCTTTACCGACTTATGTCTGATGTGTTGCCAATTATAAATAAATAAATAAATACAAAATGTGTGGGAATGACAAGCACAGCTGTTCCGAAATAAAATCACATGACCATTATACATACGTCTACATACATACATAGATATTTTGAGGTAAATAATATACATAATCTTCTTGTAAACATAAATATTTACTTAGTCATAACACAACAACAATATATTACGATCCATCTCATGTTTATTAACTACATGTCAACTTATTAACTATGTAAGTACTAGATAGGTATATAAAATAAATAAATAAATATAATAATAAAATTGTGGAGATTATGAAATGGACATAATTTCAAAATATATCTTAAATTAAAATAACCATTTTAAACTTTATATTATGAGAATCATTAAAACTATCAAGATTTGATAAATAATTGAATATTACAGAATTCAAGTGAGACTATTAAACATGTAAGACGAATGTAGGTATCTCCCACCTAAAATTGTGCAAATATTTTGTTATGTGATTGGTGGCAGACGAGCAGACGGATCACCTGATGGTAAGCAATTGCCGCCGTCCATGGACACTCGCGACACTAGTGGAGTCACAAGTGCGCTGCCACCCTTTTAATCCCAACTTTCTCCCCAGATTGGGCCTCAGGTACCCTCACTCACGCAGCGAAACACAGCACAATGTTTGCTCACGCTGGTTTTCTGTGAGGCCGTGGTATCACTACGGTCGAGCCGGCCCATTCATGCCGAATCATGGCTCTGCCACGGTCAACAATATACTTTATTTCATAATAATACAAGGGACCTTCAGGTGTATAATTTGTACTTATGTTATTCAGTATGAAATGCGAAGAAGCTATTATAGTGTCAAGGGTAGGCGACAGCAGGCTTAGAACGGGTTTCAGTTGAGGAGATGCGGCAAAAGAGTGTCCAATATTTTTTAGTAAAAAAAATCTAAAGGACCTCATGTTGATAACATCTTATTGTTTTTATTTATGAGTTTGATTGTAACAGAATGAATGAATGAGTCGGTTCGACAGGAGGACACGGCCGCACAGAGAAACAGTCTGCGATTCATCGATAGAGCAGACTTTAAAGGTTGGCAAGGTATCACCTCGTATAACCTATCACATAAATAAGTAACAAATATTAAAACCAAGTAAATAAGACTAGATTTCCTTTATACATTTCGTTGTAGCACATAAGGACATTTGTCTCAATTGGACGTAAGGTTTTTTTTTTATTTTTCATCAACACAATCTTTTTGTGAACCTAACTCCTTGTCCTGTCCTTTAGGTTTTAGACTTTTTGTTTGCACAGAACGTCTAAAACTTTGTCAAAAAGTGCTTCAGGAAACTTTTTATTAAGGTTCTATACTGTCGAAACTAACGCTTCCAATGGATTTATATTGACTATGGCGATTATGAAAAAAAATACATCATCAAATACTTGAAGGAAATATAATAAAAATTTTGAGACGCATAACAGTACAAATAACAATAATCTGCATAATTGCTAGAAGTGACCACTTTTAGCAATTGTAGGAAGTTAATGTTACATAAGTTTGTAACAAAGAATGCTTTCATTTAAATATTTATTGATGTATTTTTTCAGTCTCTAATAATCAGAATAAAACTATTGCTTGGCCTGGCTGGCTAGTTTCGTTGATGTCAAATATTGAAATGAAAATACCTAATTACATAGGGTCTTATTGATTAAATGTTTGTTAAACCTTTGACTACCCGTTTGGAACAGTGGTAGTGAACGCTGCCTCTGGTGCAAGGGTTGCGGGTTCGATCCCCGCACAGTGCAAACATTTGTGTGCATGAACATATCTGTTTGTATTGGTCTGGGTGTTATCTATGTATTATAAGTATGTATTTACAAAAGAAAAGTATTATATGTATATAATTGTAATCCCACTGTTGATTCTGATATCCGTAACATAGGTGCTTGAGCTACCTATCTCGAAGTCAGATCAATGTATGTGATGTTGTGAAATATTTATTTATTTATTTGTTGATTAAAATCGTGTTATATAGCAGTTTCGATTCTTTTTTCAAAACTTTTGTATGAAATATTTTTGTTTCAAACGTCAATACTGCTCTATGACACCGTTTTAGCTAACAAAGGTTTATTAGATTAGATGTGATGCTATGTATGCAATGTATTTGATGTTGTGAAATATTTATTATTGGATATTTATGAATAAAGCTCTTAGTGTTAATGCGGGACTGCACAAATGATAAATTAAAACAAATAAGTCATGAGTGCCGTTGTACCCCATGCCACCGCAGGCAAGGACAGGTGTCTCTCCATGGGCCACAATAAATAGCTATTTGCCAGAGAGTGCGGCCTGCGGTGCGGCCCCACCGCCGGAAGGAGTTGCCAATTTGTCGCGCCGAATGAGATTGTCGCCGCTTTCTGTATTAGATAAGTGGCTTTTACGTTTCACTTTACATGCAGGTAGATTGCAGATATCAACGAGGCATATTTTAAATAACGTACTATTTGAATCGGTACTAAAATTCTATGGCAATTTAATAATTATGACGAGGATGACCCGTTTGGAACAGTGGCAGTGAACGCTGCCTTTGGTCCAAGGGTTGCGGGTTCGGTCCCCGCACAGTGCAAACATTTGTGTGCATAAACATGTCTGTTTGTATTGGTCTGGGTGTTTTCTATGTATTATAAGTATGTATTTACAAAAGAAAAGTATTATATGTATATATTTGTAATCCCACTGTTGATTCTGATATCCGTAACACAGGTGCTTGAGCTACCTATCTCAGAGTCAGATCCATGTATGTGATGTTGTGAAATATTTATTTAAAAAAAATGATAAATCGAAACTCTCCTTTTTCCTCCAAGCCTATTTTTGGTGAAACAGAGAAAACAGTACTTTTACCGTGGGAGTGCTACTCGTCAGCATGAAGAGATAGTAGCTTTCCAGAAAATCGTCATCAAGCAGCGTAGCGTCTGTGCTGTGTTTCACCTAGTACTTGAGAGTATCGAAGGCCCAATATCAGGTAAAGGAGGATTCTAAAGTTGGTAGCACACTTGTAACTAGTGTTGAGATCCACCTGCTTCTCTGTCACCGCGGACCCTGTCGTATTTTGACCTTGGAGGACTAAGGGGTCCTGTCCAGCTTCACCTGGGCTAACACCATTTTTCCCATCCCAACGGCTGCCTCCGCAAGCCAGCGGAACTGGTCGAATGGGCCGGTTTTCTGGGGCAATTTTCAGAAGCCTGTGGGTTGCCCTTCCTATCCCTAGCCTGCAACCAGCAGCAGTTCCCTGCAAGAATTCCTTTCCAGCGAAGCCCGCACCACAATCCAGCGGTTTTGGCGCCACCCGGAGGGGGTTTTGCGGAGGGCAGTGGGAGCTGCTCCGGAGGTTTTAAGCCCCGGATGACTCGACGAGGTTATGCTGGCGTGCTTCCTGCTCGTGGGTGGGGTATGGTGCTAAGCTTCGAGCTATGAGCCTATGTCCCACTCAAACTTCCAGAGCACGGAAGGAAAAGTCCTAGGTGTTTTAGTTGGTAGGCCATTGGAAGTCATGCAGGGGAGAGCCCACCACTACCCGTGGGTCTCTCAACCATCGAGTGTGCATAAAGCGCCGCCTTCAAGGCAGCGACGTCTGCCCATTGCACCCCAGGCCGGCGGCATTTCACCTGGGTGAAAAAAAAGGATTTCCACTCAAAGCGATCGTGGTCTGATACTCCACAGTCGTGGGCGGTCAATAGCAGCATGTAGATTCTCATTTTAGTGCCAAATACATAAGGTTGCATCGGTAAACCTTATCGAACAACGTTTTTATGCGAATTTCGAAAAATCATTATAAATGACAATTTTTGTCAAGAATGACTTTCCAGTCATTCTTAACAAAATTTGTCTACCTCTTTTACCAAAGAGGTGGTCAAAAGGTATGTACGTTTACTGATTCATTTTGGTACTTACATATGGATAGATATGTTAAGAATATTACCCAACGTGCTGGCTTCTACAATGCACAATTGGAATAATATGTTCCTCAGTAGATGAGAATGACAAACGGACTTTTCTACCATCGACTATATTATCATCGAGTACGATAGCTAGGTGCCTCTCATTCGTATTGTAAAGTAAAAAAATAAGTGTTAAAAATATTATTTTACAATTTTTAGTTCGTGGTTTTTGAAGAGTACACTAGCGACACCCAATTGATTGAAATAGTTAGCAACTAATCCGGATATCTTTTTAATAATTTCGAGATTGCAGCCTCTCGGAAAACACTTACACTATTTATTTAATACTTATACTTAACTTTTGGGTCTGTTTTTCTACACAAAATTTGAATTACCGCCATAAACGTCCACCTATGGCGTTAATCATAATTGTGAGTGCAAAACCAGATCAAACAGTAGTTCTAAATAATTAAATAAATAGCATAAATGTTTGCCTAGAGACTCCCGCTCCGAAATTGTTCAAAATAGATCCGGTATAGTTGCTAACAATTTAAATCAATTGGTGTCACTAGTGTGCCCTACCCGTCACCTTAAATCTAATTTATAATGGGAGGCGTTTATAATGAGAGGTTTTGAAAAAAATTAAAAGTTCATGCGTGGGTATTTATCATGTGATCAACGAAGCACACGTATCATTGAACTCTGACCTAGCTGGGAATTCCTGGTAGTGATTACAATATCAAGCAATTAAAATAATGCTACAAAATCCCCGAATGTTCCATGAAAACATTAATGATAAAGATAATATGTACTACGCCGTATTTCGTAAGTATTTTCCAACTGCTACGACTTGGGATCTTAAGAATTGAGCGTACCCTTTTTTAAAATTCCGGCAACACATTAGCGATTACTTTCCATCAGGTGACTCGCTTGCTCGTTTGTCACCTCTAGCATAAACAAAATTATTGCAAAGTAGATATATGGTAGGCAGGTACGAATATGTG
Source organism: Marasmia exigua (assembly GCA_019059595.1). Taxonomy (NCBI): domain Eukaryota; kingdom Metazoa; phylum Arthropoda; class Insecta; order Lepidoptera; family Crambidae; genus Marasmia; species Marasmia exigua. The sequence goes on along the minus strand of CM032465.1, from coordinate 20,120,189 downwards.
CCTATAGATAAAAGATACACATAAACTTTAATATTAGAATCTTTTTGTAAAACTGTTTGATTATACTGTACCTCATATGTTGACACAGGGAATTGAAAATCAGATTTTTAGAAAATATTTATTCCCGGAAAAATGCATTACAGTTTTATCATCATCGATCCCAGTTAGTCTGGATAGCTTTTATATATTTTATTTATAAAAATATGTATAATTAATATCTAACATTTTCTGATTAACGTAATTAATTAAAACATTTAATTATAATAGAACAGTTTGAGACAACTATATAACCATCAATGATATTATTAATATTATCAAATCACTCACGTGTGTTACTATGTCACTTATACACCGTGAATTGTTGAATACTTTATTTGAACTCGGGTTTTAAAAGACACAGTGTATAACATAATGATGGCAAAGTAAGGAACACTCTAAACATTAAGCATTTTCGTTGTATTTATATGTTCATTCTGCTTGAGAAAATTTAGTTTTAGATTTGAGCACAATAATCAGGATTATTTCTCTAGCTTAGCACAGCTTCTGATATTGTGCAAACAGCAATACTATCTTTTAATACGTCGGCATGCACCTCCCGTCCGATGTGCGTTGAAATCCGGCTAAACAGCCCCCTGCTAGACTTTCTTTTCCTTGTTTATCAGTTGCCTCCTTTGTTGTAACGGGGGTAGTACTCGTAACGACCGGTGGAAGTGTTGCCTCTGGTGTAGTACTGGAAACTACCGGTGAAACTGTAGTTGGTGTAGTAGGAGGCACTGGTCGAGCTGGCGTAACCACAGGCATCTCAGGGTTTTCAGTCGGAAACACCATCACACTGTCTACATTACTTGGAGTTGTTTTGGGTGTACTCGTGCCACTTGTGACAAAAATAACAACATCTTCATTGTTAGGCTTCACTTTGGTCTCCTTGCCGAAATTATTTTTTCTTTTAGGTTGCACTATCTTCTCGACATCGGATTTTAGTTTTTCCGAAAATTTATGAACATCTGTTTTCAGTTTTTCACCTGTGTTATGTAATTTTTCAAAAATGCCATTTATAAAATTTTGTCCATTCACCAACTTATATTCAAATATAAGAATCAAACAACACAATATAATTGGTAGAACCTTCATGTTGAATTAGCTTTTCTTGACTTGTCTGATATATTTCTCTTACTGAATACTCGAGTTCGTGATGTGCTAGAGGTGTCATTATCCACGCTGCTGATAGCTTTTGGCCTTTTGAACCATGTCAATCGTCAACCAAATCGTCACGTTGCGCCAGATAAATGAATTTTGTGTTATTTAGTATCATACAATTCATGTACTGAATCTTTTCTGTCTATTTTTGTGTCACCACCGTAGACACCATCTGTGAATTAAAAATGCTATTAAAACTGGGCACATAATTACAGCTGATACCTTTATTTCGGATATATAATGTCTTAACTAAGTCAATAAAAGTTATTTTAGTGTTTTATCATAGATACGACAATTTAAAGTATCCCACTTAAACATCCTTTAAATCGCTATAACACTTGAGTGAGTAATGTGACATAAACATTAATATAAATTAAATCCATGAATATTATTTTGTAATAGAATAATTAATTATCTCTTTACTCGTATTCATAAATAATCTGAGCTTGCACCGATGCATACTCTGTATTAAAAATGTCTGAAATTAAAATTTGCTAATAATACTTTTAAAGAATAAATCAACCAATCACCGTCCAATGCTGAACATATGCCTCCCCCAAAGACCGCCAACCATCTTACCATTCAATATTTTCTCAGATAGTGTATCAAAATAACTTTTACCTATCAAAGAAACACATGCAAATTTATTAAATACTTTACCTTCAAAACCTTAATCTACAGTGCCCTAAGCTGTCTCGTCTGTATCCATCCGCACATTGCAAGTCTGGCACCCTTATAACCTGACTAGATAGTTTAGTTTCAGGACTTTCCGTCGTCGTTTTTGCCAAACGAAGCTTGTCGTGGAAATTAAACATCACCATGTCACAGCTAACGAGCGAACACGCACATAACAATGTTATAAAAATCACAAGCCTCGCGTCCATTTTAGCGTAATACACGGGGCGTACTACGCCGCGACACCAAATAAGACACTTGCGATGGCAAATTTTAACTCCATGTTTGTCTACACACTCCGTTTCGGTCCATTTCCGTGTTGTTCCTCTTGCAAATCTCGGCGTCCTCAACGTTGAGGGGCACTATAATCATTGAGGGATTATGATTCGGGCCTGAGGACTTTGTCGTTGTGACTGGTCTTTTCGTAGTTGGATTTATTGAATAGAAGAAATCCTTCACCGGGTTTTTGAATATATCGAAGGTGTTTCGATCACCGTACGGAGCAGGATTTACGAAAAGCAACAAACACACAACGCCGAACGCAACTATTCGTATGGACAGATGCGTCATTTTCCAAGTAGTGATATCGCTATTTAGTTAACATAACACCAATGCATCCAATAGGAACACAGTTTGTAGCTTCTTATCAAGAGAATGAAGTATAATAATAACTACCTATCGTTTCAGTTATTTATTTGTACATAATAATATTATCTTTTGTAATACTGTTCGTTGTTAATTATGATTTCAAGTATGTATTTAGTTTGGAGTGAGAGTAAATATTGCTTCTAGTTCATAGAATAAATACAAATAAGATTGGTACTTACATTTTTAAATTCTTCATTTAGTTTAATTTTATCACAATCAGGATGCATACTACAGTACAGATTGAGCCACAAAACCATGTACTTAATTTCATCGAGCCGCCTAATAATTTCGTACGGGCCTAAGTCAAAGGGTTGATTTTTTGATTTGACGACCACAAAATCCTTTGAATTGATATCCTTATTAACTATGACATCAAAATTTTCTTTTTTCGGAGGAATAACATTATAAATATAGTTATCAGATATTTCACTGTTGTCCACGTACCTAAACACTGGTTTCAAAGAGAAGTAGTAATCGTTAAAACTTTTCGGCATCAGCACTTGACTATTGGCTACAGTACAAGACAAGAAAAGGATGACAATGTTGAACATTATTTGTAAATAGGCAAGGAGCAAAGTTTGATACGGAGACAGGTCTATGAATAACAGCTAAGTGTCCCGTCGCGAATCTAAATGCTTCTCGACAAATTGACAATAGTTGAACTTATTGTATCAATTGACTTCTATTATTCTGTCTATTAACTTTGGTGGTCGCATGCACATGGATGATGTGCAAGTTTGAGTACATATGAAAACACTTGTGGATTAAAATTCTATTATATTTACAAATTGTAAAATATGGCTGTATCTAATAGACTTTCGATTCTTTCGATGGTTATTTTGAATTTATTCGATTTAGGTAATGTAAATTTTATATAGTGAAGTACTTTTCGAATGTCATCATCCCATCTTGCCGCAGGGCGTCCAACACTACGCTTACCGAGTCGCGGTCTCCACTCAAGGACTTTACGGCTCCAAAGGCTGTCAGTTCTGCGGCTATATGACCAGCCCACTGCCACTTCAGTTTGCTGATTGGGTGGGCTATGTCGGTGACTCTGGTTTTCTGTCGGATTACATCATTTCTGATGCGGTCCTTCAGAGATACTCCGAGCATAGCCCTTTCCGTAGCTCTTTGAGTGACTTTGAACCGGTGGATTCGAAGGCTGGCTGGTGTGGGCTGGATGAGAGTCGCCGAAAATCTGGAGCAGTGGCGTGCATTAGGGGAGACCTATGTCCAGCAGTGGACGAGTTTGGGTTGCTGATGATGATGATGATGAAGTACTCTTTAGGTACAGGTGTAATTAAATGGATCATGCTGTGTTTGCTTTTTTCTAGGTTACTGTCAACATAAATTAAAACTGTATATGTTACCGGCCAAACCTGATTACAGGACAAACTAGTTTGGCCTAGGTTCAAGTAGTTCATCCTATAAGCGATAGGATTAACCAGTATAGCCTAATCTAAACTAATTTGTCCTAAGCCCGATAGGATAAACCAGTTTAGACTAGGCCAAACTAGTTATCCTAATATCCATACGCAGACTCTAGGATAAACTGGTATATAGACAAGCAAAAAGTCTCATGAGTGGCCATACTCTTATGGCCACTCATGAAGCTTTTTGCTTGTCTATTTTATTTAAACTCAATTGAGTTAAGCTTTAAAGGAAGGATAGAGTAAATAACAGGAAAGCTGTATTTAAATTTATCTACTCCACAAACCTTACTTTATGCAAATCGATATCTGTAAAATTTCCCAAAAATATCTAATTTGCTCCTATTTTATGTAAAATGTGCAGTGGGTACCAAGCTGGTTACATTTTAAACAAGTAGAAAAACATTTCCGTTGTTATAATGATAAAGGACCCTTAAAGTTCATGGTTGTGAATTTCTCGTTAGTTGGCTTCGCAATACAACGCCGCTTCAGTGATTTCATTCGGTTAGGAAAAGGATACCTAATTTTCACAAAATAACTCACCGATTGGACCTGAGCGAGTTACTTTGCCCATTATAAGTAGTTATAGTTATTGCTTAAGTAGGTACATATCTTAATGTTATTTTGATTGCATAACTGGAATGCAAATTGTAGTTTTAAAATGGCAAACCTACAGGTGTATAATACGTACTTTTTGAGACATTATGCATTCCCAAAAGTATAAGAGTTTTTGCACAAAATCTACAATTCCAAAAGTAATAATAATGTGTTGGTACCTATGTTACTTACTCGTGCAAGAACTTGAGTTACATTTACACGTACCATCATCTTGTCTTGTCATATGAGGGAGGGAGGAAGTGTCATATGAGGGACATAGTTTTGTCCGTAGACTTAGGATGTCCGCCCTGCTTAGTTATATGGTTCTGTCACATTGCTCCGGTCGATTCGATTAATTAAATGAACTTTTCTATTTAAATTAGAGTCTGGGTGTACTGGCAGTCGTCCCCGTCTATCGTCAACTAATACTCACAGTACTGGGAATACTCTTATTTGAGATTTTATTTATATTATTTTTAATGATCAGGGTGAATTATGTCTGACACATTTAAAAAAGTGACTAGCTTACTCCTACGTCATCCTTGCCACCCTCAGGTCGAAATCAGTGGCAGTGTTTGTGCTGTATTTTATAGGAAATCTGTACATCATAATTTACTGTGAACTCCTTAATTTGCTGTACTTACCTAAGTGATAGATAACTATTTATCAGTTATCGGATTTTGGTGTGCAGTTTTTGACGCAATCTAAACATAGACACGCCAATGCTGCTTAGATACAAATGAAAATTTCGATAAGAGTTCCTTATACTAAATGTAAAGAATAACTTACTAATATACTAGTTTAATTTATAATTTCTGATAAGAGAAATTGTATTTTACACGTATACAATATTTTCGGCACCTCGCAATTCCGTGGGCGCGTCCATACTAATTTAATGTTTGAGGTCGTTGATCCTAAATTGCACTACCTATTTCGATCACTGCTAATTATATAAACTGTTTTAATAAACTCGCAATCCAACCAAAACTGTGATAATTACGAATGAAATACTCGTAGAAAGGAATATAGTTCTGTGTTTTGTTGCAGTTATTTTTTCCTTAAGAGTTTAATCTTCCACTTTTACCTTGTCTTACGTTATTATTTGGATTTGGGTGCAAAAAGGTATTATTAAGTCTCAGTCAAAAAAATTCGTATTTATTGAAGCTCTAGCAGTAATTTTATTTATTACTTTTTAGAATAGTAGGTAGTAAAATGTAACATAAAATAAAATTAGTTTAATAAGTAAATGACACACTTAAAAATTTCATCTCGTGTTCAGGCGGGACTCGAACCCACACCTTCCACAATCCGGGTGAATGTCCTCCTACCAGTTAGACCACTGAACGCGTTACCAAGTCGACGAAATTTGTAAGCGCTTGATTCAAAATGAGCTGTCCACTGGATATTGTAAATATACCTACAATATTGATGAGACTATCGACAGCTCATGTCGAATCAAGCGCCTACAAATTTCGTCGGCTTGGTAACGCGTTCAGTGGTCTAGCTGGTAGGAGGACATTCACCCGGATTGTGGAAGGTGTGGGTTCAAGTCCCGCCTGAACACGACATGAAATTTTTAATTGTGTCATTTACTTAAGAATAAATTGCAAAAGATTGCTATAAAAATATCTACTATAAATTAGTTTATCCTTTACACCTGACAAACATTGGCAACCTGTTGTGGCATGCTAATGATGTATATGTACAAACATTTGTTGACATAGGTCGTGTTAATTAAAATATTGTAGGTTCTGGCGCAGGCATTTTAATCACGGAATACCGGGCTGGCACACGCGGTGTTTTGGACATTTTTCATGTGCGACACGGCGGGGTCAAAGAGTAGGTGCCTAAATGTTAGTAACAGTAAAACAGATGGCTGGATGAGCGATGGTAGCTACTGAGCTGAACCACTGGGTTCCGAACGCGCCTTTCATACGGGCGTCGTGGTTCCGATCCGAGCATGCACTTGTGAATTTTTTCAAATCTATGTGCGTATTTTTTCCATTACTTGGCGGTGAGGGAAAACATCGTGGGTAGACCTAGTACGTTTCAGATAGTTGAAACGTGTAACCATGATTCAGTTGCTCTGGTTCCCCTGTTAAGGTATTACGAAGGTCAGACGGGCAGTCGCTTTATTGTAATTACCAATCTCCCTAAATCCTGTATCATGGTCTAAGCGTACCCCGGGCTCCAGAGCGACAGATTATGTCGCAACCGGGAATTACTCACTTAGACGAGGAGGAGTTAAACTGAAGACTAACATTAAGGGTCGAGATCACCAACTTTAAAACAATGGTAATCAAACTTTAACCATGCTTTTTTAAAAGTTAATGAACTCAGCCCTTAAGTGTGTAAAGTGTTTTTTTATATATATTTTTTAACTCTGTTACTTACTCGTAAAATTTTTGATGAATCCTGTTGATGAATTTAGGATACCTTTTTACTTACTCTTAGATAATTCACTTTGCAGATAGTTATATAAATACCCGAGGAAACTTATGTGTCCCATCATGAAAGAGTTTTGTGCTAGAATGAAAGTTGTGTGACAAAATGTTTATAGAAATATAACCCGTTAACAAAACTGTTTTGGCCGATGGATGACACAGACATTGTACTGTAAATTTTTAAAATGACCTTAACGGGCTTAGCCGTGTGGTCCCCGGCAGAGCAGAATAGGCCACCCTCACTCTTACCGAGGTGTCGTAAAAGGCGACTAAGGTAAAGCTGCTGGCCTGATCACCAGCACCCAGAGAAAGAAAACTCTGCATTTATATAAAAACCCTCGCCAACCCGTCTGCCAAGCGTGGTGAGTATGGCAATTCCCCTCATGTGATTGAGGGAGGCCCGTGCCCCAGCAGTGGGGACTTAAATGGGCTGACGATGACGATGAACGGGCTTATTCCACTATGACTATGTACAGTCAGAGGCACATCTAACCGCCCATTTCTCACAAAAACATCCTCACTTCCCAGTTTCATAAATTAAAATATTTTTTGTTACAGTTTTTATACCGGTTATATGTTCCTTTTATGGTAAAATATAAATTACTCTATGTAAGATTGATTGCTACCAAGAAAACTATGTATGGAATAAAATATTTTTTTTGGGGAAATCGGAAGGCTGTGGGCGGTAAGATATGCATCTGAATGTATAACTATATTATATCAGCAAACAGTAATAAGATGACATACTATCTCATAAAACAAAATAAAAAAATAGTTTTTGTTATAATACAATATAATTCAAAAAAATAAAAAATATATCTAAGAATACCTACCTACTTTCGATATTCAATTTTGCATTACATACGAGTACTTGAATTGTCATTTCGTCTGTCCATTTTAGCAACGTCGAGATTTCTTGTGCTGTAATAGAAACATTTAGATGCTTAATTTAGTTTTCTAAGAACTCTTGGTGATTTTAGCGATACTAAAATGACATAAAATTACATTTTGATACATAGAGCGCCCGCGACTACCAGCTTTTATATAATTTTAACCGACTTGACAAAAAGAGAACGTTATGATTTTAACGAAAATATTTTTGTACATTACAGGTTACACATAAAACTGAAACTATGATTTATTTATTAGGATTTTGCTTGAGGGCAATTGTTTATTTACCTTTATTTCTTTTTTGGTAACGCAGAAAGATTTTATTAAAATAGTTATTTACGGGATTTCAATCATTCACCTTATTTTCGAGTTACTTCGTAACCATGGCGCTTGCAACAGTGCCTAAATATCGGAAACTAAAAAATAAGGTAGATTTAGGTACTTGGTAGAAATCCCGTAAATTACTATTCTAATGTCAGTGACCATGAAAGTTTAAAGCAGAGAGATTTTTGTATTTACCTGCATTGTACTTAAGTATTTATGTAACAATAAGAGACTTTTTTTTTCAGAACATGGCAACAAGTGAGGTTTCTTATTGCAAAGAGGTAGAAATAAGTTACAATAGTAGCGTTGAACCCTTATTTCCTAAACCTGACGTCTATACAGGAAAACATCTTTAAAAGAATCATGCTTTTTCCTATCATTGACAGAACGTATACGTACGCAGTCGTTATCTTCTTCGGATGATGAAGAAGATGATGATGACGAGGAAGAGGAAGAAGAGGATGAATCCTGGAAGAAAAATTAAACTTAATTGTGTTTTTTTTTTGTGACAAACTCAGCTCTGCTGTGTTTTGCTGCGTGAGTGAGGGGGTCCAATCCAGGGTAAAGGGCGGTTTAAAGGTTGGCAGTGCACCTGTAACTCCATTGGTGTGGCGGGTGTCTATGGGCGGCGGGAAACGCTTACCATCAGGCGATCCATCGTCTGCTCGTCTGCCACCTATCACATAAAATGAAATGTGTTTTAATAAAAAAAGGTAAGTATAAAAAAGACGATTTTTTGAATGACAATAATTTAGGGACGTATTAGCAGAAATTGTACTTTATTTTTAAGTTAATGGTGACATTTTGTACACCAACTTTTTTTTACAAAGTGTACCTAAGTGCTAAGTTTCTTGCTGGCGTCTTCATTGCAGAAAACTACATTCCGAACCAGTGGTAAACATGTTGACATTCATAAGAGTTCTGTATGGAATTAAATTGAATAAACTAATTTTCATTTTGCATTTTCAAAAAAAAGTTCCAACATCACCTCTGTTTATTTTTTTATATGATACCTAGGTGGCAGATGAGTTGACGGGACACCTGGTGGTGAGCGATTGCCACGAGTCTTTTTCTTTAGTAGAGAAGCAGTTTGATGATCATCTCTTTGTTGTCTGTGTCTATTACATCTATGTAAGTTTTTGAATTGAAATTAGTTTAAAGGAAAAAGCGTACCGGCAATGAATAAAAAATAGATAGAAAGTGATAACTTAGTCAAGTATGGCAATGAGAAGATTCTCCTTGCCATATATGACTATGAATCCATGTCCATTTATTTGCTTTTGATTTTTTTATGATCGAGGCAAGTAAGCCACCTGATGGAAAGTAATCATCGCCGCCCATGAACATCCGCGAAATCAGAGAGATCGCTTATGTGGTGCCGGCCTTCTTCAAAAAACCTGAAGGTTTATGACATCTGCCTTAATATGGTATTCTTAATCATCTAATTACAACTTTAATCAAAATAATTGATGAAAAATTTAAAAAACAAAACACAAGCCTGCGAAGTTGGGGGAACAGTTTCATCATTATTGCTCATTAGAGTCGCAATTGAGACTCGCTCGAAGGACTCCGTAACATTTGCCGACAAATTGGAGTGTGCCACTGAGCTCAACATGCCATGGCTTTAGACTTTCAACGACTGTTTTATGGGAAAATTAACATTACACGACCGCTATGTATACCTACTACACTAAGTGCAAATATGTTCTGTGAATGTATTTACATTAGCAAAGTTCTCCTGCGAGTATAAAATAGCCCGGTACTTACAAACCATGTCTTTTGAAACAGAAAGTTTGATGTCATCTATCCTATAATACACACATACCCAAACATGCACACATTCCCACTCCCACATACACACACTCACACACACACGCACACGCACACGCACACGCACACGCACACGCACACGCACACGCACACGCACACGCACACGCACACGCACACGCACACGCACACGCACACGCACACGCACACGCACACGCACACGCACACGCCCGCGTAACCATGTATTGTATATTTTGCAGGTTACGAAAGCGAAAATAAAAAGGACGTACATAAAGCATTTGCGTTGTTTTTAAACCTGACAGTACCTATGGCGAGTAGTTGTGTGTCAGTGCAGCAACATTTCAAAATTAGACCGCTAATACCAAACGGATAAACTCTTTTTCTCAAAAAGCGTCGAATAGAATAGTAATATTTAGGTGTATAACATTGTAATCCAGTAATATTTTTGAACTCTTAGGTAGTTTAAAAGATATAATAAGGAATTCGGAATTTCTAGGAACAATTCACTTATAAGTATACTTACGTTACATTTTTTGTTGCAGTCTTTTTCCTCTGATGAAGACGATGATGATGATGACGACGACGAAGACGAAGATGAAGATTTGTCGCAGTTAATCTACAAGAAAATTGTAAACAAAAGTTCATTGTTGTAGTGTAAGAACAATCGTAGCTCAGCAAGAGTAATGGTAGCTCAGTGGTTCGGAATGCGCCTTCCATACGGAGGACCAGGTTCAAATCCGAGCCACCACTGGATTTTTCAAATCTATGTGGGTATTTCTACCATTAGCTCGGCGGTGAGGGATAACATCGTGAGGAAACCTGCACGTTTCAGATAGTTTCCAAAACTTGTAACCATGATTCAGTTGGTCTAGTCCCCTGTTAAATGATTGCGAAGGTCAGACGGCAGTCGCTTCATTGTAATTACGACTCACCAAATCAAGAATCATGGTCCAAGCGTACCCCGGGCTCCAAAGCGAAAGCTTTGGACGCAACTGGGAATTACACGCTAAGATGAGGAGACGTTGCCTCGTTGGCGCAGTGGGACGCACTTTTAATGCGACGGCTACGCTTGGGGTCCCGGGTTTGATCCCCGGGTCGGGCCAAAATTTGTACCTGAGTTTTTCTGTTAAGAAATTCTCAGTGTCGGCCCGGAATTTGGCGGTCTTGTACCCCCGTGCCTCGGAGAGCACGTTAAGCCGTTGGTCCTGCGCCCGATCCCTCTCCGGTCGTGTCACACTGGTGTCCCATCGGAGTGATTCATGGTTGTCATTAGCTTGCAAGACCCTTACACTAGTTGCAGTTCTGATAATAGACAAATGCCTAAAATAGACTAACGGGGTCAATAATCTTTTGATTATCATACAGGGTGTGTGTATCTGTGAATATTTGCATCCCTTCAACCACGTGTTCTACCAACTATTCTGAGCAACATTTGTATAGATTATAGATATTCAGAATTCACACACCGCATATCGATTAATAGTAATGTAATCTTTAGAAGCGTAATTTAGTTTCTAATCATAATATATAGTACCTTCACCTTTGATCTGTTCTGAATTCCGTATCTGTTGTTGTTATGAGTTCTTCGAAGCCTATCGGTTATTTGTTAAACATTCATACAATATGATAACATTATTATCTAGGTCAGGAAGTACATGCTCTATGGTACTCGTAAGTTCGTGTTTTGAATCTTGTGACTTGAAAAAAATATTATTGTATCTGGCCACGATTTTGTCTATTTTGAAGATACTAAAAAAATATTTTGTCTGAAAAAATATGTAATTATTCACGGCATCACATGGAATCGTTGGATATCCTTGTCAGACATAAAACCTATTTTATATCTGAGAAACAAGTGCTATGTGGGTAACTCGAATTAACGCCGTCGTACCAGTGAACGAAAATTCGTTCATTGGTCTGCGCACAAAGTAAATACTGCGTAGATATTTTAGAAAATTACGAGTATAGCTTACCTACAGATTAGGGCGTGGGTTCAATTTTTTTTTTGTTACTTTAATTTAGTAGTATAACATATACTAAATTAAATTATAAATAATTAAAATAAACTTACGTCGTTATCGCTGCAGCAACTGGACTTTCTGTAATAATCGAGTATATTTATTTACTCCAATTATAAGTTTCTATCCGATAAATTTCTGGTGTTTATTTCTCAAAAAAAAAAACTTTTAGTATAAGAGGTTAGCTTGTATTAAAAGAAAAGACTTAAATAGACTTAAAATAAACAAAAAGTTATATTTCTTGGATATAAGTAGGAATAACACGTGCGTCAAACCAGTCGTAAAAACACCAATTGATTATAATCTTCAGGTTATGAGCTCAAATGAATCTTACCTTGAAGAGCAGGACCTGGCGTCAGTCACGGCCAATAGAGCAACGGCAGCTAACAGCAACAGCAGCAATTTGTTCATTGTTTTTGATCTCTGTCCTGGAAATTTATTTGCATGACTGTACATTTTTCAACGTAAAATCTTTACTCGTATGTAATCATTCTATCAGAAACCAGTAAAACTGTTGTTTCTTATTTTATAAACAAGTCCACAGTATGCACTGATAATGATGGTATAAAGTTAAAGAGAGAATATTAAAATGATATAAATATTAAAATGACAATCCAAAAATCAAAATCCTGGTCCTTTAAGAGCATACAATTAAATTCCATATTAATTGAATGAGGAGAAGAGTGCATTTCAACATAGAAAATCTTAACATCAAAGATGAAATTTCTAATTTTTCATTATAATATATCGTTTTTACTACACTCAGAAACACCCAGTAATAATAAAAAAAAATGTAATGGAATGTTAAACTTGCCTTATTAGTATAACAACAAAAAAATTTAATTAATTAATATCTTCAGTGGCGATCAGACTGGTCCCAATATTCGCACTGACTGAATATCATTCCGATATTTGTCCGAAGTTATCAAATTGGAACAATTGACTTAACTTTTGCTATTTGCCCTAAGATCAAGGTGGGATTCTGGGAATTTAAGATAGCTCAAGTACTTACACCTTGTTTTCTGATGCAATTTAAAGGTTTCAAATAATTGTTTAATTTTAAAGGTGCTTCTTGTCTAGTGAAGAATCTCATAGTGAATAAAGTATAATATCATTAACCGATCTCAGATTGCTATTCAGTGTCGAGTGAGTGCAAAACTTTCATCATCATCATCATCAGCCCATTGAAGTCCCCACTGCTGGGGCACGGGCCTCCCTCAATCACATGAGGGGTAATTGCCATACTCACCACGCTTGGCAGACGGGTTGGCGAGGGTTTTGATATAAATGCAGAGTTTTCCTTCTCTGGTTGCTGATGATCATGCCAGCAGCTTTACCTTAGTCGCCTTTTACGACACCTCGGTAAGAGTGTGGGTGGCCTATTCTACTCTGCCGGGACCACACGGCTAACGGCCACGGCTTTGGACTTTATAGTGTCTTAAAACCTGCGATTTCCACCTGTAACATAAAAATACATTCACTGTATCTGGAGAGTGAAAAAACGCTAAACACCAGTTTTGTTTGGTGAATGCGACTTTGGCGTACTGATACACTTGCTAATATCAATTATTTTCACTGAAAAAAGTGGCGAATCATCCTTAAAAAAGAGGATAATTTATGTATGGTTAAACAACAAAAAACGTGTATGATTCGGTCCATTTGTGGAACTCACTTTATGGACAGTTGTAAACAATTATTTAAGAGACATACGCCGCACTCAGAGACGTCATTTAAGTTAAATGTTCACTTATACAACCTGTGCGGATAAAGAATGGGATCAGAAATGGCAGCGCATCTATTCACTTCTCGCTCGCACACTATTTGCGTCTATACTCGCACTCGTGGGGTGCGAGTCTATACTCGCACTCTATTGGCGTCTATACGCAAATAGTGTGCGAGCGAGAAGTGAATAGGTGCGCCGCCATTTCTAATCCCATTCTTTATCCGCACAGGTTGTACTTAATTATGGAAAGTCTCTATGCGTATTGAATGATTTTGGCTCTACTTTGGTATGCGATGCGGTAATGCGATTTTTATATAATGTTACTAGTTATAAGTTGTTTCTGAAATTTTCATAGATTTTACTAATTGACGCAAATAAATAAATGTTTCACAACATCACATACATTGATAGCGGAATCACAATATAATACTTTTCTTTTGTAAATACATACTTATAATACATAGAAAACCCCCCGACCAATACAAAGACATGTTCATGCACACAAATGTTTGTTCAGTACGGGGATCGAACCCGCAACCCTTGCACTGATCCAAACTTTTAACTTCTTCATGAGACCCCAAAAGTGGCAGTTTACCAAATATTAAATTATAAGAGCGTAATTATTTACTATTGTAATACTTCTATCTCTTCAGTTAATTTACTGTGGCAAACAAAAGTTTTTTTTTTAAAAAGTACTTCAATGAATACTTAAGGAGAATACTAACAATTTTTGAGACTAACTTATGTAATAATTTTATTACTTCCTATAAGTAACATTAATTTTCATAACTGTCTTAAGTGGTCACTTTTAGTAATTATGGAAATTATTGTTACTTGTTAGAAGAAATTGTTACATAGTTGGGTCGCAAATATTTATTAAAATGTACTTTCCTGTAAGTGCATATCATTGAAGTAAATAAAAAAATGTTTATTAATCGCCAGAATCAATATAAATCAAGTGGCGGTGCTAGTTTCGTCGCGGTGTCACCTTAAGTAACGCTGTAGGAAAGTTAATTTAAGTTAATTCGGCGTGTTCGATTTCCAAAGCTTCGCTGCTGTTTCCATTAGCACAAGAGAGCTACGCTTCGTCATGAATGGGCCGGCTCGACCGGAGTGACACCACGGCCTCACAGAAAACCGGTGTGAAGCAGCACTGTCCTGTGTTTCACTGCGTGAGTGAGGATATCAGAGGCCCAATCCAGGGGAAAGGGGGGGATTGCAGCGCACTTGTGATTCCACTGGTGTCGCGGGTGTCCATGGGTGGCGGCAATCGCTTACCTGGTGATCCGTCTCCTCGTCTGCCACCTATTACGTAAAAAAAAGAAAGATTTAGAATTTTAAATAGTCGCTATACATTTTTTTCAACCACAACATCTACCGTTTAAGTTGTCCAAGCTCAATTCACTCTGTTTTATCTGGATTATTCGATAAACGCCCCGCCGTCAGCGAGAAAACAAGCTTCTTACACAAATAGAAGGGGATTTTAATATCCTTAAGTAGTGATGATACTGGCCTCCGCCTTTCGTATAAAAGACTTGCAAAGTAATCCACAGAAGGCGTACGGATATCTTGCAAATCTGCTTCAGTCATCGCATCCTTTTTAAATAAATAGGGTCCGAAAAAAATATCGCTTATTTTTTCATAATAGAATTCGTGAGAAATTCTGATATCAGAAAATAAAGATTTACCCTTTTTTAATGATGTTGAAGCCTTATTTTATCTAAAAGAGAACCTATATTTAGTGAAGAATGTTGTATGATGAACAATAAGATAATAAGAATAGATAAAAATAATATTTCTTTTAGTGGACTGTATGTATGTTTAGTCATTTACTCCAAATGCTTAAACGTTTAATGGAAATAATAAAACCACAAAACTTTACGAGAAATGAGAAAATAATCAAATTTAACTTTTAAGTCCATAAATCTACGAGGAAGTAAGCAAAGAGGTTGAAATATTCATCTTAAGAATTCGTTGAGGCGACACAACTTTTATATTATTGAATTTACCTTCAATGAATGGTGGGTAGGTACTACTTGAGTTAAATTACGAACCGGTTTAAAACTTCCCGATGAAGTGGAGTTCGAAAATGGCATTATAAATTCAGCAGTTTACAATCACAGCGCTAC
The DNA here is from genome assembly GCA_019059595.1 of Marasmia exigua. Classification (NCBI taxonomy): domain Eukaryota; kingdom Metazoa; phylum Arthropoda; class Insecta; order Lepidoptera; family Crambidae; genus Marasmia; species Marasmia exigua. Next base: position 20,104,325 of record CM032465.1, on the reverse strand, counting down.
TTGGCGACGGCAAAAAAACCCCCGCGGAAACTCGTTCTAACTTTTCCTATTTTTCTGCGTTAATTTCACCTGAACCCATTACACTTTGCAACAATTCTTAGTGAGAACGTTTCTATTAGGGTGTTCAAATTGCATTTTAGATGTTATGTTGTTACTTTACAAGAATATTATCTTTTCTCAATTTCACGAAGATGTCTATGAGTTTGTTCACTTCTTTTGAATGTCTATTGAGTTTTTGACTTATTTATTTAGTGCTTAAAGAGACCATTTATGAATAACTGCAAGAATTTTACATTGTGTCCCTAACCTTATTTGCCATTATACTCAAATTCAATTAGTATATCAATTACCTACTTGTGAAAATGTATGAATGGACAACTTGATTACCTGAAGAAATTACCTATCTGCTAAGGATATGACTTAGGTCCAATTCGACCAATCTTTATACGAAGATAAATCTATGGTACCTATAATGTGCGAATCATATAGAATAATAGCGCTATACCATAGATTTTTAATCTTCCCTTAGATATATGAAAATAGCTTTTACAAGAGACAAAATAAAGTTTATCTACAGGTAAAATTGTAAACCAGATACATAAATACAGAAAATATCTGCCGAAACAGAAAGTCAATCAGAAAAAAGTGGGCAACGTACAAGATAAACTGCGGAAGTAGTAACCAAGTTGAGCAATGAAATGTTAAGGATGAATAAGTTAATTGGCCCCCAGAGCGTATCGGCGGGCCCTCCTGTGGCACAGAGGAATGCATTTAAATTGGATTTTAAGAGTAGAAATCACCGGCGCGCTCCCGCCTCTCAGCCTTGTTAGAGCCAATCTCAAAGTTTACGTAAACGAATAAACCTTCGTAGTGGAACCAAATTTATCGGTATCAATTCAAACTATACATCAGGTTGCAACGATTTGAGATCGAGTTCAGGCAGTTATAAGTTGGTGACTGAATTAAAAGTTGCCGAAACGAGATACCCGGTTCAAGCGCTCGAGTTTAAGCAGTCTGACTGCGTCGACTGATCGTGATAATTATAGGTACCCATTAGTTTTTAGGTACCAAAGAGCAGTTCAACTTATGGTGAAAACTACATTAGGAGTTTTTAGAGCCAAATTTATACTTATAATCTGCTATTGAGTTGAAATTTAAATTGAAATGCAGTAAGTATAGCTCTTTTTTTCCTTAAATACAATATAGTATTCCATGATCACCAACCACAGGATGTCTGGCCCACATAGAATAGGCCAAGAAGAGGCTTTTTTCGTACGTCCAACAGTACCTCACCAGAAAATTGAAGAAAAGGATAACCTGTTTTCATTTCTTCTTTTTACATCGTGTTATAAAAGGAATACTCAATTTATTTATGTTATTCAAACTCGTTTTTCGATTAAATTGAAAACTGCATCTCAACCCAGTTTAATCGGAATAATCTAATCAAAAGCCGACTTGTAAATCTCGCCGGCGTTTGCTCCACGTGGAATAAAAACTAGTCGTTGCACATTTTATCGTAATGATTTTCTAGGAAACGGTGCTACAAACGTAAACCGAGGTTTACGGCGTATGAGAGCTCACTGAGTTAATTTTCTGCACTCGTACTATTTTAACATTCAGTTCAGAGGTTAAGCACTTCGCGGAAATTAATTTCACGGATTGCCTACAGATTTATTTGCATTCATAAATAATATGAACATGTTAAAAAGATTTGAAGTAAGCCAAAGGTTAATATATGAATGAAATAAAACGATATAATTGGTTTGGTATGGATTGTAGGTATAATGTTAGGCAAGTAGAAAGTCAATAATATACTTTGATACTAAAAACCTATTATTAATATCAGGATATTATAAAAACAATACATATAAAATAATACAGTAACAAAAATCCATACTCTCCTTACGATACCCTCTCATAACGTATTTCAATACCATATGTCAACGATATAATTTGCTTCTTTATATATTAAAAAAATATATATGTACAAATGATACTCTTCTTACGATACTCTCTCATATTGTATGTCGATACCTCATACATAACTCAAGATTGCCACTACAAGGTTTTGCTCTAAATTTTGACGTTAAGATGGATGGGGTACGTTTAAAGCGGGTTTTGTCCATATCTCACAAAACGAATAGAATACATTAAACGTATGTTATTCGGAAGGAAAAATATTAAGCCAAGATAAGCTCTTAGTAGGCACCTACCTAGTAGTAAACTTTTCGCTTAAAAGCCATTACAATGGTGTATCTAATATTGACAATAATTTAGTAGTTATTAGTTATATAATTACATCATTTCTTCAACAAGATATCAATTGTTCAATAAGATATCGATTATTCAATTATATATCAATTATCGAATTAAATATCAATTATTCAAATAGATATCAATTATTCAATTAGATTTCAATTACTTACTCAATTAGATAGTTATTTTTCATTAACCAATTATAATGGCTTGCTGAATGAATTTTACTAATGACTTAAAGCGATGATGCCCGTAACTGGACTATCCTAGAGACAGCAGATATATCTTCCCTGCCTATTCGTGGAGATTATTTACCCAATAACGTCGGCGGCGGGGCCGCAGGTAATAACCCAGGTCATTTATACACTCATTAGTGCTAATTATGTGATCACTTTTCGTTTGTTTGGGTTATTTTTCAAGACAGTAAACATTACGTTAATGGTGGAGGGGAATTTTATATGTTGACTTGTGATACCGACATATTATTATACGCCGTGCTTTTTTTTAACCGCCTTACAAACTATATATAATATATTATTATAAATACACACACCTCAACATAGTCTAAGGATAGGTATAGCAAAAATGACAGTTTTGACATTCTGAGTATAAACTCAAAAACTACGTACCTAACCGATTTAATCATTTTTTTTCACAGTTACAATGATACATTATCTGTTAAGGGGAAGTTTAAGGCCCTAAAATGTTATATAAATATTAAAAAGGCTAATTATTGTTATCTCGCTAGTAAGGTAGTGTAATGTTTTATCTGATTTTATACCAAATTCAGCAAAGAATTACGTTTGTAGCGTTCCATACAAGTTTTCAGATATTTTTATGAAACACATTTTTTGCGTCCGTTTCCGTTCCCCGTTTAGAAATTGGTTAATCTTTGCTGAATTTGGTCATAAACTCAATTAAAACAGTACACTATCTCGCTAACGAGATAACAACTATCAGCCTTATTATTTTTTTTATTTAATTTTTAGGGCCTTAAACTTACCCCTTAACATCGTGCCTCGCCAGGAGTGCTGGATATTTTCCCGTAAGGACTTAGACAATTTAACAGAATAAGCCGTATGAATAAGATGGTAACTACAAATTTTATTGCGTGACGATAACGTATTATTGTAAAGTAGAAACAAATTTTGAAATCTATTTCGCAGTTTTTGAGTTATATTATATTCATACTCAGAATGTCAAAACAGTCATTTTTGCAATATGCCTAGACAAAGTTGAGGTGAGTATATCATACTGCTGAACATGAACTTTTTCCATAAAAATCGTTTGACAGTGGGAGAGCCACGTATCGGCGAATGGGCTGGCTCGACCAGAATGATACGGCCTCACAGAAAACTGATGCAGCTACAAACTTTGGCAGCATTATTCTTTTGATTTTTGACAGTTTTCTATTAATTGCTCAAAATTACTCGAAAAGAATAAAAAAAACCGAGATGGATCGTTTTAAAGTGTAGGTTTATAGCTACTAGAGTTAGGAAGAAAACGCTAAAACAACATTTCCATTTCTAGGTCATTTAAAACTCGAAAGGCTTTCTACCTACTAATTTCCTTGAAATATAATTTAATGTAAAATGCGACAAGCCTTCTTTTACTTATATGCATTTTGTTTTTGTGCTATAAACTATATCTATCTGTTTATCTATACATATTTTTAACTTATAAATTTACTACGTCTAACTAAATTAATTAAGCTGGAATCTAGAATCACAGCACATAAAAAGCCTGCCCATTTTTCGCCAGACGAATAAAATATTATTGCGTATCGGCCCGTGAGGGAATATTGAAGAAGTTAGATTGAGGAAGTGAAGACATTGTTATTATCGCCCAATCCGCCTTGAAACAATCTTTGGTATTCGCGTTCAATCGGATGCCGGCCAGTAAAATCTCAGCTGTTATGATTTCCGACCGATTTTCATCTTCTTGGCTCAATTTTGACGGTCTGGTGAACTTTCTTTTACGTTTTTCCCGGAATGCTAAGAATTCTGCTTAAAAATATCAACGCAGAGTGTCAACATAGATAGATAAGGAAACAAAAGTAAAAATATATAATTATTCTTTATTTCACAAAAACACGATATTAGTATTTTTTTAATGATATAGGTAACAGACGAGCCGATGGATCACCTGATGGTAAGCGATTACCGCCGCCCATGGACGCTTGCAACACCAGTGGTACGTATATTAATAAAGACCATTATTCTAGACAAGCTTTGAGTAGATGAGATAAACAGATAAAATTAAAAAGAGATAATAAAATATGTTTAGATAATAATGGTACACAAAAAAGAGAATCTCTGTAAATTGTTAAAAATATAATTAGGAGAACAAATTAAGGTGGCTTTGAACTATCTAATTTACATGTAACTTTATAATTATACATTTTAGTCGTCGTTAACAACTAACTTGTTTGATTTATTAAAAAGGCAAGTCATTATCTAAACTGGGTAAATCCTTTGTGTGAAAAATCTAAAAAGAACTTACTTATTAAAATAAAACACTACAAAATGTGCGTTCTTTAGACAGGGTCGTAGTATTTTTTCGGTAACAGCCAGGAGACTGGAAATAATTTTTCATCGCTAAACAATTGGCCGTAGTTTAAACACTGCTTACTCACAACTCAAGAGGGCGAAAAAGAGAATTCAGCTTTTCACAGCGTATTTTTTGTCGTACTTATTCCTAAAACAAAGCGTAATGACCCGGACGGCACGCATTTGTTCGTGAACAATCCAAATAGGCCATTTTTCATCTCGAACAATTGGGGGCGGTACTCCGACACAATTGGCAGAGTATTTTGTCAAGCATTTGTCGTACAGCCTCGGGGGCACGATATAATAAGTGCACTCCATACACCCACTCGGTAAGAGGGTTCTTTGCATGTGTACGTAAACAAACGTTTACGTTTTTGCCGGTCGGTTTTTTTTGTGCTCCGTTGGAACGAGATCGCAAGGATCGTCTAAGAGTTTGCTTTTCCGTTTAGTCTCATTGTAGAATTAGCATTTGAATTATCCTTATCTTTTTCCTTTTATATTCGATGGAATTGCCTACCTAGTTTTCGTTTCACATTATCGCTACCTATTCTTTTTTATCAATTTCTCACAAACACACAAAAAATCACTTATTCAGACATTCACCTAATTTAAGGTATAAAGAAAGAGCCAAAGCTATTCATGAGTAAAAAAATTACGTTAGAAAAATACTTTAGCGAGTATTGATTTCATAATAGCATTTCATATTTTATTTTTCGTTATCTAGGTCTCCTTATTTTCGAAGTATTATGTTTTTTCTGTAGGTTTTAAGTTATTCTCCTGCACGTTACTAGATGGTAATTCATTGTAAGAAACAATATCTATTTGATGCACTTCTGAGATATACAATATTTTAATTTATTCGTTTCAGCGTACCTACCTGCTTAATTAGTTATAATATTAAATTATAAAAAGAAAAGAGTTTTGCATTCAATCGTCAGCCCATTTAAGTCCCCACTGCTGGGGCACGGGCCTCTCTCAATCACATGAGGGGTAATTGCCATACTCACCACGCTTGGCAGACGGGTTGGCGAGGGTTTTGATATAAATGCAGAGTTTTCCTTCTCTGGGTGCTGATGAGTTTTGCATTGCTGCCCCTCAGATTACACCCAGACGAGAAAACTGAATAAAATTATCGATCTTATCTTTGTTTTTATAAGTATTTTATATTTGAATTTATCTTCTTTTTGATATTCACATATTTTCCTCGAGTGTGCTTTTGAGTCTCATTGTGGTACGAAAGAAAAAGTGTGTTTTTCTGTTCAATGTGTGAAAAAGTTTGCTTTTCACTGCTACTGCATGCCGTCCCCTAGGACGTTAGGTAATCGCATCATATTCTGTCGTTAACAATTATAAAACTGTGAAATTCAAACCGAGATATGTACTTTAATTTTTTTTATGTAAACTCATTGCGGCCGTTTTCACGGGCTAATTTCGTCTGCTCCACGTACTGCGCCCATTGTACTCTATTTATTGTTTGCGTTATTAATCACCTGGCGTGGGCTAGATGGCCGTAAAATCTCGCCTCTTATGATTTTCATGGCGGCTCGAAGCAGTACGTTGGAATTTTTCGTTTTATTTTATGATGGCGCGCACTGTCGCGGAGAAATATTGGCTCAGCGGAATAGCTCGTAAAGAAAGCCGTTTCCTTACCACGGGGTTACGCACCGCAACTACAGTACCGTCTTATCCGCCACATTTATTATTAGTACCATTCACATTTTATGGTACGAGTATGTGTTATTTTATCTAATTATGTAGTACTTACTTAAAATATTGTTTTGGGAGCATGCAATTGCAACGAGATATTTGATATTCATTTATTTATTCTTCGTCCGCATCATAGACTTAAACATCATAAGGTAGGTATAGTGGCGTAGCGTAGAGTGCTCAAGAACCGCTCTGTGTCCTCTGTGGCTAGGGGCGGTTAAGCCAATATTGCCAAGGTGTTCCCGTAAGCGTACCCACTGCTGGGGAGTGGCTATCTCAGCATACGACTCCGCGGGATACGACATTACCGGGTGTCGTACAGCAATGAAGAGTTGTATTGCGCCAGGTAGAGGTGAAGCGGCGAGGGCGATCAGCGGTACGGTCTAGTCCCGGCTGTGGGTTTTCCAACCGCGATTGCGCGGATATGGACACCCCAGGGGTTTTGGTTAGGGTTAGTCCCACACATCACCTTGTTCCCTACATGTCACAAGGTGACGGCCATGATTGTTTCTCCTGAGAAAAAAACGGTCCGTAACATTTGTGTTTTCTTAAATTTTTGATGATAATATCATAACACATTCAACTACTATTCATGTGATACATTGTAAAAACCTTTTTTTTATCATTTATGCATTCCTGTCTAATTTTAGTTTGGTTATACTTAATTAATATTTCCGTAACTTGCATCAGTTTATTGGCAGTTCATTATTTCATAATTATGTAAAAAACATTTCCACTGAAACTAGACTTACATGAATCATAATAACAAAAACACCAAATAAATTGGCCAGATAATTCAATTAACAATGATCACCTCTTTACCGACGGTATGCCCCATACCCTTCGTTCGCATTAATTCCATTGCTTAGTCCCATGATGGTACTACTGCAAATTATTTTCGCATTAGTACCTATTTATACGTCAAGATGTAATGATGAAACTACTGCGTATACTCAAATTGGAATTCTCAATTGTACATAAATTATGGATGGAACGGTAAAAAGAAGCATTCAATTTCAGAAAAAAAAATCGAGGAGCTCCCTTTAAGGTAAAGGTTATAAGGTAATAAGTGCAATGCACAATGCACATTATTCATTCCCTCAATACACTCAATCCGAGATAATTTAGAAAATAACATTTTCTAAATCGAGAACAATAAGCCAATTTCAATGAATAGACTGTCCCACTTTGATGTACTCCGTAACTTCATGTTTTCCATATAGCTGTACATATCCAATCGAACAGGGTCGGAGATGGCCCGCTGGCATTTTGCCGGTTCACCAAGCGCCCGCGTCCGTCCTTTTCCTCTCACATCATTATTCAACTTAAGTGGACAGACGGCAGGTTAGTGGATGAGTAACAAAAATTCAGGGGCTAACCAAGGGAGTGAGGATATTGAATCATGGTAATGCGGGATCATTGATAATGCTTCGTCGATCAAATGCTAATGCGGTTGGTTTTTAGGTTGTTGGCGTTTTTAAATGCCTGTTTTATTGTTATGGTTGTAAACTTTATGGCGTGATAGTCGTTGCATTTAAAATAAAAAGCAATTATACAGAATTAGTTGAATGTTTTAATGATATTGGTTTCAGAAATACTGTCATTGTCTTAATTTTACCTGATCGTACCATTTTGTAAGTTTTGTTACACTGAATAAATGCTTTATTCTTTTTATTGGATATATTTTAGGAACAGTTAAAGATAAGATAATTTTACTGACTATAACAACACAGTGCATACAGCAGTAGACAAGTACATGAAAAAACAAAAACATGACATTGGTTTGTGACCTACAAGGCCTTGTTGCAGCCTCAGCATTTACTGCAGCATCCAGTAACCACCGACGATCGTGCACACTTAAATTTGGACATGAAAAAAAAACACACAAAACAAAAAGAATACAAAGAAAAACAAACGAAATTAGAAGAATGAAACAAACACATTTACAATAAACGAGGGGGCATGAAGAATATAAAAGGGAAAAACGCAAATGTCTTTAAAATCTACGTACGCATGGAGATGATATATAATAACATTGGTAAGATTTTTGTATTAGAACCAGCAAAGTCCATACGTAGAAAGTATGTTCATAATGCATAAAATTGACTGACCGGATGGCGCAATTGGTAGTGACCCTGCCTCTTACGCCAAAGGTTGTGGGTTCGATCCCCACCCTGGACAAACATTCGTGCGATGAACACTTGTGTTTGTTCAGTTTCGGGGTATAATATATGTATTTAAGTATACATTTGTGTTCCTCTGTTGTCTGATATCTGTAACACAAGTGCTTAAGCTACTTAGTATGGAATCAGGTGAACGTATGAGATGTTGTGAGAATTATTATATATTTTTTAAATTATGCACTCAAGTCCCTCATCCTCATATTTAAGCGCAGTCAGCGTTTCAAAATGCGACCTCATAGCAACAGTATTTTTTTTTAATATTGAGTTTGTATCATAAGAATGACACACGGAACACGTAATTTAGATTGATGAGCTGTTTTTGCTTGGAGTGACGAGTCATGGATGGCGCTTGCACGTTTGTTCATCTGCTCATCCGTCACCGCTTAGTCGCTTTTACTAGTCACTTTTCAAGCCGAACAATTACTACCAGATTATTACCAGAACTGGATATTTTTGGTGACTCCTTGAGCATATATAAGAACAAATTATGTTCAAAATTGTGTTAACCGCCCTTAATTTCAATTTTAATTACTTTAGCGATTGGTAAATACGTTCCAAATTGTTACAACTAATTAGTAATAGGTAAATAGTAAAGTGATTTTCTTATTTCAATGCTGTGAACGCCTGTAAGAGGCATATGTATATGACACTATACTTTTGATTGTAAACCTAAGTTGCCAATGTATTTATATGTATGCTGTTGGTGTTCCTATTAAATAAATAAATAAATAAAACAATTACACGTATTGAAACAAAGAGTAAAATCAGTAAAGGTTTCCCATCCAACATCGTCAAAATAGAATACATTAGATCAATTTACTTTTATTTACTGATTATATATAAAATAATAAATATAAATATTTTTCACAACATCACATACATTGATCTGAGTCCGAGATAGGTAGCTCAAGCACCTGTGTTACGGATATCAGAACTAACAGTGGGATTACAAATATATACATATAATACTTTTCTTTTGTAAATACATACGTATAATACATAGAAACACCCAGACCAATACAAACAGACATGTTCATGCACACAAATGTTTGTACTGTGCGAGAATCGAACCCGCAACTCTTGGACCAAAGGCAGCGTTCACTACTACTGTTCCAAACGGTATAAGCATTGTATGTCATACTGTCATTGTAATTCATAATTTTTATTAGATAGAATATTGCGTAATATTAAAAATTTAAATTTTATTTACCATATTATTTAAAAAAGAGTAGCTACTAAGTTTCTTGCTGATTCTTCTAGGTAGAAATTGACATTCCGAATCAGCCGCAGATTACATTATATTTGACATTCATAAATGTTCTGTATAGACTTAAATTGAATAAAGATATTTGTGATATTGTACGTAAAACGTCTTTACATATATACGAGCGACTACATTGAAGTCGTCTATGTTTTGCCTTTGCAGACCTATAAATACATAATTAGTCTTTGCAATTCAATTAAATTTAAAACAAGAAAACTCAAAAAATGTAATATTTACAGTAATATCCTCCAACCGATTATGGCTACGGCGGCACGTCTTAATGATCAGCCACGAACGTAGGATATATTAGGTATAGTGTTTAGGTGTGTGCGCAGACACAAGTGCACTTTATCCCTTGCCCTTTATTCCGATGGGACACCAGTGTGGCACGACCGGAGAGGGATTGGGTGCAGGACCATCGGCTTAACGTGCTTTCCGATGCACGGGGGTACAAGACCGCCAACTCCCAAACTACGGGCTGACACTAAGAATTTCGTACCGAAAACTTAGGTACAAATTTTTAGCCCGACCCGGGGATCGCACTCGGGACCTCTTGCGCAGCCGTCGCTTTATAGTGCGACCCACTAACCGCTACACCACCGAGGCAATAATACGATAATCAGACCAATGTCGTTTGCCACCTATCAAATAAAAAAGATAATTATGTTGTAATGTATTTGTTTATTCCCTCCCGTTATCATCCACCCGTATTTACAGTCACTACAAGCCATGCAATTTTTATCTTCGTAACAGTGGCTAGAATCAGTAATAGATTTGCTTTGTTTCATGTTATGCCGTCAAAGTTGAACTAACAATGTTTACGTCTTTCAATATTTGTGTCTTCCAGGGCGGGCGGGCGGAGCCGGATTAATTTCTTGCGATTCCGTCCCGTCGCGCTTCCTCGGTTCCGTCACCGCCCGACCGTGTTTACTAGTCACTTTACGAGCCGTGTAATTACTCTCATCGTAACACAATCACCGCTTTATTCCCAAAGCCACAGTACGGGATTCATTACCTTTCCATGAGACACAAATAATAGGGATGTCTTGTGTGTTAAGTAAGGTGCTTGCAATTTAAACAAATAGCAGAGTTTTGTTGAGTAATTTTTTATTATCATTTTTATAGGTTATTTCCAGCGGTATCTTGGATGGCCGACTGGCCTGGACATGAGGTCGATAAGTCTCTGCGGCAGGAAGTGGCGCAAGACCGACCAAGATGGAGGCTCTTATTATCGGAGACCAAGACTCACTATGGGTGGCTGCGCCAACCTAGTTAGTTTTTATAGTAAGTTTTCATTATTACAAAAGAAAAGTATTATATGTATATATTTGTAATCCCACTGTTGATCCTGATATCCGTAACACAGGTGCTTGAGCTACCTATCTCGGAGTCAGATCAATGTATTTGATGTTGGGAAATATTTATTTATTTATAGGTTATTATACAATTTATCATACCATCATTCCATCCAAATTCAGATGTACCATGCAATATGGTCCGTGCGTTAGGGCCAAGAACTCTCCAGTAATAGGTACAACAGCCGACGTACTCTCATAATGGTATTAACATTTTCGAATCCAGTTAGACAGAATTCACAACTAAATACCAGTTAGTATGACATTTTGCAGAGCGTACATATTTGATCTATTGAATAAATTTTACATTCTCATGAATAGATCTTAAACTGGAAAATGCTTATAATGAAACATGGTCTTCCTACAAACACTCCATTGTTAACTGTCATTTGGTTACAAGAAACAGAAACAAGAATTGACAAAAGACAAATAAAGTTAAGGTTAGTTAAGTAAAGAAATTGATTGAATGGGGGGCTATCGCGTGTGAAATATTCGCTAGATGACGTACCTGTTAACCGAGGTCCAACTTCAACATAATTGGCTGATATATTTGTCAATTGACAATTTGACATATCACGTCTAAAACTACCCAAACACCTTGTAGATGGACCTCAGGCCTATACGCCATCTTGCGGATTTCTTAATAATTAGTGATTGAAAATGAATATTTTATTATAGCCCGTTGTTGACTTTTTAAATACTTTATAGTTTAGTGTTTAATGTCATTTGTTTTGTCAGGTGTCACCGTATCGTTCTGAAACAAAGACCTTTTCCAGCTCTCTCCACTTCTCTCATACTTACTTCCAAATTCAAATTTCGATTGAAAAGGTGTCAATATCTAGGAGAGAAATAGGTACTGGGACGATGAATACAATTTAATTACCTAACTACCTGCGCGTATCGGCCGGTCGCGATGTCCGACAGATAGTGCTCAAAGCGGACCAAGGTGACGGGTAGGGCACACTAGCGACGCCAATCGATTTTAATTTTTAGCTACTAAACCGAATCTGGTTTAAACAATTTCGGGGTTACAACCTCTTAGCAAACACTATTTATTAAATAACCATGCAAAAATGTTGGGTCCAACGCGTACGCGAAAAATTGATTCAAGCCAAAAACGGCTACTTTTGGCGTGAATCAATTTTTCGCGCACAAACACGGACCCAACATTTGTGCATGGTTATTTAATAAATAGTATAAGGATTTGCCGAGAGATTGTAACCCCGATATTGTTTAAAATAGATCCGGTTTAGTAGCTAAAAATTAAAATCGATTGGCGTCGCTAGTGTGCCCTACCCGTCACCTTAAAACTCCGGTTCAAAGTTATCTGGTGGATGAATGGTCATTAATTAATTAGAGGAACCCTTCGCGACGTCCCGCGGGCTCCATCACTTAATTAGTATGTTCGTTTGGTTTCCAACTCTCGAACGAGATATGACATGCGCGAGCTTCGTGTAAGTATCACGGTAGAACCTAAATCCTAGAGAACTTTGACGGTTCAACTTAATTTTACTTCCTATTTAATTTTTAAATATAGTGCTATTTGTGATAAGGTTAATAATTTTCAATTAGGTACCTTTATTTATATTGACTTCGTTTTATAAATATCTAACCTACGCCTTGTCTAATATTAAATTACGTCCTTTGTCTGAAGGTTGTCTGGTCCAAAAAATCGCTTTCCACGATAAAACCGCCGAAATTGTACATTTAAGTTTTGAGATATAAAGTATGAAGAAGGAATGTACAGGTTGTAAATTACAAAATTCATCTCCATAAACCTATCAAATTACATTCTACAAGATTTAAAGTTTTTTTTTACAATTATGGATTTTCTGATACTTTTAGAAGATACTACAATTGACGTATTAGCTCACCAAGCAGAAGCATCTAAGCGTTCCAATGATAACAAATTTGCATTTAGGTACATGTGATCATTAATATCCAAACACTCCATGCCCCTGTAATCAGAATCATAAATTGTTATTAATGTAGGTATAGCGAATGAACATACACGCAATATAGTGTGTATTAGGTAGGAAACGTGGCCGCCCTTAACAAACCTGGCGGCGGACTATCACTGCAGAAGCAAAGACCCTAGGACGAACTTGGAGCGAAGTAAAGCGCGAAATTCAAGACACCTAAGGGACATAGGACATTAAGTGAAGTAAGTCATTATTTAGGTTTAAATACCTTTCAGGCTACTACTTAAGTCCTAAAGCCCTAACAGAGCGTTTCTTGGAATGTTCTCATGTACTATAACTACCGAATTTTTTATAGTGTGTCGTTCCACCTCACTATAAAAACTACTTAGAACAAATGAAAAATATGAATAATGAAATCGGAAAAGTTTGATGAAAAAAAAAAGTTTCTTTGGGAGACGTGAACACAAAATCACCACTTTTTATATCAAGGTTATTTGCCGTTATTCTTCGAAGCGTTAAATCCCAAAATTAGAGTAATGTGTTTAACTTACGGAAAAGAGGATGACATTATTCAAAAGCAGACTTTACTAATGCATTTTATGGTCGCGCGCAATATTAACGAAGCCCAGGTGAGTGGAAAAACGAAGGTGAAAGGCTTGATTTTAATAGCTGTTTTATGAGAAATTTACGGAAACACCACTAAACTAATAGTAGTTGATGTTACTGGCACATAAATCATCAACATCATATCAGCCCACGTCCATCCTCTGCTGAGTATAGGCCTCTTCTCTGCCGTTACAATATAGAAGAGGATAGAAGTAGGGTAGTAGACTTTGGTAAGCGAGTGTGTGGGGTAAAGTGGAGATGGGCAGGACACCTGGCAAGGCGTAATGATGATAGGTGGACTATAAAACTTACCGAATGGCAGCCAAGAATGGGGCGACGTCCTGTGGGTAGACCACCTGCCCGATGATCCGACGATATTGTAACAGCATATAATTAGGGTTATTAAAACACAAGCAAAATTTAAAAAAAACGGGCCTTGGCGAGATTTTTAACAGTATTCACGAGTGTTTTAATACCAAGTTATATGCAGTCTCATACACTCATCATCATCACTCATCATAAGAGTGAGGGTGGCCTATTCTACTCTGCCGGGACCACACGTTACACGTACACTACTTTATCTAAACTTTTATTATCTTCAAAATAAGAAATCAGAGGAAATACTTTTGACAAACTTTATGCTTTACCTATTTTGAGTAGCGAAGTATCCAACAATGACTGGCAGACCTCGAGTGTGCGTTTCTTAAGAAACTTTCTGGCCAAACTATTGAATCAACAAATGTGTGGAATCAACTTTCGACTGAGTTATTTTCAGACCGATTTTAGACTTTCAAGAAAAAAAACATTATTTCGTAGTTATTCATTTTTAAAAGGCCGGCGCGGCACACCTGAGACTCGTCTATTGCTGCAGGTTTCCGCAGCTGAGCGGCGATAATCGCTGAACATCAGGTGATACGTGTGCTTACTTGCCCCCATCTAAAACTATACCCATTTAGCCCTTGATCCTAAAATCAGAACACACAAAAAAATATTTATTTACTTTCGTTAAAATCTAAAAACCAACAAAAGCTTTTTGCGGAAACGTATTGCAGATTTTTATAGCTGTATCCTAATTGCTTGTTATCTTTCTTTTGGCACCCAGGACTTAAGAAGCTATTCTATAATCCCTGTATTAAGAGTTATGCGTGGCGAGTAGGGTTGCCAGGCGTTCGGTAACAACCGGACACAATAAGAATGCTTGTCAGTGTCTGTTTACAAGTAGTTGTACCGTTTATAACGTATAGTTATACAATTATGTACAGTTCTTTGTAACCAGTTTATGACTGAATTGACATGAATACCTACACATTTAGATCAAAACAAAAAGGCAGAAACTGCCAAAACCGGCGTGAAGCAGTGCATGCGCTGTGTTTCGCTGCGTGAGTGAGGGTACCGGAGGCCCAATCCAGGGGAAGGGGGTCAAAGGTAAGCAGGTGTTGCAAGTTTTCCATGGGCTGCGGTAATCTCTTAGCCATCAGGTGATCCTGTCGGCTCGTCTTCCACCTATATCATAAAAAAAAGCCGCTAACCAACCGCTAATTAAACACAAACCTTTGACACATATTCTCTATTGATAATATTCTTTATTGATCTTTTATATTTGATTTGTGTAGATATTTTAATATTTTAATGTTTGCTCATATTTTTTATTAACCCTAATAAATGTTTGTTTCCATTCCATTTTGTAACACTAACGCTAGCTAGCGAGTAAACTAAGACGTCCCTCAATCAAAACAAAATCTTCTTTTCTTCTTCATCAGCATTCATTCGCCTACTTTTGGGTTATGCCTCTCCGAAGCACCTACACTCGGCTCGGTGATTTAGTCTTTCTGGTCCATTGGATACCTCCGTGACTTCTTAGATCATCTGCCAAAACACTTTATGGTTCTAATAATACTTAAACACTTCAATAGTAATGATTAGTCTTTACTAACAGATACTTAATGCTGAAGAAAGCATTAGCAAACCAATAAAATTAAACAGGTGTATGTATGTGTATGGTGTATAAAATAGATTAATGATTGTAGGTAGATAAATGATTTAGACAAATACATGTCATTATAATTGTGGTCTTATAGTGAGACTTATTAATCAATGTAGTTTTGCCCTATTGTCGAAATAGGTATCTGCTAAACTCCGGTCAGTCCAGATTTTTGTTCTTAAGCCTGGCAACCTTAGTGGCGAGGGATTTCCGACGTGTTTCCCCTGTTTCACGCGGGCTAGCGTCGTTCCGCCATCCCGAGGGATTCCATTCCAAAAAACCTCCATAAATATTTCTTAGAGTATTTGTATCTTCCTTGGAGTATCGTTAGCACAATGTTGCCCTTTTTTCTTTGGAAGCGGGTTAGCATCTGGTCTCGCTGCTGTACGTATTCTTGTTGGATGTTTTATTTTGTTATTGTAATAATAAATGAAATGCTGTGAATTTTTATAAGTAAATAAGTTCAAACATACATTATCGAATAATTACTTTTTCTAATCCATAATTTGAAATTATTGTATTTACTATCAAGCACAACTTCAATGATATTAAATAGTACTTAGCTATTGCTATCATATTTTCGGCGTAAACATTTTAATTCATTGATGAACTTAATTCTTCAAAAACGATGTTTAAATAACAATGATTCTTGTGAATAATACTTACCTACTATTGATAACATTTTTCTAAATATTGTGTATTAACTATTATATCTTAATTGCTACAAGCGATAAGACCGCCTCATTGTACTGTCCGTTGTTGTTGTATCATACTTACCTACGAGTATATTTTGTTTTTGTGTAATAAAGAATATTAGATATTATTTGCCGCCCAAAACAAAAGATCAATAAGGAAAAAATAGTTTTTATGGTATAGGTGGCAGACGAGCAGATGGATCGCTTATCTGATGGTAAGCGATTACCGCCGCCCATGGACGCCTGCAACACCAGTGGTGTCACAAGTGCGCTGCTTACCTTTTTACCCCCCTTCCCCTGGATTGGGCCTCCGGTACCCTCACTCACGCAGCGAAACAAAGCCGCATGCACTGCTTCACGCCGGTTTTCTGTGAGGACGTGGTCACTGTTTTTTTCTGTTGATTCTATCTTTTTCTTATTTATCTGGTATTTTTTTTGTCTTCAATTAAAATTAATTTGGAGAGAAAAAAGTTTATGTTAATAAACTCATTTTACGTATCTACATAGAGTCGTTGATGATTTCAGCCCAACCGTGGTATTGCAACATGCATCAGCCATAGAGGCTTAAATTATTGTAACGATGATCCTATCAAAATACAAGCGCAACTATGTTTCATAATGCTAAGTCGCACCTACATTTTCACTTACAGCAAGGGGTTCTGAAGAGGACGGCATCACTAGGGTGCCCTGGTTACTATCACATTTACAACAAAATACGTTACAACGATCACAAGTAAGTTCGACTGTTGAAAATATGACAGTTATGCTAATAGAATTAGAATTCACATTGTAAGGTTATCCTAAGTCTATGATTGTGCCAGGGGTAGCCTTCGGTTTAGCAGTGCGATGTTACAGTCTGTACGCTAGTACAGTCACGAGTTTTAATTTGGGACCCACCCAAGGTTGAATGTCGTGTAGCAAACTTTCGCCCTTAAGAGCTAAAATTTTAACGTGTCAAAGGCATAATATTTACTATCGACCACTTTACTTTTCTAGGGGGAACCGTGCAAAAACGCCAACTTGAGCTAAGGCATACGATTGAGATAACCGTAATGACAGCTTTTTGCAAAGAGGTTATCATTTCAAGGGTTGATTAGATAAGACATTTATTGTCTTAACTTGACTTTCAACATTATTGCACTGGTGTTTTGACCTTATTGCATTATGAAAGCTCTAACGAAATTTAACGGAAATGGGTCCCAAATTAAAGCTCGTGACTGCACATGGTCCCACAAAATTCTACAACCGGGACTATCCTCTTAAGTGGCCCTTGTCAACTTGAGGTGAACCAGTTTGTTGCGGCAAAGTGTTACCAGGTGCGGTATAATCTCGCCTTTGTTTGGGGTAAATCACGGTCCCAATGAACACTCCAGGGATTTTGTTTAGGGTTAAAGTCTCACAAACCACCTGTCTCCCTATGTATCACAAAATGACGGGAAAATAGATGGAGTTGATAGCCATAATAGTTTTCCTTCAATAAGAATGATATTTTACGAGACCAAGTCGGGACCAAGTTTATTTTTATAGTGGCCCAGTACATTGGCTCTTCTCATCCTGATGGTAAGCAAAAGGAGAGTCCACTTTGCACTTACAACGGATGTGATGTCAAGGCGTCACTCCGATTGGCACTGTCATCCTGGCATGCGAGATGCTTCTTCACGCTTGATTTTCATAGACGGTGCATGAAGTTGAACAAACGTGAAATAACTTGTCAAGGTCCTCAATTAGTAGGTAGGTGCTCAATGTTAAGTAATGTTTGTAAAGAAGAATCATTTAAAACAATCATTATTTTAATATCACAATGCGTCCCTCCAAAGTTTCATTTAGATGAAAATAGGCTAGAACACGTTAGTGACAAACAAAAGCACTTTAATACATTTGCTCTAGCGACGTCATTACGGTTTATCGCTGTTTTGGCGAGTGACAGGGTTGTCAAACATGATTTTTTTTAACTTTTCACTGTCGTGGAAGGTTTTAAGAATCAATCATATACATTCTTCTCTCATTTTTTAAAAATATTGTAATTAGATAGGGCTCATAAACGTTCAATAAACCTTTGTTAGCTAAAATGGTGTTAGAGAGTAGTTTTGATGTTTGTAACAAAACAAAATACAATTTTTTCGAAAAAATAATGAAAATTGTTATGTAACACTGTGTTAGTTCATGAAAAAAAATCATGAAATTACTACTATGCAGTAGCATATTAAATTCACACAACATGGCAAATATTGAGATGATCCCGTACTAAATATCTTAGAAAAACTTCCAAATTACGAAGATGACGCAATAGAGGAATGACAAACAAAATGGTTATATACTCCAACACACAATATTTCATCACACGAAAGTTTGTCCAGAGTAAGAATCGAGCCCCTGGCCTTTGGCGTGTGAAGCAAGACCACTACTAAATGAGCCATTACCAAACATGTCCTCATATTGTAGCTATATTTTTAATCAGTTCCTGGAGGGTGGACTTATAATGAATAAAGACCAGGAGCCCAATTCTCGGGCTGGTGACATTTATTTTCATACGACATATATCACTAAAACATAGTTTTTTGTATGGTTTTCGGGTGAAATCCGCTCCTGGTCTTTATTCATTATTATCTTTCGCATATAGTTTAAATATGGTCTTAAATCTTCACTTTTTTTTCTTAGACAACCCTATGTGCTTGCACAAATAAATAGCCGCTATCAAAGAGCGATTACGCAAACTGTTCACAAGCTCATAAAAAGAAAACATTACGAAATCTCTGATGTCAAAGAAAAATAAATCGGCAGTAAAGTTTAACTGCTACGGTGACAATAATGCTACATTGGTTGTAACTCCCGATGTCCGCCACATAAAGTTCGTCAATGAATTGGTCGAACAATTGGCAGGATCACTCTGAATGTTTTAAACTGCTTTGTGACAAAGCCAAATCAGTGGCAGTGTGCACTCGCCAAACAATTTGGAATGTGTTAAACGTTCAGGTTATTTTTTTAAATAGCTATGTAGAGGAAAAATTTCTCGTATTTTTTGAAGTCAACAAAAATAAAACTTGTAAAAAACCTAATCTCATCATCATCTTGATGTATCTCACAATGAAATACGTGATTGTCAAGTCAATATATTTCTTTACAAACATGGAATTACATGGTGCTCACAACTTTTGGTATGGTAGAAGAACTGAGTCGCGAGACTTGGTTTTTAATAAGTTATGTTTTGTTGGTTTTTATTATACTCTGCAGATGAAATTTATTTAGAAAGAACTAAAGTTTCTACCACTTATATATGAGCAATCAACGCACAGTGGATAAGAACGCGCCTTCCATACGGGAAGTCGAAGATTTAAATCCGAGCATGCGACTCCAGATTTTTCAAATCTATGTGCGTATCTATGTGCGTATTTCTACTATTAGCTTGGCGGAGACAGAAAACACCGTAAGGAAACCTGCACGTTTTGATAGTATCTGAAATATGTAACCATGATTCAGTAAGTCTGGTTCATTGTTACTACAAATTCTGAATTATGGTCCAAGCGTAGGTACTCTGCAGTACCCTGGTTCCGAAGCGACTAAGCTTTGGACGCAACCAGGAATTACACGTTAAGATGAGATGGGGAGGAAAAAAATATCAAACTATGTGACACACGTACCTAGTTAATTTTTACCTTCATTTTATACTTATTTAATAAATTCTGGTGCATTTAAATAATTTTCAAAATATGAATCGGTAAATTTATTTCTTTCAGCGTCATTAACGTTGTTTATAAATATTTGTGTGAAATGAAATACATATTTTACTTTAAACCCTATATAGCTAATAGCCTAAGTGGCCAATGGGGAAAGTTTCAAAATATTTTTATAATCATCACTATATCGGGCCGTGATCTTGAGGTCCTCGGTTCGATTCCCGGATAAACCGAAATGTACGTATGTTTCGAATTTTTCGAACATAGCTCGGGTTCGTCATCACCAATCCGCGTTTGGAAAGCGAGGTCATCATCATCATCATCAGCCCATTTAAGTCCCCACTGCTGGGGCACGGGCCTCCCTCAATCACATAAGGGGTAATTGCCATACTCACCACGCTTGGCAGACGGGTTGGCGAGGGTTTTGATATAAATGCAGAGTATTCCTCCTCTGGGTGCTGATGATCATGCCATCAGCTTTACCTTAGTCGCCTTTTACGACACCTCGGTAAGAGTGAGGGTGGCCTATTCTACTCTGCCGGGGACCACACGGCACGGCACGGAAAGCGAGGTGATTAAGCCTAATTCCATCATAGTAGCGTTCGATCTAGATTTCGATGATGGAGGACCTTCACCAGTTCCATCTTGTGGTGGCCTATCACGGCTGCGTCTTCCTGCATGCGGCCTCCACTCAAGGACCTTTGTGCTGCCTATTGCCACTTGAAGAATGCAATCCTTTGGGCTATGTTTGTAACCCTGGTTCTCCAGCGGATCTCATCATATTTGATATGATCACGCAAGGAGATTCAGAGTATAGCCCTCTCCATTTTTCCCCAAATAAACCACTTAAGAATCACGTTATACCAAATTTTATAGGGTAGGTAGGAAGGTATCAAAAAATAGGTCAAAAGAATCCATTCAGGTTTATTCCCATTTCAGTAGCGTTTCAGCACGCATCATTGCTCTAATTTGGTACTTACGTCGCGATAAAGATTACCTGAATTCACTCAATGGAACGGAATCCATTCCAGAGAAATCCACCTGATTACATCTGACCGAATCCCATAGTCGATTTATCTACCCAATCTCTCTGATTAACATAATCTGGTATCTCATAAAACATTGATTGTCTAAACTAAACTCTCGACCCGTTTGAAACAGTGGTAGTGAACGCTGCCTTTGGTCCAAGGGTTGCGAGTTCGATCACCATACAGAAAAAATATTTGTGTGCATGAATTTCTGTTTTTATTGGTCTGGGTTTTTTCTATATATTTTAAGTATTCTATGTATTATTCAATGTGTTTTAGAGTTAATTTCGAGTTTTCATTTCGGGTGATCTCACACAGTCGATAATCGTAGAAAAAAAATTCCTAGGAGAAAAATGGAACGTATAGTTTTCAGTAACGCAACGCACACTATTTAAAAGAAAAGTCGGCTGACTTTTTGTTGGTCGATAATCGTCCGACTAAACATCGGTCATGACCCTTAGATAGAATATCGGTAAAATTTAGCAATTTATTTAAAAAATGACCGCTTTTAGAGTATTTATGAGAAGGGAGGCCAGGCCAAATTGTAATGTGAAATATTTTCTAATGTAGTTATTTGTATACCTAAAGTTTTATAAAATTCTACAACGTCAGACTAATGCTGACTAATCTGACTGAACTAACGGCCAGCTCTACACTTACGTGCCGCCACATCGAGTATAAAATATCTACGTTGTACATCTGAAATTTCTGTATCAGTTATACCTTCCCGTATTTTCGCGGCGCATAAACTTATGCATTATTTGAAGGTATGAACTGGGCTTAATTGTCATTTACCCGCTCGTTATAGCCGCAAATCTGGCCTGACTTACGTTTTATGCGCACTAGGACTGACGCGCTGCCGAATGACCTGGCACCTAATATGCAATCCTAGAGCCGCTTTATGCTTTATCTATGTATATTTAAATTTCAGCAGCGATTAATCTGGCGCTTGGGAGAAATATTTAGTAAAGCTACCGTGGTAATCATATTATGTAAACCTTAGTTGAAATCAGTCAGTCACATAAAATATATAAATATATCTAACATAGTTTTAAAATGAGAGATCATGTATGAATTTGATTACAGTTATACAAATACTTTTTCTCTTTATAATTTCTATTACACGAGTATAAATAGGATTCTCTATAATGTCGAATACATGCGCAAGTGATTTACTTTTTTGGTTTACCTAATAAGCCTTTTTGTTCTATAATAGGCTGGAAACTCTATTGTATTTTGATTATATAGTATAATAACTGACACTATTAGAGTATAACAAAACTTCCTTACTCGTTTGTGTGTCTTATTAGACTGATTTCAAAAAAATACCTTTACTAACTAGCAGAAATCTACGATATCCCTCAAGCCAAGCTATTTCTGGGAAACGGTCTCATCGCAATCATAATCCACGAATATATCAGCAAAATAAATAATCGCATGGAGCATGGCCCATTATGCACGTTAGATCCATAACGGTTCTGCCGTCCATTAGCTGTTACCTTCTTTCCGTCAGGTTCGCGTATTCGACTCGCCATGTCTTGAGCTGGGTTACGCTTAGTGCCAATTAGTAAAGTGATGGGGTCAATTATTGAGTTTTGCTTTTCTCGCGTTAAAATTAGACAAAAAGTAGTTTATGTTACTTCATTCATTCATTTCACTCTCAGTCATTCTCCAGACGCAATTATTTGCATAGCACCAATACAATCGTCATCATTTAGTAATTTAAACTATTTATGTATATACATGTCCATAGTGTTGAATCGATTAATGCATAGACAATATTGGCAAGATCCTTCAAAATTTAACTATTTTTTAATCATCGTCTATAGTGGCCGTTCTAAAAATTTCACGCGCTCTCGTATAATTAGAGATTTTTAATAAAAAGTTGTCTGTTTTAGTCCGTAATGCTTATTAGAATGACAGCCATTGGTGTCACAGAAAAACTATGTATAGGTCTATATATAAATCCATAATGTTAATACATATTCCATATATTCGATACATAAATATACTAAAAATAAATGTGTGTTGCTGACACACACTTTACATTTAAAATATTTAGAAAAATTGTGGATGATTGAATCACTCATAATATAAAATAAAGTCGATTTCAATGTCTGTCTGTTCTTATGTAGGCTTAGACCTTGAAAACAGAGCAATGGATTTTGATCCGGCTTCTTGATAGATTGATAAGTAGAGAAAGGTTTTTTGTTAAAAAAATCAATATTCCCCGTGGTTTTTTGCAAAATTTGTAATTATCAGCATATCATTTCTTGAGTAGGATAATACATTTATTTGATATTGCTTAAACATGTTTGTTCATTCTATCTATACATCGTGATAATTTGATATGGAAAATGAGTAATTTGTGAAATCTGGTCAACTCAATTACAAAAGTCCATTTGCGACTCAGATTCAGTTTTCGGGATGTAAACGGTACAAAAATAACGGTTTTTTTTTATGTGATAGGTGGCAGACGAGCAGATGGATCACCTGATGGTAAGCAATTGGCGCCGCCCATGCATCCTCACGACACCAATGGAGTCAAAAGCGCGCTGCCAACCTTTGATCCCCCCCTTTCCTCCGGATTGGGCCTCCGGTACCATCACTGACGCAGCGAAACACAACACAGTGCTGCTTCACGCTGGTTTTCTGTGATCCGGGTATTCATGTAGGTACTTTAGAGCTAAGGGTTGTTAATCTCAAATTAAACACAGATTCTCTGAGGCGTACCTCCATCTTCAGGTGATGCGCTGACATCTATCTCAGTTGCGTCCAAAGTCGTCGCCATCGTAGTCCAGGGCACGCCTCATGATTTAAGATTAAGAAAGTGCAATCACAGCTAAACGACTGGCCGTCTGACTCGCTGACATATGGTAAACTAACTATCCACTTAGCTACATCATAATAGTTATGTAACGCATCTCCACTCCTGGTGTGGCTGATGTCCTTGGGCGGTGCTGATCACTTACCATCAAGTCCCAGGCTCTCTTGCTTGCTTAAAAATGTAAGATCCCATCTAATTCAAATACAGAAATATATGTTTTCAGGCTTATATTGCAATAAGGTCGACAAGTGGTACACCGGGAATTTCCGCGATCGTACCTACAGTTCAATCTGAAATGTAATCAAACACCAAGGTAAACAGTCCATGATTCACATTCTTCCTTGCGAAGATTCATACAAGCACGTACATCATAAGGTATAAAGTCCTTCTTCAAATTCACCTTAGGCCAGCGTAACATCGTTTAGCCGAGTCCGGCTGATACGCAGCTACACGGCATTTGAATAGCCCTATGTTAGTTATTCAGCGCGTGACTGGCCGCCGGAGCCGCCGCTGCCTCGTAAATCAAACTCGCCATTCGCTTATGCATTATACAATTTTATTTGTGCCAGTCGGGTGAATAGGTAATAAACTATGGCCGCGAAAATTCGCTGTGCGTCGGCGAAAGCGCGTTGAGAATTTGAAACGTGCGTTTGAAGGTATCCTGTAAGATGGATGTCGTAATATCCAATTGTATGTTTGCTAGATTCTTAATGGATTTAGACTTTGAAAATAATGCCATTATTATCAAATAATGCATATGGTATGCAATGAATAATACCTAACACTTTGTTAATTTTAATTTTCAATACAACATTTTGCAAAAATAGACTGAAATACTATTAAATCAGCTTTTCATATTTTTAAACATCTAAACAGATAAGTATACTGACAGGACGTTCTACTTTTGAAATTCAAAGTCAAAAGATTCTATATTTGCATAGGCGTGTACACAGTACTTACAAATTGTAACACATTAACATCTTTTATAAGTATAATATAAACTGTTTATAAGTAATATAATAATTTATATGAAGTTATATATAATTGCCGATACCTAAAATATACTGTGAAAATAAATAAATCACCACCGGCTCAGAAAGTTGTATCCGGTCAAGAAGATCCAGCAAGCAAAATACTCTATGTTGACCCTTAAAAAAACGTATTATGTTAGGAACAATGATTAGTTACACTATGCCTGGGTATACGAGTATTTAGGATGACAAACATTTACGTCGGATTCGGCGGGTAGGGCTAAAAGAAGCCGCGGGGGCTGATGCAATTCAAAGGTTTTAAATTAGTGTCTAGTGGTTTTTAGTGTGCAAGTTTGGTGTTTATTTGTGCAGTGAAGTGCCGCAAAGTGATCCTAATAATAACAATCGTTGGATTGTATCGTTTTTAACACTGCTATTGTGTGTCGAGTGCGTTGTCTCGTGACAACTTGCTTGGACCTAATAGAGTCTTAAAACCCGCGATTGCTTTTAGAGTGATATCCGCTGAATTCGTAGGTCGATAAAACGCAAAACACCGGCGTTTTATTGAGTGACTGTGACTTTGACTGACTTCGACTGTTGACTACCTACTTATTCTCAATAAGTTACTTGACATTGGCGAATTATCTTCGGTTGTCCCGCTTAATAATGCCTAAAATCTAAAACATGATAATGGCAGGAGTAATTCTCAGTCGAGAAGTTGATTGCCACAAATAAAATAAGAAGAAGAGAACATTTACGTCAAAAGTTTCACTCCCAATTTTTGTTTCCGCCCCAATATTGCATCAGAGCTTCTTAGAGTCTGGACGTTTTAGCGGTCACGCTGTGAAACCTTTTAGTGCGCGTTAGTTTTCCAGACTGTCTTCATCTCGCGGGGCGGCGGAGCGGAAAATTCACTCCTACCCTCGTTCCACACGTGGGTGCCCGCGCCCGCGCTCGTGTTGGCCAGCTAATCCTTTTACTAACCTAATTAATATGTACTTTGCTGTTAAACTTTTATAGCACTGAAAAATTAGAACAGCACGGTGAACATTTATGTTGCAATATCAATATTTTCATCATCATCATCAGCCCATTTAAGTCCCCACTGCTGGGGCGCGGGCCTCCCTCAATCACATGAGGGGTAATTGCCATACTCACCACGCTTGGCAGACGGGTTGGCGAGGGTTTAGATATAAATGCAGAGTTTTCCTTCTCTGGGTGCTGATGATCATGCCAGCAGCTTTACCTTAGTCGCCTTTTACGACACCTCGGTAAGAGTGAGGGTGGCCTATTCTACTAACCGGGGACCACACGGCCAATCAATATTTTACTTTAATTTATTATGGGCTAGCTTTTGATGATGGTGTTTTGTGTAAATGTTTTGGTATGACACAAAACTGGCTGATGTACGTGCACGATTTTTTTTATGTAATAGGTAGGTAGACGAACAGACGGATCACCTGATGGTAAGCAATTGCCGCCGCCCATGGACACCTGCGACACCAGTGGAGTCACAAGTGCGCTGCCAACCTTTAAACCCCCCCTATCCCCCGGATTGGGCCTCCGGTACCCTCACTCACGCAGCGAAACACAGCACAGTGCTGCTTCACGCCAGTTTTCTGTGAGGCCGTGGTATCACTCCGGTCGAGCCGGCCCATTCATGCCGAAGCTTGGCTCTCCCACGGTCACTGTGCGATATGTATATATTGGCACTTTAATAAAATAGAATGTGTATTCTAAAATAATCCTCAGATTATGTATTCTATCAGTATTTACTATAGTAAACATAGAATATATGTACAGGAGGATAGAGGAATTGCTTTCTAACAATTTATGTTATAATCTATACTATTTATAGATTTAAATATTATCTATAGATAGAGGTAAATTCTATAGATAATATGTAAATAATATATGTAATCAGAAAAAACATAACTCTTGCGCGATGTAATCGACGCCTAGCGCTATCTATTGGTAAAGGAACGAATAGCAATCCCAAAACGAAGTGAGGGCGGACTACTATCGTTATTGAAGACCACAACACTACACACAATAACAGAAAGTTGGTTTCGTAGTCTGTTCCCATTTTCCATCTAAGTAAGTCAAATTTAAAAGTTCACATATGAAGTGACTGGAGTTCCATTTAGCTATTTGTAGTAAAGTTTCCAACTTGTCGCATTACCAGTTAAATTTTGAATAAATATCACATGTCTAAGCGAGAAAAATAGAGTGCCACGTAATGCATATAAAGATTTTTTTCTAAAATATTTCTCTTCTGGATTCTCGAATCCGCGCCACGAAAGAAGTCCCGCGGCAAAACACGGAACTAAAATTTAAGATTCCTTGTGTCTATATTAACAAAGCTCAAATTTGAATGTCAATGTGACATAAGAGGCGTCTACTACGGGACATCATTGCAGCGCGAACGCTATACAAAATATCAAAGACTATTAGACAAGTTATACTTTTAGGTGTAAAAGGTCATTTTGGACTGAGTGATTTCTATAATGGGCAGATCTACCCTAGAACCATAACCGTTACACTGGTTGAGGTAAACCAGTGTGGAGAATTTGAGTGGAAATCGCGCCTCGGAGACGTAGTACAGAAACTGTCCAGTCAGGTGGAGTGAATATTTGCACAAAATGGCTGAAGCTGGATGTGAATAGAGCCAAGACTCGATCAAAGTGGCGAACATTTAGATGATGAAGTAATATCCTGTGCCTGACCGTCCCTCGAAATAAATAACAAGTGCCTCCGTAGCATTACAAAGCAGATTGCCGATCAGCAGCCATGTTAATGAAATGGAAGTGAAATGATAGTAATTACGGGAGGGGGGAGTTTTTACTGCATTGTCGGCGGGGCCGCCTCGGAATCACCTGGCATTACCCCGCTTACCCCGCCGAAAATATTTCCACCAAATGGGCCCATTTGTACTGTCACCAGACATAATAACTTGTGCAATTACGATTGTCACAATACTCGTAATGTCACCCTTAACAGGCGTCGCAGTGTTCGCAATACGTCCGATACGGCAATTGATCGTCAGGATAAATTTAAAGCAATGATAATTAAACACAACAATTATCCTTTATTTCTGGTATGAAATAAACATGGTTCGGGGAGAAAAAATTAAAAGTATTTCTGTTGCAACACCGTTCACGTCGATGTATAGGTACCTAATATAAGTAGGTTCCTAAACCTTGTACGTTACGTGAATAATCCTACGTACCTATATAAAATCATATTCGCGATATTTTGGTCGCTAGGCATTAATTATTTAGGTATGCTAGTACCCCATCGGAATATAAGGGTAAGTGAGTAGAGAATGTAATTGTGTTTGCACACATACTTGAGAACTATAATATAACCTGCGTACATGGCTGATGGTTAAGATTGGCCGCTGTAGCCGTTATCGGTTGGCGGATTTTTTTTTTATTACTAAGGCACGTACTACGTCTTCGTATAGAGTTCACTTTTATCATTATTATTTTTATAAAAATAAGTCTGTTATTCGGTCATCCAACCAGCTGTAGGTTTAATAGAATTAGTAATATTCTTTATACATCAGCAAACCCAAACAATTTCACTACGGGTGCAGTCAATAAAATGTATGAGAAATTCTGTGTACCAATTTGCAGAAAAACTCGTATGTTTTCAATTCAAATTGACTGGCTACAGCTCTGTGGTTACCCCTGCTGAAACAAAACAAAGTCGGTCCCTATATTGAGTGGGGTTTATATTGAAAGTTCCGTGAAACGGCGTGCGCCAGCCCTAAGGACACATATACCACTTTGTTCTTACACAAAAGTTTAAGAAGTTGGTTAACAGATGTTCGGCGTGACTTTCGTCCCCGGGTAAGTCATGTATCCTTGTTACATCCGAACGTTGTTGGCAGTCTGATTTTTCTTTTGGCACGCACTCTATGTATTATGTTTAATGTTTTGAATACTCGCCGCTCGAACTCCTTTTATTTGGATATATATACTTAAAAGTTGTTTTACTAGTTTTCTACTCGTGTATTCAGTTATCTTTAGCCGTGTGGTCCCCGGCAGAGTAGAATAGGCCACCCTCACTCTTACCGAGGTGTCGTAAAAGGCGACTAAGCTAAAGCTGCTGGCATGATCATCAGCACCCAGAGAAGGAAAACTCTGCATTTATATCAAAACCCTCGCCAACCCGTCTGCCAAGCGTGGTGAGTATGGCAATTACCCCTCATGTGATTGAGGGAGGCCCGTGCCCCAGCAGTGGCGACTTAAATGAGCTGACGATGATGATGATGATGATTCAGTTATCTTTAGGAAACATTTTAATGGAGGACTTTGTCCATAAGCAGATAACTACATCCCCTATATTTGTAGGTAGGTAAACTTTGTGATCTTTTGTTCCAAACTTTACCAATAAATGGCGATGGGTGTATGCTGCATCGCGAAATCATTTGGTGTTTTTAGTTTATCAAATATCTGGCGGCCAACATTAAACAGATTTAATATTATTGTATGTATTAAGCATAGATTTCTATTTACTGCCTAATTTATGTTGGAAATATATAAACGCATCAAACCTCTTTTGATGTTAACAAAAAGAAAGGTACCTAAAATGTCTTTTAGACAGCTTATGTGAGTGATCGGAGCCATGTCGCGATAGTCTAAGTTTTTTCTGCTGAATATTATTTTAATCCCAATGTCTGGTGGTTTTTCTGCTTAGCTAGCTCTCCCTCTAACATGGTAGCAGAGCTTAGTTAGTTGGTTGTAGAATGGCGTCGACGGCAACTGCAATCGAAAAATTAGTTGGTGCGGAAAATTATTCCACATGGAAATTTTCCATGCGGATGGTCCTCATCCACGAGGAATTGTGGGATTACGTCGAAACTGAAAGTATCGAAAATTACGACAAAAAAAAGGCAGATAAAGCCTTGGCGCGGATCGCGCTTTCTGTGGCTCCGGTGATAATTCCACACATACGCACAGCTAAGAGTGCCCATGAAGCATGGACCATCCTTCAAAAGGCTTATGAAGGACGTGGCTTGAGTCGTAGGTTGGGCTTGTTGCGAAGCCTGTTCGGTACAAAGTTGTCCGAATGTGCGTCGATGGAGATTTACTTAAACAAAATCAAGGAAATCTCGCATCAGCTTAATGAAATTGAGTCGCCGCTGGACGACGAATTCGTTGCGGTGATCATGTTAAGTGGACTAACGGACGACTATGACCCGCTCATCATGGCAATTGAGCACTCATCCCCGAAACTAAGTACGGACGTCATCTCAGCGAAATTATTACAGGAGATCCAAAGACGGGAAGAAAAGACTCAGGGCGAGACGGCGACAGCACTTCATACTCGCAAACTGCCACGGTGTTTCAAATGCAACACCAAAGGCCACTGTTCACGGGACTGCCCGGAGAAAAAACCAAAGGCAATAGACAGCAGTAGCAGCAAGAAATCTCCTGCCAAGAAGCCCCAAAATTCAAATTATGTTAAGAACAAGGGACTTGTGGCAGCGCTATCTGTCAATGTCAACAGCGACTTGTGGTATATCGACTCCGGTGCTACCAACCATATGTGTAACAGTGAGAAAGTGATGGTGAAGTGCGTGCGTAATAAGTCCGTAGATGTAAGCATAGCGAACGGCAGTAAGATATCGACCGCGGGCTTAGGGGAAGTGCAAGTTCGTTTAAAAGACTGCATAAGGACAATAAGTGATACTTATTATGTACCCAATTTGAGTACTAATTTACTGTCTGTCAGTGCTATGACCAAAAAAGGGTATGTTGTAAAATTTGATCACAATTCATGTACTATATTTGATGGTAATGAAGTTTTAGCTACTGGAACTCAAGTTAACGGTGTCTATCAGCTCGATACTGTGTCAGACGACGGCTGTACTGAGCAGGAGTGCACAATGATGGCATCGACAGAAAACTTGACATCACAGGAGTTGTGGCACAAACGTCTTGGACACCTGAATGCAAGAAGTATGCAACTTCTCCAAAAAGGTATTGCAGATGGTATTTCTTTTAGTACTTCTGGTTTTCAACAATGTATTTCTTGTGTTGAAGGAAAACAGGCTAGGCTTCCTTTTCCTAAAAAGTCACACAGCAGAGCTACAAAAGTGCTAGGGTTAGTTCACACTGACCTATGCGGTCCCATTCAAGTGCCATCTATCAGTGGTTCTAGGTACATTCTTAGTTTCATTGACGATTACACGAGGAAACAGTTTGTTTATTTTTTGAAGTCGAAAAGTGAGACTTTCAAATATTTTAAACAATTCAAAGTACTTGTGGAAAATGAAACTGGAAAACAATTGAAAGTACTTAGAAGCGATAGAGGCGGAGAATACATGAGTTCTAAGTTTCAGGAACATCTCAAGGAATGTGGAATCAAGCACCAGAAAACCGTACCAGATTGCCCACAGCAAAATGGTGTCGCAGAACGCGCCAATAGAACTGTTATGGAGAAGGTCAGGAGCATGCTGCGAGATGCCGGACTCGGAATGAAATTCTGGGCCGAGGCTGTAAACACAGCGGTATACCTCAAAAACAGAAGTCCAACGAAGGCAGTTGCTGGGGTGACTCCTGAAGAAAAATGGACAAATAAAAAGGTGAATCTTAACCATTTAAGAATTTTTGGTTGCGTTGCATATTCTATGGTAAAGAATAGAAGAAAACTAGATTCTAAAAGTAAACCATATATATTTACGGGTTATAGTGAAGAGTCCAAGGGATACCGACTACTTGAACCAAACAATCCTAAAAATTGCGTCATTTCTCGCAATGTTGTCTTCTTGGAAAACAAATGTTGGGGTAAAAACGTGTCAAATGATGATACTTTTGATCAACAGTTGATTGTTGATATCAACAACCTGACTTCAAATGAAGTTCAGCAATCAGGGACATCCACTGTAAGTTCTGATGTTTCTGATGACACGAGATTATCACAGAACGAACCCAGAATTAGCACAATCACAGTACATGACTCTGACAGCGAAAATTCAAGTGATGGCACAGAGAATTGTTCCGATGTAACTTACGTTCCAGGGGAAGATTCAATAGCTGAGGCGGAGCGGTCAGACAGCTCTTATGATGAAGCTTCTGAGTCTCCACTGGCGGCCAATTTTGTGGAAATGGTAAACGGCAATCCTGATGAACCTAAGACGCCAACTGAAGCGCTGAATGGACCCGATTCAGACAATTGGCAAAAGGCAATGAACGATGAGTATAATTCATTCATTAAAAACAAGTGTTGGACTCTAACAGAACGTGATCCAGGACATAAGCCTGTCCAATGTAAATGGATATTTAAAAGAAAGTATGGTGCTGTTGGTGAGCTACTGAAATTTAAAGCTCGTTTAGTCGCCAAAGGATATACCCAACAATATGGTATAAATTACGAAGAAACCTTTTCACCAGTAGTCAGGTACTCGACTATGAGGATGCTGCTTGCACTAGCGGCAGAAAATAACTTTGACATTGAACATTTGGATGTGAAGACTGCATTCCTCAATGGAGACCTCGAGGAAACGGTCTACATGGAACAACCAGAATGTTACAAAGTCAAGGGGAGTGAAGCAAAGGTATATAAGCTTAATAAGGCTGTTTATGGACTTAAACAGGCCTCCAAATCTTGGTATGACAAGATTACCAAAGTTCTATGCGATAAGATGAAGTTTAATCGTCTAACTTCTGAACCCTGCGTTTTCTTTAAGAGAGAAGCTGAGTCAATGATAATTATAGCCCTGTATGTAGACGATCTGTTCATATATACATCCCCAAACTTTCAGGGGAAGGAAAATATAAAGAAAGAATTGCAGGATGAATTCGATATCACAGATCTAGGGCCAGCACATCATGTACTTGGAATGAAATTGATAAGGAAAGAAAATAAAATTTACCTTAATCAGTCAAACTACATAAGCAAGATTCTAAAGAAGTTTCGCATGGAGGACTGTAAAGCTGTTGCAACGCCGATGGAGACAGGTCTAAAACTAGCCAAAGAACTAAAACAAGATGATTCCTTCGACTACAGAGGTCTCATTGGTTCGCTGATGTATGTGGCAGTTTGCACAAGACCTGATATCAGTCATGCAGTCAGCTATTTAAGCCAATTCAATAATTGTTTTGGCGAAACTCATTGGAAAGCAGCAAAGAGAATTTTACGCTATCTAAAAGGTACGATTGATTTTAATCTTGTTTTTTCTAAAACAGGCATGAGTATTTCAGCTTATGCCGACGCTAATTGGGCATCGGATAACATAGACCGTAAGTCATATACTGGTTTCGTCTTCACTGTGGGTAAGTCTGTCGTCGCTTGGGAGAGTCGCAAGCAACGTACTGTGGCCTTGTCCAGTACTGAGGCCGAGTACATGGCGTTGTCTGACACATGTAAGGAAGCACTATTTGTTAGACAGTTTATGTTTGAAATATTCGGTACCATGCCTAAAATAACAATTTATAATGACAATCAATCTGCCATAAAATTGTGTAAAAACTTTATCTTTCATTCTAGAACAAAGCACATAGACATACGTCACCACTTTATTAAAGAAATTGTAAATAAAGGTATAGCTGAAATTAAATACTTGTCAACTGCAGTAATGTTAGCCGATGTATTGACGAAAGCGCTCTGCAAGGAGAAACATTACATGTTTGCGAGGCAGATGTTATCTGTAACTTAATTGATTGTTGACTGGTTTTTTTTTTAGAAATGATTTTATTTATAAAACTGTTATTAGTCTAATCCACCCAGCTTGTGCAGTGTTGTTCGCTGATGAGATATGAGTGTTTCAACAATTTGTAATGTTATTATTATTTTTGTTATTTTAACTTAAGGTTAAGCTTGCGTTTAAGGGCCAGTGTTGGAAATATATAAACGCATCAAACCTCTTTTGATGTTAACAAAAAGAAAGGTACCTAAAATGTCTTTTAGACAGCTTATGTGAGTGATCGGAGCCATGTCGCGATAGTCTAAGTTTTTTCTGCTGAATATTATTTTAATCCCAATGTCTGGTGGTTTTTCTGCTTAGCTAGCTCTCCCTCTAACAATTTACTGCGAGTACCCTATTTTCGTTCTCACAGCAGACACACTTTTGTTTATTCCCTATTCCGGAACATTAATCCTGCAGCAAATGTGATTAACAAGGATCAAAAGCAAGTCACGGACCTGCCGCGAGTGGCATGCATCCCGGCGGGCCGAAATACTGGGCAGACGTGACCCGCCGATATTGCGTCATTTGTACCACATCTGACTGCGTTACTGCACTGTGCACTTTGCATACTGCTACTTGCGATCATATTGAGATGAGTTACAAAGTTTAGAGAAATAGAAATCTTTTAATGCCAAATGCTAACAATTGAAAATATATTTGACAGTTTAATCTACATTAATATTAATAAATATTAGCTTCAAAAGGAAACAAACAACAAATAAATAGTCTCTAAAAGCAAAAAAAAAAAGATGTTCAGTCGAATTAAGTTTATAGCGTAGACTTCACTCATGTTGAATGAAGCGCAACAATCAAGGTGCTCCATCTGCTCGACTGCCACCTTATTATAAAATAAATCTAAAATGCGCCAACTTTCCAGTAGAATATGAAAATAGAAACTTTGCACTAACTTGCAAATGTTCTCCATCGAAGCAGTTAGAGATTGAAACAAATAAAGACTGCACAAAAATCTAATTGAATGTTTTGTAAAAATTTTGAAAAGAGAAAGACTGCTCCAAAAACTCTCTCGTGTAATGGAAATCGTGCCCCACGACCCCCGGGGCATCGCGGATTCTCCGCACAAAAGGCCCGGCAAAAAGGTCCTGCCGTCACATGAACATTGTAAAACTCGCCTCGCACTCACGATGAACCCCACAAACAAATTCAGACTCAACTCCGTCCACCTAAGTCTCATTTTGCATCTCGCATAATTGTTCAGTAACAGTTTTTTCCAATCCGATAATGCGACCTTAGCGTCGGGATCATGGTTTACTACAAATTGTATTAGAGTAGTAGATTTAACTATTTATGCGGTTCATGGTCCGCGCCGGCCCACGGTGCTCGAGGGATGCGCTTTACGTCACGCCACTTCTTTTGTAGATACGAGTATTTTAACCTGGCAGATAAACTTTTGTTTATGTCCATTCGTTTTATTCCTCGTGTGTAGAATTAATGGTAGGTAGTGTATGAGACTGCACATAAATTGATATTAAAATATTCGCGACTGCTATTAAACAACTCGACAAGGCTCGTTTGTTTTAATATTTCGCACCCTTATTGTAAACATTAATTACTATTATGCATTAATGAGCAGGGAAGAATAATATTTATTTTGACCGAAAAAATAAAATATCGCAATCAGTTCGTCCAAACGACTGATAGACTTTCAATCGCAAACGTCAAATCTAGGTATAGGTAACACCTGTTTTGGTTTTGTGTCGGGGATTCGTTTAGCTAAATATGAATTTAAATTAAGTCGTTGATTATGTTTCTGTGCTTAATTATACAAGGAAAATCACATCGCTCGAAATTTATTAAACTGGCAGATACCTAGTGACCTCCGTACAAAATCTGGCTCCGATGCCAAGTAAAGGGTTATATATTTATCGGGAGAGCCTACCAAAAGAACAGATTATTCAGTTTGCTAAAATTAAACTTAAAATATGAATGAGAAATACATAGAGATACTTACAATATCTATAATTAAGTATTCGTAAACTAACTCTCAAATGTGTTTTATTCCCCATTTATTAAGTATAACATAAATCTGTCATTCAAAAGCTGAGTGAGGGTACCGGAGGCCCAATCCGGGACAAGGGGGGTTCAAAGGTTAGCAGCGTACTTGTGACTCCACTAGTGTCGCGGGTGTCTATGGGCGGCGGCAATCGCTTACCATCGGGCGATCCGTCTACTCGTCTGCCACCCATCACATAAAAAAATGCGATGAACGCCCATTGTAGAATAAGTAATGATCACAAATCATGACTGCCTCGATAGCGCAGTGGTCAGTGGGTCGCACTTTAAGGCGACGGCTGCGCAAGAGGTCCCGGGCTCGATCCCCGGGTCGGGCCAAAAATGTGTAACTAAGTTTTCGGTAAGAAATTCTTAGAGTTAGCCCGGAGTCTGGTTGGCGGTCTTGTACCCCCGTGCCTCGGAAAGCACGTTAAGCCGTTGGTCCTGCGCCCGATGACTCTCCGATCATGTCACAGTAGTGTCCCATTGGAATATGAGGGTAAGGGAATAGAGAGTGCACTTGTGTTTGCGCACACACTTGAGCACTACAATATATCGTTATTCATTCTTCTGTCGATCCACCAACGCATGCAATAGGGAATTTACTGACATCGATTTTTTTCATATTTCATTAAAAACATTTAAGCAAAAACTGAATAATCTAGTATAAGTAAAACAGGAATTACCTAAGTAAAATAACATTTCAATGCTTGGCTTTTTATTATTCTTGTTCACTGAAATTTTTAATATTTTTAGTTTACTTTACTTTATTGTACACACTAACTTGCATTAGCCGTGTGGTCCCGGCAGAGTAGAATAGGCCACCCTCACTCTTACCGAGGTGTCGTAAAAGGCGACTAAGGTAAAGCTGCTGGGATGATCATCAGCACCCAGAGAAGGAAAACTCTGCATTTATATCAAAATCCTCGCCAACCCGTCTGCCAAGCGTGGTGAGTATAGCAATTACCCATCATGTGATTGAGGGAGGCCTGTGCCCCAGCAGTGGGGACTTAAATGGGCTGATGATGATGACACACTAACTTTATCATGTCCGATTATGTAAATATGTATGTATAATTAGCATGTTACTTATATGCACTATTAGGTCTATTTTCATAATTAATATTGATTTACCAAATGTTTATATATATGACTGTTTGTTGCCAAAATAAAAAAAAATCGTTGAGATTGGCCTCCGTAGCCGTAATCGGTTGGAGTATATTATTATAATGATCACATCAAAACGTATCCTACGCAAACAAACGAAGCACCTCTGTACTTAAAAACAAAAACGCAAAATGCAAATAATAAACCGCCCCACGTCCTGACTAAACCTAACAAGTAATTTTATTCAGCAGTAAACATTAATTCTGAACTGTATAACGAGTAGAATAGTATTGTTCGCTCGCTTATAGTTCCCAGTAGAAATAAGCGGCCGTAAAAGCTTTTTCCGTCGACATTTTTATATTGCACGCATCCGTAGCGCCGCACGTACTACCGTACAACTAGCGAACACGTATAATGCTTTGAATTTTAATGTAATAAAAACTGGCGATGAAATAAAAGCAATGTGAGCTTGCACAAAGAGAACGCATGTTTTAATCTGCCCAATTGCAGCGCTGTGTTGATGACGAGTTTGAAACGAAGAACAAATTAACGTTATTGTTATTAGGTACTTGTGTTTTTCATTCCTTGGTTAGAATCATTACAGCCCTTCAAGTCTAGTTTCGAGTAGTGCAATGCTTACATTTTTTTAAAGTAACAATTAATTGAATATGCATCTAGTATGCTCTATGTGTATGTGTATCTAGCCATTTTAAATTATAATATTTTTCCATATGCTATTTTGTAATAAGTTATTTGAATGACGCAAAAACGACAGGGGTGTTATAAGTTCGACGTGTCTGTGTATGTGTGTGTCTGTGTGTCAGTCTATGGCATCGTAGTTCCCGAACAAATTAACCGATTTTGATTTAGTTTTTTTTTGTGTGAAAGATGAATAAGGGGGAGTGTTCTTAGCTATGTTGGATAAAAATCGATCCAAGATGGCCGCCGTCACAAATATTGTAAGGATTGTATGTTTTAACACAACTCCCACAATATTGGGGTATCGTATAGGGGCTTGAGTGACAGAATATATTTATTGTGATAAATTCTTAAATCCAAAAGGGCCGCCGTCGGGCGTTTTTAAATTTTAAATTTTTTATGTTATTATTGAACTGTCATTACTAATAACAATCCAATAATAACATAAAATATTACAGTTTTAAAACGATTTAGTTCTTTATCCATAAACGTTCAATAAACCTTTGTTAGCTAAAACAGTGTTATAGAGCCGTTTTGATGTTTGAAAAAAAAATTTTAATTACAAAATTTTCGATAAATGAATGTAAACTGTATTATAACAGCGTTTTAGTTAACAAAGGTTTAACAAACATTTATTCGAATAAGATTTTAATTCATAAGGTAACTTATCTTGTATTAATTACATTATGATAATAATGCTATATTATCTGGAATAGACGTAAACGCATTCTTTTATTTTATTAGTTCATGTTCATCAAAATGCCGAATTGACTTTTTACGTCTTAACAATGTCTTTATAGACTCCGTATTTATTCGTCTCAGCATTTTTTTCTAAAAACAAAATTTCAATGCTTTAAGTAAAATTTCAATACTAAGTTTCATATTATCAGTGACAAATCCGATCTACGTGCCTTCGTATAATCAAGCGGATGAAAGAGGCGTGCTCATCTCATTCCGCGCGTTTTCAAACTAAGACTTTATAAAATATCATTCTAAGGATCTCGTAACCCTGGAATTTAACTTTTTTCTAATAGTTTCAGGGTCTTATTCATAAATTTTTGTCAAACATTTGTTAGCTATAAGGCAGTTTTCATTATTTATGTTTCAAACCTCAAAATACTGCAACATTGGTCTACAACATTGTTTTTGTATAACAAAGGTTCATTGCACGTTTATGCATAAAGCCCTCAGTATCTTAATACGTTTTTTTATGTCATAGGTGGCAGACAAGCAGAGGGATCACCTGATGGTAAGCGATTGCAGACCAGTGGAGTCACAAGTGCGCTGCCGCCCTCTAAGCCCTCTTTCCCCGGATTGGGCCTCCGGTACCCTCACTCACGCAGCGAAACACATCATAGTGCTGCTTCACGCCGGTTTTCAATGAGGCTGTGGTATCACTCAGGTCAAGCCAGCAAATTCACGCCGAAGCGTGCCCCCCTTACAATCGACGTTTTGCAAATAATTCATTATTAATCTACTAAACTTTATAGACGTATATT
The DNA here is from genome assembly GCA_019059595.1 of Marasmia exigua. Classification (NCBI taxonomy): domain Eukaryota; kingdom Metazoa; phylum Arthropoda; class Insecta; order Lepidoptera; family Crambidae; genus Marasmia; species Marasmia exigua. The sequence continues at coordinate 20,065,294 of CM032465.1, read as the reverse complement.
TTGTTGCTTGATTTTATTACTTGGACTTAACTACTCATTAGAAATGTGTGCTCGAGTAGTCACTCAATAATTTTAATGGAATACCAGAGTACCTTCCAAAAGCTAAGCAAATCTTGAACATTGCGACGGAGACATTTCTTTTTTGTAAGATTTTCACTTATTAAAGAGTTACGAAATAGACACAGATGTAGGTGCCATTCCATCTAAATTATTTCGAACTCATCTAAATTGCTACTAAGCATATAAACAACAAAATACAAATATTAAAATCCCTCATCATGAAAATGTTCGCTGTCAACTGCATCTACTCGATAAAAGTGCAATCAATGGATCGCACGACTTAGCAGACAATAACATGTCGGGCGGGATTCCTGATGTCAGGTAACTTCTGTGATATTCCCCGCGCGCGATACGCGGTAATCCCGTACGCGCTTATTCATAAGCGATGTAAATTGTACTAAATTCCGCTAGATATTTTTGATTTTTGACCGTGGGAGAGCCACGCTTCGGCATTAATGGGCCGACTCGACCGGAGTTATACTACGAGCTCGCAGAAAACCGGCGTGAAGCAGCACTGTGCTGTGTTTCGCTGTGCGGGGGAAAGGGGGGTTTAAAGGTTTGCGGCGCGCTTGTGACTCCACTGGTGTCACGGGTGTCTATGGGTGGCGGCAATCGCTTACCATCAGGTGATCCGTCTGCTCGTCTGCCGCCTATCACATAAAAAAAGATATTTTTGCGTTTAACTTTTGGTATTACTACTACTACTACCAAGGACTCATTATTGGCTGACAATAACTCCTTTAACAAATGAGACCTGTGGCTGTGCTTGTGGACCTAGAACAAAACTGTACTGAAACGAACGAGTAATATCTGTCGAATCCAAGCAGAAGAGACGCTCAGCGCTATCCGGGCGGGGACAATGATTCGGTCGTGTTTTCCGTTTCATTGTAGGCCCTCAAAAATCCCTCAAAAATCAGAAATCATTTCTTTGCCGAAAAACGACGTTCGGGATTTGAATGTCATTTTTTAAATTTTGTATGGAGACAACTTTCAACAGAACAATAATAGAACAATGGGTGACCAGGAAAAAAATATTTCATTTTTATTTTAACAAAGTCCAAGTGATAAAAATGCAATTAATAGCTCAAACAGCTCAGCAGATAATAATATGTCGCGCAGAATTCGTGTTGTCAGGCAATATTCGTGCAATTCTCCCCGCGATATGCGGTAATCCACGTTCAGTCATTATCCCTGGTAACTGCAACTTATACTCGCTTGTCGGAACTAAACTCCGTTAGATCATTTTCTGCATTTAAAGCTTTAGGTTTATTCATGATTTTTACATAGGTACACTTTCTTGTCACTATAGTACCACAGCTCAACAGATAACAAAGGTTGGGTAGAATGTCGTGTTGTCAGGTAACTTTCGTTCAATTTGTTGCACGCTTTCAATCATTAGCGGAGGTAACTGCAACTTATAGTCGCTTATTAGTCGGCCGTGTGGTGCACGGCAGAGTAGAATAGGCCACCCTCACTCTTACCGAGGTGTCGTAAAAGGCGACTAAGGTAAAGCTGCTGGCATGATCATCAGCACCCAGAGAAGGAAAACTCTGCATTTATATCAAAACCCTCGCCAACCCGTCTGCCAAGCGTGGTGAGTATGGCAATTACCCCTCATGTGATTGAGGGAGGCCCGTGCCCCAGCAGTGGGGACTTAAATGGGCTGACGATGATAATGACGATGACGATGATAGTCGCTTATCGGCACCAAACTCCGCTAGATAATTTTGGGTACTGCTAATGGTATTGACATACACTTCCCTTTACGCATTTCTCGTCACAATAGTACCACAGCTCAGTCAGAAGATAACATGTCGGGCAGACTTCGTGATGTCAGGCGACTTTCGTGCAATTCGCCGCACGACACGCGGTAATCCTCGTCCTGTCATTATGGGACAGTCACATAAACTATTACCTATTCTAATCCTGTCCAAATGTCCCTTTTTAAGCCAAAAACATTTGCTTTTCTATTTAGTCTGCTTATTTAGTCTGGGTAGGACGAACTAAGAATAAAACGTTAGTTACTAACTACTCATAATTTTTGCACACAAAGGTGGTAGGTATCTAAACAGAGACTCGTCTATATTATGTACCTACCATTATGTTCTGTTTTTTTTTTTATAATACTAACTGGGGACCACGTGTAAGATTATTGATTTACATATAATTGTACTTAGAACCTACTGGGTGACAAGGATCAGTATTAGTAGTTTTTTGTTTTCAAAAAATTACATAATTTCTTGTCCATACTAAGTAGGTATGTCTAGCGAATTGAGGAAATCAGCAGGAGGTGAGACGGCAGTCTCACTTATAAACATATTGAAAACAAAAAAATTGTTATGTTTAGTGACGAGTTAGGTAAAGATATGGGACACCTTTTATTTTCTTCCGGACAGTCGATTATCAATAATTGTGTACCGGGTGCATCTTTTTCTGACATAATGAATAAAATTAAACAAACAACTTTCCATAAGAATAGGTACCTCAATAGTAATTATGGTAGGGAATAGGGGAAATGTAAATAAAAATATTTTGTCTAAGTACCTACACTCTCTTAGTTTATTAGATGTAAACGAAATTGTATTATTTACACTTCCCTATATTAACAGTTTGCCACAAGTAGAAAATACTTATAGATATAATTTAAATATGACATTGAATACTTTGACATATAATGTAAAAAAATGCATGTTATTGACATAAATAATTATACAAAGTCATACTTTCATTTGACAAAGGATAAATATTATCTTAATAAATACTGTAAACGACTAATAGCAATGTCGCTATCTTATTATTTAGATTGCTCAGCCAAAAACTTGGCTACCATATCTGCTCCTATTGAGCAGAAAAAATATGACATGTGTAATCAGACGTTGGAATTAGTTCCAATGAATTTAAATGTAATTTAGAGACAATAGAGATAACCTCTTGCATACTAGATTTAATGACAAAGGGGAAGTCTGGGCATTTAAATATTGTTCATCAAAATATACAGGACTTCTCCGGTAAAGATTTGGAATTGGAACTTTTTTTAAATAAAATGAATATACATGTCCTCTGTGTAACTAAACACTGGTTGAGGCAACATGAACTTATTACTAATATTGATAATTATAAAGTCATAAGTGCGTTCACAAGAAAGTCGGCCATTAGGGGTGGGTCACTTATATTATTACATAATTCATTAAAAGCAAAGGAGCGCAAAGACATAGTCGCACTTTCAACTGAACGAACTATTGAACTATCTTGTGTAGAGATTGAACGGTTTATCATTATTTGTGTATACAGACCTCCCTCTGGTAACTACAATAACTTTGAATCTGCCATGGAGGAGGTGCTGAGAAAAGCAACTAATTGCAACAAGCAAGTAATTGTATGTGGGGATTTCAATATTAACATCTTAGAACACAGTCAAAGTTCGGGTATGCTTCTTAATCTATTTAAATCGTTTGATTTACGCCATCTGTTTAATGACCCTACACGCATTACCCCCACATCAGCTACTTGTATTGATAATATTTTCTGTAATTGTAAGGCGATTAAAAAATCAATAATAAATTTTATAAATTCAGACCCTACAGGACAGATAGCTGTTTTTGAACACCGTCATGCAACTGCTTCCTCTTCTTTTGTCTATAGGCCAATCACCACTAGTCGTGTGGAAAAATTTAAGGAAAATGTTGAAAACAACGTTTCCCTGATGCAAGTAAGTAAGTATGCTAATATTGATGAACTATACAATACTTTGTTTAATGTTATTCAAAAGGAGTTTGAAGTAATTTTTACTAAGAAACAAGTCAAAGTAGACAATACTAAAACAATTTTTAGCGATTGGGCTACTAAAGGCATCTTCAAAAGCAGGCGCACTTTATTTGAACTATACGACATTAAAGCTAACTCCAATGATCCTACAATAACTGAACATGTTAGAAACTATTCCAAGCTATTTAAAAAAGTCTGCGCAATAGCAAAAACTAATTATTTAAAAGATAAAATTAAAAATTCAAATAATAAAATCAAAGCCACTTGGAATATGATTAATAAAGAGACTTGTAAAAATACTACTCAAGACCTCAAGTACTCTTTGAAAATTGATAATAAACAACTCAACGAGGACGTAGAAATAGCAAAGGCATTTGAATCATTCTTTGCTAATATACCTCTTATTACCAATAGTAACTTAAATTCTAGTCCTCAGCTTGCAAATTGTCTTCTTCAATCCAGTGTGGATGAGTGCTTGACTTCTTTTAGTTTCCATCACATCAACCCGGAAACTATACTTAAAACTTTCAAAGACATCAACGTAAAGCAAACAGAAGATTTGTGGGGAATATCAGTACAAATATTAAAGAATATAATAAAAATCATTGCTCCATATTTAGCTGTAATATTTAATGAATGCGTAGATATTGGTCAATTTCCAAATCTGATGAAATATAGCAAAGTTCTACCACTTTTCAAATCAGGTGATAGAAATGACCCATCTAATTACAGACCAATATCCATTTTACCTGCCCTTAGTAAAATATATGAAAAAGTTATATTCCATCAATTATTGGGTCATTTTAATCTAAACAAATTATTGCATAATAAACAATTTGGATTTACTAAAGGCAAATCTACTACGGATGCGGGAGTTGCACTCATCAAGCACATTTTTGATGCATGGCAAAATAAGCAAGATGCTGTAGGTATATTTTGTGACCTATCCAAAGCATTCGACTGCGTTAATCACCAAACATTATTAATGAAGCTATAGCATTACGGCCTCACAGATAGCTCTCTGAGCTTAGTACGGTCATACCTAAGTGCTAGAATTCAAAAAGTCAATGTTAATGGAACTAACTCTCCTGGCGCCCTTTTACAGATGGGAGTGCCCCAGGGATCAGAGATGATTACTTAAATGATAAGAATTTGTGGAAATGATAAACTGTTCGCCTACACCCATGATACTGTACTTAAAAAATTTTGGTGATTAAAAAGTAACTGGCGAGTTTCTTGCCGGATCTTCTCGTCAGAATCAACTTTCCGATTCCGGTGGTAGAATCACATTATATTTATTAATATCTCAGTATATTTTTTGTATCGACATATATGTTTAATTACATGTATAATATACATAGCTATAATTTATATTTTTTTCATGTATGACGATTTGTAAGAGCTGTATATAAGCCTATGCAAATAAAGAACTTTTGAATTTTGAATTGAATTTTGAATTTTGAAGTCACTTCATTGTAATTACCAGACTCTCCAAATCCTCAATCATGTTCTAACCGTACACCGGGCTGCAGAGCAACAGCTTTGGACGCCACCGGCAATTACACGTTAAGATGAGAATGAGGTTAACTAGGTCTAGTCTACTTAAGTAGATAATATAAATTGTGTGGGATTTGCGATGTCCGGTAACTTTTGTCCCGCGCCGCGACACGCGGTAATCCGCGCGCATTCGTTTTTAGCGTGGTAACTGCAAACTTACTACGAGTAATCTCCTGTCAGGAATTCCGCCAGCTCGTTTCCACGGGTGTTATTGTTGAATTCATTTTTGATTGGGATAAAATGCGAGTATGATTTTTTATGAGAAAGGGGGGCTAACGAGAAAGCGAGTAAGTGTGATCACTTAGCCGCTGGCCGTGGACATCAGTCACATCAGAAGGAATAAAGAATATTAATGTCTCCTCTTCAGATCGGCCTGTGTAGGATTTCTTGGGGTTTGGAAATAAAAATACTTGGTGCTCGGTGAAATGGTGTCCGTTCAATTTATTCATCGATTCAGAAGTCTTATTACTCGCGCCACTAGGTAGCGCATTGGTGCTTAGACGGACAGCGCCATCTATCCTACACGGCATACACTAAAATGTAGGTATGTGATAGGCAGGTGAAAAGCAGGCGTTTCAGCCGCTGTAGGATAGATGACGCTACCCTAATTTAAAGTAGGTTTGAACTGGTTTCGCTAGATGGTGTGGTTAGGCATCTCTGTCCATGACAATTAATAACATACATCTTTCCTTGTCCAAAATCCCGCATTATGTAAAGGCCCTCTTAAAAGGAGAAGACTAATCGTAATTTTGAACCTCCCTCTTGCCTCATCTTAGCGTATTAATTCTCTCTCGCTTCAGAGCCCGGGTACGCTTGGTCTATGATCTAGGATTCGGGAAGTTTAGTATACAATGAAGCGACTCCCATCTGTACTTCGCGACCCTTGGATATGGGAACCAGACCAATTGGATCACGGTTACACGTTCATTCAATATCTCAAATAGGTTTTGTAGGTATTAATATTTTTGAAAAACTATCTAAAATGTGCAGGTTTTCCTGTTTACGATGTTCTCCTTCGCTAATTTAATGGTAGAAATATGTATGCACATCGATTTAAAATCCACGAATGCATGCTCGGATCCGAAGCACAACCCCACTTATGGAAGGCGCTTTCTTATCCACTGAGATACCATCGCTCTCTCTATTTATTCTATATCTAATGAATCTCCATACGAGTAATAAGAAACTTGTGGTTTCCATGGTGTAAATCAGAAACAACAAAAATACAAAACATTCAGACCCAATATGAATATCTGTTTCGACAACATATAATTGCGTTGGAAATTGGAATGAGATTGAACCCTTGCCTCTCAACATGCGCTGAGCTAAATGGGTCTTGGTATCTATGGATAATTGTCAGAAAGTAAAAAGAAACAGTTAAAAGTCACAATTTGGTTTTATCTGTTTAGTAAGTCATTAGTTTAGGTAAAATAAAGTCAAGGTTTTAAATTTGCTTCAAATTGCGATACTGAAATCCGCCATTGTACCTGATGAACCGAAGCAAGCGAATAGCATTGTTTTCCAGATCTGTTTGTCACATGTTACTGTCGCAATATGTCATCTTATATAATGATGGGAAGTGAAGAAAAACCGACACCAGAAAGTAACAACGATCAGGTTTAGTGGTGGTGGAAAGGAAGCTAACGCAAAAAGACTAAATATTTATTTTAAGATTGTGTTCGGAAATCTATAGAAACACTTGTGAGGTTTTGATCTCCAAAATTAGTTTTCTCAACATAGTTGTGACATAGAATAAAGACAATAAGACGTTTTAAGTTAAGATAGGACGAGTCAACGAGCTCAAATCGGCGTCTCGCCCATCCTTTCAATAGGGAATATGTTTCTCTTCTCAAACCGTCCACCGCCTCGATCTCTACGTCAGCATTGACCCTAAAATATGGAACCATTGTATATATCATATAAATACAAAATAATGAGTTTACCTCTTGAATATAACCTCTTTATGTAAGCACAATCCAGAGGCTCTGCAAGGTTTGTTTTTCTTAACGAAGCGCCTCTGCGGGTTTATAATGCACTTATGATTTATTGCATCGGATGCCATGCCCGGTGCAGCTATTTTTAATGCCTCTTACTTACCTGGCGACACTGCTTTATCTTTGTTGATATATAATGATTAAGACGCTTTCGTAGAGCTTTTTATTTCTGCACTTTTTATTTTTGTTGAGTTTTTAGAACATAAAAAATAATATGCAGGTGAAAGTAACTCATAACATAACAATAATCTTTTCTTGTCATATTTGTTTCATCCATTGCGATCAAACACGGTGACTCTATGGGATCTTTTATACAACTCCTATCTTTTTCACTCATACTCACGACAGATCCTTTTGGTGAGCGGACGCTCATATATCTTTCGACATGTATATCGACATATATGTATCTTTTGGATTGAGGTTTCTGAGATCTTGTTATTTTAACATGCATGTGTTACAAGAAACGTACCAATATCTACATTTCTATGCTAGTACATCTGTCTATGTATTATATACTGATTTTTTTATGTTAGAGGCGAAAAACGAGCAAACGGGTGACCTGATGGTTAGGTAATCAACGCCGCCCATGAACATCTGCGAAATCGGATAGATTGCTAATTCGTTCATCATTAATCATCAGCCCATTTAAGTCCCCACTGCTGGGGCACGGGCCTCCCTCAATCACATGAGAGGTAATTGCCATACTCATCACGCTTGGCAGACGGGTTGGCGAGGGTTTTGATATAAATGCAGAGTTTTCCTTCTCTGGGTGCTGATGATCATGCCAGCAGCTTTACCTTAGTCGCCTTTTACGACACCTCGGTAAGAGTGAGGGTGGCCTATTCTGCCGGGAACCACACGGCGTTAATATCAATTAACGCCGTGTGGTGGCTAGTCATTAAAAAAAATTATGATTCTAAAATGCAATATTGATTACCAGTCTTCTCGAATCCTGGATCATGATCCAGGGTATCCTAGGCTAAAAAGCGGTTTTGGACGCAACTGGGAATTACATGCAGAGATAAGGAGGACTAAAAAAATTTTTCGGCATAAAAAACCCCGCCTTCAAAACCACGAACTAAAAAGTGTTAAATAATATTTTTTAGCATTACGTGTCCCTATAAAATTTTAAAGTTTCCCACATTTTTTCCAAGATCCCATCATCAGATCCTGATATCCTGATCATGGTACCAATCCGGGACTATCTACTTTCCAATTTAAAAAAAAATCATCTAAATCGGTTCATAAATGGCAAAGTAATCGGCGAACAAACATAAAAATATATATATACCTACATGTCGAATTGAGAACCTCTTTTTTTTTAAAAACCATAATTGATCCGTGTGGCATTTGTAATAAAGTAGGTAATTTGTATTGCCCGACATTCAACATTATCATCTTGCTGGTTTCAAACTTGAGATCCCCAGTAGACGTTCTATAATTCGACCTTACCCCTCGGTTATGTCTTCAACTTTTCTTGGGCCTGTACCTCCCCTGCGACCAACATAAATAAAGTACTGCTGTTAATGTAATAAAGTGATGGTATAATATGCCAAAATACTGATAAGTGATGAGTAACTTTTACAACACATTTATCAAGAATAAATTAATAGTTAGAAATACTAAGACATTGTTAGACCCAACTTCACCAGTCATAAATCAAATCAAACACTTGCTGCTTTTTTGGGTTTTTTTTCTAGGGTCTAGAAAAATAATATTTCCCTGTACCTACTGGTACGTTCAGTCTTATCGTCTAAATTATAAATATATCTTTGAACATAATAACGTTTATGACTACAAGCATTTAAGTTACTGTGCCTAAACAGGTACATGATCTTCATCTATAGACCTCATCGTCGCATCCATCCGGAGCGATTGCGGTCAAGCGTTAGCCTATTGACCAAAAAAAAAAGATATACTGTAATTTAATTCTACTTCATCTTGTATCACATTTATGAATTGGAATATACACTTTAATACCACAGATTTTTATTAAAACCAACAAAATTGCCAAGAATCCTAGTAAAATTACTTGAGCGTGCTCTCAATACAGCGTGCCCTGAACGTTATACTAAACGAAAAGACACAGTCAGTGTCATACTACATTCATTAATAAAATTAATTATATTTGACAGTTAAGTATTTCAAATTAGTTAGTACCTAGGTGTAAAGAAAAGTAATTGAAATACTCAAGCCAAAGACTCGGCAGTAGGTGTCATATATCATTCAATAAGTATGAATGGAAAATGATACCGACTGCCTCGAGGCCTTGCGTTTGGTATAGCAGCATTACCTCTTTGAATGGGCAACCTAAGCGTTTGTCTTAATACTGACTGAATATAACCATTTTGAAGTAAATAATACGCATTAAAAAATTCATCAAGTGTTCAGGTGGGATTTGAACCCACGTCTTCCATGTTGCACGTTCATTAGCTAATAGAATGCCACTCGGAACTTGGTAGTTGGTTCAAATCCCATCTGAACACGTGAATAAAGCTTAAGTGTATTTTTTACTGGATTGCATTAAATTGCTATTTTTTATTTTTTTTATGCTAGACACGGACAAACGAGCAAGCAAGTCATCTGATGGAAAGCAATCAACGCCGCCCATGAACATCCGCGAAATCAGAGAGATCGCTAATGTGTTAGTGTGTGAGCGAATGTGTTATGCTATGACAAAAATATAATATTATACTATTTGTTTTAAAAAATACTCTTATTTTTATTTAAATTTCACGTAACCGTTGCAACAAAACGAATAAAACAGAAGTTATCACCCGTCATGCATAGTTGGAGCAAGCACGAGTAATCAGCATTTATTCCTCTCGTTGTAATAAACATTTGCTACAAACAAGGCGAGATATAAGTGAACTGAGCAGCAGGAATATCTCCAAGTGACGCTCCTTATGATTCTGACACACCAAATCCCAAGATTAAATTCATGCCCCGAGGTACAATTCGTTCAGAATAGCGTCGCATCGTCCACACTCCTCCCGAGATGAAAAATGGGAGTATTATCTCGATTTCACTTGTCAAGTCGAACACAAAGAATTTTTACAGTATTTAAATTTCGCAGGGTGAAGTTTTTGTAGCTTAATTTAATGTTATTGTTACCGGAGAGATAATTTTACTTTTTGTTAAGTCGGTAGAGTAGTTTCTAGTACTATATTGGGAAACTAAAAACTTCGGGGATAAGTTCAAGAAATATGAAACATTATAATCTAATGCATTTTTGAGAACATGATTTAGTCATTTGTATAATATTCTTAAAGAATTTGTAAAAAGCACAAACTACCTATGCGGTTTAATGATCACTTTAAGATATAATGATGTTTCAATTTGTTTGTGATGTCACTTTGACTCAATGTATCGATTAGATGTGTATATCTGCGACTGGTTGTTAGTCCCATAGGACTTGCACAGCAAAAACTTACATACTTACAATTTGCCGTCACGGCGCGAAAGCCTTGGGAAATCTAGCATCGACCTATATTTTATAAATATTCATTATAACCACATTTCCATTGATGAATACGGCGGGGGCTGCTTGTGAATAAGTATAAAAGGACTGCACTAATTGAAACACACAAATATAAAAAGCCGAGTTTTTACGAGCCGTTGACTGTTTGCAGGGAAGCCAAATGCTGCTATGCAAAAACTTTCTCAGTGGGCCGTTACACAATGAAATTAACAATAAGCCTGGTGGAAACAAAGAAAGTACCTAAGTTGATAAATAAAAAATATGCCAAGGGACAAATGAAGGAGAAAGCTGAAAACTTGGATTGAGAAAAGTTTTGGTCATTTTAATGCGAAATATTCTCATTGCGGTCGACCTTATTACGCTCGATGGTGATTTTGGGAGTCCAGATGAATTATGAAGAGACTCTAATAGCTGGCGGGGATGGTATTTTCGCTAAATCGTTAAGTTAAAATATTCATAAACAAGGATATCGTGATAGCCGTTCGCGTCGGCAATTACGCGGTGATATTAAAACTTAATTAAAATTTGTTTATCACGGCTCGAAAGCGATTAAAAGTTTAAACGAAGCTGCGCCGGCGGTCTACGCCTTAACGGAATGAGTTTATTTACGTAAATAGTGTTTCAGCTCATGGGCTGGTGCCGAGTCATTTTAAATCTCCAAACTTACTTGTTTGATTTGTGAATGTTTGTTTTGCTCGAGGGATTGTGTTACCTACTTTTCTGCTCTAGTTTGATTATGGATATTTTAATTTACATTGGATAGGTACTTACATTATAATTTTTGATTGGTACACAGACCTAAAAGATCTTTAAAATTTAACAAGCTATTAGTTCTGATTATTGTCTTTGATTGGATAATAATTTGTACAGGGTCAATTATAGGCCTGGAAAATAGAATGTTTATCTCCAAAATGCTCACTTAGAAATAATGTACCTAGGTATGAATGAGCCTCTTATTTCCTTAGCTTCTATGTTGATCTAAGTTTTCATGTATATACATACCTATACAAAAAAAAATCGGTATTAAAGTAAGTGTTATTAAAATGGTTATTCTTTTTTTTCCTACTCGTAAGTTTAAAAAAAACATATCTTTTACTTGCCTGATAATACTCCTGATTCCTTTAACGCATTTTTTGCCTCGTTGAATGCGTCGTTGGCGCAGTGTGTAACTTAGTGCGTCGCACTTGAAAGCGATGGCTGCGCTTGGGGTCCTGGGTTAGATCGCCGGGTCGGGCCGGGTCCAGACTGAAACTGAGAATTTCTCAAATTCTCAGTGAGAGTCCGGAGTCTGGAAATTGGTGCCTCGGAAAGAACGTTAAGCCGTTCGTCCTGCGCCCGATCCCTATCCGGTTGTGCCACACTGGTGGTCCATCGGAATATGAGGGCAAGGGAATAGAGTGCACTTGTGTTTGCGCACACACTTGAGCACTATAATATTATATCCGTTGTAAGTGGCTGATCGATGAGATTGGCCGCCTTGGTACACATTTTTATGTCTCAGAATGTTTGTTGAATACATTTTGGTGGTCATACTGGACTATTATTTTTATTATTAACCCGTTATCATGAAATCAAAAATGAAGCCATAGCCGGATAGAGTAAAGAATCACACGGCAAAACAAAGGGTGATTCCACTGAATAAGTAAGCGTAACAAGCACCAATAAAGTACTTGATACGCAACACGTAGAAGTGAGTTAATTATTTATCGGAGTTTACAAACGAGACTGCCGCTAGGGACACATTGTAAAGGGCGGTACTTATTTGGACTTCCACTTGTTTGTCCAAGTTATCTTGGAATTTATGTGGGGGCCGCACGAAGGTCGCGCCGCGGGACGAACAAGTGGAAATTAATGAGTGCCACAAGTTCGCTTCGATGCTAAACTTAGCAGTATGTGAATAATCTAGAATATGTTCGACCCTAAGAACTTTTGACTATCATTTTAAGATTCATACTGGATATTTTGTGACCATAACATGGGATAGGGAAAACATCGTGAAGAAATCTGCACTTTTCGGATAGTTTCTGAAACGTGTCATAATTCAGTTGGGCTGGTTTCCCTGTTAAGGTGACGGGTAGGGCACACTAGCGACGCCAATCGATTTTAATTGTTAGCTACTAAACCGGATCTATTTTAAACACTTCTTAACTGGAAATTGTTTAACTGGGTCGAAATTGTTTTACTGGGTCCGCATTTGTTCATGGTTATTTAATAAATAGGATAAGTGTTTACTTATACTATTTATTAAATAACCATGCACAAATGCGGACCCAAAATTTGTACGCGAAAAATTGATTCACGCTGAAAGTGGCCGCTTTTGGTAATCAATTTTTCGCGTACAAAAAACGGATCCAACATTTGTGCATGGCTAATCAATAAATAGTATAAGTGTTTGCCTACAGGTTGTAACCCTGAAATTGTTTAAAATAGATCCGGTTTAATAACTAACAATTAAAAACGAATAGTGTCGCTAGTTAGGGCTACCCGTCGCCTTAAAGGGTTGAGAAAGTCAGATGGCAGTCGCTTCATTGTAATTACCATCCTGAATCATGGTCCAAGCGTACCCCGCACCAGAGCGACAGCTTTGGACGCAACCGGGAATTAGATGAGGAGGAATATTTTGTGTCCATAGCATAAAGTTCTGTAAAATTGTGCAAGTAAATAGCTAATATTTTGTTCATTAAATTTACAAAAAGAATGTACGTGCCAAAAGTTGACTGGGGTTTCATGAGCACTGAGATATAGTTTTTGACAAATTGAACCCGGGGATAAAAAGACAGTTTGAAGTTCGTATGAAACTCCGTGATCTCGGGGCTGGAATCGCTGCTCTGGTAACGGGAGGTCAAAGTTTGTGTGACAAATAGGCACAAAATTGGAAAAGCTCGAAATTTTCGGCCGACTCTTTTCGGCAGGGTTTCCCCATATGCTCCTAATTTGCCCTGATAGTCAATACAAAGTGATGCTACCTACCTATAGCCATTGTCACAAAGACGGTGCTGCCAATTGATGCCATAATGTACCCTGTGCTGCCACCTAAGGTACTGCGTTTCTATATTTTACCTAAATCATATTTTAGGTTATTCAGTTTTTGCTTTAATGTGTTTAATGAAATATTTTTCATATTTCATTAAACACATTTAAGCAAAAACTGAATAATCTAATATTGGTAAAACAGGAATTACCTAAGTAAAATAAAATTTCAATGTTTTGACTTCTTATTATTCTTGTTCACTTAAATTTTTAATATTTTAAGCTTACTTTACTTTATTGTACACACTAACTTTATCATGTCCGATCATGTAAGAAATATGTATGTATTATTAGCATGTTACTTAAAGGCACTATTAGGTCTATTTTTATAATTATTATTTATTTACCAAATGTTTATATGTTGCCAAAATAAATGAAAAAAAATCAGCATTATTTACCTATATCAGCCTCATTTCCCACGTTTTAGTTCTTACTCGGTAAGTATATATTTGGTTAGACCAACATCTACTTAAAATAGGTATAAGTAGGTACTTATGTAATACCCTCCGATCTTATGCTAGGAGGTACCTTTTGCTAGGGCGCACTCAACATCAAACTTCTAGTTATTCAAAATCGCTCCGAGCATTGTTTTCCCTTAATAAACATTGTGTAGGCTCCATTTGTTGGCTTAACTCAATCGATTTTATACACAACGTACCTATAACAATATCGTTTGAATCTCGATGATAACAATGGTTTCTGAAATGCCATGTAAAGGCTAATAACAAACAAAATATTTTTTTAAGGAATATGAAAATATAAAAAAGCTAGAAGGTTCAGGTTCAGCTACGTTACAGCAGCCGTGGTCACGAGCGGACTCAGTCCGCTCGTGACCACGGCTGCTGTAACGTAGCCGAAACGTCGAGTAAAATATGTGAGTACACAATGTCGTATCACATAATAAATATCGTGTTCATTCTCGTCGTGATTAATTATAGATATCATTAGTAATAGAGGTGCTTTTTATTTACATAAGCAACAATGCATATTCATTCATTGCATTGTAATTACCAGACTCCCGAAATCTTGAATCATGCTCTAAGCGTACCTTGGGCTCCATCGCAACTGGGAATTATTTAACTATCAGCGGAACTAATACTGTATTGACATTTTCAACTAGAAAGTACATTTTACAACGCCCCATTGTTAGTGAAGTGCCTTCTGGTCGTGGTCGCACTGAAATATGATTGCATAATGATCACTATCAAAGTCACGAAACCAACAGCTAAATATGTCCTCCGAAAAATCTATAATATTATTTCGGGTAAAACATGATTCAAGCATTCGGCGTCCTAACCAAAATGTGCCTTTTCGAACATTTGTTTCCCGTGGGGTTTGATACCATTACATCCGAGTTTTAGAGATGACGTTAGGTTCTGCACGAACACCGAAAGAATCGCTACCAAACCTTACTGAATTAGATACTATTATTAACTGGACCATTTTTTTAAATATGGCTCTACCCGAAGATAATTCGCCAATGTCAAGTAACTTATTGAGAATAAGTAGATAGTCAACAGTCAAAGTCACAGTCACTCAATAAAACGCCAGTGTTTTACGATTTATCGACCTACGGATTTCGCGGATATCATTCTAAAAGCAATCGTGGGATTTAAGACTCTATTAGGTCCAAGCAAGTTGTCACGAGACTTCTCACTTGACACTCAATAGCAGTGTTAAAAACGACACAATCCAACGATTCTTATTATTAGGATCATTTTACGGCACTTCACTGCACAAATAAACACCAAATTTGTACACTAAAAACCACTAGACACTAATTTAAAACCTTTGAATTGCATCGCATTGCATTTGATTTAGCCCTACCCGCCGAATCTCCTAACAGGACCATAGAACAGAATACAATTATGTCTGACTGATGAGCCAAAATATTTTTATTTTTCATTTTCAACCGGACTATCTACTTTAATTGACCATTTATATTCTGTAAGCGGAATAATCTGGTAAATCAAATTATAACCACCTATAAGGATACACGTACAGATAAATTATGGCGGCTAAAGTCATAGTTGAAGTTGAGGTACATGATAATATTGCAATGACGATTTGTTAAAGCAAGGTCATGCTTTATTATTTTTTCTAAACACAAATGAGCATTTTGTTAGTTCCTACAAATACCTACTAGAGACATTGCTTGTTGATTGAAAGTCTGCGATACGTAGGTAAGTGATTTTAAATTCAAAGAAAATGTATATCAAAAATACACATTCTGTTAGTTGAAATTCTGTAAAATAATTGTAATGCACGTAGTACTTTTTATTATAGGTAAGTGTAATGTGCTTATGACATGTGTTTGTATTCGGTTTTTAAAATATTTGTATTCAGCCAATGTTATTTTCTTATGTAACTATCTTAAAGTAAAACATTTTTGTTTTTAAAAAATTTATAACACTAATTTTAATTATAATTATTGATAACTTATTACTCTCCATTTATTTCTATTTTTACATAATGAGCAGAGAACTAATTAATATTTGAAAAAGTGGCCAAGTGCGAGTCGGAAACGCCCATTAAGGTTTCCGAAGCAGCAATATTGCTGCTTCGGTTTACGGTTTATGAATAACGTTTCTGTTTATGATTTTTTAAATATTTGAGGTGATAGAATGAAAGGTACACTGCAGTTAACGATTTATGACGTATTAAAAAACGACTTTCTCGATCTCTGTTCAAACCAATTTCCGGTAGAAGTATGCATGATAATTAAGAAAATCATAATTTATTTTAGTTTTATCATTCTCTTCACCCTAAAAATGTATGTAAAGAACAGAACCCTAAAATGTATGACGTAAAGAATAAACCCAAAAACTACTGGACCGACTAAAATATCTTTCGCCATTAGGATGCTACATTATCCCTGATTAACGTAGGCAATACTTTACTGTGGGAAAACATCAATAATTCCATGCTGGCAACACGCAGCGAGGGGCAAGCTATTTAATAATAATTATGACACTACAGGGATATTTGGCAGTCAATCATTTTGGCAAATCTGATCGTCGACAAAATGTTGGCTAATCGATACTGGGCTTAATGTTTACGAATAATTAACTTAATTAGGACAGCCATGAGCCCGTAAAAGTTAACGGTCGTGTGATTGTGTCACAGTGATAATTTTAATTAGTACAAGAGTCCATTTTGAATGGATATTCGAGTATCGATTTATATGATATTGAACGTATCATTTCAATCGGTTAATTAGCGTATTTGTTTCTGAAATGTAACATTAATGGTTGGTTCGGTGGATGACTGAGTGTCAATTGATAATACTTATCAAATGTTTTTTTGAGCATTTAAGTTATTGAACGGTATTAATTGTTTCGACTATGTAGTAATCAATCTTGTCTATCTTAAACTTAATAATAATATCCTCCAACCGATTACGGCTACAGCGACCAATCTCAGTGATCAGCCACATAAGTACGCAGAATATACTTGTTTCATAGAGCTCAAGTGTGCTTCATACTTTGGGAATTTCATAAAAATTTGTACCTAAGTTTAAGGTAAAGAAATTCTTACTAAATATAATTTGAAGGAATATTTTTGTATGAGTAAATACACGTTCCTGGATTTGACATAGCATAAGTTAAAAATATTTAAACTTTTTTAGTCAAGCTATAATGCTTTATTTATATTATAAACCTTAACTGTTTGAATACCCGAGAAACTTCCTACAGTCATTATATTAATGAAAACAAGCATTATTCCTTTAGAAACGTAGGGTCGAATCTAAAAAAAATCAGCTCCCCATACCTATGAACCCATTGATAAATTATATTTATTTATATTATATTTTTTATTTAGTCTGAAGAGTCCTACTGCTTGGCAAAGACCTCCCACAAGTCTCTTACCCGCCATTCCTGGACATTACTGTAATCGCCACACCATCTTTTTTGGGCCTGCCATTGATATTATTAGTTGTAAAAATTAAATGCTTTCATTGGGGAACTAAAGGACAAGCATTGGTTTTATTAAGTGGTTCTTCACGTTCCTTCGTTTAAATATTGAGCTGCCAATTGTAATACTACAGTTAGTTATAAAAATATTTTTATTAGAGCAAGCTAAAAGCAGGAGCATTATACACGCCGGACTGTTGGCCGCCGTAAAAACACTATGAAATGTTTACGACCTTACCAGTAGCCCGGTCAGCTTCTAAAAACGTTTGAATTTTTGATAAAAACAAGAGATTCAACGTTATCTGGGGTCGGCGCAGTATCTTTTCCTTTTCCATACGTCCCTGTCATTCGTCATCGAATCATCCACGCCTTTTTCCATCATGTCATTCTTCACACAATTTAACCATCTCTTTTTCGGCCGTCCTCTGTTCCTCCACTCACTTACATTTAAACTCATCACTTTTTTGGTAACATATTCTTCAACTCTTCTCATTACATGGCCATACCAGGCAAAAAAGACGATTTGCTACTTACTTCCTCTAATATACTTATTCCTTATCTTGTCCATTCTCGTCACTCCACACATCCATCTTAACATTCTCATCTCTGTCGCATGCAATCGTCTTTAATCCGTCTTCATAACGGCCCAGCATTCTGATCCATACAGGGAAACAGGTCTAATGACGGATTTGTAAATTTTGCCCTTCAGTTTTAAAGGCATCCGTGGATCGCATGTTGCATGCAAAAACAAGAGATTATTCAATATTAAATATCTCCAAAAATACAATAAGTTGTGATTACAACGAAGTACCTTCACACTGTCATGAATAATTCTGTGTGTCCTGTGAAAAGTGGTACAAGTCGACTTATATCGAATTTGATTTTCTTCTTGCTACTTCATCACAAAAAAAAACCTCTATTTTTCTGTCTCATGAGACATGCAAATAAATCTTTCATTTTTCCGACAGAATAATAGAGGATTTTTTTGTGCTGAAATAGCAAGAAGAA
Organism: Marasmia exigua; assembly: GCA_019059595.1. NCBI lineage: Eukaryota > Metazoa > Arthropoda > Insecta > Lepidoptera > Crambidae > Marasmia > Marasmia exigua. Next base: position 20,046,485 of record CM032465.1, on the reverse strand, counting down.
AATCAAATTCGATATAAGTCGACTTGTACCACTTTTCTCAGGACACACAGAATTGTAGTTATTTGTTTTTTATTACACACACCGGGGACCACACGGGGGCCGTGTGGTCCCCGGCAGAGTAGAATAGGCCACCCTCACTCTTACCGAGGTGTCGTAAAAGGCGACTAAGGTAAAGCTGCTGTTATGATCATCAGCACCCAGAGAAGGAAAACTCTGCATTTATATCAAAACCCTCGCCAACCCGTCTGCCAAGCGTGGTGAGTATGGCAATTACCCCTCATGTGATTAAAGGAGGCCCGTGCCCCAGCAGTGGGGACTTAAATGGGCTGATGATGATGATAGACACTGTTCAATATGATGCACTTTAAAATGAATCAAGTGGAATTTATTGATTAATTAGTCAAGTTAGGTACCTTTTATCAAGACCTTAGGTTTTAAAACCTGTGGCAAAAGTATATTATGGGTCTGTCTGTTTGTCGTTTCGTTTGTTGTCTTTCACTGCAAAACGAAGCGATGAATGGTCGTAATTTTCTAAATGGAGATGGTTGAGGGAGGGAAAGAAATAGATTACTATGGGACAAACCAAATCATAATTGTCCATAGAAGTCTTAGTATGTGCGAGTAAGTTGACAAATCCTTACTTCTAATAAAGATAAAACCGTATAAACATTTTATTATACTAATACTCTCAAGTTAAGGTGCAATATTCAGTTACAAAATATTGTTCCCCCATTCACAAGTGTTGTCGACATCTACCTAGGCGCTTACAAGATGAGCGATGGTGTCGTGACTCATCTGCTCGCAAATTAACAGCCCTGATGAATGCGCCGCGACACATGACCAGCCAGCTTAGACCTTCAACAACCTACATACACTTCCCTCACATAACTTCCTCCCCTTACAATGAAGGGGGAGGGAGAGACCAGCATGCAATGGTTGGCAATAGGTAGGCGCGCCGAGGCTTCATTTGATGTATCACTTTCATAACGTCCACGGTTAATTAGTGTCAAATTACAAGGCTAATGTTTTTTTCGAGACTATTTGTTGGCTCTTGATTGCAAGATAAGGTTGAGTTTAGGTAGTATGATTTAGTCCGAAAAATGTGGGTAACATCTTTTTTACCACGCTTCAACCTCTCTTCACTTTAGTCGGAAACTTCTCGAAAGGAAACACCCACTCAGCTGACTGTCTTTTAGTTTCTGTTTATTCTTTAGACTGTTATGATCCCATAACAGTAAATCCAGCTTTCGTCACCCGTTAGTATATCAAAAAAAGCATTTGAGTCACCTCCGTTAAATCTTTGAACCGTTTCACAGCACCAATCCAAACGACAGAGTTTTTGCCTCTGTCAAATTATGAAGTATCCACCAGGCACAAAGCTTCCTGACTGCTAAATGTTCATGAAGGATTTTGTGAAGTTGACTCATGCCAATGCCTAAGCTTGTCCAAATCTGCCGGTAGGTCAATCTATTGTCAGCCTCTATCTTACATCGCACAACACTGATGTTATCTTCAGTAGTCGCCGTACAAGGCCGTCCCTCACGCAAATCATCAGTGGAATTAGTGCGACCACGTTTAAATTCATTAAACCAGTTTTAAATAGTGACACAAGATGGGGCTTCACCGTATGAAAGGCCAATCGTATGAATGACATAGACATTAATGTTGAATTTGCAAAATTTAAACTTATTTTTTTAATATATCAAATTACAAGTGGCCAGTTCTAAAAACTTTCTGCGTCGCATTCGTGTATTAGTATATACTATACCTTAAGTATTTCTTTAGATTACAACCTAAGGTAAATAGGTTCTTTGAATTACTTCTCCGTCACAGTCCAAGAAGCGTGAAGACGCACTTACCCAAATCGGGTAAACTTTAATAACTCGCTCCTAATAGCGGAGTTTTTTAAGCTACCGTTAATTCAAGTCAGGATTTAAACCTTAGAAGAAAGTAAGTTTTGTCGGGACAACAAAGAGGGCCATCCCCTCAGAGTAATTTATACGTGACCGCGAAGTGCCGAGGCGCACCTCCCGGGGGAGAACTGGCGTTGCGTGTCCGGTGCTGGCCAGACCCTCTAGTCTAGGGAACTCGGACAGTTTTTAAACTAGCGAGTTTTAATGTCTGTTTATTTGGTCACAGTGTTGTTTGCAAGTGTTTTTCTGCAGTACGTTACGCGGACATGCCGTAGCAACGTAATTAACTGCCAATCCTGGGTCAAGGTTTCAGCATAAGTATTATTGAAACGTAGAAAGAAGTAGTAACGCATTACATACTTACAATTACCTCTTTTAAAATTAGGTTTAGTAAAAATAGAAGACTATGAAGCAAGACTATGAAGACAACCAAGCGAAAAACAAAACACTAAAAAGCTTGAAAAAAAAGTCAAAATAACATTTTTAACCCTTCATACACTTTAAATAACATTTTATAACAGTACACTCGAGAAAAGGTGTTTGAAGTCGACGCCTAATCCCTGTTGAATAATTGAATAAAGTATTACAACATAGTCTTGGGTGCCGCTTCGGTAACACCTTTTCTCGAGTGTACTTTTATAAAATGTTATTTAAAGTGTATGAATGAATGTATGACCACTTTTTAGTTCGTGGTTATTGATGGTGGTTTTTAGTATAGGTACTACCAGCTTTTTTGGCGTATTGTTATTTTCTTCTTTAGGAACATTTATAATGTTTTTTTTTGCTATATAATAGGTATATATAAAAGTACATAGCTACTATATTCACGGCAATAATAAACACATGCCTACGAGGTGTTACATTTCATCGCGGGCCATCAGAAACAATATTAACCCAGATCGAACAAGTTAATGAAGTTTCCTCGTAGCTGACAAATGGATATCGCTTGCCCATATAGAAAGTCACAGGGGTAATGGAACTAATAAGCAGACGTCGGTAATGTTAGGAAAATGGTATTAGGAGAAAAGTTGTTTGCAATCATAATATTATAGATGTAAAAGCTTTTTGATACGGGCGGTGATGATCAGCATCATCGCCGCCCGTGGTCATACTCTACATCAAAAAGAAGGTTGTTACCTTTCAAGAACATGTAGGCTTCCAGACAGATTTCAATATTTTAGTTAGAAAATAATACTGCTAAGCCGGATCCTCAAAGACATATTTCCCGACGACAAATAGCTACTTAGGGACCTGAGGCGGGAAATATAAATCATCATCATCATCAGCCCATTTAAGTCCCCACTGCTGGGGCACGGGCCTCCCTCAATCACATGAGGGGTAATTGCCATACTCACCACGCTTGGCAGACGGGTTGACGAGGGTTTTGATATAAATGCAGAGTTTTCCTTCTCTGGATGCTGATGATCATGCCAGCAGCTTTACCTAAGTCGCCTTTTACGACACCTCGGTAAGAGTGAGGGTGGCCTATTCTACTCTGCCGGGGACCACACGGCCAGAGAAATATAAATGCATGTACATTATACTTAGGTCTAGCTAACTACAAAAATAATAATGAAATAACGCATTATATTTCAGTTCAATTTGTATGATATGCGCAGTGATTACAAACACAGATAACTAAATTGACACAATGACAATGTGCCGGTTTCCTGCAATAATGCTGTTTATCGACAAACTGTTCGATAATTCCAATGAAATTAAACTTTATTTTATATTCAATTGAAAATAAAAATTACAGATGAATATGGAAATTATATATTCATTATGTCATACACAATCTCCTACGGATACTGATATCTTCTTATCGTTGTCTTGATGCCTAGAGGATGAAAAGTGTGCTTTCATCCTTACCACAACTAGTATGCCGAAGACTGCCTCGACGGCGCAGTGGGTAGTGCGTCGCACTTTAAAGCGGCGACTGCGGTTGGTTTCCCGGATACGATGCCCGGGTTGGGCCAAAATTTGTAGCTGAAATTTTCTGTTAAGAAATTCTCAGTGTTAGCCCCGAGTCTGGAAGTTGACGGTCTTATACCCCCGTCCCTCGGAAAGCACGTTAAGCCGTCGGTCCTGTGAACGATCCCTTTCCAATCGTGTCACACTCGTGTCCCATTGGAATATGTGGTCAAGGGAAAAGAGAGTGCACTTGTTGCGCACACATTTGAGCACTATAATATATCCTGCGGAAGTGGCTGATCGTTGAGATTGGCTGCCATAGCCAAAATCGGTTAGAGGATATTAGGTTGCTGAAGACCGTGCGATGTGAAGGAAACATAGTAAGAAAACGGACCCCAGACTCCCAAGAGGCGACGGATGTAACCAAGATGCAATAACACGCTGAGATGATGAGGTTTACGTACACACGGCATCACGTGGAGTAACCCTTTTTAGCCTTTGGACCATCCTTATGTTTGAGACACAAGTGCTATTTCTGCACTGCGTGGGGTAACTCAACCTGACACCGTCTGTACATATGGGTGTCATCATGATGTTTAATAAGCGATTGCCGTCGCCAATAGACACCTGCGACACCAGTGGAGTCACAATAGCGCTGCCCAACTTTATGTTTTCAATAATCCTTCAATCACGGGTACTCGCTACATTGAGACCCTAGATGCATTTACCTACTATACTAGATCATGGTAGTCGATTCCTATGTAGTCAATTTTCGGCACAGTATGAAAATAGCCAGTATCAGAACTAAGTCCTTGTCATCTTCATGTATCTACTAATAATTTATATTAATAACTTATTTCGATTTTATTACTGCCTCGGTGGCGCAGTGGTTAGTGGGTCGCACTTTAAAGCGACGGCTGCGCAAGAGGTCCCGGGTTCGGCATCGGTACCTACCTGATGGTAATCTGCCGGGTCTCTGGATAGCGAATGTCAACCTGACAACACCCAATTTGTACCAAGGCGTTCCCGTTCTATATTGCTGACAACCTGGATCATGACCCAAATGTACCCCGGATCCCGAAGCAACAGGATTGGACGCAACTGGGATTGAAATGCTAAGGCGATGATGATGCAGATAAGAAGAAAAAGCATTATGAAAACTTAGGTTTTCCCTTGGTTAACCGAGGAAGGCTAACACACAGCACCATTTACCATTGCGTCCAAAGAACTTGGGGTACGCTTGGGCCATAATCCAGGATATGAGGAGTATGGTAATTATAATGAAGCAATTGACGTCTGACATGAATGGGCCGGCTCGACCGAAGGGACTAGTTGCGAAAAAAAAAATCATCTTTGGCAACTAGTTGAGCAACAAGAATGTTAGTTCTTGTTCGGCAATTGGTTGTGAACCTGGCCGGAGGGGAGTGAGTGATACCTTGGCCTCACAGAAAACCGGCGTGAAGGAGCACTGTGCTGTGTTTTGCTGCGTGAGTGAGGGTACTGGGGCCCAATCCGGGGGAAAAAAGTTTAAAGGTTGGCAGCGCATTTGTGACTCCACTGATGTGGCGGGTGTCCATGGTCGGCGGTAATTGCCTAACATCACCTATCACATAAAAAAACCCAGACCATCTGGATTATGGTTACCCTCCGGAGTCAATAATGTCAGCTGGACCCAACCTGCACGTTTTAGAAAGTTTCCGGTGCGTGTAACCATGAATCAGTTGGTCTGGCTCCAGTGTTAAAGGGTTGCGAAGGTCAGACGACCATCGCTTCATTGAGAGACTCCCCAAAACTTGAAAGATGGTCCAAGCGTACCCCAGGCTCACGAGCGACAGCTTTGAATGCAACGCACATAATTGTTACGCCAACAAAGTGTCAAAATAGTGATTGTTTTTTAGGGTAGCTCTAACTCCCATACACGTTATACCACGATCACAAGGCACTTCAGTGACATTTGTAAGGGGGCTTTGTAGAACGTATTTTCTTTGGAAAAATATCAAAACAGCATTAGTTCCGACTTAGCAAAGACTTTGCATAAGCAAAGCACTGAATTTTAGAAAAGACTACCTCGACTAGAACAGTCTAAGGCGTTGATACAGGCGTCGATCAGAAACGAGCTGTAGAAATAATAAAACTGAGTAGAGGACATATTAGGGCTCTCACTCGGACCCTTACGGGGACACTACAAATTGAACAAGCACCTGCACAACATGGGCCTTTCAGATACCAAAACCTGCAGGGCCCTTCGCGAGTACAGGGAAACGATTATCCACGTCCTCGGCGAGTGCATAGCGCTGCACCGCTGCAGAAGCCGGCACCTAAGAGCACACATGATCTCGGCAGACGAGATCAAAAGCTCCCCTTTCAGCTCCATTCTTGGGTTTATCCTGGAACTGGAGCTACATGAGGTGCTTAATAGGTTATGGGGCTGCCACAATAGATCATCTACTGGTCGCAATGGCTATGAGACGCAGGGCTCACCCCATTTCTATCAAATAATAATAATAAATAGTTCCGACTTTTGCCACGTGCTAAATAATCGCGATCAGACGGTAGGTACCTACAGTGGAGTATTTTTTTCATACTTCAGAGTTAATAATATCAGGTAGAGCCGACCTCCTGTGTCTATTTATTTTATGCAGGTTATCTTCCATGCAACTTGTATGACGGATTGCTGCTTTTGAAACTATGAGCACTGTGGCATCGCCGGGATTAAACCGCGCATCTGTCCGGCTTTGCTCGCGTCGTCACCGCGCGATGCGACGCGCGTCAGCGACTCCCGGTTTTGTTGGATCGGCTGGATATTGAACAAGCTGTGTCGATACGCAGCCACCGCAACACCAAATTGTAATAGAGACTATGAAAGTCATGATATATATGATGTATGGTAGGGCTTTTAGTTGGTTGTTTACATATATTTTTAGTTTACTTTTATGTGATAGGTGACAGTAGAGATGACCGATCATCTGATGGTAAGCGATTGCCAACGCTCATAGCACCAGTGGAGTCATAAGACAGCTGCCATCATTTACGTCCGTGGCACTCACTCAGCTGGCCCTACTGAAAATCAGCGTCAAGACCTTTTTCAGGGTCATGACATAGGCTGAGTGGGGGCCATTTATGTTGGAAGTCACAACACACAATATATTATTTGCACTGCCTGGTTATTTGTACTCATTATTTTGTTTTCCTTTGTTTTGTTTTCTTTTTTTTTCTGTATCTATTTTTTTGTTTGTTTGTTCTTTTGTAACTAATGTTGTACTCGTATGTAGTGTTGTGATGTCCAAAATAATAATTTTTTCTTTCTTCTTTCTTTCTTTAAGCGGAACAGGTCCTGAAAGTGACACCTTTGAACGCAACTGTTAAAGATGAGTGGGAGACTTCTGATGTTAACTGTACCCTCTTATCTTAGCGTGTCATTCCCGGTAACGTCCAAAGCTGTCGCAAGCCCGGGGTACGACAATGATTCAGGATTTGGGGAGTCTGGTAATTACAATGAAGAGACTGCTGTCCGACTTTTGCAACTCTTTTGAAAGGGGAACCAAACCAGCTGATTCGTGATTACATGTTTCAGAAACTATCCAAAACTTGCAGGTTCTTCACGATGTTTTAACTCACCGTCGAGATAATGTTAGAAATATGCACATAGATTTGGAAAATCCATCCAAGACATCCATGTTCGGATTCAAACCACGACCCCCCGCATGGAAGGCGAATTCTTATCCTGAGCTACCATCGCTTCTAATGGTAACTGTACATAAGCACATAATTTGCCTCGGATCCAGCCGTCAGAGCGCGAGTGAGCTGTTGTGATCACGCGTGGCGGGCGCGTGCTAACCGATACCACCCGATACAGGTCGGGACAAATAGTTCCTATTTGCCACCTGTCTGCCGTGTCACAGCGCACCGCCACTCGCTGCGCCGCTTTGTAAACGGATTCTTAATTTCATGGCCCGTTTGTTCATTCCACGTGATTCGGCTGTGCGTGCAGCTAAAACTGTTTAGATTAAAATGAACTAAACGATGGTGATTTTTTCACCATTTTTTATTAAGGTGTATAATCTCAATCAACGATGCTTTAATAATGCCTTTCAATATTACCATCGGGCAAGTGATCACCGCCGCCCATGGACATCAGTCACACCAGAAGGAGTGGAAATGCACTGCCGGTCTTTTAGGAAGGTATAGGCTCGTTTCTTGAAAATCTCAATACGGAACCCAAAAAATAATTTTTGAAAGAATTCCACTTAATAAACTTATTTATTTACAAAAAAATAGACACTTTATAAAAGTAAAACAATTACTGAAAATAAAAGTTAAATTAAAATTTTAAAAAGTAGCACCAAGACTCATTGGTTCAGCAGTACGCAGCCGGGCATATCTAACCAATGCCTCTTTCCTGGAAACAGCTCTGAGTGTCTGATTCGTGCAAGTCTCGCATTAGTAGGTACTGTCGTTGATTAGATTATTTTGAACTACCTAAGTACTTACTAATAAACAATGAAACGCATTCTCAGTAGGATTAAAATTATAATAGCATTTTTTTTTATTATGGCTCTAACCGAAGATAATTCGCCAATGTCAAGTATCTTATTGAGAATAAGTAGGTAGTCAACAGTCGAAGTCAGTCAAAGTCTTACGTTTTATCGACCTACGGATTCAGCGGATATCACTCTAAAAGCAATCGCAGGTTTTAAGACTCTATTTGGTCCAAGCAAGTTGTCACGAGACAACTCACTCGACACACAATAGCAGTGTTAAAAACGATACAATCCAACGATTCTTATTATTAGGATCACTTCGTGGCTCTTGACTGCACAAATAAACACCAAATTTGAACACTAAAAACCACTAGACACTAATTGAAAACCTTTGAATTGCATCAGCCCATGCGGCTTGTTTTAGCCCTACCCGCCGAATCTAATAGCGATAAATAAATTAACAGATGCACGCGCGAAAATCTACAATAAATCTGACCGCTCGAGTGACAGACGCCACTAGGGATGGAGTATCGACTGGTGATGTCTAGCCATCCGATTTTTATTCAGCTAAAATTAGGAAATAGCGGGTAAATTTTGGCCCGGGAAGGACAGTTTTCAGGCGTAACTAGTCTCAGCCAAGCTTGCTAAGTTTAGGTAAGTGGTTATTAGCCGCATTATTATTGTTACAAAAAATGAAGAAATCTGGTAGATCAACATACAGCGTATCACAATACCCCCAAAAGGGATGGGCAGGGACGATTGGATCCAGGACTGATCTTCTGCCAAAAATGTCAACGTTCAGGATTTCTTCCAAACAAAATTTATGTATTATGGAATTTCCACAAAAGAATAGCAATGCAAGAAATGATCAATTTAAGTACAAAGCGCTGAATGAGGATAAATTGCCAAAAGGTGAACTGAATTCTCATTTTGAATTTGAAAAAAATTCCATAAGCGCTTTAAAAAATTGGTCACCCCAGTCAATTGAAAATAACCCTATATAAATATACAGCAGCAGGTACTAAAAGCGTCATCATCTGTATGCAAGTGAGTCAGTTTGCAGAACGAAGTGCAGTGAGTGGCACGGTAAACACACAGGGCCAACGGCAAGCAAATATTGTTCAAAACCGCACAGAACCAATCGAATGCGTATCGCATTAAAATTGTTTTCACGTTATCACGTCGCTTTTCGTCCTCGAAGGAAGGCAAACAGGTAAACTAGTAGATCTGATGGTCAAAAATCCGCCTCGAGAGTTCATAATAATTTTTTTCCAGACGCTTGCTATCAGCATAATTACTATAATAGTGTCCGGAATCTGGCGATGAAAAAAGCTAATAAGTATGGAGAAGACTTTATCGTTCGGATATTGTCGGATATCGACATTTTATTTTCGGATATTAACTTTTATCATATTTTTTCTTTCTTAGGTTTATAATTAACTACATTGCATTTACTAAAATACATTAACATTTTTTTGTACAAAATAGTTTCGACATGTAGTAATAGTTTTTATTAAAAAGTGAACAAACTAACGCCAAGTATCTTATAATGGGTTTTCTTTGTTTTACTTGACATCTTTATTTTTAGCGAGTATCTGTGGGCGGCGGCAATCGTTTATCATCAGGTGATCCGTCTGCTCGTCTGCCACCTATCACATTAAAAAAACATCTTTTTCATTTAATTTTTTGTTTTGTTTTTTCTCCTTTTTGTACATACTGTGGAACAGATAATAATGCGCGCAGTTATTTGATGGCGCCACTGTCGCTTATGATAATATTGGTTTGGCACCCGCGAAAGCCATTTTTTTTGTTGTTTCGTTGTTTTTTGAGTTGTTTTTTCTTAAATATATTTTTAATGTATTAAAATTGATTATGTATCCCTGTGTTATTATATCTTTGTTTTGTATATGTAATTTTTCATTTACTTTTTACTTCTTTTTTTTGCATGTCAATCTTTAGTTATCATTTTTTTCAATGCAAAGGCGTCACCCAAGGTCCAGTCTGAAAACCAGCGCTGCAGCTGCAGTGTGTGGCAGTTGCAGCATATGCTGTGGCCGAGCCTTGTTGGCCGCAACTTTTTGTCTCTGAACCTAGTTTTCTGTTTTGTTCTATGTGTAATGTGTTGTGGTCACTAATTACTGATCTCAATTACTGATTACCTACCCTTCATACATTGTATTTATTTATTATCGTAACCTAGTGGATTTAGCTAACTTATGCGATAATACTCGGCGTAATATTAACTACACTGCAGAAAACAGAGGCAAAAATAAAGACATACTGACGTCATCAATAAATTTAGCCCAATCGGCTCAGTAAGAAGATTAGCAGTGATTACGATGTATGGAGAATCCCCCCCAGCGCCGGCCCGCACTAGTGATGCGATTCGAGTGAAAGGAAGTGGCCCATAATAGGGCCATATTTATTTTTTACAACCCTTAAAAAAACATAAAATAAATTCAAGAAAAAATATACATTGAGAAATATTCAAAAAAAGTCATTTTGATTTTAAGGTTTTAAGGGCAAAATGACTCCGAAGCGACCATTTTGAGTTAGTCAGTATATACATACATAAGTGTATAGAAGAGGATCACAGCCACAGACAATTTAAACATTACTTGTATCACTTTTAATTAGGCATACCTACAATATCTATGCGAGAAACGTGACTCTACTGAATATTTTTTTCCCGGTGTCACTCAATTTACTCGAGTAAGTCCACTCGGTTAACTCACTACACTACACCAGTTCAACTTGATTTTACCTCGCCCCGGATCTGAGGGTAACTTCTCCCTGAAGCGTCATATAAATAAATTGTTGGCAGTCTTTATTGCCCTCGGTTTACGGTAGCGTTTTTCCCGCCATGTTATCGTCTTTGGGAATTCTTTCCCTTATACATCGCATTTCTATTGTGATTCTGCTCTACCTGCGATTATCATAATGTACGTTTGTTCTGGGGCACGTTTGATTGTATGGCTTCCTTGATTACCTTTGCAGGTGTGTGAATTTGTTTCTGTATAAAAATATGAGTATCCATGTAGGTAGGTGTCACGTCAAGTTACCCTTGTTAAACTTTGGACCATTATTATGTCTAAGGCACAAGTGCTATTTTCGCACAGAAGGGGGGTACCTTGAGCTGAAGCCGGCTGTACGTATTGTACAGTGCGACAACTAAAATTTTACAAGTTTTTTTTTTATGATATCCGCCGCCCATGGACGCCTGCAACACCAGTGGTGTCACAAGTGCGCTGCTTAAGTGGAATTAATCTGAACTAAGTATCTAATAATATTGTTTTCTGAGCAAGTGTACATAAGCAACAGTATTTTTGCCACAGTTTTATAGAAAATTTGGATTACAACGCTAATTTTGGCCAAAAATATACATATTAGACATAATGTCGCGAATTGTTTGTCCGGCTACTCGACATTTCAGGTGACTGTAATGCTGGCAGCTACCTCGGCCAACGCATTGGGTTGGCCATTCAAAGAGGTAACGCTGCCAGCATTCTGGGCACGATGAGTAGCGGGGCAGATGTTTCATCTCATCCATCATCTCTTGTGAATAGTATTCCTCTTTTTGTTTATTTTTAGCATTCTGTAAATAGGTACTTTTTTATGTTCCGTGTTATTCTGTGTAAAAGTCTTAAATTAAAATAAAATACCTATCAACATAATGTAATATATAGTCGCCCCGCGTTTATTTGACACGTGGTAAAAGTCGGAAATAATGCTGTTTTAACTTTTTCCCATAAAAAAATGTTGTACACCACGCCCCCCGGTCAATGTCACTGAAGAGCCTTCTGATCGTGGTCGCATTGTAGGTACAGGGGACCCATCTATGACAGCCTTGTCGCTCTGTAAATATTTTTGGGAAATTATTATGTTTATGGGCAATTGTGTGGAAGATTTTAAGCATTTATACCTATCTATAAGAAATATTTTTATTGAATTTTTGTTATAAATTATGTATGTATATATTATTATTGGGTATGTATGTATTGTTTATTATTATTTATGTAATGTAATAATATTAATATATAAAATAATGTATATTTCTGCCATTCTCAATTTCATTTGTTAAACTACTTTGCACCGCCTTCCCTTATTATTACGAATACGATATTTCTTTCCTCTACCCAAAGGTTGTCTGGAAGAAATCGCTACAAGCGATAAGACCGCCTTATTGTACTGTCTGTTGCTGTTGTATCATGCTTGTATTTTATTTTTGTGCAATAAAGAATATCTATCTATCTATCATGTTTCGTGTAGGGGGAAACTCCCCTATTAAAACTTGTTCCTAGAATTTTAGGATTTTTTTGCTGGCCACTGTCCTAACCTAACCTAACCTTTTGGTTTTGTAGAGTTCAGTATGTATTACCGCCACGAAAATATTGGTTGGGTTAGGTTAGAACAGTGGCCAGCAAAAAAATCCTAAAATTCTGGGACGAGTTTTACTAGAGCGAGTTTCGCCCTCACCCTGTTAATTATTTTTCCTTACTACCTATTTTTCAACCTACCGACGATTGTTTTTTTTTTCTATATATGGCTGCTACTGTGTTGCCTACGGCAAACACATAATAACTCTGCCAATGTCGAGTGATCAAAGAGACACTTAAATTTAATGGTTATTGACCGGTGTGGCGAGTTAAATCCTTTTGATGTTTATCTTAATTGAGTTTATCACCAAGCACCATCTAAAACCAAGACAGAACAAAACATACACAAAGACGTCACAATATTAAAGGACGATTGTTACTTTATGCCAGAGCCCAAATCCTAAGTCATGGTTTGGACCATACCATAACCAAGCGTACTAAGGTGCCCGAGTGTACCTAGGTAGGTGCTCAGTTGCGTTATTTGCGTTCAAAGCCATCGCTTCCAAAAAAAACGTCGACATGGTGATTCTACTGACAAGACTTAGTCAAAGAAGCATTAAATATCTGTCAAAATATGGAAAATATAAATTGCACGTACTTTAATTTTAATTAATTTATCCCTAAAATTCCGATCATTACTCACCTCTCAGATTTTCCAATTATGTAGACGTTTTAATACCTAATTAAAAGAGAATTCCAATAATTTAATCTAAAAGGTGGTGGTAGGTAGGTACTAGTAACTTTACCCATTAATTATAGGAGACAAATTATTTGAAGTATAGTTCGGTGACTGCAAGTGTTGAGAAATATCGTCGAGCTTGTGTGAAGAGCATTTAGCAAGACATTTCCAACTTCGACTTTCAGGAGCGCCAGCTTGTAAAGTATTTATTTACTTATTTTCTTTTCTCATAGTTCGTCGATGTTCGCTGCTAGTTTCGCAGACGTGTTCCTGTCTATGGTCGAGTATACCTACTCGTACTCGTAGCAAGCATACAATAAAAACAAGAATAGGTAGATGCATGACCGAGATATTAATACTATTTTTTTTATATATTAAATGGGTTTGCACTTGACCTCATCTCACCTGATGGAAAGTGACAATAAGATCTAAGATGTAACGTGCTTACCCAGAAGAAGGCTATTCACTCTCGACTTAAAGACACCCAAATTGTAGCTCTCTGGGAATACAGAAGCCTGCAAGTTGTTCCATTCTTTAGCAGTTCGTACCAAGAAAAAAGAAACGAAACGATTAGTATGAGCTGGTGGAAGTTCCACAGTGTAAGGATGGATTCCTGCCGTCTTCCGCAATGTCCGGTGGTAGAAAGGAGAAGGTGGTATCAGGTCGTGAAGCTCATTCGAACACTCTCCAAAATGTATCCTATAAAAAACCGATAGACAGGGCACTCTACGTCGGAGAGCGAGGCTTTGGGATTTACCCTCCACTAATTCTGCATCATCAACTAACTTCATGGCACGACGCTCAATCGAATCGAGGGCAGCCAGCTGATACTTGGTCATCATCATTGTCATCGTCAGCCCATTTAAGTCCCCACTGCTGGGGCACGGGCCTCCCTCAGTCACATGAGGGGTAATTGCCATACTCACCACGCTTGGCAGACGGTAGAGCCATCCCATAGGTGACTGCAATACTCCATGCACGAACGAACTTGAGCTTGATAGAGTTTGAGAAGCTATTATTATAAAATATAATAGACCGTATTAGGTTTTTTTTTTATTCTCAAATAAAATTGTACGTATTTATATATTCCATAAAAATAAAGTATCAGCCTATGATATACTACCCCACTGCAGAGCAAAGGCCTCCGTCATAGAAATCAAGTCATCGCTACTGTGATGGAATTAGGTTTAATTACCACGCTGGCCTAATGCGGATTAGTGATATAAAACCCAAGCTACAAGTATATTCGAAACATACTTTCGACTCGCGAATCGAACCCAAGACCCCGAGATCACGGCCTGGTACTTGTTTAAGTACTGTTGGTCTAGTGGTTTCACTAAACCAACAGGGCGTTATGATAATGATTCTTATAAGTCCTTTTATTTTAATATTAGGTACCTACAACCTAATCGATACTAGTTACTTAAAGTAGAGGTTGGAAATTGCAATCCACATCTCCTGAATATTAAAGTCAATGTACATTTCAAAGTTCGGGTGATTAAAAATTTAGAGCGAAAATTTATGCAAACTTGTTAAGAGGGTTTCACATAGAAGAGGATGCAAATTAATTCTATTAAGATGAGAGCTGTATGCGCTCGCGTAATTACATAGTACGGCGAGGCAAGGCACAGGGCGTGGGCTCCGTCGCGGGCCGCTGTCAAAGCGGCTCTTCGAAAAAAGAATATCATAAATCTATGAAAGAAAGCATTTCCATTAATTCTCGGCGTACCTTGACGAGGGTCGAAAGTTTAACGGATTATAACAAGTGGCGGCACTAACTGTCACGAGCAGACCTGGCCACGCCACGCCTCACGGCTTAATCGCCAAACTTTACCCTACGATTGGAGTTTTTGCGGAAATTCTCCGGTGTGTGCCCGCGCCGCTAATTTATGCCCCACCAAGTGAATTGAGAGCTCTCGACTCGTTTTCCATTCCTATTAGGTATTCAAGACACCGTTTAATCGACCTGCGCGGCTAGATCCGAGATCAACGATTTAAACAGAATTTGAAAGCACTGGCAATCGCCCCGCAGAATCTGATTGGAAGCGACCCCGAGGGTCCGCAGTGAATTAGAATTGAAAATAAAAGTTCCAGCACGAAACCATTCTAGAGATCTCTTCTTTAATACTGAACGATATTTATTAATTTGAAAATATAAATTTAGAACAGTACCTATTAGATACTTTTTGTAACTAATATCATGTTAATTAGGTAGTCTGTGTCCGTGGGTGAGTCACGCTTTGGCATGATGGGCCGGCTCGACCGTTGCAGGTGTCCATGGACAGCGGCAATCGCTTACCATCAGGTGATCTATGGAAATATCTTCATTGATATTTCATTAAAAGAGGTGAAAATTATAATTAAAATATTATTTACCTACCTATTTTACTATTACCTGCTTATACCTACATTCATAGTGAACACGATAAGGTACATGTTGGTGTTATTTATTGAGCATTTTAACACAGTATTCTACTTTTAAACAGTAATTATTGATAACTATTAATATGAACAACTATTCCTATGGCACCAATCAGATATTCCATACGTTGCAGCCATTAAAATGTATGGACCAGGAGCCAAATTCTAGTGCACTCGACATAGAAGTCAATTGAAGGATTTCCATACATTCGTCCATTATGAAGTCGAATTCGATATTTATATCACGTCCCAAGAGCTGGGGCCCAGATTTTTTTTCAGGGTAAAATTTGAATATTAAAACCTAGGTAGTACCTACCTAAAAAAGTATTTCGCGGGCAACCGGTAGGCAACGGAGGTAAGTTACCTACTTACCTAACATAATCATAGGTAACATTGACTATGGTATTTTTGCTTATGAAATTTTGAACAATTCGTGCTGGTTTTTACTGGCATTATAAGGTAAGTAAAAATTATGTCAAAGCATATTTTTTCCTGAAAAAAGTAAGTACGCATTTACCGTAAACAGCGCTCTCTAGTAAAGTAGCCGTAAACTACGTATCCAGATAAGAACAGAGTGCTCTCAGCTTTCTCGCACATGTTACTTATGTAACAAAGCGTAAGATGGCAGCACTAAATATCTTTACGCGAAATTAAATTTTGTGAAATATTATAAAATTTTATTTTGAAATCAAATAAAAATTATCAAATTAAAAATATTACGCTACAAATTGAAATCATTTTAAAAACATTTTTTTCCGATAAAGTGCCATCTGTTGCGTGTAACTAAAACTAACTTGTATGAGGTACGCCTGCACCATTGTTACTATTTTTAGTTATCATGGCTAGATGTCAGCATTATGCAAAAAGTTGAATAGCTAAATCCTAGATGGCGTTAGGCGATAAATTAGTAACTTGCTAACATTAAAAAACTTTGTTTTCACCCGATACATTGATTTCAATGTGCTCTTTGGGAATTTCAACTTTGCCACTTCATATCTGAGCCGCTAGCGCCGCCATATTGCTTCCTACTACCAACGGGTTCCAAAATCATCCTCGTAATTTGTTATATTATAATGTATACAATGTACTTATATATAACTTATATATTTAAAACTCTTTTATCGTTTAATACTTACATACAATGTATATTGTATACTTGATTTTAATTATTCTGGTGAAATCAAAGACCCATCTATTACACATTACGAATTGGCGACACTAAAAAAATTGGAATTGGAACTTTTGCATGGAAAGGAAGTAGCTTTGAAAAAAATTGGTACAAAAACATGTATACATGAGCCTATAAAATCTTTTTTTTTTTATAATGGCTCTAGGTACTCGAAGATAATTCGCCAATGTCAAGTAACTTATTGAGAATAAGTACCTAGGTATCTAGGTAGTCAACAGTCAAAGTCAGTCAAAGTTACCGTCACTCAATAAAACGCCGGTGTTTTACGTTTTATCGACCTACGGATTCAGCGGATATCACTCTAAAAGCAATCGCGGGTTTTAAGACTCTATTACGTCCAAGCAAGTCACTGATGTGCAAGTTGTAACGAGACAACGCACTCGACACACAATAGCAGTGTAAAAAACGATACAACCAACGATTCTTATTATTAGGATCACTTTGTTTAATTGCACTAGCCCACGCGGCTTGTTTTAGCCCTACCGCCGAATCCTTCTCTAGGATCCCATCATCAGATCATGACATGCTGACAATGGAACCAGCTGGGAATTATACCTACCGTTTTGAATAGAGTAGAATAGGCCACCCTCACTCTTACCGAGGTGTCGTAAAAGGCGACTAAGGTAAAGCTGCTGGCATGATCATCAGCACCCAGAGAAGGAAAACTCTGCATTTATATCAAAACCCTCGCCAACCCGTCTGCCAAGCGTGGTGAGTATGGCAATTACCGCTCATGTGATTGAGGGAGGCCCGTGCCCCAGCAGTGTGGACTTAAATGGGCTGACGATGATGATACATAAAAAAAACCCCGACGAATTGAGAACCTCCTTTTTTTGAAGCCGGTTAAAAAACATATTATCGCCTCTTCTAATGGGTGATTTGTCGACTTACCTTTCTTGTTTTAGTCATACATCAAACGCAAATCCGCCTCATATGACCCCAGCTCACGTCTATTGAGACAGATCGGGCTGCTACCCACCACACAGTGTCGCCCTCACACGATTTCTCATGCAAAATACTTTCTCTGACAAATTACACCATTATTTTGGACTTGACGCAAACGATAGGGATTTTCCTTATCGGACAAGTAATAGTCATTTCTCTTTAATCGGGTAAGGGGTAGTAAGAGGTGCCTTCAATATAGTATTTTAGTAGGTTTTTTTATTATTTATTTTCCTTTTACTACAAATAGGTAGCTACAACCTACTGTAGTGTAGGTACTAGGTAAGTAGATACTTTTTCTTTTTCTTTATGTGTTAGGTGGCAGACGAGCAGACGGATCACGTGATGGTAAGCGATCGCCGCCGCCCATGGTCACCCGCGACAACAGTGGAGTCACAAATGCGCTGCCAACCTTAAAACCCCCTTACTCCCGGATTGGGGCTCCGGTACCCTCACGCAGAGAAACATAGCACAGTGCTGCTTCACGCTGGTTTTCTGTGAGGCCGTGGTATCTCAGGCTCCGGTCGAGCCGGCCCATTCATGCCGATACGTGATACTTAATCTGCCAAACCGCAAAACAGTTCGTCGTCAGCAGCTCGGGTAGTCGTGTGGTGGATGCTTTATACCTACAAATCATAGGCACTTACAATCTATTATTTTGCTTACACATATACAGAGAGTTATATTAATGTTACAAATTTATTAATAGATGGATGCAGATATTTTATTGTTCTGATTCTCTTAATGTAAACGTGGGAAAGTTGACCTTTATAATATTAAAGTTACGCGTAGATAATGTGTAATGTTTTATAAACAGTTTAAAAACCGATATTACCTGTACTTGCTTAGGGCCGTAGGATCCGTAGTCGTTTTGGTTAAGTTAAATTACCTAACTATTGTTAACTGGTCCTATAACCATTGGTCAAAAAGTGACGATGTCAAAGTGACATAATTCCTTGTAATATAACTTTTGGTTTAGCTAAATATTGCTCATAAAACACATTTTAGCGAACATACAGGGTGTATCTGTGGACATTTACATCCCTTTAACCGCGTAATCTACCAACCATTCTGAACAACATTTGTTCAACAACTTTTCGAAATTCATCGCATTCACGTGACCGACTTTGTATGAAAATTTGAAAGTTTTTCATGCAAATTTCCAAGAGTGATAGACCTAATTTTGTTCATAATAGTTGGTAGAACACGTGGTTAAAGAGATGTAAATGTTCACAGATACACCCTGTATTACCATTGGTTACTTTTTTAAATCATTAGTTTAATTTAACTACGGATTAAAAAAATCGGCCCTTAGCAGGTAATCAATGTTAGTAGGTGTCATGGACGCCCTGTTGCTCTAGTGGTTTAAGTACCAGGCCGTGATCTCGGTGTCCTTGGTTCGATTCCCGGGTCGAGCAAAAAGGTATTTTTCGTATTTCTTCGAACATAGCTCAGGTTTGTGATCACCTATCCGCATTAGGCAAGCGTGATGTAGCCTAAATCCATCATAGTAGCGATGACTTGATTTCTGTGCCTTTGCCCTGCAGTTAGATAATATATAGGTTGATACTTTTAGGTGTGATACTATATTATTTCGCACTCGTTTAAAATCGTAGATCGCTAGTGAGAAAAAAATATTCTCAACGATGTCATTATCAACGAGTCAACATAGAGCCACCTTTCAAGCTAACCCTAAAACTGGTCATCACGGTCCCACTAATGTTTTGATACGCTCCAATTATGGGTTAACACATCTGCCCTCCTTCAAAAGGCTTACCTACGTCATCCAGTATCTATCCGTAACATCGGCTAACCATGACGCTCAACCCCTGGGTGCCGGCGAACCGTTAAAATGAATAATGGGGGGTTAAGTCAGGGTTCGACAACCTTTTGACTTGGTTTAACTGAGACGTATTGATTTAGGTTCAACAAACAAAGGCATGAGAGGATCTCATTATAATAAATCCAAATAGGACAGGTGTGATTAAAGATGTTTAGGTATTTTATACTCGACACTTGGTTACTTATTTTGCAGAAATTAAAGATTTTCTAGAACTTATCAGACCAAAATAAAAATTAAGTTTTATTTTCTGAATACTGTAACAATACCAATAACTACTTTCCGCCTCATTATTATTTCTTTCTTTTTCAATTTATAACGACTGTTAAAAACGTCATGTCAATGCGTGTTAATGCCGTAAGTCGTTGCCTATGGTCGAAGCAAAATTAAATTCACCGGACAGTGACATTTGCTTTCAAATGTGTCAAAAATGACGTGAAAAAATTGACGTTTCTAGCGTTTTGTTTTCATACTAAATATAGGTTTCTACTACTAACCATAGGGTTAATTCTGGTTAATACCATAATTTTGTGTTTCGTTATCCACATACCTATTAACGTTATCTTTGAACGCATTTATATTATTATCAAAAAGTTATAGAAATATGATAAGTACAGTTACATTTCTAGTTACGAGATTCAAGACGAATAAATGTTATTATTTACACTATCCCACATTGCGGAATAACACGGTACCTCCACAACATGGCTCTCTGCCTATCTTCTTTTAGCACTGCGAGTTAATTATGAGCGCAGTGTTAGACGTAGATAGAACAATTTTTAATTTTTCATCACAAAACTACTGAGTAGAATAATTGCTCTGGTTTCCCCGTTAAAGGGACTGAGACGCGTTATGCGGTCGTCCCACAGGCCCAGACTTGCCAAATAGTGGATAGACTATATCATCATCATCATCATCATCATCATCATCATCAAACACTTAGCATGTCTGCCTGTTTACTTGTTGTTATATTTTTACTAACCTAAAGTTTGCCTTCCTCAGGTACAGTCGTGCCTTCATTAGGTAGGTACCTACTTCGTGCAAAATGTTTAAGGAAATAAAATTATTACGATGTCTTTGAAAATTTTAAAAGACGTAAGTAGGTACAGCATCTTAGTTGTCGGGATAAAAATCTATGTTAATTTCTCAGCTAATATCAAACAAATTTTGTATGATATTAAGGTGAGAAAATTAGGTAGGTACCTACCATGTGAAAAAAACTTACAGACTTGTATAGATTGTAAGTAAACGTTTTGTTGACCGTATTGGTAGGTTTGTCTAAGAAGTCAACAAAATCTGAAATTGTTGGGCACCTCTGGATCCTCAGTCGAAATGTACTTATTATAGTCCGTACGCACATCATAAAAAGTTGTGATTATCATTTAATTTCATAGTTAGGAAGCGCTTATTGATTGTGGACCGAGAAGGCGCGTGCGCCGGGCACCTGCTTCCGTCGCTGATAGGGTTAAATCAATATTTGGACTAACGTATTCAAATCTTTTGTCTTTTTGCTCTTTGATTAGGAATCGGGAGAGTGCATCCATTAATGTAAATCGCTATTGAATTTGAATAATCGCTCTGAGCTCGTTATTAAAGTACATATTTGGGTTACTAACTTTGGAGCTACAAGACAGGTACGTTTTACGTTTATTCATTTTTTACTCACAAACTAGGGGAACGTGGAGCTGCCCTATAAACTTAGGTGAATAAATACTTATTAGGTACTTATTCTAATTATTCAACTAAGTAGGTGGAATTTCGCATGCATATGCGTAGTGGGTATGTTCCATGTATGAATTTCTAGAAAACAGTTTTAACAATTTAATTTTATACTAACTATATCAGTCGTCTTATTTCAGAACCGGCAATCTTTCATACCAGTTTTATGGTTAGTGGATCCATTTTCCGCCAGCTCAGCTGTCTCTACTCTTCACATAACTTTGTATAGTAGGACGATTCTTATTTTAGATTGCAAGCTTTAAAGCAATTTGCGAGTGGAATAATAAATACCTACTTGCTATACCTACCATAATATTGCACATCATCATCATCATCATCCTCAGCCCATTTAAGTCCCCACTGCTGGGGCACGGGCCTCCCTCACCTTTGCACTTAATAAGTATTTGACTACCTAGACACCTCACATCTTTATGAAGCTGACTGTACCTTCCCCACTATATTTATTATAGTTCTTCTGTGCCTGTCAGCCTCATTTTTGGATTTCACGGCCGCTTACCATCAGGCGGAGTGAGGTCATCCTGATTGGCCATTCTATAAAAAAAAAAAACCTAGACACCTCACATCTTTATGAAGCTGACTGTACCTTCCCCACTATATTTATTATAGGTATTTAGATACGCTCCTTGCGTGATCGTATCAGAAATGATGAGATCCTCAGGAGAACTAAGGTCACAGACATAGCCCAAAGGATTGCATGCCTCAAAGGCAATGGGCAGGAAACATAGCGAGGAGAACAGACGGCCGTTGGGGCGGAAAGGTCCTCGAGTGGAGGCCACGCACAGAAAGTCGCAGCCGTGGCAGGGCCAAGGTGGACCGACGATCTGGTGAAGATCGCGGAAATCCATTGGATGGGCGCAGCACAGGACCGATCTGTGTGGAGAACATTGGGAGAGGCGTCTAGCAGTGGACGTCTATTGGCTGAAATGATGATGATTTAGATACAGGCCCGTGCATAAAAAAAAAAGATTATACAATTTCATTACTGCCAATGCATCTTTACTCGCAAAACTTCGCAGATTTTCATAGCTTTAACACGCGAAATAAACATAGGCTTGCTGTCCCAAATCTAAGACTTCAGAAAACTGGAAATTCATTTGTAGGATTGAGCATTAGAATGTTTAATAAGTTACCTCAAAATATCATTGATTTACCTGTACATAAGTTTAAGTTGCATGTAAAAAACTGCCTAATGCAGAAAGGCTACTATAAAGTAGATGATTATTTGAATGATAAGGATTCTTGGACATGTTGATCTCTTCGCCTGTCCGTATAATTCATTTCATACTTTTTCCTTGACGATTTATCTAAACGATATTGATTATAAGCATTGTATATCATACTGTCACTATAATCATAATTTGTATAAGAATGAATATTGTAATTACCATATTATTTGAAAAGAGTAACTACTGAGTTTCTTGCTGATTCTTCTCGGTAGAAATTGACATTCCGTAATCAGCGGTAGATTACATAATATTTGACATTCATAAATGTTCTCTATGGACTTAAATTGAATAAAGACATTTTTTTTTTTTTTTTATTTTTGATATTGCTTGTGACCACATGCAGCATATTAAATGTAAGAGATAAAATTTTGCAAAATGTTTCTTACTTAATTTATGGAAGAAATTTAAATAAAATAAAAAATACTTAATGACTATTCAGAGCTAAAAAGCGTAAACAGTTTGGTAGTTTGTCAGCTTCAAGAAGTCATTTCATCATTTTAAACGGAAAGTATGTAATTACTCGCTACTAACAAAATTGTATTTCCAAACGGAATCTACCTATAGCAAAATTAAAATGCAAGTGTCACTGTTCCGACGTTATCGTCAAAGGAAACATTTGTATTTGATCAAAAACTCTCACGGATAACAATCAAGTTCAAAGTTAAAAGCAGGGGTAATTTAAAATGGGCGACAGCAAAAACTCAATAAAAAACATTGCCTTTATCTTAGATTGATTGGTTCAGTCTGACCCTTTACTGATGCGACCGAGTTTTTACGGACTATCCTAAAAAACTAAATGTATCAGTGTTTATTTGTGACAATTTGCTTTGTCGGTTTCTGCTGATTTACATTTGAAAAGAGGTTTTTTTTCTGGAGCGCAACCTGTAACGACACGGTGAATGACACAGGTAGAACTAAAATATATGTTATGATCGGATCAACATGTTTTGATCCTTGCGTTATGGCAAACTAAGCGCCATCAAACGCGACATGCGTAATAGTACAAAAATATTTTTTTCGTTCCAAGTAGGTAGGTAGGTATGTAGTATGTGTATGTGTATATGTAGTTTTATAAATTAATTTCAAAATTGACACAATCGGCCTGATTGGAGAGAAGAAAAAAGGGAAGTAAAAGGTTGAGCGTATTTTGTGACTCCACTAGTGTTGTATGTTAATATTACTACAGCGTCTACTTGTGTCTCCGCACACGAGAGTAAGACATGCCTGTCACTGAGCTCAGCTTCTCTTTTCTTCCTATTCCAAAGTAAAGTGTACCACTTTCGATAGAGTGCTCGTGATCATCATGTACTTGTAGTCTTGGTAGGGGCTAATTTGATTTGATTTTAATTTATCAAAGATAAAAAATGTATGCAGAAAAATAACTTTGTTTTAATCATTCTCCAGCTCTAACTCATTTAACTGCATTTTTTAAACACTGATTTAAAAAGTTGTGTTTAAGTAATGGACGTGCAACTTTTAGGAAGCTTATGCCATGTAAAATAAGTTAGAATGAAAAAAGTAGGGTCAATAGCTTGATTTTGGAAGATATTGTAAAACAAATGCAAAAATGATGAAAAAAAGATACAGATTTTCTTCAAATTTCATTTAAGGCGACGGGTAGCCTAACTAGCGACACCATTCGTTTTTAATTGTTAGCTACTAAACCGAATCTATTTAAAACAATATCGGGGTTACAACCTCTCGGTAAACACTTATTCAATTTATTAAATAACCGTGCACAAATGTTGGATCCGTTTTTATACGCGAAAAACTGATTACCGCCAAAAGCGGCTACTTTTAGCGTGAATCATTTTTTGCGTACAAATGTTGGATCCGCATTTGTGCATAGTTATTTAATAAATAGTATAAGTGTTTGCCGAGCGGTTGTAACCCCGAAATTGTTTAAAATAGATCCGGTTTAGTAGCTAATAATTAAAATCGATTGGCGTCGCTAGTGTGCCCTACCCGTCACCTTAAATATAAAATTATAGGGTTTGTTTTCTTGGATATATTTACTTTATGGGTAGGGCTTATTATTAAACATCGTTAATATATTTATTCCACTGCAATAACACACTTACGGCCGCACTCAGAGACGACATTTAAGCTAATGTTCATTAACTTTAGTATCGGTAGTCTTTATGCGTATCAAAATAAGTGTCAATAGTTACCAACTAAGTTAATCAACGACTCTGATTGTGGCAGTTAGTTTAAAATCGTGACGATTTAACTAAATAGGGTCAACAGGTGTAACTCATAATTTAAAAAAAAATCATAAAAAGTAGGTTTCATTTTTTTTTATTTTTCAGTCGATAAAATGGGTGTAGTTTCCCTGATTTAGATATTGTGCACTTTATGAAGACACACACTTTATTTGTACAAAGTATCATCATCTCTGCGTCCCCGCACACGGGAGCGAGACCTGCCGCGTCCCGCGCATAGTTCCCGGGCTCGGAATAAAGACATAATCATCGATCAATCGTTGCTCGTCACTGAGCTCGGGAACGACCGCACACCGTACTGAGTCCCTGTGGAAACGTTACACAGACTCATATAGGTACTTACCTACAATCTACATGACGTAAGTAAATACATACTTACGGGAAACGTTTGAGGTCTTAATGCAATAGAAAAAGCGGATTGCTATGAATAATTCGACATAGTTTCCAGCAAAAAGTAATTAAGCTTGTGATGACTTTAAGACCTGGCTTAATTATTTTGTAAAAAAAATAACAATATTACCTACCTTATAATAGTTAGTGTCATCGTCACCATTGTTCTAGTTGCGTCTGAAGCTGTCACTTCGCGGTCCAGAGTAAGTTTGAACTGTTTCGCAGATTTAGGGTGTCTGGTAATTACAATGAAGCGACTGCCGCCTGACCTTCGCAAACCTTAGACAAAGCAACCAGACCAACTGGATAATGGTTACGCGTTCATAAATGTACGTAATTTCCGAAACGTGGGTGTGCATTTATAAGTACTATCAGTATCATTCCACAACTGTGCCCCATAGATATGTTGAAAAAAACTACAATTGAAACTAAACGATAGAAAGAAGACAGTTAGATTTGAATTAAACAATTTGAAAGCCAAATTTTTTATGCAGTAACGTTTTTAATTGGCTGAAATGAAGGTTTTGAATAAGTACCTTCATTGGTAGGTAAGTTATTTGCAAATACCATTAAGATAATTTAAAAAGGCTACGTGTCCAATTACCTTGTATTGTTACTCGTACCATGTCCAAATTACTTACTTACAAGCTTAAAGTAACGTGGGTTTTCCTTCGGAGCTTACAAGTACAATATCATTCGTCAGTGCCGTTATTGGTAGGTAGGTTTATTTATGTGATCAGTTGGAAATGAGCAGACGGATCATCTTGTGATAATTAAAGGATGGTTGCAACCCTTTAGTAGATTGTGAGATGAACAAAGTGGGAGCACTGCTCTGGTAGAGATTCCGATCGCGCCAACCGAGATAATTAAATATCAAGCGGGTATCAGCCGCCGCCCATGGACACTCCTAACGCCAGTTGAGTCACAAGTGTGCTGCCAACCTTTAAACCTCCCTTTGCCCTGGATTACTTCAGGATACTACAGAACTTATCAAATGACTTTGATTTAGGTGTACTATCAATAGAGAGTCCTCAATTAAAATTGTGTGATCGATAAATGAAATCCATCCATCCAAACCTTGATCAATTCCGAACACGATTCTATTACAATTAATATCACATTGAACATTGAAACGAAGCAATGCAATATAAATCAACGGTCTCGCTGGGGAGTAAAATACGAGGTGCTTCCGACTCTAGCGCAAGCGATGTGTCTGTGTAGGCTTCCACATAATATTGCCTGGTTATAAGATTTCCCTATAAGAAAGGAAGATCTTTTCAAATTTGGGGAGAGTAATAAGAAGGAAAACTAATAATTGGATTGACGAAGATTAAATAAGAGATCCCCACAAAAGCTGATTTGAAGTAGAGATGAACTGAATATAAACACGCATAGCATATATAGCTAGCGGGCTAAGACGAACTGGAATGGCAACCCCGAATGAATAAAAACCATGGAACCGTCTACTGTACCACGGGTGGAGAGCATCAGACGACACGGGCAATAGAAATGGACGAGACAAGTATTATATAGAGCAGTTGGATACAAAGAGCTGGAAATGGGCAACAAATGGCTGAAGATAATTAATGTGAATTTAGGTACCTAGTTGTCGATTTTTTTACACTTGTTGTCAATGTCAAGTTTATTATTTTTCTAGGCTTTGATTCTTTGTACAGTGGCGGACACATC
Organism: Marasmia exigua; assembly: GCA_019059595.1. Lineage (NCBI taxonomy): Eukaryota > Metazoa > Arthropoda > Insecta > Lepidoptera > Crambidae > Marasmia > Marasmia exigua. The sequence continues at coordinate 20,019,463 of CM032465.1, read as the reverse complement.
AAGCTATACAAAACTGTCAAATTTCTTCATTCGATTATAAACCTTATTTTGTTATACATTGAGTTCAAAATCGATTGAGGAAATTCTACAGTTTTGTATAGCTTGACCTGTCCGCCACTGTACACTAGCGTCATGCTCGGCTGCATTGCATGGGTGCAATTTTATGCACGTGAGTATTAGCCTAAAATACATATAAACCTTTCTTTTAAATTACCCTATGTAGTAAAAAAATCTGTTGCGATCTAAACATACATAGGAACAAACAGCGAAAAGCGACTGTGTTTTGTACTATGTAGTGATTTTAATTTATTTTAAGTATTTTATTTTCATTTCATCTGAAATATTTAAGTTGTTTTAAATAAGGATCAGCGCTCCAAGAATATTGGAATTCGGGATAACAAAAAGTGAAATTTTTACAAAAGTCCACCCATGGAGTCTTTTATGTCTACTTCAAATTTACATTCAATCTTCAATAAAAAAGTGATAACTATGAACTTTCACTTTATTCAAATATTCAATAAGATTGTAAGACATAGCCAAGACACAAAAGATACGAAAGAGAGCGTGCGAATTAGAGAGGCCACGAAATAATGAAGTTGTTTTAAGTTCTGTTACCAATGCCAGATATAAAAAACAAGCCATGAAATATTATAGTTATGTAATCGTATTTTATTATGTACAGTACAGACAGCTAAACGTCGGGCTACTGCAATGTGTCAAATTTTCAGAACGAAATGTATTTGACAGCCGATTGAAAAATATTGACAGACTATAGTTGAGCCAAAATAATAAGCCACATTTGACATTTCTAAATCTTAGATTCATAGAGAGGTGACCTACTAAAAAACTTCGATTAAAGTGAATAATCGATATGTACTTCAAACAAACGTGAATCGAAAACTACAATAATGAAAAAGAAGTTATTAGTACTTTTATTTGGAGAAATGTCAATGAAAATTATTGAAAAGAAAGAGGAAAGTAGGTACCGATCCTAGATGTCGATCCGCGGACAGTTTATTTCATTTTCATCGAAATCAAAGAGCTTATTAGTTATAGTTATTTATGTATTTATATTTTTAAACAAGAGAATAATACGTTTTATTGTAATCAGAATGTGGCTTTTCATTTATGGATGAATATTGTTAATTATATAACACGATTAACAGTGAATTCGGTCGATTATTTGGGAAACATTAGTTCAAAAAGAAAATAGGTTGACACACAACATTGTACCAACGTTCAATTATCTAGAAAAGTAAGTGTTTAATAAGTTTATAAATAGTTTAACAAAGAAATGAAATAATCTTTTTTGTCTTTATTGAAATAAATAAATGCAAACATATTTTTAAAAAGTTATGTAATTGTGCTTTTTTAACATAGAAAGATTAATGAATTTAATGACCGTTCTTACAAGGTTACGTTGTCGAATTTTGTGGAAGTATCAAATGTGGCCTTTTATATTGGCCCAACTATAGCTACTTAAACCGGTTTTCTGGTCGTTTGTGGGATAGCTTTATGCGGAGTAGCAGGTAAGCAACTGGTAATATTGCTTAGGTAGCTTATTACATAGATCATGCAAGCCTACAAGTTATAATGGTTCTGTGTGATCAACGGCAGTAAGAACGGGCTTCGATGCACATGGTGTAGATTCAGTACAAAGTAGTACAAATAGAAGTTGTAAGGCAGTTCATATTCATAAAAAACTCAATACACGCAAACCATAGCCCGCCACCATAATAACTACTCGTATTTAGAGTTGACTAGAAGGTAAATAATACACTTGAGAATAAATTGCAAAAGATTGCTATACCCAAAAAATCATATTGACTAGAAGGTTTTTAAATCTCATCCTTGCTCACTTAGAAGTAAAGCTAAGAAATCATACGTATACTTACGTACTCGATGTAAATACACTTTGGCATGAATAGGCTGGCTCAACCGGAGTGATACACGGTCTCACAGAATGCTTATAGCAGCTTGCGTTATGTGTTGGGGAGTTTAAAGGTTGGCACTTTTGACTCTGCTGCACCAGTTTTCTGCAATGTTAAATTGAGGCTATATCTTTCACAATATTATTTGCTTAAAATAATAAATATAAAAAATAACTATACTTATGTACGGTACAGAGAATAAAAAGGTTCGCCACCTTAAGGTAAATTTTCGCTTGCACGGCAAGAATCAGTTATACCAACATACCGTTTAAAAAGATCTGCCAAAATTTCTTTAAATTTTCTTTACATTACAAGGGATCAATGCAACGAGCAAATATAAACTTTCTGATCTAACAGTTAAGCATAATCTTCAGGTATTAATTACTCTAACACATTTACGAAAGGTAATAAGTGCTCATAGCATATTAAACGAATCAATTTGAAAACTGACGAACCTTTTCGTTCTTTGACTGTACTTAAATCATCTGTGCTGTTACTATTTATAACACAAACTAAAAAGAAGATACATAACCTTTATAAAGAGGTAAATCCTACAGACAGCGGCAACGCTTATAACTAATTCGAAAAAACAAAACACTTGAGCGACGTAATCTTCACCTAGCGCCATCTATTGGTGTAAAGTGGAAATAATGCCCCGAAACGAAATAAGGACGGGATCTATAAAATAATTACACCAAATACGTAAATATGCATTGTCGCAGTTTTAATCCACAGCGGTAGTAACAGTTTATCATAGATAAACATATTATCTGCCCCATAAATGAATGTAATGAAATGATCAAATAACGTCCATTATGTCTACTTCTGCGCCACAATATCGCTGTTATCTGGTACATTGGGAGGAAGTTATACGGCAATAAAAGTGTAATAAGGCATAACTCCATGTGGGGATTCGCAACCTTTAATAGAAATAATAATTAAAAACGTGAACCGAACAAAGTTCGAGCTATTCCATTTCATTTGAAGTCAAATCGGAAGGTGACCACTCGCGCGCACGAGTTGACTATTACTCATATTTTTCACACACACACACACATAGACATATTTAGTATGGAACTGATTTTATTTCGCTAAGATGATGCACATATTTTAGAAGCCAAGTCCTTACACGGTATATGGTCACACCCTTAAGTATTATTGATCCTTTTTATTACAAGTTGTATACTTGAATTGAAGAAAGACAGTTAAGTAAAAATAAGTGATATCTTTTATAACGCTCCAGGTAGGTATGTTAGGTAACTTGTTAATATACATACCTATGTGTAAAGTATTAAATTGTTTTTACCTTTTTAATATCCCGTCCATACCTCCTTTGGGTTCCTAGTGAAAAGTATCGAAATGAATGTTAATTAAAGTTTTATAAATGTTTTTTTTTTATATATTGTAAATATTCATTGGGTACATTATTTAAAAGGGTAGAACTCTTTTGTTAACTCAGTCAAAAGTCACAGGTTTCACGATAAAAAGGTTCTACGCTGAATATACCTGCCTAAAAGGACTCTTTTTAGATAGGTATTATATGTATATATTTGTTATTCCGCTGTTGATTCTGATATCCGTAACACAGGTGCTTGAGCTACCTATCTCGGAGTCAGATCAATGTATGTGATGTTGTAAATATTTATTTATTATTTATATTTATTTACATTATTATCTTTTTTAAAATTCTAAATTGTTAACACATTCCGTTCTGAAAAAAAAGTTTGTCGGACTAAATAAACTGATTTTATAACACCCAAGATCTAGAGCTCTTTGCCACAGTACCTACGTGTATTAAGATGGTATTTATCTACTGTCCTAATCCACGTCCTTTGAAAAGAAAGTTGTCAACACCTGGTCAAGCAGGATGTATGCACCGCGCAGGCGCGAAGTGGCGAGAAGGTCGTAAATATGGCCAGATAGCGCCTACGCCGCGCATTTCAGAAGCTACTGCGGACTCAATAGATATTGCATTTCTTTATTATGAATGTTAAGCCGCAATAACTCACGCGAGCGATACTAATTCTATGCTGTTTACTTGCATATAAATGTAGCATTATATTATTATGGTTTACATTTTATAGTCTGTATGTATGTGTCTAATACAATAGATGCGAACTTACATCATAGTCTAACATCCTTCCGTCGTTATTTAACTGATGTCAACTATAATTTAAAGTAAGCCAACCTTGATTTTGGGAAAACCCAAAATCATGGGTGGGTGGGTGGATTGGAGGCAACGAGATTGCTGATCTGCTCGCGAAGGCAGGATCGGAGGGTAAATGGTACACCTGGATCACCGACAGGCGTGACAGCAAACTCACAAGCTACTGATTTCGTTCATATGACGCTTACTTTTATAAAGATAAACATATGACTTGTGTTTGTTTGATGAAAAAAAAAAACAAACGAAAGTCACCTGAATCACCGACAAGCATGACAGCAAACTCTCAATCTACTGATTTTGTTCATATGACGCTTACTTTTATAAAGATAAACATATGCTTTGTGTTTGTTTGATAAAAAAAACAAACGAAGTCACCTGGATCACCTGACATGAGTGACAGCAAACTCTCAAGCTACATAATCATAGCGTATCCTTTAAAAGAACCAAAAAATGGGAAAGTCTTCGGCTGTTTACCGACAGCAAAAGTTCTTTATAAAGTAAATTTAAAAACTCACCTGATTCCACACAATAATTACGATACGAATGCCACTATTAGAAATCAGGAGCACACCTGTTACGGGGCCCAACGTGGATTTTTTGTGGTCGGTCCTTTCACGATTTACATATCTCTCAACTCTTTGTTAAAGCTAACGAGGCTTATTATTTTAACCACAAAATGTGGATTTAACTGCTTCTGATTGACAAAGGCACAACCGAATATACGAATACTAAAGGATTATGTAAAGCAACTTTCTTGAGTTGTTTCGCGTATTTTCACCTCGGTAGCAATTTATTGTTAACATCTAATTTGTTCCCAATTACCTAATACGCTTAACTTGAGTTGAAAGGAATAATTTAAAAAAATTAGCGCCAACGTTTTATTCTTTAAATGGGTATATTATTATGCCCCATTACTGATCTGCACTTACTCGCACCAGAGGCAACAAATAAGCTTATCAAGTTCCTTCGTGAAGTATTATGGTGTCGTTACGATCGGCTGATGCTAATTAACGACCTGACCTATGAGAGATGGGCGAAGAAAATGATGGCTCGCCTATCGAATTCCTTACTCTTCCTTTATTAAGGTAATGAAATGGATTTATAGCTTCCAAAGCGATTTTATGTCAAAGTGCAGTTCATTGCCACCCAACAATGTCGGTGAGACAATGTAATTTTATGCTTAAATGAACCTCACCTGAAGTGGAACTCGCTCGGAAAATTTTGAATGGCAATTTCGGTGTTGCTCTGTCCCATGCCTTTGTTTTTGGCTCGAATTGCAGTTATGCTTTATATAACAACAGGAGCGTAACAACTTTCCACTGTCATCTGCTTATTTGAATGAGAAAAGAGACGGTTTTGAACACGTTTTGTAATAACTTGCGAATCCTGAACTTTCAAAAGCCTTTACAAACCCTCGAATCCTGTCATTATGGTATTGTTTTGGCGGTTTGGTTGAATAGAATGTCGCGGCACCTCGGAGACACTTTTGCGCAATAATGAGTTCTTCGAAGTCATATTTAAGAAAACAGAAAAGAAAATTAAGTAGGCATGTACATGCCTACCACTATATACGTTATTACTTATTCATTGAGAAAATTCGACGGATTATGAACATAATGCGGTACCTAAGTATTGAACCACGGTTTTGACATCGCATGAAGTAATTCTATAGAATGTAATTAGCCAACGACACGTGTAGTGAAGGTACACCTGTGGCCTATACTTTACGTTTTTCGGCCTTTTTGTATGAATGAACATTATTTGATTGGCAATTCAGTGTAGTTTATAAAAAGATATAGTAATACTTAATTGTGTTTAGGAAACAATACCTTACGCAGTCCTGAAATAAGATCAGGAATATTAATTATAGCTTCGTTATTAAAATACTCACACTATGAAGAATGACATTTTCAGAGTCTACGGTAATAGACAAGTTTCAAGGTTGCATATTGGAATCTTAGCTTTGAACCACAATCTAGCAAACACTGTATAAAATTGCCGGACAAAAACACAGTAAAAGTGTTTATGTTCTCTATAAAACATTCTCGGCAAGACCTCATATTTTATGGGCCGCCGAGCCCAATTACACATGAATGGTTCGTCATGATCAGAGGTTTTTGGAGCCAATAAAAGCTCATCGTGATTTATATCCCCACTAGGAGACCAGACATCCTAATTTATCTTATTAGCATTGCAACTTACTAATAAATAACTAATTAATTAGACAACATTTAGTAGATTAGTAGGATTATTGGTATAAATTTCGACTACCTATTCGCTGAACTATTTTAGTTAATTTGTTCACATCTTTATTATAGTGAAGTATTTTCTACGGGTAGCTTAACTAGAGCATCGTAATAGAAAGCAAAGACAGTTCTAAAAAGTATAATGAAAAAATAGAAAGGATTTCACAAATATTTTTAATTCAATATGAAGATTTACTTTAGTCCATGAGCATTCGTGGCAGCCTCCATGTCCGTGAGCACATGTGGCAGCCTTCATATCCTTGACTTAGCAGACAAACCTGCCGACTTGTCAAGATCCTGTGCATTACCTTTGAGGACAAATCTACCCATAACTCTAGGAGACCTATATACCTACTCGTGCCTACCTTCGGCGAACGATCCTAGCTGTTCTGATACTGTTTTATAATAGTCTTTAAAAGCTCTATTGAATGCCCATTAGACGTTAAAAGAAAATGGCTTTTCAGTGAAATGGACAACTCACGAATAAGAATAAAATACTTTATTCAACGCCAAACTTACACAAAATAAAAAAAATATTCAAAAACAAAAAAGATCATCAGAATGGCACTGAAGTGGACTCCATTCAGCATGCGTCGCAGTATCTAACAGTGGAAAACCCCTAGGCTACCTTGGTCTTCCGTGGAGTCCAGAGGAAAAAGTTGAAATAACAATTTCACTTTTCAACTTAAAGTTAGTAGCTTCATTTTCTTTAACTAGTCCATAAACCCATTATGAGAAGTTTACAGACGTAAGCATACCTAAAGCATCATTAAGTGTGAATAAGAAATTTATTCGCAACATTAATTAATTCCCGAGTAAAATACTTTAGTCTCAATTGGAAGTAGATACAGTTCAGTTGGTGTTCGAGTCCAGTCGCGAGAATTAAATCGAACTGTTCGCTTGTCAATCAATAAACCCGAACATGTATGGGCACTTTGTGGCTCGCGTTAGTTTAGTATGGATGAGACTCTTTATATCCATTGGAATTTCGCTTTAACTCGGTCCTTTTTTGACTAAGGCCTGATTCGTCCAATCTTTATCCAACAATTAGTGGCCCGCCCTCGCTTCGCTTCGGTAATTTAATTTTAAAACGAAATATTTAGAAATTGTATTATTCTATACAGCTAACCAATTCTGAGATTAAAGTTAAGTAGGTAGGTATTAAACAGAGACTGAAAATACTGCGTTGTAACCCCCATTCACCCTTTTAGGGGTTGAATAAAAAAATCTTTATGAATATAAAAAGACCATATATTTTTTTAAGACTCTAGCTTAAAAAATAACGATACTTCTATGCGGCGTTTTAACCCCGTTCATCCATTTAGGGGTTGAATAAAAAAAGTACTAAAAATGTTCTCTATAAATGTCCAAATTATAATTTTTTCATTTTGGAGAGGGCGTTCTCACTGCGCTTCAGTTTAAAACTTTTGCAGTTGAGAACACCACAAATGTTATGTGGCCATTAAGTTTTTGATAAATAAAGATTTTTGTATTTTGTATTTTGTGAACTTGCGCATCAAATATCTGTTTGGAACAGTGGTAGTAAACGCTGCCTTTGGTCCAAGGGTTGTGAAATATTTATATTATTTAAATATAGTGAATCTCCCATATAACGTTTTTACCCCATTTCACTCCTTTAGGAGTTGAGGAAAAATTTATTTAAATATTTTGATTTATATAAAAAGCCCAAACATCGATTTTTATGATCCTAGCTTTAAAAATAACCAAACTTCCATACGCGGCGTTTTAACCCCCGTTCACCCTTTTTAGGGGGTTGAATATAAAATATGCTGAAAGCACTGATATAAATTCATTAAATATGACGGATCTCCCATACGACGCTTCAGCCCCTATTTTATCCCTTTGGGGATTGAGGAAAAAAGAATGCCCAAATTACTTTTCTTAAACTTGTACGATGAGCCCAAATACCATTTTGTATGACTGTACCTTTAAAAATAACAAATCTTCCATACGGGGTTTTAACCCCCGTTTACCCTTTTTAGGGCGTTAAATGTAAAATATGCTCAAAGTACTGATATTATTTTTTTTATTAATAGTGCAAAACTAATTTTCACGACTCTAGCATTAAATATTAAGATTCTTCCAAACGGCGATTCAACCCCCATTTTACCCCTTTGGGGGTTGAGGAAAAAAGAATGCAAAAATTACTTTTCTTGAACTTGTATGATGAGCCCAAATCCTCATTTTCATGATTCTAACTTTAAAAATAACGAATCTTCCGTAGTATGTTTCTACTCCCATTTTACTCCTTTAGGGGTTGAATTAAAAAAAACTGAAACTGAAACTTTATTAATAAACATATTCAGAATTTTGAAAATTCTAACATAAAAATGACTGACTTTCATACTAACGTTCGCCCCCCATTTGACCTCTTTAGGGGTTGAATTTTTAAAAACACGTTCTTACTGCGTGCCTATATAATAAAATGTACCAATGTTCCAATTTGCATGATTTGCGGTCCAGAAGTATCGGCTGTGCGTTGATAGATCAGTCAGTCAATCAGTCAGTCACCCGCCGAGGCGTTACCTCTTTATTAATAGTATAGATAAATCTATGACATAGCGCAGTTAATGCAGTGTAAAATAAAAATCCATTCTACCAACTAACAAATCCGCCAGTCAACGCCAATTGCCAACGGTAACATCCTTATACCGCAAATTTTGACAGAATAACTAAAATTTAAAATGTCGTTGTCATTATCACAGCTGTTTTAGACTTTTGACATTACCTGTATAACCTTACTTACCAAAAACTTAACGTAATTTCTAGATATTATGTGACATACGTGTAGATAAAAATCACAAACTAAGCTTTGCAAGGTGAGCTGCTGACAGATTATTCTTCTAAAATCTATTTTGAAAATGTTGACTGTGACTTATAGGTTAAACTTATGTCACAACAATACAATAAATAGTAATACATAATACTACTAGTAATATAATATCTGTGATAAACTGGCCAATCGGGGAGAGGAAAAAGTATCAATGGCTGTTTCGGTGGTGATCTCGCTAGTAGTGAACAAATATGTTATAGAAATGTCGAAATATCTATGGGTAAGTTGTAGTTCCACTTTTTGCCACACCGGCACAATTAAGTTTATGGCACTGTAGAACTTGAATGAACTGAATGAAACCGCCTATACTGTTACATTCCACTGAATGACCAAACCACCACTGTACCAACATGCGAATCGTAGAGAGTAACGATATGTATTCGAAAGTAACGATTCTTTGCTCGGCACTCGATGGCGCACCCGTTACTCAGTACCAAATACATACGGTATGTTATACAGCTCTACCCAAACTATGACATTAGTTCTTATCGAATGCATTCCCGGGATGGTCCACATTTCTCCTATCGTTCGATAAATGTTACCATGGCCCCGTGATAAAAGTGACCAAGTTAATAATTTATTGGGCATACCAAGCAGAAACTTCGTAAAAATAAACATGAATGGCTGCCTTATTGGGGCTTGATTTAATACGGCCAATAAAACAGTAACTAACCTTATATAAATTACTAAACAAATAAATAACATCGTTGGCCATCAAACTTTATCTCAGAGAGCCGGGCTCGCATCAAAATTTTAACATCTTTGTTCTATAAATTGACTATAAAGTTTATAAATACATAGTTAGTTAGCATAGTGTTGTAAATAGTAAAGATATACTTTTCATTAGGCCCTATTTGACGCCCTGTTGGTCTAGTGGTTTAAGTACAGGGCCGTGATCTCGCGGTCCTGGATTCGATTTCTGGGTCGAGCAAAAAGTGTGTATCGAATTTTTCGAACATAGCTCGGGATTGTGATTACCAATCCGCATTTGGCAAGCGTGGTGATTAAGCATAATCCCATCATAATAGCGATGACTTAATTTCTATGATGGAGGCCTTCGCCCTGCAGTGGGACAGTTATAGGCTGATACTTTATTGTTTTTTAGGCCCTATTTGGGACCTAATGAGGAAGTAATGCGTACTACGTAATTGTTTCGTTACAATATTTATTTCCCATCTAGGCTAACATGAGCCAACAATATATGAATATTTAAAGGTATTAGATAGTGCCAAATAATTTACTTTCTTACAGACACCAGTGTTCATAGCTAACCTAATGTTACCATCCTATTACAAAGCGTGAAATAGTGAGTTATTATCGTATGAAAGCTCGTGCTATCCCGTTTTAAGACGCAATTTGAAAAGGGACTGGAACGAATTTTGTTCCGAAACTTTTCTTAAATATCGGTTTGTAATAAAAGGGGTTAGACCTATTTTTTTTTATGATATAGGTGGCAGATGAGCCAACGGATCACCTGATGGCAAGCGATTACCGCCGCCCATGGACACCTGCAACACCAGTGGTGACACAAGTGCGCTGCTTAGCTTTATCCCCCTTCCCCTGGATTGGGCCTCCTGTACTCTCACTCACGCAGAGAAAAAAGCGCATGCACTGTTTCATGCCGGTTATCTCTGAGGACGTGGTATTACTCCGGTCGAACAGGCCCATTCATGACGAAGTGTGGCTCTCCCACTGTTAATGCGGGCTAGATAGTCAATATTTTAAGTAGGTAGTTTGTTAACTACCTTTACCTAATGCCGATTATCTGAACCATGAATACAAGAAAATGATGTTTGTATTGTAAATAGAAGTAACACAGTACAGACAGATTGCAGCGACGGGCTATACCTACGTATTATAGGTGACGAAGATGGTCACCAATTCCCTCGAACCTCTTCAACTACGTAGAGACATCGGGCCGCTTAGCGTCTTTTACCGTCTATACCACGGTAATGCTCTGAAGAGCTTTTCTCCCTCATCCCACCTGCCCTATTCCGTCACAAAACTACACGCGCCGGACAACGCTGTCACCGCTTCACAGTGGAAAACATCCAATCACGGACTAAAAATTTGCCAGTTCTTATTTCTGCCGCACCTTCAAGAAATGGAACTCGTTGCCGGCGCATGTAGTTTCCCCTTCCTACAATATGGATTCCTTCAAACGAAGCGTGAAGAAGCATCTCGCGGGCCAGTATGACTTAACATCGCTTCCTTTGTAATTGCAACTTGGGCTCCTCTCTTGCTTACCATCAGGCTGAGGAGAGCCAATATACTGTGCCACTATGAAAAAAAAACACATATTTTTCAGAACTAAAGATATTCCACTAATTTATTTGACCAGTGACCAGGTGTTGCGTGTCTGTGAATAAACCTTGGCTAGCGTGTAAAATATTTACACGTCTCTTCGAAAGAAACCTGTATCGATTGACTGTTTTATGGAACATCTCTCATTAAACCTTAAGAGTGCCTCATTAGATACACTACTAAGATTTACGCCGTAAAGTTTTAGCATAGTATGGGTACGGAGAGGCAGTGTCTAATCACGAGGTTGGTCATTAAGTTAAAGTAATAATTCTCTTACATAGTAGCGAGCACACATAAAGCCGTAATTCTTTGGGTCCTTTGTAACTGGCTGAGATTGATGGCTGTTCGCCTTAGGTGGGCCTGGTTAATAATGTTTCGATAATTCCGCTTCAGGTTGGTAATAATCGGCAACTGTAGCTCGTTTCAATTGGAAACTTACTGCTAATGGTTAATCGTTAAAAGATTTTGATTACGAGAGAGACACAGATATAAGTATACTTAATTCTTATCTCTTCTCGCTCCTTCCCGTTAATCTAATAAGATCATGTTTAATTAGAAGTGAGAATTCACAGGAAAACAAAAATAGAACCTTTTATTTGTACTTAATTATTTACATACCATTTTTTTGTAAGTACTTAACTTTTTACAAAATTAGTAACTTACGTCCAATTCTGTTTCTTCTACTATTCTAAAAAAACTATTATTCGTCGGTTCGTTCGTTGATATTGTGTGCCAAACATTTTTTTTTCTTTTTACTAAGTTATTAATGTATTTATATTTTTAAACAACAGAATAATATGTTTCATTTTAATCGGAATGTTGTTTGTTTTTTATGGATCAATATTCCTACACGATTAACATTGTATTCGTTCGATTGATTGATTATTACAACATTGTACCTACGTTCAATTCTCTAGAAAAGTATTTTTTTAATAAAATTGTTAAGTTTATAAATAGTTTAACAGAAAAGAAAATCGTGAAATTTTCTTTTTTGTCTTTATTGAAATGAATAATTGCAAAAAGAATTTGAAAAAGTTAAGAAATTGTGCTTTTTAACATAGAAAGATTATCAATCTTTCAATTCGATGACCGTTGTTACAAGGTTACGTTGTCGAGTTTTGTTGAAATGTCAAATGTGGCCCTTTATTTTGGACCAACTGTAAGGGCAGTTCCTATTTAGTTTTTTTTTATTTGAATGAGCCAGATATTTGGCCAAAATCTCACCTGATGGTAGGTAGGTAAGTGATGACGTGGCCGAGGATGGGTCATGTCTTTCTAGTAACAGCCTATTCCCTCTTTTCTTGAATATTTCCAGATCATAGCGTTCATTCTGGGAACACATCTTCCGGCAGACTTCCATTCCTTAGCTATGACTTAACCTTCGATATCAAGGCCACTCTATCATTACTCATCCTGGGAGTTCAATTCTTGGTCGCGTCTAAAACTTCGAAGCCTGATCCAAGATTTGGGATCACTTTACCATCACACTTACTTTTCAAACTGTTTCAAACTATCTTGTAAGTTTTTTTTAAGTTTAAGGAAGTCATAGTTCGAATTCGAGCATGCACCTCTGGATTTTCCAAATGTATGTGCGTATTTCTACCTTAGCTCGGCGGTGAGGGAAAAAATCATGAGGAAATCTGCACGTTTGGGATAGTTTCTGAAACGTGTTAACCATGATGTGATTTAATAAATGCACATGCACGTTTCGGAAATTAAGTATTATGCACGTGTTAAGTACCATAATCTAGTTGGTCTGGTTCCCCTATCAAAGGGTTGTGAAGGTCAGACGGCAGTCGTTTCATTGTAATTACCAATCCTGAATCATCAGTTGATCCGTCTGCTCATCTGCCACCTATCATATAAAAAAAATCATGGTCTAAGAGTACCTGTGTCCTCTCAGTAGAAATCGACATTCCGAACCAGTGATAGATGATAATATGTGTACCTATATTGACATTCATAAATGTTCTATATGGACCTAAATTGAATAAAGAATGTTTGACGACCCGTTTGGAACAGTAGTAGTGGATTCTGCCTCTGATGCAAGGGTTGCGGGTTCGATCCCCGCACAGTACAAACATTTGTGTGCATGAACATGTCTGTTTGTATTGGTGTGGTTGTTATCTATCTAATATATAAAATTCTCGTGTCACAGTTTTCGTTGCCATACTCCTCCGAAACGGCTTGACCGATTTTGATGAAATTTTTTGTGCTTATCCGGTATCTATGAGAATCGGCCAACATCTATTTTTCATCCCCCTAAATGTTAGGGGTAGTCCACCCCTAAATTTTTATTTTTATTTTTTAGACAAAATTTTTAATTTCTCTTTTTTTATGATACAACATACAAAAATACATACAATCCTCAATTTTCACCCTTCTACGATCAACCCTTTTATTTATATGGCAAAACAACGTTTGCCGGGTCAGCTAGTGTATTATAAGTATGTATTTACAAAAGAAAAGTATTATATGTATATATTTGTAATCCCACTGTTTATTCTAATCACAGGTGCTTGAGCTACCTATCTCGGAGTTAGATCAATGTATGTGATGTTGTGAAATATTTATTTATTTTATCTTTATCTTTACCCGGGCTCCAGTGCAACCAGGAATTACACGCTAAGGTGAGATGAAAGGTTAATTTGTGAGACCCTCCGTTATATCCCTAATTTATAAAGTGATTAATCAATAATCATTATTTTGTTTACTCCCTCCTGGTCCCGTATTTGCACCTGTATTATGAAAAATGACGAAAAAGAATTCATAACGCTTACCTCCGAAATATGCTTCGTTCTCCGCCAACTATCATATTACCGATAATGCAGTCGGCAGATTGGTAAATCTATATTTTGTATGGCTCCACGCCATTTACAACCACATTCCAAAGACCATATTTAAAAATAGACTAACTGATTATTTACCAAAAAAAAATATTATGTTAGTGAATTCTTCTGTGAAAAATGTAAATTACATACAATTATGATTTAATTTAATAATGCATGATTTGGTTTACCAAATATTTTTATTGTTGTATGTTAATTATTAAGCCGTGTGGTCCCCGGCAGAGTAGAATAGGCCACCCTCACTCTTACCGAGGTGTCGTAAAAGGCGACTAAGGTAAAGCTGCTGGCATGATCATCAGCACCCAGAGAAGGAAAACTCTGCATTTATATCAAAACCCTCGCCAACCCGTCTGCCAAGCGTGGTGAGTATGGCAATTACCCCTCATATGATTGAGGGAGGTCCGTGCCCCAGCAGTGGGTACTTAAATGGGCTGATGATGATGATGTTAATGATTATTACAAATATTATGTTCAATTTATTGTTTAATCATTGAGCTTTAGCAAAATATTTTGTACGTCTTAAGAGGTAGGTCACAGTAGCGCGTATGTATAAAGGATGTATCACGACATACAACCTGTGTTCCACAACAAATTATTATGATTATGATTAAGATTTGGGTGCGAATCGTGATCCCGCCTCAATAAACAACAGCGTAACCTTTCGTGACGACCGCTCGCCCTCAACACTTTATTTATCTGCCGCTGTTTTACACACAGATATAAATTCATACAACATCTCATACATTGACCTGATTCCATTCTCAGTAGCTTAAGCACTTGTGTCACCGATATCAGATAACAGAGGAATATATACTTAAATACATTTATTTTCATTAACTGTTTATCATACGAATGTTAGTTCAGGGTGGGGATCGAACCTACGCCCTTTCGCGTATTTTTATTTTGACACAGGGTCATACCAAATTCGCCGTCCACGCAGCATCGATATACTCATCTCTAAATCAATGCCGGCCAGTCAAAAAAATATAGCCAGTGGCTCCGATTTCTTTTATGTGATAGGTGACAAGCAGACGGATCAACTGATGGTAAGCAATTCCCGTAACCCTTTTTAGTTATTGAATATTGCACTACCTACCCCTTCTCTACTATGAAAATGTCTTTTACCCGAAGGTTGTCTGGTAGATCTTTTTGCTTTCAGCGATAAGACCGCCGAAATTGTACACGAAAATTCTGTAATGCCTAGTACTTAAGATGTGTATTTTGTGCAATAAAGTAGGTACATCTATCTATCTATATTACTGTACCTAATAAACACCTTGTTTCAGGCTACTTACCTACTACACCCCTGACCCGACCAAGCGTTGTGATGAATACAAATCATAACTAAATAGACATTATTATGCAAGAAACAAGGTCCTCCTGTAATATTTAATTTAGGTATTCAATATTAGAGATGTGCCAATTTGAGATAAACAATATTTAACTCGAGTTAAATTCACACAATTCGTATGGTTACTATAGTGAAGTACGGAACCCTAAAAAGGATTTGATCAAAAATACTAAAATATTTTAATTTCTTCGCATGTAAAATAAAATGTATGATGTATGATGGTAAATTCATAATTTTTTTTCTGTCGTCGTTTATTATTTTTTTCTGTTTTTTTTATAATATTATCATAGTGTCAGTAGGTTTATTATATTATTCACATGTATGTTTATGGATATTAAGCCGTCATAGATATTTCTGCATCGCCCAATGGTTGACTGGTAGAGAATGTTGTATAGCATTAAGTCTGCAAAGTGTACTTTTTTATTTCTTGTGCTATAAAGAAAAAATAAATAACCCATTATAAATGGAAAACCTATTGTAGTGAAAAAATATCTGTGGGTAACTAACTCAAAAATCCCCTGAATACTTAGTTAGCAAGCCACTAAAAACTGTAAGTTAACTCCAATAAGTTCTTATTACGCGAACAGTGAGTGTGCGAACAGTGTAATTAACTATTTAGTTGCCATTTTTCTACCTCTAATTTTGAAATAAATGGCCTTACAGCGCGTATTGTAGGTTATTTACGCATTTTGTGAATTCTTGCCGGCGGGGGCGCCGAGTCATTCACTTTGCAAGTAGCAAACGTTTCGCTATCCTCTATTGGTACGCTTCAGTTAGCTGCTTTCTCAAAATTACGTTAGTGACTAAAAGCCTCTTACCCAATTATTTGGTCGGATCCGTATATTAATTAATTGGATGTCAAATATTGTTTGCAATTTTTTTTATGTGATAGTTGGCGGACGAGCAGACGAATCACGTGATGGTAAGCTATTTGCCATCGCCCATGGACACCCGCGACACCAGTGGAGTCACTAATTGACTGCCAACCTTTTAACCCCCCCCTTCCCCCCGGAATGGGCAGTCCGATACCCTCACTCAAGCTGCGAAATACAGAACACAGCACAGTGCTGCTTCATTCGGTTTTCTGTGACGCCGTGTTATCACTCCGGTCTAGCCGGCCCATTCAGGCGGAGCGTGGCTCTCCCACGGTGAATATTGACTCATAATCGTTTTTCGACTAGTATGAATAGTTTCTTAAGTATAACGTGCTCTGCTACTGGAATCTCCGGATCCAACACCCGGACTTGTCAAAACAAGTTCTAATACGTGCCACTAAGTTAGCCATTAAATAGCTCACTGTAGTACATTCAATTAGCAGAGAAAGGTCCTTGGTAACTCAAGTTGGCACATCACTAGTCAGTAGTCACCGGCATTGTGGGCCAGCCACCTGCGAAAACAAGGTGGCATGGCGAGGCGGAGGGAAAAATCGCTGTTATTTAGTATTTACCTCTCACCTTGCTAATTGTTTCCGACCAAAACAGGCCGTTTAGCGAACGTTTGGGGAATGGAACTTACTCAATCTGGAATATGGGAGTCTCGTATCGGTATTTAACAATTTAATATGTAGCATCCGCAAAGCGTGGAGTTTTTATTCGAGAAAATACGTTGGCAATTGTTTTTAAATAGGCACATGCTAATAGAGACGTATGTTATTATAATAATTAATTGTAGACAAATTTCCCGACGCCCGATCCGACCAAACTTTATCCGAGAACTTATCTATAGTTAAGTGCTGTCATACCATAGAAGTCTGAAGTTATACCGTAGATTTATTATCGGATTAAGATTGGTCGAATCGGCCCTGCAAATCGTAATTATAACACCCATTACTTGCAACATTTATTTACCTACTTACTTTATAACAAAGTTGAAGTAACCTTTTTTTAGTTATAGTGCAGTTACTTAAATAATGGCCACGTAGGTATAGATGACAACACAAGGTGATGCCGTAACAATTGTTAAAATAATAAAAAACAAAAGCATTCAAAAAGCTATACCCGTTCGTTTATTGGACGTGAGAAAGAATCGCCGGTTAGTTCATTAGGGAGGATAATTTGACATGGCCCGACAGCTAATATTATATTGAAATTGATTTGTGTTCAAAGTTGAATTAATTTTGACAGAGTCAATAAGCCACCGCTCTGACAGAGGTGATAATAACCACTGTGAGCAATAATTATAAGTCCGATTGATGGACGAATACTATCAATTTCCTCTATAGAACTGTGAATAAAAGTTTTCTTTTTATGATGATCACGATCTTAGTAGTGATGGCAATGTTATTAGACTTAATACTTTGTGCATGCTCTTCCTATATCCAACTATATTTTCCGACATATGATCATATTTTATCTACCAAATGTAATGTTATGTGCTCATATATGGATGCCTTTTTATGCACTTAGAATCTTTTTGGGACCATTGTACGTGACGACTACAATGAAAGTGGCGGAACCGACAGCTCCACTAAGTATTTTGCAACGAACGAAATGATCTTCGATATATCAAGTGATTCGAACCTAAAGTAGGGCAACTTCCAAAGTGGTGAAAGTAGTTTGATTTGAACCCATGAATCCTAGAAATGTCTAGACAACGAGACATTATATCACAGCGGTAGCCGTAGATACTAGTTAATCAAACTTCCCAAAGCAGTTTTTACCATTTTAGAGCATATAAATTAAAGGAGCTCATGGATCAGTGCAGACATAAACTTAATAAAAAGATCATCATTACGTTAAAAAAAGGAAAAATAAATATCATACTATAGTTTACAATATAATATTTCACAACATCATGGACATCAAAATGCTTTTTCATTACTATGTTTAAATTTGTTATCCTACAGCAGGATAAAAAACGTTAAGTAATTATGTCACATGAAAACGGATATTGTTATAAAAATATTTTATATTAAACTCTTCTCAAAAAAATGTGCCACGAACCATCATCAGCACCTGTCGGCTAACAGCAGCTCACAGCTACAATACATCGATCCGTTCAATTAGACCCTTCATTTCCATTTCATCAAGAGTGAGAATAATAAGTTCATCATTCAGCACCGGCAGACGAGCCACAGCAATTATAAGTAGTGAGAACAAAAACTCGACCAACGATATGTAGTTCCTGATCGACAATGGCTCGAAGATAACAAGGCTAAAACCTATTTAAAATTCCTCTAATCGAATATGGCTTTTATGGTCGTGTTTAACACGATTATTATATTTTAAGAGGTCTCTTGTGACTTGCACTTTAGGCATGGGCCGATCCCGCCGGAGGTGTCGAGGTGTCGAATAGCTCCGTGTCGGCCGATTGATTAATGACACCCCCGGCGAAAACAGACTGGCTACCTAATTAAATACTACTCCCATCAGCTTGACCTGACAGGACTGTATGATGATCTGGAGTTTGACTTTCAACCGATCATTAATTCATGTATCCATACTATTTATACGGCCAAAAAGTTTCCTTGCTCTATTAAAACCATAGATTTATTACGCTCGGTACTGAAAATAGAAATTGACATTAATCAAACTTGTCAAAAAAATTACTTGTCGTGTCCAATTTGTGTCATGTTCTAATTTCGTTTCTGAATTCCTTGAAAATAGTAAACCATTTTTAAAATGGTTTACTACCACACGTCAGGAAATGTTAAAATGCTTCGAAATATTATTATCGACTACGGAGCTGCCAATGAAATGTCGCCTTATGAGTACATGAAAACTTACATTGAAAAATGTCCCGACACCATTGAAGATACTAAACTTTCCTGGATCGCTGAAACATTTTTAGGAATTCAGAAACATGGGCAGTTCCTCAAAGCAATTGCTGCTCACTTATCTGATGAAATCATAGAAGAAGATCAAGACTATTTTATGATTATTTTACATGCTGTGACCTTCCAGAGTACGCCCAAAGAAATGCAATTTCTTTATAAATGCTTATTTAACTTGAGTAAGCCTTTGCTTAACACGTTCACAAAGTTTTTGAGTAATAATGAAGTTCTTACCTTCATATCACAAGTTGCGCAATCATATTATGATACAAATTATATAACTGAGAAAATTATTAGCCCTCTCTTTACTTGGCAACCATATATAAGTGATATGGCTCATAGTTACGCTGAATATGTAAAGAAAATAGAGAGTCGGAAACTGAAGCCCCCTACAGTACCAGTGCAAATGAACGTGTTAAACAGGAAAGGAAAAGAAGTACCACCATCATCTCCACAAGTTTCCCTACCTGCAACTCCGCCTAATTCTGTTCGCATTAAAAAAAGGATGTTGACTAAAAGTATGATTGATGAGAGACTAAAAAGTATTCATGAAAAAAATAAACGAAAAGCTTCAAATTTATTGAACGATGTTAAAAACAAAACATGCCACTACGCACAAGTTAAATCAGATAAAAGGCTATCTATCAAAGATGAAATTGAAACCGAAGTCACAAAACCATTTAATAAGCCAAAACCAACGTTTGCAATAAAAACTACTCTTCCAGCTATTAAAGATAACACTGCTAACTTGAAAAGGATAAATAAAAGAATTCAAATTGCTCAAGAAGAAGAAGTACAGTGGTTGGAAACGTTGATGACAACATGCAGAAATACAACAAAAATTGACGAAATGGAAGAATACAATCGTCAAGAAAGAGAAAGGGAACGTCTTATTGATATAGAAAGAAAACACATAATGGGTCAAATTTCATATGAAGAAGCTGTTATTTCAAAAAAGAAATTGTATGAAGAGAACAAAAAAAAGTACGAAGAATTTTTGAAAGAAAAAGAGTCCTGGAATCAGGAAATAGAACGGTGGCGAAAGATTCAAATGGAAAAAAATCGAAAACAAGTAGAAAGGCTATCTATGATTGAACTGAGTTTACTTCAAGCTAAAAATGGAGTAGCCTTAAGGAAAAAAGATGCCGTAGAAAAACTAAAAAAAGAATCCGAGATGATTTTGGCTAAAGCCATGCAACAGAAGCAAGAAGAATTAGATCGCCAAGTCAACATGATCAAGGAAATTAAGATACTTGCGATGATAGCAAAGAAAGCAAGAATGCCCAAAATAATAGACCTCACAGAAACATCAGGTATAGGATCGCTTTGTGAAATGTCCTTTGCTGAGCTACATGAACGTTTAACTGCTTTGAAAATAGGGCTGAATGGGGAGTTACAGAGAAAAAAACAAATGATCAAAGAAGAAAACACTACAGCAAAGCAAAATTTGCAACAAGCTAAAAATTCCATAAAAAACTACATGACAGAGCGAGCAATTTTACGAAAACAAAACAAAAAGTCAAAGATGACCTTAGACTCCTCATCGTCAAAAGAAATAAGCGATTTGAAAAAAGTTTTAGAAGAGAAACGAAAACTACGAATTCAGTTGACGAGTTGAAGTATAATGATACATTGTAGTGATAAATATATATTTTACTGATTTTTATTATTGTAAATGACATGAAAGCAAATGTTCAGAGGTTTGTAGTCCTAGCCTGATTGTCACGTCTAGTTATATGATATTTTATATTATACTTTCTATAGACTAACCTGTGTTTGATTGAGTAAGTCGGAAACAATTTGTTTGTAACCTTCTGATAGCAATAACAGTCATGCAATTTAGAATAACAAAATACAAAAGTAAAAGATAGAGATATTCCTCAAGCGTCGACTTAATAAAGTTGATTGCGGTTTGCATATTAGCATATAGGCTTTGAAATGGATATGTCCTGTAATAAATTTGCATGACTGCAAAGAGCTATGTAAATTTAGACAGAGAAAACAAAAATTGTCCCTACATAGGTATCTACTCAGTGACAATTGTAAATGTACTTACTTAGGTATTTTTACGAATTGCCTTGAGTACTGCACAACCGTGAGAGAGCCACGCTTCGGCATGAATTGGCCAGCTCGACCGAGGGATACCACGGCCTCATAGAAAACCAGCGAGAAGCAGCATTGTGGTGTGTTTTACTGCGTGAGTGAGGGTACCGGAGGCCCAGTCCAGGGGAAAGGTTGGCAGCGCACTTGTGACTCCACTGGTGTCGCGGGTGTCTATAGGCGGCGGCAATCGCTCAGGTAATCCATCTGCTCGTCTGCCACCTATCACATAAAAAAAACAAGCATGAACACGGTAAAGTGGCACTACACTGAATTTCACAATATAAAAAGTTTATAATGATGTTATTACTAAGAGAATAAAGTCGTTTATTGTTAAGCTAGGACTATACATATTAAATAATAGAGAGTATTTTTATGTGATAGGTGGTAGACGAGCAGACAAGTAAACGAATGACCTGAAGACAAGTAAGCGATTGCCGCCGCCCATATGGCAACAACAGTGGAGTCTCCCAATTCTGGAGAGAAGGGGGCCAAAAGGGCGCTACCAACTTTTTAACCCCCTTTCCCCCTGATTAGACCTCCGGTACCTTCACTCACGCTGTTTCACGCTGGCCCATTCATGCCGAATAGCTCTCCCACGCTCTAATATCTCACAAAGAACTTTTTATGCTTGTATCCTATATCACTTATTTCAGCCAGCTTTTAAATAAGTTCAGCTACCTCTTTGTTATACAAGGTGCTTATCCGTCTTACAATCTTTTTTAGGTCAATGTACAGATAGCAAGCATTTTTAAGGGCCAAATTTGACGACCCGTTCAGAACAGTGGTAGTGAACGCTGCCTTTGGTCCAAGGGTTGCGGGTTCGATCCCCGCACAGTACAAACATTTGGTTGCGTGAACATGTTTGTTTGCATTGGTCTGGGTGTTTTCTATGTATTTATTATAAGTATGTATTTACAAAAGAAAAGTATAATATGTATATATTTGTAATCCCACTGTTGTTTTTTTTTACATTATTGCGGACAAACGAGCAGACGGCACACCTGATGGAAAGTGATCACCGCCGCCCATGGACATCTGCAACACCTGAGGTATCACATATGCGTTGCCGGCTCTTAAGAAAGGAGTATGATGCTCTTAAGAAGTGATTCTGATATCCATAACACTGGAGCTTGAGCTACCTATCTCGGAGTCAGATCAATGTATGTGATGTTGTGAAATATATATTTAGAAAGAAAGAAAGAAACAAAAAACATTTATTTGACACAAAAGATATTACAATTCAAACTTAAAATAACTAAACAACTAAAATTGAAAAAAAAAATTGAAAAAAAAATTCTTTCATTGCAATTTCATATTAACCACCTCCGTAGTAAGGAGGAGGACTAAGGTCACAGACATAGCCCAAAGGATTGCACGTCTCAAGTGGCAATGGGCAGGGCACATAGCGAGGAGAACAGACTGCCGTTGGGGCGGAAAGGTCCTCGAGTGGAGGCCACGTACAGGAAGTCGCAGCCGTGGCAGGCCCCCCACAAGGTGAAGGTGAATCTGGTGAAGGTTGCGAGAATCCATTGGATGCGGGCGGCACAGGACCGATCTGTGTGGAGAACATTGGGGGAGTCCTATGTCTAGCAGTGGACGTCTATTGGCTGAAATGATGATGATGATGACCTTCCTAGTCATTTACTACAACGTACAAACAACAGTGAATTCGTTTTCGAGATTTTGCCTGTTGGAACGGGATGACATTAGCTTTAGTACGGTAATAACTTCAGTTCGCCAATTGTACTTATATAGTTCTTGGGGAAATATATTTGTTTTCAGCAGTTGCCTTCGAGACGTAAGACGGGCAAAAAATCATGGAGTATATTAGAGTAAGGAAATAATAATCTGGTTAGTGTAGGTATATGTTACGGTCAACTGGATAAGATCGGTCAATATTTAATTTGCCCGTGTCAAGTGGGCAATGTAATTAAAACTGCATGTCTTATGAATAATTCCCACCCTATCTCGGGCAAAGTAATAAAACACTATCGGTTCGCGCCTTGGGGTCACCAGATCTATCCTAACCTACTTTTATACTAAACCTGACTTCCAACATGTAAAAGGCTGCAGCTAAAGTTAACATGAGCAGAAGAACTAAGAACTGATAGCAAGAGGTTATTTTGGTAAATTCGTCGTCGCCTCACTGCTCTCCAGGCCGGAGTATTACCCTGGGTTACCAAAAAAAGTAGCAGTACTCACACTGATCAGTCCAAATGATAAATCTATCATAAACCATGATTTACTTAATGGACCACGGACGGTTGGGCATTATTCATAATGACCGGTGTATATTATTATTACTGCCTGATTTAAGTGGCCGTAAGAAATACATACATAAATAATTTGATGTCCATTCTTGCATTTCAGAATGCTATGTACGGAGTAAAAGTATAGTAGCAAGACTAATGGTGTCTTCAGGCGAGCTTGGATCGATGCGCATGCGTGAATTGGTTGCTACACTTAATTAGTGGTAAGCGAGGAGAAATATTAGTAATTGGAATTTATAGGGCACAGTTGACAACTCGCTTGATATATGCGGGGCCAACGGCCATACGACTCCCTGGACAAGACTTCGTACTTCCGAACACAGGACAAGAAATAAATTGAACTTTTATAAGACTGATTGTTTTGTTCGCCAAGAATACTAATATTAAGTCAACGCTATCGAAAAGTATCCCGTCTTACAAATGCAAAGGGAAGTGTTTTTCTCACTTTATTGTCTAGTTTTCATCGTAAGGTAATATAACATTTTCATTCAGGTTAGTATTGAAGTGAAAAGTGTTAATTGTATTGTAATGACAGGTGATGCCTTAACATCGCTTTCCGTTGTAATTGCAACTAGGGCTCTTCTCTTGCTTACCAGTCAGGCTGAGGAGAGCCAATATATTGTGCCTTTATAAAAAAGGTGTTTTCAACATAATACTTATTTCTTATCTTTTAGTACTATTTAAACTGAGATGACGATCTCAATTCAAATTGCAATTCATGTAATTACTGAAGTCTTAGCCGAAAGGTCCGAAAGAAGCATCAAGGAAGCATATTGAACATTAAATATGTCTATTTTTATAAACCCATAAACTTTCATGTTGTTAAAACATCGTCAACTAATAATCCGAGCTTATAATAATCCAATAACATGCCGGAATCGCCTTAATGGTACAAATCACGTGACAATGTGTCTCGTATCGAGAAATGCTAGTCGATATAATTTGGATTAAAGCAATAAATAAGGCGAGGTCGCCCGTTCATTTGTATCGGCGTATAATTTAAATTCTTTAACGCCAATGTTCAAGATTACTCGGTGAGATAGAGCGCGGGCGCCCGTGTCCCCGCGACAACCACCAAATAAATTTATATTTCCGACGGACACCGAACTGAGTCGCCTCTTTGTAGATAATTCGGCCGGTAACGTTGAACGACTCTATTAACAGCTTCCCTTTTGGGATAAATGTCGACTTTGGGCTCCGTAACAAGGGAATTCATATGTGTAGCCCTGACTAATTCATATACTCGAGAAACCACTTAGTCGGAAATGAGGGACGTAATTAGGTACTGAATACCTATGTTATTTGCAAATTGGTTCATACTCTCCTATTCATTTAGAATCTGTATAAAATACAAAATTAAAGGAAAGATGGACAAGCAATATTTATCAGTGAAATTTAATTTGATAAAGGTATATAGATTACGGCAAGATAAAAATAACTTAATTCTAAAGTAGTGACGCAAATTCGCTTATTCATCATCATCATCATCGTCAGCGCCTTTAAAGTCCCCACTGCTGAGGCACGGGCCTCCCTCAATCACATGAGGGGTAATTGCCATAATCACCACGCTTGGCAGACGGGTTGGCGAGGGTTTTGATATAAATGCAGAGTTTTTCCTTCTCTGGGTGCTGATGATCATGCCAGCAGCTTTACCTTAGTCGCCTTTTACGACACCTCGCTTATTGTTGTGAGGCAAATTAAAGTACCTTAAAAGAGTGAATAGAACAAAAATCTTTAAAGTCCTTACATAAACCAAGCTTATCACAAGATTCAATTAATTTTCTTTAATGAGAAACTGATGTTCTTTTACCTTAACTTTTATTCTGTTAATTCGTCTGATTTGATCTGATACAACACGCTACCCGTGAAACTTATACCTGAATGGTATTGACTCACTATAAATACGGGACACCGTTCCAAGATTAAACTGATAACAGTAAAACGTCAATAACCACCTAATTGGGAGAGAACACTTTACCCGCAATCACCTAACCCTCGGAGAGTGAGAAACAAATAAATATTGAAGCCGGGATGAGATAATTCGAGCGATAACTTAATGTGCTTACATTTCGAATCTGCTCATGATTTTATGGGAAACGACGATACTGTATCTGACTCTCATATGAGTTAATAAGACGCATGTTTGCCTTTCGTTTCCCGTTGTCCTTAATCTTAATTGCTTAATCTATTGATTAGGTGTCTCTGCTTATGAGATTAACTTTGAATTATGAAATTGGCTTCTAATTTAATTTGCTAAAAATTCAAATTTTAATTATCCTTATCATTTCATCACGTTTGAAGTTTCACATCGTTTCTCACATTCCTACATAGTTTTTATTAAAAATAACAGATAAAATAATATATCCGTTACAGATTTAATTTGTATTCGACTTTCGTTTTATAATTTAATGGAAAGGGTTAATATTTGAGGAATAAGGTTATAAATTGTGTCGTAAAAAAGCAGTAAAAGAATCGATCCGAAATGCTTCTGCAGTTGGGTTTGGAAGGCTAATTTTGAATGTCAACCGAGAAATTTCGATACAGTCGTTACAGGCGAGAACATTATTTTATTGGCCTCCGTTATAAGCTTGTTCAGAGTGGGCATATTAAAGAATTTATGTTATGATTGCTCAGTCAATTTGCATATGAATAATATGCGAATTTTATGTGCGAATGATGTCATATCCTTTAGTGTTTCGTTAAGAAATGTGTGAAAAGTTATCGAGGATAACAGCGTTGTTACTTAATTTCGTGTGAAAATGAAAACACGTTGAGTGCTTACTTCGATAACGAGGTAGAAATATAACGTTTTATTATTTTTGAGTTTATTTTGTGTAATTTCTGGCAAAACAATAAAATATCACAATAACAACATATTATTCGCGGTGAATATGTTGAAACGAATGATTACTTTATTTCGCGGCTTGCATGTTACGAGGTTACCTGGCTTCTATATTTATTATAATCTTAACAGCATATTATTTTCTTATATATACCTAGTTGTACAATACAAAGTGTCAAATCAGAGTTCAAAATGTTTGAAGCGGGAGTCTACCTATAACATACATGAGTACCTACTTGTGCTGAATATCTTTACGTAGAGCGAAGTATACAATGATTAATAAATACGGTTGTTAATGAACTGATGACGCACTTTGAGGTAGGTATATTCTTTATGGAAACCGGAAAGTGGGTGTAATACGTTCGTTACAAACCTAATTCTCTGCCGGAAGATGTGTTCCCTGAACGCTATGATCTGAACTTATTCAAGAAAAGAGTGAATAGGCTGTTACTAGACAGGCATGATCCATCATTGGCCACATCATCACTTACCATCAGGTGAGATTGTGGCCAAATGATCTGGCTATACTAATTAAAAAAAAAAACATATAAGTATACATTACTTAAGTATCCCTTAAGTTTAGGCAGTACTATTTATGAAGGCCGCCTAACTATTTAAACCTTAGAAGGCCGCTAGCTATTTCTACGGAGCTTAAGTCCTAATGATCTCCCTATATATTAGCGCTTTTTCCGTCTCAAGCGTTGGTGATAGTGCGAGAGCGCATCGATTCACACCGCGGCTCTTAATCTGTATCGCCCCTCTGTGACAGGAGCAGAGCACCCATGTGGATGCGTGAATACAAATCCTAGTACTAGAAGGCTTATATTATTTACATAAGTCATAGTGCGATAGAATGCATCGATTCAGATCGTGGCCTTTAAATCTACATCACCCTTCTGATAGGAGCAGATTACAGCCTAGGGGGAAACTCGTCCCAGAATTATTTCAATATTATTTTGCTGGTCAATGTTCTAACCTAAAAAAAATATTATTGAGACTGTTGTTGGTATCTTGTTGTGATGTCCAAAATGATAAACTATTCTTATACAGCTCTTCTATATGATCGGTCAATTTTCAACCTATTTCTTAAGATTCTGCTGTAAAATACGGCTGGTATATAGGGGTATGAGGACTGCCAGAGTAAATTAGTGGAGCGACACAGTTTTAGAAAAATAATGACCAGTATGTGCCCACCCTATCATTTTCCTGTAAGTACAGTTTATTATCCATAAGTAGGTAGGTATAAAAGAGTCAAAGTTTTATGAAAATTTGGTCCCAGTCATTTTTAAAGATTTTATTCATTGGATTGTCTGGTTTTTTTTTCGGAAATTTAAATTACTGTGCGATGGTTTTGTAAAGAATGATGTTAGCTTAGTGGTTTAGAACTCGTCTTCCATACGGGGGTCGTAGTTCATATCCGAGCATGCACCTTTAGATTTTCAAACATTAACTCGGCAGTGAGGGAAAACATCGTGAGGAAACATGCATGACTCGGATAGTCTCTCAAAAATTGGAGATATCTATAATATTTGAGATAATGATTCTGAACGTGTAACCGTGATCCAGTTAGTCTGGTTCTCCTGCCTAAGGGTTTCGAAGATCAGACGGAAGTCGCTTCATTGTAATTGCCAGACTTCCCAAATCCTGGATCATGGTCCAAGCGCACCCTGGGCTCCGAAGCGATCAGCTTTGAATGAAACTGATAATTACTTACACGCTAAAGAGGACGAGGTTTAGTAAAAACGCTTCTCTGTCCGAACGGCGCTTCAAACGACGCTCGAAATTTATTGTTATTGGGCTGGCGCGCGAACACGCATCCACACTCCGCGCCTATCACGACCATACAACTTTATCGGAGCGCCGCACTATTCTGATGGGACAGAACTTTTATTTCGTGTAGATGATTTTTATTGTCAGGCGATAAATTGTTGGTTTGATTTCTTGACTAGGGAGAGATAGTAATGAGTTCCGAGTTTCATCATACGGTTAACTAAGCCGCCAATGTCAAGGATAAGCAAAAGTCATCTACAGACAAATTTCTTCATCATCATCATCAGTCATCTACAGAAAGCCCGTCAGAGAGCCACGCTTTGGCATGAATGGGCTGGTTCAACCGGGGTGATACATACCACGGCCTCGCAGAAAATCGGCGTGAAGCAGCACTATTGTGTTTCGCTGCGTGAATGGGGGTACCGGGGGTACCGGAGGCTAAATCCTGGGGAAAGGGGGGATTTAAAGGTTAGCAGTGTACTTGTGGCTCCACTGGTGTTGTGTGTGTCCATGAGCGGCGGCAATCGCAATCAGATGTTCCGTCTCGTCTTCCACCTAATATAAAAGAATATCAATTTTTTTTGGCGTATTAAATTTGGGTAGGACTTAAAAGCAAAAAGCACTTACAAAAATTGTCGACTTACCCAGGTTTCCGGTAGCTTAGTCGGTGAAGCATTTGCCCGGTTAGCATAAGATCGTGGGTTCGAGTCGCCCGAAGACTGTCAATATTTTTTAAGTGCATTATCACTTCTTATCTTAGGATAAGAAGAATTAATTTATAATAAATCGTATATAGAATAAGCCAAATAAACCCATACTAGTATCTTACTTCTTACGTCGATTAATAAATAAATATATAAATAATAATAAATAAAAAAAATGTTTCACAACATCACATACATTGATCTGACTCCGAGATAGGTAGCTCAAGCACCTGTGTTACGGATATCAGAATCAACAGTGGGATTACAATTATATACATATAATACTTTTCTTTTGTAAATACATACTTATAATACATAGATAACACCCAGACCAATACAAACAGATATGTTCATGCACACAAATATTTGCACTGTGCGGGGATCGGACCCGCAACCCTTGCACCAGAGGCAGCGTTCACTACCACTGTTCCAAACGGGTCGTCAAAATAATTTAACATCCACAACGTAAGGCTGCTCTAATTGTCAGCGACTTGACTCTCCCTCTCTGATTGCGGTGGGATATTGCTTCCCTCATACCATACCAGCATTCTATACCGCATTTATCACGGGGAGTGTTATCTGAGGAACTATTTGATCTAACTCCCTGTAGCTAAATTATTACATGGAACTACTTGCAAGTGATTGTCGAAAGACCATCCTCATCATCTCGATGGATGGCGGTCTAATACTGTGCGTTTCTCGCAGAACTTTCTACCACTTACCTCAGTGTCTGTGAAACGGCTTGGTTGCAGGAGTATTTCCTGACGGCTACGACTTAGGGATCTCAAGATAAAAAGCGCACTTCTCTTGAGATCCGGCAACTCATTTGCGATCTCTCTGATTTCACAGATGTTCATGGGTGGCGTTAAATACTTACCATCAAGTGACTCGCCGCTTGTTTGTCGCCTCTAGCATAAAAAAAGCCTAGGCATTATAAGTAAATAACACAGTTACAAATTTCATATCATGTTCAGGCGGGACTCGAACCCACACCTTCCACAATCCAATGATAACACTATCGACAGCTCATGTCGAATCAAGCACTTACAAATTTCGTCGGCTTAGTAACGCGTTCAGTGGTCTCATTGGTAGAACATTCACCCGGATTGTGTAAGGTGTGGGTTCGAGTCCCGCCTGAACACGAGATGAAGTTTTTAAGTGAATGAATTGCAAAAGATTAAGAGAAAGAAAGAAGAAGGGAGCTATTAAAATATCAACTAGGAGGCATAATGTCCTTTACCCGAAGGTTGTCTGGTAGAAATCGCTTTCAGCGATAAGACCGCCGAAATTGTACACAAAATTTCTGTAATTCCTAGTGCTTAAGTTGTGTATTTTGCGCAATAAAGTATATCTATCTATCTAATAGTTTTATATAATTAAATTTGTCTCTTATTTACATTTAGGTCTTGGATGGGTCATTACTTTTTGCATAGAAATTATTATTAGCTACAGAAATCCACGCATCAATGTTAACAAGTCTGTCAAATTTCATCAATAGATATTTTTGCCAAATTATCTTTTTCTACTTCACTAACAAACTGAGCAGAATACCTACTTTCCACACCCAAGATGCAATAAACTTTGCACACCATAGCCCGCATCTAGCGGGCTATCATTAACAAATTATATGAATTCATGTTAACACTATATCGTCATTATAAAATAACTATTTTGTGGTCTGGTCATTTGACTTTTCTTTACCTGGTCTCTTAAACTGAAAGAAATAATATCTTAAAATATAACTCGGTTGATTCCCGGATTCTATCTATAAGATTTGTATCTAATGATATCTACCTGAATAAAATAGAGTGGGTACTCTCGTGTGTGGAGTATAAAGTTCTAAATAAAGTAAATAACTGTTATTTTTATGATAAAGTACATATTTAGTGTCTACGCACACAAACGAGCACGTATGTCCTGTCATCTTCATCCTGTTGGTGTGCACTGTTGTACATCGTCATCATCATCATTGGAAATTAGGTATCTGGATATAGGATCAGCAGTATTTATTACCATATTATTATTTCCACCTCGTATTTATTGACAATTACCATACCTACTTATTATTATAATATAAATTCTTAGAATATACGAGTAAATTCGTATTTGGTTTAGTTGCAACTAAATTTCCAAGTGTTTTTTTTGTTCCTAACAATTAAATACATAATAAGTTTAAAGTCATTCCTCCTTATAACAAAACGCGATCTTGACTTATTACCGTACTAAAACTCATACCATCCCGTTCCAACAGAAAATGTTAAAAGAGGCTGGAATGAATTTAGTTCCGGAACTAAATTCGTTATTACAGTTAAACGCATTTTGTAAAGTATATAATAAAAAATATTTCATAACATCACATACCTACATTTTTTTTTACACTTTCCCTTCGGTATGAAATTGCTGCGAAGTCTGTTTTCTTTTTCTGTTTAAGTTGGTTTGAAAAAAAATTTTTTTATACATTTTTCCAAACTATTTTTGGGAACCAAATTTGCCTATTTTTACCATTTTTAGAGTTTCCTTATATCTTTAAGTTTAAACTATTTTATTATATCTTTAAGTTTTGCAATTTTAGACTTTTACCATTTTACTATTTATATTTATTTCCAGAATTTTACATCTATATATTTTTATTTTGTCTTAAGTTTTTTCATCATCATCATCATCATCAGCCCATTTAAGTCCCCACTGCTGGGGCACGGGCCTCTCTCAATCACATGAGGGGTAATTGCCATACTCACCACGCTTGGCAGACGGGTTGGCGAGGGTTTTGATATAAATGCATATAATAATAATGCAATTAAGTTTTTTACTTTTTACCAAAAACACATTTACATTTTCTAAATACAGCAACGACTAGACACAACACAGGGACTAACACAAGGACTGACACATGAACTAACGAGACTGACTAAAACCAAAAGACGCTGGACTCGTACTGCACATCACATTCTGACTCCGAGATAGGTAGTTCAAGCACCTGTTTTTTAAAGAGATATGTGGCAGACGAGCAGACGGATCACCTGATGGCAAGCGATTGTAGCCACTCTTGGACACCCGCAACACCAGTGGAGTAACAAGTGCGCTGAGGCCATGGTATCACTCCGGTCGAGCTGGCCCGTTCCTGCCTAAGCGTGGCTATCCCACGTATTACGGATATCATACATACATTTAATACGTTTTTTTGTAAATATATACTTATAATATATAGAAAACATCCAGACCAATGCAAACGTATATGTTCATGCACTGTTTACATGCACAAATGTTTGTACCGTGCGGGGATCAAACCCGCAATCCTTGGACGGCAGCGTTCACTACTAATGTTCCAAACGGGTCGGCTATATTTTCGAAGTAACAGGTTGTTTAGCACTAAAAAATTCAGAAGTCTGCAAGACTATTGACTTGACTCGCATGAGAGCAATAATATAATAAATCCATATACAGTCAATTTGGGTAACTTTGAATTGCCTTGTAACTTTGAATAAAACTGGTTAAAAGATTTTTTATTTTATTCCTTGAAATTCCTATACAATTTAAAACGGTATCTACGTTGAATGGATTAACCTTTAGATACCGTTTTAAATTGTATAGGAATTCCAAGGAATAAAATAAAAAGGAATAAAAAAAATCTATAAACCAGTGTTATTCAAAGTTACCCAAATTGACTGTAGTTATTTATATTTTATTAATTTACTACTTAAAAGCAATCTAGGTATGTCTTGCATGGATTTAGGCAAGGAATTTGGTAACAAATAATGAATGCAGTATATTGTCTTTTTCTACGATCCTAATATTTTCTGAGCCACTGTAGCTCACTAACGTCCCAATTTTATACACTAGTATTTTATAAAATACTATGCCTGTGGTAACGCATCTTTTAGCCAAAAAAAAAATATTTTCACCATCCACGGTGTCCACCATCAAAAGGTCTGAATCGACGGCCGTATCTTACAAATGAGTTAAATATTTTCCTGTTCTTAAAGCGAATTTTTATCTATGAAAATAAGAAGTAGACCGAACGAAAGTCTGTTCATTTATTCAATACAAAAAATGCCAGTTCCGTAAATGAAGCCGAATTCTTATGCATCACTTGAGCCCGCAATGCTACACAAAACGCGATCGTTTAGTACATAACTAAACGTTGTCATCGTTGAACATTTGGCAGAGCTAGCTAAACGTGAAGATATTCTGACTTGCTTCAAGAATGACGGACGGAACACTTAAGGATCTGTTAATGAGACTGTGTGAGGAACAAAGACTAAGTTTTTGTTCTGTCGGCCGACTTTCACCAAATTGATTGCCGATATCCGGGAAGGACCGATCGGTAGCCCATTTATTAACAATGGGAAAAAAGGATAATTGTTCATATCATACGAGTACAAAAGAGTGGATTGTGATTATCCACCGATTTACAGTTTACTGTGTCGAGAGAAAGGATAAATGGTGGTTCAGGAACTGTTACTTTTATTACGTTACGTTATTGAACATGTCGAATAAGTTAATAAATGGGTCAGAGAATTCGTGCCGATATTAATGTAGATTTTTTTAAATATACTTTCTTCTAAATATTTTACAAACATGATACTAATAATAGCCTGTATCCGTCCACTGCTGATTGTAGGCATCCATGATGTTTCCAGGTGGCAAAATTATATCCTAGGCTTTTCTTTTTTGGTCACTTCAGTAGCCTCTATAGACCTGCACTTGAAGAATAATTGGCATCCCACACTGTACTCAGACTATACCGAGCTGATTAATGCTAGTAATGCGTGAACCTTTTTTTTTCACAAGGGAAACAGTATTTGTAAATTGCCTGTCTCCTCCACTAGTGGAGGTAAGTGGAATTTAATCCATACCTTTTTCTTAGTTATAAGTGAGAGAGTTTTTCTCTAATCATATGTGCTTCATCATCATCATCATCTTAAGCCGTTTTCAACCAATTTAGTCTCTCAATCCAGGAGAATGGAGAAGATTCTATTCTAGTTTGGGCATTCTCCATTCTATTCTAGTTTGGGCAGTTAAAGTCCACTTGTGCCCGCCAATCATTGCTACGTCGTCTCTTCATCTCATTTGTGGCCTTCCGATAATTCTTTTCTAATCCCATGGCCTCCAATGGAGCATTTCCCTACACCACGAGTCTGTCTTTCCACTTCAGTTGTGCCACCCTTTTAAATACGTCAGCTACCTTACTATATGCACTTATACAACATGAAAACATTTTTTTAGTTTTTTCTCCCGCCGCAAGCGCAGCCGTAGCGGGCCGCTAGTAAAATAATACAGAATTACTACATTACATTAGTCTCCATTAGCCGTGTGTTTAGATACAGCAAAACAAACCCTAACAACCCTACCAAATGGTATATAAGTATAGTAT
This sequence comes from Marasmia exigua, assembly GCA_019059595.1. NCBI lineage: Eukaryota > Metazoa > Arthropoda > Insecta > Lepidoptera > Crambidae > Marasmia > Marasmia exigua. The sequence continues at coordinate 19,984,926 of CM032465.1, read as the reverse complement.
CTGGTAGGTTCCTGCTGTTAGATTTCAACCTAGTATGTACCAGGAGATCATAATCATATGTATTATGGTGTGCTGGCTGAAGAAAATCCAAGACCGAGAACTTATTACTACCTACTTTATTAAAATTTTAAAATACCTTGATACGATGATTTAGCACTAGGTTTACCTACTTATTATGACGATCCCTTTTGGATCAGTGGTAGTGAATGCTGCCTCTGGTGCAAGGGCTGCGGGTTCGATCCCCGCTCAGTACAAACATTTGTGTGCATGAACATGTCTGTTTGTATTGGTCTGTTTTCTATGTATTATAAGTATTAACAAAAGAAAAGTATTCATCATCATCATCATCATCAGCCTATCGCAGTCCACTGCTGGACGTAGGCCTCTCCAATTGTTCGCCACTGTGATCTATCCATGGCTTCTCGCATCCAGCTCTTGCCAGCCATCCTGCGCAGATCGTCCCCCCACCTAGCCAGAGGGCGCCCTACATTACGTTTGCCAAGACGCGGTCTCCACTCCAGAACTCGTTTACCCCATCGGTTGTCGGTTCTGCGGCTAATATGGCCAGCCCACCGCCACTTAAGATTGCTAATCCGGTGAGCAATGTCGATAACTTTGGTTCTCTGCCGGATCACCTCATTTCGGATTCGATCTCGGAGAGAGACGCCGAGCATTGCTCGTTCCATAGCCCGCTGAGCGACCTTTAACTTGTGGACCAGCCGTACCGTAAGTGTCCACGTTTCGGCTCCGTATGTCATGACAGGTAGGACGCACTGATAGAAGACTTTCGTCTTCAGGCACTGTGGTATCGACGATACGAATTAACAAAAGAAAAGTGTTATATGTATATATCTGTAATTTCGCTGTTGGTTCTGATATCCGTACCCTATCTTGGAGTCAGATCAATGTATGTGATGTTGTGAAATACTTATTATTTATTTATTATGTTTTTCTTTAGTCTATCGGTTGCAGAATCTTCAGAGAACTCATAAGCTAACAATTGCGTGTAAACATCTTGTTGTAACTATTTTCTGTCATTGGAATAACAATGAACTCTAATTAGTTACCATGACAACCTTTAGTTTTGAGGTCAATCTATTAAAGTTGATTAATTTTAATAAGTAGCTACTAATAATGTCGGAGCGATAGTAGCTCACTGGATTTTTCAAATCTATTTGAGTATTTCTTCTATTTAGGCGACGGGTAGGGCACACTAGCGACGCTAATCGATTTTAATTTTTAGCTACTAAACCGGATCTATTTTAAAACATTTCAAGTATACAATCTACAATTCGAGGTCACACTCCCAAAATCCTGGATAAGAGTTAGTTTATAAAGCCCGGGATCCGAAGCAATAACTTTGTATGCTACTGGGTTTTACATTCGAAGGTAAGAGAGTGAGTGAATCAACGGATAGAACCTGGTGATCTTCAAGAAAAGAGCTTATTCCTCCCTTTAGAGTGGGCAAAGCATCTGTGATACCTGATGTGTTGCAGATGTCCATGGGCGGCGTTAATCACTTACCATCAGGTGAGCCGTCTGCTCGTTTGTCCGCCTTAAAGTAAAAAAAAGAAGAATCATGATCTCTTAAGATGATTAGCACTAATTAAGTAAATGAAATTTTATTATGAAAATAGTTTATTCGTTATTGATTGGCTTTGAGTTCATTTCTGAGTTGTCCCTGATTGGATAATAGGTAGGTACCTACTTTTATACATAAAGTATCAGCCTATGAACTGTCCCACTGCAAGGCAAAGGCCTTCATCATAGAAATCAAGTTATCGCTACTATGATGGGATTAGGCTTAATCACCACGCTTGCCAAATGTTGATTGGTGATCACAAACCCGAGCTATGTTCGAAAAATTCGAAACATACTTTTCGCTCGACCCGGGAATCGAACCCAGGATTCCGAGATCACGGCCCGGTACTTAACCCACTAGACCATCAGGGCGTTTTTTATACATGTCTAGAAATAAATGTCAGATCGCCTGAATTACTAAATATAGTACATTAATTTTATCATAAGTATTTCATATTCTCCCTTGTGTTTTGGTGCTTAGGTTTTTGTCGGGTAATTATCATTGCCGGTCACATTCAGCATTCCTGCAAGAGTCTTGAAGTTGGCGTTTTGCTTTTTTTGTACCATTTGAAGCTGAAACTGACTCCCTTGAAACTATTTAAAGCTGTTGGTCCGTCACTCTATTCCTCTCCGACCATTATGGGTCAATGTATTATTGAGTTATGCAGCTAAGGGAATTAGGAGATGCACATTTATTTTCGCATATAATGTCTGTTATTACTTAAAAGTCCTGCGTAGTAAGATAATTTTTAGGATTGGTAGACTCATCTACTTATACATCTAGCCTCTCAAGGCTATCAATTATCGTCATCGTCATCGTCAGCCCATTTAAGTCCCCACTGCTGGGGCACGGGCCTCCCTCAATCACATGAGGGGTAATTGCCATACTCACCACGCTTGGCAGACGGGTTGGCAAGGCTATCAATAAAATATGAAAAATATACATCGATGTATAAGTTTTATATAATTTTTATTTATGAAAGACAATGCTCAAATCAACCGTTACAATCCTATTTGTATGTTTGCCCAAATTTATAGCTCTCGTTGATGTCTTTTGCTCCCCGCATGGATCGGTCCCATTCTTTGTACAGTACATACCTCTTTGATCACCAGAAATCGGAATAGGTAGACTGTATTTACCTAAATTTCTCGATGGGACATAACATGGAGCTGTTTAAACCACCGTGCTTGAATTTCTCGAATATCTCATACTTTTTTTGTATTTCGTCCGTCCATTCATTGCTGAGGTTTGCACCATACATAATGTATCGTTAAGTTTACCATTTTCACCCCTTTAACTACCAATCATTCTAAACAAAATTTTGTTCTAAGACTTTTAAAACTTCGTCGATTTCGACTCCCCGTATAAATTGACCAAGTCACGTGATCGACTTTCTATGAAAAATTGAATGTTTTTATGTGAATTTTTATAAAACAAATAAAAACATTATTTAAAGTGGTTGGTAGAAAAGGGATGAACGTGTTTACCGATACACTCTGTATACTAAAGTAAGATTTCACCAATGATAGGTGCTCAGTGATATACATAATTTGAATTTGAATTTCCAAAAAACTTGGACTTCAAGTTTTTTGGGAATTCAAATTCGATGATATTTAAAAGCTCCATGTTATGTCCCATCGAGAATTGTAGGCACATACACCACCTATTTCAATCTCTGCTAATCACTTTTTACTAAATACATTACTTTCTTTCTTTATTATGAGATAGGGGCAGACGAGCAGACGGATTACCTGATGGTAAGGCGATTACCGCCACCCATGGATACCTGTAAAACCAGAGGAGTGACAAATACGCTACCGACCTTTTTAAAAGGAATTCGCTCTTTTCTTGAAGGTTTACAGGTCTTATCGGTACGGAAATATTGCAGGCGATAGTTCATTCCATAGTTTTGTCGTACGAAGCAGAAATTTTCTTAAGAATTTTTTAATAAAACTCTTTTTTATGTGATGGGTGGCCGAAAAGCAGACAGGATCATATGATAGATACCGTTGGCGGCTCGTGGAGTGCTCGCAACAGCTCGTGGAGTCACAAGTGCGCTGCCAATCGCTGCTTCTTGCCGGTTGTTTGTGACACTGTGGTATCATTTCGGCCGAGCCAGCCCATGCATGCTGAAGCGTGGCTCTCCCACATTTTCTGCGTATCTGGCACGCGTTCGTCAATTTCTCTACACTCATCCATCAATCTTAAGGTGCCGCGTAGGGTACACTAGCGACGCCAATCGATTTTAATTTTTAGCAATCAAACCGGATCTATTTTATACAATATCGGGGTTACAACCTCTCGGCAAACACTTATACTATTTATTAAATACTTATACTTAACTTTTGGGTCTGCTTTAGTAGTCGAAATTTGAATTACCGCCAAAAGCGGCCACTTTTAGCGTGAAACTATTTTTCGCCTACAAAAACGGATCCATACACTATTTATTCAATAACCATGCACAAATCCTGGGTCCGTTTTGGTACTCAAAATATTGATTCACGCCAATAGTGGCCGCTTTTGGCGTGAATCATTTCTTCGCATAAGCGTTGGACCCAACATTTGTGCATGGTTATTTAATAAATAATATAAATGTTTGCCTAGAGGTTGTAACAGATCCGGTTTATGAGCAAAAAATTGAAATCGATTGGCGTTGCTTGTATGCCCTACCCGTCCCCTTAATAGTTATCGAAAGGATGATTTTAAACTTTTACGTTGCATTATATTAAAATTCATATTTAATGGGGTTAAATGCGACGAAAATAAACAAGTATTGTAGTACTTACTGCTTAACGTTTCGACCGCGCTACATCGGCCGTGGTCACAAGCGGACTCCGCTTGTGACCACGGCCGTTGTCACAAGCGGACTCCGCTTATTTCGTCGCATTTAGCCCCGAGATATGAATTATAGAAAGTAGTTCCCATTTTATTACTTTAAAGTATTAATTCAAAAATGAACATTTATGTTGTTGCAAAAATAAAACAAGATTTTTTGTTTGTGTGTTCATTTTATTTGATATTTCCGTAATAGATATTTATTTACATAAATTGTCTACAATATTTTACAATAAAATTATTCATCTAAGCAATAAATAGTATACAGAGCTGAGATTTTAACAAATATTTACACATAACATGTCTTACACCTTTATATAGATTTTCTAGTGCCCGCTTCAAGCAAGCCTACTTATTGGTGCCAAAATATCTTCCTTTATGGAGCGAACATTATTATTTTATTACTCATTCAAGATTAACTGTCAATCGCAGACAGGAAATTTCACTTAAACTTAATACTCTTCGTTTATTTGCGTACGTGAAATGGTACTAAATTGGATTAGGAACTTTTATTTTCCATAAACCGTGCTGACCACCTTGAAAATAACACTTTGGTTTGATACTCTAGACTTCCACAAGTTGTACTTACAAAAATATTTAAGGTGTTTATTTCTTAAGGTGACGGGTTGGGCACACTAGCGACGCCAATCGATTTTAATTTATAGCTACTAAACCTATACCATTTTAAACAATATCGGGTTTCAACCTCTCTGCAATTGATTCACGCTAGAAGTGGCCGCTTATGGTAGTAATCAATTTTTCGCGTACAAAAACGGACCCAACATTTGTGCATGGTTATTTAACAAATAGTATAAGTGTTTGCCGAGAGGTTGTAACCTCGAAATTGTTTAAAAGAGATCCGGTTTAGTAGCTTAAATTTAAAATCGATTGGCGTCGCTAGTGTGCCCTACCCGTCACCTTAACTATAATATTGTGTGCCTTATGGCTCATAGTATCATAGTTATGCTTCATAATACAGTCGGAATTAGAGATTCATAAATAACACTAAAATTTGATTCGTATACGTACTCGTGTTTAAAATGTACACCTTAATCTAACCACATTTGAATGGACATAATCACTTCTTAATCCGACTGTACCTGTATTAAGCAGTTAAGAAATATTAACAACTTTCAATAAATAAAATAGAATAGTTTGTGCATGAATTTTATTACTCATTCATCTTTCTTGCATTAATTAACAACTTAACAAACTACATATTTACATTAATTTACAAACAAACTGGAGTATTAGCACTCTAGGATTTTAATTTACATAATTATTCGGAACATCCAACTCTCAATAGGAATGGTCGTAATTACTTTTATGTAAATACAAATATAAATTAGATGACTATATCAACGGTCAGTGTTTGGTGAGTTGTAGGGGCAAGTCATTGGCCGGCGCGCGCGCACGACTCGGGCTCGGCGTCCGGGACCTAGTTTTTTTTTTCTGTCTCTCAAACTCTTCGTCGCTTTCGTCGTGGACATTTATCTCCTCGTCGGAGTCCGAGTGCGACTCATAGCCGCGGGCGAGCTGGATGGACTGGGCCGCTAGGAGCGCCGCAGCTGCCGAGTGCGGCACCAGCGCTTTGAACGCGCTATTCTCTAAAGCGGGGTGATGCTTGAAGGCATCCCCCTCGAACGGCTTGCTGCGACAGTGCCTTCAAGGCGTTGCTGTCGAACTGTGCCTGATGCGACAGTGCTTTCAGCGCGTTGCTGTCTTGGTGCGCAAGGGATTTGAACGCGCTATTTTCGCCGCCCATTTGAGGGGTGTGATATGGGAAGCGCGAGGGGGAAGAAGAACGAGAGCGGGAGCGGGAGGGGGAGTGGGGGAGGCGGTGCGGGGGCGACCCGCCACCCCGTTTCAGGAGGTTCATACGCTGATGGCGTCTCCACTTGGCTCGTCTGTTGGAAAACCAAACCTGTCAGTAACGGTAAATAAACGAGATTAGTATGTTGTTCTCACTGCGTTAACAAATATTCATGAATGTAAATTGGTGTGAAAATGATAGCTCTGATTTGATTAAGCCGTCTCACAAGACATATTAATAAAATATTATTAATTGGCTGTGGGTTTATGAATGTCGTATTTAATATTTTATAGCGTCGTTACCTGGACCCGTGCTTCCGACAGAGACGTTTTCGACGCGAGCCTTTCACGTGTTGAAACACACGGGTAATGGGATTTCTCGAATTCCTTTTCTAATTCTTCTAATTGGTCCGGGCTAAAGGTGGTGCGGTTCCGTCGGAACTTGGGCTGCTCCCCGTCCAAGGATCCCGAGTCATCGCCATCTACATCTGTATTGAGAAATAAAAATGTGATTCACCTTTAAACCAATTCGATAAGATAATAAAATATAACAGTAAAGAATTCCGTACTCAGTGATATCGTTATTAAGAGAGCTTTTATGAATAATTTATGTTTACTTAGGTATCAGGATACAAAGATTTTACGACGGCTCATTAAAGTTATTGAATATTGAATGTCACTAACCGATGAGGCCTCGTCCGGAGGATGAGAGGAATCCTTGTTGGATTGCGTCTGGGTGAGGGACACCTGATGCAGATGCTGGTACTCCCGGGGGGAGGGGGAGGCCTCCAGGAGGCCAGACTCCGCCGCCGCCAGCCCAGGGGAACGCCCCGTACGGCGGTGGTGCAGCGTACAGGCCGTAGCCCGCCGCCCGGGCGAACTCCGCGGCCGCTCGCTCTGCAGCCCGGTTCCTGAGTATCCTGTTGATTGATGATACGCTTGGTGCAGTTGCATTTGTACATACACCTGTGAACAATGTTATACATTAATTAACTAATATTAGTAACCTGATTAATGTAATATGTAAGAATTTTATGTGGTAATAAATAGAAAAAAAATTAAAACATTGCTTACATGCCAATCTTATGCCATAATATTGAACAATTTGATTATAAAAGGCTTTTTAGGATTAACTTAACTTTTGCTGTTAATATTTTAATTTATTCGACACATTTTAAATACATCTCCTCGTTTGTTTTTGTTTGTCTGCTTATACAAGTAATAATAATAATAATTCTAACAACATCTCATACGTTGACCTGATTCCGTAGTAAGTAGCTTAAGCACTTGTGTTACAGATATCAGACAACAGAGGAACACAAATATATAGGTACTTAAATACATATATTACACCCAGACACTGAACAAACACAAGTGTTCATCGCACGAATGTTTGTCCAGGGTGGGGAACGAACCCACGACCTTTGGCGTAAGAGGCAGGTTCGCTACCATTTGCGCCATCCGGTCAGCCAGTAATAATAACAGCCAACTAATAAATTAATGAATTTAGGAAATAAACAGCTTATGCGATGCTACCAGACTATTAAAACTATAAAACAACTAATTAATATAACATGGTTTAAGATATCATTCGGACGCTGTATATGATTATTACCGGAATGTGTACAGTATACAAACGCTACCACGTCTTGTCAGTAAGCAATCTTAATACCTAAAATATTCTGATACCTATCAAGTGAACGGAACTTGGGTTTAACTATGAATTAATTATCTATTGATAACAGGTTTCACATGATAAAAGCCTCAAACATCATAACATATTAACGCGAATGTGTTCATTTAACAAGCTCCATATTGATTTCAAAACTAGTCTATGAAATACGTAAGTATCGCGCCAACAAATACTTGAGCAGCAAACCTTATAAGTTATTAAGGACGGGTTTTTATGCGGCGGTATTTATCATAAACGCTACAAATGTGCAGTTTCATTCAGCAATATTCATATCTCCCGCCAGCTAATTACCGGCAAAGTGCACGATGCCTGTGCAAGCAACGGCGTCAAAACCAATGCGTCATTGGTCGCATTTTAAATCGTCGCAATTATAATATTTAATGCGTGCGGCGCGATCGCGTGCCGGCGCAGCCTTGGAGAGCCATCCCATGTAATTTTCAGGAAACACTCGGAGTAAGTGCCATAATTTAATCATAGCCTGTCCGAGCATAATTGTCGTAGGATTCGTCGAGCTACCGAGCTGCCGACGCCGACGGTTACTAGCATTATTACTTCTGAATTGCTCTGTCAAGCGACGCAGGAATTAGGCTAGATGCTCCCATATAGTCATTATGTAGCTACTTGAAACTCCCTGCCGAGATCTGTTTTTCCTGACCACGATAATCTGGACATCTTTAAGGCAAGAGTGAACAGGCATCTTTTAGGCAAACGCGTATCATCCTAGACCTCATCGTCGCTTTCCATCAGGTGCAATTGTGGCCAAGCGTTAGCCTATTGACCAAAAAAAATTACACAATAATCATGAAATCCGTATGTTGACAAAGTAACTCCAACAGTATCTTCATAATATCTAAATGTAAACTGTTATATTTCTATTCTAATAAATTGAAAAAATATCAAAGATACCTACGCATTCATTATTTTACTAAGTAAGTTAATAAAATCATTCACAGACGATCGACCGCTTGACCTACAATTTTTACAAGATTGAAATTAAATTAATTGTTCTTTAGAATATGAACTTTTTACCTAACTTTATTGTTAGTTTTATTTTTGTATAATTTATCTACTATTTTTGAAATTTGCAACCATTAAACAAGGTAAGCAGACCAGGTAACTGGATTATAGAATCATTATCTAAAAAATACGGATATCCACAGCTTAGAATACAATTCGTAAAGTGCGGGTGTCCTTATGACCTTTTTCCACACACCGTCGAGCTACTTTGAGGTACAAATAGATATAAATAATGTAGACGCTCGAATTCGAACCCACGATCCCCTTTGGAAGACCTTAAGAATTGCCGTTGTTATTTATTGATCTACTATCGCTATTAAATATTATTATCATGGAACGAACATTACTTTTACAGTAGGAATTTAACACATTATTGTAACATTGTTGTAAGTTTTAAACTATGACATGAGATTTCGCAATTTAAAAACCTGTTTAACCGTAGTTACATAAAGTAGATCTGTGCAGACCTATAATTTAAATCGAACCTATTGTGGACAATTATATTCGTACTCAGGAACAATAATTCAACGTAATTGCTTAATGAACGCTCCTTACATATGCAACGGAGACGTTTTCCTGGCTTGTTACAGTAAATTACGCCTCCACGAACAAAATAAACCGCCCTGTCAATGGTTTGTCATACAGAAACAATTTGACGAGTTCTAATGCCAGCGATATAATAATTATGATGACTATAAGTATTTAATGCTATCGCGATTATTGTAATGGTAGATTTAATGTGGTCACCGTTGGTAATGAAGCCCCATTGTCGGGGAGGCGAGCTGGCGCATCAAATAAAACGGACCTGTTATAATTTACTCAAAACACAAAGCCTTATACAGTATAATGGTAATGATCAGTTGCGGAGCTTCGCTCATTGTTAGCATGTCGAAAGCACAAAAAGATGCCCTCCACACAATTTGTTTGCTTCGTAATCGGCGGTTTAAGATGAAGGCTCGATAGACGGCCTTCTGTGCCAGACGCAGCTCCGAGCCACGGGAATACGCCTAATGGTGACCAGTCATCACTTACCTACCGATCTTTAATTATATTGGAAGTGTTTCGTAAAAAGAAATAAAACCGTTGAAAATCTGTTAACGTTTTGTGGGAGCTCAACGACTCGTCGCCGCTAGTTAATCTAGTTCGATAATACTATTCTCTTGACGGCAAAAAACTCCTATGATCTTTAACAGAACAGTTAAATTGGTTTTTGTTTAGTAACAAGAAGTACCTATCAGACGCCTGATCGACAATAAGGTGCTTTTGGTTCCCGATTCTACGGTGTCGTGTTTTAATTCGCTTTGAATTGTAACAGAATAACGATTCTGATTTTGAACTTTAAAGATCGTCGAATATTTTTTATGTTACTGGCTAAACGTTTCTTGAATAGTTATAGAAAAAGTATGGCAGACACGTTCTGAGCAAGAACGAAAGAACGCGGACTGCTGATCCAAAAACGTGTCGGTTGTAGTGTTAGGCTCTCTAATTACAAAATCTCTGAATACCATCTGCCAAGAATGCAATCTTTATTGTAAAGATATTATTTTAATTTGAATCATCGACCAAGTGATTAAAAGGCGATCAATGTAAGTTTGACTATTTGTTTAGAAAGAGATCATTATCCGTCAACAGGTTGCAGGTGGGAATGCGATATCTATAATTGTACTTTTAATGATTTGGGATCGAGCCCGGGTCCTTACGTGCTTAGTCACGGCCATGCAATTTGTCTAAAGTCGTTTAATCATGATTAGTCACAATAGGCTCCGCTTCTATTAAAAGGTTAGATGTTTTCAATAGACTGAGCTTGTTATGTACAGTATCTACTATTATTGCGGTCGCTTTAAGCTTTCAAGTTTTTTATTCGGGTGCGGAAAAGATTAGGTGTATGTAATGAATAAGAGCAGTCACGCCTGCGGTAAGTACCTAAGATTTGTTTTGTTATAAATTGGGTGTAGGTAGATAGATATTGAAAGTGGCGATAAGTGACTTCCCATGGGTCCTAATAAAAGGCAAATTGGTATAAAATGTTAATGTTTCTTCTCGGGAGTGTTGTTACCTGCCTAAAAGCGTGGCATGTCCGGAGATAAGACTCTCCGGCGCCGTCTGCTATGGAGTGTTTAATCTGGTTAATTTATCGATAATTGACGGAAACCCTTTTTGTTTGTATTGCCGGGAAGTAACAGTAATTGTCACGCCTTTGAAGATTTACGCTCGTTTCTAAATTGAGACATTAACAGTCGGATCTCGTGCCTAATGGTTCGGAATGAATTTGTTTGTTTGTTTTACTTATACCGGTTCTGCGATAGAATCGGTTTGTCGTCGAGTATCGGGCTCGATTGGTGCGAACTAATTAGTGAGTTAATGTGAAGGTGCGTAACTAATTAGGTTTTCAAGTGATTATTTTATAATATTATTACCAATACTGTGGTCTCAACTGCTGCTCTCTCTGCTGCGTTCATACAACTCTGGGCTATTTAATCAATTTACTTTTTAACAGTAACAAAGTTTTGTGTGATGTTGGTGTTTCTAATTTCTTTTAAAAAACTGTACGGTGCAAATGAAAATTAATTTTACATCTATTTTGCAAGTGCAAAGTTAGAATAATAATCATCATCATCGTCAGCCCATTTAAGTCCCCACGATGGGGCACGGACCTCCCTCAATCACAGAGGGGTAATTGCCATACTCACCACGCTTGGCAGACGGGTTGGCGAGGGTTTAGATATAAATGCATAGTTTTCCTTCTCTGGGTGCTGATGATCATGCCAGCAGCTTTACCTTAGTCGCCTTTTACGACACCTCGGTAAGAGTGAGGGTGGCCTATTCTACTCTGCCGGGGACCACATGGCAATAATAATATAATCATAATAATATTTGACAACATCACATACATTGATCAGACTTCGAGATAGGTAGCTCAACAGTGGGATTACAGATATATACATACAATACTTTTTTTTTGTAAAAACATACTTATAATATAAAGAAAACACCCAGACCAAAACAAACAGACATGTTCATGCACACAAATGTTTGTACAGTGCGGGGATCGAACCCGCATCCTTTGCACCAGAGGCAGCGTTCACTACCACTGTTCCAAACGGGTCGTCCTATAATATTTCAGTAAGTTGCAAATTTGCGATTCGTGCAGTTATTACGTGATAACCAACTTGCACATGCCAGCGCGGTGTCATCATCATCATCATCATCAGCCCATTTAAGTCCCCACTGCTGGGGCACGGGCCTCCCTCAATCACATGAGGGGTAATTGCCATACTCACCACGCTTGGCAGACGGGTTGGCGAGGGTTTAGATATAAATGCAGAGTTTTCCTTCTCTGGGTGCTGATGATCATGCCAGCAGCTTTACCTTAGTCGCCTTTTACGACACCTCGGTAAGAGTGAGGGTGGCCTATTCTACTCTGCCGGGGACCACACGGCTTTCATACTTTTACAGAAATATAACGTTACCTACGCGGAGTCATACTTTTACAGAAATATAACGTTACCTAGGTTTTTTAATTTGCATTGAGCATTTTATTTGTAGAAATTAATGTGTTGGACAATTTCACCTTGCAACGAATGCCTTCATTTTATTTTTTCCACTTGTTGCTTATTTGAAGTTACAGTTTGACTAGTTTTGGGCCAGTTTGATTACATCCAGTTGGATCTTTTTCAGTGCGCACCGGAACTGCATCGGAGCACACCGTTCCGAAATCACGTACTCAAACGATTGGAACTAGTTAAGAAGTGAGTGGCGTCACGTCGTCTAAATGAATTATTGTTGGCTTTATGGGGAACATAAAACGATGAGATCGGAGGCAATCAGGCGGCTCCCGCGGCGTGGGCGAGTATAAAGGTGCCTGCGGCCGCAGGGGGCAGACGCACCCGATCACTAAACGCCAGCTCCACGCACCCGCTTTTCTACCAATTTCAATTATCCCTGAATAGGTACAGTAACAAAAGTACTATTAAAAATACTCGTACGAGCAAAGTACGGATGTTTGCAATTTTTAAACGGGTTTTGTGTCATAAATTAATTGATATAATCTTAACCGCGCGTTGCTGAGGAGCACTCGTAGAGCAATTACAACTCTTGGAGGTAAGTTTTGCACTTAAACAGAGCTCATAATGCGCCTGGATCATATAAAATCATATAATCTTACATGCGCGTTAAAATAATCTACATAGTCATCTTAACGTGGGATTTATTAGCCTTTTTATACATAATGAAGGTATGCAACTGTGCTGTGTATACAGGATGCAATGCACGCACGTGGAACGAACTTCTCAAGCTTCGTATTTTTAAGATTCTTAGATCAACATCATCATCATCATCAGCCCATTTAAGTCTCCACTGCTGGGGCACGGGCCTCCCTCAATCACATGAGGGGTAATTGCCATACTCACCACGACTGGCAGACGGGTTGGCGAGGGTTTTGATATAAATACAGAGTTTGCCTTCTCCGGGTGCTGATGATCATGTCAGCAGCTTTACCTTAGTCGCCTTTATCCTTAGATCAACATTTGCAACAAATTTCTATGTACCTATACAAGATTATGTCGGTATCTATATGAAGTTCGCGTATGTTTATTACTTTAGAATCTTACAAGGTGAATCTTGGCTTCTCTTTGACAACGAGACAATGGTGAAAGCAAAAAGCCATCAAAAGCTTTTTTGTCGAAACATGTAGACCTCATCAAAGCCTCTAGCCCGGGACGGAATCGTGGCCATGAACGTGAAGGTGCAACACTGTTGGGCGATGCACTGCTGGGAACCAATTTAATGCTGTAACAAATTAATAAATGTATCGGTTTATTGGAAGCTGGGTAGAGATCGATTTGATTTATTCCGACAATACAATGTCGGCAAACAAGGTGGGACCTTGTTAGTAAATGTCAAGAAACGTTTGAAAAACGTTATTTTATAGCTTTAGAAACGGAATGGGACCTACATTGATTTTATCTTTATATGATTGTGTTGTAGGAGTAGTGCTTCGGATTGATATTGAAATTAGAGGTTTATGGTTTCGGTAAAATGGAGGAAACAGATAAAGAAGGTAGTCTGCTTGCTTACGCAAGTTGCTTGCATACAAAAACGAAAAATCGTAAAGCGGTATCAAAATATTCATACATATGAATTTATTTCAATATTCCTATTTCTATTTTCAATGAACATTAACTGCAACTATATTTGTATCTGTTGGTAATAAAATGTAGGACGGGTATAATGATGATGTTTAGTATCCAATTACCAATCAGGTGATCCGTGTGCTGTCTGCTACCTATCACATAAAAAATAATAGTTAGGATTTAGTTGAAACTAATTTATTTAAAAATTTTGCTAATTTTCGGCACTCCCTATCTCTCATTCCTTTTGCTTAATTATCTACAGTGGTATAGCATTATTTTTTACCAATGAAATTCACTAAATATTCATTTCTGTCAGGATTAAATTAACTTTTTCCAAGGTTTACTTAAAGTATTTCCATAACTAACAAAAGAAATACATTAAACTCGCCATCACTCAGTGACCACTCAAAACAGCAAAAGGTGTTTCCACACTCTCAAAATATTTTCACACCCCATTTGTAAACTTACGCGTCATCGGTTTCGCTAATTAATCGGCGCCAGTCAATATCCGAGGGCTGCGATTGGAGGCCGAAGAATGCAATTAATCAAAACGTGGTCAGTAGCTAGAGCCGCCCGTAACGCCTCGTAAACCGATATCGATTTAGTCGATAAGTTGCGCAAGCCATTGTCCGAAACTGCCACGTCATCCCCAACAAAGGCGGTAGTGGGCACCTTATTAAAATTTAGCCGCTCTCGATGAGCCGAGCCGCACTGTTTTGATAACCGCGCCCCTGAATCGTCTGACACTCAAGTGGATGCCGGGTTTTTGACAGATTTTTATTGTATTCCGCGTTTGTAAATATTGGGTTGAGGTAAATTGGGTCGGCGGAACTTAACAAAGTGCGCTGATTAAATTTCATAAACAGTCGATGAACTATTAAAAAAGTTTTAGTTTTTTTTGTTAGGGATACGTCAGTCAATGACAATTTATAAATGTTCGTTAATAACATCCATTGTAACATAGTTGGTAAGTTAATGGTTATAATCGGTCAAGTGTAGGTCGAAAACGGTTGAATTTAAAATTAGTTAGTAATTTTATGCGTTGACATCAACATGTTGTAATCGGACTGCTGCATAATTAAAAATGTAAACAACATTAATTTAAGTAAAATTTGACGTGCTTAAGGAACTATTATAACAAAATTAACTTCAAAAGATATTGAAACTCTGCACGAAATTAAATCGATTCTAATTAGACTCAGTGAGTTCGGCACGTGTTGTGTGCCTTTGTGCGTGTGATCATTATGATATACATTTGATTAAAATTCTATTAATACTTTTGATAGCGCCATAGAGCTACGTGTCGTTATTAATGGAAAGGACAATTTTATATTATCCTATGCGACCTCTATGTCATATTGAGTCCAGGCCAGCAAGAGTATTTCATGCAAAAAACGAAATGTACATTGTGCAGTATAGATTCGAACTCCTTCTCGGGTTCCAATTTGAATTTTGGTGCCGTGATTGAATATGAATTAAATTACATAAGTAATTTAACTTGACTTAGGACTCAGAGCAATACTTCAAATTTCTTAAATTATTCTCATGTATGTAGTCCGCTAACGCAAAAAGGACTAAGTAGGAGTCTAAATGCGGGAACAGGATTCCACTATTCATGTGGCCTGCTACGTCAGTAATAATTGCTATAACAGGCCCAGTGGCGCTTCCAGAGAGGTAAAAACATGGGTCGGTGAGCTCGAGGTGCCTTCGCCAGCAGGAGGTCCGGACCGGTCAACACGCTTTGATACACCGAAACCTTAGCTCGATCTAATGGAATCAATCATAACCACATCCCGGTCGTATTTCGGAATTTTAGCTCCAACAAAATAACTTTATCTTATACCGTATTTAAGTCGTTTTATTGCAGAAGCATAAATAGTGTTTTTCAGGGATAGGAAGTTAGGCCAACAACATACCTAAGTAAAAATAAAATATAAATTTATTCTAGATAGGTATTACTTTATCAATAAGAAGTTCCATAATTAAACGTTCGGGATGAATTATGTGGTAGGTATCTTTTTACAAAATACATTAAAAATATGTTTTTAAATTTGATGAAGCAATAAAAACTGAGTTTGGGAGCAAACATTTATTGACAGACATCGCCGTATGTATTATGTAGTACCAATACCATCATCAGCCCGGTAGTACCCACTGCTGAGTATAGGCCTCCTATACATAAACTAAAAACTACTAAATACTACGTGTTCCTTCGTTTTTATGTTACTTCGAGATTTTATGTTATTAATATTGTTTTTTCTTTGGTTCTATTGAAACTATTTTCTTTGTTTTGTCTTTCTTCATCTTGTATGTATGTGTGCACGTACGTCGCCCAAGGCTCCGCCTGAAAACCAGCGCTGCAGCGGCTTCGGCCAGCTGTAGCAAACGCTGAGGTTGGACCTTGTTGGCTACAGAATTTGTTCTATTTATGTATTTATGTCTACTCGGGTTTAAATTTGTATTCTGTTGCCAATAAAGAAATCTTTATCTTTATCTTTAAATCGAACCCTTACTTTGAGGAACAGAACACAAAATATCAAACCAGAAGCTGTCTCATGCAATAATTCATAATACTGTATGACTGGATGAAAAAGACTGCCTCCACAGAGAACATTGAATATGTTGTCTCTAAACTGTAGCAAAGTCAGCCTGCATATTGTGGCAACTGGAAGCACTGCTTGGAAGCGGACGAAACCGCAGGGCATAACAGTAAATTTTAAGAGTTCAAAATACGCAGAAATTTATTTAAATATTGCAGCATTTACAACAAATATGTGAGCATTTACGCAAAACAACTGGCATGGGATCGCGTGCAATTTTCGCACACAGCTCAGGCATGAGTGCGCACTCGCCCGAGCAATTATTTTAAACACATTTCAACAAATGACGATAATGTCAGACGACCGCGCAGATAAGAACAAAAAAAAATATAAAATAAAGGCATTCACTGAGCAATTGTTCGACCTCTGTTCAAGAATGTATTCAAAACATAGCTACAAGCTACGAGTTACAGTTTGAGTCGTGCCTTTTATTTTGTATTTCAAAGCAGTGACCAAATTTTTTACGGTTGTCTTTTTTCAATTAGTTATCAATCGTCTTTGTGAAGTATCAAAGACGATGGAACGTTATTTAAAAGTTTGCTGATTGATAAATGATCTGAAGATATAGTAAGTTATTAATAATTATTTTGATTATAATAAACATTAATGAAAAATTAATAAAAATAAACAAATGCGCCAGACCATTCTCTTTAAGAATTAATGTATTAACAATATTGGGTACCTAATCAGAGCTTGGGACACTATGCGAAAAGTCCAGGTTTTATGACCACCATATTTCCCTAACCGGTGAGTAGCAATTTGCACATAATGTAGATTTGAAAAGTCTAGAGAGTTGTGCTGTGTTTTATTCATGAATTAATGAAAATGAATGGCTTAATTGCCACATTCATCGCCACCAATATACGTTTCATTATTATTATTTGTGTAAGTACCTATTTATAAACTATCTATATATTTAATAATTGATAAGTATTTTTACTTTCATAGTATATTTTTATTTTTGCTACAATGTCACTCTCTTTTGACTGCTTTATCGAATTTTTAATTCGCAATTTTTTTTATATACCCAAAGGTTATCTGGAAGAGAACGATATTAGCGATTAGACCACCTACTGAAATTGTAAACTTTATTGCAATAAAGGTTAAGTACCTATCGCTCTTAATATCTATTATTAACGTAAAAAGGGTTGAGCAAAATTTTATTATGTTTCGGCATTAAAATTTTCTCATTTTCCTAAATTTACTGAAGATGATATTTTATTAACATGTAATAGGTAACGATACAAAATCTAACAAATACATACAGCTACTATAAGTGCTCCTTCTTAATAGTTGTACCCGACATCAAAATCCCCTACTTAAATAAAATACATTTAATAAAGATATTTCGTCGATCATGCGTTCTGAAGTTACGGTGCCCCCTGTGGATTTAATGACTGTGAACCAATTTAACAACTCAGTTTAGCACAGTGTTTCCCATCAAGAATGTTATCGTCTCCTAATCCGGTCCCCAGTGATATCGTAAACCAGAAGTGGACTTGAGCGAAACCAGTTTCACAGGCGATCGCTCGCACCCTACCGCTCTGCACTACTCACTAGAGAAAATAAGAAGGCGAGACGATCCTCGGCAGAGAACGTGATACCACGCATGGTCATTACACGACTTTAAATCTTAAGCTTAACGATGAGGATCGTTAATCGAATGTGTAAGGTGGTGGCGTATAAGCTGTTTTCGGGATGCATTAAGCGCGTTTAACGTCACGCATGGACACGAGAGGTGTCTTTGGTGCAATTATCGCAATTGGCTCGTTGGCCTGAGCTAAGACGCCCATCGTGCTCCACAGTATCTATTTATGTATGTCGTGGGTAAGCAGCGTAATGCGACTTTCAGAAAAAGGTCTAAGCACTACAAAGTCAATGGCGTGTGATTAGGCAAATTGTTTCTCTTTAACACTTTACAACGGTTAAGTCGCGAGCGACTTAATTATTCCATTGGATTCAAAAACTCGTCTTGAGGCGTTTGTTTATTTTCTAATTGGTCGTTTGTTTTAATGTTCTTGCCGTCGTAGGTACTTAATGTTGGTTTAAATTAAATCTTAAGGTTTTTAACAAATCCTGCTTGCTCTGTGAAAATGCACCCAGACTTATAAGGTAAATTACGTTATAAATTAATTATTTAACGAGTAGGTATGAGTTTA
Source organism: Marasmia exigua (assembly GCA_019059595.1). Classification (NCBI taxonomy): domain Eukaryota; kingdom Metazoa; phylum Arthropoda; class Insecta; order Lepidoptera; family Crambidae; genus Marasmia; species Marasmia exigua. The sequence goes on along the minus strand of CM032465.1, from coordinate 19,966,096 downwards.
GTTTATGTTTTCAGTTTTCAAAATAATGATGTCCTATCTTTACAACTAAAATAAATAAAAATCGTCGGCTTTTCCAGACTGTTTTAATGTGCCTACTAGAGAACACGCGGACTCTGTTTCAGTGAGAGTACAGTTTTCGGTGAAAGAAAGGCTTTTCGAAATGTATGTACTCAGCCTCTATGAATTATGACAAAAATAAAAATTTAAATTACTTTTTCAACTTATCACAACATGTAATTACTTATCAACTTTTTTTATATAAATCATTCATGAGAAACAAAATAAAAATAATCTCAACAGAATGTCCCACGACAATGATTGGTTGTATCTTGTAACATAATAAGCAATCGTGTTCACTCACAGTCTCGACGCCACTTTCTCTATGGTGCGATAGAGGCGTGATCAGCCACTGTACTTACCGTTACCTTTACATAAGCCTCGTTTTTTTGGTGCACATAGGCTCCTAAATCCAATACATCTTCTCATGTTACGGCGTATCCGCTGTCGGTAAGCCAACGGACTTTTACGAAACTATTAGACCATATTCGGGGTAGCATTTCAAAGGCTTTACCTATTGACCCCCCCAAAATGTTTGACATGTACCCAAAGTTCATTACTCAATAAGTCAAATCCATTAATTGGATATATTTAAGTGAAGCCGGAGTTAGTTCGCCAGTCTAAAGGCCGATACAGTGTTGCGTAAAGGAATAAATTCTGGTAATGTTTCGGAATCTTTATCTGACAGCATACAAATGAAGTTTAATATGTTATTGAAATTTTGATTATGGCAATATTGTTCGCGTGCAATGTTAAATGTCATATTTTTGTAACAACATTTCAGGTTGTAAAAACTAATCAAAAGTGTTGATACAAAATTATAAAAGGATATAATCAGACTTTTTATATCCAATTAGGAATTGCAAAGTTGCCATCGGTGCCACCGATATTAATTTATTGACTATAGTAAGGTATCTATATTTTTTATCTGAATGAAGTTAATGTACCTTGTCCCTCTAACATTTTTATTCAGAGGAAAACTTAATGATAGATTAATTTTAAATATAGAGTAGGAATAACAGCAAGAATAAACAAACAGTGTGACTTTTTAAATTACCCGAGGCTATTAATATAACGAAAATAAATATTTATCCCCAAAGAACATAGATATCCCATATCAACTGATTAGTTCACTAAGGGAAAGTGTTTTTTTTATCATCATTCATCATTTCAGCCAATAGACGTCCACTGCTGGATGTAGGTCTCCCCCAATGTTCTCCACACAGATCGGTCCTGTGCCGCCCGCATCCAATGGATTCCCGCGATCTTCACCAGATCGTCAGTCCACCTTATGGGGGGCCTGCCACGGCTGCGACTTCCTGTACGTGGCCTCCACTCGAGGACCTTTCCGCCCCAACGGGCGTCGGTTCTCCTCGCTATGTGCCCTGCCCATTGCCACTTGAGTTTAAATATTAAAATACGAGTACTTATATCTCTCCATCTCTGCGACTTGAATAAAGGGTCAAAAAATGTTTAAAAGTATTTTTGACTGAGCATGTGTGACTTATCAAATGTCAACTTGATGTGTGATGATGATGATGATGTTGACTACCTACTTATAATATAAAAAAAATAACAAAAATGTTCATCCCTGATACGTTTTTTGCGAGAGCTAAACTATTTTCACTATTGCATAAAACTTCGCTGTCCTTCAAGCTGCAAATAAGCTAAAATTATTTTGATAATTTCTCATCTGTATTTTTGATGACGTCCTACACAGGCTGCGAGCGCGTCTGCGCTCACGCAAGGGTAACGTGAGGCGCGCACCGGTATTACGCGCCGCGCCCACTGACAGTTTATAAGCCTTTCATATTATAAATAGCCTACCAGATTATATCTAACTGTAATTGTACTCACTTAGGTTTTGTTGCACTTTCTAGTGCTCATTTTGTCAGCAATTGTTTTCGATAATATTATGCATTGTAATAACAACTCCTATGATCCACAGTTGTTGATGTAGTATACTCGTACTTTTTCCATTAATTAAAAATCTATTTATTTTTGATGAATCTTTGATATTTAATAATGTCTTCTAAACCGATATTTCGGTCATCTCAGAGATCGGCCATCGACACAGAACATATTATAGTTCACAAGTTTTTGCGCAGACGCAAGTGCACTCTCTATCCCCTTACCTCGATGGGACACCACTGTGACACGACCGAAGAGGGATCAGGCACAGGACAAACGGCTTAACGTGCTTTCCGAGGCACGGGGGTACAAGATCACCAACTTCTAGACTCCGGGCTGACACGGAGAATTTCTTAACAGAAACACTCAGGTACACATTTTGGCCCTACCTGGGTATTGAACCCGGGACTCCAAGCGCAGCCGTCGCTTTTAAGCGACCCACTAACCTCTGCGCCACCATATAAACTAAAAGTTTCAGAGAGGTGGCATAATTAGGCCATTCTTTTAGTAACTTAAAAACGGGTTGTATTAAACGCTGCTTCAAAATGAATAAATTGCTAACCTAACCTACCCTTTTTGCACACCAAAAAGTACTTATTGCACATCGAAATCATAGTTTGATGTTCAATTATTATTTTTGGTGCGCAAATAGGTATTTTTTAAAGCATTCGTTTAATATATTCCCTTTGAATTTGCGGAATTATTAGGCACTTCTTTATTTAAATTACCCTGTAACTTGAAATCAAAGTAATAAGTTGATTATAATGATACCATTGATATACCAGATTAACAGAAATTTAGTGTTTTAGCATACAATCTACTAATAATCTTACCTTCAGAAATCAGTCTTTCCCGAATCTCCCATGCGAAGATGGTGGGGTTTTCTCTCTTGTATTGTTCTATCTTGGACACCACTGCGGGCGTCGCTACCTTTGGTTTGCTGCCTCCGATCAGTCCAGGAGGTCGAAGCGTGCCTGCAAAGAGTTATTTGTATGAATATAATTCTACATATGCAGAGTCTAGAATTATAATATTTGTGGTAGAGTGGAGCGTCTTCGTGCATGCGTATTTTGCGTATCTTCACAATTCTGTGCGTCCTGTGAAAAGTGGTACAAGTCGACTTATATCGAATTTGATTTTCTTCTTGCTACTACATCACAAAAAAAATATTCTGTCTGATCAGACGGAAAAATGGAGGATTTTTTGCAAGTCTGATCAGACAGAATAATAGAGGATTTTTTGTGATGAAGCAGCAAGAAGAAAACCAAATTCGATATACCTAAGTCGACTTGTACCACTTTTCACAGGATGCACAGAATTCATTGCAAAAATGACTAAAGCTCTTACAAATAACGAAAACTTATTGTAGGTAATTATTTTGTATGCTTACATGCCATTTGATATAATAAAACCTAGTTCAATTTTTACCCAATCACGGTAAAGCAAAAAGGAGGGTTATGATTTTAACCAATATGTATGTATGGTTGTTCATCTGTTCCCTCATAACTATCCTATTTGAATAAATGTGGCGTCGTTAGAAGCGTCTTGTTTGTATTCTGGTTATAGGCGACATGACGTAACGTTAAATTGACTACAGCGCCCTCTAGAGGACTTAGAGTAAGGAACTAAAAAAAATTGCTTGACGGTACCGTGTGGGGTATCAAATGAAAGAGCTTCTCTAGCACATTTCAAATATGTACTTTTATTTACATAACTAAAAATATGTTAAATAAAAATAAAGTTTAAAAACTAAAACCCGACTACCAAAAAAACACGCTCTAAAAAGTACGAAACAAGAAAATTGTGTCTGAGAAATTATTATGCCGTATTGCCGTAGTCATATGCCACCTACCGTAGCAAAACAGATTTATTATAATACTAAAATAAAATCAATGTGGCATACGACCACGTACAGGAAGTCGTGGCCGTTGCAGGCCCCCCACAAGCTGGACCGACGATCTAGTGAAGATCGCGGGAATCCATTGGATGCGGGCGGCACTAGGACTGATCTGTGTAGAGAACATTGGGGGAGGCCTATGTCCAGCAGTGGACGTCTATTGGCTGAAATGATGATGATACGACCACGGAGATACGGCATAATAATTTCAGCAGAGACAATTTTCTTGTTCCGTGCTTTATAGAACGTGTTTTTTTTGTAGACGGGTTTTAGTTTTAAAATAATTAAAACATAACGCTTCCATTGAAAACCATTTGGCGTATATAACACAGGCTACTAAATTCGTACCTAACCCTTTCTCACCCTTTTTTGACTCAGACGTAGTCTGGAAAACCATTAAATATTATTATATTTAATTAGAGTTGTAACACATCAGTAGTGACCCTTCCTTTATTCCAAATGTGGTGGATTCCCACCCTGGAAAAGCACTCGTGTGATAAATAAATTGCTTGGTCAGGGTATCAGAATTAAAATTTCTGTCAAGTATCTGTAGTATATTAGTTGATGTTGAAAATAAAATAAAACAGCTAAGTGCAAGTCATACTCGCGCACCAAGGGTTCCCTACCATTAATTTCATATATTTTTTAAAAAGTATTTAGTGAATATTTCAAGTGCAACAGGTGTAACAGGTAGTTACCATTTATCGATAACTACCAATAATAGGCAAAAAATGGCGTTTTATTTTGTGTGGGAGACCCCCTTATCATTATTTTAATTTAATTATATATTTTGTAAAATATTTTAAGTGCATACGCTTCAATATTGTTTTTACTTTTAGTATGTTCCTTTTGTTATAGCGGTAACCGAAATAAATTAGTTATCGTCAGCCCATTTAAGTCCCCACTGCTGGGGCACGGGCCTCCCTCAATCACATGAGCCAGCCAATTGCCATACTCACCACGCTTGGCAGACGGGTTGGCGAGGGTTTTGATATAAATGCAGAGTTTTCCTTCTCTGGGTTTCAGCTTTACCTTAGTCGCCTTTTACGACACCTCGGTAAGAGTGAGGATGGCCTATTTACTCTGCCGAGGACCACACGGCGAAATAAAAAAAAAGTAATATGTAAAAATTTCGACTGATTAGCTGTCTCGGTTCTTGAGATAGAGCCTGATGGCGTACAGGCGGAGACCAGTCTTAGTAATAATGTCCAGTTTTTTTATCCTTTATCCTAAAAAGCAGTACAGTTTAATATATCTATGTACTTGGAAATCAGGACTACATATTTGATATTGTCTGTAATAGTTTAAATATCAGCACGCATACGCATCTATGTTGGAAAATATCAACTAGTAGTGTGCCGTTCTTTACCTGATGACTAAAAAAATGTTATTAGTTAAGTGTTAATATCTATCATCAAAATAAAAATGTGTAAAACGGCTCCTTTTTTGTGTGGTGGCAGACGAGTAGACCTGCAGTCATTTATGAATTACTATTAATATTTTTGCTAAAGTTATTATCATGTTCAATGAAATAAATTCCACAAAAGACACCTGCCGCTTGACTTATAAGTACACAAAAGATGTCGAAATCGAATAAAAATACCATAATAGCGAGACCATACCAAATGATTCGATTTCATTGAGTGCTAAACGTGAGTAAACGCAACTCACTTGGAGCAAATCGATTCTTCCTCAGATGCCAACTTCGACACATTTACATTTTATGATCCTTAACGCCATGATTTAAAGATCAATTTACTTTTTACGGCTGAATATATCAATTTGCACGTTTGTATTTAAAAGATGAGTACTACGACAAAAAAGTATAATCACGCACTGCACAAGAATAACAATGGACTTTTAAATTAGTAATAATTACAGAATCATGACTTTTATACCAAACACAAAAGTCTGCAAGGTGGAATGAAAATTGGTGCTTGTCTGGATCTCTTTACGAATATGTTCATGGTTTTTTTTTTCAAGTAGTTTAGTATCAAGGAAAGTCAAGATTTTTTTTTTATAAAAATGGTTAAAGATTTAATAACATAAATTGCATCATTATAAAATATTTATAGTAATTTGCTAATGTTATTCCAAGTAAAATTTGATTGAGGCACGATTCGACCAATCCTTATCCGCGGGTAAATCTATCGTGTAACGACTGATTTGTATAGAATGACAGCGCTATACCTTCCGTTGATTTAGTATCGGAATAAGATTGCTCGAATCAGCCCTTAGACTTGGGACTTTATTCATTAACGTTCAATAAACTTTTGGTAGCTAAAACGGTGTTATAGTGCAGTTTTGACGTGGAACAAAACAATCACATAAAACTTTTGAAAAAAGAATGAAAATTGATAACACCGTTTAAGTTAAAAAGGTTTAACAAGCATTTATAAATCATATCCTTCTTAGACATTGTACATAATGCCACAAGTATCTTCTTCTACTTTGACTCAATACCTAATATTTTTATATTCATTCATTGTACGATATTCCTTTTTAAACCGAATGTCGTAGCAGACCTACGAGTCTGAATTCTTCTGCTTTATTTTATAATAATATATTGTTAAAATACAATAAAAACAAGTCCAATGGACTTGAGAATTTCATAATTGTCATAACCAAGCCGATAAATACCTTTAAAATGAATTTCAAACATTCAATTGTTACACTCACTCAAAATTCAAAGGACATCGATTGGTTCATGAACTCGGGAAATATTAGTAAAAAATAATGAATTCTGCGATGCCTAAATCAGTTAGATAAGTGATGAGTGCATGCTCCGGGACAATTACGCAAAAACGGCTCTGACGCGGCATTCCTCGGGGCGCGGGCGCGCGCTGCTCTGCGCCCGCGCACCGTTTTTACTGCTCGCGGACAACCGTCCTCCATACCGATAACACGCTGAATAATTCATCACATTATATTCACATTTTTATCAACGCCATTCACGATAAATTCATACGGGTCTTTATGTCTTGATAAAACTAAAGCTCAACGCCAAAAATGGGGCGCAGACGCGCAAAAAGTAATGCTTCAAGTTTACACGTCGCCTGCTACTCGAGCCATAATAGGCGAAGCTCATTATAATATTATTTACACTTAAATAGTATAAGAACTTTATTTTACAGAGCTATGATTTTATAAGTTGTCTACTGAGCTCCAGCGAATGCCTGTCATTAGGGTCGCGTGTTAAGAAACGGTAAGACGTGAACACATATTAGTATAATTATTTCAGCTGAGATTTACAGCGTGATTATATTCATAAGTTTATTAGCATGTTAATGAAAAATGGCCTACAATTTTCTGGAATTCCAAAGTAAAAGTCCTACTGCGACAGTGATTAGGTAAAACATTGTTCGGCCATAATATTTTTGTTACCTACTTTCCAAATTCTCATAGCTGCTTGATAGGTGTTTGCTTTAGGGTATTTTAAATGTTAAGAAACAAATTCTGATACATGGAAATATAGGTGTTTGGAAAATAAATGGTTTGAATTGACCAGTAAAGTACTATGTAACCCGTAGCCGTCGGCGTTTACGTAGGTACACGTGCTTGAAATTCAACGCTTTTCACTGTTTTTTATGCTTTGGAGCAGTGTTGCCAGGTTCTTAATCTACTTTTATCTATTTTATAAAAAGGTAATTTCCAGTAAGTAACTATCCGAAAAGACAAAACACTTGCGAGGTGTATTCCATCCCGTCATTTATTGGTAAAGTTTAAAAATTAAGCTCTGACACGAAATGAGAGCTGGTTAGCAAATAAGTCGAGTAACATTAAAATAAATAAATATTTCACAATTTGACATACATTGATTTTAATGATATCAGAATCAATAGTGGGATTACAAATATATACATTTAATACTTTTTTTTTGTAAATACATACTTATAATACATTGAAAACACCCTGACCAATACAAACAGTCATGTTCATGCACACAAATGTTAGTACTGTGCGGGGATCGAACCCGCAACCCTTGGACCAAAGGCAGTGTTCACTACCACTGTTCCCAACGGTTCGTAGTATTGATAGCTCGATAAATTGAGAGATATTTTTTAAACATAAAAAATACATCAGCTATTGTGTCATTTAGTTGCTTAGGTAGTTATCAAACAAAGAAGAAATAATTTGATGCCACTTTCTTAAATCTTTTTAGTCCATCAACTTTTAATATAATGTTTGGGATAAAACTATTCCAGCTAATACGCGTAGGTATAGACGTGGATTCCTAAACATCAAATTAGACTGGGAATAAAACAGCACTGAATCGAAACGCACGCGACAGTTACCGGGTTACCGTAATATGGAAAAAAAAACCGGCCAAGTGCGAGTCGGACTCGCGCACCGAAGGTTCCGTACAAACCTGCAAGGTTTACAAAGTTCGTTCATTACGACAATCGAGTCATAACTATGGTATTTTTATTGCAAAATGAAATTCATAACATTACAATGGGGAAAGATGGAGGAGCATAAATTTAAGACAAAGATCTCTTTATCGTTTAAGTAATCCTTTATTTTATTACCCGACTACGGCAAAGCAAAAGGAGGGTTATGATTTTGACAGGCTATGTATGTATGTATGTATGTATGTATGTATGTATGTATGTATGTTCATCTGTTTCCACGTAACTTCTTAACTACTTATCAGAATTCGACAAATGACATATCATTATAAGCGTCTTGATCGTCCGCTGGTTATAGGCTATATGAAGTTTCACAAAATCTAATGTGGCGCCCTCTAGCGGACAAAACATACAGAGTAAAAAAATAAAGTTATGATAAATATGCCGTGTTTGGTATCATTTGAAAGCGCTTGACTTGTACATTTTGAATATATATATATATTACTAGCACTTGGACACCAAAATAGTACAAATAAAATAAAAGTAAAAAAACTAAAACCCAACTACGACAAAAAACGTCGCTGAAAAAGTATAAAACAAGCCTTCGTTGTCAATTTATGCAATATTCACTATGTAGAGATAAAATTTCATGTTTGGAAAGGCGTAGTCACACGTTAAATATACTACCCTTTGACAACGTGTGACTGCGGATTTCCAAACATGAAATTTTATCTCTACATAGTGAATATTGCATAAATTGACAACGAAGGCTTGTTTTATACTTTTTCAGCGACGTTTTTTGTCGTAGTTGGGTTTTAGTTTTTTTACTTTTATTTTATATTGACACATATCATTTATCTATAAAATAACTGAAACACTTATACTAGTCTTGCAGCAGACTTGCGAAAGTTCTTTTATTAAAGTTATTTATTTACTAAGGTTTTTAGTCACGGGCGGGCCAGTGCGAGCGTGTTAATGCCCCGCCCCGCGCCCCGCGTGCCTCCCGTGCCACCAGCGTCTCATCAAACTTCGCCAGTAGAAACAATACAAGCAAGCTGTCTGATAATAACCAACAATAAGAAATATAATAATGTCATTGAATTTAATTATAAGTATAACACTTTAGGCAATTAGGACGCATTTAGATTATACAGCTACATTCACCAAAACATCGGGATTGAATGACGATGAGTGAGGTCGTCTTTGCCGTTTCAAAAATGTTGCCTTCCCCATACATAGTATAATAACTCGCGGTCATTGCTGTAACTACAATTATGTTTACAATCACAATTTTTTTGGTGGTATAACTACTTAAAATTTTAAGCTTTTCGGAATTTTTCTGTTACCTGTGCTGTAAGCTATTGCTTCTTACCAAATTTCGAGATTCTATGTCAACGGGAAGTGGTCTTTAGGTTTTAATTCCCTTGCGTGTAGTTGCGAGTTTCAAAATATGCGGTATCAATGGTTGTACTTTTGCGTTTTTGCGTTGACTTAGAATTTTTTTTTCACGGGTTAAAGGCAATTAGATCTAAGTATTTGATATGAATTTCAACTTGATAGCTCTACGCGTTCATCAGGAAAAAAGTAATAAGTTTATATTTATTAAAAAATATATATTTTGTAATGTAACTAAAAATTTAAGGTTTTCGGAATTTTTCCTTTATGTGTGCTATAAAATGTTGCTTCATGCCAAATTTCAAGATTCTAGGTCGACTGGAAGTACCCTTTAGGTTTTGATTCCCTTGCGAGTACTTGCGAGTTTCAAAATATGCAGCTTAAATTGCTGTTTCTTTTGATTGCGTTGACATAGAAGTTTAATTTTGTTACAGCTTAAAGGTATTATAGACTTGAGTATTTGGTATGAATTTCAATTTAATACCTCTACGCGTTTATGAGGAAATGGGTAGTAAGTTTAAAATTATTAAAAAAATATATATTAAGTATGTGATGTAACTAAAAATTTATGGTTTTCGTAATTTTTCCTTTATCTATGCTATAAGACGTTGCTTCGTACCAAATTTCAAGATTCTGAGTTCACGGGAAGCACCCTGTAGGTTTTGATTCCCTTGCAAGTGTCGAAAATTTGCGGCATAAACGGCTGTATCTTTTGATTGCGTTAGCTTAGAAGTTTGATTATTTTCACAGCTTCAAGGGACAGTAGACCTGAGTAATTGATATAAATTTCAGCTTCATACCTCCACGTGTTCCTGAGAAAAAGGGTCTTGACAGACGGACGGACAGACGGACAACAAATGTGATCCTATGAAGGGTTCCGTTTTTTTCCTTTTGAGGTACGGAACCCTAAAAATGTACAGCTAGAGAAGGAGAGGATACTAAAACAAGAGTTGCATTCAAATTAGGACGGCTGCGCAAGAGGTCCCGATTTCGATCCCCGGGTCGGGCCAAAAATTTGTACCTAAGCTACCCGGAGTCTGGAAGTGGGCGGTCTTGTACCCCCGTGCCCCGGAAAGCACGTTAAACCGTTGTTCCCGCGGCCAATTCCTCTCTGGTCGTGTCACCCTGGTGTCCCATCGGAATATGAGGGTAAAGGAATAGAAAGTGCACTTGTGTTTGCGCACACACTTGAGCACTATAATATATCCTGCGTAAGTGGCTGATCGTTGAGATTGGCCGCCGTAGCCGTAATCGGTTGGAGGATATTATTATTGTACGTATTATCATAATCAACTCAGCGTGTCATTTCTGGTCGTGGCCAAAGCCATCGCTTGGAGCCCAGGGTGTGCTCTTAGCATGATCCCGAATTTGGTGTGGCTGGTATAATGGACTATACGACAAAAATATTCTGTTTCTAGGTTAGACCCGTAGAAATTAAGAAAAATAATTTCAGAATTTTTAATTAGATTTATAAATATATATTTATAAATTAATAACGCTTTTGCTCACGTTGATTTTAAAAAAGGTCATCTAAAAACCAAACGTCAATCAATGACAGTAACTTATTCGTTTAAACTTTTTTATTGTACATATAGCACCGACATCACAATACGTTGCGCCTCAGGACTGCGTCACTTCCGGCATATAAAATTAATATTTTAAAAAAATCTATAAAAACACACATTTAATGAAAACTACAAAATGTGGGTCATCTTTTTTTTCTTTCTTTATTCGAAAAGCGTATAATTTTTTTTGTCGTATTGTCCATTAGGTACAATGAAGTGACTGCCGTCTGACCTTCGCAATCCTTAAACAGGAGAACCAGCTTGCACGTTCCGATATTATCCGAACATCTGAACCATAGCTTTCCTCAAGATGTTATCTCTTCATCGTCATCGTCAGCCCATTTAAGTCCCCACTGCTGGGGCACGGGCCTCCCTCAATCACATGAGGGGTAATTGCCATACTCACCACGCTTGGCAGACGGGTTGGCGAGGGTTTTGATATAAATGCAGAGTTTTCCTTCTCTGGGTGCTGATGATCATGCCAGCAGCTTTACCTTAGTCGCCTTTTACGACACCTTGGTAAGAGTGAGGGTGGCCTATTCTACTCTGCCGGGGACCACACGGCTAACGTTACCTCTTACGAGGTTATCTCTTACGAGTCCTTTAACGGATTAGTGGCGCCGCCGCCAGTTTTTTTTTTATTGATTGTCAAGAAATTAAGACAATAAACGGAAAATTGATCTAGATAAATGAGAAATTGATCAAGCAAGACATTTATAAGAAACTTTTTAATAAAGTATTTCTGATTTTTTCAAGCTTATTCTGCACACACCTATTCATGTCACAATCATCTCTAGCAAAAATAAAATTTTCAGTGGCCAATTTTTTTAAATCATGCTAAAGATTATTGTAACACTGAATGGCATCCACTGAGCTACCATTGATGTAAGGAGATGCGCTTTCAGTATATTCGGTGAAATACTCGTAGTTGGCAATACAGCAAAAGCAATTGAAAATGCATGAAGCTGGAGCGGGCAATAACTGAGCCGCTCTCCTTTGATTGATAGGTAAATTGCGGGGGGCCGGCATACTGATCATTTTGCGATAATTAAATCGGCTAGGAACGTAATCGCATGACCGCGGCCAATTACCGCTGTTGCCTAGGCAGAGGCGGATCGTGTGAGGTACCACTGAAATTGTTGTTAAATGTCTATTATTTGCTCGGAACGTACGCGCGTGCTCCCAGCCTGCTCTTGCTCCCGACTTAGAAAACGATTGCGCATAACAGCGCTGTGGTAATGCTGGGTGTAAAAAAACATGGCGGCGAGTGAGTCGGTCTGTCGCTGTAGGGATTCCGTACCAAACCAACACATGAAATATCATATTTTTTTCAAAAATGACAACTTAAAAGTGCCTAAGTTTACTAAACAGTTAAAGTATTGGCCGCAATTCAGTTTTTAAATCATCCAATGTTTTAAAGTAGGGAAGGTACGCAGTATATAATTTACCGTGTGTTCTGTCCTGTTCCGGCCACGGTGCCAAAAAAGGCTACGGTTTTGTGTGCAGGCTGTGCAGGTATGTACTTTTATGTACTCGAGAGGAAAAACATAGTATACCACCTAGAATAGATTGTAACTACATAGGTAGTTACTTATGATGACAGTAAAAAAATACAGCGTCATTTTAAGAGCAAACCAAGCATTATGCTAAATTACGTTAAAGTGTTTATTAGAGTTAGGTACAATGACTACTCAGAAGACATACATACTATGTAGTTATCTATAAGGGTTCAAATGTTTTATTTTGGGATAGGGAACCCCAAATATGACGCGTTATTAGTTATTAAATACTATGTTTTCACAACACGCACGCAAAACGGGGCAACCTGCGCGGTCGAAGCAATCTTTAGGCCATGCCAATAGATACATTACATTACACAAGTTCCTTTGGAAAAGAATACAAATTAAGGGGGTATAGTTGGGCCAAAGTAAAAGGCCATATTTGACACTTCAACAAAATTGACAACGTAATCTTGTAAAAACGGTCTCAATGATTTATCAATCTTTCTTTGTTATAAAAGCACAATTTCTTAACTTTTTCAAATTATGTTTGCATTTATTTATTTCAATAAAGACAAAAAAGATAATTTCACGATTTACTTTCTCTGTTAAACAATTTATAAACTTATTAAAATAAAATACATTTCTAGAGAATGGATCGTTGGTAAAATGTTGTATGTGTCAACCCATTTACTTTTTAGGCTCTAGTGATGTACCCCAAATAATCGAACGTAGAAATATTGATCCATAACCGAAAAGCCACATTCTGATTGAAATAAAACATATTATTATCTTGTTTAAAAATATAAATACATTAATAACTTTGTTAAAAGAAAAAAATGTAGGTATGGCAAATGAATGTAACAACATGTGGCATAAGCGCTTTGATTTCGAAGAAAAAAATTAAACTGACCGCGGATCGATATCTAGGATCGGTATCAATTTCGATTCACGTTTCTCCAAATAAAAGTGCTTGTGACTGCACTGGTGTCGCGGGTGTCCATGGGCGGCGGCAATCGCATACCATCAGGCGATCCGTCTGCTCACATAAAAAAATACTAATAACTTTTTTCCATTATTTTAGTATTCGATTTACGTTTGTTTGAATTACATATCGATTATTCACTTTAACCGAAGTTTTTCAGTAGGTCATTTCTCTATAAAGCTAAAATTTAGAAACGTCAAATGTGGCTTATTAGTTTGGCTCGACTATAGGTATAACGCGTTAATAGGAATTTAATTCATGCGTATTATGATTTATTATAAATTTTAGAAATGACCGAAACTAAACTAAACTCGTCTCGCAATAGCGTCAGTCTATATTCGATTTTTGAATTTTGCCACTTATACAAAAATCGAATAAAGCCAAATATAATCATAATACATAATTCTGTACAAATATGTGTCACCATGAGCGTCTAGTTACCAGTTGCGTCCAAACATATATATATCTTCGTAGCGCGGGGTAACTTTTGGATCATATGATTCAGGATTTAGCAGTTGTGAAATCAGAATATCCTCCAACCCATTTGGGCTAAGGCGGCCAATCTCAACAATCAGCCACTTACGCAGGATATATTATAGTGCACAAACACGAGTATTCCTTTGCCCTCATAATCCGATGGGACACCAGTGTGACACAACCGGAGAGGGATGCCTAACGTGCTTTCCGAGGCATGGGGGTACAAGACCGCCAACTTCCAGACTCCGGGCTGACACTGAGAATTTCTTAACAGAAAAACTCAGGTACAAATTTTGGCAAATTTTGTGAAAACATAGGTAGTAGATGAAACACTTTACCTAATTCAAACAGCGATATTTAACTAATTGGATTTAGTGTTGCCTAAGCCCAAATGTATGTACACAACGTTGTCGGTTCCTATACATAGTATTTGTGTATATAAACATGTTTGTTTGTATTGGTCTGGGTGTTTCCTATGTATAATAAGTATGTATTTACAAAAGAAAAGTATTAAATGTATATATTTGTAATCCCACTGTTAATTCTGATATCCGTAACACAGGTGCTTGAGCTACCTATCTCGGAGTTAGATCAATGTATGTGATGTTGTGAAATATTTATTTATTTATTTATAGGTAGGTACCTATATATGTTTGTCTATGCATGGGAAGGAAGGCACGCAAATCACCTTTTTATGGGGTATTCTTTAATTGTGGTGGACGAGTTAGATGCTGATGTGACAGAAAGGACTAAAAAAATCGCAGTAAATTCCGCAACAAGACCAAGCTATTAATCATTACCAAAACGAGGAAGTGAGTGTTAATAAAGCGCACAATACGCGCTCTGAGCGGTTAATAAATCTCTACACAAGACTCATTTATGGACGCTTAAAGTCATTACACGGTGGGCCTTCAAAGAAGGGCGAGATCTTTGTAAACGGTGTAGAATAGCCCGGATTCAGTTAATTAAATTTGTATTAAAAGTTCTTTATATTAGCTGGCGCTAACTGCCACCGCGAGTTGCAGAGTCATGCGCCTAATAGATCAGAATCTTCGCCGGAGTGGCTTTGGATAGCCTTGATTTATTGGCCTAATGCAACGTGTGCTAACGACGGTGATTCAGTGATTGATTGATTTTTATCGAAAAATTGTTCGCGTTCGCTTCTTCAGAGGCGGTTCGTTAGTTTGTAAAGTAACGCTATTTAAATTAAAATCAAGTACACTATTTAATTTTTTTAAGAAAACTTGTAACGTATTCAGTTTTCTACTTTTAGCATGGAAATATTTTAGGTACTCCTAAACTTAAACGCTAGTGAGAAAACATCTGGTAAAATGAAATCATTTCCACATAAACCACCTTTAACTACGTACACTAGGAAATTATTACTTCAAACGGTGTATTACCTAGATATAACAGCAAAATTATCGCGGAACAGGCATGTCACACCGACGTTAAAGGCTTAATACCGAACATATCATTAGATACCTGCTATCAATTATGTTTGAGCTATACAGCGTTATAATCTAAAAATAACAAACCGGCGACTTTGTGGATAATAAAAAATTCAAATTGACCTACGAGAATTGGAGCACAAAAAGAAAAAGCACCGTTCATGTAGTAAGAATGTCAACCCTGGTAATTCAATTTTGATTATAGTACCAAAGCTTAAATATGGGTTCATTACTCGTAGCGGCGATCCGCGGACAATCTTCCCCAGTAGGTATCATTAGCTACCGACCAAAATTTAAGTAATATCGGAATAAAATGAGCGGTTTAATATGAAATTACTCGCTTGATGATTTCGGTTGCTTTGTGAACAAACATTGTTTGAACGCTAACCTAGAGAATCTCATAATAAGTAAATTGACATAATGACAGGTCGTAAAAACGGACAAGACTTTTTAAACTGGGCTATTTCTTATGCAAAGTTAAAAAAATAACATAAAAGTCGTATGCGAAGTTTTTTAAAATGTGCGTTTTTGTGATGGTAAAGTCACACAGAGAAAAAACTTCAATAACCATAAACATATTCTAAAATCTTCTATTTTTGTCCTATGACGTTATATTATTACTCACTAATTGATATTATCATAGCAGCATCTTTAGTAATTTACAAACATTAAATACGATGATATGTAGAGAATTAGAGACGTAAATGCTTACAGCGGAGCGTCAAGCCAGCATTTTATGGTTTATCTCGACTTACAAGGCCAAGATAAACATCAAATGACTCAAGATAACCTCATCTTAGCCGCAAACCAGCTTGCACTTTGATTTGCGCGAGGCTGCGTCCTATGAACCACATTCTCTATGCGCTTTTTTGTCATCCTCTTACCTTAACTGTTTGCGTTTCCGCTCCGTATGTCATTATAGGGAGAACTCGAAGAAGTCACAAAGTAATTTATCCATCACTGCTTCGTATGTAACCGACAATTTAATACTCAAACTTGACCATGGAACGTTATTTATGCGTGCCCATTTCCATGCCGTCAGCTTGGAAATTGTTTAGGCTAGATAATAACTTTTGAGCTAAGGCTGTGTACCTATGTTAAATACGTAAGTGGTGGAACATGACGGCCCAGGGCGGATCGTAGCGAGGCTTCCGTGGGAACGTAACACGTGACGTTACGAAATCACCACAGGCGAAAATTGATTGACACCAACCGCTGCTGCGCCATCCATATTCAATCGTTGTACGCAGGTTACTGTACTTTTGGAAAATTGCTGATTTTCAACATATCTACAAACTTGTGTTGCGTAGTTGAAACAAAGGTACTGTTCTAGCTGGCACATTTATTTTATATAATCTTAAGTGTTAAGATACTAAGGCCAATTGACGATCTTAATGGCACAGTAACATCGTTGTTGGGATTGGTCGTGGAGGATTTCAGGTTCAATTCTCGGTCGGGTGATTACGAAAAACGAAATTTTTAAACAAAATCTCTTATCTTTGCTGGGAGACGTTCCGACTATTGTCACTTAGTTCTCATAATACTGGGGCATTATCTGCCCTACTTTCAGACTAGATGATGGGTATGAATTGATGGTCGCATTCATTTATTTTAATTTATGCGTTTTTATCTACTACTTAGAGGGAGGAAACTAAAATTTACCTTGCAATAAGTCATGATCAATTTACATAACAATTAGGCAATTTCAGCAATTATATGTAATTATATCAATAATACTCCAGATGATTAAACAATCATCTCAAAGAACTGGGGTCAAGATTGACGGCACCGAATATTAAAGGCTTTCAATAAAAACGCAAGTTCAAACGGCGTAAAATTATATGGGATACCAGCTTACCGCTTCAGTGATTTTAAAATGATCCGTTCACGACTCCTGAGCAAACACAAAGTAAGCATGTGTCCTAATAACACAGAGCTCACAGATCTAATACCTCAAATTAACTGAATACGGCCAAGTGTCTGAGGCAATGTCACAGTAAACCCAGGCTTCGGTTAAACCCAACCATGGTATTATGACGCACTAATTGAGCCCGTTACATTACTTTAATGAACGAACGTTTAAATTGCCGGGAGATTGTGTTCACCCAGCGGAGGTGGTGCAGAGTTTAAAGCTGCTTTACTTTTGTATTCCAAGGTGAAGTCGTTACACTCACAAAAGATGAGCAAAAGGAAGAACCGTATCGATTATATCTTTAATCGATTGTTTTATTGCGTCGAAACTCCCAATTAATGATTGCTCGCGTTAAAATGCAGCTATGATAATTGTAAAGAAGCTGGTCAAATAAAGGGTTGTGGACGTGAAGAATCACCGATGGTGAGATAGTTGGCGCATCAGCATCGCATTGGGCGAATGCTCGCGGCGCGGGCGCATTCGTCCGCAGTGCGGTGGCTTATAATTAACACGCTGCAAGTTTTATGAATCGATTAGGATCTAAGCTTTCGTCAATAGCAGCTTTCGTCGCGGCAGGCTCCGGCGATGTCTTATCATTGATTAATAGCGATTGAGATTTTTGCCCTAACCGTGTTATTAGAGCAGAGCTAACCACGGACCACGGCCGCGTCGCTTTCGACAAATTGCTGACTTGTCAATGTACGCTTCGGTATTATTTATACCCATGATAATCAGATTCTTGCATATAAGTATTCAAACGAGCTAGAATATCATGATCTTAGCGTGCATTCTTTACTACTTGTCTATAAAACAGGCCATCTCTAAAATGGCTTATCATTCGTAAGTGATAGTCATCCTCGAGATTGTTACTGTGTAAGAATAATGAGATAACTAATTAACCTGGTGGTGATTCTTGTAAAAGCCGGTTCTGAAGATAAGATCATTCAGGTCAACTACGCGGGTTACGTAGATAACAGAAGTATTGATAATTCTAGGCAGGCGGTAACGTAATTATCGCAAATAACTTAGTTCCAGGCAACAGGGAGCCCAAGGGTGATTCTCACTAAAGAGCGGTTGTATAAATCAATACAACACTGAAGAGTGCCCGGCGAGCAAACTCTCTATAAATAATACATGCTCTAATTACAGTGGAAACGATACCCAGTAGGTACGTTCGCTTTATCAATTATCTTCCCTCGAGCGTTACGGATATGTATGATTGTCCTATTTCAGCTGATTGTGAGTCGTAACACAAAAGCTTAGGGTGAGTTTTACACTTTCCTCTTTAAGCACTTTTAATGTTGTGCGACTAAGGTTCACAAACAAGCCAGAACTAATGGTCCGTCGTGATACGGGAAATCACTTTTCTATTAAGTGCGTCAATGCCGTTTGTTGGCTGCTTTTCTGACCTTTACAATGAACACAAATTCACGAAACCTACGATATCCCACTGTGTGCTCGTGCTATGATGCAAAGTTATATGACACGATTACGAAAAACTTAAGTTCCTTGCACCATTTATTTTGTATGTACCTAAAAGTCATATACTCGTAAATAGTATTTTGTAAGGTGGTATAAGCAATCAGTGTTTTTAAGGTACCTTATCCCACTGTCAAAACTACTTTTGTTCAACGTTTTGGATTTTTTCTATTATAAAATGGTGAAATTATGTGATATTAGATACTGGACGATGCATGAGTCAAAAGCACTCTTATTACAGACCCTACTGAATTGCACGCACACACACAAACACACACACACAAAAACACACACACCACACACACACCCACACACACACACACAACACACACACACACACACACACACACACACACCCACACGCACACGCGCACATACACACACACACACACACACACACACATACACACACACATACACAAGTTTCATGTATTTTTTTTGTTATATTGGCAATATTTTTTTTTTGGTGGGTGTATTATATAGGTAAGCTATATATAATACTATGTAGGTAAGCAAATATACTCTTAAATGTACTATTTAGATCACCGAAGGTTTCTTGATTTTAGTTTTAATAAACTTGTACTAACAGTCTGTCAACTTCCGAGACGACATCCTTAGTGCCGAGTTCACCAGCTTTTTTAAAACGACGGTAATCACACTGTAACCGTGCATTGGCAATACTGATCAGTTGTTAAAGGACGGTTACAGTGGGATTACCGTTGTTTCAAAGTTGGTGAACTCGGCCGTTCATATTAACACTTAAGTATAAAAAATATAGATAACAAAACAGCTTGCTTACCAAGCAGTTTGGTAACAGCACCTTGCTGAGAGAGGACGTGGTGAGCGATGTCGTAGTGCCTCAGGCCGAACCTGGACAGCTCCAGGAGCCGCTGCTGCGACAGCAGGGAGGACAGGGGGTGCGAGGTCGCGCCAGGGTAGAGCGCGTTGCCGGATCCACCGCCGGCCGCGCCTCCCCCGGAAGATGATGGAGACACAGGCACTGGAATAAATACAAAAGAGTTTTACGTTAGTAATCAATCCTTTTTTTGTCAAAAGCGTGTCGATTAACGATTCTATAATATTTTTTTTTATTTTATTTAGTCTGGAACAATTAAGCTTACTTTGTTAATGTATTTAATTATCTTATTCAACTAGGCCTGGAGGTGAACTTGACCTTAGTTAGATTTCTTCTGAGTTATTTTTTATGTACTAGGTGGCAGACGGATCACCTGATGGTAAGCGATTGCCGCCGCCCATGGACACCCGCGACACCAGTAGAGTCACAAATGCGCTGCCAACCTTTAAACCCCACTTTCCCCCGGATTGGGCCTCCGGTACCCTCACTCACGCAGCGAAACACAGCCCAATGCTGCTTCACGCCGGTTCCCTGGTATGCCGTGGTATCACACCGGACGAGCCGGCCCAATCATGCCGAAGCGTGGCTCTCTCACGGTTAAATACATTATACTTATTTGTAAAAAAATAGTACATAATACTTTTTTAATAATGGCTTTACCGTACTTTAGAAGGATAACTTCCCCAATTCCCGGTGAAATAATTGGCACATCGGCGGGAGCACCCCAGGAGTTATGCCGACGCGCGGGGGAGTCCGACATAACTGTCACATCGGACAGTCAAAGTCACAGTCACTCAATAAAATGGCGGACTTAGGCCCGAATCGACCAATCTTTATCCGTGGATAAATCTATGGCATAGATTTAGTCGTTTTATCGACCTATGTACGGATTCTGCTAAGACTATTTTAAACAGGTTTTAAACAAGTTTTTCACGTGTCAAGGCATTAAAAACGTCACTGCACCTAAGAACACCAAATTTGTACACCAAAAACCACTAAACACTCGTTTAAAAGCTTTAAATTGCATCAGACGATACGTTTGGTTCTACAACCTTCCACAGAATACCCGTCAAAATGTTTTAATTGGTATTTAACTATTATAGTATTGACATTAACGTGAGAATCGATTAAAAAGACTTCAGTAACCTTTAGCTGCTCTCCGTTCGAACATTTCATATTCAATATCATAAAAAACAAGAAAATCATATAAAAGTACCGAGACCCAAAGGTCCATTAAAATACCAAAGCTTAACGTGAAACCAGAAAAGTGTTAAACATTAACACTTTGCCTTTAATTCAAGTATTTTAGGTGCGGCAATTAATGTTATCGACGCTCTACAAGTTAACATCAAATTAGTATAGTGACAGTTACTGTTTGATACGGTGAAACCAGTCCATGATCATTTACACTAATTTATACCTACTTGAGGATAATTTTCATATTTAATCTTATTTTGGTACCACGACAATGCATGTAATAAATTCTCAATATATTTAGTATTAAGTACTGAATACCAAGTGCTTTTAGTAATTTTTGAACTAGATTGTCAAGAGCAGAAGACAAAAACGTTTAGATAGGTTGTGATCTCATTAAGATCTATGGCCATTAACAAACATGAGAATTCGTCAGAAGTGACAGTGACAGAAATAGTGTTCTTAAATGCGAACTTTTTTTTTAATCTTGCGCACGGAATAAGATGCTCGCTAGTCCTTGATCTACACTTTTTTATGAAACCTGTCGTTGAGAAAAGGTCATAGACCTTTAGCTCCTTCAAAGGGCTCATAGCACCGGCCTATTATAAGGTAGTCACTGAGATCGTGACTGGATACTTAATATAAGTACCTATCTTAACTCACTAAATGTGAATAACGAAGTGTCTAATATTTGTGGTGTACACTCTAAATAACTAATTAATGAACAATACATTAATATAACTAAAAACAGATTCAAATTTTAAAATACCTTCTAAAATCCACAGATAAGAACTTTATGAAAATGATATGGTTACTTATGCCCATATGATTTATATGACGGTAGTTGAGTCACATAAATTGTTATAGAGACATTTATAAAAATTTGATTCGTGTTAATAACCATGTGCTATTATGGACATCAAAAACGCCTACGTTAACAAAATGAGGAAAGATTTGTTTATGTTTAATGCGAGTAATAAAAAGTTTGGGTGATTTTATGCGTCGGGGTCACGATCTCATAAAATCGGAGAGCTTAAATTAAGTCATCAATGAGCCGACAAATTACCGCCGTCATTTGTCGCGAGTGCGGCCTCGTCGAAATAGCATTAACTTTTTGGAGATCTGCGTTCGAATGTGGAATCAGTTTTGATTAAATAAAAAGGTATGCTAGCTTGACATTTTTATAATAAATAATCTGGATGCCTGTTCTTGTGTAATCGATATTGATACCGAATTTGACAATGGTATGGAACAATGTTTGAAATCTCTAATTTGACTTCATTGTCAAATGGACGACAATTATTAGGCCTCCTGTATTTTTCCGCCATTTAAAAATGTGTTTCAGTTTTATTTATGAACTTAATTTTCAATTATTTGCAGTAATAACTGTTAAGGAAGAAAATGTCTACTCAACTTTTTATACAATACCAATAGAATTTGATAAAATACGTACGTATTTTAATGATTATGGTGATATCAACCTGAACTATGATACACTTGTCTACTAGTACAAGTTAGTTTTCTATGTTGATATTGGTAAAGAGTTGTTCACTAACTTTTATAGTATAGTATAAATTAATATGAAAAGAAATATAAAATGGAATATAATTATCACTGTTCTTTTGTGTTCATAACTTAGAAGATAAAACACTAACACTGTTTGAATTTATGAAGTTCATCATACCTTATCCCGAACTCTGTTAGTTTAAGTTCGACACGCACTTGACCATGTTTTTTCATTCTGTTTTCATAATGAGGACGCCTCTGGCAAAACATTCTGTGATTCTGTATAACTGAGGGCTACCCAATCGTTGCTCACTCATTATCCCCCACATTATCACAGCAACAAAAGCTCAAAGAGATGCTTTATTTCAAGCTATTTTATTAGATTACTTCCTTTACTTGCAGTCTACACGTAATCCAAATAAACGGCTGCAATTCCACCCTGCAATCGCTACCCTGCCACTCTTGATGATACGTTCCATCGAGCCTTCAAATGAACTTTATAACAGAAATATAATTTACATATTATATCAGTTACGTTTTATAGGTTTAACCGGAACAGTTTTCTGCAAATAAAATGAAAAGTCGTAAAAACTCGCCCGATTAATAGCTAATAAGAATATTTCACTTAATGGAACGCCTCGAAAAAATTGTTGTTAACAAGCGCAAGTTATGCGAGAAGACGATCGTAACAAAGCTTCCTTATGAACACATCGTAAGCCGTAACACATTCAATTATAAATTAAGCTATTAACTTAATATACCATAATTTGTTTATCAGGTTAAGCATCGAAATTAATGCAAGTGGCATAACTTGTCCATAACTTTACACTTTTTATTAGCGAGTCAATAAGGCGATTTCGTCAACGAAAGCATTATCGAGCATTTGCGCTACGAGCAAAATAGAATACGCCTTAATACAAGCATCGTAAGGTGCATATTGGGATGGAAACATGGGTCTGATCGAGCGCTCAGGACTGGACATCGACGTATAATTTCTCGTGTAATCGCTTTAATAATGGGAGAAAAAAAGTGATATTATCTGCCCACGGTCAATAAATTAACACCGTTTAGAGCAAAAATGTAGATTCTTAGTGTCGCTACTATTATAAATAAATTGGAGTCGGACGAATCGAGGTTTAAGGGGATCGTTCGTGTAGTGAGTGCGTGTGTGTGTTTTTATTTGGGTGCGTGAGCAGTGAGGCCTTATTAAAATATTTCGAGTGGAAACTGGCAGGACCACTTAGTGGTGCCCGGGAGTTTCACGCCTGAGCTGATACAACATTAAAACGACAAGATAGCTTATTTGTGCTGAGCTGAAGATTAGTGGCAATAAATCACTGATTAGAATGTATTGACTGGCGTTGACTCCGCCGCGCGCTCGTCGCTCTTATTTATTGACCGATAGTTTAAAGCTTTTATGGTTTTATTTTAGTTATTTGTTAACGTTTACTAACATGAACCGGATAGTTCGCTCGTTTTATTGGTTTCTTCTCTAATTTGAACTGTTATTTCGCTTATCACGCTTCAAATAACATTGATGAAGTAACTTTACAACTTTATACGGATATGTAAAGAACCGTTGTCAGTGATGACGAGCTCACAGCTAATTATATGGCCCGAGTGGCTGTGTCTCCTACGATAGTGATCGTTAATGGAGAAGTTTGTTTAATTGGTCTGCATAATCAATGAGTTCGATCTTCGTAGCTTGTAGAGGTATCCGTAATTATTTGCAGTGGTATTATACCTACAAACAAACATATAGTTTACGGATACACCTGCGCGGGCGCTTAAACATGCAAAGTGATGCGAGGGGAATCGCGCAAGAACATCGAGATCGTCCGAATGTGAAACTGTTTAATGCAAAAAAAAATATTGTTCTACCGGAGTCGCAGCCATTAATGTCATCACACGGCGGAAAATTACCACCTTTTGTGTAAATTTCAATACAAAATCGAAAGTACGAGTACACTCTACACTCCTTTATGATTGCAATGAATTATATTCAACGGCAGTTCCTTTGAAACCTTTTAAAATACTCGCGTATTATGGATATCAGTAGGGTTAAAGACCGTTCTTACACACTTCTGTATTAAAATTAAGACTTTGCCGGTTTGAGTTAAATTGTGTATGAAATTGTTTCAAGCTCTACTTCCGAAATGTTCGAAGTAAGGCAACTCTGAACGGTAATGAGTGCAGTTTTCATTTTAAAGATTTATCGGGTTGCGTGTAAGTGAATCGTTCGATGTAAAAATATTGGCCTCAAAACACAACCTAGTTTTATAGATGAATCAACAAATTATAACGGTCATTCACCTTTCGGGTTATAATTAAAAGATAATTAGATAATAATTTTTTTGTGTGTGTTCAAATACGAATTTTATTATATCCACCACATCACATATTGCCTATCTATAATATGTACGTGTATAAGTGTATTTTTTTATTTATTTATCTACACCACACCATAACACTCGCTCGCAAACAGGTCCCGCCAGAATACCAGCGCTGCTACGGCAATGCAGATATTGTAGTAGCAGCTAATGCTGAGGTCGGGACCTGATTGACCACACACTATCCACATCTCTTTGTCCCTCTTCTGTGTAAAATTTGTTGTTTTAAGCCGTGTACCAACTGTACATGTTTGTTTCCTGTGTAATGTGATGGTCAATAAATGTATTTTCTTTCTTCCTTTCTTTATAATGATTATCATATTTACATTAAACCTGCAATTATGTAAGAAGATAATAATGTTTTACCTTGAAAATAATCAAACTTAATTAGAGAAGCAAGGAGTATCTACCTCATTTTGGGGTGTGTTTCCCGGTTGCGTCCAAAGCTGTCGCTTTGTTGCCCGGGGTACCTACACTTGGACCATGGTTCAGGATTTGGGGAGTCTCGTAATTACAATGAAGCGACTGCCGTCTGACCTTCGCAGCCCTTTAACAGGGAAACCAGACTAACTGAATTAAGGTTACACGTTTCAGAAACTTTCCGAAACGGTTCCCTCACAATGTTTTCCCTCACCGCCGAGCTAATGGTAGAAATATGTTCATAAAAAATCCAGAGGTTCATGCTCGGATTCAAAGCACGGCCCCCTGTATGGCAAGCGCGTTCCGAACCACTGAGCAAGGAGTATCTACATTAACGTTATTAATCAGTATAGCCTTAAAAAATTGCAATTTAAAGGTATCTGCTTTCGATTCCGTAGTTGGATTTGGTTCAAAATCTATAGTCTAAAAAAGACCACCTTATTACAAAACGCAATATGAAGTTATCCCGTTCCAACACGCAATGTTAAAAAGAGGCCGGAACGAGTTCTGTCAAGGAACTATTCTTAGATCACGTTTCGTATTAAAAGAGGTATGATTTAGACGTTTTTAACAGAAGAATGCTTAGGCTGTTACTGACCTGGCATGAGCCACCCTCGACCACAATCATTACTTACTATGAGGTAAGATTGCGGTCGAATGGACCGTGGGAGAGCCACGCTTCGGCATGAATGGGCCGGCTCGAGCGGAGTGATACCACGGCGTCACAGAAAACCGGCGTGAAGCAGCAGCTGTGCTGTGTTTCGATGCATGAGTGAAGGTACCGGAGGTCCAATCCGGGGAAAGAGGGGTTTCTGACTCCATTGGTGTAGCGGGTGTCCATGGGCGTAGGCAATCGCTTACCATCAGATTATCCGTCTGCTCGTCTGCCACCTATCACATAAAAGAAATCCGGCAGTTGATAAAAAAAGTACTTTCAGTCAGTGTGAGTAATTTCTATATTAAACGCAGACTCGCGCCAGTCTGAAGAGTATTTAATACTTATGAATGAATTATGATACCGACTGCCACGAGTCTTTAGCTGAAGTATAAAACCTACTGACTATTTTGAACTGTCATAAATCATTCATTATGTGTTTAATATGATAATATGGTTTGTGTATGGTTGTATATTATGTAAAAAGTTGTGTAAATGTACTTATATGTAACATATATGTATAAACTGCTAAACAAACTTTATTTCATGTGCTTGCTGCTTATTTTATTCTGAAATAAAAAATCTAAAAATTAACATTACTATACAAACGAGTAACAGGGTTTCAATTAATTACAACATAATACAAACTTTACATTTTGTGTAGGTAATTACCTTAGGCTAAAGGCAATTATATGTTTTTCATATTTTCATGGGTTCCCAAACTTTTCAAGACTCTTTTGATTTATTAAATAATAACTTTTGTTGCGGAGTAATTACAATCTAATATAGTCTTATTCATAAATGTTTGTACCTTTGTTAACATAAATGATATTAGTAGTAGAGTAGTTCTCATTATTTTTCGAAAAAATCATTGTACGATTTTTTTTGTTTATAACGTCATAACTGCTCTATAACACCGATTTATCTAACAAATGGTTTATTTAATGTATATGAATAAAGCCCTTATTATATCCACTAAGTTACATAAAAGAGTATACAACCCCCCTAAATTACTCTCTCCTTTTGGCATATGTAACGGGGAGGATTCGGTATGCAGGGTAGCTCAGTCCGTCTTTGACTGGACAAACTTAATAAGTCTACTGCTTTTACCACATACATATATTGCTTTTACTTGTTTACGACGATTCGGTACTCCATTTGTCCTTCAGTAAAGTAAAGTATCAGCCTATATACTGTCCCACTGCAGGGCAAAGGCCTCCATCATAGAAATTAAGTCATCGCTACTATGATGGGATTAGGCTTAATCACCACGCTTGCCAAATGCGGATTGGTGATCGCAAACCCGAGCTATGTCAGAAAAATTCGAAACACACTTTTTCGCTCGACCCGGAAATCGAACCCGGGATCTCGAGATCACGGCCCGGTACATAAACCACTAGACCAACAGGGCGTTGTCCTTCATTATTTGATTTTAAATATCAAAAATTTGAAGACAAATAAGTACGACTGTTCTATCTCCAAATAGACGTCTTTTACGACACACAGTTTGGAATTCCTGACCTGTTTTGTCCAAGTGCCGTTATCATAGACATAAGCAAAAGATAAAATACTCTAGAAGAAGAAAATAAGTATGTAAGAAAAAAACTACTACTTATTTACACCCTCCTGACCGACGAGTGTAGGAGATAAAAGATAGAACTCAATAAGATACGAGAATGATACAGGTGAGCAATTATTACTAGTTGTGACTGCAAAGGTCAATTCAATGAGATAATAAAATTGAAAAAAACCCCCGCGACGGCGGCCATCTTGGATTTGAAATTTGTCACAATAAATATATTCTGCTACTCAAGCCCTTTTATATGATACCCATATTGTGGGAGTTGTGTTAAAACATACAATTCACATCTTTGTGACGGCAGCTACCTTGGATCAATTTTTATCCATCATAGCTAAAAACACTCCCCTTTATTCATCTTTCAAACAAAAAAACAAAATCGAAATCGGTTAATTTGTTTTGGAGCCGCCATGGACACATATGTCAAACTTATAACACCCCGTCGTTTGTGCGTCGTGGGTTAAAAAAGATATTTTTTTAAACTGAAACCTACAAAGTTTAGGCATCTATCCGGTACCTACTACTTCGTAGCTTTCGGTGTTAAAACACTGGGCCCGCGGGGTCCTCTCGGGGGCTCTCTTTCTTCCGTGACTTAGCCAAGCGTTTAGTCAAGTGTAGCGTTAGTTCTAGTTTCCTTATACTTTTAGTTTAGCTTTAGGCTTCAGTTATTGTTTTTTATTTTCTTAATTGTTTCTTATTTTGTACTACAATCATAATTTTTATTACATTTTAACATACAAGTGTAGGTACTTTCAGCACAGTACAGCCGTGTGGTGCCCGGCAGAGTAGAATAGGCATTTTAACATACAAGTGTAGGTACTTGTACATACATAATTATTTATACACACTAACTACAACACTACACTACTAAACAGCGTTTGATTTATCATTTGAAACACGAGAACATTTGTCCATATTAGAAAATGAAATCAAAACTTACTATAGGAATTTACAAAAGTCAAAAATTAAGAATCTAGAATATTCTAACAACTCCGATGTTACCTGTCAGGAAGCATCCCTATATTGATTGTGCCAGCGTCACCAACTCAAGCGGCAGCCATCTACTCATCTTCAAGACGCTGTCTGCTTCCATCACTTTTTATACAAAAACAGTACGAGTACACAAGTACAACACGACGTCTCCGAGTGACATCCCCATGATTAAGGCTGAGGAACATTGTGTCCTTAAAGTTGGTTAACCACACAGTTGCATATTCAATGGGACGATTCGCGAAGATTTAATAGTCGGTCCGGCCGGTAGCAGCGGAAGTGAGCTTTTAATAAATAAATCAAATAAGCCTGCCTACCGCGCTGCACTTTTTACCCATGCTCAGTATGGTAATGATGGCCACTGAGAATTGCATCGATTACTAAACATGTTTTACTCACTTTTATTTTGTATATCTGATTTTAGTTGATGTTAACAAGATTTGGTTTTTTAAAATATGCGGGAGAAGTCAAAAGTTGGTTTTTTTTTTCATATATCAGCTTGACTGTGAGGTGTACGTTTCAGTTTTTATAAATAATTTAAAGGACCTACGACAATCGTTCATTAGTCAATAATTTAGAAACTATTGATTTGATTTTAAAGCTATATTGTAGGGTAACCGAATCAAAGTTGTTCTAGTCTAGCATGACAGATTACCAATGAGTTGTTTCTAAATGCAATGTTCAGTATACTTACAGTAGGCTTCAGAATAAAGATACATCGTGCTACAACCTGCATACTAAGTTGTTTCGAAGAAAAACTAGCACGGGAAAAGTGTTCGATCCCGCATTGGAAGCGTGGTATTATGACTGACAACCTCAACCAAATCATACAGAAATCATACATTCATCCGTTGGGCATGTCTGAGTAGGCCTGATCAGTGATCAGCGCCTGGATCTCATCATTAGATATTACAATTAACAGAGGGCGGTGAATAAACACTAAGGGCTTTATTCATAAACGTTCAATAACCTTTGATTTGTTACCTAAAACGGTATTATAGAGCAATTTTGACGATTGAAACCAAAAAAAAACACACAAAATGTTTGAATAAAGAATGAAAACTGCTTTATAACACCGTTTTAGTTAACAAAGGTTTAATGAACGTTTATGAATACCTAATAATTTTGAGTTTATTAGTTGTCATGCAATCGAGACGTTAAAATATTAAAAATGTTAAAGAGTTTTGGTATTGTTAAATTCATCTCTAAAGTAAAAAAAATGTGAAAGATCTAAGTGGCCCTACCTACCTGTTGCTAGTTCGAAGAGACTAATTTGTGCATTCGCGTCGCTCCGATCATCAATTTCAATTCAATTTTGTGGAAAAATAACTTTTTGTTCACATAAGTAAGGAGGTCTTTGACGTTTTTTGTTAACACTAAAAACTTGTTACGCACGTACAATGGCCCATTTTACACGTACCCTAGCTAAGTAGATTGGGTTCTATCGAGAGGTGTAATACAGTAATTTCATAATCTGCAAAAATGCTATTAAATTTTTATTACAAAGAAGTTTTGGAGCGAAGCAAACCACGGACTTTTATTCTTTTTAGTAGGTTTAATCATAATGAAATAATTTTGATATACCTATACATCGTCATTTTCAAAAAATCCGCTATTCCATACAAAATTGAATATCCACCAGGCAATAATGTATGGAACAACTGATTGTTTTTCGCTTATTTTGTTGATCTAACATGCTAAATGTATTTTCTTCTCGATACCTATTATAAAGTTATCGGGAGTATTATTACCTTACTCTATGGTTTTCGGAATGTAAACGATAAAAAAGATAGTGTTATGTTTTGTTGATTAATTACATATCACAGACTCTAGGTCAGTGGCTTTGTTTTCTAGTAGTAACAGAGTTTGTTTGCTTGCTTGTTATAAATTATAGATAATAGTTATGTTTCTTCGCGCACTAAAATTACTTTTCTTACATTAATACATTTGCTTATCTGTTTTCTTACTAACAATACCGTCACTAGTCTAAGCTAAAGTGCTAGATTTGTTTGTTTAAGGAAAGGCATAAACGACTTCCCTCTTTATATATTTTTTTTAAATATTTAGGTACGTAATAGTATTAACTAATGTGCTTAAATATTTTTTTTTGCTCCTTAATTAGATTGGTTAGTACTAAAATATATAGTTGATAGTCCCGCCTGAGCACGAGATGAAATTTCTAAGTGTGTTATTTACTTAAAATATATGGTGTTTCTTATATAATTATAGGGGGGAAGGGGAAAAGGTTGGCACCGCACTTGTGACTCCACTGGTGTTGCGGGTGTCCATGGGCGGCGGAATTGCTTACCATCAGGTGATCCGTCTGCTCGTCTGCCACCTATCATATAAAAAAAAAATTATGCCTTACCAATCTTCATCAGCACTAGGAGAAGGAAACATTGTTGTGTTAGTAGTACCAAAATACTACGTACCTACATAATTTAGTGCTTTTTACATTATTATAGATTTATTTATTTTAGAAACAGTATCTATCTACTAGTATAAGTCTATTTAGACGTAGACCGACAAACGTATTCTATGAACATAGGGAAATTAAACTAATCTTTTAAATTTATAGGTCTAGCTGGCATTCATGAAATGATGAAATTTAGTACGTCACTTCCAGTTAAGTTATAATTCATATAGTCAGAAAGAATTGTTACCTACGTACTTTTTAGGGTATCTACCGTAGAAAAATTTCTCCGAAACTATAAAAGCTATACTATTGAAACCTTATAAGTAGATGTATTATGTAAACCGCATTAAGATTTTCATAGAAAAATATTTTTTTTTCATCAAGCCCATTTTTTGACAGTCATCGGGTGGGACTCTAACCCACGATCTTTGCTAACCGGGCAACTGTTTTACCGACTAAGCTACTAAACTACTAAGGAGACCTTGGTATGTCGACGAATTTAATGTAAGTGACTTTTGCTTCGCCGTGAGCCGACGGTAGTTTCATCAATATTTGTATGTATCTACAAATATGCCACAACATACAAGTTATTACAAAGGTGTTGAAGTATTGATAATTAATTAATTTGTGTAATTACGCATTGTTGTGTGATAATATATTTAAGCTATGCTGACATTAAAAACATTTCGCGCTGCTAGCAATGAGAAAAATGTACTTTTTGTAAATCTCCTAAAATAGTATTGTATCCCCAGCATTCCCAACGAAACATTGGCGATCTCCTATAATTCATGATCGTAATTGTTGTCCTATTAAAGCGATCTTGGCGAAACAAAAACTTTAAATAATAGCTCAGAGGTATGCCCTGTTGATTCCACTCCCGCGCATCTGTATTCAGAGCTTGCGTCACACTCATCCATTCAGTGTATGAACAAGTGCGTCTTAGTTTGTACATAAACAGTGGTATGGATGGCTTAGCCGACTTTATGGCTCATTAATACATTATAGCCATTGTCTACTAATTAAAGGGCATCGTCTCAGTATACAAAGCCAGCTGATTATTATGCGTGATCACCATTTAAATGTTAATTAGATTTATTAACACACCTGATCAAACTTCTTGATATAAAGTTGACGTGAAACAGTAATATAATTGAAATAGCTTAATGAAAATGTATAGAAGGGTAATTAATGAGTAATGAGTCAGTCCATAAGTAGAGGTGTTATTGTAAAAAAAATAGAACATTTACTACAGATAGTCACATTATGCACTTGTAATAAAATAAGTATGAAAACGACCGCTAGTTCTTTTGGTCATATGGCAAATAAAATTAGATATCAATATTAGGTGCATATCTATATTTAGTTAAAAATAAGATCTTCCCTCAGAAAATATTGGATGGGATTGTAATATTTCCCTTTTCTTAATTCGCTATACTTTTCCTCTACCCTGAGGTTGTCTGGAAGAGATCGCTATTAGCGATAAGACCGCCTACATTGTTTTAGTATAATAACTTAGGCTAAGATCTGTAATCAATTGCCCCTCATGTGATTGAGGGAGGCCCGTGCCCCAGCAGTGGGGACTTAAATAGGCTGATGATGATGAAGATGCTTTTGCAGAAAATATTGGGTGGGATTGTAATATTTAGCTTTGACGATCCGTTTGGAACAGTAGCAGTGAACGCTGCCTCTGGTGCCATGGTTGCGGGTTCGATCCCCGCATAGTAACACTACAAACATGTGTGTGCATGAACATGTCCGTTTGTATTGATCTGGGTGTTTTAATGTATTATAAGTATGTATTTACGAAAGAAAAGTATTATATGTACATATTTGTAATCCCACTATTTATTCTGATATCCGTAACACAGGTGCTTGAGCTACCTATCTCGGACTTAGATCAATGTATGTGATGTTGAGAAATATTTATTATTAGATATTCCTCGCATTTTTATTTCTTAATTTCACCTGCTGATAAATTACGACAAGCCAGTGTAACGCAATTCACGCGAAGATAAATTAAATATCTATGTAGTGGCGAACACCGGTGCATAACAAAGCTGATATAAAAACACTCTACAAATTATATTGAATCCATGAAAAAAATACACCACTAGTATCTAAACGCTATTATTTTTCAGTAGTTTTTTTGAGACATAAAATATGAAAACTGAGATAATCCGCGTAATAAAACGCGCAGAGCCAACTATAGCGCCAGCCATGTTTTCATTTATATTACTTTTGAATAAAATAAAAAGAACTTGCACTTATAACTAGTTACTACTTAATGCCAGTAAATTAATTTATGTACAATTGAGGCAAACCCGCATCCGCCTGATAGTAAGTAAATGACCACCATCGCCCATGGATATCCGCCACTCTAGAAGGATTGCAGACACGTTGCCAGCATTTTATGAAGGTGTAGGTTAGTTTTATAAAGTTTTTTTACTATCGATTTCAAGTTTATAATTTTGATTGGGACAGTGTCAAAGTCAAAGTCAAAAGATTCTTTATTTGCATAGGCTTGCAAACCGTCTATTGCAACGGTAAACCGAAGCAGACCAGTCCCTAAAGGTGGCACCTGTTTACAAGTATGACGTATTAAGACATCATTTCACTCAACCACATTAGAAGGAATGTAATGATCCGCCACATAGCGCCACCACCTCAGGGACATTTGAGTGAGCATGACTGTGAATGTGAAATACACACACAGGTATACATCATTTTTACACTTATCTTGCAAAATGGTATGAATAAGTTTTTCCTCACCTCTAGTATCTAGTAATAATGATGATGATATCAACGTAGATAAATATTTTTCAACATCTCCAAAGAAACAACTTTGGACATAATTGGAATTAACACGCTAAGATGAGAAACAGCAAGTATTTTGAACTATTATAATCTGTTAATTTTACTTTTTTGTCACTAGGTACCTAATGTTTGACTAAAATTATTGATTTAGAGTTCTATAAAAAATAATGCTTAGTAGCAGAATGTACTTTTGGGTAGTTAAATGTCTTAAAGCTCAGTGACGCCACCACCAGTTTTATTAATTACAACGAGGTTAAGACAATAAATGTAAACTCAAAATTTTAAATTACCACTTTCTACTTAAATTGCTGGAGTTAATTATGTCATGAATGGTGAGTACAAAATAAGCTTGAAAAATCGCTAATTCTTATTTATTTAAAATGTCTGAAATAAATATTATAAATGATGAAAAAATTATCAAGATATTTTATTACAAGAGAATCAGTTAAACAAATTAAACAATAAATTTAAATTTGAAGTGCAAGATAAAGATAAACTTTGAATCAGAATGATGGAACAGAAGTAGAATTTGGATTCTTGACCGAGTGATACCTTAGAACCGGCAGACAGAGTCCTGATCACCCAGTATAATGAGTCCATGATGTTATTAAAATTGCGAAGTCCACTTGCATCATAACAGCTCATAACTAGATATGTTGCCATGGGCATAGCTATGCTAAAGGGGGTTGGGTGGGCCAGGTCCACCCTAGAAAGCTAAGGCAAACCCAAGATAAATATCCATCGTAGCAAATGATGAGCCGCCAGATATCCCTTCGTAGCAAGCGATTAACCTGCTGGGAACTCGCCGTAGCAAGATCCCTCCTAAGCAAGTGATGAGCCGCCGGGGACCCCCACGTAGCAAATGATGAGTCGCTGGTTATCTCTTCGTAGCAAGCAATAAGCCACTGTAGTAAATGACTGAGGGCATGGCCTAAGAAAAATCCCTAGTTACAGTGTGCGTTGCCGTAAAATAGGAAGCTTTGAGCTCAGTATAGGGTATTTCTGGACTAATAAATCCTCCAAACTTAAATCTTTATCACAAGCCTCAACTAAAGGGGGTAATGATAACTTATATGAAGCTAAAGTGCACCTTACAACTAAACTCCTGCAATTTAATGAAATAACTTTTCCGTATATGAAGCCGGAACATTAATGATTATAAATCTGACTACTTGGTGTTAGAACCATTTTTATTTTGTGCTCATAAATAACAATAGGCCTGTAATTACACGTTACCTGCATATAATGAAAGCGTCTACGATACGTAATTAAATTTTCAGATAAATCCATCACGGCTAGAAGTGGGCCGAGCCGACAGCATCGCCGCCAATACTGTCTGTCCAATTGTTTGCTATCGTTAATCAAAACGTTTCAAACGGTGTATCGTTAAATCGGCGGGCGAATATTGAGCAACGATCGCCGGAAACGCTACCGGATTATCGGGCGGTCGATCTAACGATTAATTAGTTCGATCTGTAATACAATGCTGACAATGTCGTGTGATGCCCGATGCGCTTTTCGTCCACTCATCACGGCAGCTGTTCGGCTCGATGACAAATGATAATTGGTAGAAAACCGAGAGGAAGTGTATAATCAACTTACCTACCATGCTCGAAGGCGCAGTCCAGTGCTCATGCAGCCGCTTAAATCGTTAGAAAGGCAATATAAGGAACTTAATCATAATTTACAAGATCCTAATAACTTTCGTAGAAATATGATTTTGTCGACGCCTCGAAAAGTTTGCCTAAATGAATGCCTTGTTATTACATTTTTACAGTTTTTTCTTAAATGAACTGTTGATAATCTTGAAGTTTCTGTAATTTGATGAAAAATTGTAGAGCCCAAGTCGATTAGGCTGATTGCTTCACTGTCGCTTGACTCATAGATAACTAGGACAATCAAAAGCAATCTATTCACACACCTGTAACATCCTCCAACCGATTACGTCTACGGCAGCCAATCTCAACGATCAGCCACGTACCCAGGATATATTATAGTGCTCAAGTGTGTGCGCAAACACAAGTGCACTCTCTATTCGTTTACCCTCATATTCCGTAGAGGGATTGGGTGCAGGACCAACAGCTTAACGTGCTTTCCGAGGCACGGGGTTACAAGACCACCAACTTCCTTATTACGGGCTGCCACTCAGAATTTCTTACCGAAAACTTTGGTACAAATTTTTGGCCCGACACGTGGATCGAACCCGGGACCTCTGGTGCAGCCGTCGCTTTAAAGTGCGACCCACTAACCATTGCGCCACCGAGGCAGTCAAACACCTGTATCTAAATATCATATACATATTCTATTTTCCCACTTAGATTAGTATGTCGCTGTAGGTATATTGGACGGAGGAGACAGCGGCAAGAAACATCGTAGTTTATGAGTACTCTAAGTTGTTAGACATATTATATGTCATCATCATCATCATCATTTCAGCCAATAGACGTCCACTGCTGGACATAGGCCTCCCCCAATGATCTCCACACAGATCGGTCCTGTGCCGCCCGCATCCAATGGATTCCCGCGACCTTCACCAGATCGTCCGCCCCCCTTGTGGGGGGCCTGCCATGGCTGCGACTTCTTGTATTATATGTATCACAGGTCAAATGATGCGCGCGGCGGCATACGTTGCGATCATATGCAGTTATGTTTTTCCGTATCTCTATACAGGTGGCTTAATTTAGAGCCATCTTGCAACGAACGAGAATACTGTCCTGTGTAAACTGGAGCGATATAGCAACAAAATGTATTTTATGTATCATTCAACCGGCCGTGATCCATTATCCATTACCTATGTATACAAAAGATTAAAATCATTTAGCTAGCGTTAACTTTCCTTTTTTTACTAGGATTAAAACAAACAGGGTTCCCCTATTTGTTTTATTGGTTGATTTCACGTCAAAATTATTACTTTATTTGTATCAGTGAAGACATGTTATACCTGTAGAATATTCATTGTAACTCTACAGTATTAAATAGCAATTAGTTAAAAAATAAATTATAAAACAAAAAATAAATAAAAAAATAGTGTAGTATACAAAATGGTAGAAAAAAAGCCAGTTCATGTCTCGTAATGTGAGATAAAATGGAAACTGGAAACTTTAGTTATGTAAGGTATAAAAAAAATAATCCAGCATATAATAAATACTGCAGTCATAATATTATAAAGTACGTGTCGTTATAATAACTTGCGCGTATAGTTAACGACTTGCAAATTTTTAAACAAATTGTGAAATAATAAAAAATTGAGTGTTTCATTGACACGAAAACTTAACTTAAAATTGCGCACAATTTGAAAGGCCATCAACGTAATTTTAACATGTTATGACGTTTTCATTTTTGCTGTTTATTACTTTTAATAAACTGAAGTACGCAGTTGTATTTTAAACTCTTATAAAATCGAGGCTCTACCTCGACTGATCCTTACTTTTTGACGTGATTTTATTGCCTATAGGGTATTACCAAAAAAAATGATTTCTTTAAAGCAACCAGATCAAGTTAATCCTACTTTCACCATAAATTTTTTTAGGTATGTTCATGAAATATTTGTTGTAATAACAAATGATAAAATTGATTATAGTCAACGCCAAGACTCGCCGCAGAAGGTTAAGTACTTCATTCATTAAATTATAAATGAAATATGACACCAACTAACACGAATTTTTGGCTTGAATAAAACGGTTTATTCCGTTATACTTATCATACATGATTAATTATTGAAATACTCTATCGTCTGCCGCGAGTCTTTGCGTTGACTATAAGCTATTGCTTTAGGTATCAGTGTCCAACACGAGATTTATAATAATTAGTATGTATTGATGCAATATAATTAAAGTGTATTATTTACTGAAACATAAAGTTTTCTTTTTTCTTTTTTGACGACCCGTTTGGAACAGTGGTAGTGAACGCTCTTTTGGTCCAAGGGTTGCGGGTTCGATCCCCGCACAGTACAAACATTTGTGTGCATGAACATGTTTGTTTGTATTGGTCTGGATGTTTTCTATGTATTATAAGTATATATTTACAAAAGAAAAGTATTATATGTATATATTTGTAATCCCACTGTTGATTCTGGTATCCGTAACACAGGTGCTTGAGCTACCTATCTCGGAGTCAGATCCCCGCACAGTACAAACATTTGTGTGCATGAACATGTTTGTTTGTATTGGTCTGGATGTTTTCTATGTATTATAAGTATATATTTACAAAAGAAAAGTATTATATGTATATATTTGTAATCCCACTGTTGATTCTGGTATCCATAACACAGGTGCTTGAGCTACCTATCTCTGAGTCAGATCAATGTATGTGATATTGTGAAATATTTATTTATTTATTTATAAAGTGCAAATATCTACGACTAAAAATAAGACATTATTAAAGAAATTTGAAAAATAGCTGTATAAAAATATTCATGGTAACTAGTTCTCATAATTATAAGTACTTATTTTGAATTAATTTTAACTTCTACACGTTCATACACAAAATGTAATTCTGTTTTATTAGTTTAGCTGTAGTTTCTGTAGGTTTCCTTCAATAAAGAAAATAAAAATAAATTAGTTATTTATGTACTATTTTTAAAAGATTTGATGGTATTTTTTTTTCAAATGTAAAAATTGTTAGAT
The DNA here is from genome assembly GCA_019059595.1 of Marasmia exigua. NCBI lineage: Eukaryota > Metazoa > Arthropoda > Insecta > Lepidoptera > Crambidae > Marasmia > Marasmia exigua. The sequence continues at coordinate 19,927,674 of CM032465.1, read as the reverse complement.
TTCTCCTCTTTAGGTTTTTTTATTATATTTTAAACTTGTTTTTTTTTCGCTGTTTATTAAATCACCAAGCAAGTTCTTACTTTATATTTCGTACTTATAAATGAGCTCTACCAAATGTTCTAATTGATGTGTCACACTTGCACAGCTTGATGTCGTATATCTTAATTTGCAAACATACAAAATATAAACGCTGCAAAATAAATAAAAGCATGTAATATAGGTCGGATACAAATCTATATAGCCTATGTAAGGTACTAGCAGCAACTGAAAATAACTACATTACACTTTAAATTGTGGCTTGTTACTTCTGTTGCTCGTAGCTCTTTACACATACTTAATTCATAAAAATACTATTATCAAAAACAACATTATAAATTATTTTATCATTACAGTGCACTAAATCAAACTATACCTATACGATACTTTAACACGCAAATGAAAATCTAATAGACATAAGTCAATGAAAAATTTCATTGTTTTTCGCTCTTATGTGACATGACAAGTGTAAGGTTAAAAATCTGGTGGTGACTATTTTCCTTTTTGCCTTATAGAGGGTTAAATATTGATTTTACTGTTGAATTGAAGCAGTGATTTTCAAGTAGTAAAAGACTTTACTTTTTATTTACTTTTAGATAAAGTAAAAAAAAATAAAAAAAAAATTTTCAAAAAACATTATTGTATTTTGAAGAGATATATAATATCAAGCGATATATTTTCACGATTTGATCAATAAGTCAATAAAATATAAGGCGACCAAAAATCTATTCTAATAAAAATAAGCCTCAAAAATGATTTTCTAGTTTCGATTTTCCACTCTTAAGAAAATTTGACCATTTTGATCAGTATTTTGGAAAGAAAAGTTATTCAAAATATTAGAGCTAGAGAAACTGGTGCCAAGTACGTAGAGTCTTTTGTAACATAATAATTAGAAACAATTTTAGGCTTAACTTACCATTGGGTGATATATTGAGGGGTTGCGTGATGGAAGCAGGCGCAGGCGGCGCCGGCTCCATCTTCCAGGGGGCGCAGCACGAGGCAGGGGAGAACTCGGGCGTGGGGCCGCTGCCCGCCGATATCAACATGGTCGACCCACCTTCCAGCCACAAGCTTCGCGCAACAAGAACATGCGCCACCAAAAGTTCACTCAGTACAGTCCACGAATAGACCACAACAGGAGACTATCGTTATCATGTGGTATCAATGAGCCTCAGACGGACGGCGGTCGTCGCACGCGCTCTGTCGAAGCTCAGCCAGAACACTGAAGAGCGCGCTTGGTGTGCCGGCGCGCCCACTCGCGCGCCTACTCCCATTCGCACGCCTCGGAAAAAATCTCCGCCACCAAACAATAACAAAAAACTACCTCCACTGAATAGAGCCTCCGTGCACCTCTCACTCTAACGTTCTTAATTCGATTTCCGAACGCGTCAAAATTACGGCAACGCTCGATTCGATTGCAGCCTTCCGTCCCATTCTTAGATTATAATGGTCTGACTACGGTAAAACCTTCTGAGTTCGTTAATGACATAAAAGCCACATTTGCGTGGCGATATTTTAGCGGTTACGTCGTTTTCAGTGCGAAGATGAATGAAGCTACTCCTACTCGCACTCGTTCGCTTCGGCCTAAGCTTGAACTGCACGAAAGGGACAGGTGCTCTACCGGTCGGTAGAATTACGGTAGTGAGCACAGGTGATCTTTTACCATTTCTTCACAGTGGAGGTGTTAATATATACCTCTCTCTTTCTGTTGAGTGCGCGTTTGTGAGTATGCTTAGAGACAGCGGCATGGCGTCGGCTACCGTTGTAATTAAACATGGTTCTAGTTGACCATGCTTAGCATCCGCTTTATTAGTAGCTGGTATCCGACGCGTTCTATTGTAATTAACTCGAAGACTAGGAGACTCATTATAACAAACTTTATTGCTCGCTCTGAAGACGTTATTTTTGGATTTTCCATTTCATATTAATGACTAATATGGGAAAGAACCGATGTGTATTGATAACTGAACATGAAAAATAATTAGGGAAAATCTATTCTGGTAGGTACTTGCTCATCAGTACTCGTACAATTTGAAGCATTAAAGACACAGCTATCAACAACAACAACAATTTTATGGTAGTGTCTCTACTCCTTTTTATATACCTACTAATTAGCACTACAACTTCATAATAATTATTTTTTCATTATGAAATAATTATCGCAGCTTGCAATGATAGACTAAGTGACTTCATAAAAGCGGAAATGTATGTGAAACGTTGCCATATGTCAATAATTACGTAAATACATTTGTATCTATTAATGCAACTCGTTTACAAAAGAAATTAAATCTGAATTAGCAATAATTGCCATCGGAACCGAGGTAAATTGCGGTAGCAAGAAACATGAATCTTTTGATCGACTCTACGTAGAGCCGATATCACTGCAAGGTTTTGTAATTACAGGGGAGGGCAATTGCTAGAGGCAGACGGCACGCAACTGTCGCGGTTCTATCTGAACTCTTTTGATCGTAAAATGTTCTTTCCGTACTGCTCTTTAATTTGTTTCAATCTCGATTGACTTTGTGGTTTCCCGTAACTGCCTGCTTGCAACAGCGACGTTTATTCGCAATATTAAAATGTAGGTATTCAACCACACAATTAACAACACACTGTCGGATCCTGTTTCTAAAGAGTCAACTGTGGCTAATAGTACACTGAATAAATAAGTTACTTACTTAGACCTTTTTCTATAATTTATTAATAACACTTTATTTTTACACTTTACATTTCCTTATATTTAGTTTTTTTATGGCTCAACCCGAAGATAATTCGCCAATGTCAAGTAACTTATTGAGAATAAGTAGGTAAACAACAGTCGAAGTCAATCAAAGTCACAGTCACGCAATAAAAAGTTAGTGTTTTACGTTTTATCGACCTACGGATTCAGCGGATATCACTCTAAAAGCAATCGTGAGTTTTAAAACTCTATTAGATCCAAGCAAGTTGTCACGAGACAACGCACTCGACACACAATAGCAGTGTTAAAAACGATACAATCCAACGATTCTTATTATTAGGATCACTTTGCGGCACTTCACTGCACAAATAAAAACCACATTTGTACACTAAAAACCACTAAAAACTAATTTAAAACCTTTGAATTGCATCAGCCTATGCGGCTTGTTTTAGCCCTACCCGCCGAATCAAACTTATATAGTTAATAACTAACAGCTTGGTACAACTAGCGTAGAGATAATTAATGTATACCTAAATACTAATATTTGTACACCGAGCCTCTGTACATTTATTATAAAAAATATCTACTAATATATATTGAATTATAAGTACACACATTTAGGTCTGTATTTATTATTATCATCATCAAGAGCCTGTTGCAGTCCACTGCTGGTCATAAGCCTCTCCAAATGATCACCACTCCGGTTGACATACTACTCGCATCCAGTCGCTCTTTATTTATAGATGCCAAAAAAACCCTGACAAAAAAACACTGATGTCGCTTACAAATTTATTACCATATTTTAATAGTGGCTTTAAAAAGATGAATTTTCCTTTTATTATAATTTTTAAGACTAAAACAGTAAAAAATATTCAAACAGGTTTTGCCACACTCTATTTAATAAATATTAAAGACTTCTCAACATGTCATTGACTGCACAAATGGTAGTGGAGACAAAAATTAAAGAATATGTACTGCTTAGAATCTTGCTCTTTTATCTGCTTAGAATCTTGTTCTTTTATCTTAATGTATTCTATTTTTTGACATTTTGATGAACAGAAAAGTAACGTAACCCAGGACATCTTATAATAAAATTTTATTCTAATATATTTCTACATTTTGTTATAAGCTGGCTGGCTGTTTTTAAACATTACCGTTAAAGTCTGCCATTTTAAAAAAGAAAATAACATAGTTTCATTTTATGCTGCAACTACAATTTTACTGACCAATTTATGCCAGTATCTTGCATTTTTAATACACAAAATTAGAAAGTAAGCAAACAGGTCACAATACAACTATAAAAAACTTATGAAAAGAAATAAAACTGTCACATTCTACTTTCATATTTTTTAAAATAAATAGGTAATTGTGAATTTTCTTTAAGAAAATATATTATGTTTAAAAATGTGAATTTATTTCTATGAGACTAGCTACTACGATACCATATAACATATTAGTAGTTCAAGTAGTTTCTATTATAAACTAAATTTGATCTCACTTAAAGCTTTTTAGGTGTTACATTAAGTAGCAACTAGAAAAGGAAGTTTGGAAACTAATTGGGCTTCTATCGAAGGCAGAGGAACGATCAATACGTTTTAAATCGATCCAGCAATATTGTACTCGGCAGTTAAGCTGTGGGCTAATCTTTGTCGGCGTTGGGTACTCTGTTTACTTTTTAGAGGTTCGGGACTTCAGACCTTAAATGGGAAAACGATTTATTTATGATCACACACGCTGCTATCTGATTAGAAATGACTCAAATAGTCAATTAAGACGTTGAAGTAGTCCATAATGTTTTTTGTAATTTTTATTCGTGAAATATTATTTTTAAAAATTTGTAAAAACAAAATAAAACCTTATCAGATAGGACCTACTCGAATTGTTCATATTTAATTTTGTTTTTTATTCTATTCTTTCCTGATAATGTCAGATGACTTGATTAATTTCAATGTTTCTTCTTCTAAGAGTGGCAAATACGTTGTTCGTGTTTGTTATTTAGTAACTTTTTTCTCTCTTAACATTACCCACTTGCATTTCTGTTAAACAGCTTAGTGATTATTTGTGGAAACTTGTGATTGGCCCTCAATGTTTTTTTCTGTGACTGTATCTCTAAATGAGCTGTAAGTTTTCCTAAAACTTGATAAAAAATAAAAAATTAAATATGCAATGGATAAATTTGTATGGTGTAGGTGTAACATAACATTTTTTCATTTTAATTCTATCAGCAAAATTTTGATCACAGGCATACAAACTCCGATGCAAGGGTAGAGTAGAGATATATAAGTCATACATTCGAAGAAGATGTTCTTTCATAGATTCGTTCTAAATTCGATAGATCTTGGCATAAAACACAATCATCCTGCTCTCCTCTGTTGTCTGATATCCGTAACACAAGTGTATAAGCTACTAAGTACGGAATCAGGTCAATGTATGGAGATGTGGTTTGAATTTATTTATTTAATTCTGGTATCACACACAACCCAATGACGAAATGAGAAGGTCGCCCTTGACCACTTTTTGTTTATTACTATTTTTCCTTGGTCAGGCGTTGTGTCGTACGGCCTCCGAAGACAGGGGCCGAGACACGCAGGATTTAGTGTCGAGATACGGCGTGGGTGTCACCTAATGAATATATTTATTTATGTGCGGTGTCGACGCTCGCTTTTATCTCGCGCCGACGTGGCCCTATCGCCCGCTATATACTTACGCTGAGTAATATATTAATTAGGTTTAATGTTCAACATTGGTGATTTTTCTACATACAGCCTTGTTTGCAGGTATTCAGTGTTATAACCGAATTATAAAAAAAGAAAAAGCTCGCATGGAGATATGAGTCGAAAACGACGAGTCTTTGGTCTCTTGATCATAACATCGCATTTCATATCGCATGAAAAGGCTTAAAATTCCTTCGCAATATGCGTCAAAAACAATGTGTGTATTTGTTTAGCATCTGGGTGTAATCATTTATATTTCAAATTCCTTTATCATCTGATATCCGTACATAACACAAGTGTTTAAGCTACTAAGGGCCGATTCGAACAATCTTAATCTGATATTTCATTCCATACACACCAAAAATTATTATAAATAAAGATTGGTCTTAGTGCAATAATGTTATGAGATTATGATATTATGATCAGTTGTTATACGTTATCTATAGCTTTTGTCTAGTTTTTCAACAACAAGAGATCTTTGACTGACCATTGTATGCATACTGCGTTTATCATATTATCGAAAGACCAAAGCCTATATAGGCTTTAATTTATTTCTATAGAAATAATAATAATCATTTTATTTCAGGCCAAGAACCCATAAAAATTGTTAGTGACAATATTTCGTATGACCTAGTGTTAGTAAATACAGTTTATAAATTTAGTTATTGTATATGGATCATCACCCACCTTCTTAGAAGGGGAGAGTCCACAGGTCAACAAAGACCTTGAGGATAATGTTGGTGCTGCCGCGCAAGCGGACGAGCGCTGAGGCACAGCGCTTCCTTATGGCTGCGTCAAACCCATCGATTAAATACCTTTTTCATGAATGAATATTTTTCTTCATGTCGGTGTCTTCATTAAGAAATGATATGTTGGAGAGAAATGGTGTGAATGATTATGGCATGAATACTATACTGTAGAAAACATGCATTTCAATCGATTTGACTATTTTAATGATTATGGAATAGCGTTCTATTTATACACTCATTCAGTAGACACCTTGTCATTAAAACATTATGTTAACCGTTCACCGTGTTTGCATGGAAGGACGAGTATCTACTTATTTGTGTAGTTAGTACGGGAACACGTTCATGACAGTAATTATTAGGATACCCGGCAGCGGTGGATGAAATAATAACCTATCTTATACCTATGTCATAGTAAACGATAGAGAACAACAAAATGAAGTGCCGACCATAAATTAATCCAAACAGTCGAAAATTTTATTCAAAATGAAAATTCCGAAAAATAATTTCTTAAGTCTTATGCAGTAAATATTGCACACTCTTAACGGACGATAGGGCTTTATTCGCTTGTTCAAATTCACTGTGCCGCGATGTTTCCGCACGTCATGTCATCTGAACTACGTTCCACAATAGTTGATATTTTTATAGCAATCTTTTGCAATTTATTCTTAAGTAAATAACACACTTAAAAAGTCCCGCCTGAACACGAGATGAAATTTTTAAGTGTGTTATTTACGTTCCATAAGTCTTATTTTAAAGACGAAAAGCCAATTTTTACGATTCAGAGAACGATATATTGTAATATATTTTAACTTATTTCAATTGCAAAGGAATGGTAGGCGACGAACTATTACTATACTATTGAGACTACTAGCCTACCTTATAATTCAGGAGATATTTCGTCACTGAAATTCAGTCTGTCGATTATATATGGAGTCTGTTGTGACAAACCAGAATTCACCTACTTTTAATTGTTAGATATTATTAGGGTGTGATAAGAATTATAAATCATAAGAACAAAAACCAAATTGTCTAGCTCAATAGAGTTATCAATCTCAATTTAAAATTTAATTATTAAAATTAATAATAAAAAAGTATAAAGTATCAGCCATCACCACGCTTGCCTAATGCGGATTGGTGATCACATCAATTAATAATAATTACAATATATGAATGAATGCATGAATATACTTTTATTGCACTCAAAGTATTATGAAAACTTAAGACTAGGTATTACAGGATATGTACAACGAAGGCGGCCTTATCACTACGAGCAAAGGACACTTCATGGAGGTGTAGGGCAGCGCAATATTAATATTTATAAACTTTTCAAAAGACTAGAAAAGAAATACTTATATATTTTTCAAAAGAACTTGATCCCAATGAAATCATCTTAAAAATATATGTATTTATCATACAATTAAACTAAACAATTGATTAGTAATTTTCTTCGTTGTTTTTTGTAGTAATTTTATATTGAAATTGCGAATGTGTTATACCCGTATATTTAATCTACAACTAAAAATAGGACTCCTAATAAGAAGCAAAAAAAATATCTCTTTTCAAAGTTCTTTTTTATTTTTGGTACATAATAGCAACGAGCGACATTCACCAATCATTAGCACTCACTTCACAAGCCTCTGAGGCAGACAGTGCAACAATAGAGTGAGGTGTCACCCACAATCACAATGGCCCAAGACTCGCCCACTGGTGGCTATGCAATCGCGATGCAACACATCGCTCACCACTACCTCTTAACCAGATTCACCTGACCTTTCTCCATACCTCTGAATCAAGGAACCTTGTTCGAAACTTAAATGCTCTGCGGGTCTAGTTAAAGTGGTTTTGTGAGCCACGCGACATTAGTCGTGGTCACAGCTACAATAGAAGGCAACCTCGCAAACACTGCCCATTTCCATGATAATGTGCTCAAAATATTTGTGCTCGGAGACCACCCAGGCAGCGACACACGATCTGACAGCTACCTGGTAAACAAAGGCGCAATCTATTCATATTTAGATCACCCGGACCATTTCAACCTGATTGATTCACGGGAGTTTAATTTGTGGAGAACGTGATCTGTTTTTTCTTAAACATTTTTTTAAAAGTGTTTTAGTCCTAATAGCATTCGGTTAAAAATATTATAATATGATCATTATTTTAAATTGCAAATTATTTTAAATTGCAAATTAATAAAATTTATTAGGTTACGATTACATGTATGTGACTCATGTTGTATTTTCCAGCTCAAATTATATAGGTTTTTTTTTATCAGAATAGCCAGACATTTGGCCACAATCTCACCTGATGGTAAGAGATGATTGGCTGAGGATGGATCATGCCTGTCTAGTACCAGCCTATTCACTCTTTTCTTGAATAAGATCAGATCATAGCGTTCTGGGAACACATCTTCCGGCAGAGAGTTCCATTCCTTTTCAGGTAGATTCCAGGTAGATTGTTTCCATATGTTATATAGCGTATATATATATATTCCATATGTTATATCACAATAAACTCATATTTACACTTGTTTCTTCTAAATGATGGTCTGGTGGTGGTATGGTTAAATGAGATTTGATGTTAGTATATAATATAGTATCGCTTCGCATACCGTGGCAACCTATAATTAAGTCACCACTAAGAATTTAATTACCTACTGCGTTAGTCTTAAGAATGTTGTAGTGTATGCCTTGTTGGTTGTCCAAATAAATAAATAGCGACTTATAGGCAAAACCTAATAGATAAGCCATTTACACCATATTGTGGATAAGGCCTCTCTACTTAGATAATAATATCCGGGTGATTAAGGACTATTCAACTGCTAGTAAGTAAATTTATTCTGCAATTTATTGGAATATTAGTAAAGATAATGAATTGGTAGGTAAGTGATTTGGTTCCACAAGTGACAGTTTACGATGGTATCAATACTACAATTAAATCAAATTAAACTTGGATGCTCCCACGTAGTCCATGGTAGAGTCAGCGCCATAAGAAGAAGGGTGGTAGAGGACACTCGTACATTTTGTTAGATTAGTTTATTTTTACACAATTTTATTCCATTTCGTTCTACCAAACAAATTAAGGGAATTTTACAGATTGCAGTAACTGGATGACGTGTGGCTATCTGCATTATTTTTTTTAAAACAATGGTGAATGTGCTTCCTGCCTACCAAAATATACCCAAAATATAATGAGTATATATTTTGACAGTGTAAAATAAAAGAGATCCTCACTCTTTCATATATTTCTGGTCTAAAATTCAAATGTCCAGATTTGGCAAAACAAAAAATATATATTTTGTGAGTTAATTATCGGGACGTGTATGAAGATGTTGATTTATGACATCAAAAAAGCCAAGGATAACCCTAAAGCTTTCGTGCCGTAGTAATAAATACTCAGGGGGACAAGTTTAACAGAATACAGTAAAATAAAAACTTGCCACCACTTGGACCATAAAAGAGGATGTTTTTATTTGTATTTACCTCCTTTGAAATATTATGCATTTTTTCTACTGTTTATCAAGGTAAAATTTTAAATACGACTTATTGGGTATTGACACAATGTTTATAATGCTATAGTGAATTAAAACATTATCATTATAAAACAACAAACCGTGAATGTTACTTATAAGTACTTAATTTACAAATTCCATAAAAGTAAAGAAAGCTAAAGACCAGAAAATTGTCGCTAAAATTGTTGAGCTAGGCCATCGCATTACGATTACGACGGTGTCGCCAGCGCCCCTCGCGGCGCCAATGGGCGCGCTTGCGGGAGGCGGGCCCGGGCTGGCCCCTCCCGCCGGCACTCCGTGGCCGCAGCGTGCCCACTAATACGCGCTTGAGTGTACTTAATCGCTAAATTTTAATTAGCGTGCGGATGGGGAATTTGGGGGAAAGATAAGATGTATTTAGAATAAATATTTATTTGGCCATTTTTGAACATGACCTCTCGCATACAAAACGTTGAGCTAGTCATACGGAAAATTATTATTTATTTATAACTAGTAGGTAGTAGATTTAGGTTTCTTTTTCAATTGAACTATAATTTCCGTCTATCTATTATTTATAAGAATTTGTTTTAATATTACCCACTTTACTTCTGTTCCTTCTGCTTTCATTGTTTAAAAAAATAACACAATCAATTATATTTTATACCTATTTTTTGTTGTACCTCCCTAAGTAGATAGGTACCTGTTTGTCCTTGTTCCAACTATCAGAATAACATTTGAACACTTATAAATTAATAACAATATCTTTTTCAATCTATTGCACCCAGCTTAGAGATTTTCACATTGACTCTACCTACTTATTTTTTAAGAACCCTGTTTCATATTTTGAGGAGTTCTTCTTGAAAGACATAAGTTCTGAGCAGCCTAAATTAGGGTTTTTTACACTAACAATACTTCTATGTTTAAACTGTATAATATGCAGTTTCTCTCAAAGATATTATCTCTGTTAGTGAACATTAAATATTTTTATGAGTCCAAATGTAGTGTCTCAAACACAGGAGAGGCCTGCTTTTAACCACTGTGTCCTCTTTCTAGTTATTGTAATTTATTAGGAGTTCTTACAGCTTAACATACACTCATTTAGGTAGCACTTAAGTGACAGGGAAGGTACCGCCAAAAGCGGCCACTTTTAGCGTGAATCTATTTTTCGCGTACAAAAACGGACCCAACATTTGTGCATGGTTATTTAATAAATAGTATAAGTGTTTGCCGAGAGGTTGTACCCCCGAAGTTGTTTAAAATAGATCCGGCTTAGTAGCTAAAAATTAAAATCGATTGGCGTAGCTAGTGTGCCCTACCCGTCACCTTAACATAATTGTGTGCCGCACAAATAAAACGCCGGTGTTTTACATTTTTTCGACCTAACGGATTTTGCCGAGACCACTCTAACCACAATCTCGGGCTTATTAGACTCTATTAGGTCCAAGCAAGTTGTCACGTGACAACTTACTCGACCCACAACATTCGTTTTTAAAAAGGATTCGAGGGAAGTATTAGAAAAAATATAACATTTCGCCGCACTTCACAGCACAAACTAACACCAAATTTGTACATTAAAAATCACCAGATACTAATTTAAAACGTTTCAATTGCATCAGCCTACACGTTGGGTTTGAGTTGCACCATGGACCAATTATATATTAGTCTATGGTTCTACCCACAAAACCCTAGCCCAAAGTTACCGAAAAGTTAAAATTAACTCATTATTTTGGTGTAAGTGACTCCGGCTGCTAATTTGATAGAAGCCTCCATACCAGATGCTTCAAATTTCACGCTTCAACTACTCTTTACGGCTGTATCCCATGTTAAGGTGACGGGTAGGGCCCACTAGCGACGCCAATCGATTTTAACTTTTAGCTACTAACCGGATATATTTTCAACAATTTCTGGGTTACAACTTCTCGGCAAACACTTAAACTATTTATTAAATAACCATGCACAAATATTTGGTCCGTTATTGTACGCGAAAAATTTATTCACGCCAGAAGCTGCTACTTTTAACGGTAATCCAAAATTCGAGTGCAAAAACAGACATGTTTGTTAACTATAAGTATTAAATAAATAGTATAGGTGTTTGCCGAGAGATTATAATCCCGAAATTGTTTAAAATAGAACCGGTTTAGTAGCTAAAAATTAAAATCGATTGGCGTCGCTAGTGTGCCCTACCCGTCACCTTAAAGGATTGCGAAGGTCACGGCAGTCGCTTCATTATAATTGCCAGACTCCCTAATCCTTAAATTATGGTCTAAGCGTACCCTGGGCTTCAAAACGAGAGCTTTGGACGCAACTGGAAACTATGAGGAAGAAGAGGAGAAACGAGGAGGATCACTGCTTCATTGCATCAGCGATCTTACCAAGCTCCAACACTCCAAGTCACGATCCACAAAAACTGGTAAGTTTTCTTTATGTGTCCTATACAAGCTCATGACAGGCAAAGGCTAATTTTTAAGTTCTAGCTATGAATTTAGAAAACCAAAAAATGAATTATTTTCAACCAAAAATGTTGACTTCAAAATACCGTCCAGGCAACGCGGGGGCGCGCCGCCCGCCCCCGACAGATGGCGCCCCGACGGAAGGGGCGCGAGCGCGGTGCCTAGACTGCCTGCCCCGTATATTAACTCGCCTAATTGCTTCCCATTTACATACATTAACGGAAAAAACGCCAACTGCCGCGCCCGCACCCGCGTCCGAGTCCGCGCTATGTAAATACGACGAGTTTATGTAAACCGACCCTATTAGCGTGCTTTAACGCCGACGACGCGACGCGACGCCAAGATGCATATTCTAATGTGAAATTAAAATTTGCATAATTTTTCAGAAAGTTTACCTTCTGTATACCAATTATCTGGCATAACCATCATACTTGGAGCTGCCAAAAACATTCAAAGATAAAGATAAAAAAATATTTATTTAATTTAGGTCCATGCAGAACACTTATGAATATCAATATACACATATTTACCGCTGGTTCGGAATGTCGATTTCTACTGAGAAGACACCAGCAAGAAACTCAGCAGTTACTCTTTTCAAATATTGATGATGTTACAGAGTTTCAATTGAGAAGAAAGAAAATACAATTATCAAAGTAAACAGACTACTATGAATAACAGCTCACTAGACTAATCATTTAACATAACCAAGTATCCTTATCATTTAAATAGTCTTGTACACTATAGTAACCTTTCTTCATTAGGAAGGTTTTAATATGAGACTTAAACTTATCCAGTGATAGGTTAATGACAATTTGTGGGAGCTTAATGAATATCTAAATAGGTATTTAAGCCAACAAAGGAATTACCGATTTTATGAAGTCTGAGGACTGGGTGGGATTCACCTCTTTTATATGTTAGCGGACATCATTTCTATAAATCCTTCGAAATTTTACGAATTGAAAAGATACCTTAGGATAAAAGGTATCTCATTCTCCTAAATTTAAAAGTTGATAATGACAAGTAGTAGAATAAAATAATTTTAACATCCATTTTCCATTTCAGCTGATTTACTGAACAAAGCTTAATATTTTACTAAATAGAGGGTTTACCATATTCCTCGCCAACAACTGGTAGAATGTGATAGCGACTACATTATTTAGGAACTATGTATTAAAATGTTTATTTGTACCCTTCAGATGTGCTTACAGGGCGGGTGGCAACCCTTCGTCGACCACATAAATATAATAAGCTATTACAAAACCGTTTATAATAATAAAATTAAGGAAATCAATTATTATTTTATCATTCCAAATTACATGTTACTTACTACCCGATGTAATGGACTAGACCGAATCCGTGGGAATGTACCAATATTTCAATGTAGCGGTACGTTATTGTAGCAGTATCGGGTATCTATTTAGTGGAAATTTCATTTTTAATACGTTACTTCATTAGGTAGCATCTTTTATTCAGAAGAAACGATAGTAGCTCCTTATTATCGACTCAATTCGTTTATGAATACACTAATTACGAACGGTTAGGTAATTAAATGGCGGTGAGAACCGAAAACTAACAATAGGCAGCAGTAATAGGTTAAATTATGTTCAATATAATGAAACATTTTGTGAAATCTCGCGGAGGATTATAGTGGGGAGAAGCATTGTTCTCGATTTTCGATACGTACCTACATACTCATACAGGCAAGAAGAGATATAGTAGGTATCCTGCACTAAACATGTATCAAGAACTCTTTGGAAACAATTAAATAACTTAAATAATACACAAGGATGTACCTAGTGCAGGGTTGATATTTCAAACTATATCGGACATCTGACAGATACATATGTTAGGTACCTTAGTTTGATTTGGCTTATCAAGTTAATTTTAGCCCTTAGTGTTTTATACCTTTGAATTGTTATAAAGTATATTATGATGTTATCGTACCTAAAGAAGTCCCTTACTATTTTACTACGTATTTCAACTTTATGGTCTACAGAAATCCTTAAAAAGATCCAATGTTAACGTGTTTCGTATGAACTTTTTCAGTCTGAATTGATTGTAAATTCGGTAGTAAATGTAATGTAAAAACAAAGTTTTCTATTTTGTTAATTTTATTTGTCAAAAAATTATATATTTAGCCAAATATAACTAAATGAAAGATCATTTTGTAGGTTTTTCCGAAGATTTAAATTCAAATTTTATCGTCTAACATCATCATAGAATGAAGTAGGTTTTTACGCTAGTATAACGACATTAATTTTACTTTGAGGTTTTTAGCTGACAATCTTAATTTTCATAAATATGTATACGCACAAATAGATAGGTAAGCGGAAAAACCTTTATAAAATCTTAAAAACGTGACATGTTAAATAGATAATCCAGTAGATACCCATCATTTTCTAACAAATGTTGAACGGCCAGTCGCCTTAAAGGGAAGTAACTGTTATACCTACTGTACTGTATACATACTGTGTAACCCTAACTAGCGACGCCAATTAATCAAAATTGTTAGCAACTAAACCGGATATCTTTTTTGAAAATTCTAAAGCTAAAGCCTCTCGGAAAACACTTAGATATACTATTTATTTAATACTTGTACTTAACTTTTGGGTCTGCTTTTGTACACGAAATTTTACCCCCAAAAATGGCCACTTGTTGCGTTAATCCAAATTTCAGATCAAAAAGTAATGCACAATTATTAAATAAATACGAGTAGTAGGTATAAATGTTTGCTTAGTTTCGGAGCTGGAGTCTCCCGTTCCGAAATTGTTGAAAAGATATCCAGTTTAGTCGCTAACAATTTAAATTAATTGGCATCGCTAATGTGCTCTACCCGTTATTAGATTACTGTTAAAACATTCCTCCAAGTCTTTAAGATTGTACTTTTTAAATAATGTCTCATAATCGCCACAATCAATTTAAATCTGTTGGCGGCGTTAGTTTCGCCAATATAGCACCTTAAACCTACTGACCAGTTTGAACAACTCAACTGAATATAATTTTTTTTTATGATATAGGTGGCAGACGAGCAGACGGATCACCTGATGGTAAGCGATTACCGCCGCCCATGAACGCCTGCAACACCAGTGGTGCCACAAGTGCGCTGCTTAGTTTTTAACCCCCCTTCCCCTGGATTGGGCATCCGGTACCCTCACTCACGCAGCGAAACACAGCGCATGCACTGCTTCACGCCGGTTTTCTGTGAGGACGTGGTATTACTCCGGTCGAGCCGGCCCATTCATGCCGAAGCGTGGCTCTCCCACTGTTAAATTAATGAAATACCCTACCGTTTGGAGCGAGTCTTTGTGGTGAGTATAAAACCTACTGTACTACATAGTACATGCGTCTAAAGCCCGATTCTGCCCATCTTTATCCGCTGACATGTCATACGATTTGTAGCGTAATATCATTGATTGCAAAGAGGCATTCTTTCGAAACACACTTCATGAATAAATTATTATGAAAACTACTCAATCCATCAAGTATGCAACGTGATTTTGCAATAAAATGTATTCCTTGACAGTCTGTAGTCGTGTGGTGGCTAAACTAAGTAGCGCTGTTCTGAATAAGTACACAGGCTGATACAATAGCTCTCGTTATCTGGCCTGCGATCAAACAAAGGCTACTTACAACTGTTCTTAATCGTCATTTCACATACGGTTTCTACTGACGCAGGTACGTTAGTCTTGACGTGTGTCTAACCTGAAAATAGATGTGGAGATAACTGCTGAATGTGTTGTACTGTTGGCAAAAACTAAAACCAGACTACCAAAAAACAAAATCTAAAAAGTACGAAACAAGAAAATGGTCTGTGCTGAAATTATTAAGCCTTATCGGCGTGGTCGTGTGCCACATAGATTATATTTTATTATTATAACGAAATTGTTTGGTAGGTGGCATACGACCACGCTGAAGTCGGGTAAAAACGATTCAATATCTACAAAAGATCCATTTGAGTCATCCTTCATGTTATTTTGGTATATCATTGGTTTTTCCTGACGCTTATAAATTTTATTCATAAATATTCAAACTTAGCTATTAGTATTTCTGCGCAAAAAAAATAACTGTTATCATAAGACACGTTAAACATTTTATCGATAATTGCTCCTATTTTAAGATTTTATTCCTTTATTATTTTACACTAACGATTAAAAACAAAACTGACATATTTGCAATTACATGCAAATAAAATATAGAGTATAGAGTATTTATCCTCAAAATAATGAAAGCTCTATTTTTGTGTTTTATCCATATATACTTAGGATGGGTTCATTACCAAAAATGTATTTACACAAATAAAAACTTGTGATTGTCATTCTATGTAGAGTTTACACTATTTCCATTGATGTGTGTGGTTCGTTGTGGCGACAATCGTAAGGGCATACTTCATAATTACCTAGGTACTTTATCAATCATCCGGAGCAAGGTTGAAGCTTGAGCTTATTTCATTACCTATTATGCATTTTATCGTCTAACGCTACAGTTTCGCAAATAAAGGGGGCGATTTTGCTCGCTTCGCGGTGTGCGCTAGCCACAATGGCCGCCGATGTGCAGATACGCTGCGCCCGCGCAGACGCGGGACCACGGACGCGCTCTCACGCCGCTTTCCACCCACCACTTACAGGGAAATACCTAAGTCTTCAGACACATGGGAAACACCATATTCGTTAATTAAAAGTACAGTTGTCGTTATTGCAAATGGGTGAATAATAAAGTGAATAGCCGTCACCAACGACAGTTTTCATCTGAAGCTTTTTACGGAAGAATTGATGATTTATTATTTATGAGTTTTTATCTTTGAAAACATAGTTATAAAAACTATATGTACACCTAAAAACGGGACGTAAGCCCTTATAAGGGCAAATAAAACACTCTTAATATTTTTTTAAATAATAACACAGGTAGGTAGTACAAAATATACTCAGCCCATTTAGTTGATGAGCATTGTACCTAAAGTTTAGCAGTCATTAATTATTAGGTATGGATAGGAGAAAACATGATGAGTTGGTGATAGATGAAACAAGTCAGTACTGGAGGAAAGGCCAGGGCGCATCTCCTTCCGGATGCGTTGGTATGGTATCAGCTAGATGATCATATTGGGGGACTCAGGTGCATCTACCTCCTCGAGTGGCCCTGCTGGTAATCAGTTCTGTCCTAATTCCAACTTCGGTATTAGGCAGAAACGGTTACGAGGGTCTGAGCACCGGCGTCTTCGCGTCGTTCCCTGACGGTGCACTAGGGCCCGTGAAAGCAGCCAGCGGGTTGCGGTGGTAGGACGGAATTGTCTGCGTCGCGGATTTTCCCGGCTCCGCAGCCAGCGGAGTCTTTTTCTGCGACACGTTATTATGCTGGAAGCCTGCGGGTTTGTCCCTAACTCGCACTGCACTGCAACCAGCAGTGTATGTGCGGGGAGGGGTGCTTGCACTCTCGGGGGTACTTGCACTGCAGCCAGCAGTGGGTTTCAGTGGTTTCAGTGGGTGCTACCCGGGAGGTTGAGTAGGAGAGAGGCCGAGCTGCCGAGCCTCTTCGCTCTGACCGGGCGACGGATGAAGCCTCCGTGGCAGTCCTCACCCCGGTCTGAGTGCTTCCTGGGCGAGGGATTGACCCAGTGTTTTTATGGGATATGCCTCCGGACGGTCTCTGATTAGCAGATACCTAACCCGGAGGAGAGCCCCTCTCAGCGTGCATAAGGTGCATTTTCACTGAGTCATCCAAAAAAAAAAAAAAGATAAGTCTATTAAAAGTTATCTAGGCTCAACATGGTTCAGGAACACAGGAAACAGAGTGATGTGGGGAAGGCTTGGAGAGACATATGACCTGGTGTGAGCGAACATATGCTGAATAGACGGAAAAGGCTACGTTACCTTCTGGGTTAAATAGGCCAGTGATTAGGTACTTATTCCATAAATTAATCCACAATTTCAACCTAACGCCATAAACTAGGATTCCACCCGTACCATCTAGATGGGTGGAGGTTCACCACCGTGCGCTTTACACATAATTTTTTGCCACGCACCTCCTCATTGTGGAGCCAACTTCACGCAGCGGTATTTCCGAACCGGTACGACATTGCGATCTTCAAGAAACGAGCTTATACCATCCTAAAAGGCCGGCAACGCATCTTCACTTCTTCTAGTGTGGCTGATGTCCATTGGCTGCCGTGATCACTTACCATCAGGTGAATCGCTTGCTCAGTTGCCTCTCGTAAAAAAATACATACAAATGCATTACAAACAAAACATTACATGCAAAAGGTTTGATAGACCCATTTCGACGAGCTGGGGACATTCCCCTGGGTGACACAAAAAAAAACATGAAGTATGTACTCGTAGGTATTTATAAACAGCTAATGTTGTCTCTAGATGCTCGACACGGTTTGTATAGATTTTCTTGCCGAGATACCTACGTAAATCTTTCATTAAACGTTAATTACACGTCCGCAGTCCGTAACTAGCGCATGTACTCGTAGGCAAACCTCTTCCGGGCGCTTTCGTGAATAATTCACGAACCATCATTCTCCGGTGGTTTATTTTTTAATTAGTGGCCGCTTTTTCATAGGCCGGCTTCCATCAAGATAGGGCCTGGTGTTCGTGTGAATGGCCTACGATTGCCTCGCCGTTGCCTCACGCATCGGGGACTGCCTCACCGATTATATGCTAATGAGATGTCATAACACGTGAATAATTACGGCCAGCCACGAGTCGCCCTTTCGGGCCGCCCGCACAAATTGGATTTACGTGAAAAGCGAGTTTTACCCGCGACACAAGCCTGATGTATGTTTTAGGGGGCGCGGTCGGTAGCATGCGATGTTATAATCTTTACTCGTGTACAGTGAGGTCAAGTATGTATAAGAAAGGCTATTTAATACGAACATTACATTTCAACTTTTTGTGTGACTTCGTTAAAATATCGTGTTTTACATAAGTACTTATTTCACAGTTAGGTACCCCCCCCGTGCTTCAAAAAGCACGCAAAGCCTCTCTGCTTGTGTGCCAGATACGCAAAAACATACTATTCTGTGTTAACTTAACTATCTTTAAAATTCTTCCCGAACTTTTATTCGATTCTCGACTTATCAAAATTTCCTTGATCTTGATAATTTTGCCTTTAGTTTGAAAATCATTGACAATAGTTGACGACCCGTTCGGAACAGTGGTAGTGAACGCTGCCTTTGGTCCTAGGGTTGCGGGTTCGATCCCGAGTACATACATTTGTGTGCATGAACATGTCTGTTTGTATTGGTCTGGGTGTTTCTATGTATTATACGTATGTATTTACAAAAGAAAAGTATTATATGTATATATTTGTAATCCCACTGTTATGTTGGTTCTGATATGTGTAACACAGGTGCTTGAGCTACCTATCTCGGAGTCAGATCAATGTATGTGATGTTGTGAAATATTTATTTATTATTTATTTAGTTACAATGAGCTATCCTTATAATGTAAAAACTTTTCTGAGTAAGAACTTCCGGTAGATATATGGTGGAACATAGAGGCTACGCAAGATTTAAAAATCATTAGTGCGATACCTACACCACTATTATATTTAGGACATTTCATTCTTGAGTCACCTGATTTTTCCATGGACGGATTACTTTATAGGGCAGATTTCAAGTCGTATATCTGTTCGTTTCGATATTGGTCGCTCGCTATCTAACCACGTCAAAATCTTAGAGCGATTTGAAAGTCTGACGCCACCTTACCACGGCTTACCTAGTAACCTTTGATCAGAGAAGTGGCGCTTTTGCATTTTTCTAATAAAATGTTTAGTTCACTAACAATCGAGGAAATTCGACTGATTTATAGTACCCCAACGCGTACTTGTCTAAAAGTATTTATATAGAAAAAGCTAGTTTGAGGCAAGGAAAATGTTAGGTGTTGAACGAAGTTCAAAATAGTACTTTCCAATTTTTTTTATTTTCTATGTATTTTAACCACAGATAAAAGGTTTTATATACGATTAGCTTATCCACCAACACCAAAGAAAGTGCCTGTAATAAATTCAATTTTACAAAAGCCCATATTATAGCTTTTTAAATTAAATAGCATACGTATGCTTATCAAGCTTTATGCGTATAAGGCCTAAGAAAAGAAAATTGTCTGTTACAATATTAGTTTTCTTTAACCTCGAGTAGAACTATGTGACATTTTTCCGCGGACGCACACTTTTCACGAAAAGCCCCGCCGTGGAAATTGCAACCAACGTCAGGGGGCAGCGTGACCAAGCATGCCGCGTTAAGGGGCGCGCGGGTCGTTATGTTAATACACCAACCACCATCTATATTCGCCTTAAATCCAGCCCACGTCCATTCAAAATTGAATTCTATTATTGGGTAGTTAAAGTAAATTTTCCTGTAAAAGCGATTGCCGCTCAAGTCAACTGGAGTTTGAACGTTCGGAGCGAGCTGCGTGTTCGCCGCCTGTAGTCCGATAGCGGGAAAATGGACGGTTGACTACGTTTATGGCTTACCCGCCAGAGCTCGGATTAAAAGCAGCACTTGTTCCCATAAATACAAGTACACGTACGTATGCCGAGATAGCGCGCCTTAATAAGGTTTATTTTCTAAACAATGAGGCTCTGTCGTTGCGAGCTAAATTTTATGACGTCGGCGTTTTGAAAGTATGAATTCGTTAAAATATTTAACTGCTCACTAACTTACAAAATTGCTGTGGTTTTTAAGAGGCTGTTTAGATAGCAGTATCTTATAATTAAGGTAATGATTTTAGTTGCACCTACTTTCAAGAAAGATTTTAGCGATATGTTTATTTACGAGCTTTCAACGTGTCGTTTCTAACTAAACGAATAAAGACCAAGGGGCCTATTCACGAGCACTCGACATTAAAGTCGGAATTTATAATTCGACTTCAATGTCGAGTGTACGAGAATGGTTCCCTTATACGATCTATACCGAGCGTCCGCCAAGAGGTCATTATATAGATTTTAGTTGTTTAATATCTTACAAGTGTATATGACGAAATAAATAAATTTTGAAAAAAAAGATTTGCCCTATAAGAGACATTTTGGTAACTTTATATTTATCTAAGTCGATCATCAACATTCACTACAGTCCATTCAGTATCTGAAGGTGAATAGGACAGTTCAATCGTTTCGTATCATACCATCATCCATCTTTCTATAAATGAAAATATTAAGTTGTAAAAATCATAAACTTTTTTGTGTTCTTATTCTTCCAAAATAAGAAGTATTAAACTTTCTCAATTAGCCTGAACAAGAACTTAAAATAGTTTTTACCAATAAAATTTGTATAAATTTTTTTTTTCTTACTGTAGATTGATGACCATATTTCACCTGATGGTAAGTGATAATATGGTCTGAGATATAGCATGATTACCTAGAAGATACCTATTAACTCCCGCTTTGAAAACCCCCAAATTGTAGCCTCTAGGGAATACTTCCTCAGGCCGTTGATTCCACTGTTTATGATTATGAATTGCACAATGCGCTAATCGGAATTTTTGCTCATAGGGATTGACACAAACAATCGCAATAAATCAGTAATCGGTATGGCGACCATCTTACCATCGAATCACGATTATTGTCTCGTGCAAAATATCGCATAGATTGCATTAGGGACTAAGAACTAGTAATTTCTTTTGTTGCCGAAGGTGGTCACGTCAAGCGAGTGTTGTAATTTTTGAGATGAATAAGATGCATATTATTTAATTATTTGTGTTTTTTGCGTGTGTCCCACTAAGAATACCTAATTACATATTGTATTCCATAGCCAGATAGTTCTAATTCATAGATAAAATGTTGATTAAAATTAAAAATCAAACAAATAAAAAGTCGATTGGATTTGTATAGAAAATATTCTCGATTCCTAAAAAAATCGGTTAGGTTCAAAAGGAGCGTCTCACTTTTAATGTCAAAATAGAACTGTCTTATTCACCTTCACACACTGAATGGACTATAGTTAAGGGGATTAATTGTACCAAGATATAATGTGTTCTGTTATTCCTCTTACGATATGAATGAACACATCCGGTACCAAAAACTCACAAGGCAGTAAACAATACGAAAATCAGAACAAATGAAAGGAAGTTTGTGTGGCTTGCGGTTTTACGGTTTTCAAAAAGCCTACAAAGAACTTTAAATATACAGTCGCAGCCAGCATTGTGGAAAAAATACCAGATGCTTACAATTTGCATGGGATAGTTAATTCCAACAGTTCTTTGCTTATGTTTGGTATTTTTTGAACTTATGAACCAAAAGCCGTGGGATCTGGGAACCACTGAACGTCCTTGAAGTACTTAAAATGCGGTGGCAATCGTTAACTTTCAAGTCGTCGACGGGTGGCATGACTCTCGGTCTTCTACCGGATTCATTTCGGGGAGTGTGCGGAGGTCCTACATAATTTGATCCCCCCCAGCCCATTCCATCATCGAACGACAAGGCGCGGCGAGTGCTTTCATCCTTATGTGGTAGAAATACCCCTTATCCGCACGAAGCGATTTGCTTCCACATTTATAATGCGGACGGCTAAGGAATGGAACTCTCTGCCGAGATCTGTTTTTCCTGACCACTATAATCTGGGCATCTTTTAGGCAAACGCGTATCATCCTAGACCTCATCGTCGCTTTCCATCAGGTGCGATTGTGGTCAAGCGTTGGCTTATTGACCAAAAAAAAAAAGTGATCCGTATGGTATATCCGCGTCATCTTAATGTGTAGTTTTCAGTTGCGTTCGTAGCTGTCGTTTCGAACCCCGGTGTACACTTAAACCATGATTCAGGATTTACCAGGACCGTATACTCCTATCACATTAAAAAAAAACATAACTGGTAATAGGTGCATACAAACGTAAAAAAATCTATATAGCTCTTAATGGTTTTTATACAAATTATCTGTTTTCGTAGAGGGATTATCAAGGTGACGGGTAGGGCACACTAGCGACGCCAATCGATTTTAATTTTTAGCTACTAAACCGAATCTACTGTAAACAATTTCGGGGTTACAATCTCTCGGCAAACACTTATACTATTTATTTAATAACCATGCTTAAATGTTGGGTCCGTTTTTGTACGCGAAAAATTGATGCACGCCAAAAGCGACCATTTTTGGCGGTAAGCCAAAATTCGAGTGCAAAAGCACACCAAACAGTTAACAATAAGTATTCAATAAATATTATAGGTGTTTGCCGAGAGGTTGTAACCCCGAAATTGTTTACAATAGATCCGGTTTAATAGCTAAAAATTAAAATCGATTGGAGTCGCTAGTGTGCCCTACCCGTCACCTTAAATATTCTCGAACGATAGGTATTTCTTCAATTTGGTATCTTTCAAAAGATAGAAAGTTTAAGTAAGCGTTGATTTGTTAAAATAAATAAACAGTTTTGTAAATCGATTGATTTTGCTTTTTGATCAAATAAGTTGTTGACCGTGAGACACACTAACGCATGAATGAGCCGGCTCGACCAGAGTGATACCACGACCTAAAGGGGAAACGGTGTTGAGCAACGCCTGCGCTGTCTTTCGTGCATTAAGTGAGGGTACCGTAGGCCTAATCCAAGACTAAGGGTAGTCTAAGGGATAGCAGTGCGCTTGTACTTTAGTGTTGTTGCGGTGTCTATGGGCAGCGGCAATCGCTTACCTTCAGGTGATCCGTCTGCACGTCTGTTACCTAAGAAATTAATAAAAACTTGATTGAACGTTTGAACATTTTTTTTGTTTATAAAGGTTCTTAAAAAAACATATGAAATTAAATAAATCAATACACAATCACAAACAGTTAATTATTCTAGCTTTTAAAAGATACGAAATTGAACAATATCGGTGAACTATAATAATCCGTTTACGAAAATATGTTTTTTTGTATGAACCGAAATGTATAAAAGAGTAGGTATGTTAGCCTAATTTTCACTTACTCCTTGCGGCCAGGAAGCGGAACGTTGCACCTTTTCGATAATGATCTGACATTATTTCCATTGTTCCTTAAACATTTTGCTTAATACCAAGCAAAAACCGTAAACTCAGAAAAGATTCCAAAATACCATTTTAAACCGCGTGTTTACGACACAAAAGTCGGAAAGCAATGCAAGATTGACGCTTTGTGGTTAAGACGATTGATCTGTACCTAATTAGGGTGTTTAAACACCATAATGGCTTAACGGTGCCACTCTAATAGCATTGTGTTCCACAACACCGCGTGAAAGGCGTGGAAGGTTTTTTCATAGTGGTTCACTTTTTATTTAGAAGACATCAGTTTATTATAACGTTCTCTTTAATTTTCTTTAAACGTGTTTTATAATTTCGCTCCCGAAACCAATATCACTACAGAGGAGGAAATTTAGACAGTATCGGACACGGGATACATTTAAAGCTTTTTGTAAGTACAGTCGGCTGCAAAAAGATGTATATAAGTACACTTTAGTACCTTGTCTTTGTAGCTAGCTGTCTGACTTCTACTTTTTTCCGCAAAAGTCACAATACTTCTGCGGAACTAGGGAAGGAAAAGTTACTAAAGTGTTTCTTGATGAAACAAATTTGTGTCCTGTTGTCTGTGTGTTTATAGTAACTCCGTTGTTTCTGATTTCTATAGTACAAGGGAAAACCTTAGTTAGGAAAATGTATGTGAAGTTGTCAAAATTAAATACCTAAATAAATAAAATAGGGATGCATAGCTCTACCATCTTCAGTACACGGATTTTTTTTATAAAAACCAAAGTTTTGCAATGGTAGGTATGTAGGTACATATTCCCCGGCGACTCTCTCCTTAGCATGGGATACGTCAACACACTCTTTACACGAAATGAATCATCGCCCGCCACCCTCTCTAAGACAATGCGCGCCCACTTCCCCTGCCAGGGAATCGGCTAAGCATCGGCGCTTTTTGCGGAATGCCGGACATATCCGAGAGGCAGGTGTGGTCGGCCTCGCTCAGCGACGACGTTAATGAACACAATGAAGACGTATTCGAACGACTATATCCGGCGTTGATCGATTGATTTACTCGCTGCCACCGCGCTCGAGCTTTTTGTATTCGAATGTCGCGCCGCATTTGCATATCGGAGTCGCGACGGGCGAATTTTAAACAAGACGAACGATGGGAGCCGTGATGTGATGCGCTAGATACGCTTGCACGGGGATATGACATTTGCATATGACAGAGCATTGCTATTAATCTTTTGTTTTAACAATGAAACCGTTAATGCTTCCCTTCAGTTTGAAATAATTAAGGTACTTACAGTTTGAGAAAAGTTTTAACAATATTTTTGTTACCCAATATAGCTATAACAACACACAGTTTAATAAGTACATTTGCTAGACAATCATAAATATATAATAGTCTCAAACTAGGATATTCCCTCTACTAGATATGAGTACCTACTAGTACTATTAGTTAAGGCGCTCCGTTTTGGGTATCTTTCAGCACACTGAGATACAAGATAATTAAAAAAAGTTATTTCTCTAACATATCCGAGGTGTCGTAAAAGGCGACTAAGGTAAAGCTACTGGCATGATCATCAGCACCCAGAGAAGGAAAACTCTGCATTTATATCAAAACCCTCGCCAACCCGTCTGCCAAGCGTTGTGAGTATGGCAATTACCCCTCATGTGATTGAGGAGGCCCGTGCCCCAGCAGTGGGGACTTAAATGGGCTGATGATGACGATGATTTCTCTAACTGCGGGCTAGTTACACTGGGAATTGAAGTTGGAATCATTCCTGCGCTTAAGCGCACACTTCATTCATGGCTCCATCGAGATCGTCAATACATTACTTAGTATTATAATATATATGCTTAGGTATACAATGTGTAAATAAAGGAGCAATAATACTTAAGGGTGTGAACATATACCGTGTAACGACTTCACTGCCAAAATTAAGGGATCATCTGAGCGAAAAAAAAAATCAGCTTTTCCATAAATTCTTGACGCGCGGATATTCTATTTAGTATGGAACAGCTGATTATTTTTCGCTCAGATGATGCTCATATTTTGCAAGTGTAGACTTTACACGGTATATGTTCACAACCTTAAGTATTATTGCTCCCTTTTTTTACACGTTATATACTTTAGATGCCAGCGCACCTTGGACTCTTTCGTTTTCTATCAAAATGAAACCTAACCAAGTGGAGATTTCAACAAAACGGGAAAAAAATCATATCTAAGTTATATGGTATAAGAACTGATACCATCCAAAATTTTACATAAATTAGTTGGAAAACAGTCTTGTGAAGCCAATTTAATTTCAAAACTCATTAAACACTTCATCATCAGCCCATTTAAGTCTCCACTGCTGGGGCACGGGCCTCCTCAATCACATGAGGGGTAATTGCCATACTCACCACGCTTGGCAGACGGGTTGGCGAGGGTTTTGATATAAATGCAGAGTTTTCCTTCTCTGGGTGCTGATGATCATGCTAGCAGCTTTACTTAGTCGCCTTTTACGACACCTCGATAAGAGTGAGGGTGGCCTATTCTACTCTGCCGGGCACCACACGGCCTACACATTAAACACTTGCCTATTACCAAAGGAATGTCGCAAAAATAATTTGAAATTAGCATAACATCGGCAGGTAACTCATTATTTTACTTCACTATACAAATAGTGACGTGGGAACCCGCGCCCGAAGCAGCATTGCAGCAGTGCAACCGGCTTATACTCGTAACACTCAAACAAGCGTGAGAACTACGGGAATCCTTTGCCCGGGCAAAAATAAACCAAAAACGATACGCTCATGAGCATCTATACAGGAATACAATTACTTTCTCGTAGACTTTGCATTTCTCTGCTCGAATATACTTTTTACTCGTATTATACGCTTTGTATTTTGTGGGACAAAAATAACGCAAGAGACGTTGGTTTTTTTTTATGTGATAGGTGGCAAACGTGCAGACTTATTAAATCTGTGGTGCATAGGGATCACAAGTCCGCTACCAACCTTTAAACCCTTCTTTCCCCCGGATTAGGCCTCCGGTACCCTCACTCACGCACCGAAACACAGCTTAATGCTGCTTTGCGCCGGTTTTCTGTGAGGCCGTGGTATCAATCCGGTCAAGCCAGCCCATTCATGCCGAAGCGTGGCTCTCCCACAGTCTAAATAGTTCGTAACGCATGATGACAATTAACTTACAATGTGAATATTTTTACTATTAACTCTGCGGTGAGGGAAAACATCGTAAAGAAACCTACACCTCTCGGATAGTTTCTCGAAATTGTGGATACCTACAATATTTGAGATAATGATTCTAAACGTGTAACCGTGATCCAATTGGTCTAGTTCCCCTATCTAAGGGTTGCGAAGGCCACACGGCAGTCGCTTCAAGCGCACTCCTGGGAATTACACATTAAGATAAAATGGATAAGGAGGATGAGTCTTTGCATTTCTCTGCTCAAATGTACTTTTTGCTCGCAATATGCGCTTTGCATTGATATCGGCACGCAATGCTGTAAGTTCCAACCATGCACTTGAGTGTTAGGATTAATGATTCTTCTAATAAAATGTTGTTTTTTTTCTTTTTATTTCTTTTTTGTTTATTTTTTGTGTTTTAACGTAGATCAACGTTGTGTACACCTATAAAAGGTATACCTATGTATAAGACCTGTTCTATATTAAGCATTTTTGTATTTATTATGTATATGCTGTTGGATGTAACTTTTCAATAAATAAATGATAATTGGGGCTATGCGCAACTACACTAACATTTTCAACAGTAGTGGGGAATTTTAATTAACTACTTGAACCTCGAAAACCGATAAGACTGTTATATGTAGCGTCGTAAATCTCGTTCAATATTACTGCGAAGTCCAATTCGTATCGTAAATATGTGAACGATTTTGGTTAACCATAATTGCTTAGATACTTATCTTCACTCAATCCCTCTACGGTCACATACTGTGGTGTCCCATCGGAATGGGGAATATGAGGCTTTTTTTGGCTTCTCCTTTCAGAGGAGCCTGCTGGATCCCCAGGCATAGGCACCCGAGACTTTGTGTTATGTTTTTATAGTTTACAATTTTATTGTTACTATTATACTAATTAATAATAATAATAATTTTCAAAACATCTCATACGTTGACCTGATTCCGTACTAAGTAGCTTAAGCACTTGTGTTACAGATATCAGGCAACAGAGGAACACAAATATATACTTAAATACATACCAGACACTGAACAAACACAAGTATTCATCGCACGAATGTTTGTCCAGGGTGGGGATTGAACCCACGACCTTTGGCGTAAGAGGCAGGGTCACTACCAATTGCGCCATCCGGTCAGTCGAATTATTAAACAGTTATTAAAAAGTAAACTTTACTGTTTAATAATTAATTAACTGGATTTTTATACTAATATTTTACATTTGTTCATTGCTATTAATCTACTGTCTTAATTTTTACAATTATTTTACTTAATTGTTTTAAAATCTTGACTTTTGCTGGGAAAGGGGGGGGAGGATTTAGGTATTTTTCTGGGGACTAGGGGTGATTTTGTTAGTTCTCTTATATTGTATCAGACTTGTGTACTATAATATGTCCTGCGTACGAGGCTGATTATTTTAACCTTCATTTTTTTTTTATTATTGCTTATAGTAGGTAGACGAGCTTGCGGCCCATTTGATCTTCATAATTTCCGGATTTACCCATAGGTATATCTGTTTTCACGTCGTGACGGCTGATATAACCGTATCGTTGTGCCATCTAACAATCACGTGCTGTCCGGCACGTCAGGCTCGTGTCAGGACACCGCTCAGCTGACGAGCATGATAGCGCTGCAACAACGAAGTGCACTCCCGACAATTGACTGCGCCTGTTATCTTGATGAACCGACACGAACACTAAGTAGCCGCTGGTTTAATGACAATGTCACTTTGTAAATTATCAATGAGTAGGTACGTGCTTTGTATCGTGATAGTATGGGGGAAATGTTGCTCATGCAATCTGACTATCTGGTTTCCTGTAGTCTACATACAACATGCTACGTGAATGAATCATTCTAATTCATGAGCATACAACAGATTCTTGGTACAATTTAACTAAACACTGTTTTATAAGTTTCCAAATACTAGTGGTCTGCCCCCACTTCGTTTTGAAGCTTTATTTGTTCCAAATTAGTACCAATAGATGGCGCTCGGTGTCAATCTCCGTCACAACAATTTTTTGTCTTTTTATCTTACTCTGTGGTTTTTTTTTCCTTATTTTATTAGAATAGGCAGCCATTTGGCGACAATCTCACCTGATGGTAAGTGATGACGTGGCCGAGGATGGATCATGTCTGTCTACTAGACTAGTTACTCTTTCTTGAATTGATTTTTACCAAGGTATAAGCCATCTGATTGTTCATAAAAATATTGTATAAATTGAGCGGAAATATTTACAGCTTTAAACCAATTTAAGTAGAATAGTAGATATATATTCAGCGAAACATTCGTGCGATGAACACTTGTGTTTTTTCGGTGTCTGGGTCTAATATAAGTATTTAAGTATATATTTGTTCCTCTGTTGTCTGATCTGTAACACAAGTACTTAAGCTACTTAGGTCAACGTATGAGATGTTGTGTTGTGGTGTGTGAACTATTATTATTATTATTCAGCGAAAAATATTTTAAACCAATTTAAAAGCTTGCATCCGCAGGCACGTTATTTAAAATTTTGAAACCCTTTTTTTCCGGCAGTTTTTTTTAAAGATAACTAAACGACTCACTGTACATTTTATTCTGTTAATACACGTAATTATGCAAAACAAAACAGATATGTTAATTCTTTGTCTGGGCGATTTAGCACCCCTCGGTATCGGAGACATTTGTAGCTATTTAGTGGGGTTACTTATCCTATCTCAATCTACATCGACTATCCGTATTTTCTTTATCGATTAAGCGTGTATTTACAACACTTAACGAATGTCTACGAAATAATATTAGCTTAGCAGTTAATAACCTTATATATCAATTAGATAGTGGGATGAATGGGACGGCTCGACCGGAGTGATACCACGGCCTCACAGAAAATCGGCGTGAAGCAGCACTGTGCTGTGTTTCACTGCGGGAGTGAGGGCAACGGAGGCCCAATTCTGGGGAAAGGGGGGTTTAAAGGTTGGCAGCGCACTTGCAACTCCACTGGTGTCGCGGGTGTCCATGGGCGGCGGCAATCGCTTACCGTCAGGTAATCCGTCTGCTCGTTTGCTACCTATCACAATAAAAAAATACATACCTATATTTAGCTTATTTAGGTGACTTGAGATGTACTCAGCCTTCATATGTGTTTAATCTTGTTTAGACAATTTATAGAAAATCTTAATTTCTCTGTCTAAAAACGTTTTTTTAAGTGATTTTTTCGAAGATTGAAGGAGCATCCGCCACTTGCACGATCCTTCCATAAATTCTGCTTTAAATATCTTTAGACAATCTAATATAAATTAAAATAAACAACCACATTGGATACGAATATATTTGAAAGATAGCACAAAGCACAGTGCACAGAGGTTTTCTGGTAGTCTTTCTTTGGACGTTGGCAATCGAAAACGTCCCTATTAATTATTTAAAATGTGTAAGTGTAACCCTTCCCTGATTATATTTGAATATATTACGCCCTAAGTCATTTTTGACAAGCTGCTAATCATATTCAAACGCGCACCTTGCGATGTTGATGCCGAATAGTTAGAATTTTAAAACAACGAGTCCCAAGGCGCTTGGTAATTTTGAGGGATCCGGTTGGAAAATAATCTAAGTTTCAAACACCTGTCCGTACAGTGGTTGCATTTGTAAATGTGTTTTATGTGTAATGAGTGTGATGCTTCATGTTATATTCGGTATAATCAGTTAAGGCTGTACCTACCCCTACAAGTTGTATTGCTATTTCTATAGTTGTAACAATAGTATTAATAATAATAATGTCCTCCAAACCGATATTTCGGTCATGGCGGCCAATCTCAAAGATTGTCCATCGACGCAGGACATATTATAGTGCTCAAGTGTTTGTCCAGACACAAGTGCACTCTCTATTCCCTTACCCTCATATATCGATGGGACACCACTGTGAAGAGATATCAGGCGCTTAGGACTTACGTCTTAACGGGTTTTCCAAGGCACGGGGGTACAAGGCCGCCAAATTCCAGACTCCGGGCTGCCACTGAACATTTCCTAACAGAAAAACTCAGGTGGGTACAAATTTTAGCCCGACCCCAACCTCCACCCCAAGCGCAGCCGTCGCTTTAAAGTGCTACCCAGTAACCACTGCGCCACCGAGGCAGTCCTTTTTTTTGTAACCATAGAGTAAGAGAATAATATTCTGCGTTGTGTCTAATTTTAATAAAGGTTAAGTGTACTTATGTACTTTCTGACGTCGGCACGCACAGTGACGTCCCTTAGTTCCTTTGAACTACACGGAAGACCAGCGTCGGGGTGTCCTTTAGACACTGCGATACACACTGCCATTCTAACGTCCATTCCGTTCTAGCTTTGTATTTTTATTCTGTGTATGTTTGGCGCTGAATAAATTATTTTATTCTTATTTTAAATTGTTATGACAATGATCGTTATACTCTTAGTTAAAATTGTACATCACATTTTGTCTTATGATACTTAGTAGCAGATAACTACAGAACGGTACGGCATTCGATGTTATGGCAGACACGATAAGTATTCGTTCACCATTTTCGCTACCGTTTTTATGGGTATACCTACCTGCCAACCCTATCGATCTTGTAGATATCCCGATAGATCTAGAGTAGGATATGATCTTTATCGTAAAAATGTTGATCACGAAAAGTAATGTTACCGAACGATCGCTATATTGCCGGAACTGCCTCGACTGCCTCGGTGGTGGCGCAGTGGTTAGTGGGTCGCACTTTAAAGCGACGGCTGCGCAAGAGGTCCCGGGTTCGATTCCCGGGTCGGGTCAAAAATTTGTTCCAAAGTTTTCGGTTAGAAATTTTTAGTGGCCGCCCAGATTTTGGATGTTGGTGGTCTTGTACCCCCGTCCCTCGGAAAGCACGTTAAGCTGTTGGTCCTGCGCCCGATCCCTCTCCGGTCGTGTCACAGTAGTGTCCCATCGGAATATGAAGGTAAGTGAATAGAGAGTGCATTTGTGTTTGCGCACACACTAGAGCACTATAATAGGTATATCCTGCGTACGTGGCTGTTCGTTGAGATTGGCCGCCGTAGCCGTAATCGGTTGGAGGTTACTATATTGCCTGAAATCAATGGTTTCTTTAGAAACCCGTTACGATGATCGTGGAAGGTTCACGCTTCGGCGTGAATGGGCCGGCTCGACTCGGCCTCACAGAAAACAGGCGTGAGGCAGCACTGTGCTGTGTTTCGCTGCGTGAGTGAGTGTACCGGAGGCCCAATTTAAGTGAAAAGGGGGTTCAAAGGTTGGCAGCGCACTTGTGACTTCACTGGTGTCGCTTGTGTCCATGAGCGACTGCAATCGCTTACCACCAGGTGATCAGTTTGCTCGTCTGTCACCTATCACATAAAAAAAACGAGTTAAAAACTAAGTCAATTAAAAGTCACAGCTTACATTTAGTTAAATCAAAGAATAGGACATGAAATAGCTTTTATAAAGAAATACTGTTAAAATTATATCGACAAATGTATAAAACAAAATGATGTAACTACCATAAAGTCAAAATATAAGGGCGGTGTGTTTACACTGGTGTAATTAAATCCCCATTAAAGAAACCCATCCTTGTGTGGCCACGCCGTGACAATCATCACCCATATCTAATACCACTTACTCACTAACATCCAGCATAAGTAATTTGGGGACTTTCAAATCCATCTAATGTTGACCTACAACCAGCCTACGCTTCTAAGTTAAATGTAAGTAGCGGGAGGTTTTTGAAAGGGTCTTTTTAAATTGGACGGACGTGAAAATTAAAATTGTATATAACTTCGACGTTCCAAAGAAAGGCATTTACCGATGTGGATGATAAGCATGGCGCAACTGCCAGTAGCCATTGTTTTAATATACGATGTGAAAATACGTTTCATTCCGTCGGAGAAATTAAAATTTGACGGTTTGGGTAATTTGTTTTTAATTAGTGCAAGTAAATACCGTTCAAGATGCGAGTTAGCGATAGGTAGAATTAATTGTGGGTAATTAAATTAATCACATAGGTCGTAAAAGTATTAAACCTGTATAAAGTAGGCATAATGAAGTCACACACACTTTAAAAAATCGAATGAAGATGTTACCTATGTGAGTGGATGACATGTATTATGACTACCTACTTATATATTAATAAGTGAGGTAGGTATGTATTTCTGTAACCCAAAAAAAATAATTAATATCAGTTCAACATTGCACGTCCTGTCCCTGTCCAGGACAGGACGTGCAGTTAAATTGTATCTTTTTATTAAGGTGACGGGTAGGGCACACTAGCGACGCCAATCGATTTTAATTTTTAGCTACTAAACCGGATCTATTTTAAACAATTTCGAGGTTACAACCTCTCGGCTAATACTAATACTATATAGATAATTCAAATTTCGAGTACAAAAGCAGACCCAAAAGTTAAGTTTAAGTATTTAATAATGTGTGCTGTGTCTCGCTGCGTGAGTGAGGGTACCTGGAGGCCCAATCCGGGGGATAGGGGGGTTTAAAGGTTGGCAGCGCACTTGTGACTCCACTGGTGTCGCGGGTGTCCATGGGCGGCGGCAATTGCTTACCATCAGGTGATCCGTCTGTTCGTCTGCCTACCTATTAAGTACCTACATAAAAAAAAATACTATAAGTGTTTACCGAGAGATTCTAACCCCGAAATTGTTTAAAATAGGTCCGGTTTTGTAGCTAAAAATTAAGATCGATTGGCGTCGCTAGTTGCTAGCTATCTAAAAATAAATATGTAATCGTTATTAACATATTACCATACGTAGGTATATAAAACCATTTTTCCATCCATTCAAGTCAATAAAACGTCTGCACTGCATAAAAAAACAAATGGCTCACTATTTCCACCATACTCGAAGTCACTTAACAGTTACCGCTAAACACATACATTTACATCTATTCTTTACCTGAGCATGCCATTTTGTGCTACTTCCTCCGTTCGCATTGTGCGGCAGCCAATGAGGTGGGCAATAAACGGCTAATTGCGGGAATGCTCGCTCAGTGCTCACCAATGGGTAAGCATTAGGGGGCCGTACATAACACGCCCGTTGATAAACGATTACGTAAAAGCATTTATGTGCCCCTGACGCGCGCTTACGCATCAATTTACTGGTGATGCCTATCAGTACTTAGTCACTTAGGTATACAATGAATATGGATTAAATTACTCAAGTGTCACATTTAGCTATCAACAAACTTTTACACTTGTTTTAGTACTACTTGCCTACAATGTGTAATGTTTGACAATTTAAGTAGGTACGTAAAAACATCATATTTGCATTGCATATCTGGAATATGGCCACAGATACCTAATCCTGTCATAAAAATACAATTTAAATTGGCATAACGTGGATTTGGATAAGATGTTTTACATTCCGTCATATATTTATTTTAAAATTCCAAGTTATTTTCGACACACTAATTAATAATAATAATTTTAACAACATCTCATACTCACCTGATTCCGTACTAAGTAGCTTAAGCACTTGTGTTATAGATATCGGGCAACAGAGGAACACAAATACATACTTAAATACATATATTACACCCAGACACTGAACAAACACAAGTGTTCATCGCACGAATGTTTGTCCAGGGTGGGGATCGAACCCACGACCTTTGGCGTAAGAGGCAGGGTCACTACCAATTGCGCCATCCGGTCAGCCAATTAAATCAAATAGGTACCTACCTACACAATAAAAAACACCAATTCTTACTCATCTTATTTAGAATGATCAGTGATTAGGTTTAGCAACATGTTTTTACAATTTTCTTAAATTAAATGAATGAATATACTTTTATTGCACTCAAAGTAAAGTATGAAAACTTAAGACTATGGATACCTATGTACAACGAAGGCAGTCTTATCACTATGAGTAGGTATTATTGAAATGGAGTTGCCGTTAAGTTTTATTTCTGTTTGGCCCATCTTACCCACTATTTATGTGTAGTGAGTAAGAAGGCCCAAAAATTACCTTGTTACGTGTTTATCGTGTTTTATTTTTAAATTGAGAAATAAGTGTGTCAGTTGTGCGCAGACAAAGCGGCCAAGTCGGAGCATTTCAAAGGAATAGAGCTCTAAAATTATGCTAATTGTTTACCGTGGCGTATGTGCACCTCGGCACAAGTTATTATGTCTAAGTAACAATAACATTCAACACAGATCTATTTTCTTTGTAGTAAAATGGAAACATTTAATTTTATTTAGTAGATTTCTACTCACAAATTTAAAGAAGTCGGTTTAAAAATTTATCATCGTGTCGAATATTTCAGTTTTGCGCATTATTTTGTCATATTTTGAGTATCTATTCGTGTGTATGTATTTTCACATCATTGATGACATATTTTGTCTCCTTATCACTATGTATTCAATATGCTTTCTAGTTTATTTATTATTTCGTCTTCATCATAGTTATAGTTCTTAAAATTTAGCTTGATTTCTTTCTAGCAATTAGTGTTACAGAAAAATTATCTTTTGGTTTATAGTACATTCTAATCAAGCGATATTTTAAGGAGTATAGAGTCTTCGACTATTGATATTGTCATTTTTCAAAGTACTACACTGCAGGCAGGTGCTGCTAGATCTTTCGGCGCAGTGACACGGAAGCCCGCTACTGTGCAAGCCTTTGTCCCACCGGCACTTCAATCGGTTACCACACTTGTTCGTCTCGCTCCGCTCAAAGCAGCCGCCGGCTTTGTCACCTGTCCACACATTGTGTCACCAGAGTTGCGGGAGTGTCGCTGAATCCTAATAAGCCTACTCGAGTTATGTAGTTGAAGCTATGATTGACCTACAATATGATGATGCGACTTTGTCTCACTGCATCGGCCGCTAATCTGCTTTTCATGGAAGCAAGAGGTCAGTGACATTGCAAAGTTGTGAGTGAAGATGATATACTTATGCTACTTATACCTAAATAAGAATAATTTAGACGGAACACTATCTTCTAAACCCCCAAAGAAGGTATTGAAGTATGCTACATATCGAATAAACAAATCTGAATCCTAAATCCTGAATCATGGGCTAAGCGTACCTATCCCGGGCTCCAGCTTAGAAGGCAATCGGGAATTAAACGCTAAGAAGATATGAGGAGGACGTATCTACTAAACACCCAAAGTTGGTATTTAACTACGCTACATTCATATCACATAGTTACCAACATTTGACGAATCGTCTATTATTCATATTCCACTTTGTCCTAATTCTTGAATACTTAATGGCAATTGAAATCAAAATCCAAACTCCTTTGGACTGCATTACAAAAATCTTATAAAAGAAACTCCACATAAATCATAACATCAAGTTAATCCTAAATCACACAATTGAATCCTTGGCAAGCACGCATGCTCCTGATGTAATTTACGACCTTAAAAAAGCGTAAACAATACTGGGCAATATGTCAAAATACTCTCACATAATACGATCAACGCCTAAGGGGACACTCGAGGAGTTCATAATAACAAGGATCTTTAGGTGTAACAAAGGATGTCACCAGGGATAAAAAACACACTATGAACTTCTGTAGGAGTTAATAGAATCGGGGCACAAAGGGACACAGCGGTGGTTTCGTCTGAATGGCCGCGACCCACTAATTCATATTTATGACGTACCTATCCACGGTCAAAGAGTTCGTTCTATCAAAATTCCGGCGTTTTGTAATCTTGTCATCGTTGGATGTGGTAATGTAAGGTGAATATCAAAAGAATGCTTTTTTTAACCGAACTATTTCTAGGCAGTTTTTGATTACCGTACCAAAGTTTTTATAGATACCTTTCTCTTTTTCATTGTATATAGGGTCAAGTTGCCTAAGTTGGACCGGTTCGTAATTTGTACCACCTCAAAATCTACCAAACCTTAATATTTAGATTTAAATTGGCGACACTAAAAATAAGTGCTACCAATATGACGCAATCGCTGCCATTTTGAATTCGGTGACACTACAGGTTAAATTGTGGTGAACAAAAATGATTATTACGGCGTTTCTATCTTGTTTTTCAGATGTTTGGCTAAGGTTTTCCTGTTGCAATGATAAGTACACTACAGCTGTGATATACGTTTTTGGAAAGAACGCTTATTAGTGTGCTTTTTAGAAAATATGTTTTCACGATTAGCATTACGAGGTTATGATGCAGGCTCGCATAAAAATAAAACTTAGTGTTGCCTAATGTGTACCAGGTTGGGTACCCCTAAATTGTACCGGTGCAATTTAGGTGTATGATGGTTCTTCAACTCGATTTTTAACTAGATGAAAATCTTTCCAGATGTCTGGCGACATTAAAAAGTATTATAGGTAAAAGGACGCAAGGTGACTTACAAAGAGCCTTAGATTGTTTAAAAATAAATCTATGAGAATTAATCAGTGTTCACGCACGTTTAATATACCTAAACCCACATTAAAGAGACATTTTTTAAACTCAAATAAATATGCAAATCAAGATACTATTTCCAAGGGCAGGCCAACTGTTTTCCATGATCAAATTAAAGAGGAGCTCGTGTCACTTTTGTTAAACTTGGAAAAACATATGTTTGGACTTACAATAAGGGATGTAAGAACACTTGCATTTGAAATTGCAAGTTGGAAGTTTATTTGGAGTACTTAGGTACATTGTTAATGTTTTGAAATTTATAGATACTATTTTATAAAGATTTATAACGCCAAAACTAATTTAAATTTATAAAAGGCATTTGAATTTAATTAAGATCTTAAGGTACAAATTAGGATACCTATGGTACAATTAAGGAAACCGGTTTCCTAAATTGTACTTTTTCCGACTTTTTTAAAAATTCTTACTCTCGTTATATTTTTATATATACTCATTTTATAGTAATAAAAAAATAATGCCAATAGACCAAACCTTTCATTTCTACTGAAAACATACTCAAAAGTCAAATTGTTTTTGAGACAGCTCGTGAAGTTTGTTAACAGGTACAATATAGGCAACTATATTTATTAACGTTATTGAATACCTTTAATGACGTTAGTATAATTAGACCTACAAGTATTTATGTATGACTAATCACCTTATAAAAACGTGATCTACGAATAGTCCCAGAAGAAAAAATCGTTCTATCCCCTTTTAATATTGCGTATTGGAACGGGATGGCTTGAGCTTTAGTATAGTAATTGTATATCTCATTTTGTAGTGAAATGGTAAGAGTTTTCAAATACATAAAATAAATAGAATAGTCATATCATCAAACTTGCACAAATAAGACGTTTTTGTTTATTTAAGTAATAGGTAAGTATTAAAAAAAAGTTGATAGTTCCTCTATTACCATAGGTACATAAATAGCCTTAGTATTCCAAAAGATTTCATTGCCGCACTAGAAGAATATTTTAGCTCATAAATAAGATCATTTCTTTGGCCTGTCAAAATCTCCTCAGTTCTGTCTGAATGATAGCGTTAAGATATTTTATTCGTGTACAAAGAAACTCATGCGCAGCCCCAGACGAGGTGCTCCAACAAAAGCTCAATCGTATTTACATTTAGTCATCGGCTATTTTTCAACGGGCTGTGTGTTATACCTCAATACAACTTCGAGACAATCAGTGATAAACTGATAAAGAAATGGTGCTAATGTAAATAAATGGTCAGCGATCTGTTAATGTCTGATTCGTGTTGCGATACAATGGAAACGGCTTTAAGAGTTTAAATTGGTTAGTTATTAAAGAAGTCAAGTAAAAGATATGGTTTCAAATACAAACTGAGACGACTTTTCTACTGGACCGATAGTACGCTGTCTTCTAATACTCTAGATATCAAATCTATATTTATCATTATTATATTTATCGTATATTATCATAATTATCATTTTATTTATAACACTGACCCGATAGCGCATTTGGTAGCGACCCTGCCTCATACACCAAATCTCGTGGGATAGATGCCCACTCTGGACCCTATGAACAATGTCTGGGTGAAACATTTGTTTTTAAGTTTTTTTTTTGTAATTCTTTTTATCTGATGTTTTAGCTATTTACTATGGAACCTGGTCAATGTACGAGGTGTTGTATGCTTTTTTAGTACATATTGCTTTTTTCGGAATTTAGAAGGTAACTTAAAAAAAAGTGATTAACTTGTAAAATTTGATTCTATTTAGAACGTGTCATTTCAACGCAATCATATTATTTCTATTTATATTGACCCTAAATGCATTTACTTTTTGTTCATCAATCTACTTAGGTAGTATAATTTATTACGATCAATCGCATAAACATGTTCTCTCCACACTAGCGAGCTGATAATCCGGGCGCGTTGCGCGCGCGCACAAGTGAAGCTAACAAGCGCCCGCGCCGACGCTAAGCCTAAATTATGCCGCGGTGACTAATCGCTCGTCATACCGGCCCATTTCACACCCGCACAAACACACAATCTCAACTGCCTCAAGTGGGGCCATTTATTTGGTAATCACTGTTTTTGTTTATGCAAAAAATATTTGACAGACAAAAATGGTAACAGGCCCAACGTGGTACTGAGCTGTATTCTTCGCCACTATATCACTGGATGTATTGTCATCCATCACATTTTAACGTTAATGTCTAAAGATCGTGGTCAGCCTCAGAATTTAGCACGTTTCTAGAAGAAGAGCTCTTTGAGAGAGAGAGCAGATTCCTGAGCCCAGTACTATTTATCCCACCCAACCTAACCCATTCACGTTGTGAGCCTACTGTTAGATGGACAAATCCCGAAAAAATCAACAACCTAATAGATATACCTACTGATTTTAGTGCTCTGAAATTGTTGATGTTTTCCAAATAGGTAACCCCGTAATATCTTTAGATATAGATCCTGTCTGAGCCTTTTTATTGAAAAATCTTACTGGTTATAAAGAAAGTAGCCAATATGATACCATCAGGTCCGTATGGCTCGTCGTCTTCTATCACCTCGATGGCGCAGTGGCTACGCAAGAGGTCCCGGGTTCAATCGGGTTGGGCTAAAAACTTGTACCTATGTTTTGGTAAGAAATTCTTTATGTCAGCCCAGAGTCTGGAAATTGGCGGTCTTGTACCTACCTACCCCCGTGCCTCGGAAAGCACGTAAGCCGTTAATTCTGTGCCCGATCTCTTTCCGGTCGTGTCAAACTGGTGTCCCATCGGAATATGAGGCTAAGAGGATAGAGAGTGCACTTGTGCTTCCGCACACACTTGAGCACTATAATATATCCTTCGTAAGTGGCCGATCATTGAATTGGCTGCCGTTGCCATAATCGGTTGGAGGATATTATTATACCATAAAAAAGTAGTAAATGGACACCCTCAATGACAAATACTGTTAGCCGATCAGCAATTCAAAGTAAATGCCGTCTGGGAATTATCTAGTTTAAACTTGCAATTCCTAGTCCGATGAGAAGCAAGTTAGTGCATACAGTAATAAACCGTGCAAAGCGCTATCATAAGCAGAGTGGCGACTTCGCAGGAATGAACTTTCGAACGACACGAGTAAGAAATTAAGTTTGACAGTAAATAGAGGTGTAATTCACCGATGTTCGTGATCGTGAAGTTCGCGCGAGTCGGCGTATCGACAGGATAATGGCTCGCCGCTCGATTTATACACCCCTCACCGGCTAGCCGTTTGCTTTGGAGCTTTATTAATCGGGTCATTATCGATAGGGCACCGCAAGCATAGTGTTGTTTCAGATGATATTTCTCACCAATTCGTTCCCAAGCTGGCACTTTGGAGTCTGGAATCCGTTTACCTACTAGAACTCATCTACTACGCACGCCTCGGTGGCGCAGTGGTTAGTGGGTCGCAATTTAAAGCGACGGCTGCGCAAGAGGATCCCGGGTTCGATCCCCGGGTCGGGCCAAAAATGTTTACCTAAGTTTTCGGTAAGAAATTCCTAGTGTCAACCCGGAGTCTGGTAGTTGGCAGTCCTATACCCCCGTGCCTCTGAAAGCAGTACGCACGGTCTTTGACATCCAAAGAGAGGAGGGTTTTGGCACGCATTATCACTGATACATTAAGAAGGAGCCAAATCCTTTTGGATGAGACATATGGTGCTGGTGGTTGTGATCAGTATAGTAATGCCTAGTAATATACCTAAATATAAAAATTACACTCGCTTAAGCTACATATCTAAATAACTGTGATAAAACTTGCAGTTAGTAGATAGTAGTAGGATTCAGAAATATAGCTACTATACAAATGTCTGAGGAATTATTAGAGCATCGAGGTAGATTTAGTCAATAAAACTGTATGATTTTCTGTAAACTTTGCCATCGATATGTGCAAGTTACACCCAGCTAGTTTCAACATATTATCATCCCTTCACATAAATAAGTAAATGCCTAAACTGCTTGTACACGCAGCACTACTCCTAATAATACTAAAGCTCTGTAGATTTTGTGATATAGGAATAACCACCTTAAGTTCAATTGAATAGGGTGCACCCAAAATAGAAGATAAAATAGACATCGTAATCCTGGAAAGTGCTTGGTCTAGCGGTTCGATGAAGGCTCACTCATCGAGATCAAAAGCCAAAACCGGCTATACATTATGATTTTTTTTTATTATTCCAGTTTTATTATTACAGTGTAACAAGAGCCAAGGATAGATCTTGCTATACTGTGCTTAATACCAAGGATACTCATAAATCCAAATGATACGGAATTACGGTGATAAGTCAAAACAAATAATGTAGTGATTTATTTGTGGGTAGGATTTCTCTTAGCACAATGTTAAGTTTTTTCTTTTAAGTGACTGATAAAGCTCCTAAGATTATGCGCATCGATATTGACAGTATAAAAATTACAACCACTTCTCATTCGTTTGAGACGAAATCGGTATGAATATGCACAGTCATCAAGTTTAAAATTGAACTATTTCTCTCAGTTCAATAAGTATCGGTTTCCTCAGGACCGACATCCCGTCCGGAAGACGGATGTTACTATCCGCTAAATTACCAATTCTCTCTTCAACAACCCTCGTATACCTGAGATAGCATTAAACTTCAAAAACCATAGACTACCATTAGCCATAAGACTTGCCTATATACGTGTATACCTAGCTTTTATGTTTTGTATGTTGTGCAATAAAGAGTATCTATCTAACTACCGGAAATTTTGCAAGCTCATTTAACATTGGCATCATATTAATAAATATTATTGTCATTAGACCGCATTTGCAACCCCGCCTCAAAAGGCACATTGAGCTTCAAATTAGAGAACATTAGGCAGCCATTATCGTAGGCATAAGGCAAAAGATTCTCATTTTGAGCTGAACACGGTCATCAGGGCATTGAACAATTTGCAATGATAAACAACCGAGTGGAGGACGCGGGGAACGCCGCGGGGGGCGCGCCGACAAAGACCCTTAATAAGTGCCTGTAGGACAAAATAACAAACACATTTAGTGCCATAAGGTTAACTCCTTCATTCTTGTGGATCTGGGTAATAAGTAGACTGACTGAACTGACAGAGGTATCGTTTAAACTACTTTGCGCTGTGTATGAACGATCTATCCGAAGTACTTTTTTTTTTATGGCAATAAGCTAACGCTCGACCACAATCGTACCTGATGACTTATTGCTGATTTTTGAAATTGTTCGGTCTTGCACTAATTCATACAGTGTGTAGTTATCAGTAAACAGTTTCATTCTTCTGAACACGTATTCTACTAAAGTCTTCTTATTTGTCTGTGCCTTTTCCGAAATAATTTGGGGTCGGCCCTCTGAACATGTCTCTTCCAGCTCTTTCTATGGAGGTAGCTTGCAGGTATTATTGAGTTTTTCCAGGTTTCTCCACCAAGTAACTTTGAGGCCTCCTCGTGGTTGTAAAATAGTAGTTGCCGAGTAGTAAAAGTATATTTAAAAATTTAATCGTCATTTTAGTTTCGTCAAGAACAGCTGTTCAAAATGTTTATCTAAAAATTTTCAATAGGTATTGGCACAAATATTTTTGTACTGCTATTGTAGTTAACCTAATCTACCCTTATGTGCAATTTAATAGACCTTATAAAATATTCTGAGGGGTGAAAGAGGTTACATTATTATCTTACGTGCCACATCTATGAATTCGTAAGTCTATTAAAAGTAAACGCATAGCTTCTACACCCTAATCGCCACCTCGAGGCTAGTATTTCAGTCGTGCGCTGATTTCACACTTCACCTGACTTACATAACCCTGTTTACTAGCCAACTTGAACTCTCTGTCCTCCCAACACGGATCAAAATCTCACAAAAGCTTTTCTAATTAATTAGACATCCTTTGTTTATGAGAATGGAAGCTTAGCGATACGTAAATAAGGGTCGAGTTTGGTGAAGTGAAACAAAAAGTCCCGTGGGTAAGTATTATCCAGAGATCAATCAAAAGCACACGTCCAAAAGCCGGCATTGCTGGGCAAGCTTACAAATAGCACTCTTTAGCGCTATTCTCTTGACCGTAATGAGTTTTGTATTACCTTTTGTTCCTGCTATCTGGCCCATCACTTCTAAATGCTGATAAATTTGCAAATGTTATCTTGGAATATGAAACAGTCTTGACAATAACAATTCAAAATTAATGTAGGTACATA
The DNA here is from genome assembly GCA_019059595.1 of Marasmia exigua. NCBI lineage: Eukaryota > Metazoa > Arthropoda > Insecta > Lepidoptera > Crambidae > Marasmia > Marasmia exigua. The sequence goes on along the minus strand of CM032465.1, from coordinate 19,883,975 downwards.
TCATTCAGATGAAATGAAATGCATAGGTACCTCTTGGTTTTCCGTTTAATCTGAAAATTTCCAGCCGTATGTACAGCCGTACAGAGGAAAAACTAAATTTGTCTTTTTTTATTTTTTGGGTTCCGGACCTAAAAGGGAAAAAAAACCGTGAGACCCTTTCCCGTCTTTTCGTTATCAATATGTCATGGTTATGTTAATACGCGTAAATGTATCAAGGTAATGAATGAACCATTTACATTATCTAGAAGTAGGTACGTAACCCAGCGGGCGCGAGGCCGCCTCATATTTCGCCAGTTTTTTACTAATGCTCCTGAAGATGATCGACAAAGTAACAGATTAGTGGAAGTAACTACCTTATTGATGTTTATCTAAATCTCACCTTGCGTAAATAAAAACAACCACCCATTATTTCATTCATATTCAATGTAACGCATACAAAACCACACTGAATGTTCTCTACATATTGTTTAACAGTAACTTATTATTTCGCGACCTTTACGCTAAGGCATTGAGCGCACACCTGAAAGCGAGGTCGTGAGAACTCACTGTAATTGAAATCATAAGGTAAAGAGAATAAATAAATCGGAATCCTTTAAGGCGGTCTCCCATCGATCATTTATCACTCGAGCAACGGCGAGAATTGAATGATGTTTATAAACGCTAATGGGTTGATATTACGCCAATTTCGCAGAGCAAGTAAGTGAAATTAAGTGAATTACGGCTGGAGTGCAAGCAACCTGATTTAATGTGGCTTTGCCTCTAGTTATCATGTATCAAAGACCGTGTCTGACATCTTCCGTAGCGTTTTATCTTTTAATAAGAAGTCGTTAGAATATCGCATAGGATAATGTAGAGCACAGAGACCAAAATAATTGACAACACGTAGATACTCACGCCTATATCAGCAAGTTATTCCGGTTTGGATCCATAGTCTTCATCAATCTGCTTCGGAGCCCAGAGTACGCTTGGATCATGATCCAGAAAAACTGTACTAAAAGATTGAGTTACTTCACATAGAAATACGAACATGTATATTTGAACAATCCAGAGGTGCATTCTTGGATGGGAACTTAGAATGCATGATTTAGGATAATGTTATAAGTAGTACCTAGTTAACTTAGAATGAAGGCTGTAAGCATAGTGAGACGTTATTTTATAGTTAATTTGGTCTGTTTAAATATTTAATTATTAAATTGCACACATATTCAACACTTACCTATAACTTTAGGTAGGTACATCTAGTGCCTAAATTATTTTCTAGCACGGGACGTGTTGTCTTTAAGACTGGGACTTTGCCGATACATCCCTTGGCTTCAGCATCTGAATCCTTTCCGCTCTCTTAGAAGGCTTCAGTAAAAGAAACATCAGATTTTTGTTATTTACTAAATGGAAAAAAACTATTATACACTTATCTAATATTTCTGTAGGTGCTTCTTCCTTCCAGCAGCAAAATTCTATCACCGTAAGCCACACGCAAGCAATAATCGTTCGATCCTCATTACCTTATGACGTATTGTGCGTTTATCATGGAACTTTCCCATTTCCTTTAATATTTGAAACCTTCAAGAGAAGAGCTTACTTTTTAAAAAGCTGGCAATGCATCTGTGACTCTTCTGATCTCGCAGATGCTCATAGACGCCGGTTATCACTTACCATCAGGAAACTCGCTTGCTTGTTGGTCTCCTCTAGCATAAAAAACGTTATAGGTTATATACACCGTGATTTTCACTTTTAATACTAGGTGGTGTTTTTTTAGATTTGACCATCTTTTTTTTTCAAGGATCATTTCCTTGGAAAAAAAGATGGCTTTCATTAGTATGATGCCCTTGAGAACCTTTGAGAATGCCACAGGCATTTAAAAAGTCACGGTATATACACAGATCACTGAAGGCGTTGTCTCTCAGACTGCGAGTGCTCTGCGGCACGGAACCTCCAGCGACGTCGCTCCTGCGCAATGATTGATGGCTCCCGAATCCCGCGCCCGCGGCGAACCCTGGGATTTATCGCCGGGCCTCCTTGCACCGACGTCTGCATCCGCTCTACTCTCGTGGGAGGCGCGAGGAAAAGAAACTTCTGCTTTCTCTTCTATTCTAGTATAGCATCTAGGCTAGACCGCTAGACTAAAAGCTGGTATGATGAAAGCTGCCAATTTGTAATTAACTTTATTATATTTAGTCAATAGCTGATTTAGAGCTACTATTAACACATTCTTGCGAGATGCGCCGCATTTCCGGTAACTTAATCGAGGAGGTGGCGGACTCTTGTCGCTTACTGGTGGTATAGCAACGAACATGTTTTTGATAATAACTCAACAACCTGCCCCTGTCATCAAAATCCCCGGTCTCTCCTACTTATTTCTCTAACAAAGAGGCTCTTTCAATATTTATAATATCTATTCATAAGCTTTATGATATACTCGCATTGGATGTATTGAATTGTGTATCTATGTTTTGTAAAATTGGAGAATCAATCAAGAAGAAGAAATTTCGAAAGCCACCACCAGTAGCCTGCTAGAGGCAGTACGGTGATGATTATTAAGATGTTACTAAAATCTCTATAAAAACCATTCTTAATCCATTCAATTAGCATCTTCACGATGTATTAAAGCAGATACGAGTTATACGACGAGACGATTATAGCGCACTTACTTAAAAGTGTTTTCTGCTTTATATTCTCGCATACTTTTGGCCAACCGCGTCGTATATCAAATTTTATAAAACAAACATCTCACAGCCCGACTTGATTGTAAAAAACGGTAACAAATCACCTTATATTGTGTCAAACATTAGAACTTAATTCATAGGTAGATCAAGATCAAAGAGTACGCAGCGATTTGTGGCGAATAAAAAATGGAATAAATCACAGCGCGCAGTCCTCAACCGGGCATTACACGATAATCTAAGCCTCCGCAAGTGCGGTTATTATTGATATGATTTATCGCGACGCCAGGCAATTATCCAAAAACTGTGTAGTTTGAACCCTTTCCTCTGTGTTGCCTACTCTTTGCTCGTATTTACCCATATTTTTGTTTTAAAGAGGGGTTTCGTACATACACATCTCCATCTCGTTCTTTGATGCTGTTTGTGTTTATCCATAATACCAAAAAATACACGATGGTTTTGTTCCAGATTATATTAGATACTTCAGTAGTAAAGTAATAGAAACTCTCAGCTTACTTAGGGAGTATCCAACGTAGAAGTTGGAGAGTTTTCTTTTTGATATAAGAACTCTGATGAGCCCTAGGAAATGGTAAATTGTATTTTTTTTTAAATTTAGTCTACTGATTCCCACTACTGGGCAAAGACCTCTTCCTAGTCTTCCCATTCCTCCCTATCTAATGCCCTTACTTGCCATTCTTGGACATATGTATTGAAATTGTCACACCGCCTTTTTTTGGCCTGCCGTGAAGTCGACGGTCATCGGTCAGTCGCCATTGGGTGACGATTTTTGTCCATCTTTAGGTTTCCTTCTGCATATATGGCTCGCCAATTTTCCATTTTCCATTCAAAATATTTCTCACAAATGAAATTCCCGCTATCCTTCACTCCAGCTCCTGAGTGATGAATATTTATTGCAGAAAACTACATTCCGAACCAGTGGTAAACACGTCGATATTTATAAGTGTTCCATATGGACCAAAGGTTTTTTTATGTGATAGGTGGCTGACGAGCAGACGCATCGCCTGACGGTAAGCGATTGCCGCCACCCATAGACAGCAGTGGTCACAAGCGCGCTGTTAAACCCCACCTTTTCCCCGATTTGGGCCTCCTCGGTACCCTCACTCACGAAACGAAACACAGCATAGTGCTGCTTCACGCCGGTTTTCTGTGAGGCCGTGAAATCACTCCGGTCGAGCTGGCACATTCATGCCGAAGCGTAGGAGAGCCACCTACGGTCCAAAGTTGCATTAACTATTTTCATTCTCATTACTTTTCCCATCTGGAACACCAAATCTTCAATGTTTACGCCATTACCAATAGGCTTACCACACTTCCCTTTTGTTCCGCAGCCGCCAGCCAAACAATGAACAGGTGAAACCGCGACTGAACAGGGGTACAGTCGCGCCTTTCTTCACGGTTTTTTTCACAACTTTTTGTCGGTCCTCGTAGGTAAATGGTGTCCAGATAAAGGTCAAAATAACACCAGCAGTAATTAGCGGCGATTAATAATCGGTTATCTTGATCATTGGTCCCGTACCGTAATAATTATTCAACCTGTTCGGCAGGATTTTGTTTTTCTATTGTTTTTTATGGATTTGCAACAAACTAGGATTGTAGAAGGCTTGTGGCTATTTCCAGTTCTTACTACGAAACGATCGTAGATTACGTTTCGTTCTCATTAATCAAGTATATTAAGTTATATCGTCATACTTATGTTTATCTTACTGTATCTACCTACTTACCCTAATAAGAAAGCACGACAATACCTATTGTGTTGTGCTATTATAAATTTATTTCTTCTTTGGGTGCCTCTTTTCTTTTCACAGTTCTAAAGGTCAGCTTTCCAAAGTTCTCTCAGAAGACAAGTTGGTTTAGTTTTTCTCTGTACGGCAGTACGGGGTACGGTCTGCTAACCGTACAAGACATGGTACCAAGGTGTTAACCTACTTTTGATGCTGACAGTACCTATGCGTTATGTAAGGTGCAAAATATTACATTATGTAAAGTGTACGAGTAATATAAATAGGAATTGCTTATATTTTTGAATTAAATCGAAAAAAATAAGTTGCCCACTTTTTCGCAAATAAGTTTAGCGCAAAACGGAATAAACAGTCACAGGGCTATTCTATTGCTATTCTCTACTATTCTAGGAATAACTGAAGAACTAGGGCTAGTCTATTATAGTTCTTCAGTAATTCCTAGTATTTACCCCACTTCTTATGTAAGCCATTTTGGAATAAGAGAATGTTTAATCCCCTATTGTGAATCTGAATTTAATTGTATAGTCGTTTGTTTGTCATCGCCGTTGATTTTACGCTCGTGATCTCTCCTTAGGATTCCAATCGTGCGTCAAGACTGACTCGCACCGCAATCGATTGATGTCTTATCATTACACTGTATAATAACTAATTTTAAACCTATCGATCAACTCTCCAGTGAGGTATATCAGTTTGGAGATACGTGTCAATTTATAAACGATAACATTGCATCTTTGTTCCTCCGACGGTAAACCGGGCGAGATTGGAATCAGATGCAGTCTCTAGGTATGTTCAAAATCAATTTGTTGGAATAAAAGCATGGTTTATGTCATAAGTGGTCTTTATCTAAGATCGAGCGGTGTCGGCGGCGTTTCGCGCATGCGGTGGAATGCGACGTGCGGCTGCTTCCCCGAACTGCGCCTACGCCTCCACTCGTATCAATCAGGCAAAGAGAGATGGGCTACTGATTTATCCACTGTTTATCGATTTTTTCGGATGCAGTTCTTTTTTCATTTTTTTTTATAATGGCTCCACCCGAAGATGATTTGCCAATGTCAAGTAAATTTTTGAAGAATAAGTAGGTAGTCAAGAGTCGAAGTCAGTCAATGTCACAGTTTCTCAATAAAACTCCGATGTTTTTACATTTTATCGACTTACGGAATCAGCGGATATCACTCTAAAAGCAATCGCGGGTTTTAAGACTCTATTAGGTCCAAGCAAGATGTCACGAGACAACTCACTGTTACAATAGCAGTGTTAATAAAAACGATACAATCCAACGATTCTCATTATTGGGATCACTTTTCGGCACTTCACTGCACAAATAAACACCAAATATTTACACCAAAAACCACTAGACACTAATTTAAAACTTTGAATTGCATCAACCCACGTGGCTTGTTTTAGCCTTACCCGCCGAATACTTTTTTTTTCTAATATAGACTGGATAGTCTGTCTAATATAGATTGTTAATGTCAAGTAAAATTGATCATAAATTAAGGTAGTCAACTGTTGAAGTCAGTCAAACTTACGATGAAAGTATTGCCGTGTGGCCTCCGGCAGAGTAGAATAAGCCACCCTCACTCTTACCGAGGTGTCGTAAAAGGCGACTAAGGTAAAGCTGCTGGCATGATCATCAGCTCCCAGAGAAGGAAAACTCTGCATTTATACCAAAACCCTCGCCAACCCGTCTGCCAAGCGTGGCAAAGAGAGACCCCTTATGTGATTGAGGGAGGCCCGTGCCCCAGCAGTGGGGACTTGAATGGGCTGACGATGAAGCAAGCTGTCCACGTGAAAATACAGGTACTCGACACACAAGCACTGTTAAAATAAAACCAATTAATGATTCGGCACTTCACTGCACAAAGAAACACCAAATTTGGACACTACAAATTATTAAATAATGTTTAACCTTCGAATTGCATCAGCCGAGATGTTACATTACGATGTAACATTGCCTCCAAAGAATCCAAGATTCTTGTTAGAATCCATACTAGTGTTTTTTACATTAAACTGGGTACCTTCATACGTTTTCTGCCAAGGGTATGTTTTTCCTGGTATGTAAGTAGCAAATATATATGCCTTAATATTAACCAGCAGTTCTATAGGTAGGTATTATTTTACCGAGTTCGTATTTTCTGCCTGTGACATTTTTCATGCGTGCTACGTTTTTACTGCAGGTACCAATTGTAACACTTATTATAAGACGTATAATTAGTTAATAATATAATTAGAAAACGAACATTTCTAAATTGGCTGTGTTAAGATCTGTTGCTGGCAGATGAGAACGAAGCTGGAGCCTTCAAGGAAAGTCTCTGCTTCTATCACTAGTATAAAAGATTTTCTCGTGCATGTATTACAATCGTTACGGTGTTTACGGTGTAATTTGAAAGTAAAAATGGTTATCGATATACAAATGATGTTGCCTCCTCCCTGGGCCACGGTTGTCAGTGTCGAGGCAGTGGCGACCCCTCGCGGCGATCAATTGATGCATCGCTTGTTCACCGCCGATTATTGTGCTACACACAGATTTTAAACATTTGTTGCAGTCAATAGTCTTAAACAACTTGTTTTTGTTACTCAAATTGTTTGAGTAACCCGAATGAATTGATCAAGTTCAATGACTCTACCACCTACAATAGTTAATTAAAAAGTCTATTAAATAAAGCAACAGGTAATATAATTATTATTCCATAAAATATCCCAAAGTATCACGTAAGGTGCATTTACTATTATTCACTCTAGAAAAAATATAAGTTATACCTGCTATAATTTGATATACTTAGGGCATAAAAGAAAATTAATTTATAATCCTTATTTCCAGCTAAATGTAATTATAGTACTGTACATACTACTCGTAATTAAAATATAATCATTTACTTTAGTATATTCTTTTAATTTTCTAATTATACTTGACATTAATTAATCATGATCATTATTCGCATTTCACGTAATCAGTAACTTACGGGGTTTCCTTGTAGCTTTCCTACTTTATTGTGTAATAAAAAAGTAGTACGTAGGTACAATAAGTTTGGGTGACGTAATGTCTTGTAATTTACCTTTTCAAATTTCATGAGTAAGCGTTCCCGCCTATTATAATTTAAATTTAATTTAGATATCCGCTTATTGGTGTTAGGTCATTTTACGGCACCTCTCTAAAAAAATCTCTTATCGATCTACGCAGGTGTGCAGCTGTACAACTGTGGTTGAACCCTTTAGAACCCAACAAATTAGTAGTAATCAAGTTGGAAAGAGAATAAACAATACCATTATCATAAAACAGTTCTCTTTTTCACCCATTGAACAAAAATGTTAAAACATGTCGGCCTAATTACTTTGAAATATAGTAGAGTTTCAAATGAATAGGTAAAATAAATTATTTGTTAAGATATTTTAGAACAATTTATTCGCAATATTACGGAAAGATTACTTTAGTAAATAAGTTGGGTTTTGTGCCTACATTTAAACTTATTTGTTTAAATTTCCCAAAACAGCCTCACAGACGTCTGAGTTAATTTACTTAATTAATCTATTTATAGTCTTCGTATGGGGATGTGTGATCAAAACACGTAATTCGTTAGAATGTTACGCAGTAAAACCACATTGGTCCCTAATGACGTCCTATTGTAGGTAAGGGAGTGACAATTTTATAGCCATTATAAATCTGGCGCTTGGGTTTGCTTCGTTTTGTCATTTCGACCCCGTTTGATAAGGCTCTAATCTTGTTAAACATGATGTATATATAGCTCTACTAAAACATTTATTGCAGAGACCCCGAGTCCTTATTAAAGATCTGTCGATGATCAAGTGTGAATACCAATAGATTATGGGTACCTTTCGTGTAATTAAGCAACCAAGCCATGTGTGCCAAAACGCTTCGAATTGTGATATGTAATTTAGTAAAAGGTTTTTGGTAAAAGTTTTTAAGGAGACACGCGCCACGCGACACCGTTCAAAAGGCATGCGGTTTTATTGTGGTTTCCCAAATGTCGCTAAAAGGATGCCGAAATTGCCAAACGATTTTCAGCTTTTAAGTGTCAAGCGGAGCATTCTATTGAGCATTGTTTCGCACTCACCTGCTATGCTTCTGTCGTGTTCTTCATGTCAAGGAAGAGGGACGTTTTCGAGAAGAGAATTATTTGTGTTTGAGAAAGCGAATATAGTAACGGTTAAATCTACCCGTGTGCGTGCTTGTCTTGCACAAAACAGTAGCAGGTTTTACCGTTTCAATAATTACCTGGTAGACAAATTAGTGTTGCAGGAGCTAGGTGATTACGTGCGGCGTATCCTATGGCTCGTTTAGTTATCAGACTCCATTAAAGGTTCGGTTCGCGGTTATATTTGACACGCGATCCGCGCTTCACGGAAACCTCAGGTAGGCGCCGGTGAGGCAAAATCTTAATTTAACCGCTTACCCCACTCAATGCCCTGGATGATTAAGCAAATAAATAACTTAGGTATATTTTTCTCTCCATAAATCAATAGACATAAATTAAAACTGATTTTGAGTTGTGTGACGTGAACATACATACCTAAGTCGGTATTCTAGCTTGTACGTGTTGTGAGCATCGTTTCGAACAATTTCTCTAATTTTCTTTCTGGAAATAAATAAACAAAGATAAAAACTGAAACATTGTTTACATGCGAGTAGGTACTGTAATATCTAACTACGAAGCCAATGCCTATTACCAACCTACACGTTTATTTTATAGTTACCCACATATCACCCAAGTTCAAGAAATAGGATTTATTTTATATTCTAAACATCCGTGGGAGAGCACGAATGGGCCGGCTCGACCGGAGTGATGCCACGGCCTAACAGAAAACCGGCGTGAAGCAGCACTGTGCTGTGTTTCGCTGCGTGAGTGAGGGTACCGGAGGCCCAATCTGGGGAAAATGGGTTAAAGGTTGGCAGCGCACTTATGACTCCAATGGTGTCGCGGGTGTCCATGGGCGGCGGCAATCGCTTTCCACCAGGTGAACCGTCTGCTCCTTTGCTAAAAAAGACATCCAAATCCGATGCCCTTTATTTTGATCCAACATAGGGTACAGTTACTCGATCCTCTTAGATTTTTTGCTCCATTCGATACATATTTCGATCATCACGCAAAACCGTTCACAAAGAAGAATCGAAACACAACACTGATTCCTTTCTTCCAATGGCCGTGTTTTACTCGCACTGAATTAAACAAATTGTTACGTGCGATTACACACACGCATTTGCCTCGAAGGAATTCGAGTGGCTTAAGACAGAGCTATGAGTTTTTTCTGTGGTCGGCCCGCGGTAGGTAACCAGCGAACCATCGGTAGCCGTCCGCGGACAATATTTCATGCGCAAGTTAGTTTAAACAAATCGTACGGTGTCTCTTTGGATCTCGTCAATGACCATCGTTCTCCGTCACCGTGAAATCTTCTTTCGTATCACGATGCTGCGCCGGAGTTATCTATATTTTGATTAGATTTAAGTTGGAGGAAGTAACAATTTAAGATAAAATAGTCGCACTACATGTTAGGTATTTTTTTTTGTGATAGACGTGACATTTTGAAAACATGGCGGATGTCACATGAAATCCATACAAAATAAAACTATATGTTGTATGATGATAAATGTCACGAGCCCGAGAATAGGGCTCCTGATGTTTAATGAACGGCTGCCCATAGACACCCGCAACAACAGTTAATTGGGCATCCGGTACCCTTACTCACTCGGCGAAATACTGTGCATGCAGGTTCACACTGTCTGAAAGCCGATTGATATTTGATTGGGTCAGCTCGACCGGAGTGAGTACCAGTCGAACCAGCTCAATAATGCCGAAGTGTGCTTTTACCACGGTTATTGTAATAAGAATATTTATATCACTTATACTAAGTATGAAGAATGACCAACCTCTTTACGCTTACAGCGTTACTGAAATTTGAATCCAATTATTGAACCTGTAATAGAATCCAGTGTTACGCAATCAAAATATTATAATTACAAAATATTCCATGTGGGACGCGGGCTTCCGACGATTAAAACAATTTCGGTCGGGTTTTGCTTTACTCTTTTTGTGAGAGGCCAACACGATATCGTGTTTCCATAAAATCATCGAAGCGACTATTATTCTGTGCTCATGCTTTGACATAAATGGATGAACACTTATGATCTGTAGTGGACTTTAGTAGATTTTAGATAAAGTCGCTTTTGTAGTGTTCTAATAAGTCGTTGCATCATTTCAGGAGAATCTAATTGAGGATGCCCAGTAGCCTAGGTAACCCGATAAGGTGGATATCTCTGCGTCCGCTCAAGTATTCGGTACGATTAAGATGAATTACCTTTTGTTTTAGTATTTTCAATATGGTATGGGTATCTTATGTAACAATTAGCATTTTGGCCTCATGGGAATTAAGATAGGGGTAAGATCTCAGATTGCATGTTGTTGCGTCGTCATGGCAACTATGCTAAATATCGCAAGAAATTCTTAATACGTACAATTTAATATTATAAACTTTAAGTACATACTTAAAGTAATGCCTTAATTTACTAAATAAAAATCACTGTACTACTACACTACGATCAAAATTCTTACGTTCAAAATAAATCATTAGTATATCCAAAGTACAATATCATGATATCCGAAATACCGAAGATTGGAATGCTGATGTTCAAATGACCGAATATACAAAATCCCGAAATTTAAAATGTACAACGTAGAAATACTTAGATAGATTATCTATCTACATAGATACACTTTATTGCACAAATTTTTCAGATCTTAGTGTATAGTATTATACTAGTACAGATTAATACTTCACGTAATACTTGTGGGTGTTAATCACCTGTTGGGCATTGAAGTTTATCAAGGTATACCTGCTGTAAGCTATTTTTACTATACCGAGATTTTAAATATTACGGATTTCGTGCTTCCGGATTTCATACTTCTGAAATTCGTACCTTCGGTCAAGTGTTATTTCGAGATTTAATTATGTTACTGTGATTCTCTATTGCACTATACCTACTAATTTATTTATTGGTAGGTAAACTGGACTTCATGTCAAATGACATGACTAAATATATAATAGGACTAAATATATTAAATACAAAACAAAATATATAGGTACTCAGTCTTACCAAACTAAAATAAAATGACTTTTACTAGTAGTTTAAGCGACTCTACAAATACTTGTCTGTTTGTTCTGAACGCTAAATTCCCAATTTTCGTTGAAGCATGTATCATATGTGTCAACCGCAATTATTATGGATGTGTCGAAACAAAAAATAGACCATCTGGCAATTCGTAACGGTTTGACAGAAAAAACGAACCTTCCTCTTGATTGTTGAATTCAGTAGCTTGTACGCGTCACTGACTTTATTTATAACGCATTGTCTTACATTGTACATGTCGATAGTCATTTTAATTATGTTTAGGTATTGCTAAATATATTCAGTAATGATTTACCTAATACATTTACGTATACCTTTTTACCTTTGAGATATAGATGTGATCAATACGTGCCTAGGTACATATGTATGTAATATTTATTTATTTAAAAAGGTACACCAACAACATAATATACAGCACTTGCAGCAAATAGATGATAGTAGGATAGGTACAATTTTTATATATATGCCTATTATAGGCACGTCATAGGTATATAATTATTGAAAATTTGAATTAAAAAAATTAATAAAAATAATATTTTAATCATTGATCGGGCAAGTGCCATAATCCCTCCATAGTCCTGGTTATCCAATCCACTACCACCAAAAATATCTTTAAAGATAAAGATAAAGAGAGTAAATTGTCTATAGAAAGGGCCTCTACGTGTTGGCCTGACTCCACACACGCCTTCCAGAAATCCGGTACATAATTGCCCGAGGTTAGAAAGATAGATAGATAGATATACTTTATTGCACAAAATACACAACTTAAGTACTAGGCATTACAGAAATTTTGTGTACAATTTCGGTGGTCTTATCGCTGAAAGCGACAACCTTCGGGTAAAGGACATTTAATAGTAGAGAAGGGGTAGGTGGTGCAATATTAAATAAGGAAAAAAAAAAGGAAACTGTAAGTAAATGTATGAGGTTATGGATCGAAAGACAAAAATAATATTCAGCATATATTTATGCATCTTCTTCATCGATTTCTTATTTGCTGAAGGTCGTGCCTTTCTTGAAATGCCTTTAGCGAAGTGATGACAAGGTCTTCCCATTCTTCCCTATCCTCAGCTTGTCTTAGGGCAATCGGCAAAGTGAGTCCGGTTACATCCCTTATTTGGTCTGCCCAACGAAGGGGTGAACGGCCTCTTCGTCTTTTACCATTGACCTTCCCTACAACAACCAACTTGTCCAAGTTGTCGGACTGTCTCCGGACGATATTTATGCTTGTTGTATCTAATTAAAACTTAAAGTTAATTAAGAAACATATAAAGGTAAACCGAATATGGAAGCGATAGAAATATGTAAAGCGCGTTCAATTTTCTCATCATGTTTAACATCCAGACCAAAGTCCAACCAAACCCTATCACTCTAATCAAAATGATTATAAAGTAGATCATCGGTCCGACTCCCACCGCGTTCCCATACACCGCTCACGTAACCAAATACAGGACGATAATATTATAGGACGCCTTATCGAAGCGTTTATTCTAATTCGATCTGTCAGAAATAGGACAAAAAACTTGAGTCGGGCATCGCTACTGGGCGCATCGGGTGCGCGGGCGCCGCGTAACGTGATCTCGATCGCTACCACCCAACCAACCACTTGGCTAGACGTGACTGCTAAATGTAAGACTATCGCCAAAATAGATATTCAATTTAGATTGGTCCTATTTGAGCATAATAAACAATGTACGTACCTACCTGCAGAGAACCTCATGTTGGGACCACAAACTGACAAACATTCAATAATAGTTAATGAACCAAATGTGTTTGGACAGATTGAAGTAACTCCACACCTTGGTATTACGTTGGATTAAGTACCTACTACAATCTTTCGAATTGTTTTTATTAACTAGTTTGGGCAGTAAAAGTTCATGTAATATCGTCGCTAATTTGACCCTACCTAACCATTATACTCTTGATAGTATACTTTCGAAGCTGAATCTCTCCAATTGATGTATAGGTAAGACAACCGTTCCTCTGATAGGTAATGCAAATACCGAAATAATGTAATGATGAATAATCAAAGAGCTAAATAAATATCCAAGTCCTTTTTTGTAGATCATGTTAAATTATTATTTTTAAGTTTACGGATGTATAGAAATATGTACACTGACACCAATACAACACTAGACCACTTCTATGTGAAAAAAGTTGTTACTATTTACTCTTGGACTATAATTGCACACGTGTTTAATTACTCAAAACATATTTTTATACTACCCCATAAAAGATAAGCTCGTATAGCCCTCTCACTTTCATTTGCCTACATAAGGGCGAAAAGCGAAGCACGCAAGCGCAACGAGCCTACATGCCATGGTCGCAATTAAACCGTTGACGTCATGGTAGATCTGGGCAAAGAGCAGGCAGCACCAGGAACCGTAGCGAGTCAAGTTTCGCGGTGGAGCGAGGCGCGCGCGACCGCGCAATTTCCCTGCGCAGGGTAGGGCTGACAGAGGACTACATATCGTACTTTTTTTTATTTAGTAGGTCCACTTACAATTGATGCATTATAAAATATCTTCCTACATTATTTCTCAAAAACTTGGTAAATACATGCATTAGTTACAGGTAGACACCTCATGCAATTTTAACTTTTTCTGTAGTACAGTACCCGAAGAGTCGCGATGGAACCGTTCCTCTTAGCCTCAGTACCTCTCAATTCGAAGTCGCTCAGCGAGTAATCGAATGATCCATTCTCAGTATCCATTTGAAGGAACGCAGAGGTACGTAACGAGATAATACATTAAAGGGCAAACGTCTTCATTATTGCCTGGTAAATTATCTCGCTGGTGTCACCACTGGACTGGCCACATCTGACGTAGAACCGACGATCACTTGATCAGACGTGTCTTGGAGTGGAAACGTGGTTAAACAAGCGTTAGGTTAGATAGAATCGCTTCTCTAAGAGAAGCCAGGTAAATTTAGCGATTCTATTGGCTCTTAAAAATAAACTGCTCACAACACATCCTTGCTCATCTCTTATGGAAACGCAGCCTTGTAGGATGCTATGCCTCTCATTTGACTGACGACCTTAGGAGAACTGCTCCCTGTGGCTGGAAGAGAAAACCCTGGGATATAAATCAGTTTAGCAGTGGATGAATACAGGCTGTTGATTTATTTATTTATTACTATAATATTATGTAGTACCTGTTAAAAAGAATCGTCATCATATTTAGGTATATTAATTTTACGAGTGCACCAAAATTATTTTCACATTTCTTTCAACGTTGGGACCAGACAAATCTGGTTTTGCCAGCCCTATCGAATATCTAGTCTTGTAGCCGCAGACGCGCGCTCGCACACCAAACGATTACGAAGTGTCGGCTTCCAACATCGCTGAGCACAACACACATAGCTGTACTTTTTAAAATACTCATGGGAAATGAAACAATATCAGTAGGTACTTAATGGACCGATGACACACCCCTAATATCTTTGTACCAACTCTTTGTTTTGAACTTACATCTCAAACTGACAATTAAAATAAAAATGACGCTACACGACATTAAAGTTATCGTAATTATTTTCTTGTTTATTATTATTCATAAACTCTATTTCAAATATGTGGTTTAACTAACTGCCTTTCAAATTCTAAGAACTAGATAGATACTAATATTTTATTAGTTAACAACCGCCTATATACTACACCAGGGTGCTCGCAGTATTGGACGTCGTGCCCATAAAAAGCAAGCCCTTGGCTACCCATTATTAAACGATAGGCCGTATAATTTATAAAATTGTCAAAAATTATATTCCGGTAGTCAGTGGCCAGTTACAGTTTTTGTGTTACACCCTCGAACCTGCCGAAAAAACGTCCAGACAGCGAGGTTCAGAAGCACGCGTCACGCGATCCGCGGCGACGGCCACAAAAAATATTACATCAATAATCAAATACTCAACTTCGGTAGATATTAAACGGCTATAAATTATCCTAATAGCTGTAAACTATTAGTTCGGAACGGCTGAATATGTTAAAAGCTTTGTCCAGTCTGACGGTATTTTGTAACCACAAATTAAGGTTTGACCGAAGATGGGTCAAATATTAGCAGCTAATTATATCGTTGCCAAAACTATTTTGTTACGCTATAATCAAAATAAGTTAATACCGCAATTAGGTCCCTCTTCTCTTGTCTACCTACCAGGTATTATGTAACTAGCCCTTTCTAATTAGAAAAATCGTATAGATTTACGTACCTACGAGCACGCGTTTGAAAGATGTTTAGCAGTGGGAGAGCCACGCTTCGGCATGAATGGGCCGGCTCGACCGGAGTAATACCACGTCCTCACAGAAAACCGGCGTGAAGCAGTGCATGCGCTGTGTTTCGCTGCGTGAGTGAGGGTACCGGAGGCCCAATCCAGGGGAAGGGGGGTTAGGTTAGGTTAGGTTAGGTTAGGTAAAAGGGTGCCTGGGCACAGGCTCGCCACGCTTTGGTGGCAGAGGTCGGCCAGGACCTCTCACTCTCCAATATAGTGAGAGCTATATTGGCGAGTGAGGGTGCCTGGAAGGCCTTTGCTGCTTATTGCGAGCACGTGATGGCGGCGAAGGAGGCGGCGGAGCGCGAGCGAGAGGCAGATCCTCTCGCTCCCGCGATCCGCAAGGCACGTAGAGGGAGGAGACGACGCCAATACTTGCGTCTCCTTCCCCTGCGAGGAGCAGGTCCGCTGGTGCGTGGGGCTGTAACCCCACCACCGGCATTGCACGGACCTCCTCCTACGCCTGGTGGGGACGGCACAGCTCTCTCGGCTGTCCCCACTCCCTCCCCCGACCCCGGGGGAGGAAGCGCCGTGCCCGCCGTGTAGGCGGGCTTCCGTCCGGGAGGGGTCGTGGTGCCAGGTTTCGTACCTCACCCCATGACCTCTCCCACTATGGACGATGAGGGAGAGCCCCAGGAGTTTTAGTCGGTATACCCCCGCCTTCTGCGGGGGGGAGTCCGACATAACCCATCCGTTTACAGACGGATGGGTATGCGTAACGCATTTCTCCTGGGTGACCAAAAAAAAAAAAAAAAAAAAAAAAGGTAAAAGGGTGCCTCTCCCCTCCACTCCGGTGGACTACGTGGTGTAGTGCGGGTTAGGCACGCCTCCTCCCAGTACCCAAGATACGGGACAGGGAGGGGGGCATTCCTCCAGCGTTACCAAAAAAAAGGTTAGGTAAGCAGCGCACTTGTGACACCACTGGTGTTGCAGGCGTCCATGGGCGGCGGTAATCGCTTACCATCAGGTGATCCGTCTGCTCATCTGCCACCTATACCTACATCAAAATTTTGAACTAACACCCCCTATGTCTAATTTTACGATTACGATAACGTATAAATGGCATTAGTATTACCTGTAATTATTTTATAACCTCATAGAGTTTTGATGACATTTTAAACAAGGAATGAAACAATGGATGACAAATAATTTCGAGTGCTAGTTGAACGGGGTCTCTGCTCCAACAAGAACAATAGTTAAGGTGACGGGTAGGGCACACTAGCGACGCCAATCGATTTTAATTATTAGCTACTAAACCGGATCTATTTAAAATAATTTCTGGGTTACAACCTCTCGGCAAACACTTATACTATTTATTAAATACCCATGCACAAATTTTGGGTCCGTTTTTGTACGCGAAAAATTGATGCACGCTAAAAGTGGCCGCTTTTGGCGGTAATAAATTTTTGGCGTACGCGTTGGACCGATTGGTGTCGCTAGTTAGGGCTACCCGTCGCCTCAAGGCCCTACATGGACGAAACTAGCGAAAAAGTACATTTTTAATTACCAATTTTAATCCACGGATAAAGATTGGTCGAATTGGGCCTTGAAGATGTAGTGCATTTAACACTTTTTACGATAAATGGGTAATTTTTTTAAATTTATTATATTTAAAATAGTTGGAAAAATCTAATAAGGAAAAAAGCATATAAATGTTAAAAAGTAAACTGGGTGTAGTACTGGGTGGCTATATTAGGTTGTATTTAACGTACCCTCAAAAGTTCAACATTGTTCAAATTTAATAAATAGTATACGTGTTTGCCAAGAGGTTGTAGCCGCTGAAATTGTGTAAAATAGTTCCGATTAAGTAGCTAAAAATTAAAATCAATTGGCGTCGCTAGTGTGCCCTACCCGTCACCATAAGGTAAAAGGTATACCCCACTAGCGACGCCAATTGATTTTAATTCTTAGCTACTAAACCGGATCTATTTTAAACAATTTCGGGGTTACAACCTCTCGGGCAAGCACCTATACTATTTAAGTATTTAATACTTATAGTTAACTGTTTGGTCTGCTTTTACACTCGAATTTTAAATTACCGCCAAAAGTGGCCGCTTTTGGCGTGAATCAATTTTTTGCGTACAAAAACGGATCTAACATTTGTGCTTGGTTATTCAATAAATAGTATGAATGTTTGCCGACAGGTTGTAACCCCGAAATTGTTTAAAATAGATCCGGTTTAATACCTAAAAATTAAAATCGATAGGCGTCACTAGTGTGCCCTACCCGTCACCTTAAGTGGAAAAGCACAACGTTAAAAGCATAGTATGCTTTTAATGTTGTGCTTTTAATGTGGTTTTAAATAACCATGTACAAATAATGGGTCCGTTTTTGTACGCGAAAAATTGACTAACGCCGAAAGTGGCCGCTTTTGGTGGTAATTCAAATTTCGAGTACTAAAGCAGACCCAAAAGTGAAGTATTATTTAATAAATAATGTAAGTATTTGCCAAAAGGTTGTAATCCTGAAATTGTTCAAAATAGATCCGGTTTAGTAGCTAAAAATTTAAATCGATTGGCGTCGCTAGTGTACCCTACCAAAAACATTTTCTAATGGATAACGAGACCCTATGTTAAGCAACTAAGCAATGAGAGCTTAGCTTATAGATACTACGTCGGTGGAGTTTAGTTGAAAAAGCGCCATCTAGCATATAAAAACTGTACTTGCTTCTCATCGTTGTCGACGCACAGTTCAGTGAAGACGGAACTTAGTGTTCTTAGCGCCATCTACTATTAAGTTAAAAAAGCTTCTTGTAAGCTTTTCTTGCAACTTTGGTTGCCACCTACCAAAAAGATATGTTGAAGCTAAAAACTCTAGCTTTTTGTACCGGAATAAGTTGAAAGATGGCGCTGATAATACTAAACCAGATGTCCGCAATAATGTACGAACTTATTTTTCCACATTTAATGTAGTCACTTATATTATATACTTAAAAAGGCCATTTGGGGTGGTTATGATTTTTTCGTTCTGTATTTTGGGGTACTGAATCAGATCTGAAATAATTGAAAAAATCGCAATTAAAGCGTGAATTTTCAGGCACCATTCAGTTCCATCAATTTCATCTAGATGACTTCAGTAGGTTTAGTGGAAGAAGCTGAAAAATTACTACATGATTACAAGGGCCCTAGATGAAGTTAATTAAAAGCTTTTATTAATTAGTATTTTATGATTATGTAAATAACATACTTAAAAATGTCCTGCCTGAACACGAGATGAAAATTTAAGTGTGTTTTTTACTTAAGAATAAATTGCAAAACTTTGCTATAAAAATATCAACCTTTTTAATGATTATTTAGCAGTAGGTTACATAATATTTGACATTCATAAATGTTCTGTATGGACTTAAATTAAATAAAGACATTTTTGATTTTTTTTTATTCTTTATCTACTTTTTCCTTTTAATTTCTTGTGAACTGAACTAAACTAAAAATTATAATAAGTAGGTTTTGCAGTGATTCCTGAAAATTCAAAATTTTCAAGTCGTACTAGAGACCGAACGGTTTGTCTGAAAAAACGAATTAATAAGTACATTCTATAAACAAACGTATGGTTTGTTTGGTAAGAGTTAATATTTTTCGAGATTTAAGCAAAAATCCGATAGTTTTTTGTTTCGTTGTACTTGGGGACTTAATAGTATAAGTATTTGCCGAGTGCTTGTAACCCCGAAATTGTTTAAAGTAGATCCGGTTTAACAGCTAAAAATTAAAATTGATTAGCGTCGCTAGTGTGCCCTACTCATCACCTCAACTATAGAATTTACCTCTTTATTAATAGTAGGTATATATATATATATATATATATATATATATATAGATATAGAACATTCTAACAACAAGCGGAAACAACGGAACAAGCGGAAATCGCTTATTCAAAGCATCCCACATATCCCCGTATAAATTTATACGTGAGCACGTACCTCTAACTACCCTCTTTGTCTTCAAAGGAAGATAGACATAGATAGGTAACTACTTATTCGAAATGGATAGCCACAAGCACTTTAAGGGTTGCTTGGTATGCTATTTGTCTCAGTCCGCACTAAATTTACGGTGCGGTTGTAACGATTACATGGGGGTGGGTACCAATTGTGATTCAATTTCATGAATATCAGGACCCCAATTCTCGTGCTCGTGACTTTTGAAAACATGGCGGATATCACTTGAAAACCATACAAAAATACTATGAGCCCAATTCTCTTGCTCGTGACATTTACTAACATACGACATTATATCACTAAAACATAGTTTTTTTGTGTGGTTTTGGGGTGATATCCGCCATGTTTTTTCATGTCGACAATCCCCAGAATTAGGCTCTATGTTTAAGTGATATATGTCGTGTGATAGTAAATGTCACGAGCACGAGAATTGGGCTCCAGAATTCTGTTGAAATATGTAGACTTACTTTAGCGATGGCAGCTCAGTGGATAAGAGCACGGCTTGTATGCGGGAGGTCGTAGTTCGAATCCGGGCATGCACCTCTGGGTTTTTCAAATATATGTGCATATTTCTACCATTAGCTTGGCGGTGAGGGAAAACATCATGAGGAAACCTGCACGATTCAGATAGGTTCTGAAACGTGTAACCATGATTAAGTTGGTCTTGTTCCCTGTTAAAGTTTTACGAAGGTCGGACGGCAGTCGCTTCTTTGTAATTACCAAACTCCTGTATCATGGTCTTAGCGTATCCGGGGCTCCAAAGCGACAACTTTGGATGCAATCGGGAACTACACGCTAAGAAAAGGATGTTTACTTGATCGATGTAACCTGTGACAATATAAATGATTAAATTTTTGATTAGAGACTTTGTTAGACTTCTATTGCTGGTTCAAAGCGTTTCATCAAATTGTGTAACACAATTTTGGTGGAGCCCGCTGCAGACAGCAATTTATTTGCTACTTTACTTTACGATTCTGCGAAGAAACATTGCCTAGTAGACCCAGAAAGGTCGCCTTTGAGTCTTTGATTAGGTATATTAATCAAGAAACCTTGAGCTTGGTCGAGAATCTCGACATACTTAAACATACCTATACAGTAGTGTAGGCTACACTACCGCAAACACAGCGTAAATTTTAGCTTGATTAGAATGACAGCTGTTGGCGTCATAGAAAACTTATCTTTAGATCGATAGTAATAAAAATTTATGGAATAAAACTTGGTAAAATGAAAAGCCTTTTTTTTCTTTTTTTTTAATATGGGTCTACCTGAAGATAATTCGCAAATGTCAAGTAACTTATTGAGAATAAGTCAACAATCGAAGTCAGTCAAAGTCACAGTCAGTCAATAAAAGATATAATAATAACGACTTTTTTCTTAAGAAGTAGGTATGTTTGCACCCAAGGTCCAGCCTGAAAACCAGGGCTGCAGCGGCTGTTTGTGGCAGCTTCAGCATATGCTGAGGCTGCGCCTTGTTGGCCGCAACTTTTTGTCCCTGTACCTTTTTTTCTGTTTTTTTTCTATGTAGTATATGTTGTGGTAAATTCATTGTTTCTTATCTTATCTTATCATAAATATAATCTCTTATCTCTCTCTCTTTTCTAATTTGCTACATAATACACTGAAACCTGGTTAATTGGGATCTCAATATAGCTCTACTTAAGTACCATTAGAGGTTTTTCATTTATTCAGTTTTCCAATTAGGGTTTATAATTTGGTTGTCTCATTTACGAGGCCCCGCTTATAACAGAGTCCCAATTATACCGAAAAACCCTCGAAATCAAATCTCATTTAGACCGGACTCGATCAATCTTTGCCGGTGGATAATCTATGGTATAACGTCTCATTTGTATACATAATAACAGAGCTATATTATATATTTAGTATCGCATTAGGATTGTTCGAATCAGGCCTTGGCCTTGTTCGAAAAGTCCCAATAACCTTCATACTATGAAAAAGTGCTGGGATCTCATTGCATTTCCCATAGAGGTTTCTCACTTATCTGAAATTAATTCTTTTCACTGTACGTCACTTTTAACTTTTACTTTGGAATTTATTTCGTTCACGTTTTAGTACCTGGTCTATATCAAAAATACTTACTTACTTATTCCCATCTACCTACTCACCCAGTAGTACAACCTCTGACCTTTAATAAAACGAAGGTCACTTTCAGACCGAGGATCTCACGCTTCAAGAATATTGTTTTACCCCGAAAGTAGATACATATATCAGATGTATGACTTCAATGAAGCACCTAAATAGCAAATAATCGAACATTTTAGGTACCTTTCCCTTTCTGATCATTTTATTTATACTTGACAGATTTCTGTTATGTGCAGACTTCAGGTTAGTACAATCTGTCGAATTACCTCAATGGATATAGAACCAGACGTTTTGATTCTATTGAATTTGGACAGATTGTATACACACATAGATGTGTGACTGTCTGTACCCAGCTAATGTAAAACCTACACAAACTTTTGATTTTAGTAGGTAAGTACTTTCCTAGCTCATATATTCAGCTCAAATATGTAGCTCATAGCTCAACAATAAAGGTAGAAAATTACTTCTCAGAAGTTGAATCAAAATTTCATGAGTCCTACAATGAAATAAATAATTCCATTCGGACATTACCCGTGACAAAATTATTTAGATGTTAAGTGCCATACAATAGAAATGCCGCTTTTCTTCGCTGTGCCGTTATCTTTAATTCATCAATCAAAGGTTGTACTTAATAGCTTTCCTGACCTTTAACAACCCTTGCATCTTTGTGGAAATCGCGTCAACAACGCTCAAAGCTATGAGATTTAATCCTAACCAAATAACAAGGAATGGCGCCATTCCGATTTTGAATGACAATACCTGATCTAATACGTACCGAAACGATGAACAATGGCTGGGTCCTTCAGGAATATGGCCGCCTTCACGTCTCTAAGGCTACCCTCTTAACTGTAAAACAACTCCCTAAGTAGGTATCTTTAGAGGTAACTTTTGGACTGTTTCTTTCGCCTACCTTTATGTTAGGTACTTACTTAGTGATCGGGACAGTTTGCGTATTAGGGATAATTTAATATTGTGGAAATTAAAAATATTTAAGTAAAATCTTCAATAAGGCTCTGAAAAAAGACAACGTTCTAAATCTTTTAATACTCATTCCACTGTTCAGGGTCTCGGCCATTTCTTAATCGCTACTTTTCGCTTGAATTACTTTGCTTTATTGGAGGGTTTTGTTGCGTTAATTTCCAAGCTTTAGAAGGCAATGGTCTATAAAAGCCAGATTTATTAGTTAAGAAAAAGCCTTAGTACTACTCATTTCCCTGTATCTAAATACAAAATTATTTAAGACAACTACTGCCAACAAATCTAAAGAATTTAGTTTAGTATGTACCTACATATCAAATAGATAAACGGTGTATTGAAAATACTTTATCAGTCCTACTCTTAAGTAATGTTCAATTTAGGTTGGGTAGGTAAATAAAAGAAAAATACATAGCAATATCACAATTTAATGGACAATAATTCAAAATACAATATAAATCTGGCTACTGATTCGTAAATAGAGGAAATTCATTTTAAAGAGAACGAACTTTTCAATATAGTCTATGGTAGATAATTTACTATAATAACAAGTAGTAGTAAGTACTTAATTAATAGAGAAATGTAGGTAATCATACACTCAAATTTACAATAACCCATAAAATGCAGTTATCTAAAGTAATTAGATATCGCAAACCAACCTGAACGTTAGTTAGTAACAAACAAACGATATAATCGCACTTCAACCTAAGGTTTCTTAGAGGAATTTTATCGAGTACCTACTTTATGATGACTGTATCGATTGGCAGAATAAAAAAGCCAATTTATTTATCCGGTTCGATTCGTTCGGTGCTGGAGCTACTTATTTAGTAGAGAATCAGGTCAATGTATGAGATGTTGTATAATTTTTAGTATTTTTAATAGAGGCACTCTAAACAACTATACAAGGCGTATCGGTAGACATTTACATCCCTTTAACTACGCCATCTATCGAACGTTATAAACAACATTTGCTCTATGACTTTTGGGAAATAGTCAAAAATAATTTAATTTAACTACAACTAAAAATGTCCGAAAGTCCTGAAAAATAATGGCTCGTTTTAGAGGTCAAAGAAGTCCTAGTAACCGTATTATTCGTAGTAATACGGGGCCTCACATATTAAATAGAAACGTGTTTTTAATAAAATTAAATCAAAAATATCGATTTTAGTAATCTTTAAAATAATAAGTATGAATATTATGTCTGTGCAGTAATTTCTACTAAATAAAGTACCTCTTTGTATAGGTAGATAATACTACTAGCTAGCTAGGTGGAGGGACGATCAGCGCAGGATGGCTGGCAAGAGGTGGATGCGTGAAGCCATGGATAGATCACGGTGGCGAACAATTGGAGAGGCCTCGTCCAGCAGTGGACTGCGATAGGCTGATGATGATGATGAGATGATACTACAAGCTGGATAAAAATGTATGTATGTATTAAGGTTTAGTCTTTTTCTTCATCTTAACGTTTTGTCTCGGTTGCGTCCAAAACTATCGCTTCTTCGCTCCGCTCGAATAGTAGGTTTAGTAAAGGTAGATAATAAATAATAGGGGTTAAAGTATGAAATTGCCGTTTTCTTTTTCTAGACGCAATATGATTAATAATTCCTATAAGGCCGTGCGCTGCGTTAAGCGGTCATCCGGTGCGGGCATCCATCGCGAGCATCTGCGCTGTGCTCGGTCGCGGAACTCGCGGACAAGCGACGCCAATCGATTTTAATTTTGAGCTACTAAACCGGATCTATTTTAAACAATTTCAGGGTTACAACCTCTCGGCAAACACTTATACTATTTATTTAATACGTATAGTTAACTATTTGGTCTGCTTTTGCACTCGAATTTTTGATTACCGCCAAAAGCGGCCACTTTTAGCGTGCCCTACCCGTCACCTTAACGCAGCGCACAGCCTAAAACCCAAAAAAATACTACAGTACCTACACATATTTTTATTTTTATTAAAGACCATATTTCTAAGATAAGTAATATGCAGATTATATAATATTGTATTCATATTGCAGAATAAAAAAAAGTGATTATTTTATGTTAGGTAGAATTGACGCTTTCATCAGTCATAACTTTCTTAATTAACAATGTTTTTTTTCTGAAAACTTTTTCTAAATGTACCTAAATGTTATCCATCAAAGCACGCTTATCTCTCGATACAAATGGGCAATTTCATACTAGACCAAAAAATTGCTTCGTATTTCTATTTAAGATTTGTTCTCGGTATAAATCCTTGAGCTTGCGGAAAAGGGACCGAGATTTTCATATCTTATCGCAATAATCTGTGCTTAAGGTGAAACGTTCTAAAAAGGATTTAGGACAGGCACATATCATATCAGATTGTATTTTTCCCAATCACTTATTATTAGAAGCTAAGAACTGCTAAGCGAGAAAAGTAATAAAAAGCAGTGTATTTAAATTTTGGTGGTAGGTATAAAACCAGATAACAAGGAGCGGTAAGTGCCTTTTTGTATATATTTAGGCTATTCGAAGATAGGAGGTACCTACTGTAAATCAGGGGCGTAGATATCGCCGTATCTGCCGTATCTTTGGGGGCCCCCGTGCCACAGGGGCCCCCAAAGTGGGTAAGAAAAGAAATATAAACTTTCTAATTTATTTTATTTTACAAATGACAAAATTCTATAAAGAACAGCTGGCAAACCTCTCACTATTCTCCATAGAGGCAGAAACTTTAGAAACACTAAAATCATCATCAGCCAAGTGATTTAATAAATTAGTTTGCCGAAAAAAAAGGCAAGGAGAGTGAATATTTAAAATTTGATTTTTATTTGTAAAATGGTCAAATTATGTTAAATATGAAATGTTTCTTTACACAATATTTTTTTCTTTTTTGAAAAATTTTTACCCCCATATAAGGGCCTCCAAACATTTTTTTTATACGGGGCCCCGACAAGGCACGCTACGCCACTGCTGTAAATATTGTGATAACAATAGTGCCGTTCAATTGATTTGCGATATTCGTTTCCTGAATGTTTCTTAGGAAGGTCACCATTGCAAAACTAATAGCAAAGTCACTGACGCAGAAACATTGGAATGATTGATAATTGATTAGAGATATGTATGAGAATTGTAGGTACTACTATCATAGGACTAGAACACACTATGAAATTGAAAATTTCAAAATATCAATTATCGTAATATTTTCTCTACACTCACTGAGTCATAAAATGTCTATTCAGGATGTCCCGGAAGGTGGAACGCTTCAAAGGCTTTGCTAACCATTATTATTATTTATGAGAAAAAAAGGCAAATGAGCAAGCGAGTCACATGATGGTAAGTGATCCCAGTCGCCCATAGACATCAGCCACTCCAGAAGGAGTGAAGATGCGTTGCCGGCCTTTATATTTTTATTATTTTTATTAGTCAATTTTTTGCAGCAACCGCCCAAATCGAATAGCCACTTACGTCATTCTGAAAATTACGTTTTGTATGTTGATTTATAACAACAAACCCGTATGATCTTTTAGACAACCAAACCGCGGAAATTACATTCCCAATTTACCTAATAGCTTTCGCAATGCTCTGCCTTTGTTTCCTTTATGTTCAACCATTAGTCATGGGACACTCTGTACTACAAATATACGTATTGGTAATTCATTGTATCATAATTATCTAGCTAGATTAATCGAAATATTTAGCACAATAATTGTTCAAAAGGTGCATCGTTGCAACTTGTAATAAATTATGAATTATACTTAATAAGTATACTTTTTTTTAAATAAATATAACTATTTAACGTTGTCGATGCAATTTACGTTATTAAAATGTACGACAAGCGGGATATTTAAAACGCGGTGACTGAAGATGTTATACTCGTAGTAAATTATGTAGTGACTTACAATATACCAGTAAATGTACAATATGTAGATATACTAAATCGAAACTTCAATGTCATTGCTCCCATTCGATAGTTAATTGATTTTATTAATACAATCTTTTATAGCCAATAAATTATCCCTATCATTTAAAATGGCCAAATCAGTTCTGTATAATATTTTTTCATTGACTAAACTTTCATCTACAATTTGATTTAAATTGGCACCGATTCATATAAATTAATTTCAATATCAAAATACCTCTAAATTTAAACTCTTAATTCATTTAGGTATAATAATAGATAGAATATAATTTTGGTATCATCAAGTCTAAATTATTAGGTTACATCACGAGTATCTTTTGAAGATAAGTATAGAAAATACTACAATAGTTTTATGTAACACAATTATTTCTATACGCAATAGATATAAATAAGCATCTTGTTATAGATGTATACGTGTAAATATATTAGGCAATTTATTTTGATAGTACGAGTAAGATAGAAAATACACCAAACATTACAAGATTTAAAAAGATAAAACCCAAATCCTTACAAGAAGAGATTGCTACACAAAATGTCGTAGTAAAATATTCGTAAGCCCTCCCGAAGCGAGCATTTCGGCAGTGTTAGATGTCGCTCTCGAGAAGGCCCGGCCTTTTCGGCGTCTCGCAATCTATTAGCTCAATATCGTCGTCTTTAGAGCCGTCCACTGTTTCCCCCATTAAGTGAGGTTTGCCGTTTTTCTCATCTGCTTTTTTGTCGTCATCCAATCTTAGTATTTCGATTTCGACACCGGTCTCATTTTTATCGACCGCCGTCCTGCTTGGACGACGGTCTAGCTCCTGTCAGGTGGCTTCTATCTCTACCAACTCGTCATCCTGAAGACTCTTCTCTGCGAGTCGGAAACTCTCGAGGAACTCGTTGAGGTCCACTAGCCCGTCTTTGTTGATGTCCATCAGCCGGCAGATATCCACTAGCTGCTCTTGTGTCATCGGATTCGGCATGTACTTACCAAGGAGTTGACAGGCTTCGGAAAACTCTTCTAAAGTTATGTAACCTGAACAAAAAAAACAACAAAAAAGCTTTATAAAACGTTCATTTTTGTAATATAATTTTAACTACTTCTGTGTTGTATTTTCTCAATTTCTTCATCCTTCGCAGTGCTATGTTGCTTTACAAGCTTTACTACAATATCATTGCGACAATACCATTACATAGTGGGTAGGTATTATGTACGTACTGATTAGAAAATGCCAAAGATGCATGTGTGTGTACCTACTTTATACATAATGGTCCTTACAAATGTTTACTTTTAAATTCATTTTTGTTTTACCTTTTGTCAAGACTAACTGATAACAGTTACCATTAAAAATCAACCCTGAAAATGTTACGTGTAAAAAGAAAGGTTAAATTATTACATACCAGAATTATCCTTATCTAGAATTTTGAAAATAGCTTCTAAACTCCTCTTGTTTTTGTAGAGGGTTTCAACAACTGTTTGAGATTCAGCCTTTCGCCCAATTTTCTGAAACAAAAAGGATTGACATTAGCGCGCCTCTAAAAGTTATGAACCTATCTACCTATATCCGATGGATTTTCCATTTACGTTTTTATGTCTGTCGTCGACACGTTCCACGAGAGAATTAAAAAGATGTTTTAGATTTGAATAGGGTCTAAATAATCAGAGATTTTGTATTGAGTTTGTTTTGTATTACCTAAATTTTACTTAAGTACTCGTAGGTAACTTTTAGTATTGTAATAGGTCTAATATGACCAAAGAATAAAACGCTTCTCGTGTATCTACGGATGCCTTTCTTTCTTCTCCACAATGCTCTTGACAGACTTGATCTTGCCCATCATGTATTCGCATTACTGGTCATTGTTAATCTCTTCATCACGCTTCTAAAATTATGAGGAGAGCCTAGAGAAGAGAGATAAATGCACTCATGTGATGCGTCGCCCTCGGATGACCTCTCTGAATTGAAAATTATGGTGCCCATTAAAGAAGGTCTGTTAGTTTTATTGGTATATAAATTAATAGTAAAATAAATCGGTTTGTATTATAAAAAAAAAATGAATTTAATGTACTGATGTTAACTAACTTTTTAAAGTTTGAAATGTGTTACGTTTTGAAGTACAAATTAGTACATTTCCAATTTGTTTTCATAATATAGCAGGGACTATTAGCTATATTTATACATGTATTTTTTTTCCGGTGATTGCCGGTTTCTATAGTAAAAATGTTTTTTTAAAAAATATTGATTTATTCAATATTTTGTCATTGCATCGTCCAATAAAGCCACTATCAAAGGGTAGCAAAAATAAACTTATTAATTAAACTAATGAAGACCTAATGAAGATGTTGTTCTTATCTTCAGATCCTGTAATATCTCACATCAGAATCTTACCTACCTGTAAAACAGAAACATATAATGCCAATCGAAGTACTAAATCTTTTACAAGAACCAGATATTGTGTTAGATGAGGAATGATTGCAAAGTACAGTCAGCGTCAGATCAATTATCCCCTGCAGTGGGAAAATAACACTTGTGCCCTAGACAAAGTTCAACAAGGGTAACTTGACATGACGCCGTGTGTACATAAAAAAATAAGTCAAATCATGTCCAAACCATTTTCTTATACTTTTTTATGTTATGAATATACCTTAACTGCATGAATTCTGTTTAAAATAATTTTATCCCCCTAAATGTTTAAAATTGATCACTGTGCGGCGCTTGTAAAAGGGAGGAGGATAAAATTCGGCCGTGAAATCTGTTTCATTGAAGGCCCTCTGAATTTATATGCAAATCAGTTGTTCTCGCCATGATATCATTTTGTTACTCTCGTGAGAATATCACAAATCCATTCTTGGTGTTTGACAATTTATCATCTTGAGAAGCATTCATTCATATTTTCCTGTCACATCCTTATCTTCTAGAACTTTGTCTGTTTTTATGCATATTGCGCGTATTATAAAAAAATATGTACACCACGTCGTAGGTGACACTAAGAACATTAAATCTGCGCTAAGAACCTATTTAATACAGTTATAAGTAAAATGTTAAATAAATACTGCTTATTTTAATAATGTGTTTTGAAACTATTTATGTTTATTAGTAAGTTGAATGCTATGTTAAGACGGTTACCTCTAACTAGCGACGCCAGTCGATTTATTATTAAATAGTATAAGTGCTTTATTATTATTTTTTATTTAGCTTTCAGAAAGGCTGGAGTTACGCGGTTTAGTAGCTAACAATTTAAAACAATTGGAGTCGCTAGTGTGCCCAACTTTTGCGAGTGTGCATACAACCGATATGAACTCAAAAATCTACTTAATATCAGTGAGCCAGAATATTTTCTTTATGTCATAAGTGGCAGACGAGCAGACGGATCACCTGATGGTAAGCGATTGCCGCCACCCATGGACACAAGCGACACCAGTGGAGTCACAAGTGCGCCGCCAACCATTAAACCATCCCTTCCTCCGGATTGGACTCCGGTCCTTACTTTACTAAAAACTTGTGTGACATAGTATTATTTGTAGATGATACTTCTTTAATTTTTAAAACTTATAGACATAAAGATAACTTTGACGATGTAAATAATGCTCTCACTCAAGTGCTACATTGGTTTACTGTAAATAATTTACTTCTCAATGCTAAAAAAACTAAATGTGTCAAATTTACATTGCCCAACGTAAGACAGGTCAGCACTAGAATTAATATGAATAGTCAAAATGTTGAAGTAATTAATTCTACAGTATTTCTGGGCGTCACGTTAGACTCAAAATTACAATGGGGTCCTCATATTGCAGCCGTGGCAGGGAGACTTAGTTCGGCTGCATATGCGGTCAAAAAAATAAGACATCTGACCGATATTGAAGCAGCCAGACTTGTGTATTTCAGTTATTTCCATAGCGTTATGTCTTATGGTCTGCTGTTATGGGGCTCTGCGGCTGATATTCAAGCTATTTTTCTGCTACAGAAACGAGCTGTCAGGGCCATATACAGACTTAGGCCACGAGACTAGCTTAGAAACTTGTTCAAAAAAATTAACATTTTAACATTAGCATCACAGCTTGCTGTTCCACATCTTATACTTCATAAGATTGGTAATTCATTTGTAGGAATGAGTATTAAAATATTAAGTAAGTTACCATAAAAGCTTGTTGATTTACCAATGCCTAAATTTGAAACACATGTTAAAAATTATTTAATGGCAAAAGCCTATTACCTATACAGTTAATGATTACTTAAATGACAAGTATTTGTGGAAATAATAAACTGTTCGCCTACACCCATGATACTGTACTTACAAAAATTTTGGCGATTAAAAAGAGTAACTGGCGAGTTTCTTGCCGGATCTTCTCGTCAGAATCAACGTTCCGATTCCGGTGGTAAAATCACATTATATTTATTCATTTCCTAGTATATTTTTTGTATCGACTTATATGTAATTTATATTTTTCATGTATGACGATTTGTAAGAGCTGTATATAGGCCTATGCAAATAAAGTACTTTTGAATTTTGGTACCCTCACTCACCTAAATAGATATTTAAATATGTATTAGCTAAATAGATATTTTTTGTGGTCTCACGTTCGTGTTGAGGTCGAATGTGTCCATGTACCGGACGCGGCGGGTGTCGGGATCGGTCCGGACCAGCTTGTCCTTCAACATCCTCCAGGGCAGCCCCAGGTGGGTGGTCTCCTCCATAGCTTGACACCAATCGCTTATAGCTATGTAGCCTGGGAAAATAAACCGATTATAGTCACGTGACAGACAATAGCAGTTATTGGGAAACTTTTGAAATCGCTACGAACATCAATTAATTCTGCTCACATTGACTTAGTCTGAATTTATCAAAAAAATTACAATAATACAACACAAGCGTTAAGATCATGTTTGTCTTTAATTTAGTTTTGCTCGTACAGACAGCTACACATCAGGAGCCCAATTCTTGTGCTCGTGATATTTTGAAAACATGGCGGATATCACCTGAAAACCATACAAAAACACTGTGTTTTAGTGATATATGTCGCATGATAATAAATGTCACGAGCACGAGAATTGGGCGCCATGAGCCAATTTTCGTGCTCGTGATATTTTGAAAACGTGGCGGATGACACATGAAATCCATACAAAAAAAATGTTTTAGTGATATACCTGTCATATGTTGATACATGTCACGAGCATGAGATAGTTTTTTAGATTTTCGCGTTGCATTATAAAAAATCGATTGTAGCTGCAGTAGTTCTTATATTGGACAAACGAAGCGGTCAATTGCAGAACTTGGCAAGGAACATATCGCAGCTGTTAAAAATCGACAAGCGAATAAATCGGCAATAGCAGAACATCTACTGGAAATGGGAGTTAATCATTGGATGGAACTACATGACCCAAAAATCCTCTCCACCGATCGTCATTATCATACCAGGATAGTATTGAGATCAAGAAGTATAAGACTTTCAATCGGGAGGATGGATTTAAAATATCATCGACATGAAATCCGGTAATTAACAAGTGCAAACCCCGTGCTAGGCCGTTACTAACGCAAACAAACACCGATACTGTTAGTGTAGTGTGTCGGAGTAACTTCACTGACAATTCATCTAGTGGCGAATTAATATCAAAAAATGTGAGGGTGTCCGAAGATTCACAGCCCGGCCCCAGCAGACGACGACGTGCTCGGCCAGTCCGCTCGTGACCACGGCTGCTGTGACGTAGCCGAAACGTCGAGCCAAATATGTGAGTACACAATGTTGTTTCACATAATAAATATCGTGTTAATTCCCGTTTTGATACATTACGAGCAAGAGATATTTATTATCATACGACATATATCACTAAAACATAGGTTTTTTGTATGGGTTTCAGGTGATATCCGCCATGTTTTCAAAATATCACGAGCACGAGAATTGGTATCCAGGTTACTATATAATCTGTCACAATTATCACTTTGATATTGAACCAAACGTGTTTGACATTAAGTGTGAATCGACT
This sequence comes from Marasmia exigua, assembly GCA_019059595.1. Taxonomy (NCBI): domain Eukaryota; kingdom Metazoa; phylum Arthropoda; class Insecta; order Lepidoptera; family Crambidae; genus Marasmia; species Marasmia exigua. The sequence continues at coordinate 19,851,311 of CM032465.1, read as the reverse complement.
GATGAATTTTGACAGCTTTGTATACTTTGATGTGTGACCGTACTTTGATGTCCGTACCAGTGTTTATCTGATTGGATCTGTAGGTACCTACATCAAAATCTGAATCTCATTCTTTAATTTACTCAACAAAACATTTTGCTATTGAAACTGATAATTGAAACGAACTGATCAAAGAATATAGGAATATCACGAGCGCGTAATTACCTGATTTATCGAACCCTCGAATGATCGAGCTCGGGGTACGCGTGGGCCTCGTGGTCCACGCGTAGCGACAATATTAGCGGGAATTACATGCTAATATGAGAAGAAGGAATATCACGCAAGATAGCGCGAAATCAATTACTTAAATCTTTGAGCAATGTTTTACGATCACGTACCTAAATAACATCAAAGTGAAACTGTTGGCGACAGACCTTTTTTTTTATTATCTCTGTTTTATAAGAATATATAAAATATTTGAATCTACCGTTCTTTTCTTTTGATATTCATATTTTTATTGATAGATAGATAGATAGATATTCTTTATTGCACAAAAATAAAATACAAGCATGATACAACAGTGTGGTTCCCGGCAGAGTAGAATAGGCCACCCTCACTCTTACCGAGGTGTCGTAAAAGGCGACTAAGGTAAAGCTGCTGAAATGATCATCAGCACCCAGAGAAGGAAAACTCTGCATTTATACCAAAACCCTCGCCAACCCGTCTGCCAAGCGTGGTGAGTATGGCAATTACCCCTCATGTGATTGAGGGAGGCCCGTGCCCCAGCAGTGGGGACTTAAATGGGCTGACGATGACGATGATGATACAACAGCAACAGACAGTACAATAAGGCGGTCTTATCGCTTGTAGCGATTTCTTCCAGACAACCTTTGGGTGGAGGAAAGAAATATCGTATTCGTAATAAGGGAAGGCAGGGAAGGTATTGAGTGTGATTTCAAGTGTCATGGTGATAGGGTGTTTTCTGGAAGAATATAAAGTTGTGCTCTGAAACAGTGTGTTTCAATGCCCGTCCCCTAGGTGAGTCCCTTATTCTTCATATTGGTACCTACCTAGCGTCCGTTGCCACGGACGCTAGGTAGGCGCCTCATATTCCATCCTCAACAGAAACCTTTTGTTCACTGACGGAATCTGCTAATAAAACGTCACGATGCCGATGGTGTTAATTTATCGCGAAATGGAACAATTTTAATACGACCGTAAAACCTGTGAGTTCCTTGTTCCTACCATCGTGTGATTTAGATCGACATGTTCCATTGTGATCTAAGCTCATAAAATTTTTAACGGCACAGTTACGATCAGCACAGAGAATACCTTTTATAAAAATAGTAATGAAGCTAGAAAACTGAACTGGACTCTAATAATCTGTATTGTAGAATTAATTTAAAGCCTATGTCCAAAGCTGGACATAGGCTTCTCCTAATTTTCGCCACTTCGATCGATCTTTGGCTACTCGCATCCAGCTCCAGCCTGCCATCCTGTCATCACTCCATCTGTTCTGAAGGTGCCCGCAATACGTTTAACAGGGCGTGGTCTTCTAGAACTCGTTTACCACAACAGTGGTTATCACATATACTCTGGCTTAGACATGTCGGTTGTGGTGGGCAAGGTTAAAGGTCAAAGGCGAAGAGGCCTTTCCATTGGTCAGACCAAATAAGGGAAGTAACTAGACTCCCTTTGCCAATTGCCCTAAGACAAGCAGCATTGTGCTGTGTTTCGCTGCATGAGTGAAGGTAGATACCGCAGGCCCAATCCAGGGGAAAGGGGGGCTTAAAGGTTGGCAACGCACTTGTGACTCCACTGGTGTCGCGGGCGTTCATGGGCGGCGGCAATCGCTTACCATCAAGTGATCCGTCTGCTCGTCTGCCACCTATCATATATAAAAAAAAGACAAGCCCAAGATAGGAAAGAATGGAAAAGCCTTTTCACTGCCTCGGTAAAGGCATTTCATGAAAGACACGACCTTCAGCAATGAAGAATAGGATGAAGAAGGGGCTAATGAGTAGGTGCTAGCTATCACCCGCAACTCCGATTGTGGTTTACATTACTGTTAGGAAGTGTACCATTAAAGACACTTACCTTACGTACACTTTTAAAGACATCTACCACATGCTTGTTTATCAAGTTAATAAATCTGATAATATATAGGTAGGTACCTCGAGTTCTTCGATTTCTCTTGGGAGTCAGATACAATTAGCACTAAAGAAGTTTTAATGAATTGATTAATATTATCAGTAGGAAGCAACTACACTCTTTCTTTCTTTCTTTCGAGAAACTGATAATATAAAGTTATCTACTTAACATTTATATTGTAATTAATAAAGAAAATAAGCAAAAAGGAATCAGTGGCGCCACCATCGGACTTTTATAGATTGGAATTAAATTTAAAAAGAAACAGCCACCAAAAACTTAACTCGACTGCCACCTATCACAAAAAAAAAGCTTGCTAGAGATTATTATGACACGACTGGCTTGCTTAAAAAACCACTAAACCTTTTTAGGGTTCCGTAGCCAAATGTCTGTCCGTCCGTTCGTATGTCACAGCCACTTTTTTCCGAAACTATAAGAATTTTACTATTGAAATTTGGAAACTTGGTAAATATATGTATTTTGTTAAGCGCATTACGATTTTTACACAAAAATAGGAAAAAAACTATAATTTTGGGGGGTCCCCATACTTAGAACTGATACTCAAAATATGCATAGGTCTTTAAAAATTATGTTGAGGTTTTTAATAATTCTTTTTCTAAACTTAATACATTGCGCAAGAGCTCCCAAAGTGGTAAAATGTGTCGTCGTACCCCCCTCCCCCCTCTAACTTCTAAAAAAAATATATGTCTTTTACTTTTACCATGAAAACTTACAATGAAAATTGGTTTGAACTAGATCTAGTAATTAGTTTTTTTTAATACGTTCTAAACCGTAAACAGCAATTTACTTTCCATATATCTTACTTGCTGCTACGGAACCCTTCATGAGTGAGTCCGACTCGCACATTGCCCGGTTTTTATTTTAAATGTCTTGATATTTTTTAATGTATTGTTCCTACATATTGTCTTAATTTCATTACAATCAATAAAAACCGGTGGGGGCCACTGATCCGTAAAAGCTATCCGAATCGGTATACTAAAACTTGTTACGACGGTATTGCTAGTCTGCTACACATAATAGCTCTTTAGGTAATTTGCAGGTTGCTAAAGTGGAAAACGTTTATCTGAATCATCCCGAAGTGCACCGCGCGTTGTGGAAACGGTTGTCAACATCGGAGACATTTACAAATGAAGCTAGAGCCAAGCTAGTGATGTGACCTAATTATTTTGCCATTCGAGTCTTTAAAATATTAGTATTGGCGTCTCTGCGTACCGTCATGAGTAGCTCAAGATTTTTTTTATGTCTCTTAAGTCACCGACAACAATCAGATAAAACAAATAGGTACAGTGTCATTCTGAAGCATTTAGGAGCTATATTTATTAAACGTGCCTATATAATGTAAAAAATAATGCATATTTTCAGAAATAAATGATAAATAAATAAATATAAATATTTCACAACTTCACATACATTGACCTGACTCCAAGATAGGTAGCTCAAGCACCTGTGGTTACGGATATCAGAATCAACAGCGGAATTACAAATATATACATATAATACTTTTCTTTTGTAAATACATACTTATAATACATAGAAAATACCCAGACCAATACAAACAGACGTGTTCATGCACACAAATGTTTGTTCTGTGCGGGGATCGAACCCACAACCGTTGCACAAGAGGCAGCGTTCACTACCACTGATCCAAACGGGTCGCAAAAAGAAAGTAAAATAACCTAGTTATTTTAATCGATCACGTTTATTCATTTCTTTAACTTTAACTAAACTCCTATGGTACAGAAGTTTAGTTAAAGAAATATAATTTTTAATTATCTCTACAAGTCTCGTTAAAAAGGTATTTCAGAACTTACAGAGCCTTATTTCTACGTTATTGCATTGCGTTAGTGGTTTGTAAAATATAGAGCCATAATAAGTTTCTATGTACTCAAGCTGAAACTCTAATGAAGGAATTACATCACGGACCACGGTATAGAGAAAGGCCTCACCCGTTATTCAAACCGAAAGAGAAATCAATGTTGATCTATTTTATTTGTGACCAATAATACTTACATTTTGAACAATATTTACGAAAATAAAACATTTAAAAAATCTCTGTGGCGCACCACCTAAATTTAATTAATTTTTGCGAAGGTACGAACCTTGTAAGTCCCCGGGTATGATGACAATATGTTGTCCAAGGATTAATTAAATCTGTTAACTCAATTAAAATTCATATTATGATTTTTCCCTGAAACCTCGTTTAATGGTAATAAGATTTGTTTACCATGATGAGTCGGTAGATAAGCTCACTCCCATAAATAAGCATAAAGCTTAACGCACCCTTTCACAAACTTATGTTTTTTGGTTCCTTTCTGTGTATAAAACTAAATTATATTGCATTTCTAAAGGCGGAGAAGTAAAAATGAATGGTCATCATAATAAAAGAAGTTAAGAGCACATTTAGTTTTTAACACCAAAAATAAGAAAACCGTCAGAAATGGGAAATTTAAAAATAAATAATTTTATTATAATAAAATTTTACTGAGTTTCACTAACTCAGTAAAATTATACTCGTATTGTCTTTTACTTTTACCTATTTAATTAATGGTAGCAATTAGTGTAGGTGTATGTTTCACTTAACTGAATTACTATCGAAGTACGGCACTTTAATCAGAGTTCAACGGAAAGTGACTTTCTGTGCTTTCAATAGACCATAGCGCCATTATAATCTGATTAAGGAGCTTCAGTATCGCCGAGAACAGAGAGGAAGAACGAACACTAATAGTTCCAATCAAAACCATTTTATAAGATGTAATACGGTATCTACATTGAAATTTAGAAATGTATTTTCATTATTAATATTTATTGATTAATCTGTAGTTATATCGTACCTATATCCTATGTACACGTCGCAACCTTAGATTAAATCAAAATAGCGGAAAATACGCCACGTCCCTTCAATTAGACAACTGAAAGCGGACCTATTTGTTTTGACATACGCTTGAGGGAGTCATCAAAAGCGCTCCGCGCATGCTACGCGTCATGTCAAAAGGAGAAAGTCAGGTCAACAAAAATAACTAATTTTTAAATAATTTATTTTTATAACAGTCGAAATTATTATAAATGTATTGTTGGTACTATTATAAATTATTATTGAATGTTATACTTACTTACACAACGTTGACTTTCTTCGAATAGGGACAGTTTGTGTCAAATGTCATCCCACCGTCAGATCATCACATGCTGAGAATGGGATTACCTAGGAACTATACTCTTTTAAAAAAAAACCAAAATGATCTAGTCATCTTCCAGTAGGTACCTACCTAGTTGGGAAACGTGCATAAAAAATGATCCCGAAGAATTGATAACCTTTTTATGAAGTCGGTTAAATATAAACTATAATATGTATGTTTTTTTTAATTACACATTTTGCATTACTACTACTACTCTGAATAAATTAACAATAAATATTTTGCAATTATATTTTTTGATAATTTTATGCTGACGGTATCACTGTGTGACGTAATATGACTTAACTCGTCACACATGGGTATATCGTATATTTCTATCTCGCTCGGCAAAATGGCGAGCAAAACATTGTAAAATATTGAAATATCATAAAAAATTAAAAAGATATCTTGTACTTACGAGTGAAATGTGATTCCATTAGATTTACTTTTACGTTTTGAATTATTTGTACAGCGCGTAAAAACGCACGTTTTGATAGCCTTTATCCCACTTAAAACAATTAATGAATATTTTTGGGTGACGCGTCCGCTTTTCAGACTCTGTGACATTTGCGACTGCGTGCAATTTTAGGCGCCGGGCACCTAATTTAAGCGGTCCACGCGGTATAAGCGAGTCACCTATCTTCCGCTATTTTGATTAAATCTAAGGTCGCAGGTAAAAGATTGCATGCCTCAAGTGGCAATGGGCAGAGCACATAGCGAGGAGAACAGACGGCCGTTGGGGCGGAAAGGTCCTCGAGTGGAGGCCACGTACAGTAAGTCGCAGCCGTGGCAGGCCCCCCACAAGGTGGACCGACGATCTGGTCAAGATCGCGGGAATCCATTGGATGCGGGCGACACAGGACCGATCTGTGTGGAGAACATTGAGGGATGCCTATGTCCAGCAGTGGACGTCTATTGGCTAAAATGAAGGTCGCAGCACGTACACCGCTAGACTTATGTGCCGTGCCTACGTGTATTTAGTAGCATAATATTGCGTGTGGTGTTACAGATTTCTGTACTTTTCACCTGGATAAAATATTCACTCTGATATAATTTCAAGCCGCAATAAGTGACTTCCAGTGACCGTAGTGCCTGCACAACCTTTTGAGGAACGCGTACGAATCCTCGGAGCGGTGAGGTCACTCCGCGAAGCCAGCGGAGTTCCCGGAAAACTTCTGCGCTACTGTGCGGAGATGGAACAGCTTCTCTAGCCAACAGACCCGTCACGTACAACATCATTATCTCAGCGCATTATTTTCGGTTGAATTCAAAGCCGTCGCTTTGGCGCCTATGGTACGCTTGCATGGACCATGGTTCAGGATTGGGCGAGTCTGGTAATTATAATGCAATGACTATCGTCTGACTGAATCACTAAGGACTAAACATCGCCTTATATCTGATTTTTAATTAGACGGAGCAAACTGACATAGGCAAATGTCAAGTCCGTATACATTTACACAATGTGCATTTTGCTAATGTATGGGAATGAGACATTGACATCTGTCAGTTTACTTCGTCTAATTAAAATCCGACTTTAAAAGTAGGCACCCTGCTATAAGCCACGCACCACAGGATTACCTACACATTTTTATAAATAACAGTGACCCGCACTCTTTTCGTTTCAGGATATTAGTTTCAGTTTATACGAATAGATGGCGCTAAGTGTCGATTACATCGCGCAAGCGTTTTGTGTTTTGGGATAAGTGTTGCCGCTGTATGTAGGGGGTTGCCTCTCTATAAATAGTATAGATAGATAAGTATTACATACCACTCTGATCCAAATCCATGCTGCGAAAAGTGGCTTCCAGCGGCCTACGAGCCATTACAATCTGATTGTGAAGCTCTCGCATCGCCGAGGATTCGACCAGACCAACCCGCTGCCGGAAGGTAAGGCGACGTGTGCGGGATACGGCTGCGGTGTACTGCACGAACTGACGCTCCAGGGAGTTCCCGCATAGTTTTAGGTAAGCACCCTTGTTGGATCCCAACTCGTAGTAGTTAGATGCCGAAAAAATCGTGACTACCTGAGGACAAAATTGATTGGCTGCTTTATAAGAACAAAAATGCGGTACAGTCAAACATTAATTATCTTTCGTAAAATATTGGTGTGACAATTTTTTATGTGAATTCAGGGTATAATACCGATGATACATTTACATCCTTTTAACCAATCGTTCTTAACAATATTTATTGTTTGACTTTTCTGGAAATTCACAAGAAAAAATGTCAACTTTTCATACAAAGTCGGTCAATTTACTTTGTCATTTTGTATGGAGAGTCGAAAATTTTCGACGTTGAATTTCTAAAAGACGTTGAACAAACATTGTTCAGAATGGTTGGTAGAAGAGGTGCTTAAAGGGATGTAAATGTTTACGTATACACCCTGTTTTAATTAGAAGTAACGATCTGGGGGCCTATTCTTGTACACTCAAGATTGAAATCTCTATATTCGACTTCAGTTTCGAGTTCGCGAGGATAGGGTTCCTGATCATGAAAATCCTAAAATTTATTAATATTTCGCACAACATATTGATATCATTAATTTTTACTGCATCTAGATAACACACACCTCATAGGTCAGAATACTGTTTTTACTGTATTCAATTTTATTTGAAGAGTACAAAAGTTTACCACATAATAATAATAATAATTCTCACAATATCTCATACCTTGACCTGATTCCGTACTAAGTAGCTTAAGCACTTGTTTTACAGATATCAGACAACAGAGGAACACAAATATATACTTAAACACATATATTACACCCAGACACCGAACAAACACAAGTGTTCATCGCACGAATGTTTGTCCAGGGTGGGGATCGAACCCACGACCTTTGGCGTAAGAGTAATAATGTCCTTTCTGTAGATTTTCTAGTGCAATTATCGTATTTCTTTTTTTTTTTCAAAATGGACTCCAGTATTTTTTCATGTTCCTGGACGGTGTAGCTGTAGATCAAAGATTGATAACATCACAACTGATTTTTATGAACTGCATTTTAATTAGATTTGATACCCTATTGTTTTTCTCAGGCGTTTTCATCCAAATTTTATGCGCTTTATCAAGTCATTATGAATAATCATATCGTGGGTGAAACCTTTATGGTTCATTATGAATAATAAACTGGCTGAGTCATTAATATCTATTATAATATTAATGCTGATTAAATATTAGCATTACATTTTTTTCCTAATGACTAATATCAGACGAAATTCAAGCTGTACCTTTGTGAAAGAAAATGTACATACAAAACATTTCACATCCTGTTTCAGCCGATTCATTAGTATCAGATATGTACAGTCAGCGTCAGATCAAGTTAACCCCCTGCAGTGGAAAAATAGCACTTGTGCCCCAGACATAAGGACGGTCCAAAGGTCAACAAGGATAACTTGACGTGACGCCGTGTGTACATAAACAATGAAACGCTTCTCTATTGAAAAAAAAAATGAGCTACGCACTATTTATGAGTAAACATTATAATGTAAAAGTCATGATAGATATTACTGTTAGTATTGTATCAGACAATATCACCAGAAAACAAAGTTTGATTTATGGGTGTCAGAATCAACGATGGTAGCCTGCTGGGTGCCCGCATAAACTCAAGTGTTCAACACGTGGATGTTTGTCCTATCAAATTATAAAATAAAAAATAATATAAGTTTGGATCCCAAAAATACAATTATTTATCGTAAATTGGTACTTTTTTTATATTGTTAATGTTATGTAAACTGTTAAATAAATAAATAAACGAATTTAAATACCAAATCGTAATGATAATTCAAATTCTCCGAAACATAACAAGCTTTTGACAAAAGTGACAAGGGCGTGAAGATCAGAGTAATTTGACGGATTTTAGAACCCACCCTCCCTCTTGCCTAGCCGCAGCGCTTGTGGCTTCAGCGCTCACTACACGCGGGAACCGAAATATTAACCAAATACATATTGAAAATGTTCGTTCAATGATTCTGCATAATATGGTGAATTTAACGAAGTGCTTTAAATTTTCGTAGGTACTACAAATTCATTTAACATTTGTGGCTTTCGAATCAGACGCAGTAGATACGGAGAATAGACACCTGGACCTCCATTAATTAATTTGAAGAACCTGTGTCCACCAATCGCGGGCCCTACTCCACACACATCATCACTCAAAACACATACATCTACTCCAACTTTTTTTGGGTTGAGCATACAAATTGGTCGGGCTGTATCACAGAATTTTGTCCTTTGACTAAAGATGCGCAGAACAACTCTTTTAAAAGACTAAGGAGTTATAACTCTTTTGAAGAAAAGAGTTATATCGCTCTTTTACATCTTTAACTGCCAATTAACTCCGTAACTCATGATGCGAATTGCGATGGGTTGTCTCATCGACGTGTTTATCGAATCTAATAAATTCAATACAAATAAATAATTTTAAGCTTTATTGCAACATAGGTAGGGTCAGTTTTCTCCCCAGATATTTTTTTATGTACAGATTAATGCACGACGCGTTCCAATCATGCTCCCTTTCGTCTTACAAAATTCCGCTGTAGCGATTTCACTCACTCCTTTACGATCCGTGGAACCAGTCTCGCTCACTAACTCTTTTCACATCTTTAACTCTTTTATAACTCTGTAACTCTAAGACTGAAACGATTTAAAGACGCATGGATGTGATTGGATTGATGCGCATTTTCACAGAAGATTTATTTATAAAATAAAAATATCTATATGCAATTACAAAGACAGTTTTTCTTATTTTTATTGAATTAATCATATCCTCTAAAATATTAGTCAAAATGAGTAAATATTGGTTCGGACTTCGTCCTTCTAAAATCAGTCTTCACATCAGAGAGTTAAAGATGTAAAGAGTTATAAAGGAAGCAAAGGAGTTACGGAGTTATTAACTCTTTTGTAATGATGTACATCTTTTAGTCCCAATCACTCCTGCCTGAGTTACACATGTCTACCTTTGACCATGCCTCCTTTGTCTCTTAAAATTTAAAAGCGTTTCTCTTGTCGGTGAAGAAGCCTCTGCTCATTCTGTGACTACGTCACCACCATTATTTCCTTGTACGTCATTTACTTTTTTGTTGTTGTTAAGTTGTTCAGCATGACTTGTTTCTCAAAACTAGAATGAAAGGAAGAAAAGAGGCAGGACGAGAAGGAATATGTGCAACCACTAAAGGCAAAATTATATGACCATAAATCCATACTAATGTAATTATTACATAGGTACTCCAAATCAGAAATAGATATTCTGATTAGTATGTTGCACATGTACGAAGAAGTTGAACACAGTTTTATCTTGTTATACAGTACCCTTCAACAGCCCGAAGAGGGATAGTGGCAGCGTTGGCAAACAGTGTTAAGCAAGTAACTTACGTAAGTTGGCAGGAAGTAGGAGAAAGTTACGCTCAGGCGTAGTACATACACGAAATGTGGATAACATCTATTAATCTATCTTACCTTTTATTAAAATGGGCGCAGACTACTCGTGTATCCCATTTGATTTATCTTTACCATACAAAATGTTTGAGCACTTCGTGGAAAAATACTATCGAAAACTTTTTGACGTGTTAAACCCACACAGCCGTATCATAGTTAAAAAGGTAAGCTCAACTTTTTTAAAGGATTCTAGCTATAGAACTAAAACACTCCGCGTGGGCTGTTGCGATTCAAAGGTTTTAAATTAGTTTCTAGTGGTTGTTAGTGAACAAATTTGGTGTTTATTTGTGCAGTGAAGTACCGCGAAGTGATTCTAATAATAAGAAACGTTGAATTGTATCGTTAATAACACTGCTATGGTGTGTCGAGGGAGTCGTCACGTGATAACTTGCTTAGACCTAATAGAGTCTTAAAACTCGAGAATATGTTTAAAGTGGTACAACGCAAAACACCGGTGTTTTATTGAGTGACTGTTACTTTCACTGACTTCGACTATTGACGACCCACTTATTCTCAATAAGTTACTCGACATTGGCAAGATATCTTCGGATAGAGCCATATTATTAAAAAGAATTCAAATTATCATTCAATTTTGGTGTCAAACTGATCTGTGGTATTGCCCCGTAAATATCTATACTGGCATTGCCAATATTGTATAGAGGTACAGATTAATATTATTGTTTTTAAGATGTCTTATATTTTTGTTTTTATGATCTCTAAACTCGTGGGATAGATGTTGAAAACAACTTTATACTCCCGTAACATATTCGTAAGGAAGCTATATGCTGTGGAAAATAATTCCACGCGAGGGGTGCCTAGGCGGCTAGAGAACATTAATTTAGCAATAGGTGAAGAACCTACAAGCGAGTGTGAGTCATTTGCAGCAGTCCATCATAGAGGTCCCGCACTTTCAGTTTAAGTCGAACCAATAACTCACTGTTGGAGAACGTCAGAAAATTCGTTAATTTGGGCTTCCTCTAACAATTTGGACAGACATCATCGTCTAGTCGAACCTTCGGTTAAGATAGCCAGATATAGCGTATTTTGTGAGCTGTTCCATTTTAACGCTACAAAAATGTAGGAACTCGTTATTCGCAAAATACCTTTGGTAAGAGTAGCTATAAGATACACAAAGCTGCTATATATTAATAATTCTGAGAGATGACTTTATTTCGATAGGTATAACAAAGGCACAGCTACAAGTAAATGTAATAATATGACACCGTGCGAAGTTGAGGAGTCGAAGTAGAAAAGCGGAGCCCGGGCTCCGAAGCGATAGCTTGGGACGCAATCGGCACAAAATGCTAACATGATGATGATGATGACAGTGAAGGGTTTTATAATAATTCTCACAACATCTCCTACGTTGACCTGATTCCGTACTAAGTAGCTTAAGCACTTGTGTTACAGATATCAGACAACAGAGGAACACAAATATATACTTAAATACATATATTACACCCAGACACCGAAAAAACACAAGTGTTCATCGCACGAATGTTTGTCCAGGGTGGGGATCGAACCCACGACCTTTGGCGCAAGAGGCAGGGTCACTACCAATTGCGCCATCCGGTCAGGTAAGTTTATGAAGCTGTTTAAAGTTTATTTAAAGAGCTTTTAGAAACGTTTCCGTATTAAAACGAATGGTTCGGTCATAAAATACAACCGTTTTCCCAATGGCGAAACTACCTAGTTCCTTCTCCGTGGTCCAAAAACGTTGTACCACGTCGTGGATCTTACTAGCTCTACATACACACTCATATTCAGCAACAGAAAGAGGGTGTCGGCATGGTCTGAAAAATGGAAACCCCGTCATTTCGTCGATGGTAACTCTTTAAGGTGACGGGTAGGGCAGACTAGCGACGGCCGTTTGATTTAAATTGTTAGCATCTAAACTAACTTTACGTTAATATTTATGCAATACTTAAGTCTGTTTCCTACTCGAAATATGAATTACCGCCAAAAACGACTACTTAAGGCGTTAATCCAAACTTCGAGTGCAAAAACAGATCAAAAAGTTAATTATAAGTATTTAATAAATAGTATATATATTCTTTCCGAAAAGCTCAAACTTCGTTAGTGTTAAAAAGATATCCAGTTTCAGCATCATCAGCCCATTTAAGTCCCCACTACTGGAGCACGGGCCTCCCTCAATTACATGAGGGGTAATTGCCATACTCACCACGCTTGGCAGACGGGTTGGCGAGGGTTTTGATATAAATGCAGAGTTTTCTTTCTCTGGTTGCTGATGATTGTGCCAGCAGCTTTACCTTAGTCGCCTTTTACGACACCTCGGTAAGAGTGAGGGTGGCCTATTCTACTCTGCCGGGGACCACACGGCAACATTATCCAGTTTAGTTGCTATCAATTTAAATCGCTGGGTGTCGCTAGTTAGGGCTACCCGTCGCCTCAATCATAAGAAGCTCCAACTTTTATTGCTCCTCTGCTAAATAAATCGTAAAAAATGTGCGATCACTTTTATGAGTTTATGATTTCAATTTATGAGTAGTTTCTTAAATTTAATTTCGTGAATAAAAAAGTATTTTTATAAGCATAAATGAAATGGAAGTAGGTGTTTCCTCTAGCTGCGCCAAATATACCGACTAGGCACTCGGGAAATAGCCAAGTAATTTGGGCTTTTGTCTCCCTCCCACCAAATTAAGGGCGAGATTGTTATCACCTGTGGCTAATGCCAGAACATGACGCCTGGCTGTTGTGCGTGTTATATTTATGACGTATAGTAATCTCTACGTGGTCTCTACGTGGATCTTACTAGCTCTACATACACACTCATATTCAGCAACAGAAAGAGGGTGTCGGCATGGTCTGAAAAATGGAAACCCCGTCATTTCGTCGATGGTAACTCTTTAAGGTGACGGGTAGGGCAGACTAGCGACGGCCGTTTGATTTAAATTGTTAGCATCTAAACTAACTTTACGTTAATATTTATGCAATACTTAAGTCTGTTTCCTACTCGAAATATGAATTACCGCCAAAAACGACTACTTAAGGCGTTAATCCAAACTTCGAGTGCAAAAACAGATCAAAAAGTTAATTATAAGTATTTAATAAATAGTATATATATTCTTTCCGAAAAGCTCAAACTTCGTTAGTGTTAAAAAGATATCCAGTTTCAGCATCATCAGCCCATTTAAGTCCCCACTACTGGAGCACGGGCCTCCCTCAATTACATGAGGGGTAATTGCCATACTCACCACGCTTGGCAGACGGGTTGGCGAGGGTTTTGATATAAATGCAGAGTTTTCTTTCTCTGGTTGCTGATGATTGTGCCAGCAGCTTTACCTTAGTCGCCTTTTACGACACCTCGGTAAGAGTGAGGGTGGCCTATTCTACTCTGCCGGGGACCACACGGCAACATTATCCAGTTTAGTTGCTATCAATTTAAATCGCTGGGTGTCGCTAGTTAGGGCTACCCGTCGCCTCAATCATAAGAAGCTCCAACTTTTATTGCTCCTCTGCTAAATAAATCGTAAAAAATGTGCGATCACTTTTATGAGTTTATGATTTCAATTTATGAGTAGTTTCTTAAATTTAATTTCGTGAATAAAAAAGTATTTTTATAAGCATAAATGAAATGGAAGTAGGTGTTTCCTCTAGCTGCGCCAAATATACCGACTAGGCACTCGGGAAATAGCCAAGTAATTTGGGCTTTTGTCTCCCTCCCACCAAATTAAGGGCGAGATTGTTATCACCTGTGGCTAATGCCAGAACATGACGCCTGGCTGTTGTGCGTGTTATATTTATGACGTATAGTAATCTCTACCACAATTTGCCTTTATTTAATTATCTTCATAGAGGTAAATTCTCGGAAAGCAACGTTATAATATTATTAATGGTGGTGCCAACGGAGGTGATGCCTTGACATCGCTTGGGCTCTTCTCTATCAGGCTGAGGAGAGCCAATATAGTATACCTCATTAAAAAAAAGAGAAATAATAACATTTATTTATGATGCTTGCTGACAAAATAATCAGTTATAAGTAGACAAGACTTTGAAATCAGCATTTAGCTTAAAATAATAAAACCGACGAAAAAGTGGAGAGAGAGACACAAAATCGTACAGTACATTACAAACAAGCAGAAATCATTTAAAAAGTACTCTGCGAAAACACTACCTATCAATGTGTATATAGAGTAGGTGCCTCGGCCGGCTGGCACAGATTACTGTGAGTGCGTGTGTGTGTGTGTGTGTGTGTGTGTGTGTGTGTGTGTGTGTGTGTGTGTGTGTGTGTGTGTGTGTGTGTGTGTGTGAGTATGTGGGTGTGTGAGTTGTGTGTGTGATTGTGTTTTAATCCTAAAACTACATCTATGTTCTATCTTTAGTAATATTAGTGGAAAAAATAAGACATAAATCCACCCGCGAAACCCGGGTGGGCCGACATAGTACATTACGTTAAGTTAAAAATAATGTAATTAGAGTTAAGCTTCATAAGTAAAGTCCGCGGCATGTAACTGTGGCGATAACCGTTAGTTTGCGAACTTGAAATAGATTTCTATGAAAATTGGTTGATGCGTAGGTACTCAAGGACAACGCCAAAGTTGCGTACCGCGGGCTGGAAACAAGTAAACAATTACTAAGTGTTTAAATATTAATAAGTGTCAGTAAAATCTTTATGTACACGAGAACTACTGCCGACAAACTGCTTCAGTTCTTGCTGTCTTCAGTTTGGCAGATATAAAAATTGTGATTTGTAAATTTACTTTAAATAAATAAAAAATTGTAAAAAAGTCCAATACTAACATTCCCGTTGTGAAGCATTTCATATCCGCCTGGCTTGCATTCATGGCTCCTCACCAAGAAGCTGAGTTTGTTCTTCTGTAGGAAAGACGCAGTGACGTCAGGCCCGAAGTATGTCCCCGCTCCTCGCAGAGCGTTGGCCACGCAGCCTCCGGTGCACTGCGGGTCTGACCAGAGTATGTCAAACACCTGAAACAAATTAAAAACATTACCATCGGTTTTAAAAGTATAACTACTGAGATAAACTGATTTCTTATACCAACTAACAAGTTGCTTTTTTAACCGTCTTACCAACTTTTACCCCCTATTATTGTTTATTATTTGAAAGAAATGGGGTGAGCCTTGCGTCTTATAGCCACTGCGACCAGTAGATGATCTATTGTGGCAGCCCCAGAACCTATTACAGCACCTCATGTAGCTCCAGTTCTAGTATAAACCCGAGAACGGAGCTGATGGGGGAGCTTTTGATCTCGTCTGCCGAGATCATGTGTGCTCCCAGGTGTGGGCTTCTACAGCGGTGTAGCGCTATGCACTCCCTGAGGACGCGGATAATCGTTTCCTCGTCCCCGCGACAGAACCTGCATTTGGTATCTGAAAGGCCCATGTTGTGCAGGTGCTTTTTTAATTACCCCCTAACTTAAGGCCCCTATTCTCCCGATAGCAAGCAATAGGGCCAAGCATGAAAAAAATATTAGCTTTTATTGCAATTTTTGTATCACGACATCATCTTAGCGTGTCATTTCCCAGTTCCCATCCAAAGCCGTTGCTTTTTAGACCGGGGTATCAGGATTTGGGAAGTCCAATACTGATAATTACAATGCAATTAAGCGACTGCCGTCTGTCCTGCGAACCCCTTAAACAGGGGAACCAAACCAACTGGATCATGATTACATACAGAATAATTGTCTCAACAATCAAGGAACCATTCGCAATGTGCAGGTTTCCTCACGATATTTTTCCTCACTGCCGAGCGAATGGGAGAAATACGCACATAGATATGAAATATCGGGAGGTGCATGCTCGAGTTTTGAAGCTCTTATTCGGAAGGCGTACGTTCTAGTCCACCGAGCTACCATTGCTCTAATAAATCTTTGTATTGTCTTACTGAACGTAAATATTTTTGGCAATCTGACCATACGTACAGTCGTCTGCAATACACCTTGACTCTTATACCAGCCTAATAAGGTTCATATTACAATAGGATTGTATACTTACACGTGCACGTGACTGTACTTGGGGAAAAACGGAAAATTATAGCAGTATAATGCCCTGAGATTAGATAAAGATAAAGATTTCTTTATTGGCCACAGAACACAAATTTAAACACAAGTGACATAAATACACATATAGAACCAATTCTGTAGCCAACAAGGCCCAACTTCAGCATTTGCTGCAGTGGCCGAAGCCGTTGAAGCGTTGGTTTTAAGGCGGTGCACTCATACATACAACAGGGAGAAAGACAAAACAAAGAAAAAAATATAATAAAAAAGCAGAATTAATAACATAAGGTCGTGTGGTGCCCGGCAGAGTAGAATAGGCCACCCTCACTCTTACCGAGGTGTCGTAAAAGGCGACTAAGGTTAAGCTGCTGCCATGATCATCAGCAGCCAGAGAAGGAAAACTCTGCATTTATATAAAAACCCTCGCCAACCCGTCTGCCAAGCGTGGTGAGTATGGCAATTACCCCTCATGTGATTGAGGGAGGCCTGTGCCCCAGCAGTGGGGACTTAAATGGGCTGACGATGACGGTGACGATGAATAACATAAGTCTGCAAGTACCTTACATTAAAACGAAAGATTAAAAAGCTCCGTGAGTTGAAGTTATATAATTGAATCAAGATTTTAATTTAAATAAGAAAATTGTATTTTCGTAATATGTAGGCCGCGTTGCCCATAATTTAATGTGAGACATTGGTAAATAATGGCAACACTATCCGAGCCATATATCCCCAACTCACGCACGCTTGATGTTCTACGAAGAAGAATTACACTATTCCATGAGGATACAACCATAAGGCTGATCTTACAGCTGTGAGTAATTTATTTAGTAGGCTCGTGTACCTACAGATGTTGTTATCATTTAGGTAATACTGCAAATACGAACTCAGACGCGCAGGTTTTGATTCACAGGGCAGCCTAAATTGTTCCTGATTTTTTCTGTAAAGAAATGGTCTGTGTCAGACCAGAAAAGTCCGTTCGTCGGAAAGTTGATGGACTTGTAACTTTGTGCTTCGGAAAACACATAAAGACGTGGGTCCTCCTTATGCACACCCTCCTGGGGGGGGGCAGGTGAGTTATGTCGGGCACTCCTCTGGCGGAGGCTTCTCCTAGCGAGAAGCCGGCCAGAGGCATACGGACTAAACCCCAACGACGCTCCCTCGGGTACGGGTTAAAAAACCTTACTTCACGTCCCTCCCCAGGCGGAGGGCCCACTCACACTGCGGGCCCGACACGCACGGTCAAGCTGAGGGGGGGATAGGGACAGCCGGGAGCGCCGGGCTGTCCCTACCAGGCTGAGGCAGAGGCCAGTGTAGTGCCTCTGCTGGGTCCTGGGATTCCATTGTAAAACGAGGGTAACGGAAAAGTCAGTGCACTTTTATTTGCGCGCACACGTGAGCTCTATAATTATAATTTTCCTGCCTTTTCTTATTTATTAATTTATATTATAAAATGATAAAATCGGAACAACATCTCATACGTTCACCTGATTCCATACTAAGTAGCTTAAGCACTTGTGTTACAGATATCAGACAACAGAGGAACACAAATATATACTTAAATACATATGTTACACCCAGACACTGAACAAACACAAGTGTTCATCGCACGAATGTCACATTAACACAAACATTAATCACTTTCTATCGCATTCATAGACTAGAAGTACCAAAAATATTTTTGCATACAAGATTTTGCATGTAAAATTTGCTTGTGTATTATAATTTTATTATAAAATAGTCTAGGTATTTACTATTTATTAGGGCAAGTAGTATGTGATTTTTGTAAAGTTGCAAATTAGAAAACAAATTCAAAGCCGAATTAAATTATAATAAAACATGATGTATTCGCAGTTGTTAAAAAATACCGGCAAGCACACGGAAAATGGTGAGATTCGGTGAGATTTTCAAGGCACTAATGATAATAACAAGAAAAAAATAAGGACTGCTTATTTTTATCTGTCATCTGTAATCTTCTGGGGAACCTCTGTAATAAAAGCACTATCTGATTATTCTGATTAGCGGCACTGCTCGAATGATGTTTGCTTGAATCTAACAGGATAAAAATGTTAATTTGAGTTCAAAGTTTGTTTCATGTTTTAGGTTTTATTATGGAACAGTATTTTATATGATTACATTTCGAAATTGAACGTAGTAAATTATATAGGTACGGACAGCCGAAATTTGACAGATTGTAGTAACTTAATGTATTTATCTGTATGAATGACGTAGAAACACTGTTCGCTAATTTTATTAAATGACTATCTTCTTTTTATAAATGTCAATCTCATAATTTATTTTACCAAATCACCATACATACGGATGAAACTTACATTTTTAAAGTTGTTTAAATCGCGGACAAACATACATATGTCAAACCAACCAACCTCTTTTTTTTTAGGCAACGGGTAGGGCACACTAGCGAAGCCAATCGATTTTTATGTTTAGCTACTAAACCGGATCTATTTTAAACAATTTAATAACAATTAAAAAAGTTAAAGTCGCTTAAAAAGTTATCATTTCATTAGTTATAAATAATACCTTTAACGTATTGAGAATCATACTCCACTACGCTTTGTCTTCAGTTTATTGTCTAAGACAAGGTGTAGGTACCTATGTAGAACCAGACACAAACTAATTCGTATGCTCGTAAAATTGTCACAAGATAAGGATTACAGTAAGTGAGTAATTAACCTGCCTAGAACTGCTCTACTTTAGTGATTGAGTACTATAAATATGATAATAATATTCTTCAACCGGTTTCGGCTAAGGCGGCTAATCTCAATCTACGATCAGCAACTTACGCAGGATATATTATAGTGCTCAAGTGTGTGCGCAGACACAAGTGCACTCTCTATTCCCTTACCCCATGGGATACAAGTGTGACACGACCAGATAGGGATCGGGCGCAGGACCAACGGCTTAACGTGCTTTCCGAGGCACGGGGCTACAATACCGCCAACTTCCGGGTTGACACTGAGAATTCTTTGAGAATTTTGGTCGGGCCCGGGGATCGAACCCGGGACCCCAAGCGCAGCCGTCGCTTTAAGGTGACGGGTAGGGACTCAAATTAGAGTTTTGTTAAATGCATTGAATAATTAACTTAAACAACACAAAACGATTGCCGAAGCTGTGTAAAGTAGAAAGCCAAGAAAGTAATTTCAACAAATGCTCTATGATTAGCAATTATATGAGCGAGCGAGAGCTTAATCTGATAATTAATATATTTTTGCCAATTAGTTTTTTTTATGTGATAGTTGACCGACGAGCAGACGGATCACGTGATGGTAAGCAATTGCCGCCGCCCATGGACACCCGCGACACCAGTAGAGTCACAAACGCGCTGCCAATCTTTTAACCCCCTGTAACGTTGTACGTTAATTCTAAGTATTTATATCTATTTAACTAGCCCTAAATCAAAATATAATAAAACTATAAGAATTGAAAATCAAGCTACGGTTTACGAATTGGCGCGCGCGCATCTAATGAGTGCGACATCTTTACGAAGCCAGCCGAAGGCCGCCGACTAGCGAGCCCTCGGCAATCATCGGAAATCCCTGCGCTCAGAGCTGTTCTGACCTCGGGACGTGACGGCTGCGTTACGCGCTCCCAAAATTATAAATAAATAGATCGATAAGTGCAGTGAAATCCCGCTGGGGTAAGTTTCTATGCTTTATATTGAAGTTAGGCTATTTGTGAGGTGTTCTAGTAGATTTCTAACGCTAGCAATTCCTGCTTTCCTTCCCTTCTGGACACTGTGACCTTTCACCACTACGTGGCCGCCAACTTTCTTCTAAGGCAGCTTGTTTCTGGGCTTCCAGGATTTCTATCTGCGCTTTTGCTCACCTGAAGAGAGCTTGCACCGAAAACCCAGGTCCCCTGGAAGTTGGACCAGAGGATCCCCTGGAGGCAAGACCGGAAGACATACACGTGGCACGTGGATTGCCTCCTAAGTGCCGCAGTGGCGCCTACAACGTGTTCTTTGTGGCCTAATCTCGTCTGGAATTATTTTATTCCCGGTCTAGCTTCTGGATACCTACCTACATGCAGAGCTGTGAACGTGAGGGTGATACCACAACAGCGAACTGGTACGTAATTGCGTAATACATTTTACTGTCGCTAAATTTGGTGTGTTTTATTTGTTGACCTTTATCATTGTGTAAGCTGTTGTGTTGGCAGAGAACCAAAGTTATCGACATTGCTCACCGGATTAGCAAGCTTAAGTGGCAGTGGGCTGGCCATATTAGCCGCAGAACCGACAACCGATGGGGTAAACGAGTTCTGGAGTGGAGACCGCGTCTTGGCAAACGTAATGTAGGGCGCCCTCTGGCTAGGTGGGAGGACGATCTGCGCGGGATGGCTGGCAAGAGCTGGATGCGAGAAGCCATGGATAGATCACAGTGGCGAACAATTGGAGAGGCCTACGTCCAGCAGTGGACTGCGATAGGCTGATGATGATGATGATGATGATGAAGCTGTTACGTATAGTAGGTATAAAGGGTTGTTGGATAATACAGTAAAGTAGTAAATAAACCTATAAATAAATCAAACCCTGGTTATAAAAATTAGAGTAAAAGGATAAAATAACAGATAATAAAGTATTTTTAGTGTAACTAAAGAAATCTATAAACTAAATTAAAAATTAAATACATACATACCTAGTATTTCTTTTGTAATACGTGACAGTTCGCACTTAACATTCTTAATTCCTTTTTTTATTTTAAGTTGCATTACCTACCTTTTTTATTTTTCCTCCTTTTTTTTTTTCTGTTTACCATTTTTATTTTGTTCCTTTTTATTTTTGTTTTCCTTGCTTTTTATCACCCTAACGTAGTTAGTGCAGTAACTATTACTAAAGTAGTTGCTTTTAATTGTAAAGAACACCACTATCGATAATTACTTTTCTGATTGTGTTAACTTTAACCATACCTATACTTCAAATAATCATGGCAACTTACCCTATAAAATTCTTTTTACTAAATAAAAATGAATTGACTTATGAGGTGCTCATTAGAGGCGAAGAGCCTGCGTCTACCGTGCTTGAACTTCGTAAACAAATTAATAAATTAACTCCTTTAATTCCAACTTCTGATATTTATGAATCTGGATTAGACCCCCTAACTGATATTGATGGAGTCATTACTTCGTTTAGTGAACTATCTTCACGCATGAAATTACTCGATGACAAATATGACCTCAATCTTTTGCAACGCACTATAGCACTCAGTAATCACTTGTACCACCGTATAAAACGTATAGATACTTCGGATACTTCAATTAATGATAAAATTAAGGGAATTTTTAAAAATTTAACTTCCTATATTAACAAACTAAGTTCTTTAAATAAATCAACTCAACCTGTCTGTGAGCCTGTGGGAGAGATAGCACAATCTTCTACTATTTTTGAGAATGTTCCTAGCGTTTCTATGAACTGCGACCGCTCGCATATTAACGACTTGCAAAAGATAAAATACAATGGCAAATCTTGCGTTCATGCTTTTGTACAGAGAGTGGAGGAGTATCGCACTGCTAGAAACCTAAATTCTTCTAAGTTGCTGTCTTACGCCACGGAAATATTTACAGGCGACGCCTTACATTGGTACCGTAGTATCAAAAGTTCAGTTAATACCTGGGATGACTTGATTGCCTTGCTCGTTGAAGATTTCAGTCAGTTTGATTACGATTATAAACTTCTTAGTGAAATTCGTAATAGAACTCAAGGTGAAACTGAAAGCATTACTATTTATTTCGCTAAAATGACTGAACTATTTTCTCGACTTACTGTTAAGATCTCAGAACAAGAAAAATTAAGCATTCTCATGCATAATATTAGGCCTTGTTATGCGAGTGTTTTGGCTTCTAATACTACTTCAATTAATACAATTGAAAATCTAAAAATGATCTGTAAGAACTTTGAAAAAATTCAATCGCTTACCTCTCAATTTAAAGAACCACCTAGGGTTTCTTCTGATACTTTAGCACCTGATCTAGCCTTTTCTAAATTTTCTGAACCAAGTACGAGTCGATCAACATTTCATAATAATTTTAACTACAACTACAATAATCCTAAACATATTAAAAATCAAACTTACCCTAACAAGAATTATCACAGAAATAATACACATAATAATAACACTACTAAACAATCTAATAATAATATTTCGGCTATTGATACTCCTAAATCTAACGTCAATACGGGTAAATTCTACTGCCCTCGCTGCCGAACTTCTGCACATTCACTGAGACAATGTACTGCTGACAGGTATCCTATTTGTTTCAAATGTGGAACTAAAAATGTAATTTATCCTGATTGCACTAAATGCAATCCAAAAAACTAATAACTGACTGTTGTAACTATAATGACGATAAAGCCACTATTAATACTAATAAATTTAAAAATGATGAATGGCAAGATTGGCTTTCAACTATAAGAGTATTCTTTTCTAGTTATTTTATAACAACAGTCTTTAATAATAATTCTTCTGATGATTTGCGTCCTTATGCTGCTATTAGTGTAGGTAACACTAAACTTTGCGGATTACTAGATTCTGGATCTACAGTATCTATTCTCGGCAATAACTCTCACGTAAATTTAACTTCATTGGGTCTTAAGATTCGTACAGATACTTCCAAAACATTTACTGCTGCTGGAGGAGAACAATTGCCTGCTATAGGTTATGTTTTTCTGCCAATTAATTTTGAAAATCAATTTCACATACTTAAAACTTACATTGTACCTTCTGTAACATTGAATTTAATTCTTGGTTTTGATTTTTGGACAAAATTTAATCTATTTCCTAAATATCATAATTCTATATCATTGCGTAATAATCTCTCTGACTTAAATGTTGGCTCTATTACTGATGAACCTACTAGTAAGTTGAGGTCCTACCTAGAACTTACTGAGCCTCAACGTGTCACTGCTGACAATATTATAGACCAGTTTAGGAATGTCTCAACTGAAGTACGAGGTTTAGGTAGAACTAACCTTATAGAACACCGTATCGACACTGGCGACGCTCAACCTATAAGGCAAAGATATTATCGCATTTCGCCTGAAAAACAGCGTATCCTGTCAGAACAACTTGACGAAATGCTAGCCTTGGGTGTTGTCGAAGAGTGCGAGAGTCCCTGGTCTTCTCCCGTCTTACTCACTCCTAAGAAGGACGGCAAACTTCGATTCTGTCTCGACAGTCGTAAGCTAAACTCTGTTACTAGGAAAGACGCTTATAAACTACCCTATATGTCCGAAATCTTGGATAATCTGAAGAATGCTAAGTACCTAACAAGCATAGATTTATCCAAGGCCTTCTGGCAAATTCCTATAGCTTTAAACGATCGAGACAAGACAGCATTCTACATTCCTCGGCGCGGAACCTTTAGGTTCGTCACTATGCCATTTGGTCTTACAAATTCTCCAGCCACTCAACAAAGACTGGTTGATACATTATTTCACGGTCCTGAATTTGAGAATTCTGTCTTTGTTTACATAGATGATATAGTGATAATAAGCTCTGAGTACGAAAATCACATTTCTCTCCTTCTAAAAGTTCATAAAAAACTATCTTTGGCCAATTTAAGTATAAATTTTGATAAGTCTGTATTTTTCCGTAGTGAACTCAAATACTTAGGTTATGTAGTTGATTCCAAAGGTCTACACGTTGATCCTACTAAAATAGATTCCATAGTTAATTACCCTACACCCACTAATAAAAAAGAGCTAAAACGATTTTTAGGTATAGCTTCTTGGTATCGTAAATTTGTCCCCCAATTTAGCACTATTTCTAGCCCCCTCAATAAACTAACTTCCACTAATAAAAAACGTAATCCTTTTATTTGGTCTGCGGAAGCTGACGAGTGTTTCATTAAACTCAAAGAACTGCTGGTTTCTGCGCCAATCCTTTCGTGCCCCAACTTCGACCTCCCGTTTGAAGTCCACACCGATGCCAGTGACTATGGTGTTGGTGGGCTACTTACCCAAACTATAGATGGAGTAGAGCACCCTATAGCTTACACGAGTAGGTTACTAACTGGCGCTGAGAAAAATTACAGTATTACTGAACGAGAGGCCCTTGCCGTGTTGGTTGCCTTGGAACACTGGAGATGCTACCTAGATAATGGTAAAAAATTCGTTGTTTACACTGACCATTCAGCTCTCAAGTGGTTCCTTAACCTAAATAACCCTACCGGCCGGCTAGCTCGCTGGGGTGTGAGACTGTCCGCCTTTAACTTTGAGATAAAACACCGTCGCGGCGTTGACAATGTCATACCTGACGCTTTATCTCGTGCTTGTCAAATTTCTGCCATTGACAACACTCCTACTAACACATCTGCGTCTGCTCCCTCTACCAGTGATCAATGGTACTTAAACGTATGGCATGGCTGCCAAAACTCCCCTGCATCTTTTCCTAATTTTCTCGTCAAAAATGGTCGTCTATTCCGTTTCACGCAAGCTAAATATGCGCTTCAAAAGGACTTTGAGTGGAAAGAAGTCATTCCGACAGAATCTAGACATGACATCTTTCTACAAAACCACTCGGAGCCGACAGCCGGTCATATGGGAATATTTAAAACTTTAAAACGCCTAAGCCAGCGATATTATTGGCCCGGTATGCATGCTGATGTGGTGAAATTTGTTTCTGGGTGTGACACTTGCATTGCCCATAAACACCAGAATCACGCTCCATTGGGTGAAATGGGAAGACCTAAGCACTGCTCTCGACCTTTTCAAACTGTTAGCGTTGACCTAGTAGGACCTCTTCCGACTACTAGGAAACTAAATTCCTATATTTTAGTTGTCACCTGTTGCTTTAGTAAGTACTGCTTATTATTCCCAATCAAGCGTGCAACTGCTGAAATCGTAACTAAGATCTTAGAGGACCAAGTATTCCTAATACATGGTATCCCTTCTACAGTTATCCTTGACAACGGCAAACAGTTTGTTAGTGCGACGCTAAAAAATATGCTAGAAAAATATAAGGTTCCTAAACTCCACTTTACTCCTAAATATTCACCACATGTTAACACTGTTGAGCGTTACAACAAAACAATTATGACAGCTATATCGACGTTTATCACTAGCGATCAACGAGTCTGGGATACACTAGTACCTAAAATCCAATTCGCTGTAAATAGTTCCGTGAACGAAGTAACAGGTTTTACTCCTTCATTCCTTGTATATGGACGGGAGTTAGTTGTTTGCGGTTCTTACTACATTGATGCCGACAACGATAATGATCTAATCTTTCAACCACGTGATCACTATGCGGAAACGAAAGGCACCTTATCTAATATTTTTGCTAATGTGCAATCTCGTCTACTACAAGCTCACACTAGGAATTGTGCTCAATATAATCTACGCAGAAAACCTGCCGACTTTCAGGTTGGTGATGTTGTTTGGAGTAGAACATTTTACCAGAGTGACAAAGATAAATATTTTAATAAAAAACTAGCACCTAAATTCGTTAAATCTAAAATTATTCACAAAAAGTCTCCCCTCGTTTATGACCTACAGGATATGAACGGAAAGCGATTAGGAACTTATCATATTAAAGATATAAAACTTACAAACTATAAAATATAAAATATTAATAATAGAAAACGTAATAACAGTACCTACTTGCATTTTAACACCTTAACTATTTAAACTACTGCGTATTCAATAATTATAAATATTTAATACGCCGAAGCTAACTATTTGAGAGCAATTGATGACACCAATTGTTTCTCTTTATGAAAGAGTCTCAAATCGTTTCTTCTAAGGCAGCTTGTTTCTGGGCTTCCAGGATTTCTATCTGCGCTTTTGCTCACCTGAAGAGAGCTTGCACCGAAAACCCAGGTCCCCTGGAAGTTGGACCAGAGGATCCCCTGGAGGCAAGACCGGAAGACATACACGTGGCACGTGGTCGAGCTACGAGTTCCTGCAGGAGTGCTAAGGCCAGTGTCCTCCAGTGTTACTCTCTTCCCACTCCAATTCCAGCGAGAGGTGGCCACCTTCAAGGATTTTAGGGCTAAATAAATAACCTTATACTATTATAAAAGGTGTTATTTATTTCGAACCTCTTCTACCTACCTGTGGCTGGCTAGGAGGGAGTCCGATTGCCTCCTAAGTGCCGCACCCCCTTTCCCCCGGATTGGGCCTCCAGTACCCTCACTCACGCAGCGAAACACAGTACAGTGCTGCTTCACGCTGGTTTTCTGTGAGGCCGTGGTATCACTCCGGCCGAGCCGGCCCATTCATGCCGAAGCGTGGCTCTCTTGATGTGCACCGATTCATTCCGTATGTAAGTATCTTAGTCTAATTTTTTTTGTGTGAAAAGGGCAAATCTGGACCTTTTGTATTTACGAAAGCATTTATGTAAAGATGTTATAAACGCCCGCAAATTGGTGATCTAAGTAGCCTCTGAAATTGAAAATTCCTCGCTTTTTGCTAGGGTGACCTCAGGATAACGACATAGCGCAAAAGCTCTCAGTAGCTAGCCCATGAAACTGCACATTTCAACTTAGGATCATGTAGGAAAAATCAATGTATCGATCGAACGTGATGTTATAATTATTTAATTAAGCCTCAAACATAAAATGTTAATCAAGTTACACAATATATAGGTAACAGTGCGCAACTGAATCTCATTTCCAATTACCCTTGAATAGGTAATGGTGATGAATGCCTAATTTGCCGCTTCAATATTCCAGTGACAAGATTTCAGACAGCTCTAGCTTCACTCATACAAACACGCTTTTCTGATAGAATATACGAGTAGGCATACCATCACTTAAGAAATGCAG
Source organism: Marasmia exigua (assembly GCA_019059595.1). Taxonomy (NCBI): domain Eukaryota; kingdom Metazoa; phylum Arthropoda; class Insecta; order Lepidoptera; family Crambidae; genus Marasmia; species Marasmia exigua. The sequence goes on along the minus strand of CM032465.1, from coordinate 19,823,803 downwards.
TGCGGTTAGCTAATTGCGTTTTCTATGGGTCCATGGGTAACGTCCCCGCGTCTGAGGCCCCTGTGGTTGAAGCCCCCAGATTTTCAATTTAGTTGTAATGAGTTACCTGGAGATATCGTCTTATCAAAAGTAGGTAATTTGCACGAAGTGCAGCGACAAATTTACTTTATAATTTCATGTCTGGTCTTTTATGAGTAGGTATTTATTTAATTATAATAACTGGCCTTTTTGTCCTAACTGTAAGCCAAAAAGTCTTCAACAAGTTTAGTACTAAAATAACATTAACATTAATAAAACATTAAATCCTTAGTTGATATTTTTATAGCAATCTTTTGCAATTCATTCTTAAGTAAATAACACACTTAAAAATTTAATCTCGGGTTCAGGCGGGTCCCGCATGAAATTTTTAAATGTGTTATTTACTTAAAAAATCCTTAGGTATGCGTTGCGTTACTGGTAAAATTTTCTATGGAATTGCCGTTTTGTATAGAATAGTTATTTACGGGATTTCTACTATTTTGGAAACTCAAAAATAAGCTACGTGGACGAAAATAACTATTTTAATATAGTAATAATATTTGCTAAGCGCAATAAAAATTATAATAATTAATGTGCGCTTCGGTTTCTACTGAATATCATGGCTATAGTCCAGGTCCTAGCTAAATGCTGAGTAAGGACTGTTTCTGCACTTAGTGAATAGGATCTTTCTTGGTAAATGTTTTATGATAAGTGTCGAACAAACGATTTTTCTTTCTTTCTTTCCTTAGAACAAAATTAAGTGAACATTTCCATACCGCGGTATATCCTCAGGTCACCCTTGCGAAAAGGGAGGATTTTTTAATTTCAATGCTACTTAGATCACTAATTTGCGGGCGTTTATATATTTTTTACATAAATGTTCTATTAACTGCTTTTATGATGGCTTTCGTAAATACAAATGGTCCAGATTTTCCCTTTTTAAACAAAAATAAATTAATAATAATAATTCTCACAACATCTCATAGGTTGACCTGATTCCGTACTAAGTAGCATAAGCACTTGTATTACAGATATCAGACAACAGAGGAACACAAATATATACTTAAATACATATATTACACTCAGACACCGAACAAACACAAGTGTTCATCGCACGAATGTTTGTCCAGGGTGGGGATCGAACCCACGAGCTTTGGCGTAAGAGGCAGGATACTATCAATTGCGCCATCCGGTCAGTCAATTAGACTAACATATTTACATACGGAATGAATCGGTTCACATCAAGAGAGCCACGCTTCGGCATGAATGGACCGGTTCGACCGGAGTGATACCACGGCCTTACAGAAAACCAGCGTGAAGCAGCAATGTGCTGTGTTTCGCTGCGTGAGTGAGGGTACCGTAGGCCCAATCCGTGAAAAGGGGGATTTAAAGGTTAGTAGCGCTCTTGTGCGGCAATTGCTTACCATCAGGCGATCCATCTGCTCGTCTGCCGCCTAAACATAAAAAAAATGCACAGGTAATTTAGTATAACAACAGGTTCTTCAAACTTGCGTATTTACTAAAATTCACAAACACTTTTAGTGCATTATCAAATTACTTTCCTGTGTAGTACGAAAACCAGGAACTAGTTGAATTTCCCACTGTGTTGCTTGTCATTATTCCATTTAACGTAGGTAAGTACTTCATTACTGGCTACCGTATATGAGTAGACAGCAACCAGGAAAGCAGATGTTCATGTTCTGTTCGGTAGAAAAAGAACAGGTCCGCAAAGATGCGCGCCAGTCTCTAGTACAGCGGTGGACCGAATCTCTCTCACCTCCACTCCATCCAGTTCGGCCGCTGGACTGTAGAAGCCCTCGCCCCAGTCCTGAATCGGTGGCTTGAGAGGCCGCACGGTTTCCTCTCATCCATGATGGTGCAGGTAAAGATAAGCCATGGTTGTTTTGGCCCGTACCTGCACCTAATCCAACGCAAGGGTACTCCGTGCTGCCATGAGTATGGGGCTACGGAGGACACGGTGCAACACACTCTAGCAGAGTGCCTGACGTGGACCCCACAGCACGACGTGCTAATACGTGCAGTTGGGAGCAACCTCTCGCTCCCAAGCATTGTTCGCGCGATAATATCGAGTGAGCAGGCCTTCATGGCCATTGTCTCCTTCTGCGAGGACGTGATGTCACAGAAAGAGGCATCAGAACGCCTCTGCGAAGAGGACACGCGCGCTGATACGCAACGAAGGGCAAAGAGAGGGAGGAGACGACTCTGGGCTCTTCAGATTATTATTCAGACTTGGGAAGTCTGGTAATTACAATGCAGCGACTGCCATCCGTTTTTTACGCTATGCGCTAACACAAAATAGGTGACGGGGTACAAAATTTATTCGCCATTCTAAAAAGTTTTTAATTAAGAAACTTCCACATTAAATTTCCAATTAAGGAACTTGGGCCACATATTTATTTTCTTTCAAGCTATAATTTACTGTTTCGCACCTTGTTTAGGGAGCACCAACATACATGCTTCAAAAATAGGTACGTGGTATCATTTTTGAAGACGTTTCCGTTCAACTAAGTTTTTAGATATTTATTTTCTGATCATATTTCTATAATATATTTATATGTAAGGTGTTTCTTAGTATGTACCTAATGCTAGCTAAGCGATTTTCAGTATGATGGTATGTACCTATGTCATGAAATCATCAGCCTCTTCAAAATGTTATTATCTGGATCATGTCATAATTAGATTATACTCGAAACTGGAATTCAAGACCAAAAAAGCTACTACAATGTTGCCACTGCAATAAAATGATCGTACAACAGTATATACCTATTTTCTAAAAACAAACGCTGACATAATTTATTTATTAATAATTTTAATTCTATAATTTAAAGAAGTAATTTCATTGACATATTTTTACATAAATACAAGACGCTTTAATAAAAACTTAATCATCCGTAATGTTTGGTAGAGAGGCTGGTTTTGAACTTGTCCCATTTCAGGTGTTAATAACATTTGGTACAAAATTTGAAGTTACATGTTGTTGTTTCGTGCAGTGAGGTGCCGCCAAGTGAAATTAATAAAATAATCTTTTTTAACACTGCTATTGTGTGAGTTGACACGTGAATAACTTGCTAAGACCTAAGAGAGTCTTAAAACCTGCGATTTTGTTAAGAGTAGTCTCGGCAGAATCCATAGATTGATAAAACGCTAAACACCCCCGTTTTATTGAGTGACTGAGACTTTGACTGACTTCGTCTGTTGACTATCCACTTTGTCAAAATATCATTTCACTATTTTACTTATTAACGCCTAATATCTAAAACATGTGCGAAACTGGACGAAATAATTGGTGGAAACCTAATCATGAACTGTGCCAGCTACTAAGAAAATAAGTATATAACAAAAAGGTTAGCAAAACCTGAAAACTTGAGTTGACAATGACATAAGTGACATTGAAAGATTTGACAGTGACGTATCTGTCGTAGTTTTTTTTGGTCTTGAATTCCAGTTTCGGGTATAGTTTACATTATTTACATTCGCGTAAGATTAGATTTGTAATTTATTGAATAGAATGTTTGTAATTGAAATATTATGTTGTATTGACTGACCGGATGGCGCAATTGGTAGTGACCCTGCCTCTTACGCCAAAGGTCGTGGGTTCGATCCCCACCCTGGACAAACATTCGTGCGATGAACACTTGTGTTTGTTCGGTGTCTGGGTGTAATATATCTATTTAAGTATATATTTGTGTTCCTCTGTTGTCTGATATCTGTAACACAAGTGCTTAAGCTACTTAGTACGGAATCAAGTCAACGTATGAGATGTTGTGAGAATTATAAAGAATTATAAAGAATTATGTTGGTTTATTGTTTGTTTATTTAAGAATTACTTGTTAATTAAGCAATTCAGGCTTCAAAACTTTAAAATTGCTCACTAAGTATAAGTAGTAGTTATAAGTAATAATTTGTTCTTATGATATTTCAATAAAGTTAAAGTTATAAAGTTATTCTGTGTTTTTAGTCAGACTCACCCACCGAGGATTCCGTACGTATCATACGTTTATAAAGAGTTAAGGGATTGAATCATATAATTGTTCTAATATTTTTCAGTTATTGCCTATAAAAAGAGTCTTGCCTGATACACAGGTGGACATGTTTTTTGCCGTGATATATAACTATATAATTGCCATTTTTACATTACTTAATAAAAAGTTTAAAATTTACTGGCACGGATTCGTCGGATTCCCATAATCCCTTCTGCTAATTCATTTTCGCAATATTCAATTTGGTTCGAGCACAATCCGCGCCGCTTTATGCAAATGACGAAAAGTTTGAGGTGGTTCGCTGGGGTTAATTTGAAGACAGAGCCTGGGCCGGGGGTTATTGTGCATTCGACTTCGATTATGGAAATATCAGCATGATATTTAATTCTATTCGATTTTATTTATTCCTCTGTCACAATATTGTACAATATTACAATCAGCAGTTTTATAGTTCAACTATATTGTGGGATTCACACAAACACACACACACAAACAAAAAAGGGAAAGTGCCAATCAAAAAAATTCAAGTCAAAATTAAAACCAATATCAATGTAAGTTTTTCTTTTGTGCTATTCTCATTTTCTTTGTTGTCATTTGGATATTTGTACTGTAATTTATTTTTATTAAATTTATAGCCCTCATGACCGAACTTTTCGCATAATATCCCAGAGAAGGGACCTGGTCCAGCACATGCTGAGACACTTACCAATTGCTAACACAATACTTTAGCTACAATTAGCTAAAATGTATGTTTGAGAGCAATAAACCATATTTTTTTTATTTATTAATTGGCATCAGTACTAGGATATCATGTATTTATAGATTACCAGGCTCCCACCACGTCTAAGTTTTCAATAGTAATCCAAGAAAAGTAGAAAGTGTTCTTGTATCAGCTTATAAGCTTTATATATAATTTGATGTGTTAAAACACATATCAAAAGGTAGAAAGTGACGTAAGCACACCTCATGCATAATATTGCCTACAAAACCGAGTCACGAATACCGTAAAACGTGAAACGTTACGATATAAACTTTAGCTCAGTATCTTATTCGAAGGCATAGCGCTTGACTTTAGTTGCCTACAAGCGTTCAAAGTTGTTATTGCTTACTGCGCCTAAATCCCGAAACTTTGAAATACTGTGGTTGAAAATCAAATAAAAGTTCAAGTTTCTTTTTATTTTTACCTCGATACAACTGTAGAGGTTTTTACCAACCTACAGAAATAAGATCCTAAAGAAGTGAGTTCAAAATTGATTTACAGTTCGTTACAAAAGTTTTCAAATACAGCGTGTGTATTTTATACGGGCGAATAATTAATCCAGCTATAATATCTGATCCTACGAATCGTATAAGATAATCATTTCATTAAATTTTGTGGTTAATTAGGTGTAATGATTTTTCTAAAGTGCAACCCAGCAGCAATGTATGCCGTCCAACTTTGTTTGACATGACAAGTGACATGAGTGTCATGACACTCGTATGACGTTTAGATACTTATGTCTACGTTAATTGATGTTATTAACGTTAACTACCAGTGGATGCAATACATTGCGTGCTCAATTATTTTGTATGAAAAAAAAAGTACCTTAATTTCCTAAAGAAATGTATGTAAACAGGTTCCCTAGGTCCGATAGTAATCGCCATTAAAATATTCGCCCGTATCAAATAAACACGCTGTATACTTACTTACCTTTATTAAATTGAGAAAAGTAGATAAATAATTCAGATAAATAATTCAGGAAATATCTCATACATTCACCTGTTTCCGTAATAAATAGCTTAAGCACTCGTGATATGGATATCAGGCAACAGAGGTGTTACGAATTTATATTTAAATACATAAAATTACACCCAGACACCAAACAAACACAGGTAATCATCACACCAATGTTGGTTCCGTAGACATTTTTGCTTTCTTATTTTTACCCAACGGACATCAGTTCTTGAAACAACGTTTATCATTTTAAGAGGATCGTAACAAATTATCTAAAGTCATGAAGTTTCCTATACGGAGTTTGTTACAAGCGTAGTTCCAACACTCATAAAATATTCATACACGAACTCCACTTAGGTATCGACATCAGGAAACTTTACCGCGAATACGACGATAAAATGCATTTAAAATTTCTTAAGGCCTGAATCTGAAGGATCTTATTTTATAAATACAATATAATCGAATTTGTTTAATCAAAATCATTTAATTATAAGTTATTAAAAAAGGGAAAAGATCAAACCGGCAGTAAAGTCTTCGTTGTCATCATTTTTTTTTAATCAAAGAAAAATAAATCAAAAATGATTTAACTTTATCCGTCAAAATCCAGTTAATTGCACATCCAAATGCTAACAAAAGGTTCTTTATGATTTTTTTTTGTATCTAAACGAATATTTGAAATTTCGCAAACTTCAATAAATGTAAGCTCACGGTTAACCGTGAGATTCCCGTCCCCGAGAAGACGGAACGACTTGAAACAGCCGTTTTAATTTCTCGGATTTCACAAATTCTATGTATGTCATCGTATTAAATAAGGCACATGTGTTAGGATATAATGAACATGATTTAAACAAATCTGTCCCGAAAAGTAGTCCCTTATTAATAGATATCCAATTATGTAATGCAAAATGTTTATTAAAGAATTACCTTCTGTATCAGTTTCATTTATAATAAAATTGTTATGGTAGTTGCCTACAAGCGTTCAAAGTTGTTATTGCTTACTGCGCCTAAATCCCGAAACTTTGAAATTCTGTGGTTGAAAATCAAATAAAAGTTCAAGTTTCTATTTATTTTTACCTCGATACAACTTAAGAGGTTTTTACCAACCTATAGAAGTAAGATCCGAAAGAATAATTATATTATTATATTATGTAAGAATATTGATATAATTTGGTCTTTAAACTGCTTTATCGCCATAGTACTTAGAAATCAGCAGGCATCCGATCTTGAATATCAAAGCAATTTTTGACTCAAATTTCACCTTCTATTTTAGTTATTATTCTCATAATCTATATTTAGGTTAATTTTACCCTTTATTCCTGAATGACTCACTTGTGGCTATTGTTGGCTGTCTACCGTTTTTTAAGAACCGTCGGATCGATCGGGTACGAATTAAGTATCAAATGAAAGCTCATTAAAATTACAACAAATGCATTCACATAAAGTCTGACGTAACCTGCGTAGGTATTTTAGAAAAGAATTCACAAATTGAGTAAACATTTCGATAAAATATCACTTTATGGAAATTATATCTCACTTTCATTTGTACTGTACTATGAGAACCAACGCCGTTGCAACGGCTGTATAGAGATAAAGATAAAAAATACATTTCTGGCCACACCGCGACTTGCACAGCACTCTGGGAATTGTAAATCTGGATTTTTATATTCGTATAGGCCCTAATAACATATGCAAAAATTCAGAATGACCGAACCTTTTGCAAGCACGACCCCCATTTCATGTCTAATTTGACCGTGCTAAAGTATGGACAGACCGGGGGGCAATTCTCGTGTATTCGATATTGAAATTGAATTTAGAGATTTCATACCTTGATCCATACAAAATCTCTAATTCGACATCAATGTCGAGTCGAGAATTGCCCCCCAGTATACCAACAAATATGTATTTTTTTTTTTTTGGTTTTGTCATATTTAGTTCTTTTTTTATGATATAGGTGGCAGACGAGCCGACGGATCACCTGATGGTAGGCGATTACCGCCGCCCATGGACACCTGCAACACCAGTGGTGTCACAAGTGCGCTGCTTACCTTTTAACCCCCCCTTCCCCTGGATTGTGCCTCCGGTACCCTCACTCACGCAGCGAAACACAGCGCATGCACTGCTTCACGCCGGTTTTCTGTAAGGACGTGGTATTACTCCGGTCGAGCCGGCCCATTCGTGCCGAAGCGTAAATCTAAAAAACTATGAGACAGATTGCCGTTGCTCGCTGCATTTAAACTTCGATAAATACTTTTTTCAATAATTCATCCAAGACATCCTCTACCATTTGAAGCTCGTGTGCGATCGTTATCTGGGCAATAATGAGTGGCGTCGTGTCATTGCGTTAGCGTGACGACGGCCAGGCTACGCGGAAACAATTGATATCGATGCAGTTCTGTCTAACTCCACATTCCCAATGCAGCTCGTTTGTGCGAAGGAGACAGACGCTCGTGGCTGTTTACCAGTAGCATGGAGTACCTAGTTATTCTATTAATTCTGAGAAGTGCCAATGGCTGTCCATTGCCACTTCTCAGAATAATTATAAACACCCCTTCGATGTTCATTAAAGTGAAATATTAGAGACACATCATGATGCTTGTACTTACCTATTATCTTTTTACCCTTATACTTTCCAAGCCTAAGTGATGTTACGATTCTATGTATTTTTCTTATTTTCGTGAAAAAACTATCAATGACCGAACGAAAATTCGAGGACATGTGTGTCGAGATATTTGTGAAGGAAAATTTTACATAAATCAATAAATGTGTAACTCATGTGTAACTGTTCAAATAGTTTCAAGTGTTGAACAAAAACGTCAGACACAGACGGCAAATTGTAAGAAGAACCTCGCCTTTGGGAGTCGTTCATAAAGCGGTCGCGGTAACTTTATCGTGCGCCACTCAGCGGGGTCCGACCTAGGGAAATTGTATTATGCCAAGGATGACGTTTGCTGAAATTGCTTCGAACGAAAAGAAATAAGACAAGATCATTGATGTAATAAAGCAGACAAAGCCCGACCAATCATCCCGAAAGTGGTCGAATAAAATTTGTTAAACACGAAAGAAACCTAAACTTCGATGTCAAACTAGGAATCAAATGAAAAAAGTTTTTATTGATCATTTACCACTTATCTTATTTTATCAACGCGCGATGAAAATATTAGATATTTGGACGTAGCTCAATTTTAGAGTTATTGGGCTACAACAGATAATAGGTATAATACGTACGTCAATGAAGTTCTAACACAACGTAAGTATTTTTTGGCGGTTTTGACATTTTGATGCCATTCGCTAGAGAATCGATAGACACGTCATTTCGCCCAATTAGAATCGAGATACGACCAATAAAAACCTTTAAAATTATGATAAAGTAACAGCACGGAAGTCATAAAATGACCTACGCTTTGAGATGACCACGTAAGTCACAATTTAGTTTTAAATTTTTTTACTAATTTGCTGGTGGCGGTTATGACATTTTGATGTCATTCGTTAGAGCCCAGAAAGACCGATCGTTTTTATCAATCAGAATTCAGTTGCGGCCATTAAAAACCTTTTAAATGTTGAAAACGTAACAGAACGGAAGTCAACAATTAAATTCTAATGGAAATAGCAAGTAAGTCTCTGATCAGTTTTTGGCTTTCCTGAAAGTTGCCTGAATATGACTTACGTGGTGTTAGAACTCCACAGACGAATAATCCAATACACGTATGTGGGTATATTAATTACCTCTAGGTATGCGAGTATAATATAGATTTTCCCCTGATTAAAACATAAGAACTGAAAAGGAAACTAGCAACAATTAATACTTAATGCATGTTGTATTAGTAAGTATTATATTCACACTAACAGGCTTACAATTATAAGTACATTCTTTCTCTTAGCGTGTAATTTCCAGTTGCATCCGAAGCCCGGAGTACGCTTGGACCATGATCCAGGATTTAAGAAATCACACCTTCGCAACTGTTAGACAGGGGAACCAAACCAACTAGATCACGGTTACATGTTTAGAATAATTATCGCAAGTATTGTAGGTAAACACAATTTTGAAAAGACGCGCAGGTTTCCGCTCGATGTTTCCTTCCCCGCCAAGCTAATAGTAAAAATATGCACATGAAAAATCCAGAGGTATAGGTTCAAACCACGACCCCCCGTATTGACAGCGAGTTTTTATCCACTGAGTAAAAGGCTCGAAAATTACATTTGGATAAACAAAATTGCTTTGTCCTCCAACAAATCGAAATAGAGAACTGTCTAGAATAAGAAAACCTAAATCATTCTAAATAGAAAATACTGCTCTGTGTCAATACTTGGAAATATATTGCTTAAAGAGATCTCCGCGTTCCTACGCCAGTTCAAAAATCGCATTACGAAGATCAGTAAAATATTATTACTTCGCTAGGTTTCATGCCCTCATATCACATCCACGATCCAATCGGAACGACGTGCGACGCGACGTCCATGCCAAATTGCCAATGTTCCACGTTTATAGCGATACACGCTTTGGGTAGTTTTGTGTGTAGCAAATGGCTTTTATGTTAAGGTTCTTATATTTCGTGAGTCTCAATCACAGCCTCCCGAAAGCATTGTTCTATTCTATGAAAATGTCAACCATTGTTTCAAAGAAATAAATGACGTAATTTATGAACCTACAAAGAGATTGAAAAATAAAATTGCTAATATTTACTTTGAAGTAGCAAACTCAATATAATTGGAAATCAATTTGCGTCTATCTGGAGTGCAATGTAGTTACAACGCGACGCTTCACGATAAATTGAATATCACATCTAAACTAAGCAAACTAATAGTCAATTTATCTACCAAATCCAATTTAATCCGATGGTTGATTGCGTCGCAAACATAAAGTTATGTGCTATTAATTGCGTGGAACGATATTTAATAAAATGTTCAATGCATAGCTAACCTAAACTTCTTTGGTTTATAGAATATTGCGCAGGCGGCTTCTATGACAGGATAACGAGTCCCGCAAGCAATCAAGTGAGAAATTGAGTCTTTAATACAATTGATACGTTTCTTTAGGTACCTAAAATTACTACAGGACTATATACGCTGTTGTAGTTAATATTGAATGGGTACGCCTACATTAATGGCTCGGAACGTGAATTGCGTGTTTCGTCTTATGATCGATCACTTGCCGTGGAAATTAGATACCATACCATACCATAAGGATCTTTTGATATCTACTTTCCAACGTCAATATTTCTTTTTTCATAAATCAATAAACGATGTGTCATTACACCATAAGACATGCACCCTAAACAGTCTGTGCCTTTCATAGAAAGCCATACTTGAAAAACTGCGTGAAACCTTTAGTACTGGGGCAACGTGCTGGGCGACGTTCTTACTCTACCGCACCCGTATAGAATCTGCGTCTGGCCCAGTTGGATCTCTTTCACGCTCAATGGCACATTCCGCTAACTTTATAGTAGTTCCATGATGAAACCGGCAAATTAAAAACAAAACGATGACGTCTCATGTCAACGTCAGTTTGACAACTCAATGGAAAAGGCGCGAACTTCGAGGCGAGAGGTTCAACTTTAATTGTTCAATTTGAAAAAAATATTTTTCATAGCTAGTTTACCGTTTCTCTCAAGAAAAGTGTTAGTACAGAGTGTCATCATGTCCTCTGAAAGTGGGAGAAACATTGGTACTGCGAATAAACACAATTGGAAAAGAGAAAAGGAACCACCAGATGCAATCTCTGACGATGAGGAAAAAGGTTTTACTCGTGTAATAATAGGCTACGTGACAGTGATAAAAATATTCATTTCTTTTATAACATCAGTGTTAATATATTTTTTGTGGAGCGATTTGTAATAACGCGAGAATATTGCATTATTTCATCAAAATTCGTCTTCTAAAATTATTATTTTTTAAACAGGGGTCACGTGACTAAAACGGCCCGTGACGTAGATTACGCGTAAGTCTACTGCCTTTCCTCCATAGGAAGAAATAAACAAAAAAAACAACACCAACAAGCTCAATGTTTATTTATGGACAATCTACGTCACTGGCCGCCATATTGCTAAAAGACACGTTTTTGCGGCATATTTGAATATTGCATTTTCTTTTTCGTTAAAATATGTAAAATAAAAACAGAAAAGTATTTTTAGGGCTCCTTATAAACAAATGAATACCCTAAGATAGTTTTCAGAATTTTGTCAAATAGTCCATTGTTGATGATGAATGATGAATGAATGAAGAAAAACAAACAATGTTTAAACATATTTTTAACATAATACATAATATTGGATGATTAATTGCTTTATGACTAGTGAAGGCAATACACCCGGGAAACCCAATGAGCACTTAGGGATAAACTGTGTTGGTATTTTCCCTTTTTCCCAGCATCGATACTGACATCTGATTTTCGGGAATTTTGGTACTAGGACATGTCACAAATAAAGTGACGGCTCAGCTAAAACCTTGTACAGTTGTCCAAAATATAAGGTATATTTTGGACAACTGTACAAGGTTTTAGCTGAGCCGTACTGAACACTATAGCAAAATCCAGAACAGCACATGTCATCATGCCTATACGGTTGGCGAATCTGGCGTTAAACCACATGAAGAGCAAAAATTGCTTGCAGCGTGCATAGTTTTTGTTTGAAATGTTAACATTTTAGTAACGTGCGTGCAAGCGATTTTCTTTTGAAAGTGGTTAAGCGCAAGAATCCTCGACCGTACATGTCCTGGCCAGTTATAGGACACTGACACGACCTTTTCAAATATTCGCTCTGCTTTTGCCCGCGACGTACTTAGTTGGAGTTTGTTTGTGCACACGGTCAATGTTCTCAATTACTAAAATGGTTTCACTGATTTAGACGCAATTCCCTGTAACATGTAAATAATTCATCAGGTATGTTTAGGACAGGTGCTGTGTTGCCAATTCGCGCTTCAGTAAATATTATCCTATGGAAAAAAAATAATGACCGTATTATGTAGACGTTGATGATGGAGAAAAACATTCGTAGGGACCTCTTTGAAGAAACAAAGTGAGTGAAACGTGATTTATTAGACCTGGCAAAAACAAAAGATTGGAACATATGCATCTGGATCAGTGCAGAGATGCGGAACAGTGAAACGCTTCATTTGGAACATCGACTCTCAGATAGATACGTGATTCATTCCGCTCATTTGGATCATACGACTTACTCGGATCATTCTGATCATTCGGCTCATCGGATCATTCCACGCATTCAGATCATTCCACTCGAGTCGAATGATACATTCGGAGCGAACATTCGAGATTCGGAACAGTGTATCATTTGGCTGAGTTGGATCACTGAGTCGTTTCAGTAAAGAGTTACATACGTCTATGTTTTATACGTTATACCTTAGAACCTAGTACTTATTTTTCCGGGTTTTCCTGTGTGATTGATAGCGGAAACCTCAAAGTCCAAGGAAATCAAAGAAGGGGTATATTTGTATTACCTAAATATGAGTGACTTACCTGTTTCCACTCCACTTTGTCAATAACTTCTGCGCCTGAAGTCGAGTTTTCCGTCACCGGGGGCCGCAGGAGCGACACGTACTGTAAATAAATGTAGAATTAAAAAAAAACTATTCAATTCAGGAATCCACTTATAATACTTCACGCTTCAAAAGACTTCAAGAGAAGAAGCCATTACTGATTCTGTTTGCTTGATCAAATTACAACTGAAGCTTTCAATTATGAACTATTAAATCCCTTTTTGATGGTCGCTCGCTATGTTGCAAGAATATTTTTTAAGTGGATAATTTTGCTTTAAGGGAAAGTTATATAAAGGATTCAATATTTTTTTTATATTAAAGACTGGAAATTTATTACCGCGTCTCCTGTTTTTATTACAAAGAATTTATTGAGCTGTCCTTTAGGACAAAGTGAGGATTTATGTCCAGATTAAATAGTCGAGAGTGATCACGATTTCCATTCCTCAAAAGATTCCTCAAAATGTCTTCTGATATAAAAATATATTAATATTAAACATACATTATCCAACTTAATTTTATTAACAGTTCGTCAATAATGGATGATTAAAGCACATTTGTACTATAAGCCACACAATTACAACTCTCTCTTATGTATTAAGTCTAATAATCAACAGTGTGTAGATAAATCAGTGTTTCACATAGTTTACGTTTGCAACCAACTTACCTACAGGATGTATGTATAGGTAATATTAATTGGGAATTAAAAGATAACGAATTGTCAAAACTCATAGTTAGAAACTTAGTTCTGAATGGTTGGTTATAAGTATTTAAAGGGACGTGACTGTTTATCGATAGTACCGATACACTTTTTATATCTCAGAGTCTGAAACCAAAGCATGTCTTTCCACTGTCTGTTGTCTTTTATTTACCTTATCTCTCTCCAAGCTGCGGATCATGTCGAGGTCGGTGGTGTCGGAGATGCCGCCGTGTACCACGAACACGCGGTTGTTGATGATGGTGCCCAGCGGCAGCCACCGGTACACGCACTCGATCAGCTTGAGCAGTCTCTCAGCGTTGTGCTAAGGTAATTCATTAATATACAATTATACAAGGCGTCTTAATGTGACGACCCCATCGCTCGCTGGTGAGAGTTGGTGATCTTATTTAATGTGGAACAACAACTCCCATCAGTGCAATCTTGCACCCTGGGAGGAGCCACGCTTCGGCATGGGTAGGCCGGCTCGGCCGAAGTGATACCACGGTCTCACAGAAAGCCGGCTTGAAGCAGCTCTGTAGGTACTGTGTTTTACTGCATGACTGAGGGTACCGGATACCCAATCGAGGGGAAAGCGGGGTTAAAGGTTGGCAGTGCACTTGTGACTCCACTGGTGTTGCGGGTGTCCTTTGGTGGCAAACGCTGACCAGGTGATCCGTCGTCGTCTGCCACATATCACTTTAAAAAAATCTGCCTGCGGATGCTGATCCGCAGGGCAGCTTGTGGCGAGCTTTTGGTGTGGGGCGACATCACGGACCTGATACTCCAGGAGTAAACATTATCCCCACTTCTGGATTAGGTACCTGTGTTGGCAGGCCAGAGTGGAGCGCTAGTGCAATATGTTCGATAGGGTGGAAGTGCTCAACTTGCGTAATAACAAGGAGCGGCTGAACGGATTACATACGAGTACCTACGATAAACACACATTTTCTCTTCCAATCATCACGGTCAAACGTTCTCGAGCCTTTTGCACCCTTAAAACTTTATACCTACCATCCAACGATATTAAAAGGGGACTAAAAATAGTCCTGCGAGAAAATTTGTATTTTTATCACTGATAGTTTCAAAGGTAGTAATAATTTTGTATTTGTGTAGTACTTTTAAATAACTTATTTCATTAAAAATCAATCTACTTGTAAAATGTCAAATGAGACAGAACTTTATTAACTGAAGTTACTGATTTTATTTATTTATTTATTAACAGTATACTTATGGCTTACAGCTATTATTCCAACACGCACACAAGTTTAGACTTTATACATAAACAATTAGAAATTTACTTACAATCAAATTAAATTCTACAATTGATCAAAAACATACATATTATAGTATTTATATTTTGCCCATTTTCAAAATCAAATAATTGTCAAACGATATTCAAATAGTCAAGTACTTTATAAATAAAAAAATGTCAATGGAATTAATTAATCTAATGTCAAAAGGATTATAATAATATGTTACTCAAAATGCTATCGTTTTGTCAATAACTTGATGAAATAATGTCAAAAAATTCATAACATTGCTTGTCAGCGAATATGTCCATGTCGTGGTGCTGAGTGAGTATATCACCAATGACGCGCAATGCGCGATTTGTTGGCGCAAATGCCGCCTTTATAACCCTTTCTAAAATATTTAAAGTAACAAAGGTATGCTTAATGAGGTATGAGGTATGTAAGATTAAGGTGACGGGTAGGGCGCACTAGCGACGCCAATCGGTTTTAATTTTTAGCGATTAAACCGGATCTATTTTAAACAATTTCGGGATTTCAACTTATCGGCAAACACTTATATACTATTTATTAAATAACTATGCACAAATGTTGGGTCGGTTTTTGTACGCGAAAAATTGATTCACGCCAAAAGTGGCCGCTTTTACCGTGAATCAATTTTTCGCGTACACGTTGGACCCAACATTTGTGCATGGTTATTTAATAAATAGTATAAGTGATTTCCGAGAAGTTGTAACCCCGAAATTGTTTAAAATAGATCCGGTTTAGTAGCTAAAAATTAAAATTGATTGGCGTCGCTAGTTAGGGCTACCCGTCGCCTTAACGTCAATTTAGGGTTGAAATACAATTCGGAATGTCTCCATTCCCTAAGCCAATGAATTCCAACACTCTAATCAATCTCGTCCGCCTGTCCCTGATGTCTGAGGCTGCGTTTCCACTGAAAGGGAGCGAGTCGGAGCGGAGCGGAGAAGAGCGGCGAAAACTGGTGAGTTTTTCCACTGGAGCCGAGCGGAGAGGAGCGGACTGGATATACTGTGACTATACACAATTTTCCGCGCCGCACCACCCCGCTGTTCTCCGCTGTCCTCCGCTCGGCGCCGCTCCGCTGCTCTCCGCCGGCCTCCGGCGTCGGCATCAGCTCGTTGTTTTCTTTGGAAATCCGTTTACCTCTGCTCCGCTCCGCTCCGCTCGGCTCGTCCAGTTTCCATTGAAGTGGAGCGAATATTTCTAGCGTAGTGATTGGTCAATTCATGCACCGCTCCACCCCGCTCCGCTTCAGTGGAAACGCAGCCTTAGAGTTTGCGACTCTACAAAATACTTGTGAAACGTTTCAGCTAAAAAATGGCATTCGTGCGATTTCGTTTGCAGATATCTGCGAAGACGTCTGACGCTAAATTTTGTCCCCAAACGTATACATTAGTGAATTTAGTGATCGTCGCTATACATTCATATCTACCTACTATTTTTTGCATGCTTGCTTACATCTTTAGCGCTTTTGATATTTTTTATTCTCTTTGATATGCTTTCATTTCTTTCAAGCTATATTTAGAGAATGAACTATCACTCGCGATATGTTTGCTCCTATTTCATAAAAACGATGATAGACCACATGTCAGTCTTACTTCACCCAAATATTGGCAGTGACGGATGAGGCGGTACTTCTATGGTCAGCATCCCTAAAAGTGGCAGAGCATCTAACACTACACTTCTTGCACTAGGACCGTCTTACAAAATCTTCGATCCAATACACCCTATTTCTTTCTAGATATTTACAGTATTTATGCTATGATTTTACTCACCCGGTATTTTTGTTGCACTTCTTTGATGAAACCGTACCTGCATTAAAATGAAGGTTTTAGCACAAATAGTAATAATAATATAACATAACGAACAAGTTTTCGTTAAGAATGTGAAGTCAAATGTAGCTTTTGTTAAAATTTAAAAATATTAGAAATAATCGGGTTAAGAAAAATTCTACAACCATAATTATTTCCTAGGTAACTTTATATCAGTCTTTCCCAAAGTGGTCAATAACGCCCCCTCGGGGCGCTGCAGGCCTATTAAGTTGGAGGGTGGGTAAGAGACCCAGAAAGGAATATTTCATTCGAAGTTAGTTATTAAACAAAATAATTATATTCAATTAACAAAATAAGTTTGGGAACCTATACTTTAAATGAATCAGAAATTTTAACCCCGTATCGGAATACTGGAAAAAGCAATTTAAAAAGTAGGTACGAACCTAGAATTCATAATGAGATCTTCATGGTTGCCTCGGTTGAGGTACACCCCGCCGGGGAACGCCAACATGCAGGCCAGCAGCAAGAGGAACACTTCTAAACCTTTCTTGCCTCGGTCCACGAAGTCTCCATTGAATATGTATGGATTTTCAGGCGAAGGCAGTCCATTCTGCATAAAAGAGATGATGAAATAATTATGTATCGAAGAAGAGTAGGGTACAGTTCTATACGTAACTAAGTACTTTAACTTAATCAAACTAACTATATTACAAGTTGCGGTTTTGCTCTGGGGAATAGATTACATCAAGGCCTTTACAATATGTATTTACTTATAACCTAATTAAATAGACTTCCAAAAAACGGCAGAGGGTACATACACTTTACTTTTTTACTAACGTATGTAACAAAATAGTTACATGCAATAAATTCATATTTCACAACATCACATACATTGATCTAATTCCGAGATAAGCACCTATGTTACGTATATCAGAACCAACAGCGAGGTAACGTTAAGGTGACGGGTAGGGCACGACTAGCGACGCCAATCGATTTTAATTTTTAGCTACTAAACCGGATCTATTTTAAACAATTTCGGGGTTACAACCTCTCGGCAAACACTAATACTATTTATTAAATAACCATGCAAAAATGTTGGATGCAACGCGTACGCGAAAAATTGATTCACGCTAAAAGTGGCCGCTTTTGGCGGTAATCAATTTTCGCGTACCGTTGGACCCAACATTTTTCCATGGTTATTTAATAAATAGTATAAGTGTTTGCCGAGAGGTTGTAACCCCGAAATTGTTTAAAATAGATCCGGTGTAGTAGCTAAAAATTATAATCGATTGGCGTCGCTAGTGTGCCCTACCCCGTCACCTGAACTACCACATGTCCAAACGTGTCGTCAACAGAAACGCTTTAAATGCAAAGTAGTATAAGTTAGTATGTACGAGTATATGCGTTGTTGTAGGCACTGACTCATTCATTAGTTAACCTCCGGGGCCCTTCATGGAATTTTGCGTATATTGTCACGTCTAGTCCCGAATGGCTACAGAAATCCCTAATGACTTTCATTCCATTACTAATATTGAAAGTCATTTACCATTTCTCCAAAAGGTCACTTTGAGTTCGATAAATGAGCTAGCGAGGTACCTATTCATATTGCTGTGAGTACTGCCAATGCAAAACACGGATGAAAAATGATTTTTCCATAAAAAGGTGAAAGGAAAACAAATTGGAGTCAGAAAATATAAAAAATCTGTCTCTATTCATGAATGAGAATGAAATGAATGTAACAAATCTATTTTATTTTTCCGACCCGAAAGGGTCGACCACTCTCGACACACGCAGATGATATTTCAATAGATCAAGTGGACCTTTTATTAGCCAACTATATTTTTCACAAAAACTTTTTTGATGCTTATTTATATGGACAATATGAAAGATACAATTGTTGTGTAGATGAAATCTCTAATTTTATTGAGTTTATACTTAATGTTTTACTCATTATCTTGTCTCAGTAAATAAATTCTTTTGCATCTTCTTGTAAAGTCAGTGACTTGTGCATTAGGCTCGCAGGCCTGTGTCGCAGAAGTCGTTGAGTGAGCTAATCTAACCGAGTGAAAGCTTAATGCTAAAGTTCTTTAACTACCAAATGTTATACAAATTTAAAATCTATAAAATCATAAATCTATGACAGATAACTAAATGCCTACAACGAGTGGACATAAAATAAGAAACTGAAAAATAACAATGGACAAACATTCGGAAAAAATAAACAAAACTAGTTTGGCTTTGTATAAATCCTTCAGGGGACACAATCGGTTCACCTTCTTGTAGATGTAGGGGTGGGAGTATGCGGGTAGGTGCTTGGCGAATGAGGAGCAAATTTAATTTTAAAGACGGAGGGATTTTAAAGACGCGTTTTGAAGCCATTGATTCGAAGTCTGGGGAGTTAAGTGCTTTTTATGTTGAGAGCAGCAAACACGTCATACATAAAGCTGCCTAGATTCGGGCTTCTCTGTAGAGAGCGCCTGTGGGGTACCCAAACGGTTTTGTAGCATTACCCTTAGGAGAGCTCGGTGAGACCTTTTGATTTCGATCGTAATATATGTGTACCTAGATACCAAGGGATTCATAACGTTGCTACTTTCTATATCTATTAGCTTAACACGTTAGCAACGTCCTAGACTAGGTCATTTTTTATTAACTCCCTCGACGTTGGATGAATTACGTAGCTGTCCCGAGAGTTTTCCCACTTTCTATGGTCATAAATAAACACAAATTAATGTGTAATTAATGTATTTCTCTAATAATTTATTTTTAGAAGTACCTACTACTAATTTATGTAGTTTTTTTCATTACACTCTACTATCAATAATTAGATGAAGATATTAATGATTAGATTTCTCGAGCTTGCAAATGGAATAAGATATGCTGTATGTGCATTATGAAACCGAAAAATAGAAAGCAATTTTACTCTGTAAATAAAAGTTACTTATAGATTGGGTACCAATAAATGTATAATAGATACTGTGACATGTGTATTTGTGTAGTGCGTATCTAGTTTTTAAAATTTTCGCGTTGCATTATAACTATAATTAATCGAGACGGGATTTAACACGATATTTATTATGTGTACTCCCATATTTTACTCAACGTTTCGGCTACGTTACATCAGCCGTGGTCACGAGGGGACTAATCACATAATATTTTTTTTTATATGAGAGGTGGCAGACGAGCAGACGGATCACCTGATTGTAAGCAATCCGCCGCCCATGGACACCCGCAACACCAGTGGAGTCACAAGTGTGCTGCCAACCTTTTCCCCTTCCCCCCCATTGGGCCTCCGGTAACCTCACTCACACGGCGAAACACAGCGCAGGCGCTGCTTCACGCCGGTTTTCTGTGAGGCAGTGGTATCACTCCGTTCGAGCCGGCCCATTCATGCCTAAGCGTGGCTCTCCCACATTTAAAATATCATAATATATGTATAATGTTGTATCACATAATAAATATCGTGTTAAATCCCGTCTCGATTAATTATAGTGCGTATCTGTTTAGAAAAAAATAACATTTACTAAGCACTCAAATAAAAAAACTATTTGATAGTAATTATCTGAAGTAATCCGGTTTTATCACAAAAGTTAAGTCGAAGTTGAAGACTTTCCCTTTGTCCAGGCGAACTTTACACCACTGACAAAGTTAGGAGCGGAAGCTCTCTTCAGTTAGGGTACAGGGCAGATAAGTCTGGCGGTGACCTTAAGTGCGGAAAAACCATGTTTAGTATATAGTGAGTTATTTTACATAGCCCAAAGGATTGCATGCCTCAAGTGGCAATGGGCAGGGCACATAACGAGGAGAACAGACTGCCGTTGGGGCGGAAAGGTCCGCGAGTGGAGGCCACGTACAGGAAGTCGCAGCCGTGGCAGGCCCCCCACAAGGTGGACCGAGGATCCGGTGAAGGTCGCGGAATCCATTGGATGTGGGCGGCGCAGGACCGATCTGCGTGAAGATCATTGGGGGAGGCCTATGTCCAGCAGTGGACGTCTATTGGCTGAAATGATGATGATGACGAGTTGTTTTACAAGTGCGCAGCTAGTAGGCTACATTACTCATAAAGCAACATAAACAAGAGTAAAAATACATTTACTTACTACCCACTACTTATATAGGAATATTTCTTTGTGCATTAATGTTAAATGCTAGTCGCCTTTGACCTCAGTGAAAATATGCTCTAAGATAGGATAGTGCGAAGCTTGTCCTGTAAAAGCTTCTAATAGATCTCTCTGAAAGACTGTTCAAGTTATAGTTTGTGCCTTTGTAATACTTACAATACGACCGTGGGTGAGCCACGCTTCAACATGAATGGGCCGGCTTGACCGGAGTGATTCCACGGCCTCACAGAAAACCGGCGTGAAGCAGCACTGTGCTGTGTTTCGCTGCGTGAGTGAGGGTACAGGAGGCCCAATCCGGGGCCGCAATTGGCAGCGCACTTGTGACTCCACTGGTGTTGCGGGCGTCCATGGGCGACGGCAATCGATTACCATCAGGTGATCCGACAGCCGTCAGCCACCTGTCATTAAAAAAATACTTTTCCTTTTACAGTAGACTAGTCACTAGTCGCTCTCCCTGGGTTTTTTAGCTTCTTTTTTTCTAAAGTTACTTTGTTCTAAACTGCCAATATAGATGGTTTTGGGTGTCAGTCGCATCGCACAAGTGTATTATTTTTTGAATATTCAAGCCGTGTTGTTGTCAACAGAGTTATGAACCATTTATAAAGAGTATACCTAGATAGTAGTAATGGTACGGAAAAGACATTGATTTCAGATGTCCAATTAATATTTTCAAATGTTATTGTAGTACTAATAATTTTCGTTTTCTATTGTTTTAAGTAATTTTATAATCTTGACTAATGCAAATGGATGTTTTGTCACAATATTTCTCTCAAATGAAACAATTTGTTCGATCACAAATATTTCACAGCGACACACTGCATCTGCCTGAAAAAGTACCCGAGTATAAAAACGGCATGACCTAAATAGCAAATTGAAAACAAAGTTTGCTGTAACTCTTCGTATCCGCTGAATCCGGGTGTTTGCATAAAACTGCATATCAATGACTTTTGCTCTTCTCGTAAATCGGGCGAAACGTGATCAAAATTGTAATAAAACATTTTGCTTTCCTTACAAAATGAATATCTCTACTTACTTGATAGGATCCTTTGGTTTTATATTTATATATTACAAAAACGTCCTTTCCGTACCCTTATCGTCGTTAATGTGACTAACTGACGTAACTGCCTCAAAGTATAAAATTTTTCGCCGATTACACAGATCGATTCAGCTTCGAAAGTGTATTTTCACTTCACAAAATTGGGTAAGTCATCATCGTCATAATTTCAGCCAATAAACGTCCACTGCTCCACCAATGATCTCCACACAGTTCGGTCCTGTGCCGCCCGCATCCAAATAATTCCCGCGACCTTCACCAGATCTTCAGTCTGGGGGCCTGCCCCATCTTCGACCTCTTATACGCGGCCTCCACTCGAGGACCTTTCTGCCCCACCGGCTGTCTGATCTCCTCGCAATGTGCCCTGCCCATTGCCACTTAAGGCAGTTAATTATTTGGGCTATATCTTTGACCTTGACAAAATACAAAATATGGTAAGTAGTGTAACTAAATTTGTAAAGGACTCAACAGTCCTGAAATAGGTTTTTTTTAAAACCTGTGCTACATAGGTCGAGGTTATGAAAGAAAATAAAATGTAATAACATGACGAGTGAATATTCGAAGTCAAGTTCAATTCGTTGTGGAATTCTGATAGAGCGCACAAAAGCTTGTCACTAATGATATGCCTATATCGGAACACTAGTTCGAGTCAATTCTCTAAGGATCTGTCATCATCCCTAGGACCCTTATCAATTTCACGTGTCAGTCCGTAGGGTCCAAAAGTTATAGCTAACAACGAACCGATCTTATAAGGAAGTTTAAGATCTCTCGCGACGTTCTACAAAGAAACCTCCCATATGTCATTTGTACTAGTTAACACTCTATTTCCCCGTCCGATCGATTATATCTTTAAATATACCTACATTTATAGGGCTTACTCTACGCGATGAGATATTTTTATTGGATAAGCTTAGTGCTTTTCAAATAATTCCGGATTGCGCTTTCTTGTTGACAGTAAATTTTATCACAGGAATTTAATTTGTAGTGAACTTCTATAGGGTTGTCACTTTGATCACAAATGATAAATTAGGCGTACAGTTTCAGGTTGCTTCTGTTTGTGTACACCATTTGCCTAAACAAATAACTCAATCCTCCTCATCCTAGAGTGTAATTCCCGGTTGCGTCCAAAACTATCGCTTTAGAGCCCGGGGTACGCTTAAACCATGATACAGGATTTGGAGAGTCTGGTAATTACAATGAAGCGACTACCGTCTGACCTTCAATATCCCTTAAACAGGGGAACGAACTAACTGAAGCATAGTTACACGTTCCAGCAGCTAACCGAAACATGCAGGTTTCCTCACGATGTTTTCCCTCACCGCTGAGCTAATAGTATGCACATACGAGTAGATTTAAAAAATCCTCGGTGCCTGCTCGTATTCCCGCATAGAGGAGCGTTCTTATCCACTCACGGATAGGTAAGTATGTCGATTTCTTACTTATCTTTAAAGAAATCGACATACTTACCGTGGCTTCTCAACACATCCTTGATTGCCTTACGTACCTACGTACACAAGAATCTCAATCTGTTCTCGAAGAAGTCTGACTATCACAGAAATAAGTACAAACTTGCCGTTCCAAATATCAGGCTCTATAAGGTCGGCAGTTCGTTTATAGGATTGAGCATAAAAAAGGTTACCTCAGATTATTATTGACTTGCCTACACATAAAGATAAGATAAGATAAGAAATCATTTATTCGACACTTAACATGGACATTTACAGAGGAAATAAGTTAAAAGTTAAGTAGTAAGAAGTAAGTACACATAAGTTTAAATTGTATATAAAACTGTTAAATGAAAAAAGGCTATTATAAAATAGACGATTTTTGAATGACAATATTTTAGGGACATATTAGAAACACAAAAATTGTACTTTATTTTTAAGTTAATGGTGACATTTTGTAAAACAAAAAGCTTTTTTTTAAAGAGTAACTGCTAAATTTCTTGCTGGTGTCTTCTTGGCAGAAAACTACATTCCGAACCAGTGTTAAACATGTTGACATTCATAAGTGTTCTGTATGGACCTAAATTGAATAAACTATTTTCATTTCATTTTATTTCATTTCACTGAGTTACTATGACTGAAAACAAATACCACAATATACTGTGTAAATACGTAGCAATTAGTAAAACTCCTTTATCTAATTATCTTGCGTGTCTATATTTTTGTGCGTAGCAGCGGTGATTAGGTCGGCGTAACATGTTTGTAATGAGTGTCCGAAGCGAATCCTCACATCTGCAGCAGCGGCAGGAGGGCCAAGGCTGCTTACGCAACATACGTGTCGGCTGCCAATCGATACCAGCTGTTACATAATCATTATCCTTTAACAGCACTCAGTCCACGTTAGCGCAGGGCCGAGTCGAGTACGCGTAACGCGCGACTGGCCCCATCGCCAGTCCAATCATCTAATTACACGGGGTGAAACAAAACCCGATATCCATTTAGAAAAATATCTGATTCTGAAGAAATGGTATTTATTTAGGGAGGATCTGCAACCATATTTGAAAATCTTTCGTTTGAACCGATTTTTATGAACTTTATCGATCTTTTGGAATCCAACAGTTAACTATTAAATGAAACTAAATTCAAAAAAGTAAGAAGGTACCAGAAAGATTGCCGGTTAAGGGCATACTAGTGTTATATGTATCATAATAGGTTTAATTGATTTTCAAATTTTGTTATATGTATACCTATTATGTAACCATATTAAGAAGAATACCACCTGGGTCATACACAGTTTTAACACTTCTTGTGTCTTCTTTGTGGCTCAAATATAATATTAAGAAAATTCACTATAGTACGTGAATTCATATAAATGCTCATGCAAAAAAGGTGTTTGACCCACCTAGCAAATACTTTTCGTTTTTTTGACCAGTTAAAAAATATAAAGTTACGTCCTTTAATATATTATTTTTATGTAGTTTCTAAGTTTTGTTATTAAACGCATCTCTGCATTACCTACGCGTAGATTTCAATCTATATCTTCGCTTTTACCTATAGCATATATCTAATATGCTATCTAGGCGAAGACAATTACCTAGAAGACACAGCTGCCAGCCTCCTAGATGAAGACTACTGCTCCGTTTCTATTGTAATGTGCGTTATAACTAGATGTGTCTATGAATTAGTCTATGGTTATTGACAAAGATAAAAGGATACGGTTAATTGACACCAAGAATTTATTATTTATTGACACCAAGAATTTATTATTTATTGTTTAATACCTATTGAAAATACTTATTACCAGTATTAATACAGAGTGTTTCTGTGAACATTTACATCTCTATCCACGCGTTGTACCAAACATTCGGAACAACATTTGTTCAACGATTTTTCGAAATTCGTCGTGATTATTTTTCAACTATCAAACATATCCAAGTCACACGACCGACTTTGTATGAAAAGTTGTATTTTTTTAAGCAAATTTCCAAAAGTCATAAAGCAATGTTGTTTAGAATGGTTGGTACAACACATGGTTAAAGGGGGTGTGAATGTTCACAGATACACCTATATAGAAAATTTTCCAACGCAACACAAACTGAGCTCACCGGCCTAAAAGATTTCTGATATTTTTTTGCTTTCAGTTGCTACCGACGATGTCGGTAGTAAGAGAACTTCAGCTCGAACGATGAAATGTTTTTAAGTGAAACTAATATTGTCATAATGTCCAGGAAAACTGTCTAAATGACGAGGGATGTGTTGACTATTTTCTCATATTCTGGTATGCTTCAGAATAGATAAATAATTTTCAATGTATTACCTAATTCTGGTGGAGGTTTTAGAAACTATAGTTTGAACCTTATTCATTTTCAAAAAGATTAAAGGCATATTTAGTATAATACTGCAAGAACACAACACATGAGCGTAGGAAGGTACTGTCAAAACACCATATTGCGAATAGGTATACACAATTTCCACGTTTAGTGAAACGGAAACATCAGTTGGAAAACAATGTCTGTAAAATAACGAGGTCATCCGGCGTAACAGGCGGTCTATCAATCAACCGGCGACCGGTCGGGTCAATTAGATGACGCGTGGCTCCCGGTGTTTGCGGAGCCGCAGGGGCCACTCCACTTGACGTCAAAGCGGCCGCAATAACAACTCAGGCAAGCCTTGCCGCTATCATGGCAGGTGCTGTCCACGAAAACATGCAACGAGGAACCGATTTGTAATAACACACCGAGTAACTTCATGTCATGTCATCACTGTTTATTATTGCAGGGTTGTAAATAACAACAGGATAAGTGGACGTAACGTGAACATTCAGGGATGGCCTTGCGCCCAAGAGCGCAAGTTGTATACTAATGTAGAACCAAAAACCCTACACCTCGAGAAACCCCTCTGAGCGCGAAGCTGGAGGTGGCGTTATAAATCCTGGACTGGGCTTAACAACAAAAGGGAAACTTTATACAATGCTACGCCGTGTGGTCCCCGGCAGAGAATAGGCCACCCTCACTCTTACCGAGGTGTCGTAAAAGGCGACTAAGGTAAAGCTGCTGGCATGATCATCAGCACCCAGAGAAGGAAAACTCTGCATTTATATCAAAACCCTCGCCAAACCGTCTGCCAAGCGTGGTGAGTATGGCAACTACCCCTCATGTGATTGAGGGAGGCCCGTGCCCCAGCAGTGGGGACTTAAATGGGCTGATGATGATGATGATGATACAATGCTATCTGAAAAGCTACACGATTGAATAGGTTGATTGCTACAATAACATCTCGTTTAACACCATGACACGTTCTTGAAACGCACCGTCGTGCGTCATACGTCATGGGTGATTCCTGATTTGTCGCGTTGTGTTTTGGTTCCGCATGCAATGTAAGTACTACGATGTTATGGGCGCTAACACGCACCACATAGCGTAACGTTCTGGTAGTTTTAAATTCATAGCAAAGAGGTCACACACATAAACGCTATTTATATTTAGTTGAGGGAACACATCTCTATACCTAAATTTATTCAATACAAAACGACAATAATATATGACACTGTGTACTCTGTACTCATACTGAATTCGACCGACGTACCTAGGTATTTCTTCACTAAACATCAGACCACAGTAACAGTACACTTCTTAACATAACAAAATTGTGGTAAAATTTTCAAAGAACTAGGTCAGTAAGAAAAATGATATAGATTGATAGCATCTACACATAATTAAATGAAGTGTGCTGCTGAGGCATGACACTTGACGTAAAAGTTAGCCGCCCCCAGAACCACTTACAAGGCCCTTACTTTATGCTCATGATAGTATAGAAAGGACAACAACTTCGTAGCATGTCTGCATCGTCGCTCCGGGTATCACTTTCTATGTAAGCACCTACTCAACTACCCATACTTACTTTTTCATTATTATAGAATTGAGCACCTACTCAAAGAGATTGCAATGTGATAGACTTATCGACTTTTCGACGTACTACGGTACGTTGCCTGAAACACCCTTAAGTTTACTTACGCGATTGAATTAAATCCATAAACTAAGTAAACTTTGATTACGCAGTACCTACATGCTAATCTTGTTAGTTCGAATGTTGACAAATGAAACAGAGGGGAGGAAACCACGAAAGTTTATCTGACTGAGCTTATCCGTTTATTAAAACTTACCTTAAATAATGTAAGTAGCTATTTAATTACTCGGCGGGCAGCACAGGACCGATCTGTGTGGAGAACATTAGGGGAGGCCTATGTCCAGCAGTGGACGTCTATTGGCTGAAATGATGATTTAATTACTACAGTTATATTAGTTAACTTACTATTCTTGTTAGAACAATACGTGTCGACTATGTAGGTAGGTTATAACGTCATTATAATGTTTAGTGAAACGGACTAATGAGTACAGAGCTAATTGTCAATAGACGTTTAAGCCTTATTAGAGGCCGGGCTTCAACTTTAAGGAAGCCATAATTTATGCTGTAAGCCACAATGTACCGCAATAGGAGACGAGCAGTTGCATAACCAACCCACATTACAGCAATCTATAAGATAGAAGTACGGGTATAGACCCGTTATATACCCCATTATAATGTGGTCATTTAGCTAAATTAAATTGTCTGCGATTTTAAATCAATAGAAATCTTTTTGCCTAATTCTTTATTATTTTATTTTAAGCAAGTCAACCTGATTTGAAAGGTAAATATTTGCATATTTTGGATAGGTACATATTCTTTATATAATTTATCGAGATCTATTTTTAAATATACAAAGTTTTTAGCTACTCGTATGGTGGGAAGTATCAAACTGGGCGAAGCAAAGGCTATGATGTCAAAGTAAAAAATACGCTGAACTATTTTCTAAAAAAAAGAGTACTCTTCTCTTGAAGGTCCCTATGTCGTAGCCGTCGGTAAATACTTCTGCAGCCAAACCATTCCACAAAACTGAGGTACGTTCCGCTTGAAACGCACAGTACTCGACCGCCATTCATCGAGATGATGAAGATAGAATGACAATCGCTTGCGTGTGGTTCGATGTAAGAATTCACATTTCGTTCGATGGAAGAAACAGTTCCTCAGAACACTCCCCGTGATAGAATGCTGAGGGAAGTTATATACCGCCGCAGTGTTATAGGATCAAGCAGAGTCACCGACAATTCGAGCAGTAGGTACTACGTTGTATGCGGTCAAACGTAGGAACTTTTTGATTCATAATAACAAACATTCCTGCAATAGTTTCTTCAAAAATAATCTCAAATCAATTCACTAATTGGTGTAAAAGTGGTAAAAGGTCACGCGCTCAGGTGTTCAAATTGGACTAACGACTCGATAAATAAGAAATAGCCAACGCTGAAATTCAGACTAAGTATTTTATTTTGTTAGTTCACAGAGACGTATATACTCGTATTTGATTTGTTGAAATAAGTGTTTTTTTTTCATGGCTGTTAGACACTATAGCGTTAGTTATTATAATGTCCTGCACACGTGTTAAACTCGGGTTTTATTCATAAAAATCTAACTCTATTATAATCACAGGTGTACATATTGAACGTTTATGAATATGAAATTTGGCATTTTATAATGCTCTTATAAACATAACATTCGTATTACTAATCAACATTATTAAACATACATTACCTGGTGTATTTTATGGATTAGCCCCGTATTGTATGGACCATAAATACTCTCAATTCAAAGCTACTTTTGTAGGTGTTATTTATTAAGTTCTCAGGCTGCCGCAGTTCGCTATATGCAGCTAACAAACGTGGTATCTATCTATAGGCCTGAAATTGGCACACAATGCGGACCGGTTTCAAGACGAGATGCCGCACATTTGTTCATTCCATTGTGCTACAGTGAAATTATTATGTAAGGCCTGTAGTCAACACGGGATTACTCATTTTATTTTCGGTTTTCAGGTTTGGAGTTCCGACTTCTTGATCAATCTTATAGACCTACTTTATCATGAGTATGTAACATGACGTATAATAAATACCTTAATGAATTTGAATTTTATAAAAACAATTTGAATTCCCAATCAATAAGTTTGTATTGCATTAGTTACCTACTCGTTTTATAAAAAAACAAAATGTTTCCTACATTGTTACTGCTGCCTCACCAAAAATAAAAGATTTAGTTGCAGTAGTAAGAGGAAAGGTACTGCAGTGCAGGTCTGGAATAAGCTATTGCGGACTTCTTTTTATAACTCGTACCTACCTACCTCTTGTAAGCATCTCTGATATTGTGATAATTTTATGCATTGCTTAACATTTAATTTCACTCAGTCAACTAAGTATGTAAATACGTTTAACAGTTTTCTTAACCTTTTTAGAAGCATACTTACAAAATTAAAAAACTTAATATATGCCGCCGTTTCTATCACAATCGCTTAAAGTTGGTTAACATACCATGTCCCATCGCATTTCAGACAGTCACAACTTCATGTAGGACTTGTGAAAGGTCACCGAACAGCTATTTTCGAAAGTTACTCGTAAATATTGTTGAACCCAGAAACAAAACTAAAAATAGGGGTGTTAGTAGTTGACACTTTGTTCGCTCCAATGTATGAGGAGTGAGTAAATAGGTATGTTACACTCGACAATAGCAGCCATTTATAAAATAAAACTAATCCTTAATTAGTGGAACTAATCAATACCTGTGTCAATACGTAGGTAAGCTACCTTTTCACACCTTCACAATTGTAGGTACCTATTTATTAAACGTGTAAGACTAGTATAAGCAAAGGGAGTCTTCAATAATATTGTGCAATATTTTTGAAGAGGTGTAGGGCATCTAAGGAAGTAGATTGTAACTTTCTTACGGAACCAGCGCCTTTAGTTGCGCCGGTAATCATCCCAATTAGAAGGCGCGCGCCGCTCCCCTATTCGTGGCGCAAAAGGCCGCGGGTGGCCGCGGGCCTCTACTTCACGTCAAAGCGTTGTACAACAACAACTCGAGGGAAACCTTACATGACCGCTGAGCACCACCGTGACGTCATGTGATACGCAAATTGTTTAGTATTTTTCCGTTATCAACTTTCATATTTGAGTATTTATGTGTGATACTACACTCTCATTCAATCTGTGCTCGTATTTTAATTACGAATATTTAAATCCTTTTTTTAGGTTAGGCCTTTAAAACTGATCATGTTAATTGTGGCTATCCGAAATTCGATTAAAACTCGTAGAATCTCCCATTAGGGTTTAATTAGTTGGGGACCACAATTGAAATGAGAGATTTACCTTGTGGTGGAGCGAAATCTGGATCCCGTCAGCCTAAATTAGATATAACTGTATGAGGAATTGTTTGTTAATTAGAAAGGTTAAATTAAACGATGTTAGGAAAATGGTTTTTTTTATGTCATATATTGCAGACGAACAGATGGTAATCACTTGATGGTAAGCGATTGCCGCCGCCCATGGACACCCGCGACACCAGTGGAATCACAAGTGCGCTTCCAACCTTTAAACCCTCTCTTCCCCCTTATTTGGCTTCCGGCATCCTCACTCACGCAGCGAAACACAGCACAGTGCTGCTTCTCGCCGGATATATGTATATTGAACAAAAGAAGAAACACTCAAGAAATTAAAACAATTACTAAGATAAACTAAAAGAAAGTAAAAAAAAAACAAACTTGGTCTCTGTGGCAGTGTCTCCAAAATGCTGGCAGCATTACCCCGCTCCATCGCAATGGCAATTCGCGGGGCGAAGTAGTTGCCAGCTTTTGGATCTCCCGTGAATTTGACTAAACACTTAGCTAAATCACGGAAGAAAAAGAGAGCGTCGGGACCCCATGGGCCCAGTGTTTCAAACACCGAAAGCTACACAGTGGTAGATAGGTACCGGATAGATGCCAATACTTTGTGCCTTTCAGTCTCTCTGTCACATCCGCCGCAGCTCCGACATTCCTTGCGGTCCCAGGAAGATGAGAAGGTGCCAGAGTGTCGACGCCTAGCATTCAGGGCACGTCTCATCTTTCAAGGGATGAAAGACATTCCGTCTAGATAATACGATATAATTAAATGTGTGGTATAAGATAAGTAACATGAGCTTGTAGGTTGTGTAGGCACAGAAAGATCGCCTCAGTGTGCATGGCTAGACGTCAACTTTTACGTAAACATCTAATTGTTTATAAGGGGCTTGAAATATCAAAAAAATCACGGTATGTGAATAGTAGCACTATTAAATAAAGGGAATTTAATTATAATCGAAATTACTAACTAAATGAAAAAGAAGTCAAAGCCAAGTAGGTACTCGAAAGCTGAGCAAATACTTCGTTTATGAAGTTGGGACACTTTGGGCCCTTTTCGTTAGAATACACAATTTGAGTAGCTTTTTGTTAAAAGGGTACAGAGATTAGGATAGTTCCAAGCAACGCATGGATGACTGCTTCAGCTAAGTTTAGTGCACATGGAATTCTTTGTATTTATAAAAAACGTGATTTGATGGACAATCATTTTCAAAAAGAGTTGAATACCTTTCTATTTTGACATTGAAAATATCCATAATATTACATTAAAGATTCACCACAATTTTCAGTGTGCTATCATTTTCAATTACTAAATATACTAGCTTTCGATCGCAGCTTCGCTCGCCATAGATAAAATGTTTAGTAATAGCTTTTAATAATAAAAGTACACATTTATTCTTTTTTAATTTCTGTCCGTTTCTTTTGAAATTAATATAATTGGTTAATTGATTAAAACGTTACGGACAAACAAGAGCCATTTTTATTATAGTTTATTACTACACCTACCTTCTACAGATTGTTTTTTTTTTATTAAACGGGCGGCTATGCAGGTCTTATTCAGACCAGTATCACTGCGACCAGTTTGATCTATTGTGATCGCCACTGTGCTACATATCAGTCCCAAACCCTACACTTTTCAGAAAGTGTATTAGTTGTTTGGGACTGAGATCCCTAGCTTCGTTGGGGCTCAAAAAGTGCTTTCCCAGATGTAAGCTACGTTTGCGCATCAGTGGTTCGCATTCATGCATCCACGTTGTTTGTTTGACCTGTGGGTACTGCAGTATCTTCTTCTTAACTTGTATATTATTATTGTTATTGCGTTCTTAGCCTATATGAATCGGTGAAAAACGTACGAAATATGAAAAATCAAAATGGTCGACGCTATATCTTTGACCACTCATGTATATGGAATAATGCTGAATTCATACTTTTTTTACTATATTACGTCAGCGATGGATGGCGCGACATGCGATTCTGACAGCAGCTCATAAATCGTGCACGTGTGAGGTATATGAAAACTATAATTAATAAAATTATTTAGAGGTAATAAAGGTGAGTCGTAAACATTAAATAACCATAACCATTTCTTGATGTCGATTTTCCGTTGACGATCGCTAGATACTAGTGTGTAGTATTCGGTATCTAAGGGGTTGTGTGATATTTTTCAATTAACCCCTGTAAAATTGGTACCTTACACTTAATGAAGCTAAAATTAATGTTAGATAAGATTCATGCATTGTTAAGAACACATCTTTTGTGATTTACAGTTGCAGAATACAACCTAAAAGTCCTCGTAAGTCCAGACATAAATACCTATCTCCGAACTGCGTTATCCGTTTAGTTTCGTAAGAAATAAATTCTGTTCGAGGTGACAGATGGATTTTGTCAACATCAATCTTTCTTATCGGAAACTTTAACGGCTTTGTATAATGCAATCACGAATCGAATAAAATATATATAACTAGCCGGTGTAATTAACTAGACACAGAAGTGTTAGTAAAAGTTTTCTTTCGAAAAATATCAGGTTATTAGTGCCCACAGACTAATTAGAGAACTTCGTGTCTCTCAATCACAGTAATGATATAAAAAGAAAATTACGTTAGTCAAAGGTAGAAATGCAACATTTTTGTATATTAAATCATTCATAATTTCTGCGTAAAAAGCATATTGCTTTTGTAAGAGTTCTCTTGAAACTCATTTTAAACATTTACTTTTTACTCGCATTAATTAACGCAAAGACACGCGGCAGGCGGTTGAGTAATATTTCATTCATTAATTATAATGAATGAAATTTGACACCGACTGCTACGATTATAAATATTATTTCCCTTTAAACCTACTGACCATTTTGAACAATTTGACTGTCATTAGGTCTGCCGCCAGCTTTTCCGTGTAATAACAATATCGGAATACACGAATCTATTAAGTGACAAGTCCCTACTATAGAGTTATGCACATAGCGACAATACCAAACGCAATGGTGAGGCGGTAGAGTACCTACTTCATTCATTAATAATAATAAATAAAGAATATAAACTTACGATCAATAAATCTTACATATAAGCACTTAGTTTTTTACTCGTCATATAATTTTCTTAACATAAGCCTAAACTTACCTTATGAAATATTACGAGCAAGTCATCTAATTTCCCATGCAAATCGCCACAGACGGTTATCTGACTGGATATAGAAGTGGTGGCTACGTGGATATTAGGCATCCGTTTCAGAACTTGCGTGGCCTCCTTTAATATCTGCGCCACGTACTTCGGATGAAGACGGTGCTGGAATAAAAAATAATAAGCTTTACATCATGTCTGACTGAAAACCTATCCCGTAAATTCACGGTAACAAGGTTTCAGAACAATTCGCTGTAGCCACAGTGTAAATTATCGACAGCTCGATGGGTATAAGTAGTCTCAATGGTCAACGCTGAGGTAGAGATAGGTGCAAGGTAAGCCAATCAGCGCCTTCTATTTAGACGCTTTTATCAATATTGACAAAAATCGTCGCGTCCTGCGCACGTCATGCGGTGCGCGGCAACATATCACTACTTAACCGGCAAGCGACGCCACATGAAGGAAAACTAAAAAGTTTTGTAAGTGTTCAATGATTACTTGGATATAATAAATATGCGAAATACGCTTATCGTCATTTACTTATAGGTTACATGCATTTCTTGTTACGTGAGTAATGTCCACGTAAACCGCACGCAATAGTCAATTGACGATTGCTTAGACATTTGCCTTACTTATAATATACATATACATTGGACAGTCGGCTTTGCCTACACTAATAGAAGCTGTGTCGCAAGGCTTACTTATTGTTGTTGTTCGCTCATCGTGCCCACGCGCTTTCGTACTCTTAAAATATGGAGAGTATTGGAAATGTTTACACTGTGATCATGCTATTTCACTAATGCTTCCACTTTAATAACTGATGCTGGGTAAGCGTAAAACCATGTCACATTTGATTATACTAAGTTTATAATTGCATGTTATTTCTGCAGAACCGATGTATGGCTAGTGTGCTTGTTAGGTAAGTTAATAACAGTTGTATAATTCAGCAATAAAAGCTAAACCTACGTCATAAGTTAAATAGAGGTATGGAAGACATGAAATATTCATGTAATAATTCGCAGAATAAAACTGAGTCGTCTGTCGGGGCTTTGCACAATTCTGCCTTCTACTCCAACCATAGGTATTCCCTTTGTTATGCTCATATTATGCATATTATATACTACCTAAAAACGCATATTATTACGCGTATACGTGTATTACACGCGCATACACTAAACAAATATGCGTATAATTAAATACATTAAGTGCTCCTTATTTCCTGGTCCCCTACCCCTTACTTTTCGCAGTAAAAATAAATTATAAAACTGAAAGAAGTTTAATGGGATTAAACATTTTGAGTTTATAAAAATATCTGTAAGCTACATTAAAAAAAGTTGTAACGGATATTGGATTGATATTTAAAATAACACTGGAAAATGAAGGGACTCTTGACATGACTAGTAGATAAGTATTCCTATCAATTGACTTGATGTCTCCGATCAAAGCAGCTAAAATTACATGTCAAGAACCTTTTTCTTGGCCTGAGAACTTTTATACCTACTCGATTCAGTGGAGGGTAGCTCGTTTATTGTGGATTTGGTTGTCATGTGGATTTTGAATGAAACACTAAACAAGTGTTTTATCATATGAGTAGATCAATTACGTGACTGTGAATTTGTCTGACTTCGAATACCTACTCATTATTTTTATTTCTTCTATAGGTTACAATTAGTTGGTAGTAATGTATAGGTTTCACTATAGACCCGGCGAATGTTAACTAGGTATGACTAGGTAGTCATACTTAGTTAACATTCGCCGGGTCTATAGGCCTAAAACCGCCGGGTCTAAAACCTAGGTAGGTTTTTAGGGTTTTTCAATTTTATTATTCTCAGTTGACATTGGCAAATTACCTTAGATAATAGAGGACATACTTACCCAAGTTCCTAGCGGGTGTTAATAGAAAAAGTTGCTTTATCTAAAGTTGATGAAGGATACCTTTTTCTTTCGGAAGGCTTCGATCAGGATGTCGATATCCTTCCGCTGAAGGGGGAACTCGATGTCGGGCCCGTGCGAGGGCTTGCACGGCGCGGTCTCGTCCACGCCCCCGCCCTCGTCCGACTCCTCGGAGAACACTTGCTCCACTGCCAGATCAAAAAAATAACGTTGGCTATAGCCGTGACAGATAAGCAATGCGATGCAGCGTAAAAGGACGCTATGCTATTAAGTACAGTCTGTTCCAATTATGAAGTCCTTTTTGACATTTCGAAAAACGTAACTCTGCACGTTTCATATAAATCCAACTGAATATCTCTTTTTGAATAATACCCTACAATTAATTCACAAGCAAAATTAACTGATTGATTTTGAATATAATTCTCAAAATAATCTAAACATCAATATAAAATAATATTTTGGGGTGATTGCGGTTACGTACCATGGTTTATGTTTTACTTTTAAACATAGTGACGTGCCTCAAGTATTCAGTTACTTGAACCAATCATTCGCGAATGAAAGTGAATCAATGGGGCTGCTTATAGCTGAAATAACTTTGAATGCATTTTACAATAAAATGTAATAAAAAGTAAGTGCATTTGCAGGTAATATTTAAACTGTTTAAAAAACAAAATAAATTAACTTGATCTGAAACTTGAACGTGATAAATGGCTTAAAAGGGCATGTTCCAGAGATATAAAATTCTATGTTCACTAATTTTAAAAATCCGTGATCTTCAATCATCATCTGCCATTTTATTTGTCACTTCAGTCCGTACGAGACGAGTGCAGAAAAGCCTACGATGACAATGAGACGTACGCGTTTTTCTTGAGTTTGTTTGTTGTTTTGTTGTAGAGTGTCGTTGATTGTTTTGTTTTGTTCTTTCGACAATTTCAATTGCTTACCATGAAGTGATCCGTCTGCTCGTCGGCCCCCTCACATATAAAAAAATGTAATAACTGAAATTGGTTACAAATCGAGAATCGATGCCGCTGTGTATCAATTTCTAAGGGTACTTCCCTAGAACTGAAATATTAACATATGTCAAAAAGGACTTCATAATTGGAATAGACTATACTAAGAACAACCACACATCAATACAAATCTGTCAGATTCGTGCAAAAGATTCTTAGCTTATGTCAAACACGTTTATATGATTATAGTAACTTGATGTGTGGCTGTCTGTACATGACAAGGGGCAAATTGCTCATCCTCAAAATAATTAAATGTAGCTGTATGATTTGAGCATTTATTCATTTATTTGTTTTTGTTTGTAGTAGACTTTTTCCAATTGTAATTTTATAAATAAAATTAAACGCGTAAGGTACAATTAATGATTGTTAGGTTACGTTATTGCGAAGGCAGCACAAGGCAACGCTAAATACACCAACATAATATTGAGATTTTGACGCTTGTAAGCAGTTTTGTATTAGTAAAAAACCTTAAGCATATTTTCTACCAATATAATAAAAGACATTTTTTGCCTGGTGTTTCTTCAGGCAACTTCTACAGGATATTGATTCTTTGTCGAATCACACAACAGATTTTGATGCTTTATTAGATATATTATTATTAACTA
Source organism: Marasmia exigua (assembly GCA_019059595.1). Taxonomy (NCBI): domain Eukaryota; kingdom Metazoa; phylum Arthropoda; class Insecta; order Lepidoptera; family Crambidae; genus Marasmia; species Marasmia exigua. The sequence continues at coordinate 19,786,358 of CM032465.1, read as the reverse complement.
AAATTATGCTCCAATTTACTTACTAAATGAGTATTTGAAAAAATTTCTAACAAAATAAACTATCACGAATTCCATTAAGTAAACTCAAGTCGAAGCAAAATAGATTGATACAAGGAAAAACTGTTTTGAAAATATATCCCATGCATTTATAATAAATTGCTGGAAATATCGTCTCCATTGAAATAGAGATTTTGTGTCGGAGTGCGCCAAGAATAGCGGAGACCTAGTTTTGTCTGCATTAGGTGGAAGTGAGAGGTCACTGCAGTTGGTTGAATTATATAACCCGAGACATGTGTTAGGACACCGCAGCGTTGCGTGCTCTTGGTCAGTTAAATAAAGGAAAAAACAGGCGCTCTGTAGGAACGGGGACGCGTCGACGCGACACGAACAATACAACAGTAGTGCTATTTATGTAAGTAACGGTTAAATTTCCCCAGTGTAATTTGCAAATGAACAAATAGATTGTATCTTTGTCACTCTACGAGCTTGTCAATTAATAAAATTTTACTTTATCCGGTACACATTTTTATACGTTTACCATTGAGCGAAAATATATTCTGAAATAAAATTAATCTACATTTTTGTAATCTTGACATTTCGAGGACATGATCCGAGTACCTAATTTCCCCTAGACTATGTAATCAAAAATGAAGAAATAATACTATCAAAAAAAATATGTGTTTACTAATTAGCAAAAGATTTTTTTTCTTAAACTTCATAAGAGAAAACTTTTTTATAAGAATAATATCAAGGAGAAACAACAACAAAAAAGAGTTTATAGAAACTAAGTTTATTTTACAAAGTTATGTAATTTAGCAAAATTAAATAATGCAAAAAAAATAATTCTTGCGTTATCAAAGTAGCGAATATTGCACTTGACATTGAATTGTCTTTTTGCTTTTTCCTAACTCTGAACTTTAAGTTGATAAGTCAACATCTAATTACAAAATTATGATTGTGCCTTCATTTTATTACTTGACATCAGAATTTATGAGAAATAACTAAAGCATATTTTTTTTAAACCAGTTGTAGAAAAGGTTTAAAAGATTCACACCATCAACAAGATTTACGACCGCTGCTTACACATAACTTTGTCACTGGGAACTGAATAAGCAGTCGCGGAATTGTAACGTTAGCCAGATGAGGATGAAAATATTATTTATTGTTGTTTTTTCATTACTTAGGAATAATAGCTTTCCGGGAATTGAGAAAAAAAAATACTTAGTGATTCATACTAAAGATAGACTAATAGAACTTCATATAAACCGTGACTTTTTGAATACCCGAGAAACTTCTCGAGAGCATTAAACATCAATTTTTCCCTAAGGAACATTTGAACATAGGGCCTAATATCACCTTTCCACCACCAAAAGTGATCACTTGATTGATGGACGGCGATTTTTTTTTAATTTTCAAAAGTCATGATGTTAAATGGGACGAAAAATATGTTTTTATTAACGTGTTTAGTGTTTTGTAACTCTTAATTCTATTAATGATTTGATTTTCTATAAGAATGAAGATTGTTTAAAATATTAGATACTATTTTTAATAATGCATATAACCTTTCATCATCTTTTCCATACCATTCCCTTCCCATGTCATACCCACTTAAAGTAAAAGTTGGAAGCTCTATACTGGAAGTTGTGGACGAGTACATTTGTCTCGGACAAAAAGTCAAAGCTCCAGAAAGAGGTCGCTTGACAAATCAACCTCGGTTGGGCAGCGTTTGGGAAGCTACGCAGCATATTTTCGGCTCACCTACCGCAGTGTCTCAAGACGAAAGTCTTTAATATAACCTTTATATCACAAAAAACAACATTAAGTCGGATTATTATCATAATAGCACCAGTGTGTATTTTTTTTTCAATAAGTATATGTGATGTTGTATGAATTAATTTATTTATTTTTTATTTCTTACATAGATTTAACATGTAACACTAAAGGTAAAAAAGAAACACGTCATTTGTATTTATAATAAAATATTGTACTTATGCTCAAAACGTATCTATAAACAAAACTTCACAAACAAATGTATTGTTCAGTAAAAGTAAATTATGAAACAAAGAAGAGGAATTGTTACGGTTGGGAGATGACATAATAACTTTAGCAAACAAAGAAAACGAAGGACATTGTCTAAAACGATGTGGTCAGCCCGAAAGTTACGCGAGAGTGAACTGTAGCCCTGAACAAACTTGAAACAAAAATGTTCTTGAAACAAATGGTCACTGAAATAATAGGTAATAGATTCCGCGACATATTAGTCTCCTCGCCTCCTCTTTTATATATAAGTAGTTTGATTCCATACTTATAAGACTCATAACACTAGTCAACAAATTTTTAACTTTTTTTCGCAACAAATAACAGAGGTCCATAATTTTACTAAATTGCACTCTCTGATAATGAATCTGTTTTCAAAATTTTGATACCTCGTCTAGTATTTGATTTATAGAGATTCAAATATCTCAAAATTTGGTTTTAGGTTCTTTTTCATTGGCAATTTTAAAACAAGTAAAAAAAAGCACTTTAAAAAAGGATTTCGGCATATCAGTAAAGGTCATTTTCTCAATTATATATATCAATAAGATTTATTTTGTAGTCTTTAATCTATATTGAGTAATATTCATATCAACATCCGTGTACTTATAGCGCATACAAATCATCACTTAATTCTTGTAATGGAAAAAACATAAGATAGCTTCATTAGCTGTAGCGTTGCAGGGAAATCAGGTAAAATTATAAATTAAAAAGCATTTCATAATTTGGGGTTTTTATTTTCAAAATATCTATTGAAATTTGTTACATCCCAATTGATAGATACATATTTAAATAAATCCCAAAAATACTCGTAGTGCCACTTTTCCGATTTTCAACCCTCTGTAACTTAATAACTTGACGTGCTATGAAAATTCTGATAACAGATCTAGATTCAGCATATTAAGCTCTTCATATTTATTATATTTTTATTCAGGTTGTGTTTTCTTGTTGACTTGTGTAATTTTACGAAACCAGGTCTTTCTTTATATATTAACAGGAAAAAAAAAATTTAAAATTTTGAAATGAGGTTTTTCTTTTATTTCTCGTAATTAACATTGTAACCTGTTACTGAAAAAAATCCTTCATTTAGGAATTTAACCCCCACACCTAAGTTTGTGCCTGTATTTTTCAATCTGTAATATAATATTCGAAAATATTTAATTAAATTACTTTGTGTTAAGGGCAATATTATATAATAAGTCATTTATTTTTAAAAAGCAAAGCATGAAATATATTATGTAGTTACATCTTTTCTAGGTACAATACTGGGTACTAGTAACATTATTTTGATTTTAGAGCGTTTGCAATGTGACCGCAAAGAAATCATTTACGACATTACATTAAAAACCACTGAAATTACCTATAAAAATTACCTAAGTGTTGGTCTACCTAGTACATTATGCCTGTATTATGCAAACCTTCCTTATGAATGTTTCTATCCATTAAAAACTACATCAGAATAGGTTGCGTAGTTTTAAAAATCAAAGCACACGTAGGGACAGAGGAAAGGACCTTTCCTTACCTCTGTACCTACGCAATTTAGTAAATATCAGAGCGCTTCAAACGATGACTTTTAATAGAGAGCATTAAACAGGTTATAAAGGGTTTATTCCGAGTTTAATTGAGGTTCGCGTTCCGTAGCACGAATCATGTGTGAATGTAAATGCTTTATTAAAATGTAAATTCTATTGTCGACATGCGGTAACTCACAGACAGAGGCGGTGCGCGAGGTCCGCTCGGAGGAAGGGCGCCCACTCGTGTCCTTCATGTGGCTCAGGAGTGCATTGAAGAAATTATACAACTGAAACAAAGAGAAACTATTTCAACACAAGGCCTACAGAGCTAACATATGTAGGAAATAATAATTTACATTATTTGTTCAACTGCAGCACTGCAGCTTACAGCGAAATAAATTGACCTACTTGTTATAATAAGTACCTAATTCCTTAATTGTCAATCATTTAATATTATTAAGATAAATACGAGATGTTTACTTTTTACGTTTATACAACATGTTTAATGTCAATTTTTATATTCTGACTGTATAGAATCTACTATCGCTTTGCGGGATTAATACATAGTGAAAACCGACGTACGTATATGAATCAAAAATTAGACGTTTTTAGTTTAATAATTGCTTTATAATATAATAGTCAATAAAGTCTAACAATTTTATAGCTGTGGACATTAGTGGCAAGATTATATTCCCCCTTCTTGCGGACGACGTATCTAGATTGCAAAAACTTTTCCTAGCATTATTCTGGGTACAAAATGGCTTGGGGTTATCGCGAACAAAGCCGTATACAATCAAAACTGCGGTTTTATATTAAGCATTCTTAATATACAGTAAGTACCTACTGTAACGATAGAAGCTCCTTCGTATCTGGCCGAGTAACACTATTAAATAATTTTCCATAAAAGTAATTATATCATTGGCCATTTACAAAAAAAATCAAGTCTTTCATCGGGCAAATAGCCTCATAGCGATCCTCTATGGCCGATTAGCACGTTTCCAAGTCGCGACCGGAACATTTATCTCACAAAGTAGAAAATGTGCAGTGCAAACTAATATTCTATTCAGATTCCTTATAAAACCCCCCCAAATAAAGCGCTCGGTTTTATTTATGTAGACTAGTGCGCTACAGTACCTACTCTAAGGGGAACTCAGGCTGGTAATGCGTATGAGTGGCAAAATATCCACGACGTGCACTATTACGCAAGTGGCTCAACCCTGTATCGCAGAAGACATCTCCTCTTATCCTCCGAGACCCTTACACGGATTATCGTACATCGATTTTATGGTTCAATCCTTATAGGTAGTAGGAAGGTCAAACTATCTAGTGACTATGAATCATCCAAAATTTAGGTACGCAATGGTAAAAAAGCCTCAGCCAGGTTTTTTCAACTCGTGAATAGGTTGCCAACAAACTTGTCATCTTTTTCGTTTACGTACGTCGCGCTGATTATTTTATTTTTGATTGATGAGTTTACCAAAATGTAATCAGGTGACCTGTCGCATCATCGGAAACGGTCGGGATATAGACATTTCGGGAAAGGGACCTTTTGAAACGAGGGCCATTTGAACCTGATCGATCATGGATGGATTAATTGAGGTGTAGGTAAATAAAATATTGATATTTCATTTTTAAAGTAAATCTTAAACAAATATTTAGTTTTATTTGCACATTAAGGTAACGGGTAGGGCACAACTAGCGACGCCAATCGATTTTAATTTTTAGCTACTAAACCGGATCTATTTTAAACAATTTCGGGGCTGCAACCTCTCGGCAAACACTTATAATATTTATTAAAAAACCATGCACAAATGCTGACCCAACATTTGTACGCGAAAAATTGATTCACGCTAAAAGTGGCCGCTTTTGGCGGTAATCAATTTTTCCCGTACAAAAACGGACCCAACATTTGTGCATGGTTATTTAATAAATAATACAAGTGCTTGCCGAGAGGTTGTAACCCTGAAATTGCTTAATATAGATCCGGTTTAGTAGCTAACAATTAAAAACGAATGGTGTCGCTAGTTAGGGCTACCCGTCGCCTTAAGCAGATATTATTTAAGTACTGTAATAAATAACATTAATCAACTTTCCAGCATTCTAAAACTGTATGGGTCGTTTTAGTAAATTGCTTATTTGTTTATTCACCTGCTTTTCAGACAGTCTCGACACGTCTAAATTTAGGTCTAGACCGATGAAAACAAGGTGCCCTACAGTGCGAACGCAAAGCACGCATGGCTGTGCAGCCGCATGGATGCTCGTGATCAGTGGCCAGGCGCGGCCATGCGTGCGCGCCGTCTCGGCACGAAACTGACCAGCGCGCTGGGCGATTGTCAGGGTCATTTCACTAAGTACTTTTTTCCGTAGTATGGGAAAAATAGTTAGAGCTTATAAAAAGCAGATGTAGCTTTAAAAATGGCGTCGTGTTCTGGCATTCTTTCGGACGAGTACAGACTGGAGTGCGGGGTAAGACAAGGGGGCTCACTTCTCCGATTTTGTTCAACCTGTGTGTGAACGCCCTTATAGAGGAGCTCAACAGTATTCATGAAGGTTGTCACAATCACGGTATATGCGTTAATAATATCAGTTACGCTGACGATATGGTACTGCTGAGCCCCTCTATAAATGGGTTGAGGAAATGGTGAACATGGCCTTAAATATAATTCCAAGAAAAGCGAGCTACTTATATTTGGTCTGTATAATATAGTACTACTCCTTTAAATATTAATACCAGCTCTAAATATTTAGGGCATAAGGTAATGGACTACCTATTTAAAAGATGATCTCGATATAAAGAGGGAACGCAGGGAATTGTCGATAAGGAATAATATGCTGGCCCGCAGGCTTTTATGATATGAAGTAAAAGTAGCTATATTTAGACCTCACTGTGCAGCCTGTGGACCTAGTATACGAAAAGCGTCTACAATGCACTGTGTGTGCGATACAACAACGCCCTTAGGATGTTGTTAAGGCTGCCGCGCCACTGCAGCGCATCTGGCATGTTTGCGGAAGTCAGGGTGAACGGCTTCCTCGCAATAATGCGCGACAGCAATAACAATATTCTCAGGACCATAGCAGCCCGCTTCGACTGCCCGATCCAAAAACATTGTGTAGAGAAGGTAATGGGTTTAATTTAATTTAATTGTACGTATAACTGTTTTTGATTTTTGTTTTTAACTGTATGTATTCAAATATTTTATTTTTGTAACTTGTACTATGGATATAATTCCGAAAAAAAGAGATTAATATAAAAAAACTATCAAGTAGATGCATTTTTACATCGCGCTAGTAAATCGTGTTTCCGAAACAATTACCTCTAGCCGCCTGCTCACTTAACCAATAAAAAAAATAGATATAGAAGATATTGGAAGCTAAAAATATAAAAATATTTCTGATATTTTATTTAATTGTCTCCCAGACTGACTGATTCTCGAAGGTGGACGTACTACATAGCCGTTGAGTATTGCTCTATGGTGATTGTCCACGGGAGATCAATACCAACCGACGACGAAACTTAGCTCAGATTTACCACTCATGAACAAGCTACGGAGATGTCTTGCAAATAATTTCACTTTTGTTTTTGGGCTAGATGAGCAGAACCACATCATATGCAATGGTAAGCGATTGCCATCATAAATATTATTTTGCTTTAATACTCCTCATAATTATAGGAAGTAGGTAGGTAGGTAAATATATCAAACTATCAGTGCTATGATCTAATAAGAAACGTAGGTAAAACCTACTAAGTGCAAGTGGAAAGCCGTGCGTAACTCGTTTACTTTCGAGACAGGTTTTTGTGAATGTGAATAGGTTGCAAACGAACTTGTCAAAAATCACAGACGGCAAAATCCAAATCGTTTTTGTAGACGATGTCGAGCTAGTTGTTTGGTTGTTGATGTTTTTATTCTAGGTATTTCCGATTTTATCAATTACTCGAATGCCTACCACTCTATTTACCTGCTTGATTTCGTACGTGTATTTTATGCCACAAAATTTCTATATGTCGCCCTTTTTGGGGTATTAGTACCTATTAGTAGAAAATATACACACTGGATCCCAAAATCAGAACACTATTTTGTTTTATAAGCTTTCTGCTGCCAAATAGGTTTTGGCTAGGATTCTGTCATAGGATAATTATTCTTTGCTATAAAAAAATATCTTTAAAATGTTTTGTTTTAGAACAAACACCTGCGTCCTCAAGAAAATTATATTTTTTTATATCTGATTCATTGACGTGTACCCCTTGTTTTTTCTTACTCTCTAAGCCCAGGTTTAGCTCACTCAGGTAGAAAATGAAACCACTCTTAATTTTCATTCCAGTTTCCTCCTAACGTGTTTTGGATTGAACTACATATATATTCACTGTACCCAAAAGAGTATGTTCTTGCAAATTAGATAACACCTGCCCCATACATAGCCAGGAGATGCATTTTGTTAGAACATTTTCATAACCACATTGTTATATGATCACAATCCAATTCGGAGAGAGTAGATATCGGTTAAAATCTTGCACATTAAGTATTATTAATTTGGCAAAGCGTACAAGCTTAACTGAGTTTTAATTGGACCGAAAAGAGAATATTTGGGGTACCAACCCAATATTCATTCAACAGTTCAACCGAGCCTTTCGAAACCAAATGCACGACTGAATTTTCGTGGCAAAATGGAATAAGGTTCAAAGTTGCAAGAATTTGTATCTTTTTACACTTAAACCTGTTATCTGAGTAAATCAGAACTCGATTCTGAGTAAAAATTATACTTATATTCCCGTATTTTTTTTTTCGATAATTTATGATCTTACACAGGGTGGTAAAAAACGTTCACAACAAAAAACCGCCTTCAAAAACCACGAACTGAAAAGTGTTAAACACTTCATATACTTCAGTCAGATAACATTATAAAAGTACACATGAAAAAAAGGACACAGGACCGCAAAAAATGGCGAACTTTGACGTCGGAGGCCAAGACCCACTTTGGATCGCTGAGCCAGCGTAGTAAGTAAGTACACTTGAAAAAAGATGTTACCGAAGTCGGTGCCTAATACTATCTAGATAGGTACTAATCTTGTAATACAACAGGGATTAGGTGCCGACTTCAGTGCCTAACACCTTTTTTCAAGTGTACTGTTATAAAATATTAATTGAAGTGTATGAATTAAAAATATTATTCGAGAAAACTGGTGACCATACATAAAAGAATAAGACCTTTGACCATATTTGACGATGACTATGTATATAGATTGGTGGAATAATATTCCCCCCATCGTATCCCCGATACAAGCAAAATTAATAAAAGTTCAAAATACCGTTTTATTTCTTCAAAAGTAATTCTTTTTTCTTTATGTGCCCTTTTACGATTCATTTGGCGCCACCAACAGATTTTTACTGATTGTAATGAAGTTAAGACAAGATAAGAAAAATCGATCAAGACATTTAAAATAAAAGATATTTGCGATTTTTCAAACTTATTGTGTACACGCTTTTCATTTCACAATAATCTCTAGCAAGATTTTTAAAAAAGTAGCCACTAAAAATTTAAATGAACTGAAAGACGAGCAAACGGATCACCTGATGGTAAGCGATTGCCGCCGTCCATAGACATCCGCGACACCAGTGGAGTCTCAAGTGCGCTGCCAACCTTTTTCCGGATTGAGTCTCCGGTACCCTCACTCACGCAGCGAAACACAGCACAGTGCTGCTTTACGCCGGTTTTCTGTGAGGCCGTGGTATCACTTCGGTCTAGCCGGCCCATTCATACCGAAGCGTGGCTCTCCCACGGTCAGGATATATGGTATTTTCTCTCCAGAGCCCATTTTTTCACTCTTTATACTATTCTCATGCGAACGAAAGATTTCTTTTCGTTAGCAAGATTTTTAAGATTAACTGATGAGCATCGCCGTCCGCACATGGACAACTGTATTTTTTGTAAAGAGACCAAAGTTTAGATATACGCCTTTATAGTTATAGTGAAATGTTATTTGAAATAACATTAGATACCTATCAACTCATGCTGACACGGCTGGTTTCGTGAGGTAAATCCGATGGCGATGTATTGTGACTGCATAGCACTGTTCACTGAAGCTGAATGATCGGCCTGAAGTGTTCAATGAGCTTTTACGGTATTTAAACTGCAAAACATTTTATATTAACCCAAGACGCTTAATAAAATACACTATCAATGCCATGGAGGCATAGAATTATTGCAATAATAATTATATTATTTATTATTGTAATAATTCTATGTAAGGATGATTATTTCGTGTGTAAAGTTAGGTAAATTATTGCCGCTTGATTGAATTTTTTTGTCATAAGGTTTTTTTTTTTTACGAACTGTAGGCTAACGCTTGACCACAATCTCACCTGATGGAAAGTGACGATGAGGTCTAGGATGTAACGCGTTTTCCTAGGAGATGCCTGTTCACTCTTGCCTTAAAGATGTCCAGATTGTAGTTGTCCGGAAAAACAGACCTTGGCAAGGAGTTCCATTCCTTAGCTGTCCGCATTATGAACGTGGAGGCAGGTAGATATACTTTGCAACTTATTACAATAATTTGGACAAACTGGACCTATAAATTCTATCAAAAAAGAAGACGTACGAATACTTTATTAAATTCTTTGTATTTATCACTGTTTAAGGCATTTAATAAACAACATGATAACAAGTCAATAACAACGATTCGATTACAAAAATTGTATCAGCGATTAGGTAGGTTTCTTTGTATCCTCATTCTTTTTGGTTGTGTTTTTGTTGTTGTCCCTTGTTATTTTTCACATTCTTTGTTAATTGTCACATTCAAAATCAATTACATCACTCAAGGTCCAAACTGAAAACCAGCGCGGCAGCGGCTGCGAACCGCTGCAGCACATGCTGATCTTGGACCTTGTTGACACTTACTTTGTTCCTTTTTTTTCTTCTGTTTAACTTATTTTATTTGTTTTACTATTTCTTTAATATGATTGTGTAATATCTATTTAATGTTTTGTGTTCTATCCCTGTAAATGTGGTGGTAAATAAATGTATATACCTATTTACTCAATATTTAACCAACTAAAAAAAAAATTTTCATTATTGTCATACATGTTCATTGTTCAATAAAATAATAGTACCCCAATGGACAACATTTCACAAAATTGCTAAGCTCTGAAACAAAAAATACCATTCTTTGTTTTACTTTTTCGCTGTCTCAATATCTATTTATTCATTTTTTATATGCGTATTTACTGCTGAAAAAAATTAAAAACTAAAAAACGTAAGATGATGTCATCGGACGGCAGCAATGGTAAAATATTTCTTTGGCTTAGCCATTATAGTTTTTAAATTACGAAATGCCAAACCCTGACCTGTAACTCTAAAAAAGACAACTTGTCAACGTTGAATGTAATGACTGACGTTGACAATGTTTGACACTAGTATTATTTACCTTTGACAGTAGTACCTTTTTTTTTATCAAAACAATGATAAGCAAAGGAATATCGCTGTATTCAGCCGTCCGATGACGTCATTTGGCGCTTACGTCTATTTAGAATAAAAAGAATTTCAATAATTATTTTATGCATGAAAATGGACAAATTTTGAAAAAAGAAAAAATATGGGTTTGTTCATTTTATGTCTATTTTCATATAAAAAAACAATATGGACATGTTAAAAATATGAAATGTTGTCCATTCTCGTGCTCATGACATTTATTTTCATACGAAATATAACACTAAAACATCGTTTTTTTGTATGGTTTTCAGGTGATATCCGCCATGTTTTCAAAATATCACGAGCACGAGAATTGGGCTCCTGATCATAACGAAACCAAAGTATCAGTAACCAAGAATCACGTTACGCTTTTAAGGTTCGAATCGTTACAACAAATTACTATCGATTTCCAATTTAGTTGCCTACAGATAAATAGTTTCATAGAAATAATCCAATAAGTATGTTAAGTGGAAAGTTAGAAAGTATAGTAAACAAAAACAAAAGGCTCTCAATAATTCGATTAGTTAATCTTTTAAGAAGTTATATCGTAAGTAGTAAGGCTCCGAAACAGTTAAAGTTCTGGAATTCAATTTCGGATTTAGAGATTAACTATGGTCTCATCCATTTGAGACCTAGGTATTAAATACTTAGTTTATTATTAATATCTTTAAGTAAGCTTAATCCAACACTTTGGTAGTTCCTAATAAGTAGGTAAGCGAACAACTAGAAATAGCGACTTAGGTATAAACTTAGAAAAAAAAAGTTTAAAGAATGTGCGGCTTCCATACGGGAGATTGTGGGTTATAATTATCTGAATGTCGTAGTTTATATCCGGACATTCATTAGAGTTTAAAATCGTGGTGTAAGTGGGTTATCATTATTTAGAGAGACAACATCACAAATTTTGTCCTGGACCCGAATTATGGTTTCGTTTTCAATTGCTCGGAAACTATGGAGACCATCAACAAGTACTTGTATATAAATATCAAAGATCATTTCTGCAACTAAAATGCAACCTCTAGCTCGAGGGATTTTTATTATTCTGTGCTTTGCATTACATATCCTGAGGGTCTAAAACGAATCCGTTCCGTAACAAACAAGAATATACCTACCTATCCAAAAAAAAATCTGCGAAAAAAAAGCCACCACCAACTAAAAAGTGAAAAATAATATTTTTAACACTTTATACACTTCAAATAACATTTTATAACAGTACACTCGAGAAATACTATCTTGTAATTTAATACATCATTCAATTATTCAACAGGGATTAGGCGCCGACTTCGGTAAAAAAAAACCTTTTCTGGAGTGTACTGTTATAAAATGTTATTTGAAGTGTATAAAGTGTTAAAAATATTGTCTCACACTTTTAGTTCATAGTTTTTGAAGGCGGTTTTTTTTCGCAGATTTTTTTAAGCTTTTTATTGTCTCATTTTTTGCCAGCCTCCAAAAATGCCCCCGATAAAAAAAAATATATATACATGTCGAATTGAGAACCTCCTTTTTTAAGTCGGTTAACAAAAGAGATGCACAGTGCGTGTGAAAAGGACATAGGAAATAAAAAGTAAAAAAGAAAAGAAAAAGTATTATATGTATATATTTGTAATCCCACTGTTGATTCTGATATCCGTAACACAGGTGCTTGAGCTACCTATCTCGGAGTCAGATCAATGTATGTGATGTTGTGAAATATTTATTTATTTATAGAGGATAAAGATTCGGTCGTGAATTTCGTTCCGTTGTGGGCCTCTGATTAGATCAACTAATCAAAGGTTTATTTTGTGTTTTAAAAGTCATAAAACGTGTTGCACGAGTATTCTAGTAACATTTCAAGTATTTTTATACACTTTTCGACTTCTATAGTAGGTATCCTCATAAAAAAGCCACCTTTTTATCAAATAAATGTATTTGTAAAAGTCTTATTCGTCAATTCGGTTCAGAACACATCACTAACATTTTAAAACCACATTTAAAACTTATGAAAGGGTTCAATTGAAATCTGTGTAACGAGTTCGCCACGAAAGATACCAATCTCCGTAGAGAATACTTGTCCGTTTCTTTCCCTTGGTGGTCGTTGGAGAAATTGTAATATTTGCGCGTGGGACTACTTTTCATTGTTCACACGAAGCTTTGCAGCATAAGCCTTGAAAGACATTTTTATGCACCGAAAGGACAACACGAAACACCAACGCAAGAAAATCCACTGGCTGACAGGACAGCAGACAGGACAGCAGCGGCGGACGGACAAACGTCAATTTGACAGCTGAGGCGATTGATTTATTGTTGTTATTTTATATAAGAGAAGACAAGATATGTCTATCTATACAGCCTACAATTTGAATACTAAAAGTATCTTGATTACGATGTGCCCGCGTAGAGCTGTTATAGTCTTGTGACCACTTAATACATATAAAAGAATGTATTTCAATTAATACCTGTTGAATTTAAATACATTATTCTATCTACACAGATGTTCTGAACCTATACCGAAAAAAAATTTCATGCAAAACCCACAGACAGTCGGAGCTAAAACAAAAAGGTACTGAGAAGTTCCTCAAGCACCCGTTACCTTAGCAGTAGGGTTTAACAAATTTTTAATGAAATGTAAATCTGACTATAACAAAACGACGAATAATTTACGTTTGAGAATCTCAGCGACGGGATACAGTAAATTTAATTAATATGGCAACGTTAATCACTGACTGAGGTCGTAATTTGTTTCTTTATTCATTTGACAATCCCGGTGGAATTTGCGTAGGCGCCCTTCTTTACTGCCCTCTGTTATTACAACCACTTTATTTCCTTGCTAATAAATTTTAATTAATAAAATTCTTAAATTTGACTAAAATTATTTAAATATTATTGTTAAAATAAACGTAATAAAATGCAGGTAAGAACCTACTTTATTGTTTTTTGCCTAATTAAGATACGGTCACACTAGCGACGCCAATCGATTTGAATTTTTAAAATTACAAAACCGGATCTATATTAAACAATTTCGTAGATACAACCTCTCGGCAAGAACTTATACTATTTATTAAATAACCATGCACCCATGCGGGCCCAACATTTGTACGCGAAAAATTGATTCACGCTAAAAGTGGCCGCTTTTGGCGGTAATAAATTTTTCGCGTACAAAAACAGACCCAACATTTGTGCATGGTTATTTAATAAATAGTATAAGTGTTTGCCCAGAGGTTGTAATCCCGAAATTGTTTAAAATAGATCCGGTTTAGTAGCTAATAATTAAAAACGAATGGTGTCGCTAGTTAGGCCTACCCGTCGCCTTAATAAGTTAATCAAGTACCTGTCATTATTAAAGGGCAAAATAGTAATTTTATTCCTCTAAAATTCTCCACTAAAATATGTATTGTACAAAGAATGTATGGGCCCAAGTATCATGCTTGGCTATCTACGAGTATAGTTTACGTCAGAAAACATACTATCTAGATACTACTATTACCATAAAGCATTGTTTTTTATTATGTTTTAGGTGGCAGACGAGCAGACGGTTCACCTGTTGGTAAGATATTGCCGTCACCAATGGACACCCGCGACACAAAGTGGAGGCACAAGTGCGCTGCCAACCTTTAACCCCCCCTTTCCCCCGGATCGGGCATCCGGTTCCATCATTCACGCAGCCAAACACAGCACAGTGCTGCTTTACGCCGGTTTTTTTATGATGCCGTGGTATCACTCCAGTCGAACCGGCCCATTCATGCCGAAGCGTGGCTCTCCCACGGTCTATCACAATGAGATTTGATAGTGTATATAATACACTATTAATGCCGTGAAGTATCTCGAAAACTGTACCAAAACCGTTACATTTTGAGGGCTGAGGATATTCACGGATTCTCAAGCAGTCACCCATCGCGTTCAACGTAACATCACTAAGCGTGGTGACTACGGCTATAATATTATGCGTGTGATGCAGTTTCCGTACCAGCAAAAATAATATAAGTACCTTGACTTGGTCCTGTTCGCCAGCGTACTCAATGCTTTGGAAGATGGTCCAAGTGTACCGCCTTCTCACCTCCATCCGGGCAAGGTAGCGCCGGTACCACTGCTGTATCAGTATGGCCGCCTTCATAGCTGGAAATAACATAACATCATTAGATACGGCCACTATGATCAGACATAATTACTGATATGTATGGAAGGCCCTATGGGGATTCATGAAGGATAAATAAACTTTTGTTAGCTAAAACGGTGTTATAGTTCAGTTTTGACGTTTAAAAGAAATAAAATACAAAAAATACAAATTATAAAAAGAATGATAACTGCTTTATAACGACGTTTTAGTTATTTATTTGCCTATACACTCACTCGCAACCAGGTCCCCCCAGAATACCAGCGCTGCTGCGGCACCGCAGATAATGCCGTAGCAGCAAATGCTGAGGTCGGGACCTGATTCATCGTCAGCCCATTTAAGTGGGGCACGGGCCTCCCTCAATCACATGAGGGGTAATTGCCATACTCACCACGCTTGGCAGACGGGTTGGCGAGGGTTTTGATATAAATGCAGAGTTTTCCTTCTCTGGGTGCTGATGATCATGCCAGTAGCTTTACCTTAGTCGCCTTTTACGACACCTCGGTAAGAGTGAGGGTGGCCTATTCTGCTCTGCCGGGGACCACGCGGCCGGGACCTGATTGACTACACACCCACACCATCTCTTCTTGTATCGCCTCTCCTCTTTGTATCTGTGTCGTGACGTGATATGCCTATTGTATTTACTTTTTGTGTGTTCTGATGGTCAATAAATTTATTTTCTTTATTTCTTGTTAACAAAGGTTTAACAAATATTTGTGAATAAGACCCACGTATTTTTACTTATTCTGTAGCTCTACCACATCTTACCGCATTCATACCTACATATAATCTGGGATTGGATTACCTCGTGACTCATTATTATGTACAGTGGCGACTGTACCTTAAGTGCGCTGAACCACCAATTCAAAAGATTTAAAAATTACAAAATACTTAGGTACTAAGGATTTAATTTAAATGACCTTTTTAGCATTTATTTTTTGAATATACAAAACAATAAACAAATACTAGTTATGCCGAAACAATTTAAGCGTTATGCTAAACTATTAAGACTTATTTTCCTTCTAAAGGAACATTCTCGTGCGCTACGGCGAGGCACGAGGACTGCTCATATAACTTCAAGAGGTACGCCAAAATGTCCTGGAGCCCAATTCTCGTGCTCGTGATATTTTAAAAACATGGCGGATATCACCTGAAAACCATACTAAAAAACTATGTTTTGGTGATATATGTCGTATGAAAGTAAATGTCACGAGCCCGAGAATTGGGCTCCTGGCGCGTGAGACAGAATATATCTATTTCATAGAAACGTACCGAAAAATAAGCCAGTTCTCGTGCGCCGCTCGAGCGAAGCGAAGATAACCGAAAGCCCCGACAGAGGCACATTTTTTTATGTGATAGGTGGCAGACGAGCAGTCGAATCACCTGATGGTAAGCGATTGCCGCCGCACATAGACACCCGCGACACCAGTGGAGTCATAAGTGCGCTGCCAATCTTTAATCCCCCCTTTCCCATGGATTGGGCCTCCGGTACACTCACTCACGCAGCGAAACCTAACCTAACCTAACAGATGGCGCTGTGCAAAATTACATCGCGCAAACGTTTTGTTTTCTCGTTTAGTTAAGATGATATGAGACAATTTTTAAAAATGGTGATGTGGCATTCATATGGATAGATATTCTTTATTGCACAAAAACAAAATACAAGTATGATACAACAACAGACAATACAATAAGGCGGTCATATCTTATCACTTGTAGCGATTTCTTGTAGACAGGCTTTGGGTAGAGGAAAGAAATAACGTATTAGTTATAGGGGAAGGCAGTGCAAAGCCGTTTTACAAATGAAATTGAAAATGGTGAGTCAGTCGTCATTTAGCTTTATATCTATATTAATAAAAATGAATTGATGTCCGTTAGTCTGATTAAAACCCGGGAACGGCTGGACCGATTGAACGAACGAACGAACGAAGTTCGCCGGGAGCTACTAGCATTATATAATATTACATAACATAAATAATAATAATAAACAATACATACATACATGGATAATTTATAATTAATTCAATAAAAAGATTTCTTATCGATCAGAGAACAAACCATATTAAAACCATGTTGACTGACTGGATGGCGCAATTGGTAGTGACCCTGCCTCTTACGCCAAAGGTCGTGGGTTCGATCCCCACCCTGGACAAGCATTCATGCGATGAACACTTGTGTTTGTTCAGTGTCTGGGTGTAATATATGTATTTAAGTATATATTTGTGTTCCTCTGTTGTCTGATATCTGTAACACAAGTGCTTAAGCTACTTAGTACGGAATCAGGTCAACCTATGAGATGTTGTGAGAATTATGATTATGATTATGATATTTTCAATATTTTCGTCGGGCCTCTCTCTAGTAAACTATCGTCGTTGTACGTAGTCATAATAGGTAATAATAATAAATAACGTACTATTTTATATAAACAAATAGTTCATTTATTGCAATTCCTAATCTTAATTAGCAAGCAAGTGAAGTACATCACCAGTTTGAAGACCCACCAACCGCCACTGATTATGTATAGTAGAAAATATTCACCGGGACCTAACACAATGTTATGTTTAGCAATAAATTAGATGAAATTGTTTACAATATGCATTTCTTCGCCTGCTACTGGCAAAAAAATTCAGCCAAATTAGAATACAAGAAATTCAAATATTTCTGTCATTCAATGGTATTATTTTGAGTATTGCGCATTCCATGGACGCTTTGAGAGACGATACGAATCATAATACAAATTTCATTGCTTAAATGTAAGCGAAAAAAGCACTGAGTATAAAGGTAACAGAATAAGGTTGCGTTTCCACCAGACAGATCAGGAAAAGATGGTAGGAAAATGACTGGTGCGAAGATGTGTTACTTAGCTGTAAAACGGTGTAAGGTGTAAGCGTCTTACCTACGGACGCCGTCCGTGGTTTTACCAAAAGCGTGCTAGGAAGAAAAACGATGCTAACGTAGAGGAGTGTGCAACTGTTTTTCTATAGGTCATAGCAAGCACCCCTCGCACACATCTCTCGAATACTTCTCTCTTACACTTTTCTCAGTCCCACCTTTAACACATCTTGCAGACATAGGTAACTATAATAAATTAAGACGGGGATTAGACACAGTCCCTCCACCAGCCCAGACTTTGTTACAGCAGCCGCGGTCACAAGCTGACTCTAGTATGTGCGTACGTAATGTTGTACTTATCACCTAATAAATTTCGTATTAATCCCCGTCTTAATTAATTATAGTTATACATATCTCGCTTGTTTAGTACGTACGGTGCTACACCAAAGCTACGCTGAGCGATGGTAGGTCTAAATAATAACACATTCCTCCCAACCCATTCACATCCATCTTCCATCGTTGCACATCTAATCTTATCTGGTGGAAACACAGCCTAAACATATATTTCAAATACATTATAGTCACTAAAAATATTGTCCTGTCTTGTGTGTATTTTAAAACAAATTAACATGCAATCATAGTGATAATTTATTTAATGCAAATCACACTTCGACCCGATAGGCTGTCATATCATACGATTCATAGCGTTATACCATAGATTTATTCTGGATGAACATTACTCGAATTAGGCCTTAATCAAGGACAAATCCGTATTATCCAAAACCTTATTTCTTTCCGGGGTTAAAAATAGAGTTAACACAGTGAGCAATCGATGACCTAATTCGTATACTTCCGATCCAAGGTGTTGTAGACACAATAAAGGAACTAAGCAAAGAATCAAAGGTCAAAGAATTCTACACTCTTTGAACGGATAAGTATTGACTCCTAGCATATAAAATCAACATTTATTTATGTACATAGTTTTTGCAATAACGACTATTCTTATTCTTATACCAAAACAGAAAGTAAAATAAATGTAACATCGTGTACGTATCTATTATCATCATCATCATCATCAGCAACCCACACTCGTCCACTGCTGGACATAGGTCTCCCCTAATGAACGCCACTGCTCCCGATTTTCGGCCACTCTCATCCAGCCCACACCAGCCAGCCTTCAAATGTCATCATCCCATCTTGTCACAGGGCGTTTATTATTATAATAATAATAAAAAAACTTAATACGTTCATTTTCTCATCACAAAAAAAAACTATTTTATAAAATGTTTTGTAAGTATATTACCCGTCTAAAAGTTGCGAAGGTTAGATCGTAGTCGCCTGGTTATAGTTAGCAACCTTACAAATTTCTTGATCGTGGATCAAGCGTACCATGGGTTTTGCTGAAGATAATTGCATATTTTATCTACAAACATTAGATCATAAAAAAATATTGCGTCTACCATGGTTGTATATTTTTGATGAATAAGGAAGGAAGGAATACTCGGTCGCCTCAAACTGGTTTTTGATAAATTTCCAAGAACCACTTGCCATCTTTGAAAAGTTCGAGTCACGAGTATCCAAGTAACTATATAAAATTACTACCTGATGAATTAAAAAAAATACCAAATGTGAAATTCAAAAAACAATTGATAATTTGGCTTCAAGGAAAATTTTATCATTCGATAAATGACTTCATTAGTAAGAAATAGTTAAAAGAAGAATCACTTAATAATGACATTTAGGTATAATTAATGAAATTTAATGACAATTGTAATGTACTTATAACCGAATATAATGGTATAGGTAAATGTCATTCAATTGAATTTATAATGTGACATTGTTGTGTGGACTGGTTCATTAACTAACAAAGCAAAATGTGCTGAACTAGCTATCATGAAACCGTGTACAACCAGTTTTAAAGCAAATAAAGTATTGTATTTTACCTACTTTGAGGTCAAATCGATTTATGTGATGATTTCTGATATTAATTACGAACTATAAGTTAGAACAACTATCTAAGCACAATGCAATGTTCATTTAATGGAATAAGGTAGGAAAAGTATTTCTTTCTCCTTTCCGTGATCGTTACGGATAAGTGACGACATCGATTGCTCTGCTAGAGCTCCCAACTATGACAAAAATAACCCAAAATGGATATTCACAGAACATTCGCGCGATAGTAGCTCAGTGTATACAAACGTGGCCGTGTGGTCCCCGGCAGAGTAGAATAGGCCACCCTCACTCTTACCGAGGTGTCGTAAAAGGCGACTAAGGTAAAGCTGCTGGCATGATCATCAGCACCCAGAGAAGGAAAACTCTGCATTTATATTAAAACCCTCGCCAACCCGTCTGCCAAGCGTGGTGAGTATGGCAATTACCCCTCATGTGATAGAGGGAGGCCCGTGCCCCAGCAGTGGGGACTTAAATGGGCTGATGATGATGATGATGTATACAAACGTGCGCCTAGTTTTGAATACCAGCTTGCACCTGTGGACCTTTTAAGTTGATGTGCGTATTTCTAGCATCACCTCGGCGATGAGAGAAAACCTAGTAAGGAAACTGGCACGTTTCGGAGACTTTCTCAAATGAACACCTCTCACAAGTGTTGAGAAAAATATTTTTTATAAATAAATATTTCACAACTTTACATACATTAATATGACTCCAAAATAGGTAGCTCAAGTACCTGTAATACGGATATCATATCCAAAAGCGGAATTAAAAATAATAATAGACAATAATCAAAATCATCTTCCGTTTTGGTCAAAAGCCCGCGGAATCATGATAATCTCCAAAAATGGGAGAGCCAACTAAAATACGAAAATAAATAATAATAATATCATCCAACCGATTTCGGCTGAGGCGGCTAATTTCATTCTACGATCGGCCACTTACGCAGTATATGTTATAGTGTTTAAGTGTGTGCGAAAACACAAGTGCACTCTCTATTCCCTTGCCCTCATAAAAAGACCGCCAATTTCCAGATTTTGGACTGACACACTGAGAATTTCTTAACAGAAAAACAGGTACAAATTTTGGCCCGACCCGGGATCCCAATCGTAGCTGTCCCTTTAATTTGCGACGCACTACCCACTGCGTCACGAGGACGTCAGTAATTAAAAAAAACTTAAAATTACTTTTCTTTTGTAAATACATACCTACAATAAATAGATTCCCAGCGGTAGCTGATAATAGCCATGTGGTCCCCAGCAGAGTAGAATAGGCCACCCTCACTCTTACCGAGGTGTCGTAAAAGGCGACTAAGGTAAAGCTGTTGGCATGATCATCAGCACCCAGAGAAGGAAAACTCTGCATTTATATCAAAACCCTCGCCAACCCGTCTGCCAAGCGTGGTGAGTATGGCAACTACCCCTCATGTGATTGAGGGAGGCCCGTGCCCCAGCAGTGGGGACTTAAATGGTCTGACGATGATGATGAAGCTGATAATATTCATTAGAGTTCTGTATGGAGTTAAATTGAATAAAGATTTTATTATATTTTTATCTTTTATTCTGTAATCATCAAACCAGATTATCTGGTTTCTCTGTCTACAGCAGTCGTATCATTATTTTCCCAAAACCAAAAAAAATAATAAAAAAGGGTTTGGTGGGTTAAAAACCCAGTTTTGCAGGGGGAATTCCGCCAGCTCAAGAGATGAGCCGACTACCTTATGCATATCAGACCACCGGGGGGGCGGCCGGGTTATGTGGGGCTCTTCTTTGGCGGGGGGCTTCTCCCAAAGAGAAGCCAGGCAAAGGCATACCCACTAAACCCCCTGCGGTTCTCCCTCATCGCCCATATTGGGGAACATCATAGTGATACAGCCGAAGCCTCCCTCCACGATATTCCCCGGGTGGATGTCCCACTATACGGTGGACTAGGCGGTTCCTCCCTCGGACGTGCCGGGAGAAGGGATAGGGACAGCCGGGAGAACAGAGCCGTCCCTATCGGGCACCGACCAAATCCTGGATCATGGTCCAAGGATACCCCGGGCGCCGAAACGACGACTATGGGTGCAACCAGAAATGACACAGAGAGATAAGATGAGAACATTCACAGAACATAGATAGATATATGGCCGTGTGGTCCCCGGCAGAGTAGAATAGGCCACCCTCACTCTTACCGAGGTGTCGTAAAAGCCGACTAAGGTAAAGCTGCTGGCATGATCATCAGCACCCAGAGAAGGAAAACTCTGCATTTATATCAAAACCCTCGCCAACCCGTCTGCCAAGCGTGGTGAGTATGGCAACTACCCCTCATGTGATTGAGGGAGGCCCGTGCCCCAGCAGTGGGGACTTAAATGGTCTGACGATGATGATGATGAGATAGATATATCGATAGATACACATTATTGCACAAAATTTACAGATCTTAGAACATACCTAAAAGATACTACGCCCTTTCTCACTAACTTTATAATAAATTAATAGTAGTTACCCGTATGCCCGGGATGGAGAACTAATGGCACGTACCACTTATTACCTACAAGGGAGGGAACCGCGGAATTGAAAACCTCTGTTACCTATTACCTGGATGGTACTGATGAAGTAACCTTACTTAGTAATGGAGAAAGCTTTAGGTTGCACGAAACAAAGTCTGACAGATATTTTTTTTTCTTTTATGCTAGAGGCGGACAAACGAGCAAGCGAATCACCTGATGGTAAGTACATTTAAGTAAATTTTATTACATTTTACCTAAAAGAAGCACAGTATCAGCACGACGGTTGATAACAATTTAAAATAAACGTGTCTCTTTAATCGCTCGACATTGGCAGAGTTATTATATGTTCATCGTTGGCATCGCAGTAATAGTCATAAAAAATACGGAATAAATACATAGCGAACGAACATTTTCGAAGTTCACTTTATTATTATTAAGAACCTATCGTCTGCCACTGCTGGGTAAAGACATCGACTGTATCCAGCTGGGACTTTGTCCGCCCAGTTAACTCCGCCGGATTCGTGTCCACACCAAGTTTGTCACACTGGTGTGACTACCAGTAATTTCTATTACTCGTCATCACACCGCTTCGCGGTTAGCCGAAATGCATTTAGTGTCGTGAAGTACTTGATGAATAAATAACTTTGAGTCATCTAGCGTACCCGGTGGCTTAATTTGAAGCCATCCCGTAACGAACGACAATATACCTGTGCATCCAAACAAAGGAGACACACAGTGCGTGTGAAAGAGAACTCCGATTCGGTCGTAAGATCTGCTTTAAATTGGGCCTTCTGATCCTGAGTTTGATACTTATTATATTGTAGGTTATCATAGTCATAAAAAAATAGGAAGGTAAATAGAGGTTTAACATCCCTGCAGACTGGCATAACTTACCTACATAACCAGCAAACTTGTTTTAGCCCAAATGAGAGAACTTGATTGTATTATTGGTGATAAATGAATTACTGAAATTGTTGTACTTTCACGAGCGGGTCACCACGTCTCAGGAATAAATTACTGGAAAATTTGCTTGTTAACTTCTCAAACTTAATTATAACACCTACCGCTCATTAAAATACTAAAGGTATTTCTCGTCCGAGACATAAATCATAAATTATTGAGTTAGTAGTACTTGTATAATAGAACACAAACGGTTCAAGTAATCTGCAAAACGACATTTTACGTAACATTAATAATGAGTAACACATGTCACAACACTTCGCACCAAATAAGTTATGATGATGAACAAAGACATTGTTTTGAGAACAGACATATACAAACAGAAACATATTATATTATCAACAACACTATTTAACTACACCATTTGTGTCGTTGACTTTATTTTTAGGGTTCCGTAGCCAAATCGCAAAAAACGGAACCCTTATAGATTCGTCATGACTGTCCGTCCGTCCGGTCCGTATGTCACTTTTTACCCGACTACGGCAAAGCAAAAGGAGGGTTATGATTTTGACAGGCTATGTATGTATGTATGTATGTATGTATGTATGTTCATCTGTTTCCACGTAACTTCTTAACTACTTATCAGAATTCGACAAATGACATATCATTATAAGCGTCTTGATCGTCCGCTGGTTATAGGCTATATGAAGTTTCACAAAATCTAATGTGGCGCCCTCTAGCGGACAAAACATACAGAGTAAAAAAATAAAGTTATGATAAATATGCCGTGTTTGGTATCATTTGAAAGCGCTTGACTTGTACATTTTGAATATATATATATATATTACTAGCACTTGGACACCAAAATAGTACAAATAAAATAAAAGTAAAAAAACTAAAACCCAACTACGACAAAAACGTCGCTGAAAAAGTATAAAACAAGCCTTCGTTGTCAATTTATGCAATATTCACTATGTAGAGATAAAATTTCATGTTTGGAAAGGCGTAGTCACACGTTAAATATACTACCCTTTGACAACGTGTGACTGCGGATTTCCAAACATGAAATTTTATCTCTACATAGTGAATATTGCATAAATTGACAACGAAGGCTTGTTTTATACTTTTTCAGCGACGTTTTTTGTCGTAGTTGGGTTTTAGTTTTTTTACTTTTATTTTTTATTATTTCACCAGTGTAGTAAAGCGTAATATATAAACAATTGGTACCGAATATTTTCATTTTTATTAATAGATAAGCCACATACAGAGCGCTACACGGTGCGCAATAGGTATGTATGTACACCTCTGGATAATAAGGCGAGGAACTTCGATGAGGTCACAATGACTTCTGATTGTCAACTTTATATTTGCTTTGGTAAACCAAAGCAAATATAAAAGTAGAGTAAAATTCTGTTACTTGTCAAACACAAATCAAATAGGTATGACAATTATTATTCATTAATTATTATTAGTTATTATAATAAAATAATATCAATGAACAAATAGGAGCCACAAACACCCTGATAAAATCATAATATATTAATATCGTTGCGTGAGCTTACGAATGATTAATTGTTGATATCGATATGCTTACATTATGATTACATTCTGTGTAATAGTTCATACCGGTGGTGTGGTTAGGTATGTAGCATATAAAAATCTTTAATGATAACGCACTAGTGAGGTTCAGAAGTATCATTGACTATACAGGGGTATCTTGTTTCATCTATGAGGGAACCAAGAACTCATTAAGTCTTCGCGCTTACCGAAACTTTATTAACTATTCCTTCATTACATTCCTATTGAAACTATATTATGTAGGTAACGTACCTATATGCGCAACGCGCATACAGCGATACAGACGCGCTGTACTGCCCGTAGCTACATTAGATCAATTTTATAATACCATCGGTTACCACCCTGAGCATGAAAGGGGCTTCGAGCGCGGTTTGACCGCGTTTGCGCGTTTTTGTATTTATTTATACCTATAAATGCAAAATTTGCGATCGGCGCATACGACGAGCGGTCCTGACAAATGCGTGGTCCTACGCATTTTAAGTATGCCAGTAAGTACGTGTATGACGGACGCGGTGGTAACATACATATAGGCACCTGAAATCATATGCGGGTTGCTCTCCGTCTGGATTATTTTTGCTACATCCATTCACAAGTTATTATGAACCACAAAAACATTACTATCTACTATGTACCTATGTATACTTAAAAAACTGCATAAGATAGTAATGCATTATCAATTATTTAGTGAAATATCATTACACACAGAATTCCTACACTTACATAAATTTTATTGCAGGTTGTATTATGTACAAAATATTTACAATATATCGTGTTACTTAATGACTAGGCATACGCAATTTATATGTTTGTTCCCTGAATACAAAAGAGTTACATGTCAATAAAATTATGTAAATTTCAAGAGGGAAGTGGAAATTCACTTACCTATCCTTTTATACAACATTATTGCTATAATGATGACGTTGTTTATCCATACAGATTTGTGATTATAGATTTGGTTAATCGAGACTTCATTTGGAGTCTCAATTAAGCAAATCCATAATCATAAACTTGTTTATTCAAAAGTAGGTAGAAGATACATATTTTTGAACAAATAGACACATGTTGAGGTCCTCAAAAATCATGAATTCGTTATACGGTGGGTTAACTAGGAAGGAATTAGAAATAGGCCGAGTACCTACTCTGTTACTACTCGGTACTCGGTGTACTCGGCAGTTTATATAATACTCGTTATTCAGCCGACTCTAACTCTACCGACTCGAAACTCGGTCTAAATAAAATTATCAATTTGTTAATTAAATAAAAATAAAACAGGCTGGTTTACATAATATGGTCAGGGGACGCTAAGTTGAGGAGGGCCTCAACTTAGCGTGTAATTCCGTTCCGTCCAAAGCTGTCGCTTCAGAGCCCGGAGTACCTACGCTTGGACCAGGATCCGAATCCTGTTCGGGAAGTCTGGTAATTACAATGAAGCGACTGCCGTCTGACCTTCGCAACCCTTAGACAGGGGAACCACACTAACTTCATCACGATTACACGATCAGAATATTGTAGGTAGGTATCTACAATTTTCAAGAAACTATCCGAGACGTAAAAGTTTTCCTCAGAATAGTTTTTAGGGAGTTACTACCATGTTCGTGTTCGGCAAAGTAAAGATGCGCAGAACAACTCATTTAAAAGACAAAGGAGTTATAACTCTTTTGAAGAAAAGAGTTATATCGCTCTTTTACATCTTTAACTCCCAATTAACTCCGTAACTCAAAAGACTAAAAAGACTTGAATGATGTGATTGATGCGAATTGCGATGGGTTGTCTCATCGACGTGTTTATCCAATCTAATAAATTCAATACAAATAAAAAAAAAATACTTTATTGCAACAGTGGTACAGTCAGTTTTCTCCCCGGATATTTTTATTACGTACAGATTAATGCGCGACGTGTTCCAATCATGCTCCGTCCCTTTTCAACTCACAAAATCCCGCTGTAGCGATTTCAGTCACTCCTTTACGATCTGTGGTACCAGTCTCGCTCACTAACTCTTTTAACCTCTTTAACACTTTAACTCCTTAATAACTCTATAACTCTAAGACTGAAAGATTTAAAGACGCATTGATGTGATTATATTGATGCACATTTTCACAGAAGATTTATTTATAAAATAAAAATATAAATATGTAATGACTGTTTTTCTTATTTTTATTGAATTAATCATATCCTCTAAAATATTAGTCAAAGTGAGTAAATATTGGTTCGGACTTCGTCCTTCTAAAATCAATCTTCACATCAGAGAGTTAAAGATGTAAAGAGTTATAAATGAAAAGGAGTTACGGAGTTATTAACTCTTTTGCAATGATGTACATCTTTTAGTCCCAATCACTCCTGAGTTACACATGTCTACGGCAAAGTAGCAAGTGCAATGGTAACGGTGTAACCGTGACGCTTTCAACAGTGCTAAAATTTCGGGAACCCAAAAATAAGGTAAAATACATGGTAGCAGCTCCGTAAAAAATACTTGTAACTGGAAACATAAGAAGTTTTTGTGTCCCAAAACTGAACCAAGTGACTCGGCCGAGTACTCGATTTGAGGAACTTTGAACCGAGTTTACTCGATACTCGGTTACTTGGTAAAGTAGTAGTATGTGATGTAAATTCTGATAACAGATTCATAAGCATGGACTGCAGACTAATGAATAAACAAATAGTTAAACGACTATAACCCGACTGCCCTGACATTAGTCCAAAACAAAAAGTTGTGTTAAGTTCATTGTCTACATTCGTGTCTCTGTGCAATATCGGGTCTAGCGTACCTACATACAACTTTGCAAAGGTTTCAAAATATCTCAGAAACAGAAAAGTTTCTTAATCATTTACTTAATACACAATTTGATAAATGCGATTAAACTTATTTATTTACCGTACAAACAATACATTTATCTTTTCTACGTATTGTTCAGAATTGGTATGTAGAGCGTGAAACTCTTGCACTTAACATCGACTCATTATATTCATCCTCGTTATAAAAGGGCTTCCGTTTAGCATAAAAGGACGAAGGCAAATAAGCATACCCTGCCTAGAGAGACATACATTTCTTTACGTAAAAAGTAAAGCACCTATTTACAGAATACAGAAGTTGAGCATGCGGGATGTAATCGTTATGACTTTCGGTCGGTTTTTATCGCTCCGCTTCACTGGTATAGGAGAAAAGCGAGGAACAGGTTGGAAAATTTATAAGTCATAAGTTAGGAAACCTTATCTACAAAGCTCTTGCATCGAGTTTTCAAACTTATTTAATTTGAATCTCGTAGTAAACAACACTATAGCATTATTTATTACATAGCTAAGAGGAGTGTACAGTGTATATACATAATTCTGATTTTATTATAATACTAGCGGTCACCTGCAGCTTCGCTTGCGTGGAATTCGCTTTGCCACAAAGTGGCGTCATACTATGTCCCTCTCGATTCCTTTGCCGCAAAAGACGGACAAACAGGCAGACAGACACACACACTTCCACATTAATATAGCACCTATGAATTTACGACTTCCTCGCTATTAAATATGCTAAGACCTAGGATAAGGTTAAGTTAGAAGCTGAAAAAGGACTTGCTAAAATGAGTCGCTGGCTCAGCGAGAATCTACTTACTCTCAATACCCAAAAAACCCAGTATGTATGTTTCGGCCCTTATATAAA
This sequence comes from Marasmia exigua, assembly GCA_019059595.1. NCBI lineage: Eukaryota > Metazoa > Arthropoda > Insecta > Lepidoptera > Crambidae > Marasmia > Marasmia exigua. The sequence goes on along the minus strand of CM032465.1, from coordinate 19,757,856 downwards.
CTCCCAGCCCACAACTCTTCCTAGCACATGTAACTGTCCAATAATTCAGAAAGTGAGCAGTGCCAAATACCTTGGCATCATTGTGGACCAGAGGTTAAGTTGGTACCCGCACCTTGAGCTAACCATCGGCTTAGGATGCTTATGTTAAGGGTCTTCAAATCTTTGAGACACGTGATGAATGCCGAGCTGATGAATAAAGTTTATATAGCATTAGCCCAGTCTATTTTAATATATTGTATCCCGGTGTAGGGAGGGGCAGCTTAATCATACTTTCTAGACCTAGAGCGGGCACAAAGATCCCTGATTAAAGTTATGTACTGCAAACCATTTAGATTCCCCACCGAAAGCCAACACAACAACATCTCCAAGCTACTCTATGTTAGAAAACTTTATATTCTCCATTCTATACTAAGATATCACAAAACACTATCATTTGACCAATCCAAGCTTCGAAAAAGACGGTACGATATCGTAGCTCCTACTTACCCCGCACGTACAGTCTTCGCTAGTCGTCAAAATATAGCCCAAGCGCCCCGAACCCACAACATAATTAATCGCAAGCTCAATATCTACCCCCTACATTTGTATGAGCGTAGGAAGGCTCTAAACAGGTGGCTTTGTACTCTAACTCTACTCTTTCTTTAAGTTACGAAGACGTGGAGGATACCTTAACAAGAATCAAATGAAGGTGATACACACACACACACACGCACACATACGCACGCGCACACACACACACACACGCACTCGCACACGCACGCGCACGCGCACGCGCACGCGCACGCGCACGCGCACGCGCACGCGTACGCACGCCCGCACGCACGCACGCACGCACGCTCGCACGCACGCACGCACGCACGCACACACACACACAACACACACACACACACACACACACACACACACACACGCGCGCGCGCGCGCGCATACACACACTCATCCACGCATACACAAACACGACTCGGGTATAAGTAGAATACATATATAAAATGTTGAATATATATATAAAGATATAATAAAGTAATAGGCTAATAATATATAAGTGTCTGGTACGGATGTTTCAAAATAGGTCTCGTATGCTAAAAGTTCTGAGTGGATGGATATCAATGTATCTATGAATATCTGTAAGTGCAAATTACGGAATAAATGACTTGAGAAGCGGACTCTGGAGTTTTATTATATCAGTAAATAAATAAAGTTTGTAAACCTTGCGTAGTAAATCTGAATTGTTTATATTAAGGAGGAAGAGCGAGGCTTTCCCAACACAAGTATCATCTGATTACTTTTTGGGAGGCCCCGGCGATTCAATTGTTAATGATTTAATGAAATCAAGTTTATTTTATTTTTTATATATATATCGTTCAGGCCAAAATTTGTACCTGAGTTTTTATGTTAAGAAATTCTCAGTGTTAGCCCGGAGACTGGTGGTTGGCGGTTTTATACCCCCGTGCCTCGGAAAGCACGGTAAGCCGTTGGGCCTGCGCCTAATCCTTTCTCGGTCGTGTCACATTAGTGTCCCATCGAAATAAGAGGGTACGGGAATAGAGAGTGCACTTGTGTCTGCGCAAATACTTGTGCACTATAATATGTCCTGCGTCGATGGTTGATCGCTGAGATTGGCCGCCATGACCGAAATATCGGTTTGGAGGACATTATTAGACGTTTAATATTTGATTAGTACAATTCCTACGTATTAAAAAAGATCCAAAGTACAGTCATTATTGTTTCTGTTTTCTACTGTGTTACATATATTTGGTAGAGGTCTACTCGCTATTATGGTGTCGCCGAACACTAAACTAAATAGCTAGCTGATATATAATAAATTGCTTTGACCCTCCATCATCAATTCTGGCCAAAGGTTGAGCTGAAGTAGGTATAATACCTTAAGTAGACCCGTCGAGCCGAGATAACGTAATTTACTCTTGCTAGTGGTTGGGCGCGGGACGCTTTCAAGAAAGGCGACTAAATGCCCATGAAATATGGAACCACTTTACCTGCATGTCTACACAGAACTTACAAATATAAAAAAAATGTAACAAAGGATAACTTTACATAATACAAACTTAAAACATATATAAAACAAACTTATTACATTCCAAAACGTACCTACCCTAAAAAGCTAAGACATTATTAATTTTACAGGGTGGGAACACTCTTGTAGGTATATCGTGTAAGAAATCTATAATACTAGGTCTTTACCTATGAAATTGCTGTTTTGTATGGCGACTTTCTTAGAAAATGTTTATTCCATACCAACTTTTTTTTATTTGGACTAAACTATTAATTGTACATTGCTTGCATGCTTTAAGGTAGGGCATACTAGCGACGCCAATCGATTTTAATTTTTAGCTATTAAACCGGGTCTATTTTAAACAATTTCGGGATTTAAACCTCTCGGCAAACACTTATACTATTTATTAAATAAGCATGCACGAATTTTGGTTCCGTTTTTGTGCGCGAAAAATTGATTCACGCCAAAAGTGGCCGCTTTTGGCGTGAATCAATTTAATTTTTCGCGTAGGTACGCGTTGGACCCCACAATTTTTACATGGTTATTTAATAAATAGTATAAGTGTTTGCCGAGAGATTGTTTAAAATAGATCCAGTTTGGTAGATAAAAATTAAAATCGATTGGCGTCGCTAGTGTGCCCTACCCGTCACGTTAATGGACAGTTTTTCAGAAAAAAAAATGTTTAATTAAAAAGTAAAAAAGGGTCATTTCAAGATTTTGTTTTTTGCATCACAAATACAATATTATCTGATCTCTTTTTAACATAAACCTTGAAATATGGTCTAAAATCAAAATAAAATTATAGTGTGGTGACTTTTTGCTTATTAAAAGAGTTAAACATCTTATCGTGTCAAGAAAAAAGACCTGATATAACCGATTTTTTTTTAAATTACATAAGTTTCTGTGTATGTCCTATACGGCGTACGAGTGTAAGGCCTAATGTTTATTGAAAAATAAATACGTTCTATATTGATTGTATTGGCTAATGGAATATAATCGCTATTTATCACTTCTCAATGAAGAAAATGTATCCTAAATATTCGATATTATCGATATCTTACGCGACAGGAAATTATAACACCCAAGGTTACTTAGAGACATTTTACCGTTAATAATGACATGATTTATTAGTGAAATAAAATAGCCAATCTTAATTTTTGGGTTTTTATTATTAGATTTCCGTCCAATACATGTAAAATATAAAAAAAATTCAATGCAGTTAGTTTCTTAAAAAAATTTGGAATGTTTTTTTAAGTGAACATTCTAACTTTAGGATTTAAGGTAGTTTCCATCCAGGGCCATTTTTTTTCCATCCTGTATACCTATTCAGTTTAATTTCCTTTTTAGGGTTCCGTTTCCCTTATAGATTCGTCATGTCTGTCCGTCTGTCCGTCTGTCCGTCTGTCCGTCTGTCCGTCTTTCCGTCTGTCCGTCGGTCCGTCCGTCCGTATGTAACAGCCACTTTTTTCCGAAATCATAAGAACTTAACCGCATTACGATTTTTACACAAAAATAAGAAAAAAAATTTGGGGCGTCCCCATACTTAGAACTGAAACTCTAAATTTTTTTTCATCAAACCCATACGTGTGGGGTATCTATAGATAGGTCTTTAAAAATGATATTGACGTTTCTAATATATATTTTTTCTAAACGTATAATACTTTGCGCAAGAGACGCTCCCAAAGTGGTAAAATGTCTCTAATGTGTATAATAAAATAAATATAAATAAAAAAAAAATATGATATACATCTAACTAGATCTATTAAGTATTTTTTTTAATACTTTATAAAGCGTAATCCGCAATATACCTTCCATAATATCTTACTTACTGCTACGGAACCTTTCATGGACGAATCCGACTCCCACATGGCCGGTTTTTTTTTATTTATTTATCTATTGACACTGTGCAAATAGCTAATGCATGCCTTTATGCTATGTGAGTACTATTTGTATTTTCTTTTAATTATAATTGAAAAGATTGATTGATTGTGATCAATTGATTAATTTACTTTCGGTAAGATTCTGACGAATCGAGGCTATTTTTATATTTTGATGCGGGAGCGCTGAACTAGGCACCTTCGTTGGACTTGATAATTGATGACAATAAACTCATGAAGAAACTGTGTATTCATCAATCACTTAGAAAATAGAGCCTACGTGCGTTATACTTAGATTTATATTGATTGTGGCGATTATGTGACTTTTTCAAAAAAGCACCTATTTTGAGAATACGAGAGCATTAAAAGTTTTGTAATATGTACTTTTGAATATTTTCTCCCTAAAAGTAACAAATTCAGAACAATTTAATTTATAATTGCTAAAAGTGTAAGTAAGGATGATTTTTATTATACTTTATGTTACTTGTAGGAACGTCTTAAAAATTATGAATACTTTCCTTTAAGTATTGTCAATAGTACATTTAAAAAAAATGTTTCATAATCGCTTGATTCAATATAAATCAATTAGCGGCGCTAGTTTTGTTGAGGTGCTGCCTTAAATGACTTTTTGCCTAAATTGAATCGACCTCGGAATATTATAGGGAGATGGGCCCACGTCTCCCGCACGCGATGTTCACCCTTTATATTTATGTAACCGCCTAAGAAGCGAGATCCAATTTACATCACTTAACCTTGAATACCTACTTATAGTCTACCTGTATGAATTGGGCCCTTGGGTGAGGACGAATTGCTTTGGTACACACAGCGTCACGTGGAGCTACCCTGGTTGGACTTTGGACCGTCCTTATGTCTGAGATACATGTGTTATTTTTGCACAGCGGGGTGTAACTTGATCTGACGCCGTCTGTACAAACTAATTTGGTCAATTCAATGAAGTAGGTCTTATTCCATTTGAGACAAATTGAATTGTTAATGAAACAGATATATTTATGTTGGGTCTGGTGTTTGTAGTATCTTCGTTGTTCCTGGTTTCAATAGTACAAGGGAATACCTCAATATGGGACCCGGAGAATGTACTTATGTGTTTTGTATTTACTCAACCAGGTAGGTACCTATTGTATTTCATAAAGTGACTCAACTCCAGTCAAAAACAATGAAGAATGATTATCACCAAGGATTGCTTAGCAAACACTGGCATACGCACTCACAATCTTTTTATACCTATATTTAAAATAAAAATGAGTACGAATGAATGACGAAAAAGGAGGAGGAACGCAAAACTGGCGTTCCTTTTTTCGTTCAAAGCTGTCACTCTGGAGCCCTGGGTATGCTTGCATCATGAGTCAGGGTATGGGTAGTATGGTAATTATTACAATGTAACGCCTGAACTCTGACCTTCGCAACCCTTTTACAGGGGAACCGGACCAACTAAACCATGATTTACACGTTTCAGAAACTATCCGAAACGTGCTGGTTACTTCACGATGTTTTTCTTACCACACTGCCGAGCTAATGGTAGAAATGGACACATAGATTTGAAGAGGTACAAGCTCGGATTCGAACCACTGAGCTACCATCGTTCTGTTACCAGTTTTGCGTTAAAGCATAGTACGAGTAGAAACTTAAGACAGCTTAATTAAAATTGAATTATTGGATGTCTTATGTCTGCTGAATTTAATTTAAATTCATAAATTAAATCATATGGTCACATTTCCTACAATATTCTCGAAATATATTAGACGATACCCTGTTAGTCGTAGTTTCGTTATAGTCTATCACATTTATCTCTTTTTATATAGAGGCACAGTATATTGGCTCTCCCTCAGCCTGATGGTAAGCAAGAGAAGAGCCCAAGTTGCAATTACAACAATAATTTTATTTTAACTTAATTACTTAGTACTTACTTCTCTCAGCTTTGGTCATGCTGACGTCATCTCTCCTCCAGAACTTCAAGAACGGTGCCAGGGCTTTCATTGTGCACTCTCCATTCAGGACTCTCCGGCCCAGCTTCTTGGGCACCTCCTGTTCTATCTCGGAGCTACGGCACGAGGAGGAGTCGTCGCCCAGCGAGCGCGTGCGCCGCCCGCCGCGGAAGCTGACGCACCCGCACCCCTCGGCGAGAGAAAACATCGTGGGACTCTTGTCCTTCTTATATTTCTTATCTCTTCGTTTCTGAGTACATCTTGGCTTGCCCGGCCTTGACTTCGGAATGGTGATGTCTCAACAACAGCAGATTGGAGATTGACATAACCCAGTCGCATAGACTGAGCGAAACCTGTAGACAAAGAAAACTGAGTGAATGAATTATTGAAGTTGGGCTGACTTTACTGAGGTTTCTGCCTGTTTTAATACACGAAGAACCTTTTTTCTTTCTGAAGTGTGTTTTTAAGGAATTGCGCCATTTCTTAAACAACCACCGATATTTTTTTTTCGTTTTAATGCCAAAGCTCTCATAATAGGTATCATGAATAATACCTATTAGGTATGAGGGTTTCAGTATTAAAATGACTAAAAAATGCTGTGTATATAACACGTTGGGCGTATGAGTAGGTACGGGTAAAAAAATTCATTTCTTTTATTATCTACTTTTATTTTATTATAACTACTCTTATTCATTTGGCTGGCCCGATGATGAGCCCCGTGGATTCAATTCCCACCCTGGACAAAGATTCCTGTGATGAATACTTATTTGTTTAGTGTCTAACTCTGCATGATATTGAAACTTAACTTGTGTACCAGGTACTGTACTGTGTACGAGTCAGTGATGTTATGTAATGTTAATATTATATGCGTGATACACATTTGAGAAAAATACTTTAAGTACTTTATTGCCATACTGTTTAGGTACCTATGTAATGACACATCTTTATAAAACATATTTTGATGCACAGTCACGAGCTTTAATTTGGGACCCACCCAAGGATGAATGTCGTGTCGCAAACTTTCGCTATTAAGAGCTAATATTTTAACGTGTCAAAGTCATTAATATTAACCATAGACAACTATACTTTTACTAGGGGACAACCGTGCAAAAGCATCAACTTGAGCGAGGGCATACGATCATTACCGATGTTTTCCGAGTAATTGTTATGAAATCACTATTTGTGAAAAAGTAACAATAAACTATTTTCTTGACTGACACTAACACGAGTGATACAACATATTTTCGTAATTAGAATGATAGCTTTTTGCAAAGATGTTATCGTTTCAAGGGTCGTTTAGATGAGACATTTTATGTCTTAACTTGACATTTAACATTATTGCACTAAAGTTTCGACCATATTACATTATGAATGTTCTAACGACATTTAACGGAAATGCGTCCCAAATGAAAGCTGGTGACTGTACAAGTAATCCCAAGTATGATTAACTTACGTCGTGCGCACAGACGGCACAGATGTAGCACACACAATACATACAGAGCCGTACTCGCACATTCCATTACGACAACACTGTGGTATTGTGATGGCGTCATAAATCAACAAAAATCCTCTTTTGTGCGTAGCATTTTGGCGGAAACTAAATTTAATCTCAAAAAATGTGCTATGAATACAAATAATGACACATCACTTGATGTAGGCTAGACTTTTTTTAGTCTCTTACTCATCGCAATTCGCGATATAATTCCCGGTTGCGTCCAAAGCTATCGTAGTTTATACCAAGATACAGGATTTGGAGAGTCTGCAGGTAAGTAATTACAATAATGCGACTGCCGTCTGACCTTGGCAAACCTTTGACAGGGGAAGGGTTAGGTACATGTTTCAGAAACTATCCGAAACGTAGCAACTAGCAAAAACAGCAATCTTTAATATACAAGTCATAGGAGATTTCTTCTTGGCTATTTAATATAGTTATTATATATTATGTAAATCGTATTAAATTCATGTTGTACGGTCAGCATCAAAAGTAGCTTAACACATTAGTGCTATGTCGAAGTAACATTTAGTACGTACCCCTTAGAAACTGACTATAATAGGCAGAACACTTACTTTGCCATGGTACTAAAGTGTTAAGCTACTTTTACCGTACCAATACCGTACAATAAAAAAAGTTTTAGTCTTACCGTACAATAAAAAAATATATCTACTGACCGGATGGCGCAATTGGTAGTGACCCTGCCTCTTACGCCAAAGGTCGTGGGTTCGATCCCCACCCTGGACAAACATTCGTGCGATGAACACTTGTGCTTGTTCGGTGTCTGGGTGTAATATATGTATTTAAGTATATATTTGTGTTCCTTCTGTTGTCTGATATCCGTAACACAAGTGCTTACGCTACTTAGTACGGAATCAGGTCAACGTATGAGATGTTGTGAGAATTATTATTATTATTATATGTTTTTGTCCGTACAATAAAAAAATGTTATATGTTACTACTAAAATCGTATACAACAATAATTATTAAGGCGTCGGCATCAAGAGGCTTCATTGTATTGAGAATAATATTATCACATTACTCATCCAAACTAATATTATAAATGCGAAAGTAACTCTGTCTATCTGTCTGTCTGTCTGTCTGTCTGTCTGCTACTCTTTCACGCCAAAACTACTCAACGGATTTAAATGAAATTTGGTATACAGATAATCTAGACCCTGAGAAAGAACATAGGCTACTTTTTATTGCGAAAAGGGGGTTGTAAGGGGTTGAAAGGGGGGTAAAAAGTTACTTTTCCACGCGGACGGAGTCGCGGGCGGCCGCTAGTTATTAATAAATAGCAACGAAACGTAAATAGGAGACCAATAATGAATGTTATCGTATCCTTTTGAGAGTGCCTTCTAATGGCTCTCATCATTCGTGTAACGGGGGCACACTGTTGCCTGCTTCAAGAAACATAAATATAAAATCGAAATGATGTACAATGAATGTGGTTTGATGGATGACTGATACCCCTAGTATGGCGCCCATCAATAATGTATGATGATCGATTTGTCCAATTATTTTTTAATAGCATACCTAATGGCAATCTGTACTTTTTTTGCATACAAAACCATAGCACACTTATAGATTAATTTACCTTAATGCTGTGACCGACACCCGTTTTGAACAATATTCGAATTAGGTAGGTATTATTCGTAATTAACGCCCCGTTGGTCTAGTGGTTTAAGTATCGGGCTGTGAACTCAGGGTCCTGTGTTCGATTCCCGGATCAAGCAAGGGTATGTTTCGAATTTTTCGAACATAGCTCGGGATTGTGATCACCAATACGCAATAGGCAAGTGTGGTGATTAAGCCTAATCCCAACATGGTAGCGATGACTTGATTTCTATGATGGAGGCTTTTGCCCTGCAGTGGGACAGTATATAAGCTGATACTGTATTTGTAATTTGTATTGCTTTTGTTAAGGTTACAAATAAGCAGCTTTTGTTTCGAGAAGCCGGTAGAAATATGCAAATATATTTCTATCTGAAACTAGAACTACCCTCAGAGGGCGCATGTTCTTTCTGGCACCAGAGATGATGGAAGTTGACGATGGTAGGTAGTACTACCATCGTCTTGGTGCCACAGACTTATTGGTACAACTTATAATATTATATGTAATACCGAACGGTCCACACTATTCCACTGAGATAAGAGTTTACCGTACAATGTCACAATCAATAATAACTTTCGAGTCTAGGAAATGCTTCTTGAATACATTGTATGTACAAGTATTGAAACTGACAACCTTACCGACAACAACACTCAAATAAGACTCTACCTATTCGATGAAAAAGTATTTTTGCGAAAGTTGTTAATTGTAACGGTTAGCCATGTAAGCAGGACATATATGTCCTGCACGAGTGTTAACATATACCTTAGCGTACTCACTATCGTCTTATTCTCATGCGTCGATGGGATAGTTTGTAGTACACTAGATACATTACTCTAATAATAATAATCTCCAACCGTTTACGGCTACGGCGGCCAATCTCAACTATGAGCCACGTACGCAGGATATTTTATAGTGCTCAAGTGTGTGCGCAAACACAAGTGCACTCTCTATTCCCTTACCGTCATATTCCGATGGGACACTACTGTGACACGACCGGAGAGGGATCGGGCGCAGGACCAACAGCTTAACGTGCTTTCCGAGGCACGGGGGTACAAACCGCCAACTTCCAGACTCCGGGATGCCACTAAGAATTTTTGACCGAAAACTTAGGTACACATTTTTAGCCAGATCTGGGGATCGAACCCGGGACCTCTTGCGCAGCCATCGCTTTATAGGTCGACCCACAAATCACTGTGCTACCGACAATTACTCTATACTACACGCAAAGACTCGCGGCAGACGGTAGAGAATGACTCCGATCGCCATAAATATGTTGCTCATAACATTTACTTCCATTTACACCTACTGACCATTTTGAACAACATAACTGTCAAACCTATTTCATTTATTATCTAAGTAAAATGAATGAAACTTTACCGCCTGGAGCCCAATCCTCGTGACATTTATTATCATACGACATATACTAAAACATAGTTTTTTTTGTGTGGTTTTCAGGTGATATCCGCCATGTTTTCAAAATATCACGAGCCCGAGAGTAAGGCTCCTGGTCTTTGCGTGTAGAACCAATATTCAAAAGAATGTCTTTACTCTAGCCGGACCGCAAATCTACGCCCAATTTTGTTAACTAATCGTGTTCATTCGTGACTTTTGTCTCAAAAAGTATCATAATATTATTACATACCGACAGGGACAGAAAGACGTAGCCATTCAGTTTTATCAGGCGCCTGGTTTGATTGACCTACAATTTATTTTATTTCCCTCGAGTTTAAGCGAACCGTTCATTTTACTACGGGACATTGAAATTTTGACATCGTGTACCCAAGTGGTTTTCATAAAATTTTATTTAACTCATTTTGAAACAAAGTATAAATGGTAAACTTTGCAAAGATTACTTACCTAATGCGTGTAGATAATTTTGCCAAAGTCCTATAAACAAAATTAATTTATGTGATTGAACACTCCTGTCAACCTCTATTTTCCTTTTTTTCATGGTGGATTTGTGATCGTATATTTTCCGATTGGTCACTGCGACCACGAGGTTCTTACCAAGTGCCAGATCAGTATTTTATTCCAGAGATTTATACTCTGTTTAATAATTTAACTGCATTATGCCTAGTCGAGGTTCTGAACAAAATGCTTCGTTCCTTGCCAGCTAATCAGCATGATCAGTACCCGTCACCGATGACCTGGCATGCAGCACATAGTCATTGATGAAGCTTAGCCCTATCCACCCCTAGGCAAAGAAGTTAGCGAGATACGTAATGAATTAATATCAGACACCATACTCCCACGTACTAGTTTTTGATGTCAATAAAGCAACAAATATTTATCCAGTGTGGAAATCAAGCACCCAACCCTCGGGGCGTAAGGCACCTCCTATCTCATCCGCCTTATATTCGTATAGTCTTTAATTGACTCGCTCATCACAAATGAGCGGAAATGGCAATCGGCTTAGCTTAGAGAACATAGAGATAACAGATCGAAAGAAAACCGTATTCGTTGTTAGCAAGTAATGTTTCCTTCACGTCTGCGACAGTGTTGCCAACTTAGCACTTTCGGTGCCAGATCTGACACTATTTTCATACGTACCACTTCTAACGCTCAAATTTTACATTTTGCATCACTTAAAAGCAATATTTTGACAGCTTAAACTTTCACTTTGAAAGCTAATTAAACAAAATGAATTTTCCATTTACTCGTATAAATGGAAAATTCATTTTGTTTAATCATCAGAGGTATGGTAATTGGTATCATTGCATGCATACCCCGTTATTTTCTCAAACATTACTTATCGCGACTTTAGGGCATAATATACATCAAAGTGTCATTTTCTTGCCCTTTAGCCTTATATTGGCTAACAGTACTCTACTTCTTTTTATGTCTTTTCATCCACTAACTTCTGCGGCATATTATTGATAAGCCTAGGCAGTAGGTCCTTCACAGTGCGTGCGCCGTACGCGTTGTTTTCGCGCGGCTGCCAGAGCCGGATCTTGCAGCTAGCTCGAGTGGATACCGGTCTTCTCAAATCATTTGGGGTCATCCCTCTGAATATGTCTCTTCTAGCTCTTTCTATCGATATAGCTTACGGATATTGATATGGATATTGACACAGCACTATGTATAAACATTTTTAACAATCTAGCACCTTTTCACTTGGCACCCAGCATCCACCCGTGAGTCGTTGGCAACGCTGGCCTCCGGCGGATCGGAGCGATGGTGTTAATTAACACATCACGTCACGGCGACCCGTTTCATTCGGCTAATCGCCACGGACCTGATCCCACTAAAGATCTTCTTTATGAATGGCCATTAGGAAAGTTGTCCTGATTTTAGCAGTTTTATGTTTCGATGTTTGATTTCCACATTCAATTAATTGGCATGGCAGTTGACACTGTTGCATTTTTTAAATTAAAATTAAAGAAATTCCTATTTTAGGAACAGATTTCCCAATTTTAGGCATTAATTTAAAAAAATTAAATAAATACTTACAATATATTATTACTAATATTAAAGTAGATTTTACTTAATATCTATCAATTTTACTTTATAAATTTGTTTTACCTTACCTTTACCTTACTTTATACTTACTCAAACATTATATATAAATTATATGTTTACTTATTCTAATAATATATATTAACTCTCCCTATATCTATAAAATACCTATGCCTCCTGATTCCCTACTTATTAAGATATCTTAATATTATTATCTATTTTTTGTGAAATAGCCATTAATTTGTAATTGGAAATTATCTACTTCATTTAATAATACATGTCACTTTAGCCCCTCATAATAATAACTGGTTCCACTGAATATCAGCGTTAGCGGCTCCTACTCTAGTCGCTAACACATGCTGAGTGGATACCATTTTAGGCAAGTATACTACACCTGTATTAATTTGCCTACTGAAATATTTAAGTCGCGGTATTTAATATGTACATATGTATGTTTTTTTCCTTTCAGTTTCAATCAAATTATCATCTTAATGTAATAAGTTCTACAGACATATATTTTTGTATTCTTGAAATTAAAGACAGTTATTACTTAGGTCCAATTTAATGCTACAATCTTTAATATGAATAAAATTGTCTGGCTCATTTATTTATTGAATAAACTGAGACCAAAGACTCGTTTAACTAAACGAAATAATAATCCTACTTCACTATTGAAATAAAATTCTTAAATTACATCATAATAATATTTTGTATTCATATTGTTACTATATTGTATTACTTTTGCATTCAACACCTCATTTTGTACAAAATGTATAAATTGTCCAATTACGGGAGCCTGAGCTTAATATCGCCTACTTGTAAACAGAAAACGTACCAAACAATTGCGACGTGATCTGAAAAGCAAACGCTATTAACTAGCTAGAACTGACAATGCCTAAACCAAATAAAGATACACTCTCTATGAAATTATGAGTGTGCCGTTATTATATTGGTAGAAGCTTGGAACATCATAATGATATTAAATTTACACATGCGTTTAAATAGTTGGTGTACAGGATGTATCTGTGATCTTAGATAACATCCCTTTAACCATGGTGTTGTAACAACTATTATGAACAACAGAGGTGGCTCTTGCCCACGTAGCGCCCGGGTTCAAACACTATTTGGCGTCCTCTAGTATCAAAATGTGCGAAGAAAATGTAATAGTTTGGTACTAAAAACACGCAGTACGGTACGCAGTAGGTACGTACGTCCCACCTCGTTTATACAGATTGTTTCATTTAGGGTATCAAGCTGAAGGTCATGTATAAATTTCATAACTTGAAAACTACATGAAATACGTAGGACATACATGGGGGTGTTTCGAGTAAGGGTGCCCATGGCCTTCGGCTTGACATCTTAAATGAAACACCTGTTTAAATGGTTTGACGCTCGCTTCTTGCGAAGCTGTTGTCGCGCGAGCGGCTCTCGTCGCCCCCTTACACCCGGCGCCCAGGTGCACTGCACCCCTTGCACTATAGATAAAGACGCCCCTGCTGAACAAGATGAGTTCTATGACTTTTGGAAATTCCCATTATAAAAAATCTACTTTTCATACAAAGTCGGTCATATGACTGGGTCATTTTGTACGGGGAAACGAAAAATGCTCTGAATTGTTGGTAGAACACGTGGTTAAAGTAAATGTTCACAGATACACCCTGTATAAAATGATAGAGATGGTTTGAGGCGATTGGGAGTTGAAGTAACGCGACTCTGGGGTACTTTTCTAGAAAACACAATAGTTACAAAGCACATTGGTTTTTGTAGAATACGTCCACTACGACCTACGGTAGATTTAGTCTAAATCCATTAGGGCTAAATCCACCGTACAATACGAGTACCTATGCATTTAAGATGGACAGACTTACCACTTATGGAATCGTGGTCCTAGAGTATGACCACGTGTAGAAACAAGATTAAGCAAACGTATAATTAAGCTTTATTTTTATTTATTTTTTATTTTGGCACAAACAGTTATTACAATAACAATTAAGTAAATAAACATATTTTTAACAGACAACGAGTGGCGAAACATACATTAATTTTAACATTAAATTATAGTGTGCTTGTTACATGAACCACTTACAATAGTCGGTTCTTAAAATGTAGGTATCTAGTACAAAAAATAGAAAACAATACAACTAAAAGAAGTTTAGCAAAATGCATCAGTCAAACCCCAAGATATGCATATCTTCCCGCAATGTATGAGGGAAAACATGCACATCTCAGAGTTTTATACCTTAGCTAATCTGTTGATTATTGGCAAATGAGTAAACATGAAATTTTGACTCCATATGTTTCTTATACTTACCCAAATTACAAGTAAAACGACTCTTGTTTCATTTTATGGACTATATTCGTTACGGATGCGTGTTGTCTATTTTATTGTAACTGCAAACGTAATAAACTGTGTTTATTGCACGCTAATATAGACAGGGTAATCTCATAAAACACTGCTGAAGCACACCTACATACTTACTCATGAAACAGGCTCATATTGTGAAATTAGAACAGACTCATGTAAGCGTGATAATTTAGAAATAGTATCTACTATTATCGAGTAGGTAATACGGTATATTGACGCCCTGTTGGTCTAGTGGTTTAAGTACCGGGCCGTGATCTCGGGGTCCGATTCCCGGGTCGAGCGAAAACTATGTTTCGAATTTTTCGAACATAGCTCGGGTTGTGATCACCAATCCGCATTTGGCAAGCGTGGTGATTAAGCCTAATCCCATCATAGTAGCGATGACTTGATTTCTATGATGGAGGCCTTTGCCCTGCAGTGGGACAGTTTATAGGCTGATACTTTACTTTTTTTAATACGGTATATTTGCGTGTAATTAAAAGACCTCTCATAAAAAACATTGAATAACGAAGTATTTGATTAAACCACTTGATAACACAGTTTTAAAATCACATGTTTTGGGAAAGCCTGGTAAAGCCCAAAAATGCTCCGTACAAATGGGGACAAACGTGTGATGATGTCACAAGCTTGTATTTTATACGCATTTCTTTTGAATTTCATTTGGTAGCTATATCAAATCAAATGGAGAGCCACGCTTAGGCATGAATGGGCCGGCTCGACCGGAGTGATACTACTGCCTCACAGAAGACCGGCGTGAAGCAGCGCCTGCGCTGTGTTTCGCCGTGTGAGTGAGGCTACCTGAGGCCCAATGGGGGGAAGGGGAAAAGGTTGGCAGCGCACTTGTGACTCCACTGGTGTTGCGGGTGTCCATGGGCGGAATTGCTTACCATCAGGTGATCCGTCTGCTCGTCTGCCACCTCTCATATAAAAAAAATGTTTCGCTTATATTAGGTATAATAATAATTTTATTTGGTGTAAAATTCATGCGTAATTCCTATAATAATTATTTATTTTATAAAAAAATCATTAAAACTAATATAAAATCTCATTCCACTCCAGCTCAGGGTTGAAACGAATGTTCTTTAACCAAAAAATATAACTAAAAATATTAATTCCCAAGTAAATTGTCACGAAAGTGAATTATTGTGTTTACCAAATCATCATAATATATTGGCAAATCGGTCTATATTCAATAATATTGAATCGATGTGTTTTTAAACTAATGTTTAATGTGCCCGTACAAAGCAAGCAGGCGATACGGCATTACTTCGGTAAATGTCACAATGATTTTCTACATTGTATCGCACAAGCAAAGTAACTTAACTTTGCGTTGGTCAGTACAAAAATAAACCGAGCAAGATTCAAACTGTCGGAACTGTTCCTCCATTCTCTCCATATAACTGCTCTGGACCTCGAAGTTGCCACGTATCTCTCGCTAACTTTACGGCACTAGCTCCACGGGAACGAAAACGCAAGCTATTGCTGGTTTAAATAAAATTTTAGAACTAAATTCGCTAGGTCGTAACAGCAGGGAGGCATCCTTAGTCTATGGTCGTAACTCACAAGTGACACCGGTTCGGCATGCGATTACTGTCCGTATGGGGGCAACCTCGACCCGCTTTAGTGTAATTTTATCATGTATATCTCCGACGAACGTAGGGATGTAAAACTTGAGTTTAACTCTCTCTTACTCATTTTAAAATATACACTCGTCCATTGGCGAATGAAATGAATATACACAGGGAAATGGAGAATATGTGTATGTTAATAACTAGGTCAGGGTTATTTTTTAAAACGTCAACAACCTCCTAGATACTGATCGTGGTGCTCAAATTTAACAAATGTTTATATGGGAGCAATATTTAAAGTCCATAAACATAAGAACAGCACTCTGGACCCCAATTCTGGGGATATCGATATGAAAAAAACATGGCGGATATCACCTGAAAACCATACAAAAAAACTGTGTTTTAGTGATATATGTCGTATGAAAAGCACGAGAATTGGGCTCCTGGAGCCCAATTCTCGTGCTCGTGAAATTTATTTTCGTACGACATATTAATTTATTTTCATACTAAAACAAAGTTTTTTTGTATGGTTTTCAGGTGATATCCGCCATGTTTTCAAAATATCACGAGCACGAGAATTGAGCTCCAGGTCTGTATAGGCATGTGATAATTTTTTTGGGAATTATAAAAAGTCGTAAAGCAATAGTTATTATTTATGATGCAAGTTATGGCCTGCAAGGTGGTTAGTTTTTTATTTAAAAAAAAAGGTAAACCATCTTTACTGTGTTGAATGATTACCACACCAATACCACTCTCTCTCCTCTGTGCCTGAGTGGAATTATTCGTAAGTAACCATGTGTTAACAATAATTGATCCGAAGTATTTTTTTATAGAAAGGCCAATCAGGATGACCTCACTCCGCCTGATGGTAAGCGGCCGTGAAATCCAAATATGAGGTTGACAGGCACAAAAGAACTAAAAAAGTACCCATTGTGTCTGCCACCCTAATGGCCTGCTGAGATGCCGTTTCACGCCCGCCTAAAAGACCCCGGATTGTATTAAGGAGGAAACACATGAGCTGGGAGGGCATTCCATACCTTGATGGCTCGGGGCAGGAACGAGGAGCCAAACCTCTTGGTGCGCGCCGCCATTGTCTGGATGGTATGCAGATTTTTAGTATAATTATGATCACATTTTATATTTTCATGACTTAAAGGTGACGGGTAGGGCACACTAGCGGTGCCATTTGATTTAAATTGTTAGCATCTAAACCGGATATCTTTTTAACAATTTCGAAGTTCAAGCACCGCGAAAAGAACTTGTACTATCTATGCAATACTTATAATTAACTTTTTGGTCTGCTTCCTACTCGAAATATGAATTACCGCCAAAAACGGCCACTTATGGCGTTAATCCAAATTTCGAGTACAAAAATAGATCAAAAAGTTAGTTGAAAGTATAAATAAATAGTATATATTCTTTAAGAGAGGCTCTCGAAATTTTTAAAAAGATATCCGGTTTAGTTGATATCAATTTAAATCGATTGGCGTCGCTTTAACATAAGTGTTTAATGGAAGGCATATTTGAAAACTATAATAAGAATTCCCTTTTCACGGTTGTGTCATCCAGTCTTCCGCCCGAGATCTAACAGTCCTTACCTATAATAAAATTAGTAGTAGGTAAGTAGTTATTGGCGAGACATCACGAGGAAAGCTGTGTCCGCCTCTAACACCAACAAGGATGCCTTAACGTGACTACGAACGTTCTGATAAGAGCGTAGCGACATAGAAAAAGTAGTTAACACAGCTCACCAATGGCCTCTTGCCATATAACTAAACCCTAGATAAAAAAAATCTCGTAAGGCATCAAATTAAAAGGCGCCTGAAAACCAGTGCTGCAGCGGCTTCGGCCAATGTAGCAAATGCTGAGGTTGGGCCTTGTTGGCTACAGAATTTGTTCTATTTATGTATTTATGTCACTTGGGTTTAAATTTGGATTCTGTGGCCAATAAAGAAATCTTTATCTTTTATCTTTAAACTCTTTTTTTATGTCATAAAAAAAGCTCAACTTTGAATGAAAATTACGTAACTAAATATAATTTAGTTTCTTTTCTGTCTAAATAAACTATCAAGGCTGATGATGATGATAATCATTTAGTTCCTTTTTTGTCCACTAAAGATCTAAGTAAATTAAAATTTACTTTAATCATATTTCTACAGGGTTATGGGTAAAGTAAATAGGAACGTTCGCGGAATTTTTCAGGTCAGCGGAGTCATAAAGTGAACGGATCAAACGAAATCTCGTCGTTTCGTCTAAAGGGTCGGCTTTTACTTAGAACAACAACACAAGTAGGTAATTAGATATTCAATAAATTCGTGCGTCCAATTAAGGGGCCGGTGAACAGCGTATTTCCCATACAAAGGTACCTAATACCAAAACAATTTGCAATTTGAAAGTATTTAATATAAGTATGTCTCGGTTAAAACAATCAAAACATTTTCTTACATATATTTACCTACTTAAAAATATATGCGATTACGTTTCGTAAAATTTTCGACGTTAACGACCTATTTTCTGCTTATTTGTGTTATATTAAAAACGCAATTAATCATTATGTAAATTTAACAGAGACACAGCGTGTACTGTCCAGTTACACAATATTTAAAAAAATCAAAATACATATAATTTATTAATTTATTTATTTAAAATTGGTACACAAACAGATTACTGAACATTATACAACCAAAAATGTTAACATTTCATTTTAACAAACAGCAATCCAAAATTAGCGTACACAACATGCTTAAAATTAGAGCTACACTTAAAAAAAACAAAAAATCTAAATCTAAATTACATTTAAAATATTTAAGTAGGTAACTATTTATAAAGTAGGGTCGAGGGTTGTTCTTTTCTGAATAACTCTGTAATGGATCTCTTATATCGGCGAAAACTGCCATTGAAAATGTCAATATCTTTACCACTGCGAAATATTTGGTTGTACGATCGACACATCCTTACAACAGGGTTGAAAAAGGAGGTGTTGTTTCTATACACCTGAAGTGCAAATATGTTCGGGTTGCGAGATCTGTATCTGGTGTTAAAGTTGAGTGAAGACAGTAGGTCAGGGGCGTCAATGCTTGAGTGCACTATTTTATGGAGACAGAGTAAGTCGTATCTACTACGCCGAGCATGCAACGGAGTAATGTTGAACTTGGTAAGTCTTTCATTGTAAGTATGAAGCAGTCGGCCCATGTATCTATAGGATGCATATCGCAAACACCGTTTCTGCACCCTTTCGATGGCATCGATGTGGACATTATAATATGGGGACCAAACCGGAGAGCAATACTCCAAGACACTCCTAACCAAGCTAAGAAATAGGCACAGCAAACTTTGTGGTCTTTTAAAAGCTTTGGTTGTTCTTATTATGAATCCTAAAAGCATGCTACTCCTTTTAATGATGTGTTCATAATGATGGCGAAATGTCAATCCCTCATCGAAATAGACACCCAGATCTCTTACAACCTCACTTCTTCCTAGTACCTGGTCCTGAATGCGATACTGGTAAATAACTCTATTTTTCTCTTTTTGGTGAAAGAAATAACACAGCTTTTGCTGACATTGAGGCTCATTTTGTTTGAAGCACGCCAATCAGTCACCGTATCCAGATCATTTTGGAGCGCCACGCAATTAGCATCATCGGTGACATCGGTATATATTTTTAAATCATCTGCATAAAGAAGAGAAGAGCAGGAAAGTCGACTAATCAGATCATTAATAAAGATCACAAATAGTAGAGGCCCTAAATGCGATCCTTGAGGAACTCCAGAGGACACAGATATAGGACTGGATGATGAACCCTTTACAGTTACTAATTGAGTTCTGTTACTTAAGTAGGATATCACCCATCTCAGCAGACACCCATGTATACCATAGTAGGAGACTTTGGGACATAGCAGTGAGTGGTCCACTTTATCAAAAGCCTTGCTAAAGTCCAAATACAAGGCATCTGCTTGCCCTCCAGAGGCAAATACCTGGCAGAGAGTTTTTGAACTCCAGGTGGTTGCTCAGGGTTGACCTTTTTGTAACAAATCCGTGTTGTCTGTTAGATATATGTATGCTCAAGTGATCGTAGAGTGGCCCATAAACCAACGACTCAAAGAGCTCTGCAAAGCATGAAAGGATACTTATTGGCCGATAGTTTGCGCAGGAACTTTTGTTCCCCGATTCATGGATGGGAATGATACTGGCCACTTTCCAGCGTGAAGGAAATACTCCCGTTGCAATCGACTTGTTAAATAATAGGTCTAATGGTAATTTAAGTTCATTGCAGCAATTTTTAATACATTTTGGAGGGATACGGTCGGGCCCAGGACCTTTACGTATGTCTAAGGCCTTTATTGTGGTGGCAATCTCTTCTTTTGTAAAGTTGAAGTGACGGAGAGCAAAATTAAGAGCTGTAGCTCTTAATTCAGATCTTAATCCAGAGATTCAGGCAAAGCCGTTATAGAACGAACAGCATAAACTGAACCAAAGAATTCAGAAAATAATTCGCAAATCCCTTGACCATCGGAGGATTGTCTACCATTAATAAAGTTTTTTTTTTGGTATTTGCAAATGCACACAATTTTCTTACTCTGTCTATAATATAGTTTTATTAATATTTTTTGATATTTGCAAATGCACACAATTTTCTTACTAATTTCAAAGAGCCATCTTGCTGTTTCTACTGGCACGCACGGGTCGCGGTATAGCGAGATGTCCGAGAAACAGCGAAGCTTGCCTCAAATTGAATTAGAAATAACATCCGCAGGACTCTTTAGCCATACTCTTACGTCTCGCGTAACATGAGTCAAAGAGATAGTATGTGGTTTCACCCTTATTTCCTAGAACAAGAAAGGAAACCAATGAAGTGTGGGTATTGAATTGGATATTACATTACTCCGTGACTTTTTGAATAACCGAGAAGCTTGTCAAGGGCATTTTGCTAATGAAAACAAAAAATATACTAAAAAGCATAGTCCCGAATCTCAAAAAAAAAAATCTAGCAAGATTTAAATTTTTAGTTGTTACTTTCGTGGCGTATTTATAAGGCAGGGTCACTCACTACCAAATGTGCCATCTGAACAGTCAATTCATTAGTATAAGGCCCTCGAGAAATTTCTCGGGTATTTAAAAACCGCGGTGTGTAAAAAAGTAAGTCATGTTGGCTTAGGTACTTACAACACATAGGTACAACCCAAGAACGGCTGATCTTATCTTTGTGATCTTCTATGATCTTTGATTTGTCGAATGTGACCCGTTTAGTAAAGAAACCATTAAATTGAAAAAAATCTGGAAAAATAAAAGAAGGTGAAATGAAGATTACCGGGATCCCTCTAAAGTACGTACCTATAATTATAACTTATCTAACGTTCAGTTTTCTAAACTATAATAACATCCCGTAGTTAATGATGAACTCAGTTTCAAAGCAAATGACTTGCGTTAAATACTAATGCCTCATTTTACTCAAACAAAATAAATTATATGCTATCAAAAACATAAATTGTATACAGGGTGTATCTGTGAACATTTACATCCCTCCAACCATAGATAGATAGATAGATATACTTTATTGCACAAAAAAAAACACAACTTTCAAAGGCATTACAGAAACATAATAAGAGGAGGGTCACTCATTTTGTTAAAAAGTACTCTTAAATGTAAACAACGTAAAGATATTGAGTCACTATCTATAGAACGAACTATTGAAATTTCGTGTGCAGAGCTGGAGCAGCATATCATTGTCTGCGTTTATAGACCCCCTTCTGCAAATTACGACTCATTTGAGACTAGCATGGAAGAAGTCCTGAGAAAAGTATGTGCAACTAGTAAACAAGTTATCGTGTGCGGTGACTTTAATATTAACATCCTGGAGAATTCGCAGAACTCAGTTAGGTTTCTGAATCTTTTTAAGTGTTTCAATCTGGTGCACCTCTTCAACGAACCTACCAGAATCACCCCCACTTCAGCTACATGCTTGGACAACATATTCTGTGATTGTATTGTAGGGGAGAAATCTATAATAAATTTCATAAACTCTGATCACAGTGGTCAGCTGGCTGTTATCGACTGTCATCGAAATGATCGGTCTACAAGTTTTACATGTAGGCCTATTACTAAAAGACGTATAGATAAATTCAAAGATAATATTTATAATAAGGTATCCTTAATGCCTGGTAATAAAAATAGTGTCGACCAGTTGTATGAAAGCCTTTTCGAAATTGTTGAAAAGGAATTTAATGATATTTTTACAAAAAAGACCATTAAAGTAAACAGTTCTAAAAATAAATTTAGTGACTGGGCCACTCCAGGGATTCACATAAGCAGGAGAAAATTGTTTGAATTATATGATATTAAAGCTAATTCACGTGATCCTGCGATAGTTGAATATGTTAGAAATTATTCTAAGTGCTTTAAGAAAGTATGTGCAGTTGCTAAATCTACTTACATTAAAAACAAAATAAGTAAAGCAACTAACAAAAGTAAAATCACGTGGAACATCATCAACAAAGAGACTTGTAAAAATAAAACACAACAACACAAGTTCTCTCTAAAAATAAATGGCAAATGTCTTGACTCTGATACTGAAGTGGCAAATGCATTTGAGTCGTTCTTCACTAATATACCAGTGGCAACAACAAGTACATTAAATTCAAGTTCGTATCTTGCTATCTCGTTACTTAAAGCAAATGTTGACGAGTGTCAAACGCCTTTCAAATTTTACCATGTAACCTCCGAGATAATAGTTAAAACTTTCAAAGATCTGAATATGAAAAAAACTGAAGATCTTTGGGGAATATCAGTGGACATTCTAAAAAATATAATACTAGCTATTGCACCCCATTTGGCAACGATATTCAACAGATGTATTGATGAGGGTCAGTTTCCTAGCTTAATGAAGTACAGCAAAATCATACCGTTATTTAAATCAGGTGAAAAAAGTGACCCTTCTAACTTTAGGCCTATTTCTATATTACCAGCACTGAGTAAAATTTTTGAAAAAGTCATATTCGTTCAGTTGCTGTCTCATTTTAAAGTTAACGATTTACTTCATAATAAACAATTTGGGTTTACCAAGGGTAAGTCAACCACTGACGCAGGAGTTGCACTTATCAAGTATATTTTTGATGCATGGGAAAACAAACAGGATGCAATTGGTGTTTTCTGTGACCTCTCGAAGGCGTTTGATTGCGTTGAGCATCAAACATTGTTGTTGAAGTTAGCTCACTATGGTGTTCTAAATAATGCATTAAGTTTGATAAATTCTTACTTATCAGATAGACTTCAGAAAGTCAGTGTCAATGGAACTGACTCTTCAGGCGCCCCTTTATTAATGGGAGTGCCCCAAGGATCAATATTGGGACCTCTGCTCTTCCTGATATACATAAATGACCTCCCTTACTTTGCACAAGATCTTTGTGAAGTAGTGTTATTTGCTGATGATACCTCGTTGATTTTTAACGTTGACCGTCGAAAAGATACGTTTGACGACGTAAATGACACCCTCTCACAAGTGCTACATTGGTTTACAACTAACAACTTGCTTTTAAATGCCAAGAAAACCAAATGTGTAAAATTCACTATGCCCAATGTAAAGCAGGTCAACACTAACGTCGTTATGAATAATGAACATATTGAAGTTATTAATTCGACAATTTTCTTAGGTATTACACTGGATTCCAAACTGCAATGGAAGCCACACTTGGCAGCCTTGGCGGGAAGACTTAGTTCCGCCGCATATGCGGTTAAGAAGATCAGACATCTGACTGATATTGAAACCGCGAGACTGGTTTATTTTAGTTATTTTCATAGTATAATGTCATATGGTCTTTTGTTGTGGGGGTCGGCGGCTGAGATACAGACTATTTTTGTATTGCAGAAGAGGGCCATCCGCTCCATATACAACCTTAGGCCTCGCGATTCGCTGAAAGAACTGTTTAATGGTTTTAACACTAGAAATAAACACAAGCTCGCGATTCCAAATCTGAAGCTCCAAAAGATTAATAGTTCATTTGTTGGTCAAAGTATTAAAATGTACAATAAGTTGCCACAAAATGTTATTGAGTTACCAACGCATAAATTTAAATCCCACGTGAAAACCTGTTTAATGAGTAAAGGATACTATACAATTGTAGATTACTTAAATGATAAGGATTCATGGACATGATGACCTCCTGCACACATGTAGTAATTGTATAAATATTTACTGGAATCATTATTATTATATAATTAATCATTTTTAATAAATTAGGCTTAGCAGCATTTATTAATGTATACAAATTGATTAGTATTGATTAATCAAACAATTGACAAGATGCTAACCACCTACTATTGTACACCTCGTCCTGCAGTTTATTAGTATTGGATTAAGTACTCTGTGACCTATGAGGGGAACCTAAGTAGTCATGCTCACTCAAATGTCTCTGAGGTGGTGGCGTTATGTGGCGGGTCATTACATTCCCTCTAATATGGTTGAGTGAAATGATGGCTGACACATACGTCATACTTGTGAACAGGTGCCACCTTTGGGGACTGGTCCGCTTCGGTTTACCTCATATTTAGCTTTTAATTTGCTTCATTCTATTTTGTGTTGCATTAGACTGTATGACTTGGTATGAGGATAATAAACCATTGTAAAAAAGTTGGCGATTAAAAAGAGTAACTGGCGAGTTTCTTGCCGGATCTTCTCGACCAGAAACAACTTTCCGAGCCGGTGGTAGAATCGCATTATGTTTATTTATTTCTTTAGTATATTTTATGTATCAACATATATATGTATTAACATGTAAATTATACATAAGTACTTATAAATAGTTTTAAGTCATTCAAATGTATGACGATTTGTAAGTGCTGTGTACAAGCCTATGCAAATAAAGAATTATTTGAATTGAATTGAATTGAATTGAATAATTGTACAATTTCGGCGGTCTTATGGCTGGAAGCGATTTCTACCAGACAACCTTCAGGCAAAGGACATTTGATAGTAGAGGAGGGGTAGGTGGTGCAATATTGAAAAAGGGAAATAAGAGTGAACTGTATGTATATATATTAAGATATTTATAATGCTAATACATAAATAAACAAAATATTATATACTAATAAATAAATATGTTATGCTTGGATAAAATAATATAAAGTACTAGATATACATTCATATAAATTAGGATCCTAGACGGACCATCCACTAGGTATTACCGATGACTGGACCTGTAAAAACTTAAAGGGATTGCTATTTATTTATTTAAAAGGTGAGTTTTGACTCGGGCTTTAAAAATGGTTAATGATGAAAATTCGCATAAAAAAAAATTTCTTTTCATACAAAGTCCGTCACGTGACTTGGTCATATTGTATGGGGAGTCGAAAGAATTTTCGAAGAATTTCGAAAAGTCATAGAACAAATGTTGTTCAGAATGGTTGGTAGAACACGTGGTTAAAGGGATGTAAATGTTCACAGATACACCCTGTATACATTTTTATTTTCTACAAAATGTAATCTCACTCAATGGAACAAGGGTGGGGTTCAGACCACAGTTTCATTTCAGACTAAATAGATAAATCCAATTCGCTATCCTTATCTTCGAATCGGATAAAGAAGAAATTGGCTTGCGATAAATCCAACTTGAGACGAGATTTGCACTTGGATATCGTTCTGGTACACGGGCCTCAAATATCTTACTCAAGATGAAATATCCAGTTGAAACTAGTTAAGAAACTGTCACATTGTGTGATATCTCACCTAAAATACGAGCGGGACGAAGATAAAACCGTAAAACTAGCTCGTATCTACTCGTTTAACAGCAAACAATCAAAACGATCGTTTTAAACATCAATAAGATTCGAGAAAATCAGTCTGGGAGCGAACCCACAGCGAATAACGAGACGACTGTACTTTAATGCGAGTGAGTGTTTTCAGTCAGCATTTTTAAGAGGAAACACATAAAAAGCGCTCGTTAAAACGAGAACACTCAAAAACCAATAGCAAAACTCCTACCCCGCCTTTTCCCAATTCAAAACGATTTCTTCATACAATTAGAATATACGCACGTATAAATAAAATTATGTTGATATCCAGCTTCCAGACCATTATAGCAATAAATTGTGAATTAATAACAGTGGGAGAGCCACGCTTCGGCATGAATGGGCCGGCTCGACTGGAGTAATACCACGTTCTCGCAGAAAACCGGCGTGAAGCAGTGCATGCGCTGTGTTTCGCTACGTGAGTGAGGGTATCGGAGGCCCAATCCAGAGGAAGGGGGGTTAAAAGGTAAGTAGCGCACTTGTGACACCACTAGTGTTGCAGGTGTCCATGGGCGGCGGTAATTGCTTACCATCAGGTGATCCGTCGGCTCGTCTGCCACCTATATCATAATAAATAATAATAAAAAAATAAAAATAATTACGTAGTACAGTCAGCTTCAGATCCAGTTAGCCCCTGCAGTGGAAAAATAGCACTTGTGCCGCAAACATAAGGACGGTCCAAATGTCAACAAGAGTAACTCGACGTGACGCCGTGTGTACATTGTATACAAACAATGTTTCAGTTAATTTACTTTAAAATTTTAATTTGCAATACTCGTTTTATGTAGTTACAGAATTTTACTGCAGTATACATTTTTTTATACAACCAACTTTAGTAGATGAGACCGCAAAAGGTTTTTAGCCGTTTCCGTGTTTAATGAGTGTTCCCTTTTAAACTTCTCTAAACTGTGACAATTAAAACTAAAGTAATAAAAAGGTACCGTCGTTGCACGGTTATTTCATAGTATCTATGTTATATTTTACTAAAATACCAGTCTCGCTCATATGAAATATTTTGGGAGTCTTCTTCTCTTCTCTGTCGCTACGCTCTTGCCAGAGCGGTCGTGGTCACGTTGAGGCGTCCTTGCTCCTTGTTGCGTTGTATTTTGGGGGTAGGATATATAAAATCGCATTTTATTTCATCATCATCATTTCAGCCAATAGACGTCCACTGCTGGACATAAGCCTCCCCCAATGTTCTCCACACAGATCGGTCCTGTGCCGCCCGCATCCAATGGATTCCCGCAATCTTCACCAGACCGTCGGTCCACCTTGTGGGGGGCCTGCCAAGGCTGCGACTTCCTGTACGTGGCCTCCACTCGAGGACCTTTCCGCCCCAACGGCCGTCTGCATGTTATGTAGATAAGTTAATTATAAAAATGACTGCTTCGGAGGCGTAAAGGGTCGCACTTGCATTTAGTGACAGTACCTACGTACTAGGATTGTTCTATCAATCTAATCGCAGATCCCGGATTCAGGAAATAGACTAACCTTTACGTCATTACATCAGAAAGCACGTAGGCTGTTAAACCTCCGCCCAAACATTTTCCTGCTGGTTGAGATTTATGTGTCAGTCGACGATGAAGGTAAGGAAATAGAGAGCGCTTTTCTGCATAATATTGAGACTACATCACAAATATTTCACAACATCACATACATTGATCTGACTCCGAAATAGGTAGCTCAAGCACCTGTGTTACGGATACCAGAACCAACAGCGGAATTACAAATATATACATATAATACTTTTCTTTTGTAAATACATACTTATAATACATAGAAACACCCAGACCAACACAAACAGACATTTCATGCACACAAATGTTTTACTGTGCGGGGATCGAGCCCGCAACCCTTGCACCAGAGGCAGCATTCACTACCACTGATCCAAATGGGTCGTCAAAGGTCGACAAAGAATGATAATACAATATCCATCAAGTTTACCGGTTTCGTTTCGCATTTATCAATTAGTCAGTCACAACATGTTATTTTATTTGTGTAGTTAGAAGTAAAAAAACGTAGGCGTGACATGTACGTCGGAGTGGCTGGGTGCGGAGATTCGTGAGATTTTTCTAAAACGTTTTGAAATTGTGACATCTTTTCTCTATTTGAAAGCCACACGAAAGTCCAACATTTTACGAATTTTGTACCTCAGCTCAGCTATGTGATTCTAAAGAATAAATTATAAAAATGTAACGCATGTTTCAAAAGTAACTTTAAGTTAAGTATATTATTTTTTGGAAACAACTATGTACAGTAAGGTATTTTATTTTTCCTCAACGGGGAATAACGTACAATTGGGTAGAAATATAATGTAGACTTTATTGCAGGCCACGTTATTCCCTAGAAAGGCCTACTTATCTATATTATATATAGAGAGAGATCTATTGAGATCTCTCTCTATATAATATGTAGATAAGTAGGCCTTTCTAGCGCGGCAATCCAGCTCGGTTTTTTACGTACTTACCTACTGAAAATTGACAAGTGTGTACATGTTATGAAATAAATCGCATTCTCAGAGAGTTATAGTGTAGGTTTCTTATATCAAATAAATATTACAAAAGGTCACTTTCTTGTAACTACTTGTAAGACACCAAGTCTCAAGTAAATGCATATCACATTGTGTGTCCTAGTCCCCAATGGAACTATAAGGGTCGTGTAGTGCCTAACTGTGATGAGCGAGCGTGAACTGCAAGCGAAGCGAAAATGCTCATACAAGGCTTCACAAGGGATTCATAAGCGGTCCGGCGGTATTTACACACACCAAGCCCATATAAACTATATACTTCGACGAACCGTAAAGCGGAATGACTACTCGTAAAAATGGCGCAGAATAGTCGTCGTCTTCGTATTTGTTTTATGTTCCGCTCGCATTCAGACACTATCTCTGTAAGAATTAAAGTGGAAATCATTTTTGCCAGTAACGACCATTTAGTGTTTCTGATAAAATGCAGCTTGTGAGAATTCGTTCAGTTACCTACAAACCATATCTCAACTCTGATTTTCATTTATTTCAATAATACTACTTCTATTTTGAATACAATGTATATTATATAAGTGTAAGTAATAGCATGGACCAATTATATAATTAGTCTATGGTAATAGGTAGGTAGTAAGTGTAAGAAATAGGTAACTGGCAGCTATTTGTTTTATTTCAAAATGGAAAATGAAAAAAAATAAATCAAAAAATATAATATCTCGAAGAATGCTACAAATTCAACATAATACGTCAAAACCTGATTACATTACACACATGTAAGTTAAGTAAAAAAAAGAGTTATAAAAATTTGCGGAACAACATAAAGATGTTATCATTAAAACTGCTATTAACCATTAAACAAAAAGAAATTATCGTGTAGGCAGGCAGAATGTGGAGAACAGGCGAATAAAATGCGCGCTATAAAAATGTCTGGTCACTCCTCTGCGCGTGAGCACCGAAGTCGCTTTTTAGTTTTTATCGAGGTGTTTCCGTTGTGATTCAATAATAAAAGGTGGCATGAAGCCAATTCTTAATTGTTTTCAAACTAATATTAGCTTCGAATGAAAGCGAAAAATGCAGTAAAAAAAAACTAAAATTCGGTATTTGGGTTAGGTATGTTCGAATGCAGTTCAGAGAATAATCAGAAGGCAATCAAATGATTAGGCTCACAATAGCAAACTCAAACTCTAAAGTCTAGTCATTTTGTCTTCAATATTGTACAAGTATCTATAATTCATAGGTACTAGTAATTAATAACACTAATTAACTGTCAATAATTTAAAGCGACGTGTTGGACGCAACCGGGAATCACACGCTAAGATGATGATGATGACAAATAAAATTGTCTCCAATCTTCATCTTCTATAAAAGGAGAACCTGAGTGACTAAGTGACTAGGAATGGACCCACAGCCCAAACTACTGACCCTAGAAACTTGAAATTATAGCAGAAGGTTCCTTTAATAGCAAAGTGAGCACTAAGAAGGGTTTTTCAAAATTCGACCCTTAAGGGGATAAATGGGGGTTAGGAGTTTGTATGAAAATCCGCCATCGTTGATATTAGGAATGTGAACATTTTTATTTACGAGTAGACTAATAATTGGAAATTTAAAATAAGTACTGGGGTTTAAATAGGAGGAGAAACGCGATATGGGGTTTTTTTTTAATGATATAGGTGGAAGACGAGCAGACGATCACCTGAAGATCACCTGAAGGTATGGATGGGCTTATCAATTTTAATGTAAGAATCTTGAAAATCATTATTTGGGCTTCTAATAAAATAAATCAATCAATAAATCAAAAACAATATGTTTTAACATTTTTGTTAATTTGACCCATAGGGGGTGAAAAAAGGGATTCGTATGATAGGAAGGAAGGAAGGGAGTTTGTATATATGTAGTGTAGTACGTTCGTATTTTATGTTAGGAATGTGAAAATTTGTACTTATACATATAATTTGAAATAAACATAAGTTCACTTCAATGTTTTAGGAAAATCATCCTTGGTAGGGATTAATTGCAGTATAGGGGTTTGCTAATTAGTAAAGTAAGAAACTTAAAATTGATTTTTGGGCACGGGTTTTGAATAAAAAAGTGACTTATGAACTTTCAACCCCTAAGGGATAGTTTGCGTGGGTTTGAAGTTTGAATGAAGACTTTGTCATAAAGACTAAAACTTCGTGAGTAACACCGCGGACGCAGTCTATACCTAAAACTGGAATTCAAGACCAAAAAAGCTACTACAATATTGCCACTTCAATAAAATTATCGGACAATAGTATATACCTATTTTCTAAAAACACATGTTGATATAATATGTTTATTGGTAATTTTAATTCAATAATTTAAAGAAGTAATTTTATTGACTTATTTTCCCAATAAGATGATTTATTAAAAACTTAATCATCCGTAATGTTCAGTAGAAAAGCTGGTATTGTGCTTGTGTCACTTCAGGTGCTAATAACATTTGGTACAACATTTGAAATTACATGTTGTTGTTTCGTGCAGTGAGTGCAGCAAAGTGATATTAATATAATAATCTTTGAATTACATCTTTTTTATCACTGCTATTGTGTGTTGTTGAATGAGTTGTAACGTAAATAACTTGCTAGGACCTATGAGAGTCTTAAAATCTGCGATTTGAAAGTAGTCTCGGCAGAATCCGTAGGCCGATAAAACGCTAAACGTCCCCTTTATATTGAGTAACTGAGACTGACTGATTTCGACTGTTGACTTTGTCAAAATATCACTTGACAATTTTCCTTATGAGTTATTTCGCTTAGTAATGCCTAAAATCTAAAACATGTGCAAAAATGGACGAATTAATTACTGGAGTGGTGGAATGTTTTATACAATTGACCGACTCAGATTTCGTAGTCAGCGATTCTGATATTAGTGATGATGAAGATGAAGATTATACAGAACAATTAATGAAAACATGGTTTTATTTAACTTTTCTATACTGTCTTAATAATATGCCTCACTTTCGTAGGTGTTCATGGGTAATTCAATTTGTTTAAGTTATTTACAGTAAGATTTTGTCGATGTTATTAGAGTTGAAAATAAAGTTGTAATTAAGTTTCTATTTTTTTGAGAATCCTTATCATGAATTGGGCCAGCCTATACTAGGAAAAGAAGCATATAACAAAAAGGTTGGCAAAACCTGAAAACTTGATTTGACAATGACATAAGTGACGTTGATAGATTTGACAGTGACGTGTTTGTCGTAGTTTTTTTGGTCTTTAATTCCAGTTTCGAGTATAGTTGATATATATTTTCTTTACATCAATGTCAATCTTACCTAATTAATTCTGGTGTTGTCCACAGTGTTGTCGTATAGCCCATAACATCTCACAATTTATGAATACTTTGGTATCACGAAAATAAAATTACTACCAACACCTAGGTTTCATGGCGACACTCGGTTACACTGGTATTTATTCATACATACCAGTGCATTTTGTGCACTTTTCTCGGCGATCATCCTGAAACGTGATGTTGAGTTTGTTGACAATGTTATCAAATTTTACCGCATTCGTTCATTGTACGAACATAATAAGTCAAAGGTATTTGGTGATGACATCATATTCTGAAGATTATAAACCATTTGAGAGCATATATTGGAAGTCAGGGATCATTTGCTATCAGAGGGTCTTTTTTTATGTGATAGGTGGCAGACGAGCAAACGGATCGCTCGATGGTAAGCGATTGCCGCCGCCCATAGACACCCAAATAATAAAAAGTACAAAAAAAATATTCCTATTTTAATACATTCATATTTTAACAATGAAGAATATTAATTGTATTGAGATTAAGCAAGCTTAAGCAAAATTAGTGAGTTGATCAATATTCATGAATGAAGACGAGCAGACGGATCACCTGATGGTAAGCGATTGCCCGTGGACACCCTCGACACCAGTGTGCTCCTAACCTTTAAACCGCCCTTTCCCCCGGACTTGGGCCTTCCGGTACCCTCACTCACGCAGCGAAACACAGGTACATTGCTGCTTCACGCCGGTTTTCTGTGAGGCCGTGGTATCACTCTGGTCGAGCCGGCCTATTCATGCCGAAGCGTGGCTCTCCCACGGTCGGATAAGCGCACCCTACCTTTTTTACTAGAAAAGTTAGAGCAATTGACTTTATTGCTTATTGACATGAATGGAGGCTTCATAGTCAGATTCACATGTCCCCTTCCCACTCTGGCGTAGCCGGGAGCACCCCATGAGTTTTTGTCAGTAGACCCCCGCCGTCATGCGGTCTGACATAAACCCTCCACCCCCGGACGGGTATGCGCAATTGCATTTCGCCTGGGAGACCAACAAGGAAAGTTGAGTTTATGGCTGGAGCCCCCCAATTAAATGCACTGATTTTACTGGTAGGTACCTTTAACATCCTCCTACTGGTTACGACAATTGCGGCCCATCTCAACTATCAGCTACGTACGCAGGAAATATGTTGTGCTCAAGTGTGTGCGTAAACACAAGTGTACTCTGTATTACCTTACCATCATTTCCGATGGAACAGCGACGTAGCGACCCCACTGTCAGATAATAGAAATATTTCTAAGCCCAATTTAGTACGCAAGTAGTACTTTGAAGCATATATTTCAAAATACTGTTTACATCATAGCACTTAAGTTATTATGACACATAAATTAAACATGTTATTAGAATAAATTACGGCATAAAAGCATATAATAACTGTTAATTTCAGTCACAACTATACCCCAAGGAACTCGGTACATTCAGTTCAGGCTATATTGGCTTCGCTACTTAACTAGAATATATGTTTTATTCCATATAGTACATTTAAATGATAATTTAGGTCATTTGCTATCTGTTCACAATGTAGATAACAATATTGTTAAAGTTAAGGCGACGGGTAGGGCACACTAGCGACGCCAATTGATTTTAATTTATAGCTACTAAACCGGATCTATTTTAAACAATTTCAGAAATTGTTTAAAATAGATCCGGTTTAGTAGCTAAAAATTAAAATCGATTGGCGTCGCTAGTGTGCCCTACCCGTCACCTTAATAAGCGGGACTAATCCCGCACTAAAATCGAGCGGGAACCCGCGGGATTTGCGGGACTGCGCAGTGCCATGTGTTTATCGGCATCGGATGAACTGAAACTAACTTATTGTAGAGTACTTTCTCTAAAGATTTTGATATAGAAATAAATTAATTTGTTTGAATCTGGTGGGTTTAAGGGCAAACATCTTATGTTCGTCTACAATGCTTTAATGATAGTTGTGCCCTCAAGCGTGGAAGCAGAACGAGCGTTTTCTGCGGCTGGCTATCTGACATGTAAAGTCAGGAGTCGTTTGGCAGACAAGACTATCGACATGTTATGTTTTATACGCAGTTACTTTCAGAATAATGCCTAAACTACCTGTTGTCTCTTTATTATAATTTTTATTCTTTCATTTAATACTTACATGTTTTTAGCAATTTCTCAATAAAAAACTTTCACTGAGATATGAGAAATTAATAAAAACATTTTTAGTTTTAGATGCATGAATGATACCGAATTTCTCTCTTATCTCGTTGAATGATATTCAGAAAGATGCGGGATCCCGCAAATACCAGGATCCCGCGGGATTCAGATCTCCGAATCCCGCAAATACCAGGATTGAAATTCTTTGCGGGAATGTATTCCCTATACACGATCATTTGGCGCCCGCTAAAAGTGGGAACTAATGAAAAACAGATTAAAAATATCACCGAATGTCACCAGTGTAGCCAGACTTTCCTCCAAATATTTCTAATTAAAGGACCTACCTACTGTTTTAACGAAATGAAATAAAGTCAAAATATGTATTATAAAATTAACTGTATGTCCAGCAGTGGGCGTCTTTAGGTTAAAATGATGATGATGATGATGGTATAATAATGTACAAAGTCTTTTTTTCAGAAAGTTAGATCAACAAATATGCTGAAATTCATCTGATCCATATATTAATGCAGAGAGAATATTGCAACCACTGTCTTTACTATCATAATTTCGAAAAAATTTAAATCGGTTTTTCAACTTCATCCTAATCATTTTATTACCAACTTAAAATATTATTATATTACTGGTAACTTTATGGCGACATTGTCGCCCCTCTGTTAATGTCACTGAAGTCCCTCCTGATCCTGGTCGGTCTGTATTCAGTGTTTAATATGAAATCAATTTGTATAAAAACTATTGGCGATGAAAATAATCGGTACCTATATCTATAAAATTGCCGTTTTATTTCTAGACACAATAAGATGTATAAGTCCTTTAATAAGCAAAAAGTTGCCATTTTTTAATTTTATTTTGATTTAAGACTATATTTTAAGGTTTTTATAAATAGAGATCAGATATCATTGTATTTTTGATGCAAAAAAAATATCTAGAAAATGACCCGTTTTTGGCAGAATTGACGTTATTATCAAATAACTTTTTAATTAAAAAATATTTTTTTCTGAAAACTCTCTCCTACACGTTCCTAAACGCTACCCATTAAACACAGTTAATTATGGAGTAGTAGCATTAATAGTTACTTAACAAATTAAAAAAACTTAGGATGGAAAAAACAACTTCGAAGAAAATCGCCATACCGGCCGGATCCTCTCGGCAGAATCAACTTTCCGATTCCGGTGGTAGAATCACATTTTTATTTTAGTTATTACATACACACGTAGGTATTTTTTTACTATTTCGTGTTCATTCAAATATTCATTGTAATAGTGAAACCTAAATAAAATTTTCAAAACGTTTTAATCGACATTGAACGAAAAAATAGGATGCCGACCAAAAAGTTAAATTCAGATTAATCATCAAATGAACGCGTAAAATATCAAATTGCTGCGTAATTTTTCGTGTTCCGACTCTTGGTCAAGCGTAATGGCGCAATTTGTCAAACTCTAATCCTGAAAGATAACCTTTTTCAGTAATTAACGTCGTATATTATGGTTAATTTATCACCCTAAACATCAGGATAAAAATGTTACGCACTGACGTCTCACAAGTTAGTAAAATCTGTATTGCTAACATGTGCAAGCCGAGCCTCTCTGCTCGGGTTCGGGATGTGTCACGGACAAACAACGAGCCTACAACAATCACTCTCTCTCCATGTTTTTGTGTTCGTCAAAAAACCAATAATAAGCAGAGCACAGTCGGTACGAGCCAAACGCTCGAAGATTGCTCGTTCGTGTCGGTCGGTTTACACTACACGAATATGCCCCACGCGCTGCCCTGCCTAGCCTTAGGGGCTAGTAGGTCAGCCACTGCCTACCTTAAGATCTGAAAGAACACAAACACAGCGTCACACAAACCAAGAAGAAGACAGCAGCGTCACGTCACATATGGTCATAGCCTGTTTTGTGATATTTCATCAAACAAGGATTTATTCGTTACTGTTGAATAGTGACTGCTAAATAAGACCTTTATATGAAGAAAACCTATTTCATTGTTCAAATGCCTTAATTGGCACTCTCATCGCTCTCGTATTATTTATATTAAATATAACTATTTAGATTGGTAATAAAACGGTTGGGTGAATAAGCCTGACTCATCCATCATTTTCTTGAAAGAAAAATAGTAAGCCTGTACTATGTGGATTGTATATAGATGTGTGTTGTAAAGGATTGCACCACCCTCCCCTCTTATATCTAATGTCCTTTACCTGAAGGTTATCTGGTAGAGATCGCTCACAGCGATAAGACCGCCTAAATTGTACATTGTATCTCTGTATACCTAGCTTTTAAGTTTTGTATGTTGTGCAATAAAGAGTATCTATCTATCTATCTATGTGCGTAAGTATGTAGTAAGTATTATGTAAATTGTATATATAACATAAGTATTGTAGATCATTATTACTATCCAGTAAAAGTTCATACTATATAGGTTGCCTGCCTGATCCAAAAATTCAACGCGGAAGTATTTTTTAAAATTAATAAAATCGAACGAACTGTAGAAAAGCCATGACTGGCGTTTTTGGATATCACGTAGTTGAATTATAAATTAGGTAGTACAACGCATATAGTGAATAGTCGAGGTCGGTTCAGCATTGAAGGCGGACAAAAGCCTCGCTGCGTGTGTGGGGCCGCCTGGTTCTCCGGGTATAAATGGATAATCAGTTAACATTACACTCGCCCACATTTCAGTAAAACGTATTATACAAAATCATTTATCGTGTTCTACTACACACACACACACAAAAGAAAAGGTTACGTTTTAAAACTTAAACGAGTAACTTTGTATCAGTATTCAAATATTATACTCGTAATTTGAAGCAAATTACTGTCAAATCGTTTCAATCCCTATTGAGAAGAAAATCTTTTTGTGTAAATACGTAATTTTCAATAAATTTCGCTGTTGGAGACAGGTGCCAATAATGAAATCTTTTCATCATTCACACTTATCTAAAAATACACATAACGTCGTTGAAGTTCTAACACCACGTAACTCATTTTAAGCAACTTTTTAGGAAAGACAAAAAAATTACCGGAGACTTTTTGCTATTTCCATTCGAAATAAATTGTTACCTTTTAACATTTAAAAGGTTTTTGATAGGCTGCAACTGAATTCTGATTGATGAAAACGATCCGTCTTCCAAGTCTCTAACGATTTCCATCAAAATTGTCTTATCCGCCACCAGCAAATAAATAAAAAAATTAAACACTAAATTGTGACTTACGTGGTCATCTCAAAGCGTAGGTCATTTTATGATTTCCGTGCCTGTTACTTTTTCGTAATTTTAAAGGTTTTTATTAGTCGTACCTATACATATTGATTCTGATTGGGCGAAATGACGCGTCTATCGATTCTCTAGCGAATGCCATCAAAATGTCAAAACCGCCAAAAAATGACTTACGCACTGTTAGAACTTCACTGACGATAAGTAATTATAGACTTGTCAAGTTTTCAATTATCTCATTTAGTCCTTTTAATTATCTGATTATACCTGTAATAAGATACTCACAGCCCACGCACACTTTATAATATTAACAGTAGGAAAAATATGAAGTGAGACAACATTGGACAAAAAGATCCAATCAATCAAATGGTTTGGGAGTACCATATTCGAAACGGCACTTTTGAACGTATGGACAGAGATTGATTAACATGAAGCCATCGACTTTATTGCTACGAGCATAAGTATATTTATCCAAGGACTGCTGTTTCTTTATTGAGACCATGGTTACCTACTCGGTATACCTATTTCGGGAATAATAAAGCTTAAAATATGATTATAATTCTGGCTGTCATTCACGAATCCCACTGTCTGAGCTAACAGACTGTCATATATGAAATGCAAATAATATGAAGGCGGTTACGGTCACCAGGGTAAAAATAACAGTGTTATTACGAGTACATTTGTATTTTTACGACCGCTATCTCTGAAATGAGCGTGGTATTAGAAAGATGAAACTTTGGTATTTAAATGGGCATTCAGATTTATTTAAATTTCTCATAATACGGTTTTGATAACTTTATTCATTTTGCGCAGTATGGACCAAAATGGGTAAAGACTCATTATTTTTAATCAGGCATTATTAAGATACAAAATATTTATTATTGACTTAGTTATTACTCGAGGTAAATATATTATACCTCATAATTATATGATCCAATATGTGATGAGGATTTACAATTTCTTTAATTAAATAGGTATCATATAAAGGATATTCTTATTATGAAGTATTACGATAATAAGATTTCTTTGCCAAAGGGTTTTATGACCTCAATGTTGGATAGCCACACAAACAAGTTTCACGAAAACTGTTGTATCCTAACTCGTAAACCACATAATCCTCCAAAACCGTACAAGTATGATGTTTATTCGTGACCCAAACCTATAGAACAGGCTATAACTTTCTTTCAAGATGGACCGTCTAAATTAAGATAGGGGTTCACAGAAATTTAGACCTTAACGTTATATATGGTTTCTAGAGGGGCCGTGGATACGCTTGATACGCTTGATTCTTTATTATCTGATATATTTTCCCTCAATCTCGAAATATCATTCATCATTTGTAGCTGAACATTTTTCATCATTTCAGCCAATAGACGTCCTCGGCTCGACATAGGCCGCCCCCAATGTTCTCCACAAAGATCGGTCCTGTGCCACCTGCATCCAATGGACCTTCATTAGACCGTCGGTCCACCTTGTGGGGGGTCTGCCACGGCTGCGACTCACTGTACATGGTCTCCACTCGAGGAGTTTTCCGCCCCAACGGCCGGCTGTTCTCCTCGCTATGTGCCCATTGCCACTTGAGGCATGCAATCCTTTGAACTATCTCTGTGACCTTAGTTCTCTTGCGGATCTCATCATTTCTGATACGATCACGCAAGGAGATTCTGATCACCCTCTCCATTTCTCTCTGGGTAATTTTGAACCTCCTTAATCAGCACATTGTAAGCGGCCACGTTTCGGTTCCGTATGTCATCACTGGCAACACACACGCATAGAAGTCTTTCGTCTTGAGACACTGTGGTTTATATCTATAAAGACTGAATCGATTCGGTGGTAGTAAACCTAGCCCGTGTGCTGGTCACGTAGATAGATTTTCAGACGGAAGAAGGCCTAAATTTAAATTAGTCACAAAATGCCCAAAACTGAAAGGCAAAAGGACCAGAGGCTGGAAGTCAAGCTGGAAGCGACTGGATTAACAAAACAAGGACTAGGAAAACCTAGACGCTCTTGGAGGAGGCCTAGACCCGCAAGGGGCCTAAACTAATATTTGATAACTTAACCCTTACTAATACATATTTATATACGGTTTGTAAGTTGAGGGAACAATAAAGGCTCATTATATACCTATACCCATTATTGCAACGTAAGTAAAATTATTAGGTTTTTGCTCAACTTGAGACTCCCTAATTTTGTATTGAATTTTGACTAAATTTTCGAAATAATGTTCGTTTTCAATATCAGGCGTTAAAGCGTTTCGCGCGCTGTAGCAGTGAAGCTACCGTTTGCTACGCGCTACGCCTGCTACGATACTCAAGGTGACGGGTAGGGCACACTAGCGACGCCAATCGAATTTAATTTTTAGCTACTAAACCGGATCTGTTTTAAACAATTACGGGGTTATAACCTCTCGGCAAACACGTATACTATTTATGAGCTGTAGATTTTGAAAAACAATAAATAAATAAATAACCATGCACAAATGTTGGGTCCGTTATTGTACGCGAAAAATTTATTCACGCCAAAAGCGGCCACTTTTGGCAGTAGTCCAAAATTCGAGTGCAAAAGCAGACCAAACAGTTAACTATATGTATTAAATAAATAGTATAGGTGTTTGCTGAGAGATTGTAACCCCGAATTTTTTTAAAATTGATTCGGTTTAGTAGTTAAAAATTAAAATCGATTGGCGTCGTTAGTGTGCCCTACCCGTCACCTATGTTGCTTATGTTATCATCTTTTCAACGTTACGACACGTTACGATTCGTAGAGTAGCTTAGTTATAATAAGGATAGCCTTACCTTATCATAGGATAGTTTATAATTATTATGCCTCACTTAGCTTTCATTCTGTAGATTCTTTCTTATGGTACAGGCCAGTCATGATGTGGAATTGTCAGGGTTCCAACTAAATACTCGTGTTGGTTTAGTCATACATACACTTAGTCTTAATCTTGCATGTAACTATTCGGGCAATTATTTTATAATTAGACACCTTAGTCCTCAGGGAGCGAATATGAGAAACCGTAGGTTCGAATCCAAGTACGCCCCTTTCAAACCACTCTTTTTTTTTAATTTTGTGAATATTTCCACCACGAGCTAGGCAGTAAGGGGAAAACAACGTGGTTACCCAAGATTTTTAACCGTGATTCAAATTTCTATTCGTGGTCTGGTTTCTGTCTAACTAAAGGCTGCGAAAACAATCGCTTTATTGTCATTAATAGATTTATCACAGGGCCTACAATGAAACGGAATTCACGTCCGAGTCTCTATCCTCGCCCTATTCACATGCACTGTGCGTCTCTATTGTTTGGATGTGATAAGTATATTCCCGTAACAGTTCGTTGCAAAACAGGTTTTGTCGTAGGTCCTCAAATCCTAGATCGTATTTCAAGCGTAGTCTCGGGTCCATGGTGACGACTTTGGACGTAAGCGGAAATGATACTCAGATGAGGGAGAGCTATACTATCTATCGAGAATTAATATTGCCTGCAATATTGCTGAAGTTCAGTGGCGTAGACTTGCCGTTTCAGTGGCAAAAAGACAATATTAAAGGAATTTAATAAAGGAACTCCACCTCAGTCCGAGCCAGCGTTTTTTTATGTGAGATGTTTCAGAAGATTATTCAGTTAGTGGGGAATTCCATCATTTAATCAATTTCTTGTGAAATATTGATGTCCTATATCTATATTGTACTTTATCTAAAGGTAGTGATCGCTCCCAGCGATAAGACCGCTAAATTGTATATTATATCTCTGTATAAAGTAAAGTATCAGCCTATATACTGTCCCCCTTCAGGGCAAAGGCCTTCATCATAGAAATCAAGTTATCGCTACTATGATAGGAATCATCACGTTTGCCCAATGCGGATTGGTGATCGCAAACCCGAGCACTGTTCGGAAAATTCGAAATATACTTTTTTCTCGACCCGAGAATTGAACCCAGGACCCCGAGATCACGGCCCGGTATTTATACTACTAGACCAACAGGGCGTTGCTGTATACCTAGCTTTTAAGTTTTATTAGTTGTGAAATAAAGAGTATCTGTCTATCTATCTATTATGTATTACCGATTTTTGACAAAAGTCAATAAGTAGTCTATGTTACTATCCACCCCTTGAACTATCTCCACTAAAAACTTCAATCCGTAGTTCCATTTTGCCGTGAAAGACTTACAAACCGACAGACACACACAGTTTGACATTCATATTATTAGTATGGATTAGACCATAATTTTACACGTGTGGCTTATGTTTTTTTTATTTTAAATGCTTATTTTGTAAAAGTAGTTATGTCTTTTTCAATTGAATTTATTATTTAATCTTCTGTAAATATACATCAACAACCTCATTTAGACGAAGCAGCAAAAAAACTCATAAATTATACTTTATAGCAGTTAATAATGTATGCAAAGCAATGTTTCGTTCTGCATAAGTAAGTACAAGTACACAGAATGTAGATATGTAGATATAGAGATAATGTAGGTACATGGCGGGCGTATAACTCACGGACGACGTCGTCAGCATAAGGAGATATGTAGTACAATAAAAATAAAACAAGCTCATTATTATTTCTTGCTGAAGTGGCTCATCCATCTCTTGAAGACAAGTCTTTATTAATCTCACAGAGCGGTTCAATCGCAATGAGCTTCTGAGACGAGAGTCGACGATACTCTAGCAGGCCCATCATTATCTCTAAGAATAATATGCTTTGCAGTACTTTACCTATCTTCTAGCTAAGGCTTGTCTAGTAGAAATCGCTACAAGCGATAAGACAGCGTTGT
Organism: Marasmia exigua; assembly: GCA_019059595.1. Lineage (NCBI taxonomy): Eukaryota > Metazoa > Arthropoda > Insecta > Lepidoptera > Crambidae > Marasmia > Marasmia exigua. The sequence goes on along the minus strand of CM032465.1, from coordinate 19,715,825 downwards.
TTTATAGTCTTTTGTTGTTGTAACTTATACCTGTATTTTGTTTTTGGGCAAAATTAGCAATATAAAATATCTATGCTATATATACTCTTACTCTTAACATGTTATGAAGTGTTTTTTTTTTAGTAAGAACGGAGTAATTGGCGAGCAACGAGCAATTGTAGACGATGTAATGTAATATGCTCGCTGCTTTGTAACACGGGCAGTACACACCTGCAACTTGAAAATTTGCTAATTAATTCAATTCTAACTAAAGAGTAGGTAAATATTTTATTGTTGGTCATAAGTTATAAATGACTCATAACGAAAGTTGAGATTGGCGGGATACAGTGCTCAAAAGTCGACATCACTTGACAAGCAAGCCAGGACAAGCAATCGACATACACGATTGCTTCGATTCGATTTTGACTGCCTCGATTCGATTTCGAATTTCGATTGGAGTCTTTTTGATTGTAGAATGGAAATCTCCTAATCTCTTGCCGGCCTACGTCTATAAGTCACCTATAAGTGATGATTTGTGTTTTTGTAACGAATAAACTCATAAATTACTTAACCAATTTTGAGTTCTTTTACGCTAAGTTATCTATCTCTGAATAATATAGTCTTACATTTTATTACGGAAAAACCAACGTTCAATTCCCACGGGAAAACACCATTTGGCCCACGCGAGCAAAACTGCGAGCACATAGCTACCTACTAGCATAATTGATCAGCTACTGTATGATTCAATATACGTTATATCTTTTAAAGTACACACCTCAACTTTGTCTAGGGATATTGCAAAAATGATGGCTTTAACTTTCGAAGTGTAAATATATACATATAATTCAAAAACTTAAGGGATAAGTTCGTCATAATCATCATCATCTTAAGCCGTTTTCAACCAATTTGGTGTAGGCCTCCTTCAATCTTCTCTATTCTATTCTATTTTGGGCAGTTGAAGTCCATTTGTACCTGCCAATCTTTGGTATGTCGTCCTTCCATCGCATTTGTGGCCTTCCGATACGTCTTTTCTGATCCCATGGCCTCCACTGCAGCATTTTCCTACACCGCGAGTCTGTCTTTCGGGCTATATGTCCCGCCCATTGCCACTTGAGTTGCGCCATCCTTTTGACTACGTCTGCCACATTACTGTGTCTTCTAAGCCACTGATTAGTTTTTCTGTCTCTAAGAGTTACGCCCACCAGTCTCCTTTCCATTACCCTTTGGGCAACTAAAAGTCTCTGGAAGGGATAAGTTAGGCCCTAAAAACTAAATTTTTTTTGTGGTCTCGTTAACGAGATAATGTAAAGTTTTAACTGAGTTTATGACGAAATTCAGCAAAAAATTATCAATTTCAAAACGCGAGGCAGGTAACGGACGCAAAAAATGAGTTTCATATAAAATTCTGAAAACTTGTATGGAACGCTACAGACTAGACGTCGCAGTTTCACGATTCGCGTTTTTTGGTGGATTTAGTCATAAACTCTGTTAAAACGTATTATCACCGCACTAGCGAGACAACAATACCTAATTCGATTATATATTTTTTACATTTTATTTTTAGCTCCTTAACTTAACCCTTTACAGCGATGCCGGCCTGGAATGATTGATGTTTATCCCGTAGGAATTAGAAGTTTTCCCAAAGTAACTACAAACTTGGTTAATAGAGACAATAAAATATAAATAAAATATTTCACAACATCACATACATTGATCTGACTCCGAGATAGGTAGCTCAAGCACCTGTGTTACGGATATCAGAATCAACACTGGGATTACAAATATATACATATAATACTTTTCTTTTGTAGTTACACTACATACTTACAATACATAGCAAACACCCAGACCAATACAAACAAACATGTTCATGCACACAAATGTTTGTACTGTGCGGGGATCGAACCCGCAACCCTTGTATCAGAGGCAGCGTTCACTACCACTGTTCCAAACGGGTAACCAAAGACAAAAGACAATGTATCAACCGTAAAAAAATATTTAAATCGGTTACGTAGAACAGAATGTCAAAATGGTCATTTTTGAAATATCCCTAGACAAAGTTGAAGTGTGTAATTGAAATTTGTCATTGATAATAATCAATAGAATACTATTTTGACGACTACAGATTGCACCAATCTCGTTTATTTACATATTCAGATTTCCAGCGGTTGGAAAAAGGAATTTTTGCATGATTTATTTGGACTTCGTTAAATTCAACCAGATGAGAAAAACCAACAGATTTTTCGTTTTATGTTTCGTTTTAAACGTACGAAACTATGCCATAAATTTTCACAAAATACATGCGTACAAGTTACGAGTACCTACTTATTGTAACCTTTGAACACTTACAAAACAAGAAAAGCGAGTAAAATTTATGCGCAAATATTTACATACCTACAGAGTCACAAAAGAGTGGCATTACGTTTTCCATCTTCAGTGAAGTCAATGAAAAATAAACTCAGAAAAAATATTTACTTTCCGTGGTCCCTCCGTCTTATCTTCAAGGCGGCGTAAAAACTTGATTACGGTTTAACGGCCACGAAAATGATGGCTGGCAAGAAATAGTGGCCGGAACCCCGTCTACAACGTAGAGATTAAATAGCAAAGTTCGAACTAAAGCAATCTAAAGCGTGGCAAGCTTCAATAAATTATGCAGTAGGCTACGATTACGGCGGAGAGACAAAATAAACCAAGATTCTCTTCTTTACAATCTGAAGGAAGATCACGCTCAATCAATATAAACTATTGCCTGCTTCTTATATGCTGCTACAAATTTTGGCCCGACCTGGGGATCGAACCCGGGACCCCAAGCGCAGTCGTCGCTTTAAAGCGCAACCCACCAACCACTGCGCCACCGAGGCAGTCGAGGCAAAATTTGGTACCTGAGTTTTCCTGTTGAGAAATTATCAGTGTCAGCCCGGAGTCTGGGAGTTGGCGGTCTTGTACCCCCGTGCCTCGGAACGCACGTCAAGCCGTTGGTCCTGCTCCTAATCCCTCTTTGGTCGTGTCACAATGGTGTCCCATCGAAATATGAGGGTACGGGAATAGATAGTGCACTTGTGTCTGCGCAAACACTTGTGTACCATAATATATCCTGTTCGCTAAGGCTGGTCGCCATGACCGAAATTATTATATGCTGCTATTAAACTAAAGCCATTTTTAAATAAAACAAGTGATTGTGCGTATGTTTGTTACTTCTTCATGCGCAAACGGCTGGATTAATTTTGTTTAAGTTTGATATGCTGATTAACACAAGAAAAACGCAAGTGGAAGACTAGGTCTACCGCCCCGGGCAGCTGACACCCATACGCTACGCTATTGGTTACGAGTAGTATTGAGCGCGAAAAGGAGTCATCCTTCACTTGTTACGACCTTAATTTACCCTGAGTACACTTTTTGCAACCTTATTTAGCTACCTACACCTTATATTTAGTTAAATATTTACTTATCTATAGCTATAAATAACTGACTCCGAGATAGGTAGCTACCTGTAGTACGGATATCAGAATCAACAATGGGATTACAAAAATATACATATAATACTTTTTTTGTAAATACATACTTTTAATAGATAGAAAACACCCAGACCAATACAAACAGACATGTTCATGCACACAAATGTTTCTACTGTGCGGGGATCGAACCTGCAACCCTTGGACCAAAGGCAGCGTACACTACCACTGTTCCAAATGGGTAATCAAATCAAAGCTATACTAGGTTATATTAATAATAACCGCTGGTTTCCGCCTCTGTATCCGTTATATGGCTGTCATAAGCGAACCCTAAATCTGACTGAGTAACTACAAGCCCCTTTATTCAGAAATTTGCATACTTAACAAAGACCGCCGGAGTAGCTACCTATTTCCAGATTCTGGTTGTGTACTACATATTATGCGCGAGTAGCAGTTAAGTTAGTTGGTAGCTCGTGCCCCTTTAAGGTGACGGGTAGGGCACACTAGCGACGGTCAATCGATTTTATTTTAGCAACTAAACCGGATCTAATTTAAACAATTTCGGGATTACAATCTCTCGGCAAACACTTATACTATTTATTAAATAACAATGCACAAATGTTGGATCCATTTTTGTACGCGAAAAGCGGCCACTTTTTGTGGAAATCAAAAATTCCGAGTGCAAAAGCAGACCAAACAGTTAACTATAAGTATTAAAAAAATAGTATAGGTGTTTGCCGAGAGATTTAACCCCAAAATTGTTTAAAATAGATCCGGTTTAGTAGCTAAAACTTAAAATCGATTGGCGTCGCTAGTGTGCCCTACTCGTCACCCTAACCGAATTATTTATGTTTATTAAAGTAGGTAGGGTAGGCAAAAGAACATGAGACGATAGCAGTAAATTAATAAAACTTTACTAAAATATTCATTCAATATAGTATGTTATTTATTGAGTTAAATTACATCCCACAGACTCTAGGTCCTTTGTTTTCTAGTTAGTTACAATTCGCGTTTTTTTTATTGGGTTAGGTTACATCCCACAGGCTCTAGGTCCGTGCCTTGGTTTGCTAGTTAGTTACAATTCGCGTTTTTTTTATTGGGTTAGGTTACATCCCACAGGCTCTAGGTCCGTGCCTTTGTTTGCTAGTTAGTTACAATTCGCGTTTTTTTTATTGGGTTAGGTTACATCCCACAGGCTCTAGGTCCGTGCCTTTGTTTGCTAGTTAGTTACAATTAGCGTTTTTTTATTGGGTTAGGTTACATCCCACTGGCTCTAGGTCCGTGCCTTTGTTTGCTAGTTAGTTACAATTCGCGTTTTTTTTTATTGGGTTAGGTTACATCCCACAGGCTCTAGGTCCGTGCCTTTGTTTGCTAGTTAGTTACAATTCGCGTTTTTTATTGGGTTAGGTTACATCCCACTGGCTCTAGGTCCGTGCCTTTGTTTGCTAGTTAGTTACAATTCGCGTTTTTTTTATTGGGTTAGGTTACATCCCACAGACTCTAGGTCCGTGCCTTTGTTTGCCTAGTTAGTTACAATTCGCGTTTTTTTATTGGGTTAGGTTACATCCCACAGACTCTAGGTCCGTGCCTTTGTTTGCTAGTTAGTTACAATTCGCGTTTTTTTATTGGGTTAGGTTACATCCCACAGACTCTAGGTCCGTGCCTTTGTTTGCCTAGTTAGTTACAATTCGCGTTTTTTTTATTGGGTTAGGTTACATCCCACAGACTCTAGGTCCGTGCCTTTGTTTCCTAGTTAGTTACGATTTGCGTTTTTTTATTGGGTTAGGTTACATCCCACAGACTCTAGGTCCGTGCCTTTGTTTCCTAGTTAGTTACAATTTGCGTTTTTTTATTGGGTTAGGTTACATCCCACAGACTCTAGGTCCGTGCCTTTGTTTGCCTAGTTAGTTACAATTTGCGTTTTTTTATTGGGTTAGGTTACATCCCACAGACTCTAGGTCCGTGCCTTTGTTTCCTAGTTAGTTACAATTTGCGTTTTTTTATTGGGTTAGGTTACATCCCACAGACTCTAGGTCCGTGCCTTTGTTTGCTAGTTAGTTACAATTCGCGTTTTTTTATTGGGTTAGGTTACATCCCACAGACTCTAGGTCCGTGCCTTTGTTTGCTAGTTAGTTACAATTTGCGTTTTTTTATTGGGTTAGGTTACATCCCACAGACTCTAGGTCCGTGCCTTTGTTTGCCTAGTTAGTTACAATTCGCGTTTTTTTATTGGGTTAGGTTACATCCCACAGACTCTAGGTCCGTGCCTTTGTTTCCTAGTTAGTTACAATTTGCGTTTTTTTATTGGGTTAGGTTACATCCCACAGACTCTAGGTCCGTGCCTTTGTTTGCTAGTTAGTTACAATTCGCGTTTTTTTATTGGGTTAGGTTACATCCCACAGACTCTAGGTCCGTGCCTTTGTTTCCTAGTTAGTTACGATTTGCGTTTTTTTATTGGGTTAGGTTACATCCCACAGACTCTAGGTCCGTGCCTTTGTTTGCTAGTTAGTTACAATTCGCGTTTTTTTATTGGGTTAGGTTACATCCCACAGACTCTAGGTCCGTGCCTTTGTTTCCTAGTTAGTTACGATTTGCGTTTTTTTATTGGGTTAGGTTACATCCCACAGGATCTCTAGGTCCGTGCCTTTGTTTGCTAGTTAGTTACAATTCGCGTTTTTTTATTGGGTTAGGTTACATCCCACAGACTCTAGGTCCGTGCCTTTGTTACCTAGTTAGTTACAATTTGCGTTTTTTTATTGGGTTAGGTTACATCCCACAGACTCTAGGTCCGTGCCTTTGTTTCCTAGTTAGTTACGATTTGCGTTTTTTTTATTGGGTTAGGTTACATCCCACAGACTCTAGGTCCGTGCCTTTGTTTGCTAGTTAGTTACAATTTGCGTTTTTTTATTGGGTTAGGTTACATCCCACAGACTCTAGGTCCGTGCCTTTGTTTGCTAGTTAGTTACAATTCGCGTTTTTTTATTGGGTTAGGTTACATCCCACAGACTCTAGGTCCGTGCCATTGTTTGCTAGTTAGTTACAATTCGCGTTTTTTTATTGGGTTAGGTTACATCCCACAGACTCTAGGTCCGTGCCTTTGTTTCCTAGTTAGTTACATTTGCGTTTTTTTCATTGGGTTAGGTTACATCCCACAGGCTCGAGGTCCGTGCCTTTGTTTGCTATTTAGTTACAATTTGCGTTTTATTATTGGGTTAGGTTACCTCCCACAGACTCTAGGTCCGTGCCTTTGTTTGCTAGTTAGTAGATTAGGTATGTTGCGTACGGCTCTTAATATTAATGGAAGTTTTAAAGAAAAGAGTTATTCCCATAGCTGCATCTTCCCGTTCCTATTGAGATGAGATAGATAACAAAATATCTGCCCCACACAGTAGATAGAGATCTGACTAATTATTATTTAATAATTTTGAAAGCAATTCTGTATTTCCAAGATAAATCCTTTATGTCTGAAAGTAGTTGGATTAGTACTCAAATCAGGAGGTCATCATGAATTATTAATTAACTATTTGGCGAATACGAAACTTCCAAAAATTTTATTGAACAGTTCTTATTTCGAGAGAAGATATTTCGAAGCAAATTCTGGATCACAATCGTGCCGCATTAAAATAATCATGGCTATCAAATCATAATCGTGCCGTCGTTAGTACTCGTAGGTATTTGGCAAGTTTCCAGCAATTTTATGAATGAATAACCCATCCCTAACAAGGAGTTATCGACTGACTCTACCAATTGCTTTATTCACAATTTTATTCGGTTAAATGTTTGTATCCTGGTATTCAAGTATTACGTCTTAACTGGAACCTGTCGACTGATGCAGTCGAACCAGTGACCCTTGACGCAGCAGATTCCAGTGCAGACAAAATGAAGTGCATCTTTACTTTTTCTTCACTCTACTACTACTCTATCCTCCTGACTTTTTTTGCATGGGTGTGCCCCAGGGCTCTCTATTGGGGCCCTTGCTCTTTTTAATCTATATAAATGACCTTCCTTACTATACCAAAGATCTATGTGAGATAGTGTTATTTGCTGACGATACATCCTTGATTTTTGAGGTTGATAGACAAAAGAAAAATGTTGACGAAATAAATAACACACTCTCTCAAGTACTACAGTGGTTCACTTATAATAACTTGGTTCTTAATTTAAAGAATACTAAATGTGTTAAGTTCACAATGCCTAATGTAAGACAGGTCAAAATGAATATCACTCTGGATACAAAATTGCAATGGAGCCCTCATATTGCTGCCTTGGCAGGAAGACTAAGTTCAGCTTATGCAGTTAGAAAGATAAGGAATCTGACTGATATCGGGACAGCGAGACTGGTTTATTTTAGCTATTTTCGTAGTCTGATGTCATATGGTCTACTACTGTGGGGATCCGGTGCTGACTTACAAGCCATCTTCATTTTGCAGAAGAGGGCCATCCGTGCCATCTACGGTCTTAGATCACGTGACTCACTCAGAGAAGTATTCAAGGAAATCAATATTTTAAACGTATCATCTCAATACATTTTTGATTGTATTATGTTTGCACGCAAGAACTTGCACCATTTCTAACAAAAATCAGATTTTCATAGCTTTAACACGCGAAATAAACATAGGCTTGCTGTCCCAAATCCAAGACTTCATAGAATTGGAAATTCATTTGTAGGATTGAGCATTAGAATGTTTAATAAGTTACTTCAAAATATTATTGATTTACCGGTACAAAAGTTTAAGTTGCATGTAAAAAACTGCCTTATGCAGAAAGGCTACAATATAGTAGATGATCATTTGAACGATAAGGATTCCTGGACATGTTGATTTTTTCGCCTGTCGTATATTATAATTCTTTTCATAATTTTTTTTTGACGATTTATCTAAACGATATTGATAATAAGCATTGTATATCATACTGTCACTGTAATCATAATTTACATAAGAATGAAAATTGTAATACCATATTATCTGAAAAGAGTAACTACTGAGTTTCTTGCTGATTCTTCTCGGTAGAAATTGACATTCCGAATCAGCGGTAGATTACATAATATTTGACATTCATAAATGTTCTGTATGGACTTAAATTGAATAAAGACATTTTTGTTTTTTTTTTATTAAGGGAGATTAAGACGTAGACGATAGAAATATTCATAAAATATTTAATATTATAATGGTCTAATATTTTCTATATAGGGTATCGTAGGTACGGAACCCTTCTTAAGCGAGTCTGACTCGTACATGGGCGGTTTTTCATAAATGGCGAACTGCTATCTACATTGGTAACCTATAGATATACCAATCTTTAGTTAGGTCCTTGGCTTTAAAAACATGACTATTTGGAAATATTAGTCATATCCAAAATAATTTGATTCACAAAGACTTGGGTAACGAGGTAGGTACGAGTGTAATGATGTATGTAATATTACATCATTATACCTAAGTAGGTAACACCTTTCCTTCCTTGCTACTGAATGAAGGTATCAAATAGGCAAAAGGGGCCCTTGAACACGAAAACGAGACTACAATATATTGGGGTCTGACTGTAGACCTAACGTGTATGTAAGTTTGAATAGAATTATTATTATGTATCTATGTATGTAAAATAAGGTAAATCAATGCATCCAAATCTGTAAAATTTCTTCAATGATTCTCATGTTTGAGGAAATTTGACAGAATAGTAACCTTTTATATGGCTGTCTCTTGATCGTATGGAGTTGTATCTCTCGTTCATATATGATGCTCCCTTTATTTTATCAACCTTTAAAGGTTAATGAATTTTAACAACCGATTCAATTCAATTCATTTCAACCCAATTAAGAAGCAGAATAAAAATTAAAATGATTACAAGTCACTTAAATATATTAAAAAATAGTATACTTTACCATATCAATTAGCGCACTCAAGATTTCTGTCTTTCTCAAGCCCTTTATGATGAGGATCAGACTTCGATATGCAGTCCCTCAGTGAACAATCAAGCAATTCATCGAAACATCCGAGCAAGCCGCGCCGTACGTTTTCCCCAATGATTTGGCAACTCGCCCCCGCCTATATTTAAATCGTAATCTCACTGAGTCAACGCTCTAATACCCAAAATAAACGGTCCCGCGAAGACGACAAACTTCCAACAATAGTTAAATCAACTAAACTTTGCAGTAACTCACTCGTGAAAATCATTAGTTGAGTTAATTTTACACCTTTAGGTTATTGTGCACTATGTTTTACATTGTAGAAAATAGGGAAAACCAATTGCAATGATATAACACCATAAACATGTATAATTAAACATCACTAAAAGAGTTCAACATTCATTTTACAGTTTTACAAAATTCTCTGAAGAAAATAACATTCATGATGTATCAAAATCTATTAATAGAATCGATCTAGTATCGATCACCGTTACACAATTCTAATTTGATTTATTCCTAGTGTTTAAGCAAATATTTATTTAGTTTCTCTTCAGTTAATACCTATCTGACGTATAAAAAAAAGGGGGGGGGGGCACCACCGTTTCTGGTGGCTGCCCTTGTTCTTATTCTACGCCCAAGGAGCAAGGATAAATAAAATGTGTGTCCTTGGGCAGGGTCGGATGAAGTTTCAGCTTAGACTTATCTCGCATGTTGCACTCGTAATTGGTAGAAAGGGCTTGGTTTTACCGCAAATTTGTGATAAAATGGCCACTCCGAGCTTCGCCCTACGTGGCGCTCCGCATGGTTTTACCACTGATTTGTGATAAAATGGCCGCTCCAAACTTCACTCTACGCGGCGCCGCTCCGCTTGGTTTTGGTAGTGTTACTTTGTGAAATGGCCGCTGCGGGCTTCGCCCTATGCGGCGCTCCGCTTAGTTTTGGTACTATGGTCTCGTAATCACTATTCAGGAAAATGGCCGCTACGGGCTTCGCTCTACGCGGCGCTCCGCTTTCACCATATCTTCCTCATGAGATTAGAAGGCTGCCCCGGACTGCGCCCGACGCGGCGCTCGGCAAGGTTTTTCCAGAAGATCAAGTGGTTATAATGGCCGCTCCGGGCTTCGCCCTACGCGGCGCTCCGCCTCAATCCTTGAGTTGAATATTTTCTTTTCCCTGAATCCCTGAATATTTGGTTTCTTGTGGTATAGCGTCACGACGGTTTTTTTTTACACTGGGGACCCCCCTAGTCAGAGCTATAGCTACGTCCGTGAATTAGGCACAATATTTTGTGAATTGCTACCATTTTAATCAAGTAAGATAATGCAAGAGCAAAATAGAACCGTGTTGGCAGTATGAACACTTAAGAATACCGCATATACTTTTATGGCGTCTATGGCGACCAAGGTGTTAAAACTTTCATTTGAATCGATTGCTCAAACTTTAATAGAAATTGATGCCCCCATTAAAAGTTACGCTTCGTCATGCAAACTTAATGGCACTTTTGGCCTATGAGAGAACCCCTTTCCACCTGCTTCGTAAATGGTAACTTAATTAAAATAATGTGATAGGGTTTCTCATTACGCAAAACTTAATTTTATTAGAAGGCCATTCCTTAAATATTTAAAGTGCAGGCTCATCCAATTACTTTAATCATACTTAGTTACCCGATATTATAAATTAAGAGTAATTACAATACTTAGTTCGATTATTTAATCAAGCCGGGGATGAACGCAGCGATTATTATTAAGTACCTACCTAGTAGGTACTCACTGCTAGATGTATCGGCAACGTTAGAGCACCCGTGGTCAAACAAACAAACGAACTAGCAGTAAGTAGGTACATAACAATGTACTTATTAAAAATCGTCGCGTTAATCCCCAGTTGCGTCCGCATTTGCGAAAAACGAACTCGCGAATTGGCTTATACAGACACGAGCGCAGTTACAATGCCCTTACCCGACAAAATTCAAAGGCCTATAGTTAATATTATTACAATCAGTGACTCAAACAATTAATTTTTCACGAAATCTTAACATGGAAAGAAAGAAAGAAGAAACATTTACCTATTGACCATCACAACATTCACAGCACAGAGAGCAACATGATAGAACATAGAACAAGTTTACAGTATTATAAGTACGATACAATAGGTACACATGACACGACAAGGTTACAAGGAAGATAAGTAGTAGTAGTACATATACCTACAAGAAGAGGTGTGAGTGAGTGTGGTCAATCAAGCCCCAACCTCAGCATTTCCTGCTACGGCACTATCTGCGATGCCGCAGCAGCGCTGGTATTCTGGTGGAACCTGGTTGCGAGTAAGTTGTGTAAGTTGATCTAAATACAATATATAATGTGGGTTTTTATTATGTCATAGGTGGCAGACGAGCAGACGGTTTACCTGATGGTAAGCGATTGCCGCCGCCCATGAACACCCGCGACACCAGTGGAGTCACAAGTCGATGAGATAGTATATATATATATATATATATATATATATATATATTCTTTTCGATAAAAGCTGTATAAGTTACATACATACTTGTTTCCTTTTTTAATTTCTGATAAGAGAACATTACACGTCTTACGGAGTCTCGGAATTCCGCGGGTGATTCAATACTAATTTAATGTTTGAGGTCGTTGACCCTAAAATGTAAGTACACTGACCATAATCCATAGTTTAACTAGTTCAGTTATAATGCAACACGAAAATAAATAAAAAAGTACATAAAGAATATTTTGCTTAGGACGAGAACATGATTTACATTCACTAGGTACCTACGACATACATAGTTGTTAAATAATCTGGTCAATGTTTTCAATAGTAACTTAGTACATATAGTAGTAGTATACATCTGTAGTGGGAATCGAATCCATAACCCATGATCACAGATTTTATTTGATCTGTGCCCATGACTCTTCTTTTAGGGAAAATCTATTCCTATTTATAACCGATTTTACAAAAAAAAGTTCAAATGACGAGTATAATACTAGAAATAGTTAAATAATAGTTAATCTTTAGTTGGACTTAGCGAGTCTTGCATCAGTATTTTTTTATCTAGCAAATATTTTTACGATTATAAGCTATTAAGAAACCACAATGTTTACGACATCGTATTTATGACTTCAGCCATGAGCTCCGCCAGTTAATCTACATTAGAGTCAGCTGCCAAAGATATGTACGAAATTATAGCATAATTATTTTGACTATGACTCCATTCCGCTATATCAAATAGAATAATCATTCTCATGACTGGCGGCACTTTTGTCACGTTAAAATGCAAATATGAGCTTTGTTGATATAAGCACAAGGAATCTCAAATTTTAATTCCGAGTTTTCTGCGGGACCCGCAAACACTCACGGCAGACGGTAGAGTATTTCATTCATTATAATGAATGATTTAAGATAGTTAAGATAGTTAAGAAGGTTTATTGTGGTCAGTACCTACTGACCACAATAAACCTCAAAGGACACTAAATTATACTAAAACCAAATACTCGTGGCAGTCGGTGGCATATTTAATTCATTATTTAATTAATGAAGTGCGAATCCTTGCGTTTACTATAGTTAGTGTATACCGGCGACGACCGCCTCTATTTTGTAACGTTACATGTTAGATTAATAATTTTAGGACAACATGTGGTGCTAGTAACCACATGATGCGTTACTATCTACAATCTGATACTTGTTCTCAACTGATATTAAATCGTCAATGATCCCATCACAACCGGTATTGAGCATTTAAGCTTAAAGAGAGATTTATCGTCCTTATGTGTGTTTTATCGCCCCTGTATGGTGGTAATGGCCTGTGCTCTGAGGAACTGCTCGCCATAATGAAAACATCCTCATTTTGCGACCCGCTCACCGCTCGTTGTCGGCAGAGAATCACCCTCACACATGGAACGGTGCCAGAGAGATTTTCTCCAGCGAACGCTCTGGCTGTGGAATGAGCTCCATTCAGAGATTTTCCCGAGGCATTTCAGTCTTCAAAAAAAGAGCGTTAAGTTTCGGAACCACGTGTGCAAGTCCTCTGGAGTCCACATAAGTCAAATGCCTGTATGTCGTATAGTAAAAAAATGTAAAACATCTCATTTATATTGACCTGATTTCGTTACTAATATTTACAGAATAGTTACAGATATCAGACATCAGAAAAATTACAAATATTACAACCAGACACTAAACAAAACATCACCTGACTAACCGGAGTTGGTTTCGAACCCACGACCGTTGTTGTTGAATGGTGGGGCCAAAATCAATTACCTATAACTAACTTTCTAAGAAGTTAAACTCAGTTGATGTACGAGTTCATTGATGCAAATACTAAACTCAAAATTTTTGGCTTAGAACCAAATGAAGAGGTGTAGATATCGTGTTCAAACAATGTTATAATGAAACAATCATACGATTCAGTGCAGTTAGGCTATTAACATAAAAATTCATTGTTTGAAGAACATTCGCAAAGTATAGCTAAATGCAAGTATAGTCCACCGGCGATTTAATTTCATTGCACTTGCCGAGCACTGTACTCAACTCGCGCACGAACTATAGCAACATACAGTAATTGGTACAGCACGTACAAAATTCAATAACATAGCGTATAGTGACTATGTTTAGAAAAATGGCACATAACTTTTAACGGCAACCGGGATAATTTCGCCATACTTAACTTAGTTCCGTATCTAAATCGATTTTACGCAACGTAGGTACCTATGTTTTGAATTACCTACTTACCTATTCATAACTAAATGTTCAATAGATAAACACGTGTCTATCGGAATTCGTATTCAATTTCTGGTAAGACCTTACCAGAAGTCCCTATAAAAAATAATGTGAAATACTAGGTGATAGGTATGAATACTTAGTCAAAAAAATTGTTAGGGTGTGCTTTTTATTTTTACAACTTTGCCAAAGATTGCCCGCAGTGGCGATAAACATGAACAACAAAGATAGCATTTTTTTATAAAAGATGTTTTTAATCTTTCCTAAATAAGATTACGATTATCTCGCGCAAATTTTCAAAAGCTACCTACTTAAAAAAATAATGTATAAAAGTTATTTAAAAGAGAGCAGGCTCAGGATTAGGAACTGGGTATTATGCAAATTAGAAACCCTATAAAGCCGCGAGGTGAATACGTATAATCCTTTTCCTTTCTGTTACGAATCTTTTTTCTTTTTTATCATTGATACGTACCTCTTATTCTGTATCTTATAGTAGGTATCTTGGTACCTACAAAAAAATAACTAAATTCTCGATGTTTTTAAATAATTTTATGGAGAGATGATAATAGAGAGATGTACTAATTTTTTGTACCCGTTCTCTGTTTGCGTGTCTGTGGGCGTTTTATGTAGGTAAAATAAATAGGTACGAGTACAAGTGATATAGGTAATGATCATTTCTTATTACCTAAACGTTTGATGAGATGTGTTGTTCAACACTTCAAAGTACGATCTCATTTGATCTCCTTCATTCATTCTATTTTATTTAGTCTACCGTAGCCTAACAATCATTACTTTATGCATAGGTATTCTGTATGCAAACCTACTCCACTATTTTTAATTATTTTATAAGTTATTGAAAAAATTGAGCAGGCTGGGCTGGCATTCCCAATCTAAGCCTAAAGTATAACTTATAAGAGTGGAAGAGATCATACCTCGCCATTTAGCAAATATGTACCTACTTATAGCTACTCTGGCGAGCACAAGCCGACAAGCCTGGTCGCCATCACTAGGAGGCCGAAGCTGCAGAAATGCTGCATATGATGGGTCAAAGCAAACCATACTTATTTTCTAACTACGTGCTACTTGTGTAGCGCGTATGGCAAAAGGAGCTCTAAGATGCGCTCCAACTTGTGCTTACACGCACGTCAAAAACGTGCCTAGTGGTATTAGTTCAGACTAGGTACATATCTACGTTAAGACTTATTAGATAGGTAGGTATATCTGTGTTGAATTAATACCTACATACTGACGCTGTGAGAAGCGCGCGGAAGCGTGCGGCAGGTCTCACGCGCGGATGCCAAGAGCGGACACCCGCTCCATGCAACCGCGCAAAATTCAGTGTGGTACTTTCTGCATTAGAAGTGGATGGAAACTGACAGAGTGGACTTAATTTTTATAGACATAAGAGCCAAGAAAAATGTGTATCTTCTACCTACCTTTAATGTCCGCTGTACCTACCTACTTACCTACGCTCTGTGTTCATGATGACTATGCTAGCTATCCTTATTACTAATAAAATTGGAAAGTGTATGTCTGTTTTTTTGTATGTCTTTCATAGCAAAACGGAGCTATAAATTGAAATGATTTTTTTAAGTAGATTTAGTTAAAACCGAATGTGGCAAACGAATTCTACGCGATATTACTACAACATGACTTGTGTGATTAAATGCAAACTTATCATAAGAAAAGCTTTATAAAAATCTTTGAGGTAATTAACAAAGTATGTACCTAGTTAAAGTTAACATAAAAAAGTATTAAACCAGGTACGATCATCAATCCAACTAAGTACCTAGATACCATATTCTTACAACCTGCATTTTGTGAGTAGATAATAGATTAAGAAATTCCGAAAGGAAAATTCCCAACATGCATTTTATAAGTAAGAAGCACCGCCCCACGAGTGAGGCGATTTCTTAATTTGGTTTAATTATAATGGAAAATGTAGTAACTATGAATTCATAACATTCTCCCTCTAATAACGCTTTACCCTTTGGCATATCAGGCAGGCACAACCTTAATAATAAATATCTATAATAATTCCTAAATAATAAAAATGTACACTTGAAAAAAGGTGTTAACCAAGTCGGCGCCAAATACCAAATTTAATCCATTGAATGTTGTATTACAAAGTTAGTAGGTAGTTGATACCTAAGTTACCGATTCGGAAACAATTCGGTGTTCGAGTGTACCTATGCATATTATGAGAAAATGTTATTTAAAATGTTAAAATTATTATTTAACACGTTTTAGTATGTAGTTTTTAAAGACGGTTCTTATGTCGTTGAAAAATGTTTCTCCTACAAAATATCGGACACCGATCATCGGTCGTGGGCGGGTACCCTAAAAGTGCCAACTCACAGCGTGTAGCGTAGAAGGAATCAGGAATTCAGTGTGTGATTTCCATCCCCCTTTGGGTTGACTCTATTATCTGTGTACCTTTTTACTAATAATTCAAACAAATAGATAATGTTCTTGTTGTTAGAATACTTCTTAACTTCATATTCTTTAAAAGACAATTCGGATCATGGAATTTTACGTTGATCTTCATAATATCATCATTCCATATTGCTATATATGGGATTGAGTGTTATCTGTTGATTCATTACCTTGAATTAGTAACTATATAAATTACGAATTATATTTATATCAAAACTTACCGCAATTTTCGCGCTGTTTCCTTGCAAGTTGTACAAAGAAATTAATCACAACATAAAAGAAAAGAAAAAAACACAAAATAAAATCACATAATTTTAGACTTAAAAAAATAAGTTGTGGCACTAAACTTTGCCGGCAAGTAATCGCGACAGTGCGGGAACACCGGGCGAGCAGACAGTCCTCGCGGAGGCACGCGAACGACTGCCCGTAGGCGGGCGGGCGGGCGGATACATAACTACGTCCGTCCGAACCCTATACAAAACATAGAATTAACTGAAAACTGCAATTTGTCGTATTTTACAAACTACTTGTGTTTTAAACATTGCTGGAATGCTAAAAATCGTAGTTACGTACGTGTAAGACCTTTGGGGAGACTACCTACCTAATAAATGTATGATACAATAATCTGTTTTATGCTGACTCTTCTACATATTATTTAACTATGCTAATTAAGTAAAAATTAAATTTTAGACAAAAAAATCGTACTTGTATTAATAAAGTGATGATGTCATTAATTATTTTTGAACGGAACCTTAGACTCATCAAGTTATTAACCACAAGAATACTTTGTTATTTACTAAGAATACCACTCAATAGCCACTCAATTAGCTATGGAAGCTAGAGCTAAAACCTATTGGATTGAATGCCGGTGTTTGGTTGCCAGATGGCTGCGACAGATTCATAACAAAGAGTAGGTACACTTACCTTGTCATTTTAAAAAAAATTGGACAACCAGACAATTTTGATACTATTTTAGCTAGGTACTAGGTACTCGTACATACCTTGGTACGATTAACCTCCGTTTCTGTTTCTGTTTCTGTTTCTTTCCCTTAATATTGTTTTGTTTCCGGGTATTACCTATAACACCTAATCAAGCATTTAGTTACAAGGATGTATCTGGTTTACTGGACGGTACCTATAAATATATCTAAAGTAATGGGGACGGCTATGATTAGGTATATCAAAAACCCCCGAAAAAATTTTAAAAAGTCTAAAAATAAATTGAAACTGCTGTTGACTGTCGTATGTTGTATGTTTTTAATTTTTTTATATTTTTTTTATTGTTCGTGTTTTAAACAGACTCTAATTTTTATTTTACAAATCAGTTCCCGCTTTCAATAGGAACCCCACTCAAGTACCCATTGTTTGGAAAATAGTTTGTAGCCTGAAAATGATGAGAACAAACTCATTTATAGTGCTTCCATATAAACGTTTAACTTCAAATGTCTTTTGGGAACTTATTCCCGAAGCTGCGTACATTGAGGAACGCAACAATACTTCGTATTTTTGCTTTATTAGTAGCCGGTATATATTATTAATCAAACATTACTTCAACATATAGCAGTGTCGTTCTTAGAGAGCTTCCAATTATCGCCGCTAGGGGAGAGAGCGTAATCATTGCCTCGCCAATAGAGCCTGGCAGGCCGCTATAAAAGCTCTATCCCCCAAAATATAAGTTTTTATTTCTTACTCTATTATTACTCTTTCTTACATATAAAACAATTTTATAGCGAGACAGCGCCCTCTATCGCGCCCTAAGCGCAATGCATTGCTGCCGGTTAGGTACCGCTAGCACTTATTTTCTGTTATGTTAGTTCCGTAAACGCCCGCAGGCCAATACTGGTTTGATTGGTACGGGAGTTCCTCTCCCCCCACACCTACCTCACTCTCTCGCTAACCAACCGCGTCCATGTTAGTTGTTGCTCCAATATAAATAATTATTATCATGTGTTAATTTGAGACAATATACGAAAATATATCTCCATAAAGTGTTTTGGCTACCTACCAACCAACCCTCACAGTACTAACACTACCCACTCCCAAAGTAGCTACGCTATAAGTGATCGCCCAACGTGTGTTAGTGAGTGGTGTGGACGCGAAGGTCTGCCGCCATTTTGGGTTTGGAAAACCGAATTATTAGGAAAATGCCAAGAACCAGGAGCCGAAGTTCGTTGCCGAGGGAGGCAAACCTCAATGAAACTATTATTCCGGCCGAAATTAACGCCGAGGAGTTGGTCAATGAAGACGCCGCGACTGAAACAGCAACCGAAGGTGCCACGGGAAGCAGCGCGGGCGCGTCCATCTTAATGACTCAGGAACATTTCGCCGCACTGATGGGACAGTTGCAGCAATCACAAGCAGAATTTTGTCAAATTCTATTACAAGAAGTACGATCATCTACACCAGTAATGCATCAGGTACAAACGGAGCCCTCGCTTACTATGAGGAGTACGAGCTGTCCGACAGACAGGGCCGCAGCCCCGGTTGGTGCTAATTTCATTACTTGTAGTGCAAGGTTTAGTGGCTCGCAGAACGAGTCTGTCGAGAATTTTATCGATGCAGTCGAAATTTTTAAAACTGCCGCCAACGTTTCCGACGAAAACGCACTGAGAGGACTGTCATTATTATTATCACATTCCGCCGCAACTTGGTGGCAAGGTATAAAACAATATACGAAAACATGGAGCGAAGCAATAGATCGCCTGAGGAGCGCATTTGGGGAACGAAGAGCACCGTTTCAAATATATAAAGAATTATATAGTATGCAGCAAGGAAAGTTAAACACAGAGTTATTTGTCGCACAAGTACGCGCTTTATTTGCTAAATTACCAGAAAACGACATCTCACAGAAGGTACAATTGGATATGACGTTTGGGTTGTTAGACGTCCGTATAAGAAAAAGAATAGAAAGGGACACATTGTCTTGTTTTGAAGATCTTATAAGGAAGGCTCGAAGCATAGAAGATGCGATGCAGGAGCGCTTGCAGTCGCCGGGTGCACAGTCGCGTGGGCCATTCTCCGCGCAGTTTCGTGGGTCGTCCGCAGTGCCACCGCCGGGCCAGTCTGCCGCGCCACCGCCGATGCGGGTATCGCAGCCGCAAGGTTCGTCGCACTGGGTGCCGCCGTCGGGTGGGCCATTGCCGCCACCGCCGCCACAGTCGCGTACGTCGCAGTCATATGGACCGCCGCCGCCGAGGTCGCGTGCGCCGCCGCTGGGTGGGTCGCCGCATTTGCCGCCACCGCCGCATCATGGATCCCTGAAAACAGACAAAAAGGAAAGTAAAAATTTGTATTGTTATGGCTGTGGTGAAATAGGAATAATAAGAGCAAGATGTCCAAATTGTAGTAGTTATAAGTACAATAAGTTTTATGCGTGTGAGACCACCAATGTTAATATGCAGGGGGAGTCAACTGTATGTAACAATAGGGGTTACACTAATGGTAATAAGAGACCAATATTAAATATCGAAATATTAGGTGGGAAAGGTATTGCATTAGTGGATTCAGCCGCTAAAGGCTGTGTAGCTAGCCAATCAATGTATAATTTTTTAATAAAAAGTGGTCAATGTTTTGATAAGCAAATTAGAGATGTGAAGCTTGCAGATGGTTTATCTAGGAAAATGGAGGTTTTAGTTACCTCAGTGAATGTGAAAATGTTACATAAAATAATTGAAACTGAATTTATTGTTTTTCCAGATGCTTGTAACAATCAATCTTTATTAGGGATAGATTTTTTGAACAAAGCCAAATTAGTTTTTGATTTTGGTAAATCATTATGGTACTTTTCGGACACGAAGCACCGGAAGTACAGGTTGTTTTATGAGGATTTAGAACATGGTTATAATGAGGTACAGTCAACACCAAAAAACTGTGATAATGATAGTATGTCACTTAATGATTTAATAAACTCTTTCAGTGATGTGTTCCGAGAGACTGGTGAAGCCACGCAGTATGCAGAGCATTTCATTGATACCGGCGAACACGCGCCAGTTGCTGTTCCATCGTACCGCATGACACCAGCGCGCGCAGAGGTTATGCAGCGCGAGGTAGAGAAGATGCTTGCTGAGGATATCATTGAGGAGTGTGAGTCAGCATGGTCAGCACCAGCACTATTAGTGCCTAAACGTGATGGAAGTTTTCGTTTTTGCGTCGATTACCGTAAGTTGAACAGTATTACTAAACAGATACTTATCCAATGCCGAAGATTGATGAGCTGTTACAAAGGACAAAACAGGGTTGTGTTATGAGTACTTTAGACTTAAAATCTGGGTACTGGCAAGTTGCCGTTAACCGGGATAAAGATAAGACTGCCTTTTCGACACCGTCAGGCACTTATCGCTTCAAACGCATGCCATTTGGGTTAAAGAATGGACCAGCTACATTTCAGCGTTTAATTGATCGTCTTTGCTCATGCCCGAAGTTGCAGAATATTACTATTTTAGCTTTTTTGGATGATCTTTGCATAATATCGGCTGATATGGAATGCCACATAAAGGATTTGCACGCTGTATTTGAAAGACTGCACGAATTTAAATTAAGGGTGAATCGGGATAAGTGTGTTTTTGCACGAGACACTGTCAAATATTTAGGTCACGTGATATCTAAAGATGGTATATCACCTGATGAAGAAAAAGTGAAAGCTGTATTAGATATGAAGAAGCCGTCATCACTTAAACATCTAAGAACCTTCTTACAGACTGCTTCTTGGTTTAGGAAGTTTATACCTGGATTTTCTAAAATTTCAGAACCACTGTCAAAGTTGACTAGGAAACATGAGCCATGGAGATGGGAGACAGAGCAAGATCAAGCCTTCGAGGAGCTAAAAAGGTTGCTGACGTCACCACCCATCCTCATCCAACCTGACTACACCAAACCGTTTGTGCTCAGAACTGATGCCAGTAACTACGCTCTGGGTGCAGTACTTCTACAAGGAGAAGGTAATGATGAAAGGCCTATTGAATATGCGAGCCGATTGCTCAATCAAGCAGAAAGAAATTATTCAACAACAGAGAGGGAAGCCTTAGCCATAGTCTGGGCTGTGGAACGTTTTCGTTCTTATATTGATGGTCATAAGGTTGTCGTAGGTACCGACCACCAGCCGTTGAAGTGGCTAATGACTGTAAAATCACCATCAGGCAGATTGGTAAGATGGGCACTGAAATTACAAGCATTTGATTTGCATTATGAGTATACACCAGGGAAGGTAAATATAATAGCAGATACCCTGAGCCGTCCCAACTGCGATGAGAACTCCGCAGAAGCATGTGGGATATGTTCAGTAACGATTGACTTACCTGCGAAGAGACCCTCCGAGTTAAGATCAGGTCAGCTTGCAGACCCTGAACTTGCTAAGATAATTAGGAATCTGGAAAGTGAAGAGGAAATTGATGTTCATCGTTGGACGGGAAGAGGTTATATTATGGAGCAAGGAGTGCTCTATCGCTATAATCCGGATGCGGATACAGAAGAACCGCAATTAGTTATACCTGTGGATCAAAGAGAAGAAGTATTAAAAGAATGTCATGACTCTCCTCTGGCAGGTCACCAAGGGATCGAGAGGACATATCAAAGAGTTGCTCAAAAGTTTTATTTTCCAGGGATGCGTCGTGCCATTGTCGAGTATGTCAGAACGTGTACATCGTGTCAGCGCTACAAGGCTGCCAACGACAAGCCACCAGGGTTGTTGCAGACGCCGATCCTGAATCAGAGAAATGAGGTTATTGCTATAGATTTATTCGGACCCTTACCTCCAGGTGATAAGGATGAAAAATGGATTTTATTGGTCGAGGACACCGCAACTAGATGGGTCGAGTTATATCCGCTTCGAGAAGCGACAGCTGAGGCGTGCGCGCGTACACTCATAGAGGAATATTTTCTACGTTTTGGTCTACCGCGTCGCATTATTTCAGATAATGGTGTACAATTTATTTCAGCTGTAATGCAACAGTGTATGTTCGTGTTAGATGTGAAGCAGGAATTGTTACCGCTGTATCATCCTGAGGGGAACCCTGCGGAAAGAAAGAATAGAGATTTAAAAGTACAGTTATCACAATTAGTAGGTAATAAACATAATTCTTGGCCTATATACTTACCGTCTATACGTTTTTCGTTAAATTCTGCACGCTGTCAAACTACAGGAGTTTCGCCAGCGTACTTGATGTTTGCCAGAGAGCTGAGATCGCCTTTAGAAGTAAGAAATGATCCTCGTTTGGTTTTGGAGAAAGAAAATTTCGTTCCACAGATAACACCATACCTAAAACGTTTTCTCAATACGCTAGCTGCAGTTCGCGAGAAGGTCGAAAGTCAGCAGGATAAAAGAAAGGACTATGGTGATCAGTCACGTCGCGTAGGACAAAGTTTTGTTGCAGGTGACTTGGTATTATTGAATTCGCATGTACTTAGCAACAAAGGAAAGGACCTGACATCGAAGTTCGTACCAAAAAGAGATGGACCATACGTGGTTACTAAAAAGGTAAGCCCTACAACTTATATCATAGCACCCGCACAGGACTCCAGTAGGTACTTAGGGAAGTATCACATTAAACAGTTAACACCTTACCTGGGTCGCGATACGACCCTACCTCAACCTGTAGTTCCGGTGCGGAAACGTGGCCGTCCCCGTCGTAACTTAAATGAGAATAAATGTAATAATGTGTCAGATAGGGAGGAATGTATGTACTCGCCTAATCTTTATGTAACCGATGTAAATTACAATTCAAATGTGGATTTAAATGATAAATGCAATAATGTGTCTGATAGGGAGGAATGTATGTACTCGCCTAATCTTTATGTAACGAATAGAAATTACAATTCTAATGTGGATTCAAATAATGAATGTCATAATGTGTCTAACCAAAGTAGTGTTTCTGTAAATGTATGTAACAATGATAATGTATGGCCAGCGAATGAGCGAGGACGCTTTCATCCTCTGGAGGGGGAGTATATAGCGAGACAGCGCCCTCTATCGCGCCCTAAGCGCAATGCATTGCTGCCGGTTAGGTACCGCTAGCACTTATTTTCTGTTATGTTAGTTCCGTAAACGCCCGCAGGCCAATACTGGTTTGATTGGTACGGGAGTTCCTCTCCCCCCACACCTACCTCACTCTCTCGCTAACCAACCGCGTCCATGTTAGTTGTTGCTCCGATATAAATAATTATTATCATGTGTTAATTTGAGACAATATACGAAAATATATCTCCATAAAGTGTTTTGGCTACCTACCAACCAACCCTCACAGTACTAACACTACCCACTCCCAAAGTAGCTACGCTATAATTTATTATTGTTCTAGCGAAGCTTCTTAGGTATTTTTAATCAGAAAATGATGTTTACATTTTTTTATTGATTAAATTTATTATAAATGTTATACTCATTTCACGGGACTTCTTTCGTGGCGCGAACTCTAATAGGTTTTTTTTTATTATGGCTCTCTCTACCCGAACATAATTCGCCAATGTCAAGTAACTTATTGAGAATAAGTAGGTAGTCAACATTCGAAGTCTTATCAGTTTTACGTTTTATCGACCTACGGATTCAGCGGATATCACTTTAAAAGCAATCGCGGGTTTTATGTCTCTATTAGGTCCAAGCAAGTTGTTACGAGACAACTCACTCGACACACAATAGCAGTGTTAAAAACGATATCGAATCCAACGATCCTTATTATTAGGATCACTTTGCGGCACTTCACTGCACAAATAAACACCAAATTTGTATTCTAAAAACCACTAGACACTAATTTAAAACCTTAGACAACTAAGTAAGACAGCTTATTTTAGCCCTACCCGCCGAACCATTTCTGAACGCATCTTGTATGACATTATCACGACATGTCACTTAACAAACGTCAGTGTCACAAACAAAGTCTAACATTGCGTCAGTGAGTTTTGTTGAGTTTATTTGTAAATTTGTTTGGCTTTGCATAGCTACCTTTTTTTATAAAGCAACAGTGATATTAACTTAATAAAACAATTAAATAAATTACACAAAAGCTATGATTAATTGATTATGTATCATGTGCTTTAAAACTATCAGCAATGAATACGTATGCGATCTAACCTACAATCGCAGTTTTTTTTTAATAAGAAGAACTGGATTTTCTTTTTCTAAAGTTTAACAAATCTAATCGAAAACCACGGCGTCGAAAAAAACTGAAGTTACTGCCCATTTGGAAGCAGATAGCCATTACAAGGTAACTTGTTAATAATAACGTTTTTGTTTGTTATGGGAAGACGCGCCAATATGCAAAATAAAAAAAAAATCCGATCGTACTGTACTACTGTATGTTATATGTGTGGTCAATTTTATTGTTAAATCAAATTTCTTATGTTACAGATGCCAGCTGCCAGTTTTGGTTCTATATCACAGTTGCCCGCCAATGGAGACTGTGGCATAAAAGATGTATGGAACCATAACCTTCATGAAGAATTCCAAATTATACGACAGGTCAGTTATACATTTCTGTTAAACTTATCTTTAATCTTGTAAAATTAAGGTGTGTGTCTAAATACAAAATGAAATTACATGAGGAAACTTTTACTTAGGTTGTACAAAAGTACCACTGGGTGGCAATGGACACAGAGTTCCCAGGAGTGGTAGCACGACCTATTGGTGAATTTAGATCAACTGCTGACTACCAATACCAGCTTCTGAGGTAAATATAATATAGTAATATGGATTCATTTTAATTACTATTTTAAGAAAAGTTTAAAGATTATTCATGTTACAGATGTAATGTAGATCTTCTACGAATTATTCAACTTGGGCTCACATTCATGGATGAAAATGGCAAAACACCACCAGGATACACCACTTGGCAATTCAACTTTAAATTCAATTTACAGTTAGTATACAGCTCACATTTTTAATTTCTCTAAATTATGTAAATATTGCAACTAGTATTTATATATTTATCTTAAAATATAATAATAGTTTTACTATCAGATTATATTTTATTTCCATGACCAATGGCTATTCAAATAAGGCCCCACTTGACCAATCTTTATCCGTGGATAAATCTATATCAGACATTTGTATAGCATGACAGCGCTATACCATTGATTTAGTAGTATCAGAATAAGATTGGTTGAATTGGCCCTAAATGGTTTTATTAAGGTGTTATATAACATCTCAATTCAATTAGTAAATATTGATTGCATAATACTGAAAAAGACATTCTGAATTATCAAGCAATTATTTAATATCAAGTTGAAACAAATTGTTTGTGTTTTGTTTTTAGGGAAGACATGTATGCACAAGATTCCATTGATTTACTTCAAAACTCGGGATTACAATTTCGGAAACATGAAGAAGATGGCATTGAGCCTTTAGAGTTTGCAGAGCTGCTGATGTCATCGGGTACATTTTAAGATTATGTAGCTGTTATATTGGTAGCTAATTAAATAGAATTACTGAATTTTAATTAAAATAATCTTCAAATTTTATCCTTTCGTTTCCCAGGGCTGGTTCTTATAGACAACATTAAATGGCTGAGTTTTCATTCTGGATATGATTTTGGCTATTTGTTAAAGTTACTCACAGATCAAAATCTACCTCAAGATGAGAATGACTTCTTTGAAAGTTTACGACTATACTTTCCAACTGTATATGATGTCAAGGTATTAAAATAATTTTATTAGTAAAACATATTGTCCATATCCATCTTAATAAGTAACCGAGATGTTATTAGTGCTAGAAGTCAAAATCAGCTCTTTTACTTCTAATATATAATACGCTCCGTAAAATATAGCTTGATTAGAATGACAGCTTTCACTTGACCATTATTTCAATAGACAGAAGGGTCATAATTTTAACCAAGTTTCTTTCCATAGATTTTTATTACTATAGACCTAAAGATCATTTTTCTGTAACCCCTATAGCTGTCATTCTCGATCGATTCTATTCTTGATTGATTGATTATAGAGGCGCCTAATATCGCCATTATTTAGTTAGTGTACCTTCTTATATTTACTATTAATAGCTTATATCTTTTAATTGTGTTTAGCACATAACTACTAATTTTATTTTATTATGTCATCATAGACTGTAAAGTGTTTCTTTAGTACTGCTAGATAAACGTTTTAAGTGTGAAGGTGTCATGTAAATTTTTGGAATCATCAAATTGTCAACAGGGTTAATCTTGAATCATTGTCAGATTTATTTATTTTTAGAGATACCTTAGATTAGGTAAATTTGGATTAAGTTTAATTTAATGTTTATTGTTAAAATTGATAAGTTCATTTTGTTCTTTCGTTTTTGCCTGAGATACAGGATATTCCTAGTTCAGGCAAGAAACTTAAAATTTGTTCCCTTAGTATAAGTAGATTATAAGTATTTATATTGTTCTCGTGGGTTTTTCAATAAAGTTTATTTATTTATTCTGATCAAGTTACATTTAACGGTGGACTATAATGGTGGTATTGACAACTAGGCAGCTGGTGAAGGTGCACCAGATATAAAATGTAATAGGTATTTTGCATTTAAGGCTCAAAGGTAATCTGGCCAGGTGTCATAATACCTCCAAGCCAATAAAGTTCTTCTAGGAATTTCTCATACTCTTCCATTCAGGTTCTGTATAGAAAGAGAACTGCCTGAAATACCTAAATTTAAAAGGCAGGTCTGTTAAAGCTGCCATGATCCATCAGCAGTTGCTAATAGCTAATAAGGCATGGCTGCTAAAAACTAATGAACGATTTACAAAACAAATATAAATCCGGACCACCAAACACTTGCAGTGCCACCAAATTCCACTACAAGTCAATAAATGCAAATTTATATATCTTTAGTGTTTTCTTTGCAGTACCTAATGAAATTGTGCAAGAATCTGAAAGGAGGTCTACAAGAAGTGGCCGACCAACTGGAGTTGCGACGTGTAGGACCACAGCATCAAGCTGGATCAGACTCTCACCTCACTGGCATGGCTTTCTTTAAAATCAAAGAGGTAACTTTTTAGCTATACCTACAATAAATTAAATTAAAAAAACACACTCAGCTCTGAGGTCTACAAACAAAATAATATGTATCAATGTTTTGGCAATGAAAGTGTAAATTGATAGCAAAAATATTAGATTTTTAGTTTCCTATAATAAAGTAAGAGTCTTTTACCAACCATTGTGTTCTACAACTTTTCAAAATTCTTCGAAAAAATTTTCGACTCCCCATACAAAATGACATATTCAGGGGCTCCTTGAATATGAATTACTATGACAACAAAGCTTTAGGGTTGGTTTCATTTGAGATCAAAATTGTTTTTTTTTTGTTATGCCAAATCTTGACATTTGAACATCAGGGGGAAAACTTTGTTATGTTGAAGTAATCTGTTGATTACAGCAAAAAAAATTAATCGCCACTTTCATATTTGGACTAAAATATATACAAGTAAGAGGATCTCCTTTATTTATTATTAAATTAATGATTCTTTCATATATTATCTGTAACACAGGTGCTTGAGCTACCTATCTTGGAGTCAAATCAATGTATATGATGTTGTGAAATATTTATATTTATATATTTTATTTTATTAAGGCCTCAGAACTGGGGTTGTTTGTATAAAAATTACGCGATGCTTGTTTGTATGATAATTCTTAAAATATATATCTTTGTTTCAGATATTCTTTGATGATAACATCGAAAGCTCGAGTGGGCACCTTTACGGACTCGGAGCGCCATTCTCTGTAAATGTGAACAATTTCCAAGACAATGGTGAGAATGGCAATTCTTCCTGATTGCTGGAGCCCATATTAGTGAGCAGACTGACGTCACAGCCGCGCGTATTTCATCTCACAGAGTGACTGCTGCCTACCCCACCACCTCTGTGTAGTGTAAATAAAGAACAAACTAGACTTTAACAAGTATTCTTGTAGTTTGTTTGTAAATAGGAAATCTTCTATTATCACCATAATAGTTAAGTTATTTTTTATTTGAACAAGCAGTTTTAATTAATTATTTGTAGATTATATAATAATTTTAATTATTGATTTAGCACCACATTATCATTTATTTCATGATTAGAATGTTAATGATTGATCCTAAATAATGTTAAATTCTAAATATATTTCTTGAAGATTATACGAAAATTGCGTTGCATAGTTTAAATACATTCTGAGGCCTGTTTGGTAAAAAAGAATTGCTACCTGTATTTGAGATGATGCATTCCCAAAGCCAAATTTACATATAACAACTCAGCATCAATTGAAATCATAATTTCAAGTAGGACAAATAATGATTTCTATTAATGCTGATTTGTTTAGAAAACGAATAAATAATGTTATACATAAATTCGTTTTTAAGACAAATGATAAAAAAAAATGTTTTCATTGAAGGTTTGCTGGTATTTTTTTTTAAATCATGTAATATTGTAATGAAATAGTACACGAATTTTATACATAATAATATACCTTAGATTAAGGATTTTTCTTTTTAAGGTTTTACCATTCTTTTATATGTTTCTTATGAAATAAGAATAGTTTGTATGTTATTCATTTTACTTTATACAATTAACAAAGGTGATATTAGAACTCTCATATCCTTTTTGTTTTTCTTGTTTCTTTCCCTTAAGCAGGTCGCCCACACGACAGTCGCGGCGGACTGAAGTAAAAACGGAGGCGCGCCGCTCCTAGGTTTCACCCACTGGAGTCGCGACACGAGCGAGATGAAGGCAAGGCGGGGTCCAGGAGCCGGCGGCCCGGAGTCGCGGTGTACAAGAGTACCCGCGCCGCGACCGCCGCCATTTTTTCATCTCGTTTCGTGGGTAGGGTTGAATTAAAATGAGAAGGAAGCACAGTGGCCCCCACTTGGACTCCACTTAGAGACCAATTCATAAACGCGCCTCGACTCCAAGACCCCTCCCTGTGACTGTCGTGCGGGCAATGAACCTTATGTCATTGTTTTACTATTCACCTAAGATTCACCTGTAATAGACATATCCATAGACATCGCGTTTGCTGCCACGCAGCTGTTTTAAAATGTTTACTAACATTTTCTAACACACATACATAGGTATGAGCTTCGAAGACGAGCGTCGCTATGACCATGAGTGAAAATATTTGAAAAATCGAAGTCATTGCATGGTCCGCTTATATCTTATAAGTACATTGTCCAGCAGCCCAATTCTCGGGATTTTCGATACGGAAAAACATGGCGGATGTCTCATGAAAACTAGTATGTACAAAAAAGTATGTTTTTGTCTTGGAAGTAAAAAACGCAGTTTTTGTAATTTAGATATATTGTACAGACCGACCACTATCCCATGAAGCTATAGATAAATCTCTAGCTTCATGCACGCCTTTCTACATCCTTCCACTGAGCAAGTGACATTAACAAGAGGGCATTTTTTTACCAAAAGAGCCATATATGGCTCTACCCGAAGATATCTTGTCAATGTCAAGTTACAAGTAGTAACTTATTGTGGGTAGTCAACAGTCAAAGTCACAGAGAGAGTATTATATTCTTTGAATCAGTCACTCAATAAAACGCCGATGTTTTGCGTTTTGTCGACCTGCGGATTCTGCCGATACTACTAAACACAATCGCGGGTTGTAAGACTCCATTAGGTCCAAGCAAATTGTCCACCACATAAATGTGATTTTTAATTTTACACTAGAAATCGAAGCCATTCTATAGAAATCGGTTATTACAAAGTGTTGTAGGTATATTGGCCTTTTTTCGAACAACTGTACCAGGCAGGACCTACCCAGGTCGCCATACAATTTTGGACAGCACCATAAAGTAACAATATTCTGGATAACACCTTTTACCTCCACTTCCCTACAATCTGTCCTCTATCCTTTCCCTCAGTAATAAAAAGTATGTAAATTCCTTGGTTAATTTCCTCTCCCATCATAACATTAAATTATAAATAAATTCCCAATTTTATATTTGTGTATTATATTACTTGTTCATCGCTCTCTACCCATCCTAAAACCTTCCTCGCCTGACGCTTCAATGATCGATCATACATCCAAAACGTGACAATGGCAGCAGTAATTCTCAGTCTGGACAGAGCTGTCAAGACACCAATGAGGAGTGAATTGCCACACCTAAAAATAAGAAGAGAAGAACACCTTTTACAGAATATCAACAGGTCAGAGTCCGCCCCACTAAAGTTTCGTGAAAAACGCGCTGCAGTCGCCATCAACGTTCATTCAAATTTGAGTTTTATTTCTAAAATCACAAGGAATCTAAAATTTTAATTCTGTGTTTTGCCGCGGGACTTCTTTCTTAGTGCTCATGGCTACCCTACCCTAGGCTGTGCCCTAGGTTCAATTGAATGAACCCTGGATTATAATATCGATAACATGAATCACCTCCCTAATGACAATTTCTACTGTCAAAATTTAAAAACTTGCGGTGTGGTGCAA
Source organism: Marasmia exigua (assembly GCA_019059595.1). Taxonomy (NCBI): domain Eukaryota; kingdom Metazoa; phylum Arthropoda; class Insecta; order Lepidoptera; family Crambidae; genus Marasmia; species Marasmia exigua. Next base: position 19,684,973 of record CM032465.1, on the reverse strand, counting down.
TTTTTGGTTTCATTCGAGATAATTTTGTGATTTTTTGCATTTTACTGAATCATTTTCAGAGATTTTGCAAAATTTACATAGATTCAAATACGGCTTCTAAAATATACGATAAAACCATACTTATAAAAGGGAACAACCAGGAAAAGGTAGGTATTCAACCTCTTCTTTTGAACTACTATGTATACTTATCGAATTCTCAACCATTCGCTTACTTATTATTTCTAATTTAAAGATGCCAGCTGCAAGTTTTGGGACTGTTTCACTCAAAGAAGATTGTTCGATAAAAAACGTGTGGAATCACAACCTCTATGAAGAGTTCCATGTCATCAGACAGGTAATTATACTTCCATTGAACAACATTTTTAACTTCCTTTTACACTAGTACACACTGTACTAGTGTATCTTTAAATATTTTATTATATCAATACAAGTTTATTATGTCAGTTATAATTTCTTATGAATAAGAAAAATATGTAAAGTTGATTAGTAACCCACATAACTGAATAATTTTTCAAGTCCAGTCCCATGGGTGGCTTGAACAAAATGGAATGTGCTTTTTGACAGGTTGTTCAAAAATTTCATTGGGTAGCAATGGATACGGAGTTTCCTGGTGTAGTTGCAAGACCGATAGGGGAATTTCGATCCACTGCAGATTACCAATATCAGTTATTGAGGTAAATTGTATGTTTTACTAAGCATTTAATTCTATCTCATCACAGTACATTTGTTCTTGTGCTCTGCCTATCATTAGATGCAAAAGTTATCACGAATTTATTTTGCAATAAATATTTTAATATCTTACCTACATATCATTATGAGACAGAACAATCACAAGATTTCATCATTCAAATAATATTACAAATGGGCGGTGGTAATCACTTACCATCAGGTGATCTGCTCATCTGCCGATTATGGGAAAGGAAAAAACAGGGTGGGAATAATATCTATAAATAAGTATGTACAATAAAATTAAAAATAGTATTATTTAATATAGGTGCAATGTTGACCTCCTGCGCATTATTCAATTGGGTCTTACATTTATGGATGAAAATGGTAAAACTCCACCTGGATGCACTACATGGCAATTCAATTTTAAATTTAATTTACAGTAAGTAACATTTAACTTTGAATACATATTTTTGGTATTCATGGATACTTATGTTATCCCATACTTATATCATTAAAATGGGATTGCAGAGAGGATATGTATGCTCAAGATTCAATTGATTTACTTCAGAATTCAGGACTTCAGTTTAGGGAACATGAAGAGCATGGTATAGAACCTTTAGAATTTGCTGAATTGCTAATGTCCTCAGGTAAGCTAGACAAAATAAATGTAAGTAATCAAAAGACTTCTTTATTATGTACTTATTTGGTTATTTAATATATTACATGTTATTTTTCCAGGTATTGTTTTAATGGACAACATTAATTGGTTAAGCTTTCACTCTGGATATGATTTTGGCTATTTGTTAAAACTTCTAACAGATTCAAACTTACCCCAGGAAGAAAATGATTTTTTTGATAGTCTCCGCTTATACTTTCCAACTGTCTACGATGTTAAAGTAAGTTTAGATTTTTTCAACAAAAATGCTTTGACTTCGGGTTAATTTGCAGTTGTCTAAGCAATGGAAGAATTTTGCATGAAACCTTGTTCTAATTATATTATGAAAAAAAAACGCCTTCTTAAACCACGAACTAAAAAGTGTACACTTCATCACTGTAAATAACATTTTATAACAGTACACTCGAGAAAAGGTGTTACCGTTCATTGACTTTTTAGTTTGTGGTTTTTGAAGGCGGTTTTTTTTTCATGCTTTTTAGTGTAATTTTTTGGTACCCCAACCCCCCTTCCCCCGCTCTCCCCCACCCCCGCCATTAAACATCAGCCTAATTGTGAATTTGGTTATTAAAAAGTTCTTTAACTCCTCACCATTGAGGAGTTGACCTTTCATCATCAGCTGACCCACAAAAATAATACAATCAGGCATAAATACTGGTGCTTAATAAAAATATAAAAACATTTCATTTGCCTATAAAATTTGAGAATTGCCCTCAATTTCTCTGAGATCCCTTCATCTGATCCTCACAAATGATGAAAATGGGACCAACTTGGCAGTGTGTTCATTCAAATAAAAAAAAGAAATGTGCAAATCGGTCAACCATTGAAAGAGAAATTGGTAAACATACATAAAAAATGATGAAAAAAATACAGTTGAACATAGAAACTCCTCCTTTTTTAAAGTAAAAATATCAAAATAGTTCAAATAGTAAATGCATGCGTGTTTCATTCTTGCTAATATCATTTTCAGTATCTGATGAAATTATGCAAAAATCTGAAGGGTGGATTGCAAGAAGTCGCTGATCAACTTGAACTGCGCAGAGTGGGACCACAACATCAAGCAGGCTCTGACTCTCACCTAACAGGAATGGCATTCTTCAAAATTAAAGAAGTAAGTAAATACTCTATTATTATGATTTTGATTCGGCCAGCCACACATCAAGTTACTACAATTTGTTGAATTCTTTTAATCGATATTGAACCAATCATTGTTGACTTTAAGGAGAAAATCAAAAGAAATTTGACAGATTTGTAACATTGATATGTGGCTGTCCGTACATTCAAATGTTGCATTAACTGTAAGTTTAGGACTAAAGTTTCCTGCTTTCTAATTTTCAGATATTCTTTGATGGCAATATTGAAAGTACAAGTGGGCATTTGTATGGTTTGGGAGCTCCATTTTCAACGAATGTCAATAACTTTCAAGATAATGGTGAAAATGGTAATTCATCTTGATCTGCGGATCTTTCATGTGTGAGAAGCCTCACGCCAAAACCGCGAGTATTACATCAAAGAGAACTTGAGTGAAATTGTGATTATGTTATGTACCTGACATGTGCAGAAAAATATTTGAGTAATTGTGTGATTAATGTTTACCTGCACAGGAAATGTTTTAATTATATAGGCATTAAAATATTTTATTCATAAACATTATCTAATTATTCTAAGAACTGATACTCATATAATGTATGTAGTCATAGTTTGTAAAAAATATGTTGTAAGTAAATCAAGTCCAAATATAGGAAGTTAAGCATGCATTAATATTATAACGATTCGCAATATTTTCTATTAAAAGAACCACACTCAATAATTCACTATGTGTAACCCTTTTTGACATTGTAAGTATGCAGAATATGTGTAGGTATACTTACTTTCAAGTTTGTATATTACTTAGGAACGATTCAGTACATAATTATAAAATTCCACACAGCATAATTATCGATTTAAATATAACAATAGTTTAAAGTAGGTACGGTTAACGAACGTAGCGGTGTTCCAGTTAGTCGGCAACATTGCTTGCACAGCGATAAGACGTGTGAGCGCGGGAATTAGTTTCGCACATCGCGTGAGCAAACGATCATCTGGTACACCGGAAAATTCGTGGACGGTACAAATCCCCGAGTTTTTACTACTGTTCAATATTCCTTGTAGAGATTCAATTAACGATACCTACTTTGGAGTAGGTATCGTTAATTTCTCGTTAATATCTCCATCGGGAATTTAGGTATCAAACTGTTTTATTCAAAAGATAAAAACAAATAAATAATTAGTCACATCCAGGTCTTTTTTTCTACTTTTGGATAAATTTCCTTTTCAAAACAGTTTTTCTACAATAGGGTATTTGACAAGTTCGAGATTTTACGAAATGTAAATATTTTATCAAAATATACGTAAATATGTGCCAATAGCAAAAATTTCAATCAAAAAATAACGTCTAGCCGGTTATATGGTCATTCGAAAATTCATGGGTCAATTACAGGTCAGGACAAAGTATGAAATTATTAAAAAAATATTATACCATTGAATAACCCATATAATTTGCACCAACTATTATAATAGAACCATTGACATAAACGAAACATTTGATATAGCTACCATACACAATTCAAATGAAATGCATACAAAATACTTGCGTGTGACGTCACATCTTAGTAGCCATTTGTATGGAGCGTTTTGGGTTTGCCCGAAATAATGTGATTTTAAAGTTGTGATATCCCAGGTAGTTTCAATGAGAATCAAGTAATTCTTTCAACGATGTTTCTATCATTAAGAGGTCTTTTGTTCCCAAAATTAAAAAAAAATTGTCAAATACCGTATTGTAGGTACCTAGGTAACAGGCGCACTTTCAGAGGCTATCGAAATGGCTAGCAAAGATAATATAATAACTGCATTAATGGCTAGCTTTACACAGAACGAAGCGTAGCAGGGAAGTCCGTTTTTAAAATACTTAACTACATGACATACAGAACCATAGTTGTGACTTGTGGTTCTTAAGTCTTTGCTCTACTTTTTACCCAGAGCAAAACTCGTACCAGCCCCTTTTATGTGCGTATACATTGAGTGAGAAAAAGAAAGTTCTTTAGAAAAAAATAATAATATGTTTATCATTTAGCAAAAGGTCTAAAACAATTGTAAATCCAATCATACAAATTGTAAAATAATAAAATCGTTGCACACACGTTGCAATAAGAAGACATTTGACTATTTTTTCTTTTTAATTTTGTAACACATTACAATAACAGGTAAATATTAATTGCATTAAAAAAAAATCATTTTTTTTATGTGTTAATTACACAATGTTATTTCTTTCTTATTTAGTATTAATTACACATGCACAAATGTTCTTCGGTCTAACACGTACGCGAAAAATTGATTCACGACAAAAGCGGACACTTGGCGTGAATCAATTTGTCGCGCATGAACACGGACCCAACATTTGTGCATGGTTATGTAATAAATAGTATAAGTATTTGTCGAGAGGTTGTAACCCCGAAATTGTTTAAAATAGATCCGGTTTCGTAGCTAAAAATTAAAATCGATTGGCGTCGCTGCACGCTGGTGTGCCCTACCCGTCACCTAAGTTATGTAATTATTATTTAATTAATTATTTAATCCGGCGTCCGTATAACATTTAACAGAACCCTTTTATTTATTTTGAGACCGGTAATGCTTTACGCATAGCCGTCCGCCGTGGAGCGAACGGGTTATACGACTCCCCCAGTCGGCGGGGAACTCAGAGGTGCTCCCGTACACGCCAAAGCGGGCGGACACGGGAAGCTGACTAGAGTGCTGAAAGATTTGAAATCTTCGCATCCCTCCCCACATAGCCTTTCAGATACCAAAATCTGCAGGTTCTGTCGCGAGGACGAGGAAACGATTATCCACGTCCTCGGCGAGTGCATAGCGCTGCACCGCTGCAGAAGCCGGCACCTAGGAGCACACATGATCTCAGCAGACGAGATCAAGAGCTCCCCCATCAGCTCCATTCTCGGGTTTATCCTGGACCTGAAGCTACATGAGGTGCTGTAATAGGTTACGGGGCTACCACAATAGATCATCTACTGGTCTCAATGGCTATGAGACGCAGGGCTCACCCAATTTCTATCAAATAATAATAATAATAATCCCTCCCCACAGGCCTAGGCCGCTGTGATTAAAAATATATGGTGGCACTTGTGGACCGAAGCCCTCGCTAGTAGGTCACTTTCTTACTCAGGGGCGACTTTGGAGCCCTACTTCCGGCTAATTTAAGCGAATCACCTGCCCCGCCTTTCCATGCAATGTTTTTTTCTTGCTATAGCATGCAGCACGCAAAAATAATAAATTTAATTTTGATACTTTGAATCCATGCTTGCAATTTGTAGAAATTGGTCCCATCGATGATAAAATTGTGTTGCATATATTCTAAAAGAAAAAAACAAAAGGTTTTCTTAAATAAAGTCACTTTATTTTTAACATAAAAATGACCTGTAAAACCTAAAGACTTGTTACAAATACTAATATTAAAATTAAATTATTATGAAAAATTAAAAAAAGACACCGCTTCTTAAATTCGATCTTACATGTAATAATATCAAATCGGCCAATCAAGGAATGTTCACAGTTTACCTCACAGACCAGTTTCAATTTATTTTAAAGTTAACTTTTCGTTATTGTCACCGCGATCAACCCGCGTTGCTTACGTCATCTACGGCTTCAATAAGTTGGTCCTCGGAAGACATTGTCTTACTTTTATAATATGTATGTAAAAATGCAGTGGTGTACATAATGTCTTGCCTGGGTAAGTTATCCTATTTAAATGTTATGGTTTATTCAGGCTATGTGTAATTGTTAAATGTAATTTTCATTTGAAGTCCTTTCTTTATAAGTAAATATAAAGCCACGCCTTAATGAAGGCGTGGCTTTATATTTATTTACTCTGAATATCTTTCGCATACCTAGCTAGTAAAATTGTTGTGGACGCCCTGTTGGTCTAGTGGTTTAAGTACAGGATCGTGATCTCGGGGTCCTGGGTTCGATTTCCGGGTCGAGCGAAAATTATGTTTCGTATTTTTCGAACATAGCTCGGGTTTGTGATCACCAATCCGCATTTGACAAGCGTGGTGATTAAGCCTAATCCCATCATAGTAGCGATGACTTGATTTCTATGATGGAGGCCTTTGCCCTGCAGTGGGACAGTTTATAGGCTGATACTTTACCTAGCTAGTACGAAACAAATTTTTGGCATTGTGAACATATGAAATAAATGAATAACCTAACTGGTAAATATATTAGAGAGTGTTGTAAATATTATGTGCCTTTAACTGATTTGACAAGTAGTGTTGTGAAACCAATAAGATATTTACAGTATTCAAAATAAATGTAAAATAAAATTGATAAATAACTCCACCCAGTTAAAGAAAATTATTTTCACTTATAAGAAACTGATTTTATTTTAATTCAGTTTATTACTAAATATCTTAATTTGACGGCGTTTTGCAGTATTGACCGATTTCGAGGTATTCAACAAGTTTCATTTCTTCTTTTTCTTTTGTTTTTGTGCATTGTCAGGGGTATTCTCAGCTTTACGCTTGCCTGCGTTTGCACCTTTGCCGGTCGCATTACTGCCAGGAGTATTCTGATTGACGCTGCCACTCTTTTTCTTCTTTTCTGCTCGTTCTTTTTCTTCTAGTTCTTGATTTTCCCTCTCGATTAATGTAATAAGCGTGTTGCACCTGTAAAGTAATTTTACTTTGTGATATTTTGATATTTCAAACAACTATTTCAGGTTTCTCAATGATAGTGATCCGAGGCGAGGAGCGGTGGTGCGGTTATCTAATATATAAAATTCTCGTGTCACAGTTTTCGTTGCCATACTCCTCCGAAACGGCTTGACCGATTTTGATGAAATTTTTTGTGCTTATCCGGTATCTATGAGAATCGGCCAACATCTATTTTTCATCCCCCTAAATGTTAGGGGTAGTCCACCCCTAAATTTTTATTTTTATTTTTTAGACAAAATTTTTAATTTCTCTTTTTTTATGATACAACATACAAAAATACATACAATCCTCAATTTTCACCCTTCTACGATCAACCCTTTTATTTATATGGCAAAACAACGTTTGCCGGGTCAGCTAGTATTATATAAACGTTTAGAAGCTATTTAATTTTTTTATTATTTGAATATAGTTTATGTAAAGATGGGTATACGCGAAACGAGCCGAACCATAATCTAGAATTAAACCTACCTGCGCTGAAGTTCGACAGCCGTACGCGACTTGAGGAACCAGTCGAAGCGAAACTGTGGCGCCGCGTGGACAGCAGCACGCAGTTCTTCGTACACATTCTCTTTATCAAATCCCAGCTTATGTAGCATACACACCAAGAATCTGAAACACAAGGAAATATGACAAAAAAAATATTTGCGGGGGGAGTTATACAGCAAAATAAAGATTCACATGAAGAGAACACGGATTACTATAGCGGTACTAATATCAATCAGGTCATTTACTAATATAGATAACGTGTATTTTAACGTGGCTTTTACGGAAAAGTGGTTTTGCTTATTGATAAGGGAAACTCAACAGCATATTTACAATGATCATGGCTAAAAACTAAAATTAGACACTTGGAGAATAACAAAGTTCTACGACTATCAAAGTTAAATTTTCTCACGAGACATTGACGCTCAGATTACAATTAATTTTAAAAAACAATTAATGAAATCAAGACATTTGATTTTTTGGCAGCGCCACTGAGCTTTAAAAGAGGCCTTAAAAGTGACTATCTTTAACGAGTAAAAATCTATTAGCATCTGTTGACTAACTTACCTATCTTCTTCTTCTACATAATTTTTCCCCTTGTTTGTTCCATAAGAGATTCTCAGTTGATGGAATGGCGCCCTATATCGTGCCATCTTAGCATCTAATGCCTTCTTTATGGAGGCTCTTCTCTGTATTTTGGCTTCTCCTCTTTCAATTTGGCCCATGATTCTGTCCACATCTTGTAGTTCATGACATCTCTCCCAAAATACTGCAGAATATTCCATAACCTAGGCATATAACAATATGAAATTAGATTACATTCGATTGCAGTGTTAATAATTTTGGTAGCTTATAGACTTCGCGCCACCAAAGAAATCCCGTGATCCCCACTTGTCACGTCAACATTCAAATTTGAGCATTGTAGATATAGACACAAGGAATTTCTAATGTTAGTTCCGTGTTTGGCCGCGGGACTTCATTCGTGGCGTGGACTCTAGTTTCCTCACCTCTTCAGGAGTTTTTCCTTCAACATCTTTTGCAATATTTTCAATGTCATCTCTTCCATATTTTTCATTAGCCTTTATAAATTGATTAAAATCTCGTTTTGTCCAATTCGTGAATCCTACAATAGAAATAAGTGAAATTAGGTAAACTAATCAGAATATACTCGTACGTGAATAAAAATAGCAGGCGCAGCAGCGGTAATGGATGCGCCCTGTGGGTAGAAGCGTTTAAGAATACTGCCAAGGTTTTCTCGGCCTATCGTAAGAGGCGACGAAACGGGCTTTCGGAGTACATGAGCGTACCCACTGCTGGAGAGACTCCGCCGGGGACGACGTTAACGGGTGTCCTGGTAGGTCGTACAGCGTTGAAGGACTGTATTGCGCCAGATAGGGGTGAAGCGGCGAGCGCGATTAGCGGTACGATCTAGTCCCGACTGTGGGGTTTCCGACCGCGATTGCGCGGAGATGGACACCCCAGGGGTGTTAGTTAGGGTTTGAGTCTCACACACCATCTTTTTCCCCTACATGTAGTAAGGTGAGGGTCATGACAGTGTTCAATAGAAGAACTCAGCTAGGCTGGGCAGCATTTGGTAAACTTCGTCAAGTCTTCTCGTCACCCATCCCTCAAAGTCTTAAGTCGAAAGTCTTCGACCAGTGCGTCCTTCCGGTCATGACTTACGGTGCCGAGACGTGGACACTCACGGCTGGACTAGTCCACCGGTTCAAAGTCGCTCAAAGAGCTATGGAAAGGGCTATGCTCGGAGTATCTCTGAAGGACCGCATCAGAAATGATGTAATCCGACAGAGAACCAGAGTCACCGACATAGCCCACCGAATTAGCAAACTGAAGTGGCAGTGGGCTGGTCATATTAGCCGCAGAACTGACAGCCGTTGGGGCCGTAAAGTCCTTGAGTGGAGACCGCGACTCGGTAAGCGTAGTGTAGGACGCCCTGCGACAAGATGGGATGATGACATTCGAAGGCTGGCTGGTGTGGGCTAGATGAGAGTGGCGGAAAATCGGGAGAAGTGGCGTGCATTAGGGGAGACCTATGTCCAGCAGTGGACGAGTGTGGGTTGCTGATGATGATGACAGTGTTCCCTAAAAAAAATTAAAAGCAGCGGTAATGGATACCTTGTGTCAAAAGTTGCTCTTTCTCCTGAACTTCTTCTTCCGTGAGTGCTTCTGCGTCGTCTATTTTCCGTTGCTCTTCTCTCTGAATCTTCGCGGCGTCTTGACCTAATTCTGGGTTTCGCGGGACTTTATACCTATAATAATATCGTTTCCACCTTATTACAAATCGCGATCTTAAGTTATTATTACAGTACTAAAGCTCATGTCATCCCTTTCCAACACGCAATGTTAAGGGGCCGGCGAACAACGTATTTCCCAAAAGTAAAGCTACTGTTACACATGCTCAAAGCATGCTACTTTTGAGCAAGTGCTACTTAGTAGCAAATGTGGACGGACGTGCTTCTAATAAGCATGCTCAAAAATCGCACGCCGGTCGATTTTTAAGCATGCTACCTGCAGTGCGGGTGGAAGGGGAGTGTGGCGGATTACTTTAGCATACGTAGACAGGTTTGCTTATTTTTAAGTAAAAACATGCTTATTGATAGCAAATATGGACAGTTCTTTAAGCAAGCAACGCCAATCGATTTTAATTTTTAGCTACTAAACCGGATCTATTTAAAACAATTTCGGGGTTACAATCTCTGAAGTATACACAGATTACGAAGGAAGTTAGATCTATTTTTTTTATGAAAAATGAAAATCTTAACTATACCAAAATACTGGATTTAGCTTATTTCATAACCTTCAAATACAAACATTTTCACTCTGAAAAGATGACCTGTTTTGAGAAACTTTTGACATGACTTTAGCTTTGCAATATACTTTAGGAAAAGTACTCGATGTTTTTGTAAACATCGATGTTTTCAGTTTTGATGTATCGAATCAATAAAAACATCGATGTTTTTCAAAAAGCTGATCAATCATTAAATGAACGAATGCGATGATGTCTTTCATACATTCATTCGAGATTCTGAACATCTATCTGAAAGATGATAGCATAGACAACTTGGCTAATTTCTTTTCAAGAGGATTCAGCCATGGTGACTAGACTAGCAAGCACTAGCAAGCAATTCTATGCTGTGCAGGGTGCGGGCGGATGATGTTGCAATGATGTCGTTTCGCTCATGCGCTACCCGTTCGTTCTTGCAGTGAACGATGGCCGCCCGCCAGCGTATAAGAAGTGTCTGTGCGTAATTTGAGGGCTGCCATATAAATAATAATTTACCTAATGTTTAAACATTGATGTGCGATCGATTTTTAGCTTAGTATACCTACATTGTTTATAGGTAAGTATAAATAACCTTACAGCCAAGTATCTACCTCAATAATTAAAAATTTTGACGACCCGTTTGGAACAGTGGTAGTGAACGCTGCCTTTGGTCCAAGGGTTGCGGGTTCTATCCCCGCACAGTACAAACATTTGTGTGCATGAACATGTCTGTTTGTATTGGTCTGGGTGTTTTCTATGTATTATAAGTATATATTTACAAAAAAAAGTATTATATGTATATATTTGTAATCCCACTGTTGATTCTGATATCCGTAACACAGGTGCTTGAGCTACCTATCTCGGAGTCAGATCAATGTATGTGATGATGTGAAATATTTATTTATTTATTTTATTTATTTAATATAGAAAAAAGAAATTTAAAAAATACCTTTAAAGAAATTTGGTATAAAGGGATACATAGTTTACGTAAATGCATCAAGTACTTCATAAATATAATAATAGCTATTTAAATCAGATCATATTACTACTATAAGAAGTTTTTTATTTTAAAATCAAACACTATTGTTTGAGTCTGTACTTAAATTTAAACAATGTTATACCAAAGTATAAAATAAAAACTCAAAAGTTTTGGTAGGTTAGCGCACAGTATTGAACGGCCGCTTTTTTGTGACCATCTAAACTTGGTCAGATTATCATACACACCACACTTATTTTGTATTTTTCTTAATTTTCTCATTAATTACCAAATTTCAAAGGCTGAAATTTCACAGGTATATAATTGAAGAGTTTATCTAATTATTGGTATAAGATTCAGTGACCACATTTACAATAATACTCAGTTTAATGTTTTAATTTTCATGATATCTTTTTTATTACTTACAGGACATAAACAAAATCTCAGTATCATTAAAAGGCAGTCAAGAACTATAAATTAACGTTTAAACCAAGTCGTTATACCTCCAATTGGAAGAGCTAGGACCTATTAAAGCGTATTTCTATTTACTCAAATATCTCCAAAACGATGCAATTTTTGTAGTTCTTTTTGCATTTCAAATTATTTCAAATTCAGCAAGACGTCGTGTATAAAAAATTACAAAACCACATCTTACCATTTCAGAGATCCAGCTATCGGCCAAACGTTACGCCCAGCCGGATTTTTAATAACTAAAAAACTATAGGTATTTCAAATTTTTAAATTGGCATTTCATTTATTTCAAATTCATTTCTAATTATGTGGATAATTATTTTTCCAAAATAATCATTAATAAGAAAACATCTGGCTGGGGGAACGTTACGCCAGCCAGAACTTTTTTTACGAAATAACTTAAAAACTATAGGTATTTCAAATTTTTAAATTCGCATTTCATTTATTTCAAATTCTAATTATCTGCATACTCGAATTTACGAAAATCCACACTTTCTGGCTGGGGTAATGCACACGACCAAGCAGTTAACTATTAAGTATTAAATAAATAGTACAGGTGTTTGCCGAGAGACTGAAGCCCCGAAGTTGTTTAAAATAGATTTGGTTTAGTAGCTAACAATTAAAATCAATTAGCGTCGCTAGTGTGCCCTACGCGTCACCTTAAGTAATATAAAAATTCTCTTTAAAAGCGAAAAATAAAAAATAAATTAAAAACTTAAAAACCGCCGACAAAAATTTAAAAAGTCCAAAAATAAATTGAAACTGCTTTTGACTGTCCTACGTATGAACATTTATGCTTAAATATTGTCGCGTCGGGGGATCGCTCCTAACGTACTTATAAAACGTATGATTTGACAAAACGTTATGCTAATCAATAATATGTAGAGCGCACCCCACGCGACAATGTTAACCAAAAATTTTCATACGTAGTCAATAGCACATTCAATTTATTTTTGGACTTTTTTTTTTGGGGTTTTGTTATTTTTAATTATTTTTTTATATTAAACTAGCTTTTGCCCGCGACTTCGTCTGCGTGTAATTCGAATAAAAGCAAGGTCTTATAGATATCTTTATAAATTATAGCCTATGTGTTATTCTGATCTATAAGCTACATTACTGTAAAGTTTCATTAAAATCCGTTTAGTAGTTTTTGCGTGAAAGAGGAACAAACATCCATCCATACATCCATCCAAACAAACTTTCGCCTTTATAATATTAGTAAGGATACGCAAATAACAATAAGTAAATTTAACAGAGACGCAGCTTTTCTAGTTACACAATGTTTTGAAGAAAATCAATATATAATTAAGTTTCATTCATCATTTTAGGTAACACAACCATCTAGCTGTTTCTACTCGCACGGAAGGGTCGCGATTGGCGCGACAGAGATAGCGAAATGTCCGAGGAACAGCAAAGCTTTCATTGAATTTGAACTACCCTTCGCACTGTCTGTAGGATTTACCTCTTTATAAATAGTATAGATGTGTGTATCTCTCACCCTAATGTTTTCCGGTAATGGTAGATTTCTTGATCAAGAAGTTCAAATAGTCGAGGTGGGAAGAATTGGAAGTCTTGAACAATGGGCTGTTTCGGTGGTCTTGGGGCCTGGCAATTGAAACACAGGAAAGTCAAATATTACTTAATTAAAACAATGAGAATAAGAAATAAGGAAATAGGTATATACCTACATATGATATAATGAAGCAGATTGCTTGTTGGTTGTAATAGGTTTCATATGAGTTTATATTACCAAACAAGATGCTACGAACAAATTTCGTAGCTTTCTTACATTTCAATATGCCCCATTTTATATTGACATGTTTATTAAGTGATGTTTATTATAAACTTACGTAAATACTAAATATAGTATGCATAAGAAAGGAAGCATGATTTCAATAATTTACATATATTTTTTTTTTCAAATGTATAAGGTATGTAAAAAACCACAACATATTAGCATTTACTTACTGAAATACACTACATAATATTAATCAAAAATGTGCACAGTATAAAGAGCTAACAAATGTAATAAAGTACATAAATGAGTGAATGATAGATAGTTCTATTGCTACAAGACCATCACCATATGACATGACGACACCAGGTACCAGACGGCAGATCTCCTCGTTTAGCTCTTTACACTTATTTACCTGTACCTTTGGCGCCTTCGGTTCAGAGACGCGGAGTGCCTCTCTGAAGTATGCATCCACTGCATAATTAGCTTTACGTTCACGCTTAGGAGGCTCTATCCAGCTACCCATTGGAATAATTTTCTGCTTTTCCCTATAATCTTCCCCTAATAAAAGACAACAGAATAATGTTAGTTGTATATCATATAAAGTTTAATACTTGGTAATACTTATAGTTTGTACCTTCGAACTGGTATACCGAGTCTGTAGTAGCGCCAGGTGTATCCATTGAGAAAGCTCGCAACGAAGACTCTCCTAGGCTCTCTAGTTTTTGTTTCAGTTCTTCAGTCTTGACTTCTCCTTTAGCCAATATAGTATCAATATCTTCATCTGTAATCTCAGAATCTTTTGAAGAAAAGACATGGTTAGCGCCATGTCTGATCATGTTGAGCATTTCATCTTTGTTGAGTTGGCTTTTGATGTCAACCAACCGGCCTGACTGAATCACCAATTTATCTAATCGTAGCTTGACTTCAGCTCGCTCAACAATTTTTTCCTCTACTGTGTTGTCTGTGATGAGACGAAACACACGTACCTATTTGAATGAAAATATTCATATCATGAATGAACCTAAGTGATCATCACAGAAGGATAATTAGAAACTTTATTTTTGATACCTACTAATACTAATATTGAGACACCCTATTACACAATGTAGTGTGAGGAAAATGTTATGTTATATATTAATGTTAAATGTTTTACCCAAGTACAATATTAAAGCAAATAGCAAATAACAGACCGCTCATAAAACAAAATTATGGCTACAAAAAAAATATAATTACTTGTTTTTTCTGTCCAATACGATGCGCTCTGTCCATGGCTTGTAAATCCATCTGTGGGTTCCAGTCAGAGTCATAGATGATCACGACATCTGCTGAGGTTAAATTAATACCAAGACCTCCTGCTCTTGTTGATAACATAAAAACAAATTTTTCACTATTCTCAGCATTGTATTCCTCAATTTGTCTATTTCTGTCTTCATGAGGCGTTTGACCGTCCAAACGGCAGTACTAAAAAACAACATTAAACCAAATAGATATTATTAATTTATTTAGGCCTATAGCTACAGAACAAATACTGTTTATGGGCCTACAGCTTAGTGATTGCGACCTTTCTCTTATCTTAGAGTCTGGTAATTACATTGAAGCGACTGCCGTCTAACCATTGCAACCCTTTAAAAGGTAACCAGACCCACTGAATCATGGTTTCAATTTCAGAAACTATCCGAAACGTGCAGATTTCCTCACAATGTTTCCCCTCATCCAGAGGTCGGTTCCTCATCATGGTCGGATTCGAACCCGGTCCCCCGGTATGGAAGGCGCGTGCTGAACCACTGAGCTACCATCATTCAATTATTTGTGACCTTTGTGGTACCAAGAATAAAATGAATATGCAAATAACACTTACTTTGTACTGTCTCCACAGACAGTAGTCTTCCAAAATATCTAACATTCTTGTCATTTGAGAGAATATCAGTACTCTTGAGCCTTGCTCCCTAAGTTTAGGAAGTAGCTTATCTAGGATAGCCAATTTTCCACAGTTGTAGACCAAGTGTTCGTCTGTCGTATAAGGTGGGCCCGGCTCAGCACCATCAAATAGGTATGGGTGGTTGCAACATTTACGTAGCTGCATAAGAATATTCTGCAGACGCATTTTTTCCACTTTGCCAGCACCATTGACTAAAAATTTATTAAAAATATTAGCATTGTCATCATTACATACCTAGCAATTTTTCAGAAAACTTTCTAGACTACCTACTTTATTTGGTATACTCACCGACATCAATATCTTTCATTAATACTTTTGTATACCATTCTCTTTGCATTTTGCTCAATCCAACATACACTTTGACCTCTTTTTTAGGTTTTAATTTCTTTTCTACTTCAGACTTTAAACGCCTAAGTAAAAATGGTCTCAAAACTGCATGCAAACGAGATACTAGTTGATTATCGCCTAATGCTGCATTTGTATTGAACCAAGAATCGAAATCCTGAAAGTCAAATACAATTGTTAAGATTTTAACAATAATATTTTATTGAATTTTTATTGAAAATAGAAATGTATTTGTAATAGTAACTTACATCAGAGCTATTAAACACATCAGGCAAAAGAAAATTAAGAAGAGCCCATAATTCATGAAGGTTATTTTGTAAGGGGGTGCCAGTGAGGAGCAAACGATTCATACTCTTGAACTCGCGCAGCAGTTCTGACAGCTTTGACTTCTCATTTTTGATACGATGAGCTTCATCAATAACCATATATCGCCAGTTGAACTTTTTGAATACTGACTTTTCTCTTATGATCATTTCATAGGATGTAATACAAACATCCCAATTGCCAGGCATTAAAGTTTCTCTAATGAATACGTTCTGTAAGTAAATTAAGAGTTTAATGTGCAGGAAACAAAACAATCAAAAAACATCTAATAAATGTCAAAAAACATGACAATGGAAAAAATCTGGGGTCTTTTAGGCAGGGCGTGAAACGGCATCTCAGTAGGCCATCAGGGTGAGGATGGCAGACACAATGGGCACTTGTTAGTTCTTTTGTGCCTGTCAGCCTCATATTTGGATTTCACGGCCGCTTACCATCAGGCAGAGTGAGGTCATCCTGATTGGCTCTATTAAAAAAAAAATAATAAAAAAAACAGATATCTATATATTTTTAGAATGAAGCTCTTTTTCAAACTCTTTTTAAAAACAAAAGGAATTTTATAGATAGAAAAAATAAAGTATATTGCACAAGAGTGTGACAATATTTAGTGTTTCTAAATAAATTAAGTTGATTAAGTAGAAGACATACAACCTGTGCGGATAAAGAATGGGATCAGAAATGGCGGCGCATCTATTCACTTCTCGCTCGCACACTATTTGCGTCTATACTCGCACTCGTGGGGTGTGAGTATAGACGCAAATAGTGAGCGAGCGAGAAGTGAATTGATGCGCCGCCATTTCTGATCCCATTCTTTATCCGCACAGGTTGTATCTGCCTACAAAATACACACCCTTGTTTCTTGGTCACCTATTAGACAAACTGCTTTCAATGAAGGAACCCATTTCTTAAACTCATTCATCCAATTTGTCAGAGTAGACTTTGGCACTATAACAATATGTGGCCCTGGTACATTCCTGAAACAATTTTTGGTACAGTTTAGTTAACATCAATATTTTTAATTGACACCAAATATTTAAATATTTTTTTTATCAACTTACTTAAAATGTTTCATGTAGCCAAGTAATGAAATGGTTTGCAAAGTTTTTCCGAGACCCATCTCATCAGCTAATATTCCATTAATTCCATTCTCATAAAGTGATATCATCCAGTTGAGACCTCGTACTTGGTAATCACGCATCTCACCATTCTTTACGTAATGTGGAGAAGCTTCAAAGCGGAATATGTTCTTCTGCTTAGTATTGGTTTCAGCAAGAAGTTCTTCATCTTCTTCTTGTTCTGTTTTTCGGTGCCGATGGCTATAAATAAATAAATAAGCTATTATTTCTGTAAAGTTTACTTAACAATACTAAAAGTTGGTTGGCTAAAATTAATAGATACACATGACACACACACCATGTAGTACACCATGAAATTTGTCTATACTTCATTTAATCACACTAGACATGTGTAACTCTTTACTGACACAACTTAGTGATCCAACTCAGCCAAATGATACTGTTCCAAATCTTAATGTGCACTCCGAATGTATCATTCAACTCAAATGGATCTTGAGTTCAAGTGAACCGAATGATCCAAGTGAAGCCAATGATTCGAATGAGCGGAATGAATCACGGATATATCTGAGAGTCGATGTTCCAAATGAACACTGTTCTGCATCTTTGCACTGATCCAGATGCAAATGTTCCAATCTTTTGAAATATTCGTTTTTGCCAGGTTTAAATGACACTCTTACACAGACTAGAGTATTATAAGAAGTGTGCATTGAGTGTGTAATTTAATAAATTTAATAAGACCTGACATAACAAATGTAGAATAAACATACCTAACACATGTAGTCTTACCAAGTAAAGTACTAATAATACTAGTTTTAAAATAGGTAATCATCAGTGAGAGATTTTTATTTTGTATACATTCAATCAAGTTTATTAAAAGTAATAATAATATAAATTTAATACTGACTCTCCAGCTCCTCCAGACGTGTCCAAATCTTTATTCTTTTTAGGTCTTCCAGCTTTAGCTTTGGGTGGACTATTAGATTTTGAAGTATTCGTCATGAAATGAGAAAAAATCTCTGTCTGCTTCAGTAAAAAGTCAAATCGCTTAGAACGGTCAGTTTCTATTTTTGTTTCAAAATCGCCCTCTTTGCCTCTTGAAGAAGTGGTGTCACTGGATGATCCATTCTGAAGAAAAGAACAAGGACAATTATTAGTAAAAATAATAAAATGCATCGTGTACATATAGAAGCAAGAACAACGGGAAGCTTTATACCGAATTATCCCCGACATCAGCCACATCCATAGCTTCTTCAGTTTGAGACATGATGCTAGGAATAATAAATTTCACTAGGAACAATGACTTGTCTCATTAAACGTTAATACATTACGAAATTAACAAATACAGTTTTATCACCGGGCGCGAAAAACCAGCGACAGCGACATTTAGTAAAAATGGCGTCTGTGTGTGCTACTCCCTACTAGCTAGGGATGCAAGAAGACTATCGACATTCAGTTGCTCGGAAACAGAAACCAGTATTCAATTAATTAATTTTATCATAAGCATGCTCCACACAGCTCGCGAACCACGCGCAAAACAGCTAACAAAAAAATTGCGAATTGACTATAGAATCGACTCCACACTTCTCATTCGTCGCTTCGCACGCTATTCGCGGGCTAAACGTGTTATAAAAACGAAATGGGAGATGACCGTTCTGTGGACCACGAGCACGTCACAGCGATCACCGGTTGGAACCTTGTGATTTATAGTTTTTATTTCCATTCTTCCTTCATCTGTTATATATCACTAAACCATAGTTTTTTTGTATAGTTTTCAGGTGATATCCGCCATGTTTTTTCATATTGAAAATCCTGAGAATCGGGCTCCTGGTGCCCAATTATCATGCTCGTGATATTTTGAAAAGATGGCGGATATCACCCGAAAACCAACACCTCAATGGACAACATTTCAAAATTGCTAAGCTCTGAAACAAAAAATACCAATTCTTTGTTTACTTTTCCGCTGCTCGAATATATATTTATTCATTTTTTATATTGCTTATTTACTGAGAAAAAAATTAAAAACTAAAAAACGTAAGATGACGTCATCGGACGGCAGAATGTAAAATATTTCTTTGCTTAGCACATTATAGTTTTAAATTTACGTAATGCCAAACTCATGACATGTAACTGTCAAAAAAAAAGACAACTTGTCAACGTTGAATGTATGAATGACGTTGACAATGTTGACACTAGTATTAATTACCTTTGACAGTAGTACGACTGTCAAATCGTAGCTGTTTACTGACACACGTGTGTAGCTCGTAATTAAGATTTTCAAAAGAAATTGTAGTGAATCTTATCTTTAATCGAGTTTATGTGTTGTGAATGTTGGTAAAGGGTTGCACGTAAGTATTTAAAACTAACTTTGTGTTATAAATTTATTTATTTACTATATACATAACCTAGAATCTAATTCCTCGAGTGTCATACATCGAGAATAATGAATATTCCACCTAAACCCCCGGACCCACCGGATGATAGTCTATCCCCATTAGTATTCTCTAATGAGAATGGACTGCATTTCGGGATCCCGTCCGAGACATCTTCTTCTACTTCCTCTAGTAGGAAGCAGAAGCGCCCCGCGGATAACATTGACAGGAGTGTAAACAATACTGAAAAGCGGACTCGCAACAATAAAGATGTTGAAACATCCGTGTCTCAACAGACTATTTACACACATCCAAGCTTCAGTGAGTCTTATACGTACAGTGAACAGGACTCCGGTCCTTTCATTGTCCATGTTTCTCGTGCTGAACCCGACCCTGCCGCGGGTACCACTATGAAAACCCTCAAATTCGCTCAATTCCTACACAGCAAAAAGATCAAAGGCATTGCCAAGGAAGGTATTAAAAGTGTTGGACGGAATAGGATCTCTGTTGAATTTAATTACGCTAACGATGCAAATGATTTCGCAAAGGCCCAATGTCTGTCGGATAACAAATACAAGGCTTTCATTCCGACTTACAATGTAACTCGGATGGGGCTTATACGTGATATCCCAGTAGATTGGTCAATGGACCACCTTGTGGAATCCCTAGAATTACCAGAAAATTGTGGCATTGTACTAAAGGCTCGTAGAATGAATAGGAAGACTACCACCAATGGGAATACCACGTGGCTCCCCACCCAGACAGTAGTACTAACTTTCTCAGGCCAAAGACTACCAGAAAAAGTCTACTCTTTCCATGCTTCACTCCGAGTAGAAACATACCAGTTGCCTACAATACAATGTTTTAATTGTTGTCGTTACGGACATGTTAAAAATCAATGCCGCTCCCAACCAAGGTGCTACCGCTGTGCACAAAATCATCCTGGAGACTCATGCGAAGTCTTGGAAGTCGCCTCCACCTGTCTCTTGTGCTCCGGTAGCCACTTTGCTGTTAGCAAAAACTGCCCCGAGCAAACCAGACAAAGAGGCATTAAGGTTATTATGTCCCAAGAGTCAATTTCATACTTGGAAGCCTCTGCTCGAGTCCCAACGGTTAGGCGCCCATATAATGAGGTGGCGAAGGACGCATCCCCTTCACTATCACAACTGTCCCTTTCCAACTATTCACGTCTTATTCCCTCCACGTCCCAATCCTACAAGAAGACATTCACCACCAGTCCTCGTCCTAGGTTACCTCCATCTCTTAGAGGCTATGATAAACAGGCTCATCAAGCCATCATATGCACCCCCTCCTCCACCATGCCTAACGGCTGTGCCCTCCAAGACCCATCCCCTATTCCTGAGGATAGACTGATAGAAACAACGGTAGCGTTGCTTACTATCATTTTATCCAAGTTTAACGATGCTCTACCGTCCAACGTCGCCTCTCAACTTACAAATCTATTTCAAAATATGCCTGTAGAGATTAGGCAAGGCAACACACACAAACTCGGTGAGTCCAATGGCGGACTCCTGCCAGTTCCTTCAATGGAACAGTAAGAGTATCCGCCGCAAAAAAAGCGACTTAATATATCTATTCAACAAGTTCTCTGTGGCAGTTGCTGCCATCTCTGAGACATGGCTGGTGCCTGATTCCCTTTTTAGGGTTTCTGGCTATGCTTGTCTCAGGGATGACAGGGACGACGGCTACGGAGGCTGTTGTCTTTTAATAAAAAGATCATTTTCTTACACCCAACTTCCAATCCCCCCTCACAGCACATCACTTAATGTGGTGGCTGCGAGAATAATGAATATTTCTTTCATATCTATTTATATCCCCCACCCCTCCCCATCCCTTATCCCCGACCTCCTCAACATCTTTTCATCTATTCCCTCACCTATCTTCATTCTAGGGGATTTCAATGTCCATCACACAGCATGGGGCTCTCACTTCTGCGACACATTTTCGACCCAGCTGTTGGATCTTTTTGAAGATATGAACCTAGTAGTATTGAACGACGGTTCAGCGACTCGCCGAGTGTCGCCCGCTCAAAACCCCCGCTCTGCGGTGTATCTTTCCGTATGTTCAGCACCACTCTCTTCTCTATGTTCTTGGAAAGTCCTTACACAATCCTACGGCAGTGATCACTTCCCTATCGTCATATCCAAACCCCTTTCTGTCATCCCCGCCGTCTCACCTCCTCCTTTACTCAAATACAAAATTAAGCAGGCTGATTGGTCCATATTTAGACAGGAAGTAGAGTCATATTTGAGTAGACATCTCTACGACCCGCCTCCTGACGTTGAAACTAAATTGTCCATACTCATGGAAGCATTGATATGTGCTGCAGATGCTGGCATCCCTCAGAAGAAATTTAACCGCAAAAAATTAGCTCCCCCTCCTTGGTGGGACTCGGAATGCACGGATGCGGTTAAACGTCGAAAGGAAGCTGAGGTAGAGTTCAATATGTCCATGAGTATGGAAAATTATGTCAAATACAAACAAATTGCCGGTCAAACAAGAAGATTGTTGTCTAAAAAAAAGAAGAATGGTTGGGTCAATTATTGCGAATCCCTTTCACCTAGATCGCCTACCTCCGTGGTTTGGAGAAACATAAGAAGGTTTCGCGGATCCTTGGTTGGAGCTTCCCCATCCTCTAATGACCCCTCTTCCTGGCTAAATGAGTTTGCTTGTAAACTATCCCCTCCCTTCGTTCCCCCGGAAAATTGTTTCCCATCCAGTTACCTTTCACTCCAAAGTAGTCACAGGTTCGACCAACCATTCTCCTTAGAAGAGTTGAGCTGTGCTCTGCGCGGCTTAAAAGATTCCGCTCCAGGAGAAGACGGCATTCCTTATTCCTTCCTCTCCCACCTGGGACCTACAGGGGAACGATACTTTCTGGACCTACTTAACTCCATCTTTATGACTGGAAATATTCCAACGATGTGGAAGTCCCAAATTGTCATTCACCTGTTGAAACCAGGTAAAGACCCTTCAAACGCCTCCTCATACCGTCCCATTGCTCTCTCCTCTACACTCTCCAAAATCCTAGAACACCTTATTAAAAATCGCCTTGAGTGGATTGTTGAATCTCAGAACATCTTAGCAAGTAGTCAATTCGGTTTCAGAAAATCTAGAGGCACCACAGACAGCTTAGCTATCTTAACCACAGACATCAGAACCGCCTTCTCTAAAAATGAACACTTGGTAGGTGTATTTCTGGACATTGCAGCTGCGTATGATAACGTACAACTTCCGGTGCTCAGACAGAAGATGCTTCGCATGAGTCTTCCAGTGAGGTTAGTCCACTGCGCAATAAACCTGCTAGGTAGGATGCTGCTGCTTGGTAGGACAATTAAAATTCGATCTTTCGACAACATCCTCCCCCCCAGAAATCTCTGGCAGGGCTTACCCCAAGGTTCCGTTCTGAGTCCTATCCTGTACAACATTTATACATACGACCTTGAGCAATGCGTTTCTTGTTTCAGTAATGTTTTACAGTATGCAGATGACCTTTGTTTATATGTCGCAGATAGATCGATCGATAACATTAGTCGCCGTTTAAACAGCGCCCTTTACTATTTAAATGAATGGCTTCAAGAACACAATTTGTCCCTTTCAATCTCCAAAAGTAAGACCGTGGTATTTTCAAGAAAGAGATCCACCCCGTTAATTGACATTAATTGTAATGGTCAATCTGTGCCGTCCGCTGACCAAACAAAATTCCTCGGTGTCATCCTTGATTCGAGATTGACAGGTGTCCCCCATTTCAATCAAGTGGCCCAAAAATGCGAAAAAGGAATTAATATGCTTAGATCCCTCTCAGGTGTCTGGTGGGGGTCTCACCCTTATAGCCAAAAACTGCTCTACAACGCTGTCGTCCGCAGCCATTTGGACTATGCTTCTTTCCTTCTCGAACCCTGTAATAAAGAAGCATTGAACAGGTTAGAGAAACTCCAAATGAAGGCCTTAAGAGTTGTGCTAGGAGCAATGAAGTCTTCCCCAAAAATTGCCCTGCAGGTAGAAGCAGTCGACCCCCCACTAGACCTTCGTCGTCAATACCTCTCGGATAGGTTCATATTTAAAACAAACCAATCTAGTGACCATCCCCTCATCACCCGTCTTCAAAACTTATCCGAGTTGATTTCCCAGCCTTCTTGCAAATATTGGGCCCATAAAAACCCTCCCTTAACAATTACTAGCTTCAGAAAACTCTCTACCCTCACATACTCAATGGTGCAATTTCCTATAAACCCTCTTTTCCAAATTCCATATGATGCCATAATATTCGAACCCCGGATCGTCCTGGACTTTGGAATCCAGAAAAATGATCCCACTGCAGAATATACCTTCAACACATACCTAGAAAAAGATTGGCACCAGTGGCTCCCAATATTCACTGACGCCTCAAAGTCATCTGTTGAAGGAACCGTAGGAAGTGCTGTATGGATTCTTAAGTTCCAGATCATATTAAATTTTAAATCCCCCAAAGAATCCTCTGTGTTCACAGGAGAATCCCTTGCAGTATTAGAAGCTCTATTATATGTCCACTCCCACAAATTAAATAAATCAGTAATTTTAACCGACTCTAAAAGCTGTTTAGTTGCACTTCTAGGAAATATGTTTAGGAAAAAAGGTATCTCACCTATAATACTTAAAATCAAGCACTGTTTATTCCAATGTCATCAGGACAATATAGAGGTTGCTTTAGTTTGGATACCAGGTCATAGTGGTATCCGTGGTAACGAGCAAGTCGACACTTGGGCCAGGGAGGCCATCCAGCTTGGCACCACTCTGCAGCATAACTATGCCCTCGACATCTTGCCATCTGCAACAAAAACGTTAAAAGACGATTGGCAAAATAGATATAACGAGCTCTCTAAAATCAAGGGTCGCCATTACGCAGGCATCCAACCTCTGATCCCCCGGAGGCCTTGGTTTTCCAAACAGAAAGCCTTGGACAAATTTACTGTCTCCACCATATGTCGCCTGCGCCTTGGCCACGCCTGCACTCCGGTTTTCCTTAACAAAATTCACATTAAAGACTCTTCGATCTGTGAGTGCGGTTTAGAAGAAGGTACGACAGAACATATCTTCTTTAACTGTCAAAAATATCAAGTCTCGCTGTATGACATTCTACCCCCAAAAATCCCCCGCCCTTTTAACATTCCTTTTCTTCTGTCTTTATCCTTTTCCTCTGTTATAAAATATTTATGTATATATATTAATAAATATAATATAAGACTCTAAATGAATCTCCCTCTTCACACGTTATATATATATATATATATATATATATATATATATATATATATATATATATATATATATATATATATATATTTTGTTCATACGTTTACATTTTTACGTTGTCTGTCTGTTTTGTCCATGTGTATGTTTGTTTTGTTTTAGATGATGTCAAAACCGATTAAAATAGATTCCACTCGTCACACCGGTCAATCTATTAATTAACGTGTCTCTCTAATCACTCGACATTGGCAGAATTATAGATGTGTCGAGAGACACAGTAGCAGCCATTATATTTAAAAAAAAAAAAAAAAAAAAGCCAGTAGTACCTTTTTTTTATTAAAACAATGATAAGCAAAGGAATATCGCTGTATTCAGCCGTCCGATGACGTCATTTGGCGCTTACGTCTATTTAGAATAAAAAGAATTTCAATAATTATTTTATGCATGAAAATGGACAAATTTTGAAAAAAGAAAAAATATGGGTCTGTTCATTTTATGTCTACTTTCATATAAAAAAAACAATATGGACATGTTAAAAATTTGAAATGTTGTCCATTCTCTAGCTCGTAACTTGGGCTCTATGAGCCCATATTATTATCTCGTGCTTGTGTTATTTTGAGAAAGTGGCAGATATCACCCGAAAACTATACAAAAAAACTATGGCTCTTGGGCTCCAGTAACCAGGACCTCAATTCTCGAGCTCGTGACATTTATTTTCATACGACATATATCACTAAAACACAGTTTTTTTTTGTATGGTTTTCAGGTGAAATCCGCCATGTTTTCAAAATATCACGAGCACGAGAATTGGGCTCCAATTCTCCTGCTCGTGATATTTATTTTCATACGACATTTATCACTAAAACATAGTTTTTTTGTATGGTTTTTTGGAGCCCAATTCTCGTGCTCGTGATATTTATTTTGTTACGACCTATATCACTAAACACAGTTTTTTTTTGTATGGAGTCCATTTCTTGTGCTCGTGACATTTTGAAAACATGGCGGATATCATCTGAAAACCGAGAATTTGGCTCCTGAAAACCATGAGCCCAATTCTCGTGCTCGTGATATTTTTATACGACGTATATCACCAAAACACAGTTTTTTTGTATGGTTTTCAGATGATATTTTGAAAAGACAACTAACTGATGTTGAAACGGCGAGGCTGGTTTATTTCAGCTACTTTCATAGCATCATGTCATATGGTCTATTACTATGGGGATCAGCTGCTGATATACAGACTATTTTCGTATTACAGAAGAAAGCCATCCGCGCCATATATGGCCTTAGATCGCGCGACTCCCTTAGAGATTTGTTTAAAGAAATCGACATACTTACCGTGGCTTCTCAATACATCCTTGATTGCCTTATGTACGTACATAAGAATCTCCATCTGTTCTTGAAGAAGTCCGACTGTCACAGCCTTTACACCAGAAATAAGCACAGACTGGCCGTTCCAAATATCAGGCTACATAAGGTTGGTAGTTCATTTATAGGATTGAGCATAAAAATGTTTAATAAGTTACCTCAGATTATTATTGACTTGCCCACACATAAGTTTAAATTGTATATAAAAAACTGTTTAATGAAGAAAGGCTATTATAAAATAGACGATTTTTTGAATGACAATAATTTAGGGACATATTAGTAACACAAAAATTGTACTATATTTTAAGTTAATGGTGACATTTTGTAAAACATTTATTTTTTAAAAGAGTAACTGCTGAGTTTCTTGCTGGTGTCTTCTTGGCAGAAAACTACATTCCGAACCAGTGGTAAACATGTTGACATTCATAAGTGTTCTGTATGGACCTAACTTGAATAAACAATTTTCATTGCATTTCATTTCATTTCATTTCATATCCGCCATGTTTTCAAAATATCACGAGTACGAGAATTGGGCTCCAGGAGCTCAATTCTCGGGCTCGTGACATTTATCATCATACGACATATATCAACAAAACATGGCGGATATCGTATGAAAACGTTTTTGCTTATTCTCGCGATGTCGAATGGTGACATATGTCACATATTTTCGTGCGACACGTATCGCATGGTCTTGACCATACGATATGAAGTATCACGGTGATTTTGGTGATATTTCTCCAATTCAACGTGACGTTTGAGCCGTTTCGCGTTTTGTTGTTTATTGACGTTTGGTTGTTCAAATCACATAACAAGTTTAAATTAACTGCACAAACATAAGAAGATGATTGATCCTCAGTGTGAACGATTGTTTAGCTGAGAATTTTAAATTTTCTTTAATTAGAACAAATTTTCACCAGTATTACCTACATACCTTTAAATATTCGTCATTAAGCCTTTTTATCTCAGTAGAAAAATCAGTGTAAAGAAAATTCTTTATTCCATTTTTTTCTTATAACGCGTCTTTTTGCCACAGTTGCCATCTCTTTTTGCCACAGACTGAAAAGAAATCTTTTGGCTTTCGGTCGGTGTAACGGAATTACAATTTCATAAAATCAATTTTCTTTTTCGTCTTTTTGATCGTATTTTAAAGCAGTTATGATAATTATGATGTTACACAAACATAAAATTGACTGTTGATATAAAAAGGCTAGAAAATGTTGAATTAATACTTAAACAGTAAACATTAAGATTTATCGATTGTATATTTGTGTCAATCAACAAAATGGAACGTATTAGCGGAAATGATATGGGCCATATTCTCTATGGAAGTGACTTTTACTGTCGCATGGGCACGAGAATAGAGTTTTTTTACTTTTGTGACATTTTGGTGACATTTTCGTACGACATTGGAAAAGTGACATTACAGAAAATACGACATTTTATCGCACGTCCCGAGAATTGGGCTCCAGGGTATCCGCCATGTTTTCTAAATATCACGAGCCCGAGAATTGGGCTCCATAGCGTATCTCGGAACGCGGACGGGATCTGTGTGTTGACTGTTGCAAATAAAAAAATACAATGTCAATGTCAAAAAAAAAAAACAAAAACATAACCTGAAAATAAATGGTAATCATTGCAAAAATATAATTTAAACGAATTTAGTGAATATCAAGAACCCTCATCGCATAAAAAACATATAAATAATTTTATCCTGTTTCAGAATTGGGAGTTCGGCGGTAGCGGTAAAAGTGCACTAAATATCATGACTACTACTTTAAAAATGTTACGATACTTGTGCCAAACACGAATAAGTTATTCTAAATTCTTAAACAATGCAAATATATTACAGAAATCTTGTAGAAGTATCTATGTACATACAACATTGCAAGCAAAAATGTTTCAGGAACATGAAAATATGTATGCATATGATGTAATGAAAAAAAAGGGTTATGTTGCTGACTTGCAAGCCGCAACTAGCACAGATGTTCCTGTTTCTAAAGAAATATTCGATAAAACATTACATGAAGACTGGTCAAAGAAAACTCCAGCACAGTTGATTGAAGCATTCTCAATTTTAGGGTCATACTGCTCTCTGAACAGTCTATGTATTTCTAATAAAATATTTGATTCATTTATAGACACGCTGACAGATAACATAAAACTATCTTCTGATCAAGAACTCCGGTTGATATTTTTTTATTTATTGAAGTGGCCAGAAACAGAGTCAGTCAGAACGAGAAATTTTATAGAAGTATGGGTTGCACTAGATGATGAATGTTTGAACAGGATCAGGAAGTGGAATACTGACGAAATGTTGTCATTTCAAGCCTTATTTTACATGTTGAATGTAACAAGAGCTAGTGAGTTTTTTTGGAAAAGTTTGCAAAAATTGGCGAGTAAAGCAAAACAATTGACACCAAGCCAACTGGTACAGACCTTGTTTTTTGTTGGAATCATGCGCAAAGCCCCATGTGATATGCATAACCTCGAACTGCAATTAAACACACTTTTTAAAGAGTTCACCATTGATGAAGTAGCAATAATGTCAATGGGATTTTTCAAAAGTAAAACTCCTGTGAGGAGTATGGAGTTAATGTCAAAAGTGATATCTAAAATAACTGAGCATGTCAAAGATATTCGAGAGGTTTCCTTGGCTGCATTATTAAAGATTGTTCGATACTCTGTGAAGGTTCCGGCAGATGAAAACATTTACAAACTGTTGGAAGCATTGTATCCTGAAGTGCCAAGGTTATCACTGATGTGTAATGTACATTTGGCCCTTCTAGGTACCGCCACACTAACATTACATAGAGAATGTTTGACAAAGATTGCTACCACTGCTATGTCTGATATAAGTAATGCTAGGGTGAAAGATCTAGAAAGATTAGTTTTCACTTATGGCACATTTAATATGAGTCCAAATACAGCACAGTGTTTTTTTCAAAAAGTAGTAGAAGAATTGAGTAAACCTGAGAGACTACCAGAAATCACAAAGCATGGAAGGTCATTTGCTTGTTGTGTTGCCTTTTTAGGTCATTCAAGAATTTATCCTAAAGATTTGATGAATAAAGTACTCAGTCCAGAATTTCTTCAAAACACTTATGGCAAACATATCTTGACATATGGACGGGAAGTTCTAACTATTCATAATTTGGCAAAATTATTTCTTCCTGAAGCTGATATGCACCGACTGAGTGATAAATGTGCTATAATATTAGCTAAAAAATACACAGATTATGTCCCTACTGAAACTTATTCTAAACAGTACAATGTGTCTGAAAAAATGATGCTAGATGTAATGAAAATATTAAAAGAACATCGTGGAGAGGAGTATGTTACAGGGGACCATATTTTAACTCATCATCAAAGAGGAGGTAGCTTGTTACTTATAGTTTTACTTACTGGTAATGTACAGGTGGCAGGTTGATTCATAAGAATTTGCCTAGTTCCATACTATGGGACCTGTTAGGGGAGGGAGAAAATGTCTCAAAATACCACACTAGTATGTTTTAGCACATAAAAGCTTTATTTTAAGCACAATCTTGAGTATTTATGAGTTATGTGTAATACTTAATACTTTTTCCAGATGTAATTGTATGCAACAATCCCAATGGATCACCTATGCAGGTTAAAACACATTTTGATACAGCCAAATTTGGCTTAATGAAGAGCCCCCCAGATGACAATCACTGGATTGCATTAGTAATAGCAGGAAGAAATGCTACAATCCGGAATACTGAATTTGCGACTGGACCTTTCCTGTCAAAAATCAGAGAGCTTGAAGCATTGGGTTTTAATGCTGCACTGGTAAGTCATTTTAATGCCACTAGATCAGTATAACGATGTTCAACGAATTTTGCGGTGTACCAGTTCTAGGCGATATTCGCTTGCACACGGGATTAGCTTCGCCCCTCCGCCGCGAAGCTAATGCCGGCGGACACACATAGGCAGTACTAGCGATTTTACTAACTGAAATACTACGATCGCTGACCATACCGTTTGGATTCCGATTTTTCGTGTGTCGATGCATCGACGCTTGCCTCCGACGTGTCGTCGACTGACAGACTCCGTTTCCGTAGACCTCTCGACGAGTATCATATTCTAGCCTAGGTGAAAGATAACGACGCACAGTGTCGCGAGCCCATACAAAGGTTTAACATAAATAAAAAAGTTGTTTTATTTTTTATTTAATGTCATAGAATAATATTCTATGTTTAATGTATTATTTACGTTCTGATTACACATTTTTACTTAATTCACATTATTTGTAATGTATATAATTATTTTTATCATAACACTCCCTGTTTTTTACTTATTGAGCTGCAATATAAAAAAAACATATCTTAAAATGAGGCAGGCTGAGGCAGACGAAACTCGCAGTACTTATTTATAAGAATGTATAGGTACTAATAAATATAAAAAAATAGCGAAGTGATAAGAGGTGATTTTTATAAAAGTTCAGTTTCAAATAGATTAGTTATATAACTTTATTAAAGAAATAATTCAAGTATTTATATATTCATATATATATTCAATTATTTATATAACCAACAGGAACTGTACTATTGATATTATGACATATATGACATATATCAGTAAAAACATAAGCAATAATCACAGTAAACCGCATAAACTACTCTGGTTCTTTTAAGTGTTTTGACGTGTGAGTGTAAACAACTTACCTTCAAAGAGTTGTTACAATGTTGGTAACTGACTGAATGATATAAAACTACCTTCATAATATGCTAGAACTCCTATTATGTTACCATACTAAAAACAATATTACGAATAGTCATAGAATTATAACAATAATTCTATGCGGATAAGTAGTTTTTTATATTTATCGTAAAGGGACGCGACACTGTGCGATGCGAAGATAACAAGTTTTAGAAAAATATAAGTATTTCATGAATTCTTGTAAGTTCAGTAACCTTTAGCAGTTAGAATCCTAAAATTCCTAACACATAAACAACACGCTATTAGCTGCCCTACTTAAAATAATAGGACCCTCCCCCGTCGTAGTTATACGAGAAGCCGCCAGGAGCACTTTATAGTACGTATAAAGTTACTATACTATACTTCATAGTCTGTCAAACGCGTTGTGTAATATCTACTTACCTACCTAATAATAAATATGTTTGATATTTTGCATTTTGCGGCCGCGCCTTAAGTTAACGTAACGAGAACGAGTTAACGTTACGTTTAGTCCCAACGGTGACGGTGGTGACAGTTATGTTGTTCAAAATGGTCACTAAGTTTAAAGCTGGCAATCAGTGTCATACTTATAACATTCAATCATCACTTTTATTTACGAAATAACACCAACTGTCACGAGTCTTTGCGTTTAGTATGAGTACATAAAATTATTTTTTCCTAATTTAATTCACTCATAATCCGAACTTCCAAATTAGAACGATCGCGAAAACAAGTTTTTATTTCATTGCTACAGTCAGCTTCAAGAATA
The DNA here is from genome assembly GCA_019059595.1 of Marasmia exigua. NCBI lineage: Eukaryota > Metazoa > Arthropoda > Insecta > Lepidoptera > Crambidae > Marasmia > Marasmia exigua. Next base: position 19,653,284 of record CM032465.1, on the reverse strand, counting down.
TCTTAGTGTCGAAACCTACCAAAAATATCTGAGCACAAATGTATTGTACGCCAATTGCATTTTAATGTTTATTCGAGAACAAATGAGAACAAATTATTAGCTCTAAGAAATCCATTGTAAATGCTACTGTATTAAGACAGTTTGTCTTCCGAATAAATTAAAATTATATGAAAGTACACCTTAGGGAGTTGCCACACTGGCGGATTGCGAGCGTTTTCAAAGCGGAGCGACGCACACACGTCAAAATGAGTATTTTAGGTGACCAAATATACTGAACGTGACAGAAGTGATAATTGATGCGCTTTTTGATTGCTATTGCAAAACCTTTTCGTATTTACCACTTGTGACATGATTTGGTCTATCTAAATGGAGTAAAAACCATTATTAAATAACACACTTAAAAATTTCATCTCGTGTTCAGGCTGGACTCGAACCCACACCTTCCACAATCCGGGTGAATGTTCTACCAATTAGACCACTGAACGCGTTAGTAAGCCGACGATTACTATTTGCAAGCCGATTTGTAAGTGCTTGATTCGACATGAGCTGTCGATAGTATCATAAATATTGTAGGTATATTTACAATATCCATTGGAAATATTATTACAAATATTTGACCACCAATTAAGATGAGACTGCTAAATCAATAGTATTTAAATGTGTGTGATGAAATTTTTAAGTATGTTATTGACTTAAGAATAATTTTCAAAAGATGGCTATAAAAATATCAACTAAAAACCATGTAGTCACCTTTTTTTTTTGTTGTACACCAACATATTATTGTTTAAATTATTGTTTTATTTAAATTAATTTACCAAATATAATTACAATTAGTCAAAGTCTTTATAAAACTGGTTAGACTTGCTACGTATAAAATTATAGTGTCTAACTTATGAAAAATCTTCATTTTTTAATACTAAAAACAATTCCGTTTTGGTAATGTTCATTTTTTTAATGGTTGATTCACTGCCACTACCTGGGAAAAAAAACATACTAGATTTAAAATGCGTTGATATAGTTTCAATAGTTGATAGTTTCAACATCACATTTAGTCAATGCATTAACGGATACAAATATCATGCACGTATATCGATACTTAGCGGGACTTTTTTTGTATCTCTGAGAAAATTGCAAGTATTTGTTAAAACAAACATTCATTTATTAGATACATACCCGAAGCAACAATATCCATAGTAAATTAGAACACTTGAGCGAATACCTGAGGAAACACTGAGGCTTGTCACGATATTTGAAGGTAAAAATCGACGCGTTGACTAACGTATACACGCCTGATTATTATTTGTGAGTTTGTTACGAATAGTAACAAAAGAAAATGTACTTAGTTCGAACAAACAGCTATCTGGCTTTGTAAAATCAATAAAATGAAAACCGTATAATCTTGAAAATAAAGCTTATTTTTGGCCACCTAAAGAACTCATTTTGACATGTGCGACGCAGCGATGACCATGTCGCGGCTGCGCATCGTTCACTCCGCGGATGCGCTTTGAAAACGCTCGCAATCCGTCAGTTGTATGGCAACTCCCTCAACAAGGTTTTGTTAGAAAAATGGTTTTGTCAAAGGCTCAAATATTTATGCTAGGTTTGAACGCTAATATATTTTTAATGCTGACTGTACATACCTAACTCATCATCATTATCATCTTAGCGTTTTGTCCCGATAATTGGTACCTAACTACCTACATCAATTTTATTTTTGTTCAACAGTAAAACCCCATTATCATACTAAAAATACCAGTAGAGTCATACGACAATAATCTTTTCAGGTATCGTGGTCAAAATATTCGTCATTGAACACAAAGGAGGCAAAAATCGATTACTTAAACGGACTAATCGACGAAGCTACTGCTAACAAGTCTAAACATAAAATACAAATAATTATATAAGTAGATAACTTATATTTAAATTAAATAAGTGAATATTATTAGTTATAGTATATGTAACATATTTTTATTCATGTAACTTACCTAAATAAATATGTAAATAAAAATATTACCAACTCCATTGTTTAAGATTAACATTTCAATACATGTATCAATTTATAAAAAGTACCAAAAATTGCCATGGCGGCCACTTTTAGCGTGAATCAATTTTTTGCGTACAAAAATTGACCCAAAATTTGTGCATGGTTATTTAATAAATAGTATAAGTGTTTGCCGAGAGGTTTTAACCCCGGAATTGTTTAAAATCGATTGGCGTCGCTAGTGTATCCTACCCGTCACCTTAAACAGAATGTGCCATTTTCGGAAAAAAACGTCACAGAGTGTGAAAGAGATCCAACCGGTCCTGACGCAGATTCTATGGGTGCGGTAGAGAAAGAACGTCGCCCAGCATGTCACCCCCTTCGCGCAGTTTTTCAAGTATGGCTTTCTATGAAAAGGCATAGTCTTTTTAGGGTGCATGTCTATGCTACGACCAAAGAAACCAGAATCAATGGTTCGTAATTTGTATTTATGAAACTATCAATATGTTTAGCGAGGTCAATCATTAAAAGAAGTAGAACTGTTGCCACATTGCACCCAATGCTCAGACTGGTCCCAGCATCCAAAATACTTTGGTTTTAAATATAACAGTTTGATGTCTTCCGTGCGCCCCAGGCCTGGGACAGGTTTAGGCCTATCATTGTCTTCGACAGCTCTCTTAGGACCCAGATACAAATGTTTGTTCGTCCACCGCAAATGTTTCTTCTACAAAGCAAAGGTAAAATAATGAATCTATCTTTTTACTCTAATTAAAAAATATATTCTAACTACAAGCACAGGCATATTTAACCGCCCACCCCGTGTTTAACATACCATCATTCAAAATACCATTTTATTGAAATATTAATCAATCAATCGTTTTGCCCCTTTACTTATAATATTACAATGTACATTCGAACTTTAAAATGTTATTATAAAACGGGAAGTAAACACGTTTTATATGATAAACACGTGGTGGTGGGGGAGTGTAGGTACGTTTTTTACTTTCGTCAAATTATTTTCCTTGGATAGATAAAATGGCCATAATGCCTCTCCGCTTAATTCGGCTACGTGAATGCGCCATAGCTTCCACAGTATCTACAATATAAGATTTTTATTAAATATTTACTGTTACTATTACAAAATAATAAAGTATCTAACAATAGATTTTGTCGCAGTACCTACATTTTTGCCTCTTACTTACCTTTCTCTTTGGATTGGATTGTCCTAATTCAAAATATTTTATAGCAGCTTCGTTAAAAGTAACTTTAATAGATTGTCTTTGACTTTTCTTAAACACAACCAGCTTCGTGTTCTCTAGCAAATGATGTGATACATTGTTCTGCGTAAGTAGGTCTGTTTTTTCATCCTGTGGCGATGTTATTACCAACGTACTAGGCGTGAGAGCTAAAATAGATAAGGTTTGCTTTATAAACTGATAAATATATACCTACCTGATTTTAATAGGGATGTAAACTCTTGTGTTACATTTTTAAGATTCTGGTTTTCTTTTTTGTGCTAAAACTGCGTGCGAATAAAAAAAAAACTACTGTTTTCTTTTTCGTTGTTCTCTTCGCTGAATAGTCAATTATGCTATTCAAATTCTTAAACTACATATTCTGCATCCAGCACTAATTTGGCCCTAAAAAACCATCGGAATATATACCTACCTGATTTTAATAGGGATGTAAACTCTTGTGTTACATTTTTAAGATTCTGGTTTTCTTTTTTGTGCTAAAACTGCGTGCGAATAAAAAAAAACTACTGTTTTCTTTTTCGTTGTTCTCTTCGCTGAATAGTCAATTATGCTATTCAAATTCTTAAACTACATATTCTGCATCCAGCACTAATTTGGCCCTAAAATACCATCGGAATAACCTATAAAGGTACTCATACCTGCTAAAAGTTATCCTGCTTAATAAATATTAAGTAGAGCAAGCGAGAATTGTACCAAAGCCGTAATACCTTTTAGACAAGTCATACGTTTAGTTGGTCTAGGTACTCATTTAGTCGTTGAAGTATCTACCTACGAGTACAACGTTTCTATCATCCCGTATTAAACTTAGATTTCTTAGACCCGATTCGACCAATCTTTATCCGCGATTTAATCATAAAATCATCATAAAGAAATCTGTACTAACGCTTGGAGTGGATAGATTTCTTCACGGATAAAAATTGATCGTAGGTATCGGGTTTAGCATTGCTTCAAACCTGGTATTTGAAAAGATTTTGGTACCATGAGGCTAGTAGGTTTAGTTAATATTGATATATGTGAAGTAAGCATCTACATATATCCCTGTGCCACTGCAGGCCTCAATCATAGAAATCAATTCATTGCTACTATGATAAGATTCATCATCATCATCATCAGCCCATCGCAGCACTGCTGGACGTAGGCCTCTCCAATTGTTCGCCACTGTGATCTATCCATGGCTTCTCGCATCCAGCTTTTGCCAGCCATTCTGCGCAGATCGTCCCCCCACCTAGCCAGAGGGCGCCCTACATTACGTTTGCCAAGACGCGGGCCCCACTCCAGAACTCGTTTACCCCATCGGTTGTCGGTTCTGCGGCTAATATGGCCAGCCCACTGCCACTTAAGCTTACTAATCCGGTGAGCAATGTCGATAACTTTGGTTCTCTGCCGGATCACCTCATTTCGGATTCGATCTCGGAGAGAGATAATAATATGATAAGATTAGGCCTTGCCTAATGCGAATTGATGATTCTCAACCCGAGCTATGTTTGCTAAATTCGAAACGTCCAATCCGGGAATCGAACCCAGGACGCCGAGATCACGGCCCGGTACTTAAACCACTTGACCAATAGGGCGTTATACCTATATTATATGACTTACCAATAATAACCGAATACAAGTGTCCTCCTTTTCTTGTAGTTTCTACAAAATGACTTTTTATGAGTACAGAATCTTCGCGATAATTTTCAGATAGCTTTTGCATACTTAAAGAAATGATTGGAGACTTTGAGTGGAGGAATTTTGAGAGGAATAAACTGTATCTTCTTCTTGTTTGTGAATAAACAACTTGTTCACTTATTGGTCTGAGGAATAAACTAAGCTGGAGACAGTATCTTCTACCACAGACTAGGTAGTAGATACTTCTTAGTCTGTGCTGGAGACCTTTGTCTTCTCAAAGGCTCGAGACCATGCTGGAGACTGACTGCTGACTGGAGACACCAACTAAGTAGAAGATGCTACTTGACATGACATAGCACCATGGAACTATAAAAAGCGGCACATCTATGCATACCTAGTATCTTCTGCTTTGTTCACAGAGTACTTTTTAATACTTAGTTTGAGATAGCACCGGTATATAATACTACTCTTTGGATAGCACTGACACAGTAACATACATGTAAAAAACTTTGTTAAAAAGTACTCTGTGATCGACATAGATACCGGATGTTGTCATAAGAAATACATTTAAAAATACAGTGCAACTAAGATCCGAAGGCACTTCGGTGACATGGACAGAAGGGCGTTGTACTCGTACAATATTTTTACTATGGTAAAGTGTCAAAACAACTGACACTTGTAAAGGAAGCAGCATTAATTCCAAGTTTTGTCACGTGCCAAATAACCGTAGGCCAACTATAGATATATTCAGAAAAAGTGTCTGCGCATTTCTCCGCAGACACTAGCCCTATAGCCCTTTGAGGAGAAAAACTAAACTAATAAAAAAAACAATCCAGTAACTAAGAGAGAGTGATTTCAGGGTCTATGAGCCAAGAAGGTTAACTTATAGTCTATGCATGAAGTTATAATAATAATATAACTTATCTATAACCTCCTTGAGTCTATGAGTACTTTATTAAAGAATACAACCTGTGCGGATAAAGAATGGGATCAGAAATGGCGGCGCATCTATTCACGCAAAGAGTATAGACGCAAATAGTGTGCGAGCGAGAAGTGAATAGATGCGTCGCCATTTCTGATCCCATTCTTTATCCGCACAGGTTGTACAACGCATGTCTCATTTTCGGCCAAAATTCCCTATTCAAAGAAAAACGTTCAAACCTAGTATCTGAGCATTCGACAAACATCACTTTTATTCATAGATATAGGATGCCGCCCTACATTCTATGCGTTTAGCACAATAACTTATGGTGTACTTTCATATTTGTTGACATTTGTTCATAAAAAAAACGAAAACGAACCTTGGCGCATATTGTCTTTAGTCAAAATAATATGCTCAAATATTTTACACAGATAGGTTTGAACGCTAAGATCATTTTTTATGCTGACTGTACGTACATATTCGTTCATGGAAATAAGTTTAATAAAATAAAGTTATTTAATCTAAATTCATTTATTATTATTTTATATGACTTAGGCAATTCATACATCATTCACCACACACATTTTAAAACATTATTTCAGACAAGACCACGGATATTAAAATTAAAACAAGCATTACATAATACAGCTACACTGGAATGTATAAATATAGAACCTACAAGACAAGTTTATACTTCGACATAAATACATAACATATTTCAAGATGCAACTAAATTCAATAATATGTCGTGGCACTTAATCCTGTATAATATTTACTATTAACATCTATATTTCTATACATAAACTTTGGTCGAAAATAGTAATTCTAACCAAGTCTTGCTCAAATAATAAGTTGCATTCATTAATAAGTAATAACACACACATCTTTTTTAATACGTGATTTTCTTCATTATTATTATCGACCAGCGTCAGCCTGTGAACAAAATATTTAATTAATTACCAAAAGGACAACTCACCAAATAAACAAATTAACCCCCACCTATTTAGTTATGTAATTGATTTTGTGGAAAAGTTCAGCCACCACCATTTTATGAATTAAAGCATTCATAATTTTATCAATTCAATTACGTAAATCTGATTGCGAAAAGCTTGTACCAACGATTGCTAATTCTGTGCTTATTAGAATTCCAATCTTTCCCGAGTTAGGTATATCATCAAATACTACTACATTTTTTTCTTAACTGTGCGTTGTGGTGTCTTTATACCTCCCTCTACTAACAAAAGTAACCTGCATGCACATTGTGATTTTAGTGAACATAATTATATAATAAATATAAATTCCTCAACATATAAAATTGTAAGTTACATTAAATAATGCAGTGCTTTAGTTTTGCAACTTTAGGTATATTTATCGGAGGTGGTAGTGGAAGAAGATTGTTGCCATATCTGGCATGGAAGTTCTTATCTAAAGATGCATCGCTATCTTCACTAATGACCATGTCCCTAGCGTAAACATTTCTCTTAGCTATGGCATCGTCCTGAAAAATATTTATAACTTTATAATATAGGTACACGAACTCATAAAATTAGCCACAATTTTGAACATTGTAACACTTACCAAAGCCTCAGTCTTTTTACGCAAATTAGACCTTGAGAGCGTAAGCGCCAATTCGGACTGCAGCCTGTTGGTGATGGGGACGTCGCCGGGGTCGGCGCCGTCGGCTTGGTCGCCGTGGAGGAAGTCCAGCTTCGTCGGCTCTCTCCGGCTGCCTCCACCAGTCCCATATTCCCCTATGGTCACAGACACTGGCCGTGCAAGTTTCTTCATAGTTGCTGTACCATTTGGTGCTCTCATAAAGTAATTTGATGGTGGTTTCGGTGTAACGTTAACAGGGTTTTTCAATTTGTAAGATTCAATAGACTCGAGTTCGGCTTTGTCGTCCTTGCTTTTTAACTTCATGTGACCTGTAGAATCTGTTCTGTTGTTATAATCTGGTGTGGGAGTTCGTGTCAGTGTACCATTTCTAATATTCTGTGTTTTTATCACTTCTGGATGGCTTGGTTTGACGACTGGCTTAGAGTTTGATATCACTTTGGAATCTCCATTTTGATGTCCATTAGTAATTGGCATCTAGAACGTGAAAGATATACATTTGGTAGAAGACAATAAGTGTAGATGTAGATATGTATAAAGTTTGTAGGCTCTTAACATTATAACGGTTTACGGTTTAAGACATTTATTTCTCAAAAAGAATACATTATTCACTTATATGAGAAATACAAGATTATGTGGGTATATAATAAAAATCCATGCTCTTAGTGCGCGGCGCTTATAAAATAAAGTAAATAACATTACACCACATTAAATTAATTTCAAAATTCCTAGTTGAGAAGACACGTGTGACTAAAACAAGAACCCATAGAGTGATAACTTTGAGAGGTCCACTAAAAGACTTCGCCATCTAAGACCACTTGTTAAGGCTTAAAGGTGAGTTTTGCACAAATGAAACTTACTACGCAGGTACTTAGTTCAATTAAGTCAATTAGTTGTTTAACGGCAGCATACTAACTGGTGGCGGAGGAGGTGGGTTGTCGGTCGCTTCCCGCTTCGGCGGCGGATGGCTGTTGCTTGTGACATCCGCGGGCTCGTGCTCGACCTTCCTAAGTGGCAGTGTTGGTTGACGGTCCTGCGCACAATAATTGCAAGTTAATGCCAATGATACAATTAATTACATATGGAGGTACAATTACAATTGTGCATTTATTTTGAAAGTTGTCGTCAAATGTGAATGTAAGTAGGTGGTACATTATTGGTCACAACTACTACTTACACTTGAAATTTGAGCAAACAACAGGTATGTACTTCCTACTTTTGAAAACTTGTTTAACAAAATAAAAATAAGTCGGAAGCGTTCTAGGCCATTCAGGGAAAAATCTAGCTAACCTTTACCCATATTTGAAATAACTTTTTTTTAGTTAGTCTATTGAGTCCCATTCTGGGCAAAGACCACCCCCTCAAGACTCCATTGCTCTTACTTCTTATTCTTGGACACAGGCGTTAAAATTGTCACACAATCTTTCTTTGAGCCTTCTATAATTACCCTTAATGGTTATTTTGATATCTAGGCGTAGGCACTCGTATGTAGTATTGATACGTCTTGTCTAGGTTAGTCTCGCCAGTGTACGTTTGGCGCTAAATGCACATTCCCATATGTTGTTGCAGTACGCGGAATCGTTCGGTGTCCGCAACCGCATAAGCCTACGCATAACCGCCCCATTAGCATTGGCTGCGCGTCATGCACACATGCAGTATGCACTATTAATGATATCATTCGCGAACGTTGCACCATGTCATGGGCAGACGAGTTATTGTAAAATATACATTTATAAATAATACATCTAAAATGCTTCGACGGTCTTCGAACGGGAATGACCAAGATCTTTTATTAATTTGGAAGTGTATTATTTTGCTAGATATTTTAGGTACACAAAAACAAAATTTAGGTATGGGTTAATACACAAAAACAAAATTTAGGTATGGTTAAATAGTATAAGTGTTTGCCGAGAGGTTGTAACCCCGAAATTGTTTATAGATCCAGTTTAGTAGCTAAAAATTAAAATCGATTGGCGTCGCTAGTGTGCTCTACCCGTCACCTTAAGAGATTTTGCTGCAGCAAAGATTTTGAGCTGACCTCAGTGACCTTTGTAATAAATACCGAAAGAAGTATAAATCATGTTCAGAAAGCCTACGGAGTTCATATTTTATATAATTTTTTCGATGTAATGTTGTCAATTCAGGAATTCTGTCAGATTGTAGTAACCTCCTGTGTGGCTGTCTGTACAGCCAAACAAGTAACGACGTTATATCTATACAGTGTCTATAAAGCAGCACTGTGCTGTGTTTCGCTGTGTCAGTGAGGGTACCGGAGGCCCAATCCGGGGGAAAGGGAGGTTTAAAGGTTGGGAGCGCACTTGTGACTCCAATGGTGTCCATAGGTGGCGGCAATTGCTTACCATCAGGTGATCTGTCTGCTCGTCTGCCACCTATGACATAAAAAACTTAAGACAGACTCATTTTTAACGTTTTCATTTTTAGCCTGTCATACTGCCGTCCTATGGATAAACGTCTACTTATAGTTATTTTTTATATTAAGTTACGTAGGTAGATTAAAGTACTTTCCTTTTATTTAGTTACCTACTTTAGGAAAAGTACAGATATTAAACAAATATACTGCCGTACTCTATATATAATGCCGTGAAGTACCAAAACCACGTTCGGAAAAATGGCCTTAAAGTGCGCTCTTTAAGTCCATTTTTCTCTGACTTGGAGTGGTACTTAACTGTATTATAGCTAGAGAACGGCAGTATAGAACACTTTCTTTATTAATGAAAAAACAAAATGTTTTAAGAGGAGACGCGACATGGTATTATCACGTCATAGTATTACACTTATTTCGCCATTATAAGTCTGCCTTCACCCAGTTATGTCCCAATAAGTTAATTCATTAATAATCATCAAGTGAAAGTGAAAATAATTGTAACCAATTTCACAAATGAAGAGTTCAGATTAGTAACATAACGGTTAATAGCTCAACTTCCTTCGCAACAATAATTCCCTTAATTTAGAGTTCATAGATGTAATTTAGAGTATGACTTAGAAGTGGTGAAAATCGAAAAATGTTAACTCGTTACTTTAATTGAGTGCTTACTTAGTTATTACTTTACTCAGAGATGGAAAAAGAAGCCCTTATGTATTTATCACACGATGCTTACAAACTAACAGACGAAGCATCCAACACGCTCGCTGCATTGAGGCGACGGATAGCGACAACAATCGATTTAAATTGTTAGCTAAACAATTTCTGAGCGCGCGTTTAAGCAAACATTTATACTATTTATTTAATTATTGTGCACTATTTTTTTATCTGTTTTTGCACTCGAAATTAGGATTAACGCCATAAGTGGCCGTTTTTGGAGGTAATTCAAATTTAGAGTACCTACAAAAGCGGACCCAAAAGTTATATGTTACCGAAGCACCTAGATAATTCAACTATTTAAATTGTAGTTAGGTATACCCTCCTACCTATATACACATGGCGTCACGTGGAGTTACATGTCTGAGACACAAGTGCTATTTTTCCACTGCGGAGAGGTATCTCGACCTGACGCCGTCTGTACATTTAGTTACATTGTCAAAGGACAATAATTTACGTCCCATTAGACACCACATCACTGAGAAGGTAAACTTCTTTGAAACATACCTATCATGTCCTTTTTTGTTTACCACATTATTCTAACGACTATGTAACATTAGATAGGTACCTTCATTATGATGACGTGAACTCCTATAGGTACATACATACCCGAGTACCTACATAACTAACCTACATATAAATGTTTAAGACACATCTTGTTATCCAGCTTTATATGTATTTATTAACAGTACATCCTCATCCTGCTTGTTTTGAGGTGGATGGTATCAGTTTTAGGAATGCCAGCCACTTATCGATTGTAAGTTATCATCAGTTATCCAGCAAGATAACTCCCACTCAAAACTACATAGGTAGGTACGTACTTATTACCTTTTTCCATTGTGTACATGACACACAATATATTTCGTAAGTAGAACATAATGCCAATACACATTATCAAGAATACTCAGCTCGTATAAATATTTCTATGAATACCCAACCCTAATTGCATTGTTCACATTAACATTAATTAAAAAGTCATAAGAAATATCACTTACTTCGTAACATTGAATTATAACCAGCGGTTTCGATTTATTAATCTTATTCATGTTTCTAAAATACTCTGCATCCGTTCAAAGGTAACACTGTTGACGATAGTACTTAACTTAATAATATAATTGCATCGTGTATTTAACTATTTCAAAACTGGAATCCCATTTACACAAGTACTTATTTCACGGTAACCGATAAAAGCCTATAAATCACACATGACTAATAACAATGCGGGCATTAAAACAGTGCCTGAAAAACAAGTGAAGGTCGCCCGATAATTTTTCCGAAGCGCGGAAAATAGTGATAGCGATCGGAGCGCTCGATCTCGATATGCGGCGGCGCGGGCGCGCGGTCGACTGTGGCGCGCGCGCTCCCTCCGCGCCGCTTATCAGTGCAAGGCAGAAACACGCGAAATCACTGTGTGCCTCCAACCGTACACTACGGCCAACTGTAACGAAAAATCTATCTCGGCTAACCGCGTCCGCAATCACTACCGTTCGATGGTATCAATTTAGATTTTTTTTAACTTCAAATAATATGGGGGATCCATACCTAATGTGGTGTCTAATGCCAATATTATCCAATCAACATTATATTTTTTTAACAAAATGTAGGTATCCCCTTATTACAAATCGCGAACTAAGGATAGTCCCGGGACAATCTTCGTACCGGCCCCTTTTAACATTGCATGTTGGAACGCGCAAACATTCGGCGTCATATTATTCGAATTTCGGTACCTTGTTGCACACTCCGAGATGGAGTGACTTTATTACGTTAATAATTTTAGGTTACCTATTTGTAATAAGGTGGTTACACTTTCACAATAAGGAACTAGAGGAAGGAGGAAACTGAAAACGTATTATTAGGTAATTGCTACCTAATACTCCACATAAATAATATTCTACTTAACTTACACAGTTTGGATTGGATTTATATTTAAATTAGATAACCTTATCCTAATAAAGAAGAAAAATCCATGCATACATTATGTATTTCGTCTGTCTATCAATACATACACTCGACTAAATCATTCGACGTTTGAAATTTAAGAGTCTATCGCGTTAGTAAAAATTTTCTTTGGCATTTTTGTTTTTCCCAGGTTGTTAAATTAAGTCTGCTTTTCCACTGCTTACAAGATAAATTCATAAATTAATTAGGTAGTTTCTGAATGAAATCATGCGAAATTTCACCGCTGCGGCTATTGTCATTTTAATCTTGATGTCTTATAGGTACAAATAGCACGAAATGTAAAGTAGGCTATTCACAGCCTTGTGAAGAAATGCAAAATAAGTACCTATGTAGTCGTAACATATGATGTGAAGCACATAATGTGACGGTTATTATGTTATTATAATATAAAGATGACTTCGATTTCGAAGTTTTTTCTACTAAGGCGACGGGTAGGCCTTACTAGCGACACCAATCTATTTAAATTTTTAGCTACTAAAACTAATTTATTTTAAACTATTTTGGAGCGGGAGCCTCTAAACAAATATTTATAGGTAACTAAGTATTTAATAATTTTATTAAATACTTAGTATACATGTTTGCTTAGTTGTGCACTACTTTTTGATCTGTTTTTGCAATCGAAATTTGGAATAGTGGCCGTTTTTGGCGGTAATTCAGATTTCGAGTACAAAAGCAAACCCAAAAGTTAAGTGTAAGTATTAAATAAATAGTATGAGTGTTTTTCGAGAAGCTGCAGCTTCGATATTATTAAAGAGATATCCGGTTTATTTGCTAACAATTTAAATCAATTGGCGTCAGCTCTACCCGTCACCTTAAATGAATGCGCTTAAATGAGAAGGGTAGCGTTGTCACACTCAAGTTATTTACTATGTAAGTAATTTTTAAAAGTACCAATGTGATTTAGTATGCCTATTAAATTTATCTACAAGATCTAAATTTTACAACATACGATTAGATATTACTACGTAACGGTCCAATTGACTTACTTCATGTAGTGCAGTAAGTATTCGTGCCAAAGTGACCGCTTTAATTTCGTAAAGTGTTTAATTGTCGTTTTGTGAAATTATACACGATAAAATGATTTTTAATTACACAACCTATTACTCCTATATATCTTTTTGATTTTAGGAATATGAAATTATAGGAATTCATTATCATCTAATACATATAATAAAATGAAGAAAGAAACTTTGCGTACGTACGTACAGTAGCGGACAGGTATAGCTATACAAAACTGTCAAATTTCCTGTGTAACAATATAAGGTTTATAATCGAATGAAAAATTTGACAGTTTTGTATAGCTTGATGTGTCCGCCACCGTACAGCCAGCCGCACATCAAAGTAAACAAAACTGTCAAATCTCTTCAATCGACTCTCACCTTAAAATCTCAAACACGTTTGGTTAAACAGATTGTGGTAACCTGATGTTTTTTTTTAATGTGATAGGTGGCAGACGAGCAGACGAGGGTCGCCTGATGATAAGCGATTACGCCGCCCATAGGACATCCGCGTGTGGATGTCTGTTCATAACTAAGTTTTAAAAATATTTTCAGCTGTAATTTTCTCGAAACAAAAGAATAAAATATGCAAAGAATTCATAGAAATAAAGTTAAATCAGCCTTTAAATCAACTGCACTGTACTTGATACTTGGAGAAGCTACTTCTGACGGGAAAAGTGAGGTGAAGATGGCCTAGAGACAGAAGCGCCATGCGCTGGTCCGATCAAATCAGCTCAACCTTAAACACCACAGTATGATGCGATCCACGCGGGCGAGGATAGAGTGGGCTGGCGAAAGATAGTCCGGGAAAATTACTTATCGGAACCATGACCCTCAACGCTGAGAACAAACGACGCAAGGACGAGGACTGATACTTAGGTGATACCTACCTGAGACATAAGTGTACAGTTAAATATGTGTCGATGCAGTGGTGGGCGTAGCTACCTAGGGGCTAGGCGGGGAAGTGCCCCGGGGCCCTTTACCACAGAGGGGGGCCCTCGAATCCTTACCAAAAAATTCTCGATCAAACTGATCCCTCAAAAGTTTCTCTCATTTACAAAATAAATATGGCAGACTACAACCAGAATTTAAATCAGGCAATGTTAGCCTCTACTATGTATGATTGCGTCCTGCTTACAGTGATTCAGCTACCTATATTTTAATGGCTGTAGCGAGTTCTTCTAATTTTTGATAGCGGTATGTGCGATTTTATCGATATGCGTTTTGACAAACATATTGTCGTGACGACGCCACTGAGTGGGGCTCTATTTTTTCATTAGCCCCAGGGCCCTTGGCTACCTACGTACGGCACTTGTAGATATCCGTCCGTACATGAGCGAGACAGACAATCAAATACTTTTAACTATTACGCTACTGTACATGCTTTCAAGATAATCATGTTGTTTTTCCAGTGTCCTATCAAATGTTTTGTGATCGTCATTGTTTAGTTAGGAATTGTTTGTTTCTAAGATCTCTCCTGCTCTCAAAACATCATTGTACTGTGTGATGTGCGTGTACGCGCATGGACATGCAAGGAAACAATAAAACGAATGTTATGTAATACTCGTAATTGCATTTTATCAGTGCTGCAAACGAATATAGCAAGCAAGAAGTAGCCTTGTGCAGCTCAGTATGTTATTTTTTTCATCTAAAAGGTAACTAACAAGAAAATGGTAATTTTCAGCGAAATTACAGTAATAAACGATTCCTAACAATGTGTACAACTTGTCATTCTAGCTAGCGTGTCTTTCCCAGTTGCGGACAAAGCGATCGTATGGTTCAGGAAGTCTGATGATTACAATGATGTGACTGCCGTCTAACCTTCGCAACCCTTTGGCAGGGAAACCAGAACAACTGGATCATGGTACCACTTTCGGAATCATTTCTGAAACGTGCAGATTTCCTCACGATGTTTTGTGTCACTGCCAATTAGGTATGTAAGAAATATGCACATTTTTTATGTCATAGGTGGCAGAAGACAATCTCACATTGATTTAAAAAATCCAGAGGTGCAAGCTCGGATTTCAACGTACGACCTCCCGTTAAGAAGGCGCATGTTCATCATTTAAGTCCCCACTGCTGGGGCACGGGCCTCCTTCAATCACATGAGGGGTAATTGCCATACTCACCACGCTTGGCAGACGGGTTGGCGAGGGTTTTGATATAAATGCAGAGTTTTCCTTCTCTGGGTGCTGATGATCATGCCAGCAGCTTTACCTTAGTCACCTTTTACGACACCTCGGTAAGAGTGAGGGTGGCCTATTCTACTCTGCCGGGGACCACACGGCGACCACACGGCGCATGTTCATATCCACTGAACTACCATAGCTCTTAATAAATACATACAACTGTAAGCATAAGATGCGTCAAAACATAGCACAGTCGATATATACTCAATTGTGTACATGGTTACTTAAAAAATTCGATATCACGCGCTAGATTCATAGAGTTACATTCCAAGAAATAATGTATCTTTCTGATATACATGAAAAAGAACGAATAAGTTTTAACCCTACTTATTATCACGGCCGTTATCTCTTTGTTGTCATTGAATACCACTGTAACTGATCGCGTAAGAAATAGTGCAGTCAACATCTAAAGAGATAAATAAGTATATGAGAGGCTATAAACATATTTTGCTTTTACACATTTTATTCCTAAAGCAATAAGATTCAATTGCTATCAAAAGTGTGCATTCCGTCGCTTGTAATCCTAACCGTTGATGACAGTATGGCACAAAGTTACCTATAAAAAAATGTCGGCTGTATAGATATTTCGCTTATGGACTCAAATACAAAGGTAAGAAAAACAAACCTTTTAGATGATGGCGGCGTTGAGTGCGCCTGCGTCACCGTCCTCAAGGTCGCCATACTTGGCAACCGTAGTAAAATATTTAGTTCCATTTGATCACCGACAAATATTTCGCAATCAGTGTTGGTTGTTTCTTAAGCTATATTTGCTACCTTTAAACTGGGGATTGCAGCAATAGTTTAGTTTTGAAGTTCGGCAACTGGGAAGAGATTTGATCGTCTAACCCCTTCCCGTCAGCGTTAACCGTTGATGCTGACCAAGAATCGGAACTGACACATAATCATTTTTAATAGGTGCTTCGTTATACAACGGTTTATTCAGAGCTGGACTACTAATGTTATAAAATACATTTCTTTTAAACTTTTAAGCACTTTATATTAAAGTATTAAATTGAAATCGATTACGTAAATTTTTGAGTACTCATAGGCTGATGCAAGGGTACGGACATGGGCCAGGAATCAGGAGAAAAGACATCAACGCTCTTATTTCAAAATTCTACTAATACTAAAAACGCGAAAGTTTGTGGCAATGATATTACTAGGTATGTTTGTTGCTCTTTCAAGTAAAAACTAGTGATTAATGTACACGGAACAAAACGCGGTTATTTTTATGTGTAAGTGCATACTCGTAGGAACAAATTCGATCCGTTGTAACGCGGTGGAAACGTTAAGGTGTGAGTAGATGCTACTAAGACTATGTACCTACATATTATAAAAATCACCGCGTTTTGTCCCGTGTAAATTAAATATTTGTTGATTTTGATGAAATATTGCATAGGTACATAGTAACCTAACTAACTTTAGTTCTTAATTAATAAATACGTAATTAGTTAATTTTAGGCCTGATTCGATCAATCTTTATCCGCAGATAAATCTATGGATACACGTCATATTTGTATAGAAGACCCGTTTGGAACAGTGGTAGAGAACGCTGCCTTTGATCTAAGGGTAGCGAGTTCGACCCCCGCATAGTACAAACATTTGTAAGCATTAACGTGTTTGTATGTATTGGTCTGGGTGATTTTTTCATGTATTATAAGCATGTATTTACAAAAGAAAACTATTAATATGTAGGTATATATTTGTCATCCCACTGTTGATTCTGATATTCGTAATACAGGTGATTGTGAAATATTTATTATTAGTATGTATGGTAATAAAAACCTCCGAAAGTTAACTAAGTCATTTGTGACGCACTAAATGCTAAAGAAAGGATATTCGTTATTCAATGTAAAATAGATTAGTCACTTTCTAGAGCTGATTACTATTAAATCCTCACATGGTTTTCCGAGAAACCTAATAAACTCGATGGATTCTATCCGGACAAATGTCCCACCCGAACAGATTTCGTACCTTTTATGAATAATCCAGTATAGCATTTATCAGGTAGCGTTGCTAGATTTTTTTTTTTGAGAAAGCGGGATTTTGTAACCATTTTGACGAAAATGACGTAAAAGCTTAGACAATTTAACACGGGACGTGGTAAAGAGCAGATTTAGTTTTAAAAAAATCTGCCAAAATCCGCGGGTGGAAGGGAAGTTTAGTGATGGTCTAGATATGAATAAGTAATGAAATAATGATTTTTGTTTACGAACATTGATGAATCACTTGCCCACAGCGGCGAAAACGCAGATAAGTTCTAGAAAGGTTATAATTTAATACCTCGGTGGCCTAGTGGTCTGGGCGGTCACCAGGATAGTGAAAGGGTTGGGTTGTTGAAACAGTCATACAGCTATTTAAGCACATTTAAGTCGATGTGAGGCCTGTATTTTTAAGTTGTCTATTTTGTGCAATAAAGTATATCTATTTATACAGTGTTAGCTGATTATTCTAGTAAAAATGTAATATGCATCTAAAGCTGTGCGTAGAAAATTTGCTAAATATTTTTTGTTTGAAAGAATGTACTCCTGCCTGTCACCATGTCAGGATCTGATGATGTAATCTTAGGGTAACCGAAGTCACTCTTCAATAACCAATAGCAATTGAACCGGGATAACTTTTATTGTTATTTCTTGTATTTATTCTTTAATACTTCTCGCAATGACCAGTATCATTTCAATTGTCATTCTCTCTCTTTTCTTTCAATTTCTATTTTACCTCCTTCTAATACAGTCGAGAAAAAGAAAAGCCCATCTGCTCAGGTAGTAACATAAAAAAGTAAAATAGGGAGATATTAATTATTCATTATTTCTATCATTGACACAACACTACTCAAGATCAAGATCGTGAAAGATCGTGTCAACATACCACGATATCACCTTGTCTTTTGGGGTTATTTCATCGCAAAATAAGTAAGTGAAAAATGTTATTATTCTGTGAAATAACGTTTATTTTATTAAAAAAATACTTATGCGTGAGTATTATAATATCTGTGTGCGCGATAAGAAAGATAAATTAGATTTTTCTGATCGTCGTTCGCAAGTAAAAACTACACAATAACCATTTTGACGAGTTCCGCTCAGCGTCAGATACGAATTCGAAATGACGATTTATAAAAATACCCGACCGTTGAATTACGTTGATCGTGTACTTTGGCAGATGGGAAATCGTCCACATGCCACGTCCTGTGTTAAATTGTCTAAGCGTAAAAGTCATAGAAACATAAACATGACAGGTTTTTGAGGGGTCCCAAGCGAGAGCTTGGGACGCAACTAGGACAAACCGATAAAAATAACCTTAGAATGTATTTTGTCGGACCCGTAACGTTTCAAGGTTTAAACAATCAGACGGTTCAACATCGTAATCCTACCGTTATTCATTTGTCATCGTAATCATGGTATCACTGTGTCCATTTTTTTAGCATTTTAAAAAAAAAAATTAGATAACAGGAAAACAGCAGTTTTTAGACGTCGTTCATGTCATAGATATCCATATCATCGGAGTAATTTAAAGAACATATAGTTTGTCCTTATACGATAAAGAATTAAAGAGAGGCCAAAACTTGACCAACCAATTCATTCACGGGCATAGCTGCTACCTATCGAAGGGCAATGTTACTCAACCCAAAGAGAATATAATCACTACGTACTCAATCTTCCGGTCAGCACGATACAAAATGGAGTCCACTAGTGCTGTAGTATCCAAATCGATTTAATATCGCAATAGATTTTATCACACGAATCTTTGCGTTAAGTATTATAATATTTATTACATTTAGTTCTAAGTCAGTTTTGCATACATTGAGTTATATATATTATTATTATATTTGAAGTACAAACTTACCAAACTGTCAGCATCAATCCCGTTCTGTTCCTTAGCCGCGGAGTCGCTGTCCTGGTTAGCAAACATTTTCCTGTGAACCTTCTTGAACTCGTCCATTAGTGCATTGTGTTGCATTTTCTTACTATCGTCTACAGATTTTGGTAAACTAGGTTTTTTCGGAGGATTGGTTGCAACAGCCGTTTCGGGGTTCGATGTCTTTTTGTTCTGTAAACAAACTGTGTGTATAATATTCTCAGAACTTCTAAGAAAAATCAAATTTCTCGGTGATAGATAAAGATCTATGCAAACATGACAAAAATAATTAAATATTTCCAATGTTTGAGTTCTTCCCCTATGAAAAATATTTTGCTTTCCTTCCTTATATCCTTCTAATGGGAGTTAGCAATAATTCTGGCAAATTAACATATTTTATTAGATCTGAGATGTTTGCTTATAAGTTTAATTTAGATATAAGTAAGTTAAGTAAATAACACACTTAAAAAAATCATCTCGTATTCAGACGGGATTCAATATTGATGTGATGAGACTATTGACAGCTCAAGTCGAATCAAGCACTTACAAATTTCATCGGCTTAGTAACGCGTTCAGTGGTCTACTTGTTAAAACCGCCGCTCGGATTGTGGAAGATGCGGGTTCGAGTCTCGCCTGAACACGAGATGAAATTTTGAAGTGTGTTATTTACTTAAGGTGACGGGTAGGGCACACTAGCGACGCCAATCGATTTTAATTTTTAGCTACTAAACCGGATCTATTTTAAACAATTTAACAACCTAAATAACCATGCATAAATGTTGGGTCCAACGCGTACGCGAAAAATTGATGGATGTATTAGTAGCTAAAAAATAAAATCGATTGGCGTCGCTAGTGTGTCCTACTCGTCACCTTAAGAATAAATTCCAAAAGATTGCTATAAATATATCAACTATAGATGTAAGTTAATTCAATAAACATATTATTTATTATTTTAAGATTATTTCATGAAGATTTTATTTTGACAATAATTTAAAATGATATATTACCAGCTTTCGCCTCTGTATTTCTTCAGCGATGGCACTGGACAAGGTGGCTGAACTCGCAATACTAGACGTGTCTGAATCCATTTTCTTCGGCGGTGGCGGATAGTTGCAGTGCGTCTTGGGACACGCCGCTCCGCTCGTGTGATGTACTTCAACTACTATAGTCTTCTTCTCTATATCCCTATTGGTATGGTTAGTGGCAAACGTATTTTTCCTAGGTGATTGATTATTATCGTAACTACATTGTATTGTGGCTCCATCTTCGGTCAAATTAATTATAGTCCTGTTAGACGGGGTCGTTATAAAATCTTTTTTGGTCTTATTTCGCAGGTTGTGTTTATTCTCGAAAGTATGTGGATTGTTTGGTA
Organism: Marasmia exigua; assembly: GCA_019059595.1. Taxonomy (NCBI): domain Eukaryota; kingdom Metazoa; phylum Arthropoda; class Insecta; order Lepidoptera; family Crambidae; genus Marasmia; species Marasmia exigua. Next base: position 19,632,424 of record CM032465.1, on the reverse strand, counting down.
TACTGGGGCAGTCGTAGTCCGGCTCTATGTCAGAGGGCGCGTCTATATCAAAATTATGAATATCTCCGTCTTTCCAACCAAACTCTAAGCTATCCCATGTTCTTCTTTTGTGCCTATTCATAGTCAATCTGAAACAAAAAAAAGAACCCATTCTCTACTCCCAAATAATGTTGGCCTCTACAATGATGTAGAGACAATGTACAATGACGTAAATTCAGCTAAATTAAGCATAGTGTAGGTAGGGCATATGTCTTCAGTCAGTGGCTAATCTGTTAATCTCTGATTTTGAAGATACGTCCTACACTACGATCCATTCAGTATCTGAAGGTGAATAGGACAGTTCTATTTTGACATTAAAAGTGAGACGCTCCTTATAAACCTAACCCATATTTTTAAGAATCGAGAATATTTTCTTTATATATCTAATCGACTTTTTATTTGTTTCATTTTATAATTTTAATGAACACTTTATCTATGAATTTGAACTATCTGGATATGTAATACAATTTATGTAAATATTCTTAGTGGTACACACGTAATAAATCACAAAAAATTAAATAATATGAATCTTATTCATCTGAAAAATAACAACACTCGCTTGACGTGTCAGAACCACCTTCGTCGCCAAAAGAAATTAGGTACTACATAGTTCTAGGTCCCTAAAGCAATCTATGCGGACATATTTTGCACGAGACAATATCGTGATTCGATGGTAAGACGGCCGCCACACCGATAACTGATTTATGCAATTCATAAGATATTTATACAAATTTTATTGGTAATAACTATTTTAAGTTCTTGTCCAGATTAATTGAGAAAGATTAATACTTGTTATTTTGGAAGAATAAGAACACAAAAAGCTAATGATTTTTACAACCTCATCATTTCATTTGAAGAAAGATGGATGCATGATACGAAACGTTTGAACTGTCTTATTCACCTTCAGATACTGAATGGACTATAGAACATGATTGTGAATTGTCCGTGTTGGGGTCTCGTTCATTATTTTTGATTTCGATTAAAAATTACTTTGTTCGTTCTGAATTGAGCCGGGAGATTCATCAGCCAATTATTGAACAGTTGAGATCTATCCATGGCCTGGCATAGACCCAGGCCATCCTCATTCTCTCCAGCAGTCCAACGAGTGGCACACACATTGGTGATTTGGCCGTAAGTCACTATCATTCATGGCTTTTGCTTTACAGATCTTTGCTTCTCGCCGCGTCGTCGCTCCGCTTTGAAAACGCTCGCAATCCGCCAGTGTAGCAACTCCATTAAGTATACCATACCTACATGAATCATACGTAAGTAATACAGGAAAAAAGAAGGTTGAAGTATTATGGATATGAAACATTTTTGCATAATTCATGCTACATACTGGCCGTGTGGTTCCCGGCAGAATAGGCCATCCTCACTCTTACCGAGGTGTCGTAAAAGGCGACTAAGGTAAAGCTGCTGGCATGATCATCAGCACCCAGAGAAGGAAAACTCTGTATTTATATCAAAGCCCTCGCCAACCCGTCTGCCAAGCGTGGCAAGTATGGCAAGGGAGGCCCGTGCCCCAGCAGTGGGGATTTAAATGGGCTGATGATGATGATGATGCTACATAATGCACTGAAGCAAATATCTGTAAAGCAATAGCCATGATAGCGACTTACGCTAAACGCTCGCAATCCGCCAGTGACGCAACTCCCTAAATGTATCTATGGTCAATTACCTCTGTTCGGTATCCTTGCGGTCTGTCCTCAATAAGTGTCATATTTACAGCAAATGGGGCGATTGCTTAAAATGTGCATTGTTTGGTTTATAATTCAGGCTCATAATTTCTGGCTGAAGGCCCGATTATGAAAGATAACTATAAAATAATGTTTAGCCGTTGATCTTCAATGATCACACTAAGTAAAGTGACACCAACGTGTTTACTATACTACTAGAGGCGATTCAAACAGACCACACCAGTATTGCGAATATTCGAATAAGTGAAAGAACAGGATCACATCTGTAGAGAGGCTGTGCTGTCTCGCAATGGTGAAATGAGCAGGTGACCAACATTCCGAACTGAAGTGGCGTCTAAAGAAGGATATAATAATTATTATACATCCTGCATATTTGGCTACTCTTTAAGATTGACACTTCATAGCTATGATTCGCTCAGTAGGTCTTCTAAGTCTATGGTGACCTGAGATTTGTAAAAACGTCCAATACCTATCGGCTCGGTCTGCAGCCTCCTCGGCGACGCTCGCGAGCCTCCGGCGCAGCGCAGCGGGCGGGGCCAGCGGCACCGCCGTAGGCGCGGGGCTCCGCTCGCCGGCCGCCGACGATGCCGAGCTGTTGTACCCGGAGCTTTCCGGCGACACCAGCTCAGTCCCCGCACCCTCTCGTATCAACAACTCGAGACGTCCAATTGCTTTCATTGCTGATATCGCCTAGAAAGTACGGTATTACAATAAGTCAAATTTCAAGAAAACTTGAGCAAATTACTTTGCGTAAAATATTTAGTGATATAATTACCTAGGCGCTGCGAAATTTGGTAGGTATAGTTTGTCAATTAAGTCGTAAAAAATATTTTTGAGGAACTTAACGGATTTTCTTTGATTTATCCAATGATCGGAGTAGGTAGAGCAATTTTTGGTACTTGCGATTTTTTTAAATAATACCTGGAATTACTTGCGATTTTTTTAAATAGGACCTGCCTGGAATCCCGGGATAAAAATATACTATTAAAAGTTATTTTAGTTTATACATACGAGCATTAATATCAGCCTTATGAACTTATTCATAAACGCTTTGTGATAGCATGTTGATTATAAAAGATCCATTTGTTCTGTCGAAATTCAAGATACGTACTTTAGATAGAAAGGAAGAAACTGTAAGTAAATATGGTGGTATCGAACGTTTATGGATAACCCCTTTCATAATTAAAATGCGTAACTCTAAAATAAAATAAATATTATTTTAATCCCGGGATCCTAGTCAGAATCCCGGGGCATGTCCATATTAACATCTATGTTTACGGTCAATGAACCCAAATAGCTCTACCTACTCCGATCATTGTAATAATAACCAATAATGTCACCACGCCCTATGCTCTATGACGTAAGTGGCGCCCTTATTTATTTTCACAAATTTATTGACAGAGTACAAGCCAAATAAATTGGTTCATTCCTTCGAAAATAGCAAACAAATCCGCTATTCAGCTAAATTAAAAATATTATATATTTCTAAATTACCTCATTAAAGGAAACATTTGCAAAGTCTTGTCCATTGCAAGACATGATTTGGTCCCCCGGCCTGAGACCAGCCTCCTGCGCGATGCCGCCTTCCCGCACAAATTGCACGAAGATGCCTGGTTTCCATTCAGGGCCCTTGCAGATCCTGAGAAAGATATATGTTTAATAAAACATGAACAATTGGCGCCAGCGTAAGAGTGAGCCCTTGGCCAGGGTAAAACGTGCTTTCGATTGATCACCCATACGTCACATGCGGTCTTGAGTTTTGTTGTCTTTCATTTTCTAATAGTGCGTTTCGGCACTCTATGCCAGCGCGATCTACAAGCTCTATCAAGCTAGATCGGTAATGGAAAGACAATTTTGAACAAAATCACCCACATCTCAAAGGCTATCTGTCAGCTGCTGTGAATCGTGAAATAGAGTCGGCGTGGACCAAACGTCGGATGTCGGTCACGGAATGACTACCTATTTTTTAATTGTTTGTTTGTTTATTTCATGAAAAGCACTTAAAAGTATCAGGTTACATTATTTATTGCACAAGGCTCGCAGACGTGTGTGTGTGTTTGTGGGTGTATGTGTGACTGAGTGTGTGCTATGGGTAAAATTGTGCTGTAAAATTGTGGTTCAGCATATCAAAATTCATTGGTAGGAAGAATCTGTTCTGTGTCCGCGTACGTAAGGTTAATGAGCCAAGATTTAATTGCTTGTTTAGCTTGGTGCAGTTTAAGTTCCTTTATAGGGCAACTCCTATTCACTTTGTTATATACAGATGGCTGCGAGTACACGGGTTGCCGTTGTACAGGGACTTTAAAAATTCGACAATTTAGTAAGGTATCATAATTTGGAGAGTTAATAGTTATTTTGTGTTGTGCACAAGTTACCCGCCAAATATATAATAGGCGAACTCTAAGAACTTTCGCTTCTTCGTATAGTCTGTAGGAAATCGATGGGGTTTGTTTGCAGGAATTTCAGAACAGCGCGCTGAGCTCTTTCTTTTGATAGAATAATTTTGAGAAAAACTCACCCGCATCCCAATTCATTTGTGGCGGCACTTGTATCGCCAAACGCATATCTGCTGCCGATCTGTATCTTAAGATAGAGGCGGTGGGGTCGAAACATTAGACTCCGCCGAAAGAAGGACCAATGTACCTATTAATTTTTAAGCAAAACTCACTGACATCCAAGTTTGGCTGTAGGCTAGGGGCGACTAGTATCGACATATAAAGACAAATCTCTGGCAGATCCCTGTGTATCGTGAGTTAGAGTACGCGGGGACGAAGCGTCGGACCTAGCTACAGAAGGACCAGTGTAATTATTTCGGAGTATAACTCACCCACATCCCAATTTGGCTCGAGGCGGCACTAATATCGACAGACGCATATCTGCCAGCCGCTCTGTGTCGTGGCACAGAGTCGGCGAGGATGACACGTCAGAGCCCAATGACGCCCGGTCCGACACGAACTGCCATGATAAAGACTCGTGCGCTTTGCTACAACAAATAATACATATTTGGCCAGTCTAAAATCATAGTGTCAACATTTTAAAACCTTATTTTGGAACACGTTTGTTTACTCAAAGTTAAATATTTGTTATGGCCTGTTAACCATATGGGTAACGTGTCCTGGTAATTGACGATGTCAAAATGTTGAAACCACTTGCGGGTAATTACGTAAAACATACTTAATTATTTTTCACATAAACTATACAATGCAGCAAGCAATACGACTACTTCTGATGCTTCTGATATGCATTGGTTATCGCCTTGGCGTTACTCCAAGGCAAAACGCCTTTATTTTGGAGACTAGGGTATTATGCAGATTTAACTCTCATGTTTTTGCAAAAAAAATTACATCATAAACTAATCTAGCTATGCAATATAACATGAAATAAGAAATAGGAGCCCCTTTTGGGGGTATACGTTGAAATACAGCTGTATTGGTATGACTACAATAATCATAACCTCACTCCACGTTTTTTTAAATATGGCTCTACCTGAAGATAATTTGCCAATGTCAAGTAACTTATTGAGAATAAGTAGGTAGTCAACAGTCAAAGTCACAGTCATTCAATAAAACGCCGGTGTTTTACGTTTTATCGACCTTCGGATTCAGCGGATATCACTCTAAAAGCAATCGGGGGTTTTAAGACTCTATTAGGTCCAAGCAAGTAATCACGAGACAACTCACTCGACACACAATAGCAGTGTTAAAAACGACACAATCCAACGATTTATATTATTAGGATCACTTTGCGGCACTTCACTGCACAAATTTGTACACTAAAAACCACTAGACACTAATTTAAAACCATTGAATTGCATCAGAACACGCGGCTTGTTTTAGCCCTACCCGCCGAATCAACCCCTAGATTTAGACATGAGTTAGGCAATATAATGATATAATGATCATAATATTATACTTGACTGATAAGTGATAGATAGTACACTAAACAATGGCGTTACCTATATTGAATGAGTGTGACTTTTGACTGACTTCGACTTGTCACGTGACATGATGAGGCCATTTATAAAAAAAAATTGTCCGAGGGAGATGCCATGTTTCACAGAAAACCAACGTAAAGAAGCTACGCTGTATTTCGCCGAGTTAGTGAGGGTACCGGGAGCCCAATCCAGGGGTAAGGGGAGTTTAAAGGTTGGCAGCGCACTTGTTTCTCTAATAGGCAGTGTTGCAGGAGATTCGTCTCGTGGCTCGTCAGCCACATAACATATAAAAAAAGAAAAATCATGAAACAAATATACCGCGACGATTGAGATAAATGGTATGTTTATGCAAACTTGATTTGATAGGCAGCAAACCAATCGCTTAAAAACTTACTCTTTGACTGGTAACATCCCAACATCTGTAAATGAAAAAAAAAAACAATATAATTCATATTGAATTTTGACCTGAAAATACTGCAAAAGTATTCAATAGACATTTTCACAATCAGGTTCCTATTCAAAAAGATCACAAATAACCATAACATTAAATAATTTATGATGAGCGGATGAACTTTCGCATCGCATATTTTAAATTTTAATTATTGTTTTATCTCCGATTCAGTTTTCTATCATCATAATACAAGTCAAATATTCTATCTGTCAGGTGGCCAGACTTTCCATTTCATTCGTGTGACCATTTACGCAACGGCCATAACGACAATGTTAGAGACCGATTTTGAACCAGGTTGCCCACGCGCTTTCTCGATTATAGCACTTACAAAAATCGCACCGACAATCACTCAGCCTTCATAATGCCGTAACTTCAACTTTGATGAATTAGCAAATTCATATTTGCAGATACAATGCAGATGACACCTACGTAATATGAGATGGGCGACTTGGGTTTGGGTGTTTAATTACACAATATCTTATTTATCATCTTTGACGTGCAAAAAAAACTGCGCTGAGCGTATTCCTTTTTAAAAGGTCGGCAGTGCACTTGTGACTACTCTGGTGTTGCAGGTGTCCCTGGGCGGCGGTAATCGTTTTTATCAGGTGACCCGTCTGCTCGTCTGCCCCCTATCTCATAAAAAAATTCAACACATTATTCATAAATTTTGAATAAGGCGAAGAAAAATCTATATTAACATTTCTAATAATCGAATGCCTAAATCTTTTATGAATATTTTAATTAGCATTTCGCAGCTCCAATGTAGATCTCACCTACGCGATATGAGATGGGCGATTTGGATGTTTAATTACACAATATCATTTTTATCATCTATGCAAACAAAATTTGTGTGCAGGGTGATATTGTATCCATACATCCGTAGAAACTAATTATTAATTTAATACATTTTGAGTAAGAAAAATTAAATATAATTTCCAAAAATCTAAAGTTTAAATCTTTTATGACTGGTTGTCATGGACTATCCAACCCTATAGTGATTTCAAATAATATTTGCGCTAAAGGCAGGTGTTTCTACGAGAGTATGAGAGTTCAGTCTGATAAAAGTAGGTGAAGAAAGATATCTGTCAGTAAGCTGAGTCGAGGCGAGGTTTAGGATCGGTCACTACGTAGGGTCGAGGGGCAGGCGGTTATGCTTTCTTCTCCTTTTTATTCAGCTATACTCACGAAACTAGACAAATAGCGGCGGAGTCGTGGCGAGGACACACTTGAACGCCGCCGATACACCTCTGACTCGACCATAACCCCACAGTGTCTTCACCTCGCCCGTGCCGCGACTCCAGTATGTGAGCACACGTTATTTATTTATGAAGATACCTAAGGTACCGTGCGCCGCTTATGTGCCTCTGCTTCGACTCCGCCTCGCCTCGACTGTCGTCTGGTTGACGCGCCTAACGCATTGTATGATTAATGGAGTTCCCAGTAAATCTTCATAAAATAGTAGGTACTTACGTCTAACTTTGATCTTCAGGCGAGTTTGCGAGGCGAGGTAGTGCACCAGCTCCGAGTGCACAGCGTCCTCCACTCGGTATCCGTTCACACTCACCAGCTGATCACCAACCTGCAACCGAGCAAATAAAACCTTTTACTGAGGAGTCGCGCGATCTGATCTGACGCATACAAGAAATCTGCGTTTGCGTCAGAAAATGACATTTGATAAAAACGCAATTTAGCACAAGAACAATAGGCAAGTTGCCTCATGTGACCATTTATAAAAATAACTTTTAATTCAAATATTATTCTGTACAAGGGTCCGAAATATATAAACTCCAATAAATATAAATAAGGAATCGCTGTAAAAATTCAACTTAAACCTATATTTACCTATATTTTTACTTTTTATTCTCTTGATTGAAAACACGGTCCGCCATGGTTCTACGTCATCATTATTGTAAACAACAAAACTTCAAACGCCAGTATCAGGTTATTCGTGGTCTTTCATTTATACGCCTTGATAATGGACAATACGACCAAAAAAAATTAGCATTTTTATACACTTTTCGAATAAAGAAAGAGAAAAAAGATGACCCATATTTTTTAGTTATCATTAAATATTGTGTATTTATTAAAATATTTATTTTTTAAATTGTAAATTAATTTGCCGGAAGTGACGTACTCCTGAGGCTCAACGTATGTACTGTGATGTCAGTGCTATTCGTCCAATAAAAAATTTGGTGACTTTAAGTTACTTACTGTCACTGTCATCATTTTGTCTTGTCATTTTATAATCAGAGATTTTACTTTTCTTTTGCTTTAGTCAACGTGAGCAAAAGCGTTATTAAGTTGTCGTGCCGAGTGATGACGTCACAGGAGGATTTTTACATTTTATTTTTTTCTCAATTAATATCTGTTTAAAAATTCTGAATTTGTTTTTCTTAAATTTGTATGAGTCTTATCTAAAAATGGTATTTTTCATTTCGGAAAATGATTTTTGTCGTATTGTCCATTATAGGTTAAGACAAACATGACATGCCGTATTGCTACGGCACAGATAATTAATAAATAGACCCTCATTGCTGACGGCTTTTATGTCTGTATAGCGATGTCTTTCGTGGTACGAATCAGAGCATGCACCTCTGATTTTTAAAATCTAAATGCATATTTCCACCATATGTTCGGCGTTGAGGGAAAACATCATGAGGAAACCTGCAGTGCCGAATAGTTTCTGAAATGTGTAAGCCAGATTCAGTTGGTCTTATTCCCCTGTTAGAGGGTTGTGAAGGTCAGACGGCTGTCCCTTCACCAGAATCCAATTCCTGAATCACGGTATAAGCGTACCTTGGGCTCCAAAGTGAGAGCTTTGGACGCAACTGGGAATTTCACACTTTGATTATGCTTTTGGTGAAGTTAGTGTAAATGTAGATACCAGTTTCACTGTTTATAAAACTCATAGGTACCTACGTGTATGGTTTCTTATTAGCTAATTATTAATAATTAGCAATAACAATTTTACATGCAACATTTGTAACTCACACGAGTACCGAGTACAATATTTTCTTAAGGTGACGGATAGGGCACACTAGCGACGATAATCGATTGTAATCCTACTAAACCGGATCTATTTTAAAAAAATTCGGGGTAATAATCTCTCGGCAAATACCTATACTATTTATTTAGTGGGTTCGATCCCCACCCTGGACAAATATTCGTGCGATGAACACTTGTGTTTGTTCAGTGGCTGGGTGTAATATATGTATTTATGTATATATTTGTGTTCCTCTGTTGTCTGATATCTGTAACACAAGTGCTTAAGCTACTTAGTATGGAATCAGGTCAACGTATGAGATGTTGTGAGAATTATTATTATTATTATTAATACTTATAGTTAACTGTTTGGTCTGCTTTTGCACTCGAATTTTGGATTACCGCATGAATAAATTTATCAGCACTCAGAGAAGGAAAACTGATTTTATATCAAAACCCTCGCCAACCCTTCTGCCAAGCGTGGTGAGTATGGCAATTACCCCTCATGTGATAGATGGAGGCCCGTGCCCCAGCAGTGGGGACTTAAATGGGCTGATGATGATGATGATGATAAGTGATTGCCGAGAGATGTTAATCCCGAAATTGTTTAAAATAGATCCGGTTTAGTAAGTTAAAAGTAAAATCGATTGGCGTGTAATTTAATAAATAGTATAAGTGTTTGCCGAGAGATGTTAATCCCGAAATTGTTTAAAATAGATCCGGTTTAGTAGCTAAAAAGTAAAATCGATTGGCGTCGGTAGTGTGCCCTACCCGTCACCTTAATTCTTTTTTAACTTTAATATTTTAAAATATCTTGCAACAAGCAGACAGATATTAGCCAGCTCAAGGAATACCTTCTCAATTTAGGAAGTTAGAAATTATGCAGTACGAAATATCGAAGGTCGGTGTGGTAATATTTTAGTTCAAAAGTCACGAATTTAAATTTCGCTCAATACTTTATAAAATATGGCACTTGCAAATAAGTTATAAGTTATGCAGATATTGCGCCATCACAGCTCAACAGCACAAGGTGGTTCATAGAACAACTGCTGTAGGTACTGGGAGTGATGCAACGAGGCCAGGCCGCGAGAATGCCCAAAGATACATGGGAGTATTATTCATGACTCTAATCATTATAGGAATTGTGTTTGTTATCATTGAGGTTATCTTTACGGACGATTGTTGAACAAACGCATTACGCGAAAGTACCAAACACACCTACTAATCAAGAATTTTTAATTAGGCAACCAAAATGGTCAAATAAGTAAATTCTTACAATTCTAACGCAATTAGTCAGATCAGAAATGGATCTGTGCTTTACATAAATTCCTATCTAAACAAGAACCGAAACCCTGGCCTACTTTCATCGAATATCGGCTATGCGCAGTTTATTTTAAAGGTAGCCATAGCTACCCAGAATCTGTTCTGGCCGAAATAGCATAACAATTTTAATCTCACACAGTCACATACAATACCCCACTCGTAGGGACACTTACGAGAACTATTCTTGCTTGAGTTCTAAAGATATTCAAAATTCTGATAACCTTACCTTTACACATATTTGGCATAATAGTCATAAAAGTATCTAAATTTGCTAAACTTAGACAAGTAAACGTGTTTTCTAACCATCATTTTTATACATATTTCAATTCTTTTCTAAGTCTAGCTTTGGTAAATGACCGATATGTAATTTGAGTAGGCACATAAATACTCAGTTAATCCGCTTAGAGCTATAATAGAATGCAAACATCGCTAATTCTCGTTATAAAAAAAAAATCCATCTTTCATATGGATAGAACCTCATTTTGGTATATAAATAGACCTTGTTCATGATTATTGTCACGGAGCAATGAGTACTATCGATATTAGCGTGCGTGCACATTGTTGAATATTGTGGGATGAATGAAATGTTATGACGTCACGCTCACGTGTAACGCGCCGGTGCGAAGTGCCGTCACGTCGCGTTCGGCCTCAGTGACGAGGGCAGTACTTTCTTTGCGTTTGTCTCTGCAAAGAAGCCGGACAGGTCGGCTAGTGCCCCACATATCGGGCAACTTTCGATCGAACTTTCGTTCCAACTCGTCTTTTTGCGAGTGACGCGGGAGAACGCCAGACTCCATGACGCCCGGCTTTCCGAAATAAAGTCACTTTCTTCATTAAACACGTCGAGATAAACTCATTGTCGCTGAATACAGCTAAATATCTATTATAAAATCTTTATCTACTCTTAAAAAACTTTATTGAAAATTAAAAATCTGACAGTGTTCTTCGATCAATATATTCGTTTCCAGTTCCTATTGGTTCTCCTGTTTTAAAAATAAAGCTAAATACATAATTGATTTAAGTAGAATAGCACCAATTTTTTAGAGTATTGGAGACTCAAAAAAATTGGTGCTACCATTCCATTAGACATTTTCAATTATAATATAATATGTATTTAGATGAAAGTAATCACAAAATTACGCAATATCAAAATCGTTAATTTTATTGACTTCAATATAGAAGCGTTACCGAAGTGTTTTCATAAATATCGCCTATATTGTAATAACTTTCAGCGATATGACGCACCTGAACACACGCGCGCCACGGAGTGTATGATATTTGCATGTAATCGGTGACTCATGCCGTGATAAATGTTTACATAGCTGGTGTTTACTTAATTGCAGACACAGACTGAAAACTTTGCTATTTCTCGGTGTTTCTGACGCAAAATACATTTTAGAGCATGTTTGCAGACCATTTAATTATTTTGTTCTATGTGACTCAGTCAGTTTTGGCTTTCGAACACCTAAATATAATCGCGAGAAATAGTAATATGTATAATGTAATCCATTTAGACCCATAATATACACCTACCTATCTAAAGTTTGATTCCCGCACCAACGCAATGACAGATGAAACTGATCTATGTTGTGCTCAGGTATTTTCATATCATCATCATCATCATCAGCCCATTTAAGTCCCCACTGCTGGGGCACGGGCCTCCCTCAATCACATGAGGGGTAGTTGCCATACTCACCACGCTTGGCAGACGGGTTGGCGAGGTTATTTTCATATGCATTTTAGTAAAAAGAAGGTACCACTTTTCATCTTAGCGTGTAATTACCGGTTGCATCCAAAGCTGTCGCCCAGAATACGCTTGGACCATGATTCAGGATTTGGGGAGTCTGGTAATTACAATGAAGGCACTACCGTCTGATTTTCGTAACACTAACGGGGTAACCAGACCTGCTGGGTCACGGTTACACGTTGCAGAAACTATCCTAAACCTTCACGTTTCCTCACGATGTTTTCCCTCACGCCGAGCTAATGGTGGAACGTTGTCTCATCTATCACCATTCATAGAACATATACGGGATTTGGTGACTCAGTGTCAAAATCAGCAACTTGATTGACGGACCGTATTTGCACTTTTCTATTTTGGCAAACGTTACACAAGAAACATTTACGCGGTAGAAAGTCGCCTTGATCACTGCGCCAGCGCCGCGCTCGCACCGGACATGCGACGTTCGCCCGCAATACTGACTATTTCTGAATTATCTGATAATTTGCTGCGTTTACATACGCCTCTTCCTGCCGTTAACATACCGTCTAGAATATAGGCCTTGAGATCTTTTCACTCGAACGTATCAATCAACTACAGGTTTCTCTTCCCGTAAGAGTAGTAGAGACAGAAGTTATTTGCAATAATTACGTTAAGTGCAGCAAATAAGTAGAGTGGAAGATTCCAGTTATAAGTAAAAACTAAACGGATTTCACTACTGAAGTTCAATACTCCATGACGACTTCGAAATTGCACGTTTACAAGTATAACGAAATTGACGCGTAATAGGGTAGGTACCACCACCTTTGATTCAGAATTTAGATGAATGTGTAGGTAGATAAGGTTACTTCAATTTAAATATGATTTTTTAAAATAAATAATCTAAATTACGGAATACGTAGTACCCAAACCATATACAGTTTTAAAGCTAAGCATGTCCACTTCCCAGGATTATCAACAGTAATTGTCTCAAAATACGCCATTGTAATATTTGAATAACAGCGGATGTACTCGTGAATTTTTCGTAACTTCTTTGTTAGGGAAGTATTCGTGAGAAAAATAAATGCGAAACACTGGAAAATAATGCATGCATTCTTGTCGTTAACGCTATCTAATTATGAAGAGCAGAGATTATAATACAGTCAAGATTTTAATTAATCTATTCACTCTTATATTTTTCTTCATTCGAGTATAGTACACCGTTTAATTTTGTAGAAAGTTACATTTCACTTGTGAAAACAATATGATTATCTCACAAATAGGCATTAAATCACAGAAGAAGACTGACGTCAAGTTCACCTGTTGCCGAAAGCTGTAACGGCGCGTGCTTTGAACATATAGCCTTTTTATGTGCCGTATTGCCCCCTATTATTCAACAAGCCAGCCATGCTCCGCGCCGCACAACGCAATCTGCACGAATGGTTGACCTAGATGCTTTTGACACTGCGATCATCAATGGAACCTCAGATTGAGTTATGCCTAAGGAAACAGCAGCGGCGAAGTTACATAAGTGACGAAAAGAATGCAATGCTTCTTACGACAATTTAGCTTCGAATGTAGGTAAGTAATTATGTAGAGGCATCAGCGGGCAGCCCAGTGAGTTAATTACATACAGATGAGGCGTTCGCACGCGCCCAGCTGTTGGATAAGTGCACAGGAACTGTGGGAAACTTTGCAATAGGTTACGACGACAAAAACTGTCAACAACAAAGATCCAATCTTCCTTGTGGTCACATATGTATGTACCTTTGTATGAAACAAACATAATTCAACAATACGATAATACCTCATTGCTCAATAACCGTGTAAAAAGAACAAGAACCTAAGCACAATGTAACAATTTAAGTCAAACAAAGAACACGGGTTTAAGGGAAAGGTGTCATGCGGTTTATAGTGTGCCTAGGTTTAAATAAGTACCTACTACTTAGGTATTATTTTTTTGTTTACTATACCAAACGTATACGTAAGAACCTAGGTACTTGTATGATGTTAGATTGATGAAATATAAGAAAATCTCAGGGCATCTAGTAGGTCACATACCATACATGTAGGTACACGCAGTTACACATGAGTTTACTACAATCTGTCAATATTCCTCAATTCGTATTGAACCGCACGTGTTTGACATTAAGGTTAGGATCGACTTAAGAAAGACAGTTTTGTGCTCAGGCTCGTTCTGATGAGCTAGCACGAAGTTTCATTGCCTGCATTCAGTATGAATAAGACTTAGTTGCTGCTCAGGGTAAGTACCACAGTGATTGTTACACTTCGTTTCTGAAACCCATTAGTGGTATTAAAATCGGTCGTCCAGAAAGTGATTCTTTACTTCAGCGATTAAATAGTGTCCCCCATTACATTCTCTCGATCAAAATATATTATGGAGTATTCCTACTGGGGAAACCACGTTAAAAAAAGCGCCGTGTACACTACCTCAGAAGTGGTGCGGAAATGTGTGCATATAGTCTAAAATACGACTTTCCTGTGGTCTAAGTCACGATATCTCGAAAGCAATGCTTTGTGGAAGAAAAAGTGTTGAAATCTTTTTTGTAGACAATTTTACGATCTACAAACTTTGTCGGAACTATTTTTCGATAACTCTCGTTGTTTCAGAGATATACGCAAAAAACGCAAATTTGTGACATTTAACCTCGGATAAAAAGCAACTCATAAGCGGGATCGACGGAGACTTTTGACATATCATTTGCAATGACGTATTCGAGGCCTGCACAAAAATCCAGCTTGTTGGGAATTAATGCAAACAAGAATCATAATTTAGTCTAATTTGATTGGACTAACAAGGCGCACGTCTATTTTTTACGAAGAGACGTCTATCGATTCATTTCTTCTCTTGTTATCATCATAGATTGCCTTGATGGCGCAGTTCTGGCGCGTTAAAGTGGGTCGCACTTAAACGCGACGGCTGCACAAGAGGTCCCGGGTTCGATCCCCGGGTCGGGCCAAAAATATGACAAGTTTTCGGTAAGAAATTCTTAGTGTCAGCCTGGAGTCTGCAAGTTGGATGTCTTGTATACTCGTGCCTCGGAAAGCACGTTAAGCCGTTTGTCCTGCTCCCAATACCTCTCCGGTCTTGTCATACTGGTGTCCCATCAGATTATGAGGTTAAGGAAATAGAGTGCACTTGTGTTTGCGCACACACTTGAGCACTATATGAGATTGGCCGCCGTAACCGTAACCGGTTGGAGGATATTATTATCATCATAGTATTGATAAATGCTTAATCGATATCTGTGAGTTTTCCTAAAAATGTAAAAATAAAATAAAAATAAAATTTGGCAATGCATTAACAAACCTTCAATCCTTGGTGATGTGCCTCGGAATTGAAGTCGACTTTCGATATAAAGAAGCCGGTCGCATATTCCCGACCTCCCCGCAAGGAGAAACCGAAGGCGGGCACGGCGCGGCGCGGGCGCAGCAGCCGCACCACGCGCACGCGCCGCTCCGCCAGCGCCGCGCCCGCGCACCGCCCTGACCCCGACGTCGTCGACGCCGTCGACGTCGCGTACATTGCAGCACTGAAACAATTGCATTAAAATAAATAAACTTTATTCTGTATCTTAAGGCTTTACAGTGTGCACACTAACGATGGCAATATAAAATACAATTTGATTAATTGCGGTGAATCTAAGTCATTTACAATAAAACTCTATGGAGTGCACTCGAGTGTGATCTTTATGTTTAATTTGAGCAACATTTAATTTATTTTCCACAATATTCAGGACATAATGTAACACTATTATAACACGACGATGCAGCACCAACCTATCAACGTAAAACGGAAGCGACCAACTCAAGAAACATACACAGGTAAATATTATCAAAAATGCAGGGAGTTACCTAATTACAGATTTATTCACTGTTATTACCTATTTAATTTGTGACTTAAAACAGTTTCTGAAGCACAAAAAAAATCTTGAATTTTTGTGACTTGGAGCAATTTGTTAATTGTCAATTTTATTCATTTTATTACTCTTTTTTACCGTCAAAATTGGAAATTCGTGCAAAGAGAATTTACCACAAATTAAGTAAAAGATATTATACCTTACTCTAAAGTAAGGTAAAAAGAGTTATAAAATGAAAAAAATTGACAATTGATAATACCAAAATACCTAAGGCATAGGCCTTAAGTATTTTGGTATTATCACGATTATTAATAGGCTACCTATATAAAATCTACTATTATTTTATAATTTTCTTCATCTCATTTTCAAAAGTAAGTATCGAAGTGCTTACGGTTGTATAGTTGGAATATGGTTTGGAAGTATCTAAGTTAGTCTCATCATCTTCTGCTCAGCGTGATATTCCCGGTTGCGGCCAGGGTACACTTATTCTATGACTCAGGATTTAGACAGTGGTAATTACGGTGAAGCGACTGCCGTCTGGACTTCGCAAAACAACAGAGGTTTCGACCAGACCGACTGAAACATAGTTACATGTTTCAGAAAGTATCCGACACGTGCCGTTTTCCTCACGATGTTTTGCCTCACTGCCGATTTAATGGCACGTAAATATGAAAAATCGTTGCTCTAAGGCAGTAAGTTAATCTTTTATTCTTAAATGGATGGTGGTGTGATATTAACAAGTGTATACAATAGCAAATCATTTTATTTTCCTTGACATTATCGCTGCAGTACCTTTTCGTGGAGCAAATGTCAGCTCAAGCGCTTCGTGCCGAATACCAACGAATAGTACCATTATATACTACACCACTACCTGTGCTACTAGTACTAACATTAATTTTGCATAGCTACTTATTAGCAATGATAGAATAGATAAAAGTTCGCCAGATGTAGCAACTTAAAATTGGTGATTTGGTTATCGTTAAAATCAATTTACCTAACATAAAAGAAGACAAAATCTGTATTGATAAAAGCGAGTTAAAGCGTTTCAATTATGATCGGGTAGTACTTATGTTATAATGCATAATAAACCCTTACTTAGATAGATAGATATTCTTTACTACACAATATAAAACAAGGATACAAATGCCCTCAAAGAAAATCGAATGTAGAACGGTTATAATATAAGTAACTAGTAGAACTTATTTCTAACAACAAAAGTAAGTATATAATGATTACGTGAAGCGTCAAAAACTTGGAGCACGATAAATCAAACAAAAAATAACAGATTATTGTGGTAATGTGTTATCCTACGTTAAACGGTTCACCTTTCTAAATCGTTATGTAATTGAGTCTATAGATAGTCTGTCTGATTGAAACTAAGAACAGCCTGATTATTTATTTAATGTGTTGATATAAAATCATTCCGTATATTAAAAAAAAAGATTAATCATTATAATTTAGTATTTATTACAACACTTGTATAACCACAGTAGATCTCGATCTACCTTTAGTGTATAACCATTTTGTTCGTATTTGAGGATTATAAAAGCATTTATTGAAATAGAATCAGATTTTTAAGGGTTAAACGGTAATTGAAACCTTTGTGAAGTACAACAGTGCTATAAAGTAGTTTTAATTCTTTTTTCAAAAGAAATTATGATCTTTTTCTGTTCCAAACGTCAAAACTGCTTTAAAACATCGGTTTAGCTAACAAAGGTTTGTTTAAAATTTATGAATAAAGCCCTAGTAGCACAGTGACGAATCCTAATGACACAGATAGGCATAGAATAATAACAAGAGTCTAGAATGATAGTTTCCTTACTGTTGTCACCTCCAATTTGAAGCACAAATTTGGTTTTTAAGTTGGTACTACGTACGTAGTATCAACATAAAAATCCTAATTAATGTTACCAGTCACAACATATTTCCCTAAGACATGGGAAATGGTTATTGTAGTAACTGTACTGTTTTAATTGTACCTACAACAACTCTTAAAAATATCTTTCCTAACTGTGATTATAAAATTAGTTGGCAACTTATGTTTTGATATTTGTGATGCCTTGACCATACAATAAAGAATAAGAAAGAAATAATAAAGAGCTGCATACTTATTTTAAGGGTTATCAGCGTGAGTTTCAATTCGTGTAAAATGTGGATCCATGTATTGCACTGTTAGAAACACATCAACCTACAAAAATCTTGTATTATCTTGAAATTCTTGCTTATTTATTTTTTAACATATAAAAGTTCCGGTACCCGCACTGCTTCACGCTGTAAAAATCAATAGCAACTGATTAAATTAATCAGTCTGAGCAATCAAATCTTACAATAAAGTTGAAATGGAGAAAATATTTTTTTTCATTATCTGGTAGGTAACACTGAGCATTTTAATAAATCGTTTGTATTTTTAGCTTATAAAACATAACATACTATGAAATATTAAAGGCTTTCATGTGAAAAGTGATGTTATTCCACTTATACTTGTCAGAATCATTGTGACAAAATGTTACCGCACAAATCGTCATAGTAAATTAAATTTCGCGAGGTGCGTTTGACAGGCATTGACATGGACGACTGCGGAGCGGTCCGGGCGTTTGGAGCCGTATCCAATTAAATAATAAATAAATAAATATAAATATTTCACAGCATCACATCCATTGATATGACTCCGTGATAGGTAGCTCAAGCACCTGTCTTACGGATATCAGAATCAACAGTGGGATTACAAATATATACATAAAATATATAATATAATTGAGTTGCTTCAAATTGTGGGCGCAGACTAGCTTACTAGTCTTGTTGTAGTTCTATGCAGATAGGTAAATAATGAAATGAAAATGACATTACAAAATATGGACACTAAATCCTTTCACCAGATCACAAGTTTGTTAAAAAAATATTAGATTGGAGAGTGACATTTTAAAACTATTACAGGAGACATATTTTAAACCAAAGTCCGAAAAAAGACCATATGTGCGACCAAGTGTTGCCTATAGCCGTGGGAAGTGGATAAAATTCAAAATGGGGAGGGGTGGGGGACGTCAGGCCAGGGCTAGTCAGCGCAGATTCCTCGGAGCGGTGCAACGACCTCGCGCCCGCGCAGCCTCCCGGTTACAGCTTGCAAGTTGTTCTCCGCACTCATTGACACTACACGCTCTCGGATCTGATCACGGCTTGCCTTAATTAACTCCACAAGTACTTACAGAAAAGAAAATCACATGGAATGTGTGTAAGTATGATGCATTATAATCAAGTAACTTAATCGTGTCTAGGTATGTATATATTTACCTATTACTGAGATTAGTTTTGCTAGATTGCTATGTGGACTGCGAGGATGTATTTGTTGACATGTAATTAACTACAAGAATGATATACTCGTTAAAAACTTGTACGTCCTTTGAAAGCTATATAGATACTATTCTCCTTGACTGCCTCGATGGCGCAGTGGATAGTGTGTCGCGCTTTAAAGTGACGGCTGCGCAAGAGGTCCCGGGTTTGATCCCTGGGTCCAATTTCAGTAAGAAATTCTAAGTGTCAGCCCGGAGTCTGCTCTTTTGAAATGCTTTTTTTATTTTCTTTATAAAAGGGGCAGTATTTGATCAATATTGTTGGCTAGATACATTTAAGGCTAGATTAACTTTAAAAATTGTATAAGTAACACTAGATCAAAACTGTTATGTAAGGTATAACTTAGGTATAAAATGTTGAATATTGTCAACAAGTCTGAACAATTATGCAGTAGACAGATGTTGTCGATGCAAATACCTGTGTTAAAACCGTTGGTTGGACTCTAGCGAATTGTTTGAAATGAAACTAACAAATAGGGAAAAAATGAAGCAACGAACTCCGTCTGTGACACCTGGAAGTTGGCGGTCTTGTATGAACCCCAGTGCCTCGGCAAGCACGTTGATCCTGTGCCCGATCACTCTCCATTAGTATTGCACTAGTGTCCCATCGGATTACCAGGGTAAGGGAAAGGGAGTGCACATATGTTTGCGCACACACTTGAACACTATAATATATCCTGCGTCGAGATCGACGAGTCGAGATTGACCGTCTTAGCCAAAATCGGTTGGAGGATATTATTTTAGATATTCTTGTAATGCCTATGGTAAATGTTACGCGTTACAAGAATAGTAACCCCTTATTACAAATCGCTAACTAAGGATAGTCCTGGAACAAAATTAATGCCAGGCTCTTTTAACATTGCGTGCTGGAAAGGGATAACATGAGCTTTAGTACGGTTATAACTTTAGATCGCGATTTGTAATAAGGTGGATAGAGTAAGGTAATAAGCGTAACCTTTGTACTATTTATTTACAACTTCGCTGACAGAGTTGATCTTTGAGGTAGGTACCGTAAGCGCCATAGCACATTTTTAGATATAATTTATCATTCGTTCTTAAACCCACCTTCAGTGAATGGATTGAGCATGTAAGTACTTTAAGTTTTAATAAACTATTTGTGAAGATATGTATCTACATAGGTATGTCTTGTGGATTTACTCTCGCTGAAAAAGACAAATATGTTGTTTAACTTCTTTCAGTAAATTAAGTCAACGAAGATGGCCAGGTTCAAAATTAACCCACCCCATTCGCATGTTTATCTAGAAACAGCCATATTTCAGGTAATTTCAATCAGTCAAATTTTCTGAATTGACAATCGTTTGAAGAAAGACAGATTGGTATACATTAATGTGTGTCTGCCTGTACCAACCCAACTTTGAATTATTAAACAAAATAACGGAATTATGGAAGTGAAAGTTACAACAGAATGGCTCAAACACTTGCCACAAAATAGATTACACGTAACATTCAATACGGAAAGCTTTTACGAAGAATGTAAGCGAATGATTTGATTGTTGTCACTTCTCTCAATCACTACTTGCGCCTGCGCAACTGACAATTGTCACTTTATTATGATAAAGATACATTTACTACTATTTATACTATTTACATTATTATGATACAATAAGTATTAATGAATATTCATGTTTTTATCATATTTTAAGCCGTTTCACATTTCTTTCCACCTGCTACTTTTATGAATTTAACAAAAATAAGTTAGTAAACGGCTACATTAATTTTAATGCTACTAATTATTTTTTGAACTCTACACTCCGTAAGTAAGAACTCTTTGTAATTTATTTTCTTTACTTAATTCTACAAAACACACCGTTCTTCTAGTACGCTACGTCCTCGTAGACACATACGTCACGTTCGTAGACAAGAACCCATTCATCCCATAATTGAAGATATGGCTACTGTCATTATAAGCGTGACGGCAAGTTCAGCAGCATGACACCACCGTGTCATGGTGGCATATCGGCCAGCGCGGCGCGCGCGCAGGTGGCGAGGGCGCTCAACCGTGAATCCCCGCTGCCCCAGTCGACAACTGTTCCCCGTTTTTTCTCTCGGTTTAGTAGAGAGCAATGGCCTCGTCGAAAACGCAGAATAAAACACAAGTAACTAAAACACATTCTTTTCGAGAATTGCTTTAACCCTGAAGGTTAAGTTGGAGAGCTACAAAACTAGTTTCCGCGATTTGAGGAAACGTTTATGATGCATGTCTAAGATGGTTATGATGATAAGCCTATAACTAAATTACGTTGTAGTCACATATTTTGCCATTCAAAGCGCGGAATGTACGGATCAAAACGCATCTAACCCCTCCTGTTAAAAATCAATATTGCTAGGAAACACAACGAAAACTTTTGGGGACGCCGTTATTGAGGGGATTCCTAATTTCCGGTCACACCAGGGAAGCCTGCGCGAACACAATGCGTATTATGTTACAGGTTGTTTTTGTTTCATTATGGATCTAACAACATGCACAAATAGTTATAGGTTGAACTGCTGCTTAAATATGTAGACAGATTCAGAAGTAAAATGTAAATACCTACCTATATTATATGTAAAAAAAAATTACATTAGATATTTGTTACATGAGGAGGATGTGCCACTTCGGTGAAGCACTAATAGCGTTGCAAGAGTGAATCTTCGTATCTATTGAGTAGGAATGCCGTAAAATAATGACCGGCGGACAAACCGGCCGCGGCGACTCCTCGCCAATTAACCGCCTCCGACCTCTGGGCCGCATGCCTGCCCGAAGTGCCCGATACTATTCATAGATGCGAGTTGCTTGCCCTACAATACTTAGCCCACCTGGCGTACCGATACAAATCCTTTTCTGTACTGGATTTTATACAACCGGTTTGGCAAATAACAAAAAATCTAAATCTTTATTAAAACGCTCTTTTGAAATGCTTTTTTTATTTTCTTTAAAAAAGGGGCAGTATTTGATCAATATTGTTGGCTATACCTATACATTTAAGGCTAGATTAACTTTAAAAATTGTATAAGTAACACTAGATCAAAACTGTTATGTAAGGTATAACTTAGGTATAAAATGTTGAATATTGTCAACGAGTCTGAACAATTATGCTGTAGACAGATGTTGTAGATGCAAATACCTGTGTTAAAACCGTTGGTTTGACTCTAGCGAATTGTTTGAAATGAAACTAACAAATAGGGAAAAAAAACCGGCCAAGTGCGAGTCGGACTCGCGCACCGAGGGTTCCGTACAAACCTGCAAGGTTTAGTTCGTTCATTACGACAATCGAGTCATAACTATGGTATTTTTATTGCAAAATGAAATTCATAATATTACAATGGGGAAAGATGGAGGAGCATAAATTTTAAGACAAAGATCTCTTTATCGTTTAAGTAATCCTTTATTTTATATTAACACATATCATTTCGATAAAAGAACGTCGAAATATAAAGAAGAAGGCTATTTCGTCTTCTTTAAATGTTGCCCTCCCCATACATAGTATAATAACTCGCGGTCATTGCTGTAACTACAATTATGTTTACAATCACAATTTTTTTGGTGGTATAACTACTTAAAATTTTAAGCTTTTCGGAATTTTTCTGTTACCTGTGCTGTAAGCTATTGCTTCTTACCAAATTTCGAGATTCTATGTCAACGGGCAGTGGTCTTTAGGTTTTAATTCCCTTGCGTGTAGTTGCGAGTTTCAAAATATGCGGTATCAATGGTTGTACTTTTGCGTTTTGCGTTTTTGCGTTGACTTAGATTTTTTTTTTTCACGGGTTAAAGGCAATTAGATCTAAGTATTTGATATGAATTACAACTTGATAGCTCTACGCGTTCATGAGGAAAAAAGTAATAAGTTTATATTTATTTAAAAATATATATTTTGTAATGTAACTAAAAATTTAAGGTTTTCGGAATTTTTCCTTTATGTGTGCTATAAAACGTTGCTTCATGCCAAATTTCAAGATTCTAGGTTGACTGGATGTACCCTTTAGGTTTTGATTCCCTTGCGAGTACTTGCGAGTTTCAAAATATGCAGCTTAAATAGCTGTTTCTTTTGATTGCGTTGACATAGAAGTTTGATTTTGTTACATCTTAAAGGTATTATAGACTTGAGTATTTGGTATGAATTTCAATTTAATACCTCTACGCGTTTATGAGGAAATGGGTAGTAAGTTTAAAATTATTAAAAAAATATATATTATGTGATGTAACTAAAAATGTATGGTTTTCGTAATTTTTCCTTTATCTATGCTATAAGACGTTGCTTCGTACCAAATTTCAAGATTCTGAGTTCACGTGAAGCACCCTGTAGGTTTTGATTCCCTTGCAAGTGTCAAAAATTTGCGGCATAAACGGCTGTATCTTTTGATTGCGTTGGCTTAGAAGTTTGATTTTTTCACAGCTTCAAGGGACAGTAGACTTGAGTAATTGATATAAATTTCAGCTTCATACCTCCACGCGTTCCTGAGAAAAAGGGTCTTGACAGACGGACGGACGGACGGACAGACGGACAACAAAGTGATCCTATAAGGGTTCCGTTTTTTCCTTTTGAGGTACGGAACCCTAAAAATGATGCAACGAACTCCGTCTGTGACACCTG
The DNA here is from genome assembly GCA_019059595.1 of Marasmia exigua. Classification (NCBI taxonomy): domain Eukaryota; kingdom Metazoa; phylum Arthropoda; class Insecta; order Lepidoptera; family Crambidae; genus Marasmia; species Marasmia exigua. Next base: position 19,608,479 of record CM032465.1, on the reverse strand, counting down.
AGTAGAAACAGATTTGCACAAACGAATCGAACGCAATCACAGGTAATAACAGGATTAAAAGAACTTACCTGATATTACATTGGTACCTGAACTAAAATGCGAACGTAATCAGAGTTGGCAATTATCCGATTACTAACTTCCGTTGAGCAGCTATGTAAGGCTGCGCGTTCTGACAGTTACAGAAAACCAGTATTGTATTACTTTTTTAATCTTCTCTCAATAAGTCGTCTACATCATTCTCACAGACGACTTTGAGAGATCGACACTTACGATAGAAATTACGGCAACACACCCTATGGAAGAAGGTTAAAAATTACAACGTTGTAAAAACCTTTGACACTATCTGGAAAAGATTAGGTCAAAGTAGAAACTCGGTTTTGTAATAATAGGTAAGTGATGGGAAAGGTTCGGAGTGGAGTCCGCCGCGCGGTCTTGCGCAAGCGGACACATCTTGATACACCTGCGGCGCTCCAGTGCCTCTTCAATTTGCACGACCATAATGATTCTCACAGCGCAAATGATACAATAAATTATTTGGACAGCTAACAAATTGTTACAAAATCATGAGGCAATGCTTCAAATTATGTCGAGCACTAGAGCATGCGTCAGGTAGATAACCTAATTTTTTTGGAGAGAGTCATATTTATTTGTCTTTATTTATCCAAGTCCAAAAATCTCATCAGAGTTATGAGTATTATATTCCGCTTGGTCCTTTTAGATTCCAGTTGACATGATTTTACATTAATGTGGCATTTGTTTAAGTACTTATTAGTTAAAAATAAAAAATAGGAGAGAAAAGAAGAAAGCCGACAATTACGAAACGAGTATCGTATACGAGCATCAAGAAGTCGAAAGAAATCGTTGGAAAAACTGGAGATTCCATGAATGGGTGGAAAGTGAGCTGGCGGACGAGACTGCTGCAGTTTCTGTTCACACGCTCCCATATACAAGCAAGGGGCTTTATTTTCTAAATGTTTGTAACTTCGCAGTTCAAACCTATTATTAATTCGTGAAAATGGAAATCGATAATTTCTGTAAAATCTAAGTTTCCCTAATTCAATGCAATAACTATAATTAACTACCTTCATTCCGGAAGCCTTCACGTAATTCTTCCTTTGCAAAAAAAAAGGTTAACGGTTATTAAAATACTTCTAACATCGGTTATCAATAATTAATTATAATAGTTACAGAAGTCTGAGGTAACCTAGTACTGATGATAATAAAAAAGTGATGTATAAGTTCCTGTATAAAATCATGTAGATAGCGTTTCTAGATAATATTCTAAAATCTGTGTAAAGATATACACATGATTTGAAAAATCCAGAGGTCTTTGCTCGGATTCGAACCATGTCCCCCGCATGGGAGGCGGTTTCTGAGCGATGGTAGCTCTGTCTACAAAAAATCTACTATGTATTCATACAAAAGCATTTAAAAGTGGGAGAGCCACGCTTTGGCATGAATGGGCCGGCTCGAACCGGAGTAATACCACGTCCTCTCAGAAAACTGGCGTGAAGCATTGCATGCGCTGTGTTTCGCTGCGTGAGTGAGGGTACCGGAGCTGTGGAGACCCAATCCAGGGGAAGGGGGTTAAAAGGTAAGCAGCGCACCTGTGACACCACTGGTGTTGCAGGTGTCCATGGGCGGCGGTAATCGCTTACCATCAGGTGATCCGTCGGCTCGTCTGCCACCTGTATTATAAAAAAAATCTAATCGATTTAGTATGATTTAATGCAAATAATGTAATTGACGTTTGCCGCGTTATATGAATTCAAACAAATAAATAAATGAGAGGTAAAAATAATTTATTTATGACAACTTTTACATACGTACGAGTATGCTCGTGTATCTATAGCTTGAGTTTTCAGAACAAAATAACCCACCTATTTTTAGGTTAAATCCACCTATTAACATACCTTCAATATTACTGCCAGCAACTAGGTACAGGATATAAGACCTGTTTCATCCGTATGAATCTGCTTGCCTAACTGTTAATGTCCTGTTCATGAGGATGACTCTTTAATGAAGATATTAAGTATACAAGTACCTATAAATAAATTATGAGATAAAATCTCATTATGCATTTATACAGCGTACAAAATATGATTCGAGTTGAGATAGGTACCTACTCGTTCCTGTACAGTCAGAGAATAAAGAGGTTCGTCAACTTAAGGTAAATTTTCGCACAGCAAGGATGTTATACCAACATACCGTTTTAAAAAGATCTGCCAACTATAAGAGTAACTCTATTTATTCGTTTACTAATCTATGCATTTTAATACCTATTTATTTATTATATAGACCAAATAATAAGGAAAAGTTCATTAAGTTGCCGGGTAGGGCACACTAGCGACGCCAATGGATTTAAATTGTTAGCAACTAACCTAACTATAGATAGATATCTTTTTACCGATTTCGAAGCTCCAGTCTTTCAGAAAGCACTTATACTATTTATTTAATACTTATGCATAAGTTTTCGATCTGCTTTTGTACTCAGAATTTGAATTACCGTCAAAAACTGCCATTTAGGGCGTTAATCCAAACTTCCAGTGCAAAAACAGATTAGACATTTTGTAAAATAAATCTGGTTTAGTAGGTAACAATTTAAATCTATTGGCGTCGCTAGTTAGGGGTACCCGTTACCTGAAAAAAATGCGATGCGTTAAGACTGCAAATTTAACATGTGTGCAATTTAATGAAACAAATGAAAATATTTTTAAGGAACAAAACAAACTTTTGTTAAAATTATAAAATACGAATACCAAAAAAAATAGGAGGCATTCTTTTGTATCGAAGATGAAGTAAATACTTAACTACTAAGAACAAGGACACAGATGAAAGTGTTCTTAAGATAAAGCTAAGTCATCAAAATATCGTGTAGCCACTTTGACACAACTCTATCATATTACATATCTGATGATAATACATTATGGATAACATAAGAATTGTATTTTTGTAGATAATCTCTGAATATTATGCATGTTTTAAATGTATAATATGTAGGTTAAATAAAAGGTTAATACGATATTTTGGATAGAAACGATTTAAAATCATTTCTATCTTTCTTTCATTCATTATAAGTATGTATTTACAAAAGAAAAGTATTATATGTATATATTTGTAATCCCACTGTTGATTCTAATATCCGTAACACAGGTGCTTGAGCTACCTATCTTGGAGTCAGATCAATGTATGTGATGTTGTGAAATATTTATTTATTTTATTTATTTATTCACATTAAATGAATAAAAAAAAGTAAAAAGTTACTTACCTGTTTTATTAATTTCTCTAATCCCACAGTGAACTGCGCAGGTCACACAAAATTGTTATTCGATCCGATCAGTTCAAAATAACAGAACATTTTCGATAGCAATGAACGTCCTGTTTCACTTGAACGTACGAATTCGAAGGCATTTCACTAATTCACTTCGTCTAACGAATCCAATAATGTTAGTGCGATTTTATGGTTTGAATACTTATTCACGGTTAGTTAGTGGCATGCCAAAGCAATGCCAGCGCGGACCGCGGACTGACGATTACCGGTTATATAGATTTAAACTGTGTGCCGCGGAGCGATATCAGGGGTCTAGAAACGTGCGTTCGCGGCAGAGCAGCGACACGAATGGTAAAATAAAACCAGGCGAAGAAAGTACGACGTCGACGTCATTGGCACCGTGATAAAACATCTCCCCGTGGCGGTATAATTCAATGCTAATCAAACGACAAATATGGGAGAATGCATCTTTTTTATTTGTAAACTATAGGAACTGTCAATACCTATAGAGAATCAGGAAAATATATTACATTTTAACTGTTAGCCTCGCATTGAAACTTGGTACCTACTGCTTGTATTTTGGACCTGATGGAAAATAACTTGCATTGCAGTCAGGTGTTAAAAGTTATATTATCTATACAGGGTAATTTTTTGATTACCCGAGAAACGTCCTGAGACCACTATACTAAATAATAAAAATAAACAAAAAAACGTAGTCTAATCCAAAAAAAATATCACCTTTACATATAAAAGTGATCAGCTGATTGATACAATTGATGTTGTAGGCAGTTGAATTTATTTTTTGAGATAAGACGTACGTTTTATTACTTATGTTCCTAATAACTGTATGCGCGCGCCAGGAGAAGTTGTTTTGATTTATCAGCCGTAATCGTTTTATATTTAAAGTTTAGATACCCACACTCCTATTTATTTATTATAATAATTTAATGTTATCTTTCTCATTATTACTTGATATTTTCATCTAAGTAGATATATTTAGACACAAATATATATACCCACATTACACACATACACGTTAGGTACACAAAATACACTAGACAAACGTCCGTAGCACTCACTCAGCTGGTCTCACTGAAAACCAGCGTCCATGGCCTTTCTAATCAAGGTGTATCGATGTACAGTACCAAAATAGAATTTTAACATTTTTTCAGACAAAATGTATTCTAACTAACAATTATCATACAATGTTTAGATTTAGGCAGTGTAGGTATCAAATTAAAAAGGTCTACTCAAGCTGTTTTAATTATGAGAACTTTAGTTTTGCAACGTTTAGGTACTCGCAGCTGTAGATATGACAGTTAATAACATATAGAATAAAACAACCAGTAACCACATTTGAACATATTTTATTAATAGCACAACAACACTAAAACTAAACTCTGCATTATCACATCATTACCATTCTATGCCCATCAATCCTTTCCTTTTCTTTGTGGTATTTTAAATAATTTATCAAAGATATGCTGCCTTCCATCTCTAAAATATCACCCAAAAATACAGCCTTCTATAACACTCTAGAACATTTCATACTTTTTGGCATCAATTATTCTAATATTTACAATAAACATCTATATAACATCGATTTTTAATCAATAATTTTCTAAAATACATCAAGTTTTAACAACAATATCTCTAATCAATTAGGCGAGATTTAATTGTCTCGTAGAAACGTACGCATTACTGGGTAGTTACTCTATCAACGTATATTTATCAATATCCATATTGCCCTGTATGCCCGCGTGCGCGATGCGCAAGAGCACCGGGTCCGGGCGGCCGCGGCGACCCTGGGTCGCAGGGTGTCCTGCGCACGCGACCCGCTCCACCCACAGACACTACTGCTCTCATACCCGTTCTTTCCCTACCTACTCCTGTTATTATATGGGGAACTAAGCACGGTATGGATACCTATTTAAAAACAAATAGGTGTCTATGTATTCAATAATCATATAAATTGTAAGTCATTTATCAAATCATTAACTACGGGATAAAACGTGATGGTTATATCAAAATAAATGCATCTAAAAAAAATTTAATAAATTAATTGATTACCATAATTTTCTTACATTCTATCAATCTATTATTTCAATAAAATATCTAAACGACAAGTCTAATTTTGCTAACTTGACTTGACACAATTTTAGAGTACGTTACTAAATTCATTTCAAACATACCAATACCATTTTTTTTCATAATTGAATATCTTAATATTAGATAATGTTACTGAAGATCTCTCTATTAAAAAAAAACTTTTTCCGACCTAAAACCTACTAGATTAGGAATATTTGTTTAAGTAGCTCCAGTTTGTTTAAATACCTATAGTGTCTGTTAAAAAATAATCACAGTATAGTACAGCTATACTTGTTGCCAATGTTTCATTAATATTAAGATAAAGGTAAATACTAACTAATCTAATATAATCAAACATAACATTCTACTTTACTCAGATCTATTTTCGTACAATTTGCACACAGTTAGTAGACAAATTACGGATCAATTAAATACTTTGGAAATAGATTGTATTAATAAGTTATAATATTTAACTACACCGCACGTATTTTATTGTCAAACAAAATCTTTTTAGTTATTTCATGTTAGGTATATTATTATTAAAATAACAGGTATTGTGTTGAACTTTGATTTAGGTAATATTTATTTTCAACCAAATGTATTTTATTTCGTATTTCTTTTCCATCAACATAAGCTGAATAATTAAAAAAAAATAAGATAACAAATTAATAAAATTAATCAAAGGCATTTTGTTGGTTTTAATATCCACGTTTCTCTAATCATTATTTATAGTAAGCTAGGCAAATTTTATTTACGTTACGCCTACGTTGACTAAGTTTTACAACCGAATCAGGCTATTCACCAAATTATTGAATACCAGCTGAATTAAAACAAAAGGGTACCCATAAAATTTACGAAATTCTATGTAATTATTGCGAGCGATGGTCACTCAGCCGTAAGTTTGAATCCGAGGAGGCACCTTTAGATTTTTCAAATCTTTGCGTATATTGCCTCGCCAGTGACCTTCATGTTTCGAATAGTTTCTGAAACGTGTAACCATGATGCAGTTGGTTTGGTTCCCCTGTGTAAAGGTTGCGAAGTTCAGGCAGTTGCTTCATTAAAATTACCAATTGTCCTATATCATGAATCATGGTTCAAGGTACAACGGAATCTAAAGCGACGGCGTTGGACGCTACCCGGAATAACCCGCTGAGATGAAGATGATAATGACTATGTAATTATGTAACTGTTATATGTACATAATTGCTAAGGAGGTCATTAGTCAACTTTAGTATAATCGAGTCCGAAAGAGGCATCAACGCACCCCTATTTTAAACCAAAGATCATAACTTGTAGATATGCCCCTCAGTGATCTTACAGTATTAATTAGTTAAGATTATACCTATTTGTACAATTAGGTACACACATGAGGTAAAATATTTATTACCTAAGTATGTATTTTATTACATGGATATGATTTTATCAACCAGGAGACCAATTCTCGCGATTTTCGATATGAAAAAACATAGCGGTATTTGCATGAAAACCATACAAATAACTAGGTGTTTGCGATGTATGTCGATTTTCGAGAATTATCACAAGCACCAGAATTGGACTCCTGGTACTAAACATAGAATTCAATTTGGCAGCGTACATAGGCAAATATTGAAATAATAATGTTTGTGCAAAACAGACGGATTTGGTGTCAGTGGACGTACCTACCTAGTTAGTACAATCTATTAATATCGTGTGCTGATACGCTAATATTATTGAACTTTACGTAAATGACTTTACTTACTACAGTATGAGGTTGCGCAAGCAAGTTTGTGAAACAAAAGTAGGAATCTAAAACCAACACCTGATTTAACATAATAGTCATTTCACACTACCATAGCTATAAAAATATCATCCAAACACAATGTATGTTATACACTGCATATGCAATAAGAAAGAACAGGAGAATATTTTTTGTATATTATACTTACCGTTTAAACACTTAAAAGTAATAGCGTTCTGAACATTTTATTTAAAAAAAAAACGTTACAAATCATTTGTCATTCATTAGGTATTGTTTTCTTCCTTTACTTGGATCTTTTTGACTACCTTTACTACTAATCATTATGAACAACTTTTGATCTAGGAACTATGCAAGTTCGTCGAAAACTGTTTCGACTATATGTATGAAAAGTTGAAAATGTTTTATACGTAAATATCTCCAAAAGTCATAGAACAAATGTTGTGCAGAATGGTTGGTAAAAAAGGTAGGTAGTAGGATATAAGTATTTACTGAAACATTCTGTATAAATAATTATAGATAGGTATCATTTAATTTTACTAACATATGGAAACATTTTACTTATTTAACACTATAAGTATACTAATATATTTTTGAACAAAAAAATACTGTCTAACAAGACATATCTAAAAACCTTAGGTTAAAAATAACATTTTATATAGAGGTACATAAATTCTTTCGAAAGTTTGTCAACATATTAAATTCGTGTCGAAACCCATACATGTGACATTATCACGTCTCACGTTGTCATGTCACTCAGGAAGGGTAAGTATTATAGTATTTTGGTTGTGAAAAAGTATATAAGTATATAACATATATAATAATCTTTTAATTTTAACATTTCATATATTGGTGATGGATGGGTCGTCAATATTAACTGACGTACGCAATAAACGTAGATTTTCTGGACACAGATATCATGATATTGGTGTCTAATCCTAGTTATTTTTCAAATTTTACTTTTTCGTAATTAATAGATACGACCTGTATTTAAAATACTTTATAGTCAAACTTTAGGTAAAATTCTTTGAAATGAAGTAATGTCTCACATTCTTAAACTTCTTTTATTTGATAAAACCAACAAGGTTTTGATTCGAGAAATAAATAAATAAGTTATATTCGTATTATCTGACGCTACCCTGCGAATTATTTCTTTCTCTCGATCAAGTTTTAAAGTATTAGAGTAAAATAGAAGAAATATAAATATTTCATTTGATATTTATCAATTTATTTTAAATAATTTTATAAATTGACACGGTATGAGACGAACGAAATCATCTCTAAATCTTTTCGAAAAAATGTTTAATATTGTCTATGAAAAATATTGTGTTCTTTCTTAGCACCACTAACCTACTACCACCATCCAAATAATAATCATAAGTACTAAGTACGTAAAATAAGAAGATAATCGAATTATTGAGAATTAATGTTATTTCTTTGTAAGTTAGATTTTTCTTCTATATGCTCGTTTGAATAGCTAGGTACACAAAATATATTTTGGTTAAGTAGTTAAAGGTTCAAAACTTAACATACCTTGAGTGACAGATAAAATCATGTTACTAAGGTATGTTACGTTTTGGAGTCCGCCTGTAGATACTTATATTAACATTAGATAATATAGTTTGCATTGGTACCTCGGTACTTTGTGATATTCAATATCCTTTCAACAAATTATATCAATATCATCTTTATAACTTCAATTCCATGCATCTTTTTATTACAGTTCAGTTCAATTTAAAAATTCTTAATGCAAAATTTACACTTGCTTAGATATACCTAAGTAAACTAAGTACTTTGTGAATGTCATGAGAACTCAAAAACTCAATCCCCCTTATTACAAATCGCAAACTAAGGATAGTCCCAGAACAAAATTCTTGCTAGACCTTTTTAACCTTGCGTTTTGGAACGGGATGACATATGCATTAGTACGGTAATAAGGTTAGATCGCGATTTATAATAAGGTCGCGTAAGGGCATCCACCGTTGTGGTTGAGCATGCTCACTACTCTATGGACTTGTTTAGCAGTATATTGAGATCCATTAATAAGAAATTTAAATCGATGAAACATTATTTACGGAATTCAATTTTATTTTCCCTGAATTGAATTTTTGTTATCCATATAGTTAGAGACACTGAAAGTAAAAAAATGTCTATGCCCAATAACTCTTTCGAAGGTATAAATTCCACTTATATGCTCGAAAAGCCTCATAGACCGTCATCAACAGAGCTTTTCTACTATGAATATTCCCTATTTTTTTTTTAAAGAGTCCTTGAAATTTTGCTTAATTTCCACTGTCAAAAGATTAAGGTTACAAATATGACCTTTTGAATACATACGATTTCTTAATTATCTCGATCATACATAAAAGAACATTACTGATATATTTTAGTACCTACCACAGAGTCAAGAGCAATTACAATAGAATATCCATTACCTACTTCGAAGCAGAATAGCGTTCTGCTTGTTAAAAGGATGATAAACCATTTCGTAGTTAGGTACCATTATTTTCATGAAAATGAATGTTATTAACAATTTAAAAAAATAAACATACAGTAGAACATAGAACCTTCTCCTTTTTTGAAGTCGGTAACTAGCCGAGTTACTCATATCAACAAAATTCAGTTCTATATATTTAACAAAATTCAGTTCTACATTATTATGTACAATCATTTATTAAAGTATCTTCATCATCTCAGCGTGTAGTTCCTGGTTGGTAGCTCAATGGATAAGAACGCATTCCACGTCATACATATGCCAGGTTGTAAATTCGAATCCGAGCATGCACCTGTAGATTATCAAATCTATGTGTGAATTTCTTACCATTACCTCAGCGATGAGAAAAACATCGTGAGGAAATCTGCACGTGTCGCATAGTTTCCATAGTGTAACCTATTCAGTCGGTCTGGTTCCCCTATCTAAAGGTAGCGAAGGTCAGACGGCAGTTGCTTCATTGTAATTACCAGAGTCCCCAAAATCTTGGATAATGGTCAAAGCGTTCTCCGGACTTCGCGAGCGACAGCTTTGGCCGCAACCGGGAATTACACGCTAAGATGAATGATTTGTTGAAAATATAACTACCAATAAATACAAAAGTGATTGCGCTAGTATCACTGCTTTCAGTAACTGGTAACATATATTTTTTTTAAATCCACAAGCACTTCTTTTTTATTAATTCGGGTAAACTATAGGGCTTACAAGAACATTATTTTAAAACACAACAGAACATTGTTATCACTTTGGATTTGAGCGAAGGATTTATTTCCTAAACCATAGTTCGTCGTGTAATCTAAAATATACTATATGTACTATTTTTTTAATTTTTCTTTTTTATGTTCGTTACTTTGTAACTCATTTGATTTATTAATTGCTGGAGGCTTACTGGTTTGATTAGACGCTGCTGCAATTGGTACTGAAGCTGGCTTTGTGCTTGCTTTTGTTTGACTGCTACCGATTTTAGGCGTAGGTGTTTGTGTTAATACTTTAGACGTCGCAGATTTCACTGTCGTTACTGTTCCTGAAGAACTGGAAATATTTTGGGTTTTACTGACATCAGCTGCCGATGGTTTTGCAGGCGTTGATGCTGGAGCTACTGAGCTTTTCACTTTGACATCGTCTTTGGGTTTATCATTACCTTTACTTAATTTATTTGTAAGAATTGTAGAAGGTCCACTTGTAGATGATATCATACTCGGTGTAATAGAGGACGTATTTTTTGATCCAGAGGATGGTGTCGTAGTACATTTTGTAGTTAAGCTTTGAGCAGTGATTGTTGAAGAAGCTGTTGTAGATATTAGTTTGCTGGTTGATTTCAACGGATTCCCAGAACTCGTTAAATTACTACATGTTATTGGAGCTGAAGATTTTGCCGCATAACTTGTTGTAGTAGGTGTTGACGAAACTGTACTAGATATTGGTTTGCTAATAGACGGTTAATGATTCTGTGTCAGTCGTTACAACGCTATTTGTCGTTGAGGCCGGAGATTTGATATGTGAACTCGCTGTAGTAGATGGTAACGAAGCTACACTTGGTACTATTTTAGTTGCAGAAGGTGATACTTTCGCCGATATTGCTGCACCAGAACTTGTTATTGACTGAGGTTTAACAGAAGATATTGTAGTCGATGTTTTTGCCGATGAAAATGCTGTCGATACAGGTTTGCTAGTCATTGCTGTTTTTTCTGTCGTCATCGTCGTTGAGACCGAGGGTTTTATAGCTGTTGGAGCTACCATTGCGGAAGTTATGGTTACAGGTTTACCTTGTAGTTATAGCAATTTTCCCAGCAGAGCTTATTTGTGGGACTAAAGATTTTGTAGATGAGCTCACTGTTAAAATTGGTGTTCTCGAAGTTGTACTCACTGGTAGCTTCGTAATTGTTTCTTGATGTTTGGGTACTTCTTTATTTGGTAAGATTGCACTTGGGGGGTTTGGCGTGGCATTTGACATCGTAAAAGTAGTTTTAGCAGAAACCGGAGTATTAAGTCGTCAATTCAGGTGTAACTTTCACTGATTCTGCTCTAGATAATGTACTTGCTGTCGTTGTCTTAGACAAAGCTGTGGTACTTGATTCCAAACTTGCCGGTATACTCCCTTTAACTGTAGATTCACTCGCAATCATAGACATGGCGTTCGATTTTGTGGTATTTCCTGTATGTGCAGATGGAAACACAATAGATGTTTCATTTTTAGAAGTAGTCGTCATTGCCGTTCGTAAATTTATCGGACGAAATGGTTGGTTTACCAACAACTGCATTAGTCACTATTGGTTTTGAAGTTTTAGTTGAAGTGGATGTCGTTGTAATAACAGTCGTCGTTATATTACTACGACTTGGGCCTGTCTGAAAATTTTTATTAACATCCATTTCTTGGATATCTCCAATACTGTTTATATCACTGACTTTTGATTTTGTAATTTCTTTTAGTGATTGAGAGCACTTGTCTAAAGTACTAGTGCCAGGTTTTACGATCGCAGTTGGAGTAATATCTTTTGGGGTCGTATTTGACTGTATTTTAGGGGCACTTATTTTCAATTCTGTTGAATAAGAATTTGTCGTTTTTGAATCTGTGCTAGTTTGTGGAATATACATTTTTAGAGGCAAGGCCTAAAGGTAAAGGATTTATTTCATCTGATGTAATTTTAGGTAGCCCAGTTATCATTTTTGGTTCGATATTTTTGATCGATGTCGTTCCAATATTTTTTCTATCATTCTCACTTACAGAACTAGTCTTTATTACACTCCCTTCAACTGTGGATAGTATTGGAACTGGGGTAACTTGTACTGGCTCCATATGCATGGCTTTACCGTCAGTGTGGATTTTTGCTGTAGTAAAAATCAAAGGACCGGTACTATTAAAGCTGCTTTGTTTATTTCCATCAATTGCAATAAGCACTTGAGTTTTTGGCACTATAGGACTTTTAACTCCTTCTGGACTGCTGAATACATTTATATGCATGTGATTATGTATGGGATTTGATGTAGATACGTAAGGCATAAACCCTTCTTGTTTACCGTTACTCAAATTGTTTTGCTTTCCTGAAAAACTCGTAAATGCTGGTTTTTCAATCACATTATCCGGTAATAACATATCTCTGTCATCCATTTTTTCATTGGCTGAATCAGTCTTAGCTTTCGATAATAAATATTTGGCACTCTGATTTGGAAATTCTGGCTTTTCTTTGTCCTTTTGTAAAAGCGGTTCTCCCACGCCGTCATCGGATTCATGGCTGTAGCCTTGAACTTTCTTTTTAATTGAACTTTTCTTAATCTTTGCTATCCCTGAGATAGACTTTTTAGCTTCGTTATCTATACCACTTGTGATAGAGGTCGTATCGCCGCCATCTTGTGAAGTCTGCAATAAATAAATAGATTTTGAATAAACATCTCTATCAATAATCAATAAATAAATAGATATTGAATAAAGATAAAAAAACCGGCCAAGTGCGAGTCGGGCTCGCGCACAAAGGGTTCCGTAGCAGCAAAGTCCAAAATTACAGTTAAATCAACCTATCTCAAAAACTATAAGAGATACTTTGATCAAACCAAAAATCGTTGAAAGAGTTAATTAGCATGCATCACCTCTATTTTTTTTAGAATTTTATACCCCGTAGTTATAAAAATAGAGGGGGGGGACATACTTTTTACGACTTTGAGAGCTGATATCTCAAAAACCGTTCACTTTAAGAAAAATGTTTTTTAGAAAACTTTATATCATTTTAAAAGACCTTTCCATTGATACCCCACACGGGTATGTACATCGAAAAAAAAAATTTCATCCCTCAGTTACATGTATGGGGGGCCCCACCCCCAATTCTTTTTTTTACTATTTAGTGTCATATTTTTGTAGCGGTTCATACAACACATATTCCCATCAAATTTCATCACTGTAGTACTTATAGTTTCCGAGTAAATCGGCTGTGACAGACGGACAGACGGACAGACGGACAGACGGACATGACGAAACTATAAGGGTTCCGTTTTTGCCATTTTGGCTACGGAACCCTAAAAAGGAGGACGCATTGATTTTGGCAATTTTATATTTTAAAGTTGTGGCGTGAGGTATAGGACAATATCATCTCATTTCTGTTAGTGGAGGGCATGAAAGTCACTACTATTAGTCAGATTCAAACTTTAGGATCCTCTAACTTTACTGATATTACGACAAAGATGAAAGATGTGGTACCTGACTGGTGCAGACAGATGCAGGAGTATCCTCTGCTTTACAGCTTTACTGCTGTTGTAAAATCAAGCTAAGAATTCACCGAGCGAGTCTAACCCAACCTCACAGCGGTTGTAGAATAGAAATGCAGTCAGCAAATTCCACGATGCAATTTAGGTACCTAGTTGTCCCACTGCCACCGGCGAGAAAGCGTCAACTATCGGCGATTTTTTCTCATAAGAAGCATATATTAATTGTTCATTGCTGACTGTTGAAACTGTGAGAACTCGCTCTAGTAGTTGGTCATTTTTGTACAGTGCGCCCGTGGAACTACACTCGCTTTCCTAATTCTCGCCAACTTAAGATTTCTAGTTTCTAGCTTTCCTCCTTCTGATTCATCACCGCCGGTACGCTCACAAAAGGCGCGGTTTTGCGTAAATGCAATCGAGGCGGCCGCACAAAACTATAGTGTGTGAGTTTAGAGGTGAAACAGCTATCCTGCAACCGCTGCGGGCACGGGTAGAACACGTTTCGTGAAATCTTTTCCCCCGCTAAGGGACAACTGCTTTGCAAAGGAAAAAGTACCTTTCTCATGGCAACAAGCGGGTGCGTATGTGGGGGTCAAGCGCCGCGCTCGCGCAGCACGGGGCGGCCGTGCAGTAGCAGCACGGGCGGCGACAGCTCGGGCTCGGTGCGCAGAGCGATGCCCATCCCCGCCGGCGCCGATGGGCCCCACTCCTCCGTCGGTCGTGACAGCACTTTAGCTTTCTGAATGTAGAACACAAAAATAAAGTTGAGAAACTAAACTATCTTCGTATCTGAAATGCCTAGTTTTTTTTAAGTTGTGTTTTTTTTGTACAATAAAGTATATCTATCTTTCTATCGTCGATAACATATAGATACCTATCGTCAACAAGCTCGAGCATCTCCTCGAGCAGCTCGAGGTTCTACTCAACAAGCTCGAGCGTGTCCAGAACTACTGCATACGTATTATTATCGGCTTTGCGTAAGTATGACCACATGTCGGAATATCGAGCCCGTCTACAGTGGCTCCCGATCCGTCTTCGTCGTGACTCACGCACTTTCCTTGCTATTTACTATTATTTTCAGTCCGAAATCTCCACCTTAAAGAGCGTTTCCAGTTTCTCCAGCCCACCCGAGGTCATATGCGGTCTTCCAAACTTCTCCATCTTAAGTTCCCTCCTCATTCATCTCCATAGTATTCCCAATCCTTCACCGTGCAGTCTATCAGATTGTGGAATGCTTTACCTCTGACAATTAGGCAATCCAGTTCCATACCTATCTTTAAAGCCCAAATTAAATTATATTTCCTGAACCTTTGCGACCACTGTTCCCACTTCCTCTCCCCAATCTCTTCCTGTCCTCTGATCAAAATCATTAGTCCGTTTTGAGATCGGTTGTTATTATTTTAGTTGCAATATTTATCTATATTTAATCATCATAATATATACCTATTATGTATGTATTAGTGTATTCATATTTTATTTATGTATTTATATTGAAACCTTCCGTGTAAGTATATAAATATAAAGACTGCACCGCCCTACACCTCCATCAAGTTTCCTTTACCCAAAGGTTGCCTGGAAGAGATCACTCATAGTGATAAGGCCGCCTTCGTTGTACATATCCTGTAATACCTAGTTTTTAAGTTTTCATACTTTATTTTGTAGTATATTCATGCATTCATTCATATGTCATTAGGACGGTAACATTGATCAGTGGCTAGGCGAGCAGGCGACTTGCGGTGGAACTGTGTAATATTTCTAGTTCGCGATCTGTGGACGGCAGTCCACACTGAGGACACAAGTATATCGTAACCTAACCTACCCCTTCATTTACTCGTAAAAATGACCCCCGTAGTGAACTTCTATGTCTCTTCGAAAGGAAAAAGCTACCTATCGAGATTCGGAAAGCACTAAGACTCTCTGTAAGACTAGATTTATTTCTTCTTTATTCGATCCTGCAATGTTTTCTTTCTTATATTTTAATCCTCCTTTTTTATTAAAACTGAAACTTATTATTTAAATAAAAAACGTCGTAAATATATTTCACAAAACGATAAGAACTCCGTTACAACTCAAACTCCACTTTTCTCGGTCTGTTTGCACTTGTATACTCAATACTAAGTTGAATTACAAATCAAACGTTTTGCTTATTTTCTTTTTCATCGTACTTCTCCTACCTCGCCTGCGCAAGAGTTTCTCGAACTAAATTTTCTCGTAGCAAAGCACGCGTTGAACTCTTTTCTTAAACCCCGTGCGATACTACGTGTTTTGTGCAGGCATTTTTATTTGTCTCTTTCTCTCTGAGCGTAGTAGGTTTCTCCAACGGTGCTGTCTTTTTAATACTATACACAGTATATTATATATATATGCATTCGTAATTTTATTATCAAAAACAGTACCAACATATATGTATAAATAAATGTTGTGATATAATCGACCGTAGCTACGAGATTCAAAACGATGCGAAAGTTAATTTAAGATTTATAGCTATGACAATAATTCTCTTTAAGGTCACGGGTAGGGCACACTAGCGACGCCTACCGCTTTTAATTTTTAGCTACTAAACTGGATCTATTCTAAACAATTTCGGGATTACAACTTCTTGGCAAACACTTATACTATTTAATCAAGAACTATGTAAAAATGTTGGGTCCAACGCGTACACGAAAAATGGACCCAACATTTGTGAATGGCTATTTAATAAATAGTATAAGTGTTTGCCGAGAGGTTGTAACTCCAGAAATTGTTTAAAATAGATTCGGTTTAGTAGCTAAAAATTAAAAACGGTAGGCGTCGCTAGTGTGCCCTACCCGTCACCTTAACCTCCATAACGATAACGAAACGAAGTTCCCCTCCATTTCACACTCGCTGTGTTTCTCCTTTGCTTGGATGCGACAGTATATTCGCGTTCGTTACGGGACGTCTTCGTGCTAAGGCTAGGTAGCATGATGCCCTCTACCCACGTAGTGCCAGTAGGAAATAAGCCAGCTGGAACTCCAATACATATGAAGATCAAATCAACTCACCTCCATAATAGTGAGGTCGTCTGGCCCGCTGCAGATTTGGTCAATAGCCATCAAAACGACCACCACCACGGGCAGGACGCCCAGAGTCCAGCCCACTGCGTCCGCCCACATCGGGTAAACGTAGTGCCCGTATGAAGCCGGCTTGTACTCGATCCAATTGAACACCAGTATAAACTAGAAAAAAAATTGTAGATAAATGTCACACTGATGTCCAATCGGAATATGAGGGTAAGGGAATAGAGGGTGCACTTGTGTTTGCGCATACACTTGTGCATTATAATCAGTCCGCATACGAAATCATTGATGAAATCGTTAGTTGGAAAATCGATTATACCATGGGAAAGCTATGTTTCGGCATGAATGGGCCGACTCAACCGAAGTGATGCCGCGGCCTTACAAATCGGCGTGAAGCAGCGTCTGTGCTGTTCCGCTGCGTGAGTGTGGGTACCGGAGGCCCAATCCGGGGAAAGGCGGGTTAAAAAAATAAATAAATAAATAAATAAAAGATTGGCAGCGCACTCGTGACTCCACTGGTGTTACGAGTGTACATGGGCGGTGGCAATCGCTTACCATCAGGTGATGCGTCTGCTCGTCCGCCGCTTATCACATAAAAGAAATCGTCCGGAAAGCAACATTTGATTGTTATGTTACTCTCTCTGTCTTGCGTCGCTCTGGTGAATTATTGTGTTGTATTACTAAATGTTTCAAATTCATACTCACGACTAAAGCGGCCGGAGTGATGACCCGCCACATCGCGCTCCAGAAGATGACCCAGAGCTTGGACTGGCGGCCGATCATGCGCTGGATGTCTCGGCAGAACTTCTCCGCGCCGTAGATCCACGCGATCAGAATGCATTCCCCGATCGCGATTATCAGCACCGACCAGTTCGCCGCGTACTTGTCCATCAGTTGCAACCAGTACATACCGCTCTGTAAAATACATTTATGTACACGATTTATCGACGAACTTACATCCTTCCACACGATCATTAGAGTCGTCGTAGTTCTGGATTTTATTTTTCGGTTTCGAATGAGGAAATATAATTTTTCGAAACAAGTTTCGAGATATGAAATATAATTCTCACATCAAAACCAATATTGAAAGAAGAAACGTTATTCTTAGTTAGAAACTAGTTTCGAAACTTGGTTTCGTAGAGGCTTGGTTTCGTCGAAAGGAAACAAAAATTCACAATCTCGAATTTTCACACAAACAGGCTACGAGGCTGATGCTTCAGTTTTTCATTGAAAAGATAAAAGTTGTTCCATGTAATGAATAGAATTTGTATTTTATTTTTGTTTATAGCAATTATTTGCAAAATATAAATAAAATAGAATAAGCGTTTGCAGAGATTTTCACTACCCAGATTTGCTCACACGAGATATGTTATTCCCATTTCGAAGACATAAAAACCTTGTTAGGTTTGCAACCTGCACACATTTTTCACTATGTTGAATATTAAGAATCATAGCGAGGCACTATTTAAATGGGTACAAGGCTCCCAATAATAGAGCTAAATAGTGTTACTTTAGTTCTCCTACTAGTTTCGTAACTATGTTTTTTTTTGTGGGAGGGGTGTTAACCTCTGCTTATTATCGGAGGCCAGCCAAGGCTCACTTTGGGTCGCTGCGTCAACTTAGTTAGTTACGTCTTCTACTATGTCATTTCCATGAATCTTAGGTCTAAAATGGTCATATTATTATTCATTGTTACTTACGTTAGTGGTAAAGATGAGTCCCCCTAAATAGCCAAATATTGCCACAGTCAATACTACCCACACCTTTTTCTGTCTAAAGTTTGGGAACCTGTCGAGTATTGCTGTCGTGACTGTCTCCATTAGTGCAAACTGAAGAGGAAATAAAACAGAATAAGATTAGTATTTCCCTATCACACTCGTAACGTTACAGTACGTACAGACGGCGTCAGGTCGAGTTATCCCCCGCTGTGCAAAAATAGCACTTATATCTCAGACATAAGGACGATCCGAAATCCGACAAAGGTAATTTCACATGACACTGTGTGTATCTGTTTTTAGTTTACAAACCTGAGAGTCAAGGCCGAGAGTAAGCAACATCACGAAAAAAAGTATCGACCAAAGTGGTGAGATCGGGAGTCTGGTGACCACTTCAGGGTAGACTATAAATGCCAATCCAGCTCCTTGGTCTACCACTCTCTCCACTTTGACGTTTAGCTCGTGTGCCAGGAACCCGATGACGGAGAATATTACCAGGCCCGCGAAGAATGACGTCGCGATGTTCGACGCAGCCACGATCAGCGAGTCTCTGTAACAGATAATATTACATATCACCATTAAATATATAATTGTTAACAGGATATACGGTCTGTTTGATGTTGGTCACATGATGGTAAATTGGTATTGTAATTATTGAACAAAGTTGGTATTTAGGCTAATATCGTACTTCGTTCCGTTTTCTGTTAATATTAACTGTCCGTTTTTTTTTATGTTTGCATGTTTTATTATGAGGCCTCGCTCAAAGGTACAGCCTGAAAATCAGCGCTACAGCGGCTGCCTAGTACCTGCTGAGACTGAACCTTGTTGGCCGCAACTTTATAATCTTTGTCCTTATTTAGGCTCGTATTCAATCAATAAATGATTTCTGATTCTTACTTATTTTCCACTATTTCGGAAGACAAAATAAAAGTGGGTGTGAAAATAAGTTAAAATCTAGATATGTTTTGCTCCATTAAAATGTATCATTATTATTAACATCTCAGCAATATTGTATAATTCTTTGAATTAATAAAAGCCAATAAATAAAATAACATTACGATACTAACATGTAGCAGTTGTTGGAGAATTTGTTATAAGACGACAATGTTATTAGACCCCCCCATGCTGGACTAAGCGCAAAGAATATTTGTACTGCAGCATCGCCCCACACCTGAAAACCACAAGGAAACGTATTTATGCTTATAATAATGAACATATGCAGCTTCATTATGAATACCAGATTTTCTTATTATAATTATTGAAGCACAAATTACAGCCCTAAACAAATTTACCAAATGAATATGTAGATACCAATTCACACTTACGAGTAGGTATACATATAATGTACTGATAATAATAAAAATTCGTACCTGTGCATTCGCAAGTTGGCTGAAATCTGGAGTGAGATAGAACAAAATACCAGTAGATGCTCCTGGCAACGTCACACCACGGAAGAACAAAATCACAAGTACCACGTAAGGGAATAGTGCAGTAAAATAAACCACCTGGAAATTGAAAGGAACATTTTATCGCTTTACTAGTTACTGACTGACTAATCTATCAACGCATGGATGACTATAAGGGTTTTTTTTCTCTCTTTATTTTAGAAGCTTTGTCAACAATGACATTGTCGCATCGTCAGGTTCGCACAATGTAAATTTAAGATACATAAAAAAAAATCAATCAACAACAGCATTAAATAATAATAACATTTGGTACAGCGCTTTTGCCTCATCTGACAGGGGGGCGGCCAGAACACTATTACAACTGCCAATTGCCCATTTATTATCCCTGACTATAAGGGTTAAAAACTTGAAAGATTATGCAGGGTTTTCTTTTATAGCGTAGGGGAGCACTGAGAAAGGATTTTCGGAAATTCATCAAATGTAAAACGGGGGCTCAAAATGAGTATGAAACTGGAAACGAAACTCTCGAAACGAAGTGCGGGTGGGCTACAATTTATCATTAAAATCTTTAGTCGCACAAAACTAAGGGCAACTATTAAGTTTCAATCTTTCAGTTGACTCACCTTTCCTGATGATTGCACGCCTTTACATAGGCATAAGAAAACAATTAACCATGCTGCAAATAAGCAGACGGCCATACCAAGACGGATTTGTCCCGTTTCTTCAATACCAGAAGATAAACCAAGCACTTGATTTCTGTAAACCGAATAAAAAATTTCAAGTGCCAATAGTTTAATAAGTTGTTAGTTATCACTCAGTAAACCAATAGGCAGTCGCAAGCTATATTTCTGTTCTTAGAAATGGAGCATGTATGCAACGTAATTTTTGTAACAAGGTAAAGTATCAAAAAACACTAACGTGAAATATTCTTCAGCAGGCGGTCGCCGCAACGTAACGTTCGCCAATGCCTTTATATTATGCAATGCTACGTAGGTCTCGTTCAAGCACTGCCTCAAGTAGTAAGTCCCATTCATTGCTTCGCATAAATCTGCTTCTTCGTATGAATAACAATCTGAAACAAGTTAACTGTAAACTAAAAAACGCCACCTAGTGGTAAAATTCTATTTGCACGTCTGGTAAGAGGCTGAATACAACAACTGGGATACTACTTATCATAAGACCAAATGTATTTATGCAAATAAAATGACTGTGTATTTGTTTATTTGCTTTTCGTGCTGCGGTGTAATAATAGTAGGTTTTCATTATTTCTTACCAACTCTAAGATTGCGGTCAAGAGTAAGAGTCTACCAGTCTGGTTAAAGACCTCATTATATGAAGTTTATAAATAGTCACGCTCGCTACAAACACCTCAATATATGAATTCATAGTTGCGAAAATTAAAGTTACACAGAAAAGTTCATTTCAACTTCAAAATCCGATAGGCGTAGTGGCTCTTTGTCTAGTTAGTTAACGGTGCTAGATTTGAAGATTAAGTGGTGACATAATTGATAGATTTGTAGACATTTTATTTCGTAATGTAAAACATATTGGCAGACAATCATTACATTACTTACATTTAGTGCTCCAATCAGCGTCACAGTTCTGCCATGGCAACTTGTAAAATATGCTTGCAAAAGATACTGCCATGTAATAAATAGTCCAAGCTATGATGAGGTTGTAGTACAGCATGACGATGCAGGAGACGATGACCATGCCGTACCCCAGGCCGCGGAACAGCGGGCAGAACTTGTTGTAGACGGCCACGGGGCCCAGCGCCGCGTACTGCCCGAACGAGAGCTCCATGAACATCAGTGGCAGGCCCGCGATGATCAGCATCACCGTGAAGGGAATCAGAAACGCACCTACAACACACAATATTCTCTGAGACCACAGAACAAACAAATGAGAAGTGTTAACGACGCGGTTCGAGCGGGTAGGGCCCTTAAACTCGGAGTAGCTTTGGGCCCTGATCGATCAGCGTGTCCTCTGACTTTCAGATGATGATTCATTCCTTTAGTCATGTTGATTTGGAAAAAAATGCATTCACCCACGTCACACCAGAATAGTACCACTTGTTACAATGATATTACATTATTATAGTGTAGGTACGCTAGATGAGTAATAATAATAATAAATTAATAAATATTTCACAACATCACATACATTGATCTGACTACGAGATAGGTAGCTCGAGCACCTGTGTTACGGATATCAGAATCAACAGTGGGATTACAAATATATACACAATAATACTTTTCTTTTGTAAATATATACTTATAATACATAGAAAACACCCATACCAATACAAACAGACATGTTCATACACACAAATGTTTGTACCGTGCGGGGATCGAACCCGCAACCCTTGGACCAAAGGCAGCGTTCACTACCACTGTTCCAAACGGGTCGTCAAATTACACGCTGAGATGAGAGTGTATGCTAATGGTATATACAAATCCATGGCAACTATCCACAATATTGAAACAACTTAACAAACAGCTTTTATTTTTAGGTTGGCAACCAACCTAACAAAAAGCTTTTATCCACACGGAAATTGAATAACAAACTTTTACAGCGCAGGGCAAGTAAAACTCAGGTATGCCGTTGATATGGTGGTTTTTTTAAGTTATTTTGTGCAATAAAGTGTATCTCTATCTATAGTGCTTTGTGATCAACAAAAGAAGATAATACGGTACGTTATTTTTATAACTATATTAAAAGATATCAATTGTATCATATGCCTATTTTGTGCTTTCAACAAAAATAGTCCTGCGTAGGCGCATTTACATACTGGTTTGGGCCTAAAGATATTGTCAACGCCTACGACTACAATCGTCTCTTCTATCCAGAATACATAAAAGTATATTAAAAGTAATAATAGTATTCTAAAATACAACACTCCACTTACACACTTGCGTGATAAAGTCTATTTTTAGTAATTTATTTCTCCACACAGAATAGGAATCATACAGATTTTTTTTTAGTGACTAGTGGCAGACGGCGGATCACGTGATGGCAAGTGATTGCCGTCGCCTTAAACAATTTAACACGTCTAAGACCGTCGCCAATGAATACCTATTGAGTCTCAAGTAAGTGCCATGTTACTGCTGCTGCCTTTAAACCCCTGTTCCCCGCGGATTGGGCCTTCGGTGACCTCACTCACTCGGCGAAACACAGCACAGGCGTAGTTTCACATCGGTTTTCTGTGAGGCGGTGGTATCACTCCGGTTTAGGCGGCCCATTCATGCCCAAGCGTCATATTTTCAGAGAACCCGGTGAACATTACCTTGACTCAATGATTTACTCACCCCCGCCATTGTTGTAGCACAAGTAAGGGAATCTCCATACGTTTCCCAGCCCGACACTGTAGCCCAGAAGGGATAATAGGAAGTCGAAGCGCCCAGTCCAGTTCCCGCGCTCTGGCTCTGCGTCCTCCGCTGCTGGTTCTGTACCCATCTCTTCTTTGTTGTACTGTTAAAGTATGAATGAATTAATGGATATACTTTTATTGCAATCAAAATAAAGTATGAAAACTAATGAATAGGTAAGTTTTACAGAATATGTACAACGAATGCCTTATCACTATGAGCATATTAACATGACCTCATTCATTATAGAGTCACAATATTATAGACTAGAGTAAAAACCGGCCAAGTGCGAGTCGGACTGGCCCATTAAGGGTTCCGTAGCAGCAAGTAAGATATATGGAAGGTAAATTGCGGTTTACGGTTTATAACATATTAAAAAAAACTACTTACTAGATCTAGTCCAAACCAATTTTCGTTGTTAGTTTTCATAATTATGTATATCATATATTTTTTTTTAGTTTTATAATTCATTTATTATAGAAGTCAGAGGGGGAGGGGGACACACAATTTTCCACTTTAGGAGCGTCTCTTGCGCAAAGTAAAATACTTTTACGTTTAGAAAAAAAAGATGTTAAAAACCTTAACATCATTTTTAGAGACCTATCCATAGATACCCCACACGTATAGGTTTGATGAAAAAAAATATTTTGAGTTTCAGTTTCAAGTATGGAGACCCCGTCCCCCCCGTCCCCCATTTTTTTTTTAATTTTTCCAATTTTTGTGTAAAAATCGTAATGCGGTTAACCAAATACATCTACCAATGTACCATTACCAAGTTTCAATAGTATAGTTCTTATAGTTTCGGAGAAAAGTGGCTGTGACATACGGACGGACAGACAGACGGACAGACATGACGAATCTAAAAGGGTTCTGTTTTTTGCCATTGGCTACGGAACCCTAAAAAGGCGCATAATATAGTGTGCGCGCGTTATACTAAATCTACTCCTAGATAATAGTATTTGCGACGCTATCACAGGACAGACAAAGATTCCAATTTTGAGAAATTGAGACGCTAAGAATTTTATGTTTTTACGCGTCTTAGGTCTCATGAAATATTCGTTAACACGTAGGTAGTTATGTTCCACAGTTGTACGTGCAATAATATGTCTAATTTGACAAAACATTTCTTTTTATGTAATAGGTGGCAGACGAGCAGACGGACCACCTGATGTTAAGCGATTGCCGCCGCCCATGGACACCCGCGAAACCAGTGGAGTCACAAGTGCACTGCCAACCTTTAAATCCCCCTATCCCACGGATTGGGCCTCCGGTACCCTCACTCAGCGAAATACAGCACAGTGCTGCTTCACGCCGGTTTTCTGTGAGGCATAACCCCCCCTCGGTAAGAGTGAGGGTGGCCTATTCTACTCTGCCGGGGACCACACGGCCTACCGGCCTCTTACCGAGGTGTCGTAAAAGGCGACTAAGGTAAAGTTGCTGGCATGATCATCAGCACCCAGAGAAGGAAAACTCTGCATTTATATCAAAACCCTCGCCAACCCGTCTGCCAAGCGTGGTGAGTATGGCAATTACCCCTCATGTGATTGAGGGAGGCCCGTGCCCCAGCAGTGGAGACTTAAATGGGCTGATGATGATGATGATGATAACCCCCCCTATAACAAATCACGAACTAAGGGTAGTCCCGGAACAAAATTCGTGCCAGCCCTTTTAAAATTGCGTGTTGGAACGGGATGACATAAGCTTTAGTACGGCAATAACTTTAGATAGCGATTTTAAATCAGTTGGAGCGTGTTAGTATCCAAAAATCTATCATTTAGAGTTAGTTGTTTAATAGAATGAGAATTATATCACCTTATAAAGGTAACGTGAACTGCAGATAGGTAACTAGGACTTTGTTTTCGCCAATCACAAACGGAGTAGTTAGGTAACTCGTAGCCACATGACAGCACAGATAATCTTTATGATGATAAAATAAGTACTAACACTCTAATGAAAGTATCTAAGTACCACTCGTAGGTACCGACCTAAACAATCGATGTTAGTTGGCGGAATTTCAATGAAGTACCGACTACCTAACTTACCTATCTATTTATCCAAATAAATAATGATTATAATACCTAGGTATATCATATTTTTGTTATCTTGAGAAGAAAGCGAAAAAATATACACACAGAGGCCCGTTCCGGGGAAAAGGGGGTTAAGAAGTTGGCAGCGCACTTGTGGCAATTGCTTACCATCAGGTGATCCGTCAGCTCGTCTGCCACCTATCACATAAAAAAAACAACTCGACATTGAAGTCGAGTTAGACATTTGTATGGACATGTGTGAAAACTCTAAATTCGACTTCAATACAGAGTGCACGACTATTGGCCCTCAGGTTATAGATATTTTTTTTTTTTTGTTCTATTTTAATCCACGATCAGTCTTTGGACTATGAATGGATGCGTTGATTGTGATAGGCTTGCTGAGTGTGCCCTCCAGTAAGGACACTTCTCCTGGTCCAGTGACCCTATACTCTCTCCTGTAGCCAGAGTATATTGTGCCTTTTTAGGCGATTAGGGTAGTTTTGGGTTTTTAATGTCGCTACCAGGTCATTAGGGTGTAGCGAGAGACGATCTTGGTATTTCTTTGCAGTTGATCGTATTTCCTCCTTGACAGTGCTCATCTGTAGGTTTTGGTGGATTTCCGTGTTTGTTACGAACCAAGGGACGCCGGATATGGTGCGCAGAATGATATTTTGTAGGCGCTGTATCATTATCAGGTTATAGATATAGAGCTCAGGAAACACTTCGGCGGATGACGAGTGCCACACTCCTTGGCTATTCGCATCAGACATCACTATCAGCTGATAGGTAGGTTACAAGTTTTTTCGCGGCAGTTTTGCTATGTAATTTTCGCCAACTTCATTTTGGATAATATTTCAATTTCGTCACATTCGAAGACAGTCTGTAATAATTGATTCATGCAAACAGACATATTCAGTTATCGAAGTTGTTTAAGGCGGACGGGTGGCCCTAACTAGCGACGCCAATCGATTTAAATTGATAGCAAATAAACCGGATATCTTTTTAACAATTTCGACGTTCGAGCCTCTCGGAAAGATTATATACTATTTATTTAATACTTATAAGTAACTTTTTGATCTTTTTTTGCACTCGAAATTTGGATTAACGCCATAAGTGGCCGTTTTTGGCGGTAATTCATATTTCAAGTAGAAAGCAGACCAAAAAGTTGATTATAAGTATTGAATAAATAGTATAAGTTCTTTTCGAGATACTCGAACATCGAAATTGTTAGAAAGATATCCGGTTTAGATGCTAACAATTTAAATCAAATGGCGTCGCTAGTGTACCCTACCCACAGATTTAATAATAGTACCCGTCACCTACGACTCATACTGAAAATTATTTATGAATGAAAGAACAATGAATTTGTCTGTATGTAGAAAATGAAGGCACACGCCAGCTTTATAACAAATTGATGAAAGTCATGTAATAAACAACACCTACACCTAACATATGAAAATTATGAACATCCTTTATCATCAACAGCATCCGTCGCTTCAGACAGCAGGATATGAGCTTCCGCCCAAGGATGCCAAGTTCCTACTGTGGTTCTGATTGACAATAGTTACAATTATTATTAGATATTTATGGTGACTCGCTTGCTCGTTTGTTCGCCTAGCTCTAGCATAAAAAAATAAAAAAATCAGGGTGGAAAAAACACTGGGCCCTTGAAGGAAGCTACCATAAAACTAAAAGTACCTACGCATGTTTTACGAAGAAACCATTCCTTTGCTTTTTTAAAAACGTTTTTTTCTAACTCTGCTTTTATGTCCGGGAATAGAACCGGAAAATACAAAAAAAAATAGATGGGCCATTTTATTCATTCAAATTGACACAGTAATTATAAATTATAATTTTCTCGGGAAACTTCGCTAGCGATATCGGCAGTAAGTACGTTCAGCTGCTGAACTTACTGCCGACATCGCTAGCGCGGCAGCTAAGGTCTTAATCGCGTCTGTCATGTAATGAATTATTATCCATAATACCTGATAACACCAAATATTTTGGATACAACTTCCTCATAGGGAAAAAAAATCATTTTCGATACCTACTCTGTGTTACCTAACAGTAGTAGGTAGGTATTCTAATATCTTATAGGACAAACTAATGTCAGGTCAGGCCTAAGGTTACTTGTAGAAATTATCTTTTATTGAATGGATCGACTTTTGAAACCAAATAGCCAATGTTCAATTTTCTTAACGTTTTGCAAGCAGCAACATAATAAAAAAACAGAATACTCTGTCCCTTCTTTTGAAAAATATAGGAATGTTTTCTTTAATTACAACGTGCTAACATAAGGATATTTTAATTATCCTGTACCTATCCGTACTACTTGTTTGTGTAGGTACTGGTTTGTGTAGCATAGACAGGTAGATACCGTTCCTACTGTATACGGTATATTGCTCCTGCAAGTAGGAGCTTTGTTTTCTTCGCAGGAGGTTCGAATCACAGCACGCACCTCTGGATTTTTCTAATCTAAATAAATAAATATTTCACAACATCACATACATTGATCTGACTCCGAGATAGGTAGCTTAAGCACCTATGTTACGGATATCAGAATCAACAGTGGGATTACAAATATATACATATAATACTTTTTTTTTTGTAAATACATACTGATAATACATAGGAAACACCCAGACCAATACAAACAGACATGTTCATGCAGACAAATGTTTGTACTGTGCAGGGATCGAACCCGCAACCCTTGGACCAAAGGCAGCGTTCACTACCACTGTTCCAAACGGGTAATCTACGTTCGTATCTGCCATTAGCTTGGCGGTGTTGGAAAACATCGTGAGGAAACCTACGCGTTTCGGATAGTTCTGTTAAGGGGTTGCAAAATTAAGGCGGCAGTCGCTTCATTGTATCATTACCTGATTCTCCAAACCTGACCTGAATATGCCTGGATCATGGTCTAAGCGTACCCCGGGCTCCGAACCGAGAACTTTGAAGGAAACCGGGAAATAAACGCGGAGGTAGACACAATTAGTTTAAAATAATAATATAGTAAGTAACTACAGGGTGTTTAATTTGGGGTTTTTGGGGTGTCCGTAACTCCCCCATGTATGTTCTACGATTTTTTGTAGTTATGAAGTTTTTTAAGAATTTTGAGACATTCTCTACCTCAACAACTTGAAATCTTTCCAGAAGAAAAACTACAAGTAACAGTCTTTTTCGGGATATTTTTTTTGCAAATAAATTCTCCATGAAGATAAAAAAATATGAAAATCTTGGTGTAAAGTGAAATATTACTGTTCTGTAAATAGCGACTCTTTCACTTTGAAATTATAAAAAACTGACTTCGTTGGTTTAAAAACGTATCCAGGCTCTCAGCTTGTATAATAATTTTAAAAATGTAGTGCGTAATGGGGCTACTTTGGCTGCATTCCAACTTCAAAGGCAAAGAGGAGCAGATTTTCGAAATTAACAATGAAATTAAGGAACTATGCACACGTCGTTTATTACACGGCGCTGTAGATAACCTTGAATTTCGCTTGACTTTCGAGAAACGCGCGTCGTCAGTGCGCTTAACGAGCGTCAGCTGCGCGTCGTCGGTGCCATAAAAAAACGCCGTGTGTGCACACGGCGTTTTTTTATGGCACCAACGCCTCTAAAACTAAGGTTTTCCCATGGAAACCAGAAACAACAAACGTACCACACACACCCAGACCTTACACAAATATCTATTTAATCAACAAACAATTGTTGGTGCGGAAATAGAACCCGCGACTCTAGCGTCTCAACCGGCGCTGTAAACCACTGCGCTAAACGGGTCGACATTTGACTCGAGTCTGGGTGTACACCCCCAATATCATCAGCTAGTACACATAGTACAGGAAATGCTCCAGTTTATGACGAGCTGATCAGTGTCAATTGTGACTGGATGCATTAAAAAAAAATACCAGCCCATCTCTACCAACTCGAGTTTTTCCACTCTAATCTGAATGTCAGTGAGTTACTTGTTTTACTGAGTCACTTTAGCGTTTAAAATTAGTTTTAATGTCATTGAAAATCGAAAATCTGCACCTCTTTGCCTAAAGGCAAAACCTTAAAAGGTGAATTGAGCCAAAGTAGCCCCATTAAGTACTACATTTTTCAATTGATTATGAAAGCTGAAGGCCTGGACAAGTTTTTAAATCTAAATTGACATCATGAAGTTAATTAATTTTATAATAATGAGAATGGAAAATTTTAAGCCTAATTTATAGAACCTATGTACCTAAGTATTATTTTTCTACTCGTTACCTACACCCACTACGTTCAACTTCACTTAAATGCTGCCAAAAAAGTAGGTACCTAAATTCGAAATGTCGCTAAAATTTACCACGCTGTTTCACAGGTTTCCTACCAAATAGAAGTTAAAAACTTGGTCAGACCATATTTTAAAGCCTTCCGACCTACCTACTCATTGTTAAAAATTGTATTTCAGTAATTTGGAAAACCATGTGTAAACACAGCGCGGCATCTGCTGACTCATCAGCTGATAGGAAATATGATTGTGAGTTTGGTATCATAAAGGTAGACATTTCCGTTTTAGTCGCAATTCTTTTCAGCACCTAACCCTAATATACGAGTATACCTACTAAGTAGCTTCTCGTAAATCGTTAAAGACTAGTACTCACGTCCGAAAACTTGATGTCCATCGGAGGGATGTTCTTTGTCACAGCCGGGATATGAGTTGTGGATGATTTCGACATCTTCAGCGAGCAAACGGGAACTATTTGAGCACGAGCGGGTTGTTTAAGCATTTTATATTTTGAGAGCACTGTAGAATCGATGCCACTGAGGCTGCCCAGCTCCGCACACCACATCACACTCCCGGGGAACCTACCGATGACCATCGCTTTGCGACTCTCTGTCATCAACCATACAAATTACAAAGGAACTCTGATTTTAAATTCTAAAGTGTATAAAGCGAGATACTGGCGTGTGAATTATACATTAAATCGAAAAATACAAAACGCAGGAACGCGCAGATGTCAAGTTTCGCATCGACCGAACTCTGAATGAACATGTAGGTCAATATCAAGCCTCCGCCTCCCCCGCACCCCTCACTCCTCTTCACCCCGCTATGAAATTTTCTCCAATGAACCTGTGTAAGACAGATTTTATCCTAAATTCACACTCGTCTTCTCAGACATTCTTTTAAAACCATGTATGTGAACAGGAACGTTCATGAGCCATTTAGTCTAGAGACCAGAGAGCGTAGTAGGTAATAGGTGAAGTTAAGTGTTTTTAACTTTTTTAACCATCCCCAAACATTTACATTTAAAGTTTTTAAACATCTTCATAGAAGTAATAGTATCTAGCATTGGGTAAACTACATTGTAATCAATGTTGCCTTCATATACTTACTTTTTAAGTACCAACTCTCAGTGAACGAATCACTGCCTTCTCTGCTACTTACAAGTGGGTAAGACGTACTGGTATTTGTCACCTACAAGCCGTCTAGGCCTGTGTTAATGGAGAGGTAACGCGTTAATTTAATTAAGTAGGTAGAGGAAATTTTATTCTCTCAATACAAATCCATCTGGCTAATTAGATTTAAACTTTCAGTATAGGTTTTTCATGAAACGAGCGTGTATTGTCCTTTAAACAGGTATTGAGGTACATATCTAAGTAGATGCTCACGAGTATTGTATTTGTTTGTGGGTTCCTAAAAAAAGTAGAAAAGTTCATTGTACGGCTGGAGCGTAAGTAAGTAGATATAAGGCGAGAGGCTGTCGCGGAAGGTCGCGGAAAGTGGAGCAGCGTATTGATTACAGGACGGTGCGCGCTCCGCCTGCACCCCGTGCACAACTCATTTCCGAACCTACGCTGCATACAAATCGCTTCCATACGTCACAAGCTCCATTTTCCCAAGTTTTTTTCCAATCAAGTCAATTTACACTTTCTTTCAATAAACAGTCGTACCTTTATCTACTTGCTTGCTTACTAGCTATTGTCCGCGGCTTCGTTCGCGTTAGAATGAGATAAAAAGTAGCCTATGTTACTCTCCAGCCCTTCAAGTATTGTTGTGAAAGACTGACAAACACACAGACATACAAACACACTTTCACATTTATTATAATTATTGTATTAGTATGGACCTGCCTAATCGACAAAGACCATAACTGCCGTTATAGGGGAAATAATGAGTGTCATACGTAGGTATGCCAAAAATTGCTTGACCTACCTAACTGTAGAGAATAGTGTCTTGCAACATACTCTAAGTACTGATGGATAGGGGGTGAAGCTCAGGGGTAGGGGGAAGGTGTTAAGGTCTCTTTCTTATGTGATAGGTGGCAGACGAGCAGACGGATCGCCTGATAGTAAGCGATTGCCGCCGCCCATAGATACCCGGGACACCAGTGGAGTCACATCACAAATGCGCTGGCAACCTTTAACCCCCCCTTATCCCCGGATTAGGCCTCTTTTTAGGGTTCCGTAGACAAACGGCGAGGAGCGGAATCCTTATAGATTCGTCATGTCTGTCTGTCCGTCTGTCCGTTTGTCCGTCCGTCCGTATGTCACAGCCACTTTTTTCCGAAACTATAAGAACTATGCAACCTGTGCGGATAAAGAATGGGATCAGAAATGGCGGCGTATCTATTCACTTCTCGCTCGCACACTATTTGCGTCTTTACTCGCACTCGTGGGTGTGCGAGCGAGAAGTGAATAGATGCGCCGCCATTTCTGATACCATTCTTTATCCGCACAGGTTGCATAGTTCTTATAGTTTCGGAAAAAAGTGGCTGTGACATACGGACAGGTTGTACTGTTGAAAAGTGGTAAATAGATTTATTTTTTTATAATTTTTTTAATGCGGTTAGCATTGCGGTTACACAAAAATAGGAAAATAAAAAAAATTGGGGGGTCCCCATACTTTGAACTGAAACTCGATTTTTTTTTCATCAAACCCATACGTGAGGGTTATCTATAAATAGGTCTTTAAAAACGATGTTATGGTTTCTAATAATTTTTTTTCTAAACTTAGGTTATACTTTGCGCAAAAGACGCTCCCAAATTGGTTAAATGTGTGTCCCCCGCCCCCACTAACTTTTATAATAAAATAATTGTAAAACTAAAAAAAAATATTATATATAACATAAAAACTAACAACGAAAATTGGTTTCAACTAGACCTAGTAATTATTTTTTTAATATCTACGTTATAAACCGTAAGCCGTAATTTACCTTCCTAACAAAAAAGTCCCTTCTAGTCAAGTAATCTACATAAAATGCTCTACAGAAATGGTTCTATACACTTTTTTTTCTCTGACCTACCACCCCTATCTACTCATAGGTTAATTACTTTACGGAAACGAGTACACACTAAGTAGGTATGTATACTAAATAGGTAAAGTGTTCAAGAGCCGAACTAAGTCAGATACAACCTGTGAGGATAAAGAATGGGATCAGAAATGGCGGCGCATCTATTCACTTCTCGCTCGCACACTATTTGCGTCTATACTCGCACTCGTGGGGTGCGAGTATAGACGCAAATAGTGTGCGAGCGAGAAGTGAATAGATGCGCCGCCATTTCTGATCCCATTCTTTATCCGCAGGGTTGTAGTTGCGTTTTGACCTCATCATTAATATACCTACCTAATCACAAAACATCTAGATACCCACCTAAGCTTCTTGATCTTGCTTATGTAGTAGCTTAGTACGTAGTCACTAAACCCTGAATAGGTCTCTATACAGCGATTCTTAAGGTGACGGGTAGTACAAACTAGCGACGCCCATTGATTGAAATGAATCGGTCATTTCAAAAACCACTTAAGTCACATTTTTTCCAACATGCGTTTTTTTGCTGAAAATGCTTCCTCAAAGGTAGATGCGTAATCTGGGTGAAAACAGCTTAAGTCAATACATTCCTTCCTCTTTTAATAATACCGCGTGAAAGACGTTCATTGCTTAAACAACATTAGTCAATGACTTAAGAGGTTTTTGCATGCATCACTAGATGGCAGGAGTAGTTTATGACTGAGATTGACGGTTTTAAATGTTGCGTGGAAAACCTACACATGAACCATAATCCAGGATTTAGTAAGTTTGTTAGTTTCCAGACTTACTAAATAGTAAGTTCGTTAATTCCCAGACTTACTAAATAGTAAGTCTCGTGATTCCCAAACTTATTAATCTACCATTGCCACACATACCTACCTATACAAAACATTTTTTATTTACGGCAATTATGGGTTCACTGTTTTGGTATAAAAAATTTAAAAACAGGCAAATCGACATTTTACATGTATCATGAAGGTTTGAAAAAGTTTATCAGTATTTTCCCACACGAGGTCACTCCTTTTTACCAAATGACCGTAATTTTGGAGTCATAAAAAAAAATGTTCGAAACCATGATCGTATTTACGTCCCAGGAGAATACATTGATTTGGTTTCGAACTCCAGCTCAACATTTACAGTCATAGAACTAAAAACTGAAGATGTTTTAGAATTTAAGAAATGGTGGCCAAATTTGTACAAAAAAACATGTTTGTCAACTGAATCTTATGGAAAAAAGTCCCAAAGGACCAGAAAAAGTCATTTGCTCCTTCGACATACATGAGTTTTCAGTATGATTCAGATAGAAAAGGAACTATCATAGCCGAGGAATATATTGATGGATTGATCAAACATTCGTTCTCATTAATAAAGAAAATAACAACTTCTATTTCACTTCCATCAACTAAAGCCTATGATTTGAAAGTGCCCATCAATAAAAAAAAATAGATGATTTAAAACAAGTTCAAGATAGCATTCTGTTAGAGCATATGCCATTTTATAACAACATTTTTAGCTGGCCAACTGCAATTGTTGAAAATAATCCAGATGAGAATGATGGAGAATATGACTATGTACCATAAAAATATAAAAAAAATAACAAGTTAATGTGTCTAAAATGTTAATAAGATTATTTTGAAGTGCAATTCTTAATTATAAGCAATAAAAAATATGATTACTACGATTGTTTTGTTTAAATTATATGCCACTAAACCTATTCCTTGCTAAAACAACATAAATCAAGAACTGTTTTTCAGATTTTTTTCATTATTTCTATTAATAAACTGTAAAGATTATACGCTATTTTAATTTCTTATCACTCAAATACTAAACTAAACATTAAAAAGCCCTTTAAAACTCATTTGTTTGTGTATATATGAAACAGTTTTTATTGATTTCTGAAAAATTATAATTCTGTGACTTATGAGGTTTTTGAAATGACCGATTCAAATGTTAACTTAACAGGATATCTTTTTAACAATTTCGAAGCTCCAGCCTCTCGGAAACCTCTCTATACTATTTATTGAATACTTATACTTAACTTTTTGGTCTGCTTTTGTTCTTGTAATTTGAATTACCGCTAAAACGGCCACTTATCGCGTTGATACAAGATTCGAGAGCAAAAACATGTCAAAAATTTGTTCTCAATTATTAAATAAATAGTATGAAACTTTGCTTAGAGACTGGAGCGCCGAAATTGTTTAAAATAGATCCAGTTTAGTAGCTAACAATTTAAATCGATTGGCGTCGCTAGTAATTCGTACCCGTCGCCTTGATTGGCGCTCCAAAGACCACTGTAAAGCACTCGAGCACGAGCTCGGACCACAGACAGGGAGACGGTAGAAATAAGAAACCAGTTTCGTCTTGAATGCTCTAGTTTGATTTTTGAACTAACTAACCTAGGCAGGCAGCCTGGGGTCATTGTCCCGGTGACACGCTTTGCTTGCGCGATGCAAAAATGCATAGCGCCATCTACCGGAACAACGACGAATCGCCCGCGCCTGCTTGTTTACTTTGTACAATCACTCTGTCACCCTGGTGAAATGTGGCCCGCCACGCCGAACGCGGAAACCCAAGCCTAGTATTATATGGGTACTAATTAAACAAGCTTCTTTTTAATAGCATTATTCGCCTCAGAAAATATATGTTACCTTCTAAATTACTAAGTCGGCCACAACCAATGCGCGTCTTAATAATAGTATCTCAGACACTAGTTATCTTATATGTAAGCCACTGTAAATATAACTCACCATAGTGGTTATTTTTTAGCATCTAAATTTGTGGCATGCATTCAAATAGGAAGCTTCTAAAGTATTAATATATGACACCAAAATAGTAAGAATATTAGCCTCTAATTGCATAATTTAGTATGAATAAAATGTAACTCATCCTACATTAATCGATTGCTAAATGTACCTAAAACTGTCATCAAATAGTATAATTAAAGCCACTACATATTATTATTATGTATTACACATGAACTATTAAGGACAGTCAGCCAGAGCAATGGTTTAGAACGCGCCCTCCATGCGGAGGGTCGATTTCTCTAGATTTTTCAAATCTAAGTGCATATTTCTATATTTACCTCGGCGGTGAAGGAAAACATCGTGAGGAAACCTGCTCGTTTGGGATAGTTTCAGAAGCGTGTAACCATGATTCAGTTGGTCTTGTTCCTCTGTCAAAGGGTTGCGAAGGTCAGA
The DNA here is from genome assembly GCA_019059595.1 of Marasmia exigua. Taxonomy (NCBI): domain Eukaryota; kingdom Metazoa; phylum Arthropoda; class Insecta; order Lepidoptera; family Crambidae; genus Marasmia; species Marasmia exigua. The sequence goes on along the minus strand of CM032465.1, from coordinate 19,572,675 downwards.
CGGCAGTCGCTTCATTGTAATTACCAGGCTCCCCAAATCCTGAATCATGATCAAAGCGTACCCTGGGCTCCAAAGCCCAGCTTTGGACTCAACCGGGAATTATACGCACATATGAAGAAGAAGAAGAACTATTAAGGACAGTCATAGTAAAACCATTTATTTATGCAAATCAAATTGTGTATTAATATGTGTAACAAGTACAATCAGTTATAGAAAAGTAATTAATAAATATTAACACGTATAATTACGTGATTAAAAGAAAAATAAAATAAGGCTTTCGGCACAAGTATCGAATAGCGCTCTCTGATTGGTGCAAATGGCCGGTTGCTGTCATGTCGCGCACTCGCGCCAAATCGTACAGTGGCTATTTTCACGATAAAATAATATGAAGTATTATTTTACATGTTAAGTTATAATTGAAAATCAAACGAACTTTCAAGTGAAGTTCGATTTCTATTATGTGACAGCTTCATTCGAAGCGATTTATAACATATTGTAGTAGCATTGCCACGCTACAGCCTAGCACGGAATTTTAAAGTAATTAATTTGATTTTTTATTTTTTATATGGACACTCGCTTGACTCAATCGATCCAATTTCTCGGCGCACATTTGAATCTAACGCTCATTTAGTGTAAAGCCAATAGAAGTAATTTTTTATTTAATTCTATTTTAATTGAAAATTTAATCATGAACTTATGGTGTAAGCGATAATGCTTTTCACATTTTATCTGTAGGGTAGGGTAAGATATAATAAAAGAATAACTTATTAAATTGATCAGTGGGTGGGTGTATATAAATCGCTTCGAATGAAGCTGTCACATAATAGAAATCGAACTTCACTTGAAAGTTCGTTTGATTTTCAATTATGTTTCCAGCTTCATTCTTTGCGATTTATAACATATTGTAGATGTTTAGAGATCCTTTATAAAATGTGATCATTTAAAGAAGGTGAGATATAAAGCATAAACATAATGTATAATCTCTTTATTTACAGGAATGAACTTAGTGCTGTTACAAGTAAATTGCTACCTATGTGACGATAATATTGCTCTTGCATATTGATTATTTTCCTGAGAAATTACATTTTTATTATAATATTTGGCAAATATAAGTGAAGACTGAGACCACCCTGCAGTCTTCCTAATGATGTCTAATCCGACTCCAAGTCTGCTGGCCGAAGAAGTGGATGCATGGCGTGTACTGTGTGCAGTAAAAATAGATGTATCGATACCACTATTTACAAGAATATCTTTTACCCAATGACTCATTCTCTGACACGATATTTTATTGTGTGGTTTTTTGTAACTAATAAATAAAAAATTACATGTGTTCTTACGTAAACTGCTAGTTTTATTTAAATATTCCTTCAAACATCTACTAGGACATATTTCAGGTCTTTCATCATAAAATGGAAGCTTCAAAAGAGGTTGGAATGATTTAGGATTTGATGTTTTGATTAGGTCTGGAATTTTTATAGTTATTTCTCTGTTATTCATGGAAATGTTTTCAAGTCTAATTAACGCGAAAGTTTGCATGCGATGAGCTGTAACTAAGGCCAGCAAAGTGAGAGTCTTTTTTGAAAGTGTTTCCAGATTAAGGTCTTCATTAGGCCACTTTTGGGATAAAAAATCTAACACAGTGTGGGGGTCCCATGTGAAATCATATTTTGGTTTAGTTGGCCTTAATCTGAAAACTCCTTTCATAAATCTTTTGATTCGATCATCTTCTAAATTACTTCCTAACAACAAGGCTAAAGCAGATTTATAGCTGTTAACAGTTCCATATTTGGCTCCAGAATCAAAAACTTCAGTTAAAAAATGAATAACAATAGGTACAGACACATTTGTATAATCATAATTGTGTGAATTACAATAATCTATCCATTTCTTAATAGCACAGTTATATTGGTTATACGTGTTTTCAGACAAGGAAGAAAGCATTATATCAATCGATCTACTGGACAATGATCTTCTTAGTAAAGTTTCCCTGATAATTTCGCGGCAATTAAATGGAGACTGCGATGTAGATTGTGTGGTTGTCTGAAAGGGGAATTTAAAAGGTTAATATTAGGATCAAAATGAATGACTTTGTTAGAAACTGTAATCTTTTGAAAGAGTGGGAACCAAGGCTGAGTTGGCCAAAATGGTACGACAATAATACCTTCTGCCTTATCATTTATAATTTTTTGAATGGTCTTCAAAATCAATGCAAATGGATGGAAGGCGTAAAACATTAGGTCTTGCCAAGGAACTGTAAACGCATCAACAGCGCAAGCTTCGGGATCATTTTTCCAAGAAATAAAGCAAGGACATTTAGCATTTCGCCGAGTGGCAAATAAATCGATTTTTGGAGACCCCAACATACTTCTGATTTCTTGGAATGCGTAGTCCGCTAGTTCCCATTCTGTATCATTAAACTTCCTTCGAGATAATCTGTCAGCATCGCTATTATCTTTAGTATTAATGTAAGAGGCAAAAATTAATATTTTACGCTCCTCACACCATTGCCAAACCTGTCTCGTAATATCATTAAGATGAGGGAACCGTACACTGCCCATTCTATTTAAACAAGAAATTGCAGTGATATTGTCAATTCTCAATAATATTTCACAGTGAGTTAAATTTTTCGCAAATGTTTGTAAACCGAAAAAAGCTGCTCGAATTTCTAGCTCATTAATATGTTGACTATATTCGTTATCTTTCCAAAAACCATGTGACTCTACTCTATCACAGAATGCACCCCAACCTACTGTTGAAGCATCGGAAAATATCTCAGTACAGAAATTATTAAGACGGAATCTAGCTACGTCATGCTTAGTATGTTGTAGCCACCACTCAAAGTCCACCTTAAGTTCATTAGGTATACATATTTTCTGTTCATAAGTAGGATTTTTTAACAGACATATGTATTTGTATCGTTCTAATAATTTTGTATATAACCAAGAATAATCTAACGCTGGGCAAGCAGATATTAACAAACCAAGAAGTCTAGCAAACTCACGTAATTTACAACTTTGTGATTTAATAAATTTGTGTAGTGTATTTATAATTTTTAGCTTTTTAGAATTTGGTAAATACATAATCATATTTCTCGAATCAAATACATATCCAAGAAATTGGCAAACAGTGTTAGGTATTAAGCAGCTTTTTTCGTAATTAATTATAAAACCTAACGATTGCAGAGTTGTTACTGTTGTGCTTATGTTATCTTCACATTCAGAGTATGTACGGCCAAAACATTGCATATCATCGAGATATATTACAGATAACAAGTTTTTAGAGCGTAAAAATTGTACTACAGGTTTCAGTATTTTTGTAAACACATAAGGGGCCGTACAAAGTCCAAACGGTAAACAATTAAATTGATATAATATATTGTTATACTTGAATCTAAGATATTTTCTCTGTGAGGGTATAATGTTTATTAAAAAATATGCATCTTTTAGGTCTACTGATGCCATATAGCAGTCTTTACTTATTAATTTTAAGGATGTTCTGTAGTCTTCTAACTTGAAATGGGATGTGTAAACAAATTTATTTAGGGCTTTTAAGTTCAAAATAAAACGTTTTTGTCCATTAGGTTTAGGTATTAAAAATACACTTGACAAAAACTCTCCTGCAATATGTTTACATCTAGAAATAGCATTGATTTCTAATAGTTTTTTAATCGCAATCTCAAAATCTAACGATTCAGATTCTGATTTAGCATAGACATTTGGTTGAGAGTCTTGTACAGGAATAGAATGAAATGGGATTATGTAACCTTGTGTCCAGGCTAGGACTGTTGGATCAGAAGTGATTTCTGCCCACATATTAGTATAGTGCCTGAGACGGCCAGCATATTTTACCTCAGATTCTCTGTGGTCTATCGGCGGTAGTGCGTCCTCGGCGGGGGCGGCGGCGGCGGCGGTGACCGGCCCCGACGGTACGGCGGGGGCTGCGTCCTGCTGGCTGGCTGCGTTCTGCCTACTGTTGATCGAATCTGCCCTGCATCGAAACGGCCTGCTGGTCTGGGATGCAGGGCTCTGGGATTTGGCCTATTCTGTCTATTCGTCACTTCTCTGTTATTAAATTTATTTCTGTATGCTTGTGGCCGGGACTGCGTGTTTGTTTTTAATGTATCGCCAGATTTTTGTATATTTTTTGCTGTATTCAATTTTTCAGTAAGATTTTCACCAAACAGGTATTTATCTCTGTTAGTGTCGATTAATGCCCCTTTTAAACTACTATTTATTGAAGCAATAACGAAGCTACGCCGAGTTTTTGTTTCCAAGTTGTGGCTATCACAAAGCAACCGACAAACGTCGCCAATTGGTTTTAGCAATTTTTCTCTTGAAAAATTGTTTGACAATAACATATCAGTGACCTGTGCTAAAGCTGCCAATGCAGTTGCTATGTATTTTTGTTTTGACTGCAAGGAGAAATCTCGCCTAACTAGAGCGTCAGGGAGAGCTGCCTTGGCCTCTGGATTCAGTATAGGTGGCACCAACAAATCACAATTGGCGGGTTTTAAATATTCACTTACTAATTTTTCTTTAGTTTCTTTGGATAAACCCTTGGCCAAAATATCCTGCCACCTAGAGGCTACTTCCTTGTGGATGTTTTCTCCAAAAACTGTATCGGGTTTTGGTGCATCGCCAAGAAGAGTCAAAATAGACTCATCTAGCTCTTCTGGAACTGAAACCGGTGCAGCAGATGCTGAGGATGGTCCTGGCTGGGGCGATAAACTGGCGACCGGTTGAGGGTCAGGTATGTGCTCTGGTGTACGCTCTGGTGTCTGTGGATAGGGCGGCCAGTCTGGCATAGGTGTTCCAGCGCCGGTCCACTCACTTGGCGGCAGATAAATCGAATCTGCTTCTTCATTTTGTTCAAGGTTGACATCATGAGGCACTAAGGGATCTGAAAAAATACATAATCCCTATCAATCTAAGACGGAGAATACCCAGTATGGTAAGCTCGCATCGATCAAAAATTAAACGGTAAAAGCCCAGTGTGGCAGTTACGCATTTAAATGTTTGCACTTTGCAAAGGGGTTTCTGTTTTAGAATCCCAGTTTAACTATGACGGAGAATACCCAGTATGGTAAGCTCGCATCAATCATCATTTTTGCAATAAAATATGCAAAAATAGTATTAGCTTACCTAGAGGTTTGTTATTTTGCTTTTCCTTTAATTTATCCTGCAGCTTCGTAATCTTCCGCAATAATTTGTCTTCGTCCATATCTTCGTATCTTCGTTTTTTGCCCATGTTGAGAGACACTTTTTAAAATTGTAACGTAATTTGAGAGTGCCCTAAACGTGCGTAGGCTACGGCACGGAAACGCAGAATGAGCGTTAGATTCAAATGTGCGCCGAGAAATTGGATCGATTGAGTCAAGCGAGTGTCCATATAAAAAATAAAAAATCAAATTAATTACTTTAAAATTCCGTGCTAGGCTGTAGCGTGGCAATGCTACTACAATATGTTATAAATCGCAAAGAATGAAGCTGGAAACATAATATATGATGTTGAATATTGAAGCTTGAATACATAATTTTTGAGGAGCTTGTATTGAAGCTGTAAAACGTAATATGGTGATGAGTTACAAATTTCGTGGCTGAGTTAGTAAATTAGTTTGCAATGTATAAATCAGAAGGACAAGGAAAATTAATTGTTGATATTGACTTGACGCTTTCTTTAACATTTTTAGTTGGCGTTGTAAAGAAGATGAGTCAGTTAATTAAAGGCTATGTCAATTTCCCGGTGCCTAGTTAGTAAATTAGAAGTTTGCGCGCGTGGCCAAAAAAAAATTCTGTAGCCTTGTTTATTATTTCTCGTATTATATCTGTGGCCAAGCGAACCATACTAAAATAGAGATGTTTAAACCAGCTATAAAAATAATAGCACGCTTCGGACTACACGCTATAAATGTATATACGCTTTTAATGCGTATTTCCAAGTCATAGAAGAAATGTTGTTCAGAATGGTTCTTAGAAGAGGTAGTTAAGAGGATGTAAATGTTTACCGATACACCCTGTATACAGGAAGTAGGGTACTACTGTGCAGGAAACCCTCACATCACCAGCCTATTTTTGTATGTGATGTTACCCTCTTTTGGTAGCAGACGAATCACCACCCTTTTTTTCCCCTGCGCCCCGGAACCATCAGTCTCTAGGCGAAACACGGCGGAGGCACTGCTTCTCGCCGATTTTCTATGAGGTCGTGGTATCACTCGTACTTAGTGAAATAATAGGCCTGCCCAAAGAGAATGTAATCACGCGGGGAATGTATGTGGTATGCTTAATAAATAAATACACAAAGTACGCTTGTACGCTAGCACGCTAAAAGTTGGACCTCACGCCTACGTAACGGCATCTAACGAATTATTCATTCCCGGTGGCCCTATTACAGCTCTATAACTCTTCTTCTTTTTCTTCTTGCGTCGATACCCCAATTACTGGGAGTCGTGACCTCTCTTCTAGCACCTTGTGCTTCATTACTGCCATTGGTGGTTGACCGTTGGAGAGCCACGCTTCTTCATGAATGGGCCGGCTCCACCGGAGTGATAACCACGCACAGTGTGTTAAAGACCCTCATTTTGTCTCATCATGATTTTATTGCAGAAAATAATAGTTATTATTATTACAAACATTTGAAAAAAACTCCTAAATTGATATGACTTATACATTGTCTGGAAAAAAAAATTCAAAGTTAGCCTATAACAGGACCCGGAAGTACATTAGAGTTAAAAAAAAAACTATACTTGTTATTGCCATTTTGATTATTTTAATGAAATATACATACAATACTCCACATTTTGACAAGTGTTTGTAAAGTTTCTGTGATCCTATCAAGAAATATAAATTTATTTTTAATTTTCCGCTTTTTTTTATTGTGCCACTATAACGCCGTATTAGAAAGAGATTCTTATACTACACAATAACAATAAAAAAAATATTAGTCATCATTACTTAAGATTAATTCGTCATTCTCAACAATATCCGGGACTGAATAATCAACATGGTCAGGGGTCAGTCACAAAATGAGGGTCTTTAACACACTGTGCCACGGCCTCACAGAAAACCGGCGTGAAGCAGCACTGTGTTGTGTTTCGCTGCGTGACTGAGGGTACCGGTTTAATCTAGGGACAGTATCGCGATTGTCCATGGGCGACGGCAATCGCTTACCATCAGGTGATCGGTCTGCTCGTCTGCCACCTATCACATAAAAAAAATTGGTGTCGACCTGCGTTGTGCGTTGTGAATTGTGTCGTGGGCTGTGGATCCAATCCAAGTGTGGTGCGAATCAGGTGGCTTAATTTAAAGCCGTCCCGTAACGAACGAGCTGCCTCGCCTCCTCAACATAGAAGATATTTGGCGTTTTTCTTCACTCCATACCAGCACCCACGTACCGTCCCGTACATATAGAGGAAGAAATTCATCATGCCGATTACAAGATCGCAATGCGGGAAAAGGCGAAACATAGACGAAGAAACCGTCGGCCATAGCTCAAGACACGCCGAAATAAAAAACATAGAAGCTACATCGGTCACAGATTGCTCGGGTGCCGTGAAAGCGACCCCCATAGAAACTATCGCTGCACGAACACCCGCCATAGCAGTTGCTGAACTAGGGACTCCCATAGAGAGCGCCGCGGCACCGCCGCCGCAGTCAACCATCAAGAAAGCCTCCTCGCGTCATAGTACACAGTCGCGCCGGGCACTGAAGCTCGCGCATGCGCGGGAAGAACTTTTGAAGCTACAAGTCGAGTTGGCCGCTGCCCGCCTCGCAAAAATAGAAGCCGAAGATGACGACGACGATAGTTCCAACGATACAGCGACTCAACCGACGGAGCCCTCTAGCGGAAAACATAGGAAAAAAGAAGCCTGCCTCTCGCCTCCTCAACATAGAAGATATTTGGCGTTTTTCTTCACTCCATACCAGCACCCACGTACCGTCCCGTACATTGTATCGTTGGAATAATTTTTGAGCCCCCTGCGCTCTGGTCTTAAGCGCGCGGCGTTACCTTAAAGAGAGCCGCGTCTCACTCCCATATTTCAACTATTTTTATTTAAGTTTTTCACTATCATATTTACATAAATCTATTTATTTTAGTTTAATCTATTAACCTATACTTATGCTATTTATTATAATTAAAAGACCTCAACTTCTATTTTTTATTAATATACAACTTAACACTATAAACAATTAAACAATAAAGTTTTTAATAAAATTATGACAATTTTTTGGAGTAGTGGACGTAATTACTATGTTATTACGACTAAGGTGACAAAGGTATCTATTTATAATAAGTAAAACTATTATTTTCTTATTCTTCACGGTCGTCCCGAACATTCCTCCCGCCGTGCATCGTCGGTCGTGACGTTGCAGCAGGTTGGAGGGCGGCCGGCTCCGTAGGGATGATGACTATTTTCTTAGTTGGACGCCGCAGGATACCGCCGCTGGTGCGCACGTCTGCCACTCGAACTACGCCGTCTGACCCGGGGTAGGTAGCTATGATTACCCCGCGGGGCCAGGTGTTGCGGGGTAGCGTGTTGTCAACTATTAGCACGACGTCTCCTATCTTGACTTCCTTTCCGTGTCCGTGGGGCTCCCGCCGGTTTTGCAGCTGCGGTAAATACTCGCGCACCCATCGCGACCAGAACATATCAGCGAGCCGCTGTGCCGCGCGCCAGTGCGACCTCGAAATGAGATCACTGTCCGTGAACGTGCCGGGCGTAGGTACGCAAGCTGAGCCGCCGAGAAGAAAATGATTCGGTGTGATCGCTTCTGGATCTTCATGACTTGTCGAGACGTGCGTCAGTGGGCGGCTGTTGACACAATACTCGGCTTCGGTCAGGAGCGTGGCGAGGACCTCATCGGTAGGGTGACGGGGCTGCTGGGTCGCTGCCAGGGCTGTCTTCACGGATCTGACCAGCCGTTCCCACGCACCACCCATGAACGGCGCGCCGGGCGGAATATAGCGCCAGTTGATTATCTTCTTGTTAGCTTCGTGTTCCGTCGCGTCGTCTATTGCACGTCGCAGCTCTCGGTCCGCTCCGCGGAGGTTTGTTCCATTATCGGACCATATCTCTGATGGACACCCTCGTCTAGCTATGAAACGTCGAAGGGCGAGGACGGCGGAGTCAGTTGTTAGGCTTGCGGCTAACTCCAAATGCACAGCCCGCGTAGTCAAGCATGTGAAGATGGCCACATATCGCTTGACTGTTGATCGGCCGCAGGTAACTGAGAGTGGGCCAAAGTAGTCAAGCCCGGTGAAGGTAAATGGCCTCTGATGGTGGGCCAGGCGACACGGCGGATGATCTCCAGTCGGTGGTTGCGACGGCGTGTCTTTTCTTATTCGACAAGGTAAGCAACGATGCACGATCATTCTTGTTACTGGCCGTAGTCTTAGTATGCAATGGTGTTGACGGCATTCATTGATCGTGGTCTCAATACTGGCGTGCATCAGCTGTCTATGTATGTAGTCGATCCACAGCTTAGTCCGTGGGTCGTTCCCGTCTAATACGTGTGGCGCTCGTTGTGCGTCGGTGACGTCGGCGGCCGCGTTAATGCGACTGTTCAGTCTTATAACGCCGTTTACGAAGATCAACGACAGCGAGCGTAGTCGGCTTGTTCTAGATACGGCGCGGTTGTTTGTTAATGCTTCTATTTCTTCGGGAAACGACTCTTCTTGGCTCGCTCGAATGAGTATGTGTTCGGCTCGATGTTGTAATATAGATCCGACTGGGATAAAATCATTTGATGATTTTTCTTTGTTCGTTTTCATGGGCCGGGGTGTAACGGTCGCAGCTCGTTGTCGCTTCCAGTCTGGATCTTGCTCTTCGTTCTTCCTTGTGCGTTTGTAATAATGTACTTTTTGTTTTCGAGCTCGACAGATTTCTATAAATTGTAGTACTCGTGCGGTGGCGCGTAATAATTTTTCCCATTTTGAGAATCGGGTACTATCTGGTATACTATGTGCTATCTTCGATGTCTTCATCGTTGCGTAGTTGCATTTTTCTTCGCCTGTTTGTGTAGTGTAGGCTGGTTTCTCGCTGGGCCACGATGACTCATCTTGTAGTAGGAACGCTGGGCCCGTGAACCATCTATGGTTTTTATTGAAGTCATGCGGCACATTGCGCGTCGCGTCGTCTGCTACGTTCAATTTTGTAGGTACCCATCTCCACTCATGTACGGCGCAGTGTTCCTCGACGTCGGCTATGCGGTGGGCTACGTACGGCTTATATGAGCGTGATCCCGTCTTCAGCCAGGTGAGTACGGTTTTACTATCGGTCCAGAACGTCTTCTTGTCTGGTTTCCGGTCGTGTTCTTCTATGACTGTGCTGGCGATGCGACTTCCCATCACGCTGGCTTGCAGTTCCAGGCGCGGAATCGAGGTGAGTTTCAACGGAGCTACTCTTGCTTTTGCCGTTATAAGTGACATCGTGATGCTGCCGTCGGGAGCCTCGGCGCGCCAGTACAGCGCGACGGCGTAGGCTTTCTCGCTCGCATCCACGAACGTGTGCAGCTGGAGTGACACTGCGTCGCTATAATGTAGGTAACGACGTGGCACGGCTACATTGCGTAGGTTCTGAAGATGTGTCATCCAGTTTCTCCACTGTGCGGTGACGTCGGCGTCTATTTGTTCATCCCAACAGGTCCCGCGGCGCCATACTTCTTGTAATAAACTTTTTGCTTGTACTGTGACGGGCGATGCGAGGCCGAGCGGGTCGTACAGCGACATTACAATTTTCAAGGCTTCTCTCTTCGTGGGGGCGTCTCGGAGTAGCGTTTCGTTTGGGATTCGCGCCAGATCCAGGTTGAATGCGAGTTCGTCTGTTTGTGGTTTCCAGATGAGCCCCAGGACGCGTTCGCTGTTAGCGCCCGCTGTGAGGTTCTTGGCTGCAGGCTGTGGCTCGCATGTGATTAACTCGTGGATGGCGTCGGGAGCGTTGGACGCCCACTTGCGTAGCTCGTAGTGCGCTTCACGGTGAATATCTCGTACTTGTCTTGCTATGCGTGAGGCTTCTTCTATGGTTTTGTAACTATCGAGGTAATCGTCGACGTAATGGTTTTTCACTATCGCTGTGGCCGCCTCAGGATGCGTATTTTCATACTTCATTGCGTTTAGATTCTTCACGTATATCGCTATTGATGGTGAACATGTCGCTCCAAATATCAAAGATCATCTGAAGTACCTGAACGCAACCCCTAAACTACTAATAGGTCAAGATAACTGGCATCTACTACTTGCCACCGAAGTTAGAAAGGGACGACGAGATCAACCCGTCGCATCTCGCACACCACTGGGATGGGTACTTCACGGCGCGCATGCGCGAACTCTGGGACAACGTGTACACTATGTAAATCAAGTGAAGACTGAGGAAGATAGTATGAACGAGCAACTGAGACTCCATTTCGCCATTGATAACTTAATGATAGAACCAAAGAAACCACGAAATGATCCGGAGCAGCGCGCCCTCAAGCTATTAGAAGACAACACAGTACAAATAGACAACGGCTACTATCAGTCATCTTTATTATGGAAGACCGACAATATTGCGATGCCCGACAATTATGAATACGCAATGCGCCGACTCACTGTACAACCCGGAAATAACAAAGATAACCATAGAAGAAGCCTCACGCATAGCAAGACAAGTACATTATTACAAACGCACAAGGAAGAACGAAGAGCAAGATCCAGACTGGAAGCGACAACGAGCTGCGACCGTTACACCCCGGCCCACGAAAACGAACAAAGAAAAATCATCAAATGATTTTATCCCAGTCGGATCTATATTACTACATCGAGCCGAACACATACTCATTCGAGCGAGCCAAGAAGAGTCGTTTCCCGAAGAAATAGAAGCATTAACAAACAACCGCGCCGTATCTAGAACAAGCCGACTACGCTCGCTGTCGTTGATCTTCGTAAACGGCGTTATAAGACTGAACAGTCGCATTAACGCGGCCGCCGACGTCACCGACGCACAACGAGCGCCACACGTATTGGACGGGAACGACCCACGGACTAAGCTGTGGATCGACTACATACATAGACAGCTGATGCACGCCAGTATTGAGACCACGATCAATGAATGCCGTCAACACCATTGCATACTAAGACTACGGCCAGTAACAAGAATGATCGTGCATCGTTGCTTACCTTGTCGAATAAGAAAAGACACGCCGTCGCAACCACCGACTGGAGATCATCCGCCGTGTCGCCTGGCCCACCATCAGAGGCCATTCACCTTCACCGGGCTTGACTACTTTGGCCCACTCTCAGTTACCTGCGGCCGATCAACAGTCAAGCGATATGTGGCCATCTTCACATGCTTGACTACGCGGGCTGTGCATTTGGAGTTAGCCGCAAGCCTAACAACTGACTCCGCCGTCCTCGCCCTTCGACGTTTCATAGCTAGACGAGGGTGTCCATCAGAGATATGGTCCGATAATGGAACAAACCTCCGCGGAGCGGACCGAGAGCTGCGACGTGCAATAGACGACGCGACGGAACACGAAGCTAACAAGAAGATAATCAACTGGCGCTATATTCCGCCCGGCGCGCCGTTCATGGGTGGTGCGTGGGAACGGCTGGTCAGATCCGTGAAGACAGCCCTGGCAGCGACCCAGCAGCCCCGTCACCCTACCGATGAGGTCCTCGCCACGCTCCTGACCGAAGCCGAGTATTGTGTCAACAGCCGCCCACTGACGCACGTCTCGACAAGTCATGAAGATCCAGAAGCGATCACACCGAATCATTTTCTTCTCGGCGGCTCAGCTTGCGTACCTACGCCCGGCACGTTCACGGACAGTGATCTCATTTCGAGGTCGCACTGGCGCGCGGCACAGCGGCTCGCTGATATGTTCTGGTCGCGATGGGTGCGCGAGTATTTACCGCAGCTGCAAAACCGGCGGGAGCCCCACGGACACGGAAAGGAAGTCAAGATAGGAGACGTCGTGCTAATAGTTGACAACACGCTACCCCGCAACACCTGGCCCCGCGGGGTAATCATAGCTACCTACCCCGGGTCAGACGGCGTAGTTCGAGTGGCAGACGTGCGCACCAGCGGCGGTATCCTGCGGCGTCCAACTAAGAAAATAGTCATCATCCCTACGGAGCCGGCCGCCCTCCAACCTGCTGCAACGTCACGACCGACGATGCACGGCGGGAGGAATGTTCGGGACGACCGTGAAGAATAAGAAAATAATAGTTTTACTTATTATAAATAGATACCTTTGTCACCTTAGTCGTAATAACATAGTAATTACGTCCACTACTCCAAAAAATTGTCATAATTTTATTTAAAACTTTATTGTTTAATTGTTTATAGTGTTAAGTTGTATATTAATAAAAAATAGAAGTTGAGGTCTTTTAATTATAATAAATAGCATAAGTATAGGTTAATAGATTAAACTAAAATAAATAGATTTATGTAAATATGATAGTGAAAAACTTAAATAAAAATAGTTGAAATATGGGAGTGAGATGCGGCTCTCTTTAAGGTAACGCCGCGCGCTTAAGACCAGAGCGCAGGGGGCTCAAAAATTATTCCAACGATACAGCGACTCAACCGACGGAGCCCTCTAGCGGAAAACATAGGAAAAAAGAAGCCTGCCTCTCGCCTCCTCAACATAGAAGATATTTGGCGTTTTTCTTCACTCCATACCAGCACCCACGTACCGTCCCGTACATTCACCTTCACCGGGCTTGACTACTTTGGCCCACTCTCAGTTACCTGCGGCCGATCAACAGTCAAGCGATATGTGGCCATCTTCACATGCTTGACTACGCGGGCTGTGCATTTGGAGTTAGCCGCAAGCCTAACAACTGACTCCGCCGTCCTCGCCCTTCGACGTTTCATAGCTAGACGAGGGTGTCCAACAGAGATATGGTCCGATAATGGAACAAACCTCCGCGGAGCGGACCGAGAGCTGCGACGTGCAATAGACGACGCGACGGAACACGAAGCTAACAAGAAGATAATCAACTGGCGCTATATTCCGCCCGGCGCGCCGTTCATGGGTGGTGCGTGGGAACGGCTGGTCAGATCCGTGAAGACAGCCCTGGCAGCGACCCAGCAGCCCCGTCACCCTACCGATGAGGTCCTCGCCACGCTCCTGACCGAAGCCGAGTATTGTGTCAACAGCCGCCCACTGACGCACGTCTCGACAAGTCATGAAGATCCAGAAGCGATCACACCGAATCATTTTCTTCTCGGCGGCTCAGCTTGCGTACCTACGCCCGGCACGTTCACGGACAGTGATCTCATTTCGAGGTCGCACTGGCGCGCGGCACAGCGGCTCGCTGATATGTTCTGGTCGCGATGGGTGCGCGAGTATTTACCGCAGCTGCAAAACCGGCGGGAGCCCCACGGACACGGAAAGGAAGTCAAGATAGGAGACGTCGTGCTAATAGTTGACAACACGCTACCCCGCAACACCTGGCCCCGCGGGGTAATCATAGCTACCTACCCCGGGTCAGACGGCGTAGTTCGAGTGGCAGACGTGCGCACCAGCGGCGGTATCCTGCGGCGTCCAACTAAGAAAATAGTCATCATCCCTACGGAGCCGGCCGCCCTCCAACCTGCTGCAACGTCACGACCGACGATGCACGGCGGGAGGAATGTTCGGGACGACCGTGAAGAATAAGAAAATAATAGTTTTACTTATTATAAATAGATACCTTTGTCACCTTAGTCGTAATAACATAGTAATTACGTCCACTACTCCAAAAAATTGTCATAATTTTATTAAAAACTTTATTGTTTAATTGTTTATAGTGTTAAGTTGTATATTAATAAAAAATAGAAGTTGAGGTCTTTTAATTATAATAAATAGCATAAGTATTATTGTATTGCTATAATTTAGTATATATTGTATTGCTATAATTTACTATTCTATTTTCTATTTTGTATATGACCTGTAAATTGGTTGAAATAAATGATATTTAATATTTAATTTAATTTTAATTTAATAAGTATAGGTTAATAGATTAAACTAAAATAAATAGATTTATGTAAATATGATAGTGAAAAACTGAAATAAAAATAGTTGAAATATGGGAGTGAGACGCGGCTCTCTTTAAGGTAACGCCGCGCGCTTAAGACCAGAGCGCAGGGGGCTCAAAACTTATTCCAACGATACAGCGACTCAACCGACGGAGCCCTCTAGCGGAAAACATAGGAAAAAAGAAGCCTGCCTCTCGCCTCCTCAACATAGAAGATATTTGGCGTTTTTCTTCACTCCATACCAGCACCCACGTACCGTCCCGTACACCAAGGGTGGCCAATATTATTATACTTAAGTTTTCTGAATTTTTTGGTTTTTATTTTTGGGGTTTACTACACATTACAAAAAATATTTCATTATAATCATTTCGCCACAGTCTGTAGTAAGTATTGGATAGGTATTTGGAATTAAAATCGATAAACACATTTTTTACAAAAACAATATATTAAACCACTTCCCAACAATATAAAAAGTAAAAATTGTACAAAGTGGAATGTGTTGTGAACAATTTTGTGGTCCCAATTATAATACACTTTAAATAGGTACTAATACATTCCATTCAAACGCAAAACGCAACAACTTTTGTACTGCTCTCAAATATAAACTTTATACTTAAATGTACTAATGTAAACCATATTATCAAGATAGTCATTTTATGATATCACAACAACAATATCTGAACCAGATTAAACTACAACTATCAACTTAACACTATAATATCTTTTCTGAAACCTGTTGTAGAATCGGCCATTTACTTCTTTGCCAGAAGGGTCTTGATCAGAGATTCCAATTTCCTGGTGTCAGCTGCAAATTTCCTTATGCCGTCAGACAGCTTGTCGGTTGCCATCTGGTCTTCATTAAAATGCCAACGGAACTGCGCCTCTGAGAGGGATATTTTTTCAATGTCGCTTTCAGCAGCAAATTTTGGATCAAGTACCTGAAAAATTGGGTGTTTAAGTAAATAATGATGTAATGGCAGCAAATCAAAATATTTATATCAAAGTTATACTTTAAATTTTCTGATAAGAAATAAGCTAAGTGAAAAGTAGACCACAGACCACGTCATAATGGGCTCCATATCAATTAGGATGGTACAAACCTCTATGACAAGTCATTGAACTTGGTTTGAATGTTTAATTACTCACTCTCTTCAAGGGCTGTTCACTGTTGGCAAGGTCCTGCAGCAGCTTGGGGCTGATGGTGAGGAGGTCGGAGCCCGCGAGCTCGCGGATCTCGCCCGTGTTGCGGAACGACGCGCCCATCACCTGCGTCTTGTAACCGAACTTCTTGTAATAATTGTAGATGCGCGTCACAGATTGCACGCCTGGATCCTCCTTGCCTTCGTATGTCTTTTTCGTGTGTTCAACATACCTAAAATAATAATGAAACGTTAATACTAATAACGATTTTGCACTATATCATTTACACTTCATATCTTAAATTCCACGATCAATCATTTAAGTATTGCATCTGTTATGTAGTCAAATGTTTGAAATTTTACTGTTTTCAGCTTGATGAGAATTCAGGTATCTTTACCCTTATTTTTTGGTTAATTTGACTGGACTATATAATGTGTAAATGGACAACATTTCAAAATTGCTAAGCTCTGAAACAAAAAATACCAATTCTTTGTTTACTTTTCCGCTGCTCGAATATATATTTATTCATTTTTTATATTGCTTATTTACTGAGAAAAAAATTAAAAACTAAAAAACGTAAGATGACGTCATCGGACGGCAGAATGTAAAATATTTCTTTGCTTAGCACATTATAGTATTAAATTTACGAAATGCCAAACCCATGACATGTAACTGTCAAAAAAAAAGACAACTTGTCAACGTTGAATGTATGAATGACGTTGACAATGTTGACACTAGTAGTATTTACCTTTGACAGTAGTACCTTTTTTTTTACTAAAAAAATGATAAGCAAAGGAATATCACTGTATTCAGCCGTCCGATGACGTCATTTGGCGCTTACGTCTATTTAGAATATAAAGAATTTCAATAATTTTTTTATGCATGAAAATGGCCAAATTTTGAAAAAAGAAAAAATATGGGTCTGTTCATTTTATGTCTATTTTCATTTAAAAAAACAATATGGACATGTTAAAAAAATGAAATGTTGTCCATTGTATATTATACTACAGGTTTATCACAGCTACATGAGGGACCAGTCTCTCACAAAGTTCTGGTCTGATTGACACATAATAGAATCCTAGTACTATAAGAGAAATAAAAGATTGTTTTTTTTATGCTAGAGGCGGATAAACGATCAAGCGAGTCACATGATGGAAAATGATCAACGCCGCCCATGAACATTCGCGAAATCAGAGAGATCGCTATGTGTTGCGGGCCTTTTTAAAAAAGAGTACACTCTTCTCTTGAAGGTCCTTAGTAGCCGTCGAGAAATACTCACACAGCCAAACCGTTCCACAGAACTGAGGTATGTGGTAGAAAGTTCCACGAGAAACGCACAGTATTAGACCTTACATTAGATTAGATTTTATTAATACTAAACTATATCAAAAAGCATCAGTGTCGTCAGATATAAATAATTGTTACAAATCAATATGTAGACAAGTTCTATTATTTTTGAATTCTTTATTTAGAAACGAAAATAAATAATCTAAGGATATAATGAAAATATGGTTTTGTTTTAGTCCATGGTTGTTGTTAATTATTAAAAAATAATGTACACATACCAATCCAAAATGCGTCCAACAAATGGAGAAATAAGAGTAACATTAGCCTCAGCACACGCAATAGCTTGGTATAAAGAAAACAACAATGTCAAGTTGCAATGGATACCATGCTTCTTCTCTAATTCCCTAAAATTAAAAAAAATATATGTTTATGTCAAGCAATCTTAAAACAGTTGAATTATTGTTGGTTCATACTTCAAATATTTAGTTAAAATATTTTTCTAAAAATTTCATTTTAAATAAATACATTAAGTAAATGTATCAATTATTATTACTTAGCAGCTTGGATGCCTTCCCAGGTGGAAGCCAATTTGATCAAAATCCTTTCCTTCTTAACTCCATATTCCGCAAACATATTGATTAGCTTAATAGCCTTAGCTATGCTAGCCTCCTTATCAAAAGATAACCTGTAAAATTAATAAATTTAACTTAATTATTTGCCTATTTTATTCATTAAGTAATTAAAAATCAAATCGGTAAAATATTAAAAGAGAAAATTATGCTATACAAAAACCTCACTGACCTTGCATCCACCTCAACAGACACCCTCCCAGGGATGATTTTGAGGATCTCACAACCAAACAACACACTAAGCATGTCTAAAGTTTCTCCTATTTGTTCTTCAACAGTACTGCAAAAAAAACCAACAAATAATAAGATGTAGCACAAAATAATATTAAAAACATTCAAAAGAATAGAGTTATTTATTTATTAAGGTTAAATATTATATTTAACAGTTTTTCACCACAACATATATATTTTATAACAATATCACAAGTAACCAATATATGTAAAGTACTCAAGCAGGTTATGTGTATTCATGCAACCACCACTCCTCGAACTGCCAAAAGACAGAATTTCAGAAAAGCTTCAAACCCCATTCTACCCTTTTCTCCAAAGATAAAATAGTATACATAACTTTGAATAAGAAGACTAAATCTCGATTTTCATGATTCTAAATTTAAAATTTGTGTCTCCAGCAAACTGTAGAGCATATGGATATTATCTTCTATAGGTAAATATGATAATATCCTCATGTAAATATTTAAATGATATCGATGATAACCTATATTGACTTATATCAATAGGTAAATCAAACCTACTCCAGATTATTATTTTGCATTATCATGGTAATACCTACATATATAGCAATATAATATGTATGTTGTAATTTTTTATTGATCAATCATAACAACAATTGCAATGGTTTACTTACATACTTCATATGTTTTTAATTTAACTGCATTTTTTAAGTTCCAGTAGAAAATTGCATAAGAGTAAGAGGGCACTAGTCAAAAAGTCGCCCACCAGTCACATACCCATGTGGACACACCATGTTAAAGGAAGTAGCAGTAAAGAAACAGCCACACTGCCTAAAATCTCCTGTGCATGCATGGTCTTACCTTCCAGTATCCTTTCCAAACTTGATAGCTTTATCAAGCAAGTGCTGATACTGCTCCATTCCAGCAGCAGATAGGATAAGACTAGGATTGGTGGTCGCATCTGTGGGCTTGTAAGCTTTCATAGCTGTAAAAGATTAAAAACATAATCCATATTCATAATTTGGGTCATCCACACAGTCAAAGATAGATAGGTACTATGTACAATAATTATGAACAAGAAGTATTTATTTTAAAAGTTAAATCAACACTTTCAATGAACCTAACAAGGTCATGGTCATCTTTAGAAAGTCTGGTAAAGTATGATAATAAAGGCAGGCCTATAATCTTTTTAAAAATTGTAACAGTATAAATTACATTTCTAAGTTATTTCTTACCTTCAAAATCCCCAGTATCGGCCACAACCACCGAAAATTGCTTCAATTGGTCCAGAGCGCTCATTTTGGTACGTTTCGCGTGAGGTTCTCCACTCATACTGGCTGACTGATTATGTACAACTGAAAGGCATTGATAATTAGAATTCCGTAAGTATGATAAGCAGAGCGCGAATACAATGGAACGGTCAGAACACAGTTACGATATGTATTAACCGCCTGAAGGTGACCTTACGGAGTGTAAGCAAGCAAACAAACATGTAATATGCTTTAGAGATAACCTCTAACATGAAACATTGTTTAAATAAGCACAAGAATTTTACTATTACTTAATTTTTATTTATTAGTATTGAAACTATATAAGACACACATTGGTCGACATAAAGTAGTATTTTTCAATTAAATAACTTACATGAAAAAGTATTAAAACGCCGAAATTCAACAACCAGTGATTGGGTGATTGATGAAATTGTCAATGTCAAAAAATATATTTTAACGTTTCATCTATTATTCTATGATAAATTATTGTCTTTGCTTAACATTTTACATGTGAGTGGGTTTTATGTTATCAAGGCGCGTCCCTAGACTAGCAAGTACAAGTAGCTGTTATTACAAGTAATTATCTGTGCCCTAGACCGGCTCCATATTTAGTCCGCGTCCGCGATTCTCGGTTCGAACACTACACCACACATTGCGTTCGCAACTTCGCACACATTTCGCGGACTAAGTGAGGAGCTAAGGGAAAAATGACAATAACATTTTGTCCCTATAACCTATTCCACACTTATCCCGCGAATTGCGGGCGTCGCAAACGAGAAAGTAGTCGTTTCTCATATTCTTCTTCTTCTCGTAATGGCTCCCTCCACACGTCACATTCGCGGATTAAGTGTGGAGTGAGAAGAGAAATCGATATGCCATACGCACACGTTGAGCCCAATTCTCGGGCTCGTGATATTTTCAAAACGTGGTAGATGTCACATGAAATCCATACAAAAAAAACATATTTTAGTGATTTTACTCAATATGTCGTATGAGTCAAAATTCTGTATTTAACTGAACTTATTTTTAAACGATATTTTGCTTACAGCTAAGCGTGAATGTTTATAGATAATGGACAGTGGACACAGCCACAGGGTTCATTGAAACTTTATGTCGGGCTTAATATTGGGCTTAATCTAAATAGGGCTGTCATTTTCTGACATAAACAATTTAAAATGGCGAGGAAGTTTTTTACCTGTGGAGAGATTTGACAGCTAGTAGACATTTCTAGAAAATTCGGGTTCCACGGTACGAATGAGTGCAGTAAACCGGCGTTCGATTGAGATTGATTGAGCGATTGTCAGGTTTTAACAACGTGTTGTGATCGCAATTCGTGTGAAAACTGCGTTATTCAAATTAATTAGTTAAAAAACCCAAACATTTTCAATCAGCATGGCTGCTATGTCTGTAATTGGTATAGACTTTGGCAATGAATCTTGCTACATCGCTGTAGCAAAAGCAGGTGGTATAGAGACAATAGCCAACGATTACAGTCTTCGAGGCACTCCGTAAGCAAATTTTTATGATATCCTCTAATGATAATTTTAGCTAAAATCTGTGAGGTATTTTAGTCATAATTTGTTAAACTACAACAATACCAACCACTTACCTACTTCAAAAGATTGCATGTCATTCATTCTAATCATGTTTCATTCTTACTAATGAAGAAACAATATTTCAAAAGAATATTAAGTTTCTCCGGAGTATATTGACTGAAAGTCGTAAATATATGTTACATATTAGAATGTGCACTTGCTATAGTAAAAAAAAGTCCCTTTACATTGCTAAAACAAGGTTAGGAAAATTACTAGAATGAAGGTTAAGTAGACCTTGCTAGCCATTAAAGTAAGACCATTCTTTTATTTTTATTGATTTCAGATCATGTGTAGCATTTTCACCTAAGAACCGAATATTAGGTGTTGCTGCCAAAAATCAGATGGTCACAAATATGAAGAACACCGTTTTTGGCTTCAAAAGATTATTAGGTAGAAAATTCACAGACCCACATGTTCAAAAAGAATTAAAACATTTCCCATTTAAGACAGAACAGAGACCTGATGGTGGGATTGGAATTAGGGTCAACTATCTTGGGGAGGATAATGTTTTCAGTCCAGAACAAGTAAGTTTCTAAGTCTAACTATTTGTTATAATTTGCAGAATGAATATTGTTTAAAGATAACCATTTAACCACACTTCCTGAAAGAGGATGTGGTATATGGCTTGATACACATTTAACATGACATAAAACCAAGAGACCTAGTTAGGGTTGCCAAGTATACTGTTTTGAATAGTATTATACTGTTTTTCACAAAAATAAAGTATGTATACAAAATACTGTTTTGCACATCAAAATGCAGACATGTTATTATGTGTTATGTGAGAAGCTTGGAAAATATGTATTCTAAACAATAAATAAATTACTGTTTTTTTTTTTCTAAAATGCCATTTATTAATCATCATACACCTGAATATACTTTATATCTGGTAAAGAAATGGGCAATGTTTTGTTATTTATTTCCAGATAACTGCAATGTTGTTCACAAAACTAAAAGACATCGCAGCAACGGCTCTGCAGACTCAAATCAATGACTGTGTCATTTCTGTGCCTAGCTACTTTACAAATGCAGAAAGAAATGCTCTGCTTAATGCTGCTTCCATTGCTGGTAAGATTTTATTTAACTCATAATTTTCTTCCTATTTACTTTTGACTGACCCTGCCCATATGCCAAAGCTTGTGGGTGTGATTTATACTCTAGACAAACATTATGTGATGAACTTATTTTTGTTCAGTGTTTGTGTGATATAGTATATTTCAGTAAAGTATACATAATTGTTGTTCCTAGGGATTGTGTAGGTGAATTGGCAGTGGCGTAGCGCCTTATCAGGGCCCCCATATAAAAAAATATATTTGGAGGCATGGTAAAGATTTTACACAAAAGAATAAAATATTATAAAGAGAAATATTTATTTATCATAACAATTTAACCATTTTACAAATAAAAAGTTTTGATCTTTTGAATGCACGCTTAGGCAGGAAAAAAGTAATTGCTTTATAGAATTTTGTTATTTGTAAAATAAAATAAATTAGAAAGTTTTTATTTTATTTCCTTGCACACTTTGGGGGCCCCGTATAAATGATACGGCTGTAGCTAGGCCCCTGTGTATTGGCTGTCATCAAATTTTTTTCACTTATTGGCATGCTAATTGAAACAGTTTTAAGAAAATTAGGGAGAAGATCTGTATCTTAGTGGAAAAGATCTTTCTTATGACTGAATCTCATCCCATAGAATGATGGTTG
Source organism: Marasmia exigua (assembly GCA_019059595.1). NCBI lineage: Eukaryota > Metazoa > Arthropoda > Insecta > Lepidoptera > Crambidae > Marasmia > Marasmia exigua. Next base: position 19,549,861 of record CM032465.1, on the reverse strand, counting down.
TGTTCTAAAATGGTTTACTAAGTCATGAGAATGAATGAGAGAGAGTGAAAAATCTGCTAGATGGAGTACTATAGGAGTGAGGTCCATATACAATGTGATTGGTTATTTTTAAATGTGATCTGTCAAAATGTCAATTTGACAAACTAAAGAACCATTTAGAATAGAATAGAATATATTTTATTTGCGTAAAATATGGTTACATTTGTTGTTAACTTTGTGTTATTATTTGCGATTGATGTCGGACCTCAGTCCAACAGTATGCTATCAAGCCGATTTTCACACGCAAAAACCCTCATTGATTTAATTTGATGTCATATTGAACATTATATGTCACATGTGTAATATAATGTTTTAATTTCAGTTATTACAATACACAAGTTATTATGTGCAACTATAATGGCTGTGTCCATGACCTCAAACATCCTTGATACTATTCAAAAGATCAATATGTCCATTCCATAGGCTGCTTGCCTATTGTAATATTTCCATAGAATTTACTGTAATTGTATTGTATCATGTATCATGGTTGTATTTTCAAATTTGAAATTTATGATTTCAGGTCTGAATGTGTTGCGTTTAATGAATGAAACAACTGCAACGGCTCTCACCTATGGAATATACAAACAAGACCTACCTGCTCCAGAGGAAAAACCACGAAATGTTGTATTTGTTGATTTTGGCCACAGCTCACTTCAGGTAATTGTATAATATTATTTATTAGCCCTTGAGATTATAGATTATTCTATTTTTGTCATTATAGTGTTTCTTCAGTATGCCCGTTAGCAATATCTTTCATTACTTATATACAATTTTTTAGGTGGCAGCTTGCGCCTTCAACAAAGGAAAATTGCGTGTGCTGGCTACTGCTACAGATCCTCAATGTGGAGGGAGGGACATCGACTCTGCCGTCGCTGAATACTTCTGTCAAGATTTTGTGACAAGATTCAAATTGGATCCCTAAGAAAAACCAAAGGTAGATTAGCTTAAGTTGCAGAAGATTTGGATTCAGGGAATTTTTAATTTTATTCATCAACAGGAGACAGTCATAAACAATCTTTTTATTTTACAGGGAATCCTAAATGAAACTAAAAAGTTATTCCTTTTAAAAAGATGTAACTTCTTATATATGGGCGGTATCCACAATCGGGCGTCTAGTGCGTCCATTTCGTGTATTCCTATAAGGGACCAATTGAAAAATTAGTTGATTAGGTTCCAATCTGCTTCTATTACTTCCTATAGAAAATCTTCGTAATATAACTAACCTTGTTCAAAAGGAGATTTAAATATGCCATCACGAAAATAATTTCAGAGCATACCAACGTTTGCTCCAAGAGGTGGAAAAACTGAAGAAACAGATGTCAGCAAACAGCACCCGGCTGCCGCTCAACATCGAGTGCTTCATGGAGGAGCGCGACGTGTCCGGCGACATGCAGCGCTCGCAGATGGAGCAGCTCTGCGCCGAGACCTTCACCAAGGTCGAGAGGACTTTGCGGGCGATACTGCATAATGCAAGTATGTAATCTGTTGCCTTACAATGGAATGCTATAAGGTACAGCTGTACCATATTTATATTTTACAACGGAAAAAGTCGTCAAGAAGAGTAAGATAAATTAGATTGATTACGATTGCTAATCCTGGTGAAATACAGACTTTATTGCTTTACATAATGATTAAATATAATAAATCACTGTCTGCGCCCCCAAAGAAGTCTTGTGAATAGCCCGCTGCCTCGCCATCCACATTCAAATTTAAGCTTTATCTTTATAGACACAAGGAATCTAAATTAAAATCTAATCTAATCTAATCTAAAATCTCTGAAAACGTATGAAGATGTTGATTTATGAAATATAAAGTTTTTTTTGAGTTCTTAAATCAACATCTTCAGTCGTTTTCAGAGAATTATCTAACAAAACTTTTTTTTTCGGTTTTTCAAATCTTGACATTTGAATATCAGGGGGACAAGTTCACACAGACTACAGCAAATGTTTTTTTTGGCCGCCACTTTCATGTTGTTACATGAACGTTCAAGAACCTCCTTTGCATTCAGTGTATGGCCTTTGTGTTGTTATTATAGAATGCGGTCTTGAGTTACTTATTTACCATGCATGTATGGTTACTTAACTCATGATTTTAATCCTTGAGTCCCCCTAGATTTATTTTGAAAATCTTTGAAAAATGGAGTTAATAATAATTTACATGCATTAATGATCTTAAATAGATAAAGCATTTAAAGAACTGCCCAAAAATAAATACACTTTAATTAAACTTTACAGAACTGAGACCTGAGGATATTGCATCAGTAGAAGTAGTAGGAGGATCTACCCGGATCCCCGCCGTTAAAGCATTGATTGAGCAAGTTTTTGGAAAGCAAGCATCCACTACTCTGAATCTGGTAAATAAACATTTTATGGATATAGATTGATAATTTGAAATTGCTTTTGTATACTCATAGAATCGGTTATGTCAGCCACACTAGGGTAAAAGACCTGAGCCCTTAGTAGTCACCATAGCTGAAATCGGCCAGAGAAAGTTGATGATAATGATGATGATGAATCAGAAGGTTTGTTTTCCTTTTCACAGAAACATAGGATTATTTAAATGTTTGCAATATCAAATGTAAATGCTTATGCATCATTCCTTATACAAAATGTTTTTTTTTAACATTTGCATGGTATCCATTATCATCTGTAGTTCTTAGCGCTTACTGTTGATACGCATACGGTATACTTATAATAGGCTATTTGACAGTATGAAAAATAAAGATTTATTTATATCCGCGTAGTTTATAGCTTTAAAAAGCATTGAACAATAAAACACATAAAAATTATTGAATATTTTCATCAAAAATCAAAAATAAAATTAATTTGTTTTGTACTTTGAACCAAATGACCATAAACGGTTTTGATTGGCTTTCTTTACTGTGACGTCAGCCTTTTGTAAGCAAAACAAGTGACAGACTTGACGCCATTATGCTCTATCTATGCGGGACGCTAATCATCTATCAAATTTATCGTGTGCTATCGAATTTTCTATTTTTTTACAAAAGGTTGACGTCACTCGATTGATTCGACGCCATATTGTTTTTGACAGATTAAATAATCCATAAATTTTATCATGAATATCTAAACGAAATATTCATAATAAATGAAAATAAATATTAATTTTAGGGTTCCTAGGGTTGGTGTATACCAATAAATAATATGAAAAGGTATTTCAAAACAAGTCAAATAGCCTATTGTGTTGTGTCGGTAGGATGAAGCGGTGGCCCGCGGCTGCGCGCTGCAGTGCGCGATGGTGTCGCCGGCCGTGCGCGTGCGCGAGTTCAGCGTCACCGACGCGCAGCCCTACGCCGTGCGCCTGGCCTGGGACGCCGCGCGCGGCGAGGACGGGGACATGGAGGTCAGTACTCATACGCAGTCCGGCTCGACACAGCGTGAGTTCTTAGGCAGCGTTTCCACTGAAGCGGAGCGCAGTAGAGCGGCGAAAATTGGTGAGTGTTTCCAGTGGAGCGGAGAGGAACGGAGCGGAGAGGAGCAGAGCGGATTGGAACGGAGCGTAGCGGAATGGAGCGGAGTATTGCTAAATTTTCCACGCCGCACCACCCCGCTGTTCTCCACACCACTCCGCTTTTCTCCGCTCTACGCCGGCATCGGCTCGCTGTTTTCTATGGAAATCCGTTCAGCTCTTCTCCGCTCCGCTCGTCCTGTTTTCATTGAATCGGAGCGGATATTTCAAGCGTAGTGATTGGTCAATTCAGTTCTTCGCTCAGTCGAAACGCAGCCTTAGGACGCGATACCTGTTCTGCTGACTCTTCGCTCGCAGGAACTAACGCGCGCGCGTATCTGCGTATATTACGCGCTGTATGGACACTCCATTTATAATATACAGAGGGCAAACTATTAGCCGCGCGCTCTTCGTATAACAGACGCGCTCATAGAGTTTCATCTCGGTAAGAATGTGTAACTGGATAGATTGAACAGCACTCCCTCAGCGCTGACCTGTTGGTATCACTCGAGAACTTCGGTTACATTTACTAATTGATTTGTTTTTGTTTTTACAGGTGTTCCCTGCATTCCATGCTGCTCCGTTCTCAAAGATGCTAACATTCTACAGGAAGGAACCATTCACAGTTAGCGCATACTATTCGGACCAAGTGCCTTATCCGGACACATTCATTGGTAAGTTTAAATTAAATCTGTTAATGCTTTCTTTGTATAAAAGAGACAATAGTCAAGCTAAACTATAATTTAACAGGTCAGTGGCATATCAAAGACGTGCAACCTACGTCGGAAGGCGAGTCACAAAAAGTTAAGCTCAAAGTGCGCGTCAATATACACGGAATCATAACTGTAGCCTCCGCATCCCTGGTAGAGAAAAAACAAGACGCCACCCAAAACGATAACATAGAAATGGAGAACTCGAATGAAAACGTGAACAGTGGCCAGGAGGCTCCAATGGAGACCAATGGCAGTCAAGATCAGCAACAGAACGGGCCCGAGAACCAAGAGGTGAGAGAAGACGAAATGAAGGGAGAGCCGCAACAAAAACAATCGTGGACACAGAGAGTAGGCCAGTGGTTCACCGGGGTACGTGTCGGTAGCGCGTGTGTCGAGTGACTCGTGGTGCCTGTTGCCGTCCTCCAGCCCTCCGCTCTAGCCCTCGCTATCGTAACCTCGCGGAACGTTAAATACTCATCTGAATACTTTGCAACTTATCGGAGCAACAGACATCACATCTTGAGTTTTCCCCATCCTCATTTCATGAGGTCCCATTTGCACATTTTTGGTTTGTGAGACTTTATTCTCGCCTTCGATACTCTAGTTTACTCGCTTTTTGAGTCAGTTTTCGTTTCCAAGTTTCTGTCTCTGTGTCCACGCATGTTTTTTTTAATCCTGCAGTTATTAATAGTTAGTTTTTTATTATTGTAATGGCAAGTTATAGTTGTTCAATTAACATAATTCAATGTGATGACCACATTAAATTATGTAATGTATTTAGGTGCAAATGGGTCACCGCGGCCGCTTGGAAATAATATAAAGTTTAGTTCGTAGGAAATTATTTTAAATTTATTATTAATAAACATGTTTTGTAATTTTATTGTTTTATTCCAAGCTAAGGCGGTGGTGGGGAAATTAAAAATAATATATAAGATTTGACCTGTTTGTTTTTATTTTCAGGACAATGCTGATGATAAAAAGGATAAGGCTAAGGAGAAATCCAAAAAGGTTCTAGTTAAAACTGTGGAGCTGCCTATTGATGCGCGAACTCATGGATATTCTCAGCAGGAACTAAACACCTACATGGAACAGGAGGTACTGGATGTGTTTCAATTCCACTTTAGTTTGTTTTTTTTTACAGAGACTATTTCTGTGATAAAGTAGATGCATACTTACTAAAACAATTAAAACTGCTTGATATTGAGAAAATTATTTTACTAACACAATATAGTATTTGTTGCACAGGGTAAAATGCAGGCTCAAGATAGACAGGAAAAGGAACGCGCGGACGCGCGCAATGCTCTCGAAGAATATGTGTACGAACTCCGTGGCAAGCTGTCCGAGGGTGAATCTCTGCATGACTTCGTAGCAGAGGACCAGCGCAACAAACTTGTCAACCAGCTGGATGCTCTGGAGCAGTGGCTCTACGACGAGGGTGAAGATCAAAACAGACAGGTATTCTATCCATTATTTTATTTTGTGTATTGTTTTAATGTTGTTCTATAGAAAATGTTTTGCAGTAAAACTAGTTTTTTTTCTCTCTCTATTGATTTTAATATTGAACATGTTTTTTATAGGTGTACAGCGATAAACTGACGGAGTTGCGGACCGAAGGCGAGCCGATAAACAGAGGCGTCTGGAGTACGAGCTCCGGCCGGGAGCACTGGACGACCTGGCTCTAGCTGTTCAGTTAGCTAACAAAGCCGTCGACTTGTACAAGTAAGTATCGCACGCTCTATATCTTCTCAGTGCCTAGCCTTCCATCGAACAAGCAAAGCGATTTTGACTTAATTAATCTTGAGAGAGCCAAGCTTCGGCTGGGTCGATCGAGTGTTATTACACGGCATCACAGAAAACCGGCCTGAAGCAGCGCCTGCGTTTTGAGTGAGAGTACCCGTTCCCAACCGGGGAAGAAAGGTGGTTAAAAGGTTGGCAGCTCATTTCAATTCAATATCTTTATTTGTTAGTATACAAGTGGCCCGCCCTCACTTAGTCTCAGGATATTCGTTCCAATGCATTCCGTCGGCATAGAGGGCGTTGGGTGCTGATTGCGTTTGTGTGTGTTTTTAGATTAACCTATATATCTTGTCTTCATTTAACCTATTTAGAAATTAATAGTATAGCAGAAAACATGGTACTGCAATTGTTGGTTTTAAATATTAGATGTTGTCAGTGTACTGGTGTTGCAGTGTAATTTTTGTCTAAATGAAATGAAAAGTAGACTCGTTTTACGCCAGTTTCTGAATTGAGAATTTGAAGTTAAACACGATTTGAGAACAAAAGTTGACAGTTGAAGTATGACTCAACTGTCAAAGCTCGTGCTCAAGTCGTGCTTAACTTCAAATTTTGGACCGTGGGAGAGCCACGCTTTGGCATGAATGGGCCGGCTCGACCGGAGTGATACCACGGCCTCACAGAAAACCAGCGTGAAGCAGCATTGTGCTGTGTTTCGCTGCGTAAGTGAGGGTAGGTACCGGGGGCCCCATTCGAGGTAAAGGGGGGTTTAAATGTTGGCAGCGCACTTGTGACTCCACTGGTGTCGCCGGTGTCCATGGGCGGCGGCAAACATCATCATTTCACATAAAGCAAATCTTAATTCAGAAACCGTACCATAGACTTTCGGTTTACTGTACGTGATGTTTCGTCTAGGTCCGGCGATGCGAAGTACGCTCACCTGGCGGAGGCCGACGTGCAGAAGGTGGCGGAGGCGTCCAAGAACGCGCTCGACTGGCTCGAGGCCGCGCGCCAGGCGCTCGCGCACGCGCCGCGCTGGCAGCAGCCGCCGCACACCACGCACCACATCCGCCAGGAGCGCCAGGTACAGCTGAACCACGTTTGTAACTTACATCGGCAACAACGCGCTCGACTGGCTCGAGGCCGCGCGCCAGGCGCTCGCGCACGCGCCGCGCTGGCAGCAGCCGCCGCACACCACGCACCACATCCGCCAGGAGCGCCAGGTACAGCTGAACCACGTTTGTAACTTACATCGGCAACAACGCGCTCGACTGGCTCGAGGCCGCACACCACGCACCACATCCGCCAGGAGCGCCAGGTACAGCTGAACCACGTTTGTAACTTACATCGGCAACAACGCGCTCGGACTGGCTCGAGGCCGCGCGCCAGGCGCTCGCGCACGCGCCGCGCTGGCAGCAGCCGGCCCCGGCAGCAGCCGCCGCACACCACGCACCACATCCGCCAGGAGCGCCAGGTACAGCTGTACCACGTTTGTAACTTACATCGGCAACAACGCGCTCGACTGGCTCGAGGCCGCGCGCCAGGCGCTCGCGCACGCGCCGCGCTGGCAGCAGCCGCCGCACACCACGCACCACATCCGCCAGGAGCGCCAGGTACAGCTGTAACCACGTTTGTAACTTACATCGGCAACAACGCGCTCGACTGGCTCGAGGCCGCGCGCCAGGCGCTCGCGCACGCGCCGCGCTGGCAGCAGCCGCCGCACACCACGCACCACATCCGCCAGGAGCGCCAGGTACAGCTGTACCACGTTTGTAACTTACATCGGCAACAACGCGCTCGACTGGCTCGAGGCCGCGCGCCAGGCGCTCGCGCACGCGCCGCGCTGGCAGCAGCCGCCGCACACCACGCACCACATCCGCCAGGAGCGCCAGGTACAGCTGTACCACGTTTGTAACTTACATCGGCAACAACGCGCTCGACTGGCTCGAGGCCGCGCGCCAGGCGCTCGCGCACGCGCCGCGCTGGCAGCAGCCGCCGCACACCACGCACCACATCCGCCAGGAGCGCCAGGTACAGCTGAACCACGTTTGTAACATTACATCGGTTACACAGGTCGTGGGTTCGATCCCCACCCTGGACAAACATTCGTGCGATGAACACTTGTGTTTTTTGAGTGTCTGGGTGTAATATATGTATTTAAGTATATATTTGTGTTCCTCATCTGTTACACAAGTGCTTAAGCTACTTAGTACGGAATCAGGTCAACGTATGAGATGTTGTGAGAATTATTATTATCGGCAAGAACGCGCTCCACTGGCTCGAGGCCACGCGCCAGGCGCTCGCGCACGCGCCGCGCTGGCAGCAGCCCCTTAAGCAACATTTGTGCATGGTTATTCAATACATAGTATAAGTGTTTGCCGAGAGTTTGTAACTCCGAAATTGTTTAAAATAGATCCGGTTTAGTAGCTAAAAATTAAAATCGATTGAAGTCGCTAGTGTGCCCTACCCGTCATACCCGTCACCTTAATGCGTTACGTTAATAAATCCAGAGAGGAATACTATCTCTCTTTTAACCGCACTCGCACCGAACATGGCGCGCGTAAATAGAGCGTTGTGGTTAAGATTTTTCCGCAGTGAAAATAAGACTTCTGCGCGAGGTACATTGGTGTAACTTATAAAATTGGTAAAACTTTAACGCCCGCACCACCCACACACCAGTAGCCAAGGCTAGGGGAGAATACCCAATTTTAAGAACCTCTTCCCCCCCGTAGATGATATTAAGGTGACGGGTAGGGTTGTTTAGTTTGTCAAATTGCCAGATCACGTTTAAAAATAACCAATCCTATTTATTGCTTAAAAGGTCTCGAATGTTCTTTCTATTCAAAAAAACTCACATCCGCCCAAAGTTGACCTTCGAATTGTTCTAGAATTTCTATTTGTATTTTGTTACTTTTTTTCACGTAAATTAAGACAGAAATAATGCCACGACACAGTATCGCCTAACTAGCGGCGAGAAGATTAACTAATTTACAGGAAATTGAATGCATTCTGAATACCATATTTGGGAAGTACATCGACTATCCTATAGATGGCGTGAAATGATTATCATGAAATGTAGATGTCAAAATTCAATGGAACTAAATTATAAATGTCCTAAAGGTTACTGAAAAATAGGTCTTTGTTACAAAGCTATTAAAATAGATATAATTCTGTCCTAACTGTCAAGATACAGTAGACGATATTTTTTATTTGTGAGTCGATAGCGACATCTATGCTTGAGTGGAAGACGTAAATCTTGCTAAAAGATGTTTTCCTATGCATTGCCGACATTAGACAACAGAGGTCATACGTACATATTGATTTAGCGATCTGGTTTGGAAATACGGCGACAGAAGGCGCTGAATAGGGTAATTAGTGTTCTTGAGAAGTCTGCTTAGATGGCGTTATTCTTGAAATAGTAATTATTTTGTACAATTATTTTTAATTGTTACAACATTGTATATAGACCTCACTTCTATAGTACTCCATCTAGCGGATTTTTCACACGCGAAAACCCTCGTTCCATGTATATTGGAGTGACCATCGTAACGCTTTTGTAATTTGATTTCAGAATTTGGAAAACACAGTTAACCCAATTCTAAATAAGCCCAAGCCCAAGGAGAAGACTCCGCCGCCGAGCAACCCCACGGCCGGCGACGGCCAGCCCGGCGCGCCCGCCGACCCGCCGCAGCCCGAGCAGATGGACGTCGAGTGAACGCTATGTCTAAGTGAGCTCCGGTCACGAGACTAAATAATAACTACCTGAGTACACGCAGTCGACCTTACCCGATTCTCTTTTTGCACGATTGAATATTATGATAACCAATAATTTAGGAATTAAACTTGAATACTCAATGCGCCTGATTAACTTGTAATGTAACGTGGACTCCTTTTTCCGCTCTCAGACTCCTATTTAGTCCATTGTGCGTGTTGGCCTGATCAACTTATGTTCTATTAATGCATCGTCTTGACGCTTACATTTAATATAATGTAGATTAGGTGAATTTATATTCACCGAAAACCAAAAATTGTTATTATTTAGTCTTTTGATGCTTGTGATTGTATTGGCTCCACTTAATATCAGCACTGTTAAATTATAGTTAATATTTATTTTTAATTCAGATGACAGTATGGCCGGTCATTTATGTGTGTTACTTACTTTTTTATTTTTCAGCTGAAATAACATTATTATAGTATAGGAATAAATAATGGTCGCGCATTTTTAATTTTGACGTAACCTTTACTAGTATTAATTTAACATAATATGTACCTATTTATATATTTTTGTTAAATTTTGTATGTCTGGTGCATTTGACTGCAACCTGCAGTATCCCCCCTAAGAAATGTGATAAATCGAATGAATTTAGTCACTCAATAAAATTAGAAAATTAAATACTACTTTAGAGCATTGTGAAGGCAATTGCTCTTTTGATTTTAGATTATATTATTTTTGGTTAGTAATGTATAGCACTTCCAGAAAAAAAAGAGGATGCATATATTCACTATAAATTATCAGGGACTTCGAAAGGACTGTGACAATGCAGTAGGGAAAGTTTGCATACTGCACTGGCTACTTCCGGTAATTTAATGTCATTCCAATATTTGAACCAAAAGCATTTGTGTAATAATCATTATAATTAAATCGCTAAAAAGCTGATATACATATACAGATGTTATGATTTTGTGAAATTTTAACTGATTTATTTACACTGAAAGAGCGATATCTAATGGTAGGTTTATTTGCATCACATTTATGCAGAAAGGAATAACATTTCAATCAAAGATAAAGTGTCTCTTTTCCGATTCATCAGACACAGAGAAACGTGTAAATAATAAAAATGTCCACTGTTGTTAGCAATCAAGTCTAGTTTTATTTCAATAAACTCAAATTAAACAAGTGGCCAATACTGTTGCTTTGAATATTTGGAAATGTGGATTACTGTTCTGGAAATGAAAGTTTTCTATTCGCATCTCAATGATAACGAAACAACTAGATAATTCTTATCTTAACAATCAAAACTAACGATCATACATAATATTAGTATCGCCACAGACAAGTAGACATTGAACAACTGATTCTTTCGAGGTTCTTCCGATACTGCAAAATTCTATTTTTAAACAATTCATTGTGTGAGATTTTAACTGCTAAATCCTTGCCATTTTCAGAACTCTCGGGAGATTCTTGCACATTGTAACTACCAGTGGATGGGTGACCTTATATAAATTTCTCAGATCCGTCACTCACTACTATGCCTGGCTAATGTAACTAGTATTGATATTAAATACAGTAATAACTTGCTCCCCTAAGCAGTAAAATATCTGTCTGATTATGATTTAACAGTTTCAATCCATAGTGAACTCGTAAAACCAACCTTAAGATTTACATATGTAGTCCGTAATCTGTCAGCACTTATGAAAAACCTTAGACAATAAATTCTAAGGAAAAAAAAACCATATAAAATACCTACTCACATTGTGTGTGATTTTTGTATTTTTTAATAAGCACAGCTTTTTACTTATTCTGTGGCGGTAAAATAAAAAATAATAATAAGGACCAACATTTTAGTTTTGGCACACATTTGTCTCACAATTCCATTGTTTTGTTCTAATCACTATGTATAGGTTTATTTTGGCCTATGTTGTACATTTACAAATAAAATGGTTCGACCATTTTAATTATGTTATTTTCGCATTTTTAATGTTAAAAGCTTAGTAAATGAATGATTTAACAATGTATAAGGTGTTTTTATTCAATGACTCGGAAAAGTGGTAGGTGAGGTCGCAAAGGAGCTTTGTTCGCCGAAGCATAGCCATAGAGTAACTTATAGAATGGTAGTCCTCCATTGTATGTGATGGATGAAACAACTATTTACCAGGCAACTAGACATTTATTTCATTGGTTTTCAACCTTATCTCAACAGCACAAAGTTCAAAATCTGGTCTTTTTATGTGATAGGTGGCAGACGAGCAGAAGGATCACTGATGTTAAGCGATTGCCGCCGCCCATGGACAGCCGCGAAACCATTGGAGTCACAAGTGTGCTGCCAACCTATAAACCCCCCTTTCCCTCAGATTGGGCCTCTGGTACCCTCACTCACGCAGCGAAACACAGCTCAGTGCTGCTTCACGTCGGTTTTCTGTGAGGTTCTGTGGTATCATGCCGAAGCGTGGCTCTCCCACGGTCGGGTAAACTTTAAGTTGAATTATTAATTAGACGAAGTAAACTGACAAATGTCAAGTCCCCATATGGGAATGACACATTGACATCTGTCATTTACTTGGTCTAATAATCAAGACAATGGGACAGTGCGCCTGCTACATATATAGCGATCTGTGGCCTTAGTTTCCCTCCAGGAGCCCAATTCTCGTGCTCGTGATATTTTGAAAACATGGCGGATATCACCCGAAAACCATACAACGACATATATCACCAAAATTCAGTTTTTTTTTTGTCAACAGCCCAATTCACGAGACGTGATATTTTGTCATCATACGATATATATCACTAAAACATTTTTTTGTATGGTTTTCAGGTGATATCCGCCATGTTTTTTCATATCGAAATCCCCAGAATTGGGCTCCAGGAGCCCAATTCTCGGGACGTGATATGTTGTCATCATACGATATAATATATCACCAAAACATAGTTTTTTGTATGGTTATCTGGTGATATCCGACATGTTTTAAAAATATCACGAGCACGAGAATTGGGCTCCAGGACCCCAATTCTCGTGCTCGTGACATTTATTTTCAAACGACATATATCACTAAAACATAGTTTTTTTGTATGGTTGATACTCGTGATATTTTGGAAACATGGCGGATATCACAAACTAAATATCACGAGCACGAGAATTGGGCTCGTGGCTTATTAAGATTTGACGTTTCTAAATTTTAGCTTCAGAGAGAGGTGACCTAAAACCTTCGATTAAAGTAAATAATCGATATGTACTTCAGACAAACGTCAATCGAATACTACAAGAAATGGACAACATTTCAAAATTGCTAAGCTCTGAAACAAAAAATACCAATTCTTTGTTTACTTTTCCGCTGCTCGAATATATATTTATTCATTTTTTATATTGCTTATTTACTGGGAAAAAAATTAAAAACTAAAAAACGTAAGATGACGTCATCGGACGGCAGAATGTAAAATATTTCTTTGCTTAGCACATTATAGTTTTAAATTTACGAAATGCCAAACCCATGACATGTAACTGTCAAAAAAAAAGACAACTTGTCAACGTTGAATGTATGAATGACGTTGACAATGTTGACACTAGTATTATTTACCTTTGACAGTAGTACCTTTTTTTTATTAAAACAATGATAAGCAAAGGAATGTCGCTGTATTCAGCCGTCCGATGACGTCATTTGGCGCTTACGTCTATTTAGAATAAAAAGAATTTCAATAATTATTTTATGCACGAAAATGGACAAATTTTGAAAAAAGAAAAAATATGGGTCTGTTCATTTTATGTCTACTTTCATATAAAAAAACAATATGGACATGTTAAAAATATGAAATGTTGTCCATAGGTTGACTTTGTACCAACGTTCAATTAACAAAAAAAGTATATTTTTAATAAGTTTAATAAATAGTTTATCAGAGAAAGTAAATCGTGAAATTGTCTTTTTTGTCTTTATTGAAATAAATAAATGAAAACATAATTCTAAAAACTTGAGAAATTGTGCTTTTTTAACATAGAAAGATTGATAAATTCAATGACCGTTGTTACAAGGTTACTTACATTGTCGAAATTTGTTGAAGTGTCAAATGTGGCCTTATATTTTGGCCCAATATAATTTTCATGAACATATTGGACATTTTTCTTTTTCATTTAAAATTATTTTTAACTCTTGACGCAAAAACGATGGGTTGTTATAAGTTTGACGTATCTGTGAGTCTGTCTATGGCATCGGAGCTCCCGAACAAATGAACCGATTATGATTTTATTTGTTTTGTTTGAAAGATGAATAAAGGGGGAGTGTTCTTAGCTATGTTGGATAAAAATCGATCCAAGATGGCCGCCGTCTCAAAGATATGGATTCTGTTTTTTAACACAACTCCCACAATATGGGTATCATATAAAAGGGCTTTTCGTAAATTTATATTTTAAGAAGCTAAATAAATAACTTAACAAATATTCTACCATTGTTCTTTCTTCATTCGATTATCACCTTAATGTCAGACATGTTTGGTTCAATATCAATTGAGGATTTTTTACAGATTGTAATAGTAGCAAGATGTTTCCCCTCTGTCTGTTAAAGTCATGGAACTAGAAAACGTGCGCTATAAACGGAATTTACCATTTTTAGAAAAAAGTGTGAAAGAGATTCAATCAGCCCAGAGATATCATTAATGCATCTCTATACGGGTGCGATGGAGAAAGAAGCACGTCACGCAGTATTAGTACTGCGCGAAACCATTAGCGGTTTCGCGCAGTTTATCATGTATGGGTTTCTATGAAAAGCCTCGGTCTAGATAGGGTGTATGTATATGGTTAAAGTACAGACTGTCGTACTTTGGAAGAGCCACGCTTCGGCATGAATGGGCTGGCTCAACCGGAGTGATACCACGGCCTCACAGAAAACCAGCGGGAAGCAGCAGTGTGTTCTGTTTTGCTGCGTGAGTCAGAGTACAGGAGGCCCAATCCAGGGAAAAAGGGGGTTTAAAGGTTGGCAGCGCACAAGTTAGTGACTCCACTGGTCTCGCTGGTGTTTATGTGTGGGCGGCGGCAATCGTTTACCATCAGGCGATCCGTCTGCTGGTCTGCCACCTATCACAAAAAAAAAACTTTAACAGGCAGTGGGGAAACGATTCGCATTGTTACTGTAAGGCTTAGAGTCTAAGCATTTACATAAGTCTCGATATTTTGTACGCAATCGATAAATCGAGCGACAACACTACTGTCACTGTCATTATGACAGTTACTTATTGCTGTCAGACACAGAAGAAAAGCAAATTTTACGCATGTTGCATACGAAAGTGTAACCATGTATTTAGCTTTTTCGACAAAATGAGATAAAGTTTATTGAGTTTTAGACGACCCGTCTGTGTAGTCGCTGTGTTTACTATTCGGTTTAAATTGCCTGTTTTCTCGAATCTTCTGTAACTATGTCGTCAGTTTGTCTTCCAGCTGGTGATACATTTGTACCTATTAAAATAGAAGAAAATAATCTTTATGATGGCATTACAAAGCTTCTTGCAGTTCTAAGACCGGGTTGGCCTTCAGACAATATTAAATTTAAGGTAAGTATGTGTGAATATGTTTTGTTCGGCAATTTTAGTTAATATTGATTGGCTGCCTTCTAAACCTTAATAGTTTGTTCTATAGTTATTTACAGATGGTATTACAAACAAATTAGTGGCGTGTCAACTAAGTACAGATCCAGATTCCGAAAATATTGTGCTAGTTAGGATTTACGGAAATAAAACAGATTTGCTTATTGACAGAAATGCAGAACTGCGGTGAGTAGTCCTATCTATTAAAACCATATTTTCAATCAAAATCTATAGAAATAATTGTTCTTTGACATGGTGATATATATGTAGTGAGATATTCTTGACTATTAACTGGGTAATTGTAAAATTTTAAGAAGACCACTCTGTATTTTACCTTTTGTATGGAGTCTACAACTCTGTTCCGTGAATTAAAACAAAATTTCGATTAGTTCTGCATTGCCTTTCCAGTTTTTTACTGAGAAAATGTTAGACTAATGTTGTAGTTGCAAAACACATCAACCTACAACATCATAGGCAACAACCTCTATAGAGCAAATGAAAAATGTCTTAAATTGATTAGGGACAAAATTACCTGCGCCAAATTCGACAATGATATAATTTACATTAACTTACACTAAACTGAAAAAACAAATTTACCATAGACGGAATTATTTCTAACAAATGGGGCTATTCCCGTATCTCAATCATATAGAATATCTAAATAAAACATTAATAACACTTTCCTATGCAAAATAACTAGCAGAATTTGAAGGATAAACATTCCTATAGTGACTTCAAAAAGTTCCTTCTAAAATGTTTTAAAAAGCATGGGAGATAGGGTTTTATAATTATGTAGTTTAATTTAAAATATTTCAGAAACATTAAAACACTTAATGTTCTTGGTCTTGCTCCAAAAGTCTATGGAATGTTTGAAAATGGCTTAGCATACCAATATTACCCTGGAGAAACCCTGACAGTTGAGTCTGTTCTGGATGATAAAATTTGGCCACTTGTAGCACACAAAATGGCTATGATGCACAAGGTCAAGCTAAGTAAAGAGGTATGTATTTTATTGTGACTACTTTTAGAAACCTTCGACCTTGTCTTCTAATATTGTTTCAACGGTCTGATACAATGTGCTTTGTACTAAAGTTAGAGCACTCAACAGAAGCAAATTGTGTTTTATCTCTGTAACAAATAACAAAGTTGCTTCTTCAAGGTTGACACTAACTCCATGTAGGTACAGACAGCCACACATTAGGTTTTTTTTTATGAGAAAGGGAGACAAACGAGCAAGTTAAGATTACTGCAATATGTCAAAATTCCTCAATTGATATTGAACCGAACATGTTTGACATTAAGGTGAAAATACGAATTAAGAAATTTGACAATTTTGGTATACTTTGTGGCTGTACGTACATATAAGTAAATGTATACGATGTAAATATTTTTATTACCTCTAATATCTACCTAGTGACGAACGAGTAGGAGGAGAGTTCACGTACTAAGAACGCTAGATCATACTGGTATGCATGGAATCCGCATTATTTTAATGTGACGCAAACTATACCGCCTTGGTCATTAGTAATGGGGGCGAGTGCCCCCATTTTCCAAACTACCTTTAGTATAAGACCCGGTGTAGAAAATATGTTCTTTGAAGATAACAAAGATATAAATAATTTTAAAATATATTCTGAATTGAATGAGATTATGAGAATGATATGATAGCTCAGTGGATAAAATCATACGCCTTCCGAAAGGGTTCCCATTGTCTTGATGTTATTTGATCATGTTACAGATAAGAGAAGAGCCTATGATTTGGGATAAAATTGAGCAGTTTTTAACTTTACTCCCTGAACCTTTTACTGATGCTGGCAAACAAAAAAGGTCTGTATCTGCTACCATTCCTTAACTCAGATAATATCTATTTGTAGATAACTATAAGTAGTTATATCTCTAACTTAGATAAGTCTACTACTTATTTAAACAGTAATCTAATCAAGCCATATGATGATCAGATTGATCAATCAACAACCTAGAACTAAGATAGCATGCCGCTAGCCATATCTTATACAAAACAAGCCTTATTGCAAGACCGACAGGGGTTAGATCAGAAATTGAAGACTAAGCACGGCGATTTATATTACGGACAGTTACTGTTCTTATCTATTTATATATTTATGATTATTAGGGTTCCAGACCCTAAAATGAATAAACGAGACCCATAAGTAGGTAATACAGCTTGACTTACGCAGTAAAATTTTTAGTACAATATTTTCTAGTGCGGAAGTCGTGATATCAACATCGGGCCAAGTTATATGCCGCGAGCTGTAACTACCTACTTATTTAATAGTAAATATAATTCGTACAACTCACACCCCCTTATTACAAATCGCGATCTAATGATAGACCAAGAACAAAACTCGTGCCAGCCCCTTTTAACATTGCGTGTTGGAACGGGATGACATGAGCTTTAGTACGGTAATAACTTTAGATCGCAATTTGTAATGAGGTGGACATTGTTTTAGTCAATATAATACATCAATGGTTTTACATTACAAAAGTGAAAATCAGTGAGTGAATAATCTATCATCCACTATTTATCTACTAATGCAATAAGAATTATCAAAATCAGCAAAAAATATGCGCGTTGACTTGAGAAACTACTTAGTACTTACCTGAAACATTTTGTTCAAATCTTTCTTTTTTACGTACCTACTAAATACTAATCCGTTTTTTGGGCAGTCGTATTTAAGCCACTTCAAAATGGAGATTATCAATATCAGTTTGACCTCTACGTATGTATTTGATATTCTTGGAATTAAAATAAATTGAGACAGCATCATGTGATGTACAATGTATGTACATTGTCCTGGTCCCAAACTAAGGTTTTCCTTGTACTATGGAAACCAGAAACAACGACGGTACCACAAACGCCCAGACCCAACACAAATATCTGTTTCATTAGCAAACTTTTGTGTTGGTGCGGGAATTGAACCCGCGATCCTTGCGTCTCAATCGGCGCACAAACCACTGCGCTAAACGGGTCGTCAGGACATTATTTAACGAATTGGATAATATTTAACCCATAAGTATGATATAAAGCTCACCCTGTGGCGTATTATTATTATATCTATATGACCACGACGAACATATGTACATACTTACCAACTTTCTAAATACATTATAAATATATACAAATAAATATTGTAAAAAGGCTTTGGCTGTAAAACCACTTATTTACCTACTAAAATGTTACTGTGTAATGCGTGCCTGCTTGTTTCTTTAAATAAGTATAAACTCTAACATCTTTTTTAACTGCATCAAGTTTTTCCTTATGTTTCTACTACGGATTTTTTTTCATTTCATTTTTCGCACGTGTACCTATACCTTAGCACCTTTCTTTTGTAAAGACTAATTTATTCATAAAAAATAAGAAATGTAGTATATATCATTCACTAACGAAATCAAAACGGGTATAATTATTAGAATAAACTTTATTTAACACAAATACTTTTTGTCTATTTCTTTCTGTTGTAGATTTGTGAATAGCTTTGGGTCAATAACAAGACTAAGGATAGAGTTTGAGCGCCTAAAATCACACTTAATCAAAACTGAGAGCCCAATAGTGTTTGCTCACAATGATTTGCTTCTAGGAAACGTGATCTACAACAAAGATGAAGGGACTATAGCCTTTATTGACTATGAGTATGCAACATATAACTATCGAGGGTTTGATATTGCTAATCACTTCAATGAGTTTGTTGGTGAGTACTGAGTATATTCTGCTTGTTATGATTTTGTTTACCGGTCTAGCTAGCCAGTCGGATGGGGCCCCGCCACCGCCCGTGTTCCCGCAGTGCGGAAACATCAATTGATGAAATGTGTTGTACTTATATGTTATCATTTATAATGAACCTTTACTATAGGCCGTATCTCAGTAGGTTTTCAGGCTATTATCGTATCAAGATAAGTAAGATAAGTGTCTTCATTCAATCAAATGTAGAAGAAATCTGTAATACTTAGGTACTTACTCATACCTGTAGGTAAATAATTTTTAATGTTTTCTACGATACGTGGCGTAGACACATTTTACTGTAGTAGTAAAGACGTGAGTCTATTTCGCGACTTTGGGTGGTTTTCTTAAGCTATTAGCGACTTCGCGATAATTTTATTGTGATCTTGTGTCCGTTTGATTCAGTCGTAGATTCGTATCCCGCATTACCATTAAGGAATAGGTATATATCTGTCGTTCTACATTCAGTCATGGATTGTGTAAGCAATAAAGATGAATACTTAAGTTAGATTTAAGTATGCATAGGGTATTTATGTAAGTACACCGCTGCATGATTTTCCCTTCACTATTGTACCTAAATTAACTTGTTTTTAGGCTCTATTATTCCATATTCAGATAAAAGTTGACAGATGAATTAAGTATTACTCGACGTATTAAAGTTTTCGTAGTAAATAGGTAGGGGGTTTTTATTTCATTTATTTATTAAAGCCACTTATTGTACCATGTACCTAAGGGGCACTCGTTGCGAACTCGACTCGGCGGATGTGCCCATTGAAGTTTCGGTCATGGTACGTAGTGCCTTACCACAGGATCATCTGCCACTACCCTGAGAATGCTGTTGTCGCTTCCCCGCATTTGATTTACCAGTGACGCCACTTTCTTTCTCACAAGAGCGTGAAAACCGTTGACTCCTACTTGCGCAAACTTTATGCTGTAAATCAAACTGTTGGTACTTAACGACGCTAGATGTCGGTCAAGTTTTGTACAATATTGATATAAGCTTGTTTTTCAGGTTTATCAATCGACGATATTGATTACAAAAGATACCCAAATGAAGAGTACCAAAGGTCGTGGATACGTACATATCTATCGGAGTATTTGAACGATACACCGCCTAAACAGCTCATTGACACAGTGTATGCGGAAGTTCAGCAGTTTTCATTGGCATCACATTTCTTGTGGGGTATATGGTCCCTCGTACAGTATGAGCTATCTGATATAGATTTTGACTTTGGAAGGTAAGTTTTGATTATACAGGAATGGTTTACCTCCTACGTACCTATAGCTCGTGCACGTCCCGGCCCCGCTCATTTTCGCCAAGGAGAACCGCGTCGTCGAGGTACCTTTTATTTGGGTCATACACAGTTTCATACACTTCCTTTGTGGCTCAAAAATATTAAAAAATGTAGGCCTTTTTGATAAGATTTTTAATACATATGTAGGTACTTTAGTAAGACTGACCGTCACCGCAGGGCGGCCATCCTAAGGATATACTGTACTGTACTGTGAATTATTAAAATATTTTAAGTAAAAAAAAACCTAGCACATGGAAAATATTTCATTGATTAGTGAGAACTGGAAAACTGCTTAAAAACTCGATAGCCCTACAAGACTTGTTCCAAGCTCCTCCCGCCCGCTTTTCCGCGTTTTGATGCGCCGCACGATTGTCCTGTCTAGACGTCTCCGTCCAACTACTGCAAGGAAAGCTCTTTATAAAAAGATAAAAAATATTTATTCAATCTAGGTCCATGCAGAACACCCACTAGTTCGGAATGTCGATATACTGTGCCACTACTAAGCTAATTCATGATCCTATGTAGATATAGGTATTGAAAACGGCCGTATGAACTAGAGCGGTACCTACTGGTGAATTATTTTCAGCGTGACTGTCACAGCATGCATGGGACCTATAAGTATGACTATGCGCGCACAAGGACAAGGATGTTGGTGACATTTTGTCCGCGGGGGCCAGCAAAAAGTCCGTAAAGAAACGGCCGAAGGCCTGCTGTTGAATTGGCCTGCATGCATGCGGTGACAATAGCGAAATAGTCACGCTGACAAAGTCACCGGAGGCCCAATCGAAGGCCCAAGGAGGATTTCCGATATGAAAAAGCTCGCCGAGTGTCACATGAACACTTACAATGTATGGATATCACTCAATCGATATTTATTTATTTATATTTGTCTACACTTGCGTGCATAAAAATCGATCGATCGATCGCTCCATATACAACATTATGGAAAAATAATCATTTAGCCTTTTACCTGAGTTGAGATATTTAAGATATTTAAAATCTTCACTAAAAGAAGGTCATTTTTGGTATGCATTCATATATAAATCAATTAAGACCTTATATTGTCTGTTTATGTTTTCGGAGACTCGTATGTTTGAGCATTTCTGTGTGAAAAGTACACAATAGGTCGATTTTTTTAAACTCAAGTGTAAGTATATAATATCCCGAGAATTGGACTCTATGTTTTTGCGATATATAAGTATCATTTTTGTATAATTATCACCAACACGAGAATTAGGCAACAATGCGCGCCGTATCTCACACTGCAAAAGCCCTGCTGGGTAGTTAGGTAGATATTTTGGCATCACATATTTTACGGCACCGCTAAATAGATAAGGCAATGTGATTGTGCAGTTTTTTTAGTATGTGATGGTAACTTTTATCTACCTATATAGCTTTACGGCCACATAGTTGACCTTCCCCCGGTCCGCGGGACGCGGACTAATAATCTAATTGGATTAGTTGAGCGCACTCCGCGCCCTCGCGTCCAGCGATTCCCGCGACCCATGGGAAGGTCGACTTTGTGGCGGTGGTAGAGCTATAATCGCAACAGCGCGAGTACCTACACTATTTCACAATGCGGAAGCGCGCTGCGTCCCTCGTGCGCAAGATCAGGGCTAGCTCCAATACCCTCCTGAAAATGATTGCAGAAATGCAGACCCGGTGGATTGTGTCCACCTGCTGCACTGCGGCGCATTGCATGCGTAATATATTACTACGAGTATTATAATATCTATGTTAATATCAAGGATTAAGAAGTTACTAACAAAATATGAGTTATTGACTTGACATAAATGATTAAATGAAAAAAAATAAAGAAAATTAGGTGGCTGTGAACGCTAAAGACAATAATAGGCTCAATGGTGCACTTTTGCTCGCTGCCATATCACTGCTGCAGCTAGCGGCGGTTAGTCCTACCTATTTAACCACCCACTATGAATTAAATATTTTTTTACTTGCAGATATGCAGAAATACGATTAAACAGATATAATGAACTGAAAGCTTCGACTCTCAAAGCAACAAGCTGAAACCGAATGTTGAATTAATTTGTACGCGTTATATTATTTTAACTTAGCAAATAAGACAAATTAAAATGTATTTACAATTTGTTAATATAAATTAAATAAATAAATCATGAAGTGCACCATTATGTTTATTCTTTTTATATTTTGTAATAGCCCTACCTAGGTACTTATTTAACTTCTAAAGACTAGTCATGCCGTCCTTTGGGAATTAAGATACTACGATCAATAAAAACCTTTAAAATTACGAAAAAGTAACACCACGGAAGTCATAAAATGACCCAAGCACGAAGTTATAATCTATAACCTCCTTAGACCCAAGTTTTGAAACGACCTCGTTTACACAATCAGTTTTTTTTACTTTTATATCAAAGTACTAAGTAAACAAAACTGTCAAATTTCTTTAATCGACTCTCACCTTAATGTCAAACACATTTGGTTCATTATCAATTGAGGAAATTTGACAGATTGTGGTAACCTGACGGATAACTGCTATGGAAATAGCACGTAAGCCTCAGATCAGTTTTTGGGCTTTTCTGAAAAGTTGCTAAAAATGAGTTATGTAGGTAGGTACCTACCAACGGTCAGCAATAAAAGTAGCTTAACACTTTAGTACCTTGTCAAAGTAGCATTTTTTACGAACCCTTTAGAAACTGACTATAAAAGGCAGAACAGTAACTTTGACATGGTACTAAAGTGTTGAGCTTTAATGCCGACCATACCGTGGTGGTGAACGATAGGCAGATGAGAGTCCGCGCAAGTAAAGAAGTCCCGAGCTTTATGTTCATAGACACAAGTCACCTTATTTCAAAATGCGACCTAAAATTATTACCGTACTTCATATCCTACGTTACAAGGGGCTGGAACGAGTTTAGTTCCGGCACTAGATCGCTTTTTGTAATAAGGAGGAAGGAATCTAAAATTTGAATTCCGTGTTTTGCCGCGAGACTTCTCGAGGGCGGTTGATAGGTAACAAGAAAATAATAAGACGTCAATTCATATTTTTTATTTCCGTGGGAATATCATGTAGCGTACAAAATATAAATTCATCATTTATTATTACATACACATGTGTTTTAGTTACCTACCTAAGTACTTTAACTGCTTAAAGATTAAAGTCCCATCTCCCAAAGTTTGTTAACCTAGATGAAGAGAGTGGTATAGACCGCATTGTGGAATAGATGAGTGACGATTGTTACACATAAACGAGAGCTTGGAAATATGATCAGGTCAATCATCATCATATTATCATCACCTTAACGTTTTGCCCCGCTTGTGGCTCAAGCTGTCGCTTCGGAGCCCGGGGTCAGGTCAATGTAGTATGATAATAAGGTAGGACTCACGAAATTCCATCTTTAGTCGACAGGTCTTCAAGTAAGGGAAACATTCTGTATCTACAATGGGTCATTCTTCTTCTTCTTATTTTATTTGTGGCAATCAACTTCTTCTTATTTTATTTGTGGCAATCAACTTCTCGACTGAGAATTACTCATGCCATTATCATGTTTTAGATTTTAAGCATTATTAAGCGGGACAACCGAAGATAATTCGCCAATGTCAAGTAACTTATTGAGAACAAGTAGGTAGTCAACAGTCGAAGTCAGTCAAAGTCACAGTCACTCAATAAAACGTCGGTGTTTTGCGTTTTATCGACCTACGGATTCAGCGGATATCACTCTAAAAGCAATCGCGGGTTTTAAGACTCTATTAGGTCCAAGCAAGTTGTCACGAGACAACGCACTCGACACACAATAGCAGTGTTAAAAACGATACAATCCAACGATTCTTATTATTAGGATCACTTTGCGGCACTTCACTGCACAAATAAACACCAAACTTGCACACTAAGAACCACTAGACACTAATTTAAAACCTTTGAATTGCATCAGCCCACGCGGCTTCTTTTAGCCCTACCCGCCGAATCCAATGGGTCATTAAAACAACGAGATGATGAAGCAAGTTATTCCATTATGGGTCGTACGGGGATCACGACTATTAGCAACGACGTGAGCAGACAAATATAGATAAGTATGGCAGCATGATCGTAGTGAAAGTTTGACAACATATTCAGTGATTTAAAATATCTGCCACGCACGTTATATGGCGGCGCACAGGCGATCCTAGCCAGTAAAAGAAAAGCAAGTAAAGTAGGTATTTATTATATAATATTAGGAAATAAGTCAATGTAAACTAATTTCGTTTCAATAAAATAAGTTCATTCAAGAAAAAATATGTTTACTTATGGGCTGTCCATTAATCACTTGAGGCCCAAAAGGGGTGCTAAGTGAGAGTCCGAAAAAAAACATCAGGGGGTTAGTAACGAGCATTGGGCTCGTGATATCTCCTGGACCCCAATTCTGGGGATTTCGATATGAAAAAAAACATCACAATCATCAACAGGCGGTTATCACCTGAAAACCATACAAAAAAAACTATGTTTTGGTGATATATATATCGTATGATGACAAAATATCACATCCCGAGAATTAGGCAATTGGAACACCCCGTTTCAGGACATATCATGTACTGTTTATCATCGTACAATTCATATCGCAAAAACATAGTTTTTTTAATGGTTCTTGATCCTTGAAGCGACATTCGCCATGTTTTTTCATATCGAAAATCCCGAGAATTGGAGCCGAATTCACAATCAATTCTCAATGAATATCACAATCATGAGGGCTCGTGATATTTTCGATATATGTAAGTATAACGCAAAAATGAAAGCTTTTGCATGCTATTTTTTTTCGAAACCGAAATACGTTTATTACTAACTTGCAAAATTACCTTCACTGATAATTTATCCGTAACCACCTGCGATTTTAATACTTTTATTTTCGTAACTTTATTATTTTTTTATGTTTGGTTCTTAGAATTTAATTCGATGAAGCTTTTTTCAAATTAAAACACATAATATCACGTATATTTTCTTATCAGGAGCCCAATTCTCGTTCTCGTGATATTTTGAAAACATGGCGGATATCACCTGAAAACCATACAAAAAAACTGTTTTAGTGATATATGTCGTATGAAAATAAATGTCACGAACCCGAGAATTGGCTCCAGGTGATATCTGCCATGTTTTCAAAATATCACGAGCACGAGAATTGGGCTCCGTTTTTTTGTATGGTTTTCAGGTGATATCCGCCATATTTTCAAAATATCACAAGCCTGAGAATTGGGCTCCAGGAGACCAATTCTGAATTAAATAACAATTTAAATCAATTGGCGTCGCTAGTACCCTACCCGGCGCCATGTAGCGCTGGCCGTTAGTTGGCGCACATTATACTAAAAATCAGCACTCAACGCACCGTTACACTTACGTGCCGCGGCCTGTACCTACTTATAATTTTAATATGCTTTGCTACCTTGTTTATCTTTCATATCAATATTATTATAGAAAAAAAGGGCAATCCAAGGTCAGTCAGCCATGTTTGTTCACAAGTTAGGACTTCTCTATTGAAACCAAATATACATGTTCAATTTGATATCAATCAATTCACATCACACAAGTGCCATTACATAAGTACCTATGATACTTCTAATTTTCGTATAAACTGACCAGGACCAAAAATTATAAAACTTGTTTATTGTGGATGCTTTATATCAGGGATTTTCAAACTGGGTTCATTTCTGTTTATTCATTAGGGTAACTGTGATGAATATTTTTTCTCATTTGACATCAGTGTTAATTTGTAATTATTTGATAAGGGGTTCCATTAAATAAAATGTATTTGGTTGATGCTTCATTATCATTAAAGTTTAGGAACCACTGTGCTTTGTAAATTAGGTATAAGTAGCTGCAATAACATGTTTTTTTTGGGTTCATTAAATAAAGGTATTGAAGGGAAAATTTAAATGGCTGTAAGTACATAGGTAGTTGCATTATCAATAAAAATATAATTGTACAGCATAAAGTAGACAATTCTACTTTTAAATAATTTAGATCTTTAAATCCACAGTTAATAACTTAGATAATCAAAAATGATTCAATCTAAGGTTAATAAAGTAACATGAAGTCAAAAATAGGAAAATATGTGGGTATGGTAATTGACTACAGCTGGCTGGTAGAAGTATGTACACCAATATCTAGGACAAAAAACTTACCAGACTACTAAATAAAATTTTAATTATATCCTGAAAAAAGATTAAGCTGTCATATAGCTAAATGTATTAGAAGGTAAGATATAATGTACATAAATAAAATAAGTATATATTTCTATTTTCATGGTTTCATTTTAAAACCATTAGACTTGTTTCATAGAATCTAAAACTCATGAAGGTTAAATTATACAAAATTTTTGAAGTATGACTCAAGGGAACAATGAAATTTTATTATATATTTTTTTAATTTGGGTGCGCTGTAGCATTTCATCATCTTTAAACTTTACAGGATATATTTATAGAGTTATCATCAATAAAACATAATGCAATTTAAAATTGGTCTATGACATTTTCCTTCAAAATCATGCAACAACTCATCAATATCATTGTCCAAGTCTTCACTTTGAGCCATTTTTGTAACCATGTCACTAATCAAAAATGCCCCTATAGTAGCTTCCTCGTGGTTATCTTGTATATCAATATTAATCACATGCACTGGCTGGTTAAAAGTAGATCTCCTTGACCCAAACCATTCAACTACTTGATCATATACTCTTTCTTCACATGTAATAATTACATCAAAACGTTCAGCAGACACCTGAAATTTCTCAGGGCTTGGTTTAATTCTCCTGTTTCTATCAAGCATGTGAAGCAAGCCATTTTGAGTGTAATATGATTTGTCTTTCTCCAATAAATCATTATAAATATCATCGTATGGAATACCAAATTCATAGCAGTTAGGTCGATCCGCAGATGCTCCCGGTAGCTTAACCTTTTCTCCTGTTCCAAAAGATTTAACCTTGAATCCTTTTTTTACTAAAAAAGCGTGAGCTTCCATGCTTCGGTTCATGTTTGATGAACATACGACTGCAATATATAAGTCTTCCATGGTTTGGTTTGGAAAAACGCATTCACACAATGCGAATAAACTCCTTAAGCTCTTCTTATGTTCATTGTCCTATTTATACATTTCAAATTTTATTATTGGAACGAATATGTGTAATTAGTTAAGTATGTTATTTTGTTTCTACACACTAATAAGTGGGATGGGATACCACGTATTTTGTCTACCTATTTAATTTTATTTGACTGACGCGTGTCTCTTTTCTTTCCTTGATGAGAAACGCGGCGGTTTTTGACAGGGAGGGCCATATTATCAGAGGGGAACACTTAGAATGTCACTCGTTTTCATAGTCAACAGCGACCTCTGGCCGCTGGCGGGTGAGTAAAAATATGACAGCCAGCCATCTTGCTACTGTCAGAATCTCGTGTCATCCTCCATCTTTAATTTTCAACTCTGGCTTTCGAATGTTGATGTGACTTTCGAGGTTATCTCAGTTGTTTTTGCTAATTGTGGTTAATTTCTGTTATTTTTAATACTGTTCTTCTTTATTCTTTGTTGAGTTTTATTTCGTTAAGTTTTCGTTGATTCTTTTCTACTCAACATTGAGCGTTACTCGGAGGATTTGCATTTTTTGGTAAGTACGTAATATTTATCTATCGGGCATTAATTTAACTTTAAAAACAGTTTTTATTTCTCACATAGACATACATCGGGGCACTTACATGAGAATACACATTTAGAGTAACCATAAATAGCCTAATCGGACGCTAATTACAATATACAGATAGATAGGTTTAGTTAAAACTAAATTAATAAATTAGGTACATCACAAAAAAGGAATGTGACAAAACAAGCATGCATACAAAGTTACAGAGAGATTAAAATGAAAGAAACAGACTAAAAGAAATGCATGCACAAACAATAAGTGCGCTGATACAATTAAGTCCATGAATAGACTGTTGTCCAAAGAATATAATACTCTCATGTAGTGTATTTTCATGTTTATTTGTTGAACTGTTGATTTTCACTATTTTACCTATTATAAAAAGAACAAAATATATTGTAACCCGTTATATCATTTATTAAAGTAGTTCAATAAACTATTTAATTTTATTTTAATAAATAGATAACAGAAACCCTTTCTAATATTAACTTATTAATGGATATGTCATAAATACTTTCAGATGCACAAGGGGTACTAATTCATCGGTTCCTGAATGCTTAAAAACACCCGGACTTATTTGCTGCTTGGGTGACGGTGGTCGGTGACAAGCTGAAGGAAAGTAATCCTTAGCGAATATGCAAAAACAAAAGAATATGTGATCACCATTTTGAACCTTCAACTAAGACAACAAGTTATTTGTTCAGCAAAACTCTCTTAATGTTTATTACAAAAGGTTCCTTATTTTTTAAATAAAATATAAGCTGTAGTGAAATTCGTTGTTTTAATACATATTCTCACTTCACAGATTGTCCTAATTATTTTTCATATTCAACCGGTGTAAGGCTAATTTTCATAACTTTAAGGGTAGTTTTATACATAAATATGAATAATTTTCTCTTAGAAACAAAGGGTGAAATATTATCCTTTTCATACAAAATCGACCAGCTTATTGATGTAATTATTATAGGAAAGCGATTGATATACTTATGTTTGATACTCATATATGCCATAACACTATGTTTCCTAGAGAAATTTGTTCATATTTATGTATAAAGTACTATCCTAAGTTATGAGAATTTGTCCTAAACAGGTTGTATAAACATACTTAGAGGTATATAAATATGTAGCTATACATGCCCATATAGCTATATATCTACAGTAGGTACTCAGTAATTCACCCGCCAGTCGCAAGTGGCAGCACTTTCCATACATGCACCTTTTTCCTTAGAGTTGCCACTCTTGTCCTAAATATATTACAATACTCTTTGCATGTTATCAGCCACAGACTAAAGTTACATCAGTCAGCTTATCAGCTAGTGCTAGCGTTATCTAGAGGAAAACGAGCAATACTTAACAGCTATGTAACCTAGTACGGTCACCTTCGAGAATCAGACAGGGAAATTATAAAATAAAAAGTCAGAAATAATTTTATTTGCTGTATAACAAAATTATAAGAAAAGGACAAAAGTACTAAATGAAATGACCGTCACGTGAATGTCACTATGCATCAGTATCTTCTACGTAGTTTGTGCTATGCATTTTTACATTGCGCTAGTAAAACGCGTTTCCGAAACAATGACCTCAAGCCGCCCCCGCCCAGTAGCAATTTTATAAAAGTATGAGAAATAAATCAGAGATCTAGAAGGTATTGGGATTTTTTTACATAGCAAAACAATTATTATTGATAATTTATTTAATCGTGTCCCTGACGGATTCTCGTACTACATAGCCGTTGTGTATTGGTCGTTTTCCTCTAGATGGCGCTAATACTGGCTAGTCGACTGATGCCTCTATCTCAGTATGTATAAGTTACTCTATGATTTTTTACTTTTTTGTTGCTTTGCTTGCTTTCCCTTTTGAAATATGCCGTCATCAACTGGCAGCTGGCACTGTATTTTTTTTACTGATAAACAACAGACAGACCAAGAAAATGTCGAAATTCCAGCTTCGTGGCGACCACCACCACAACCACGAAGCTATAGCTTTATGACGGTCGTGACCCTTTGATACTTGGTCCTAGTTCGTGACCACAACACAAAAGTTTCAGCCAGTTGTCAGCTAGTGTTGTCGAACTATCGATATAAGTCATCTGAATAAGACAGCAATCTCAAATAGGACTAACGATATTATTGATAGCACCAATACTATCGATATTATTGTTGGTTACGAAGATTAGGTAAACTACCAATAGTATCGATAAGAGTAAACTGCCGATAGTATCGATATTATCGATATAGATAATAGTATTGATACTCATATAATAAATAAATCATCGATAGTGTCGATACTATTGATTGTTTTAGACTATCATTACCAACTTGCAATAGTATTGGCTATGTTTTGTTAGCTATGTTATTAAATGATAATCATTACAAGTCGAGATTTATAACTGAATTGTAATACACTCCTATGCAAAAAAACGGGCCGTTAAGCAAATAATCAATTTCGTAGTTATGTTTGGTGATTTTAGGTAGTGATACCTTTATGGTTTCGTAAATTAATAACCAAGAAATCATTTTGTGAAATCTAGCGTAACTTTTTGACTGGATTGGTAAGAAAAATGTAAAAAATGAAAGCAAGGGTTGTTCTTATTTTTTACTTACAGGGCAGGCCTGTAAAAATGAAAAACAATTGTAATAAAAAAGTTTTACTTCAAAACATTGAGTAGGTTAATATGGTGTGTGACCCTCTCTTGATAAAATCACAGCTTGCATTCGCCTGGGCATACTGGTCAGTATATACCCCTTATGGTTTTCTGCGAAATAAATATTCTTATTCTTACTCCGCCGTGATCGCATTCTTTAGCTCTGTTATGGTTTGCGTACCCGGCTGCACTGATGTCACTCGTTGCTTGAGAAGATCCCTAACATGCTCAATAGGATTAAGATCGGAATTTCGAGCTGGCCAATCCAAACGACGGATTCCGACCTCCATCATGTAATCGCCTACATCGCCTGATGGGTGGGCACCATTCTTGGCGAATTTTCGCCAAGATGGCTATTGCGAGTTGTACATATGGTGAAAGAATTTCCGTCACGTAGCGATGTGCATTTAATGTGCCGTTTTTAATAAAGATTAACTCTGTACGATATAAAGAATTTATTCCAGCCCAAAACATAACTGAGCCCCCACCGTAAGGCGTTATTTCTTCAAAGCAGACCTCTGCATAACGCTCCCCTGATGTTCGCAGCACTCGCCGACGTCGATCTTCACCATAAAGTGATACCCTGGCTTCATCAGAGAACAATATCCTTTTTTTTTTCTCCGACCTGCTCCGCCCTCCGACCTGCCGAGAAAAACTCCGACCTGCCACCGCATTCCGCTGGCTGCGACCTTGCAGCTCAGGTCCCAAAAAGTGGGCCTTGCGGCCACTGCGCCCAAAGGCGCTCCACTCTAGGAGGGATGCCAACGTCAAAGCGCTCCGCCGGAAAACCGCCGCGTAACACGCGCAGGTGGAGCTGGACACAGCATCCCCAGGTCCGAAGATCAAAATGGCGCCTGCAACCCCGCTGTGCGATGGTTTAACCCGCTTTCACGGGCCCTAGTGCACCGTCAGGCAACGACGCGAAGACGCCGGTCCTCAGACCCTCGGCGCGACAATGTAGGCCCTGTAGCGAAGTGCGCTTCGGCGCGGTCGCACGTCAGGGCCGGTCCGTCAGGTGTGCATCCTTCAGCTAACAGGAAGAAATCCACGAATGAATTGCTACCCGTCATTGCTCAGGAAAAACCGTGCCCCGAGGTCACCGTTTCTGCCTAATAACAACCGAAGTTGGAATCAGGACAGAACTGATTACCAGCAGGGCCACTCGTGAAGGTAGATGCACCTGAGTCCCCAGAAAACAATATCCTATCCCAATCCTCTTGAGTCCATGTTCATACACAATTTTGAGAAAAAGTGAAGTCTAGTCAAGAATATTACTCTTTGAATTTGGGACCGCATGTGGGGCGAAGACTATGTAAGTTGGCAGCGAGAAGCCTCCTTGTACGGTGCTACCGTACATTTTTGTCTATATAGCAGTAATTGAAATTAGGTTAAATGAACGCGCGTCAATCACTTACATTTTTCATTAGTTCACGTATTTCACCGACACACGGCGGACGCGTTCTCATTATCAATCATTAGCAATATCTGTAGTCTAAGTTATCATCAGCAATAAACTCTCTTATCTCTATATCAAATCTATCATTTAAAGGTGTCCCATACATCTTTATGGTCCTTCGAGCCTTCGGAAAGGCGGGATCATTTACGCGTAAACTGTAACTGTGCTCGTGTAAGTGATTCATTGGATGCAGTGCATTTTCGAAGTTCATCATTAATTACTTAGAACAATAGCTAAGTAATCAGCAGCAGCAATCATCATCAGCAGTAGCAATCATCATCAGCAGTGTCGGGTCTGGCCAGCCAGTTTGATCCAACACTAAGCAGCACAGCAGCAGACAAGTAAGATCTTTCCATTTATCAAACCAACTAATCATCATCATGGAAGACCTACTTGCCAATCAAAGTCAAATAATGGGAGCCATCAACCAGCTTCTTATCAACTTTAAGAAAGATGGAGCCGATCGCAAGACGGCGTCTTATATCAAGAAGCGGCTGGATACTTTGGACTCCTACTGGAAGGAGTTCCAGTCGAATCATAGCCAACTACTGAATTATGAAGATCCATCTCACTCATACTTTATAGAAAATTGGTACTTAAAAACATCTACATTTTATACTGAAACACGTACGTATATTCAAACCTACTTAACTCTTGAGCCTCGTAAAGAAGACAGGCCACTTATCAAACCAGCAACCCCTCTACCATTATCATCATCAGATCTAAGATCACCGCTTCCTGAAGACACAGGTAATGGTACACCTAGGCCTATTCAGGATAACAAAACTTTTGAATTTCCATCAGTATCAGGTAGCTCACACCCTCCTCATAAACGATCAAATTTTAACAATAGCAAGTTAGACGAGATGCTGCGAAAACAAAGGAGCAATTTCAAGGCCTTTGGTCGCCTCACTTCTAGCATAGACCTAAGCGGAGTAACCGAAAAGTGGGAGTTGGAAGACATCTTAAGGTCACTAAATTCGCGATGGTCCGCTATCGATGACCTTCACTGGGAAATTGATAGTGAACTTTATGAGGAAAACGTAGAGTACGATCAAAGCTATACCACATACGAGCAGAAATATAATCAATTGAAAAAGGAAATCAACAGCAAGATGTGGTCAGCATGCCATAGGGAGAAGTCCACTCCTCAAATGGATATTCCAACATTTACTGGCAATTACCATCAATGGGTATCATTTAAAGATTTGTATTGCGAAGCCGTTCATAACAATCGATCATTATCTAACGCACAAAAAATGCAGTTCTTAAAGAGCAAGCTAAGGGGGGAACCAGAAAAAATTATACAGCATTTACATATCAGTTCCGATAACTATCAAGTGTGTTGGGACCTTCTAAATCACAGATACAACAATAACAAACTAATTTTTGGATCACAGATCAATATTCTCTTAAACTTATCATCATCCCAACAACAATCATCAGTACATATCAAAAAGATCCACGACAACGCCAACGAAAGCTTAAATGCTATAAAAAACCTCGGAGTAGACGTAAGCTCATGGGATCCATTGATAGTTCATATCTTGTCTCAAAAACTAGACGCGGACACTCACAGGGAGTACATTGAGTCACTCAAGAACCCTAGAGATCTACCAACATTATCAGATTTTCTCAACTTCCTAGAAAATAAATTTACGTCATTGGAGTCATCTCAACGCAAACAAGATGCTGCATTCAAATCATCGTTCAATAAATCATTTCAACCTGAAACGCAAACAAATCGTAATAAAACTAATAATTATTTTAAATCATTTACCAGCAATCAAAATCACTTCATAAGTGCGAAAAACACACAAACCGGATGTCCACTCTGCAAAAATGAACAACACGGCATATTTCATTGCAACACTTTCCTCAAATTACAACCTACCGAACGCCGCAACACTATTGCGAAATTAAAATTATGTGTTAATTGTCTCTATGATCATAATGGCAAAAACTGCATATCGGAAAAACGTTGCCGGGAATGCCAAGGTCGGCATAACACGCTTGTGCACGAGGCTTACGTTAAGCAATCAACAATGGGTACGGAAAGGAATAAGGCCACAAATGTATCCCAAAACGATATCACTGAAACACTCTTAGCAACAGCATGGGTTAGAGTAAAGTCATCTGATGGCACGTTTATCAAATTAAGAGCTCTCATCGATCAGGGATCACAGACTTCTCTCATCACCGAGAAAGCAGCCCAAATCTTACAACTCCCTCGACAAAGATGCAAGGGTGTCATTTTTGGAGTAGGAGCAAAGGAAAATAACTGCAAAGGCGTTATCAACATTACATGTTTGTCTGTTTACAGCGACTATCAATTTATTACAGATACTTTTATCATGAAAAATTTAATTAATAACTTACCTAATCGTTCATTCAGCAAACCAGATTGGTCGTATCTAGAAAACATCCAATTAGCAGATCCGGATTTCAACATCAGTCGCCCGGTAGACCTGTTACTAGGGGCCGACGTCTATTCCTCTATCATATTAAGCGGTATCATTTCATCAGATCAACTAAGGCCTGTAGCACAGCAAACCCGTCTCGGGTGGATTTTATGTGGAAACGTAAAATCCTATCAATGTAACGTCATTCTAAATAATACAGACGACATACAACGTTTCTGGGAAATAGAAGACATCCCTGAAGGGTCCTACAATGTCTCAGGAAGATGCTCAATGCCTGGAATATTTTAAAAGCACAACAACAAGGCTGTCTGACGGAAAATACGTCGTTAGATTACCATTAGTATCAGATGCAGATGAAAGATTGGGAGAGTCCAAATCAAAAGCTATAGCACAGTTTAAACAATTAGAAAAAAGATTTGCAAACCGAGCTGACATTGAATTAGAATATAAATTATTTATCAAAGAATACATTGAACTTGGTCATATGCGGCTGACGTCACCCGGATCGCTACCTACATTAGGTGTCTTTTTACCGCATCATTGCGTTTTACGGGAGTCATTGACATCAGCGCTGCGCGTTGTATTTAATGGATCAGCAAAAACATCGAGTGGCCAAAGTTTAAATGATGTTTTGTTACGGGGTCCTAATCTGCAGCAGGACCTATTATTATTAATAATCAAATGGCGGCAATATCACTATGCCTACACAGCAGACATCGAGAAGATGTTTCGACAGATTTATCTTCACGATTACGATCAAAAATATCAAAAAATCATCTGGAGAGACGAACCTAATAATGCCCTGCAGGAATATCAATTAGCCACTGTTACTTACGGCACAAAAGCAGCGCCCTTCCTTGCAATGATGGTTTTAAAACAGTTAGCTGACGATGAAGGGTACAAGTATCCATCTAGTCCAGCTGCCAAGGTTCTACAAGAGCAATTTTACATGGACGACTTGATCAGTGGAAGTCATGATCTATCATCAGCCAAGCAGTTACAGTCGGATTTAATCAATTTATTAAAAGCAGGAGGATTTAACCTCAGAAAGTGGTCAGCAAATACGCCGGCTCTTCTAGAAGGAGTTAGCACCGCAAATAGCCCCAGTGACCAATCCTATGACTTCAAAGAGTCAACAAAAACTTTAGGCCTACGTTGGCATCCTCAATCAGACAATTTCAGTTTCGATATTAAAATTAATTTATCTCAAACAAAATTCACAAAACGCACTTTACTGTCAGACATATCAAGGCTATTCGATCCATTAGGATGGCTCACACCAATTACAACAAAACTAAAATTGCTTTTCCAAAAGGTTTGGTTGCACAAAGATCTGGAATGGGACGACGACCTCCCTACTGACATCAAAGATGAGTGGTTAAAAATTAGATCCGACATAACCAAGATCACACGCATTAGAATACCAAGATGGTTAAATAGTAGCAAGGATGACGTCATAGAACTTCATGGGTTTTGTGACGCATCCACCAATGCATACGGTTGTGTAATCTACTGTAAGATCAACAAGCAAAATAAAGACGGAAGCAAAAATATCACAGTTGTACTAGTAGCTGCGAAGTCAAGGTTGGTACCAACAAACAAAAATATAACTTTACCTCGTTTAGAACTAAGTGCAACTCATCTCCTATCAAGACTTATGCAAAAGGTGAAACAATGTCTAGCAGATTACGAGATAAAAACATTTGGTTGGTGTGACTCAACAGCAGTATTGGGTTGGCTGCATGGCGAACCAAGTCGCTGGAAGCCTTTTGTAGCCAACCGAGTGAGTCAAGTTACAGACGTTTTACCAGCTGAATGTTGGCATTACGTCAAATCACAAGACAACCCAGCTGACTGTGCTAGCCGCGGAATAACAACTGATCAGCTTCATGAACATCCGCTGTGGTGGCATGGACCAGCGTGGCTATCAGAGTTTGATAACGATAACATTAAAGAAAGGCCTGTTTACGTCACTGAAGAAGAAATAAAAAAGACAAAACAAGTAAATGTCACGGCATGCTCGAATGACGATGATATCATTTCAAAATTATTAAACAAATACAGTAGTTTGACGCGAGTAACGCGAGTAATAGCCTACATATTACGTATAAAGCAACAAAGCAAGCAAAAATATTTATCAGCAACAGAATTACAAAACGCAAGATTAAAAATTGTTAAACACATTCAACATAAAGAATTTTCAGAAGATATACAATATTTACAAAAGTTTAGCAAAGCAAGTTCAAAAAGCAAAATATTATCATTGAACCCTTACATTGATGCGGAAGGTCTACTAAGAGTAGGAGGCAGACTGAGCAACGCGTCTATCAGCAAAGATATGATGCACCCCCTAATCATACCTCACGAAAGTCAATTGACCAACCTTCTCATAGATCATGCTCATAAGAGCACATATCACGGGGGAGCACGGGTTACGTTAGCGTGGCTCCGACAACAATTTTGGATCCTAGGCGGGAACAGAGCAATTAAAAAGCGCTTACGTCTCTGTGTAACCTGTAGAAGACACAACCCTAGCAAACATCATCAGATAATGGGTGACCTGCCGGAATCAAGATCTAACCCATCAAAGCCGTTTTATCACACGGGAGTAGATTTTACGGGCTACGTAGACGTAAAGGCAAGCAAAGGAAGAGGTATCAAAACATTCAAAGGGTACATAGCTGTGTTCGTTTGTATGGTTACAAAAGCTGTACATCTAGAACTTGTGTCAGATTTAACCTCATCCGCATTTTTAGCAGCGTTAAAACGAATGGCTGCAAGACGCGGAACACCAAGTCACATCTACAGTGACAATGGGACGAACTTCGTAGGAGCCAATAAAATCGTCAATCAAGCAACCATCGAATTGAAATCAGTGATCAGCGACGAGTTTTTAACAGACATTAGCGAAATGAATATTACCTGGCATTTTAATGCACCCTCATGGCCAAGTGCAGGAGGACTTTGGGAGGCAGCAGTAAAAAGTCTGAAATACCACCTCCGCAGAGTAATTGGCGAACAAAAACTCACGTTCGAGGAGTTTTCCACTTTGTTGACTCAGCTGGAAGCCTGCCTGAACTCTCGTCCGCTTTGCGCAATAACAGAAGATCCAGATGACATTAATTATCTCACCCCATCACACTTCCTATCAAGTGGTCCAGTACTAAGCATAATCGAGACTGAAAAAGATGAAAGAACACGTTGGTGTTTAACTCAGAAGATATTCTATGACATATGGAAGCGCTGGAAGTCTGAGTACCTGACACAATTATCAGCCAGAAGCAAGTGGCAGCAGTCAAATAGCAACATCAAACTTGGGGACATTGCGATCATACATGATGCAAACTTACCTGCCGGGAAGTGGGCATTAGCTAGAGTGATTGACCTTCACCCCGGTAAGGATGGACTAGTCCGAGTAGTCACCGTCAAAACAAAAAACGGAGTCATTAAAAGACCTATCACAAAACTTACTGTTTTACCTGTTGACTCTAAAGCAGACAATCAAAGTCGAAGTCCCACAAATAAACAACAACCTTCACCCGCGGAATCTAGTCAAGATCATAACAAGCATAAAACCCCAGCATCTGGAATCAAATTTAGCAACATCATCATGTTTACATTGTTGTTATTAACTACATTCATTCAAGTAGCCCAAGGAGCACATAATATAACACTTTTTAAAGATACCCAAAGTCTTTATTTCGATAAAACATCCAACATGCGTCTAATCCGAGATGAATGGAAAATGATCGTTTATTACGATATGGATCCGTACTGGCAAGGTTCGACTTTACTAAACAAATACATCACTCACCTTGAAAACATATGTTCAAAACTGCAAGAAAGACAACAATGCGATGTAATACTACTACAATTACGACACGGTAGTACCGAGTTACACTACTATGATCAGCTGCTACTTGGTCAGCAGTCTGCGGCGAGAGAAATACGAGTCCGTCGCGGGCTTATCAATGGAATCGGATCCGTCGCGCGCACACTCTTCGGCGTACTGGACGATGATTTCGCAATACAATATCAAAAGGACATTGACCTTATCAGACACAACCAACAACATCTCGTAAAATTGTGGAAAAATCAAACATCAATAATAGAAGCTCAACACAGTTTTTTGAAAAGATTAGATACTGCAATCAATCAACAGTATAAACTATTTAATCAGCATCTGAATAAATTAGACCAACAAAATTTAATGATCAAAGACGAGGTAGAGAGGTTAAAAGCTATCAATGAGTTTATTTTATCATCAGTTATCGCTAACAATATTTTGGTTAATCTGAAAAAGATACAAAACACCTTACTCGATACTGTTACCGATATATATCATGGGAAATTCGATATCCACATATTATCACCTGATCAGCTAAAAGACGAACTCAGCTTAATTTCTGGCCATTTATCAAAGGAAATATCGCTACCTATAGACGATATCCATAGCGGTGTATCAAAATTATATCATCTACTAAGAGTTAAGGTAAAAGTTACTAATCAGTATCTATTATTCGAAATTAAGATACCACTACTGACTAGAGAAAGCTATGACATTTACAAGGTTATACCGATTCCTCAGTTAGTTAAGAACAATATGATCAGCATAATTCCGATTTCGGACTATATTGCTATGAACATCCAAAGAGATTCATACTTATCAATGACGGAGACCGATGTACAGACATGTCTTCATTCAGATGCCTCTACAAAAATGTGCGACCTCCGAGGTCCTATTTATCACTTACAAACCGATCAGAACCTATGCATTAAAAATGAATCATCAGACAGGTGCCAAACTATTATCAGTTCATGCAAAAACTCATGGAATGCGCTTAACACCGCAAATACCTACATGTTTCATTGTTGTGAGCAATGTACTTTCCGATTCATGTGTGGTAATCAAATTGCAAGTGAGCGCGTCAGCAAGGCCGGCATCTTATCAATCGGGAATAATTGTGTACTCAAAGGAGACTCATTCAGAATCTACTCACACGGAATTAAAACCAACACGATGCACACTCAAGCTGATCTGATCGCCATCGATATTCCACCGATCAACCATATGATCAACCTGACGGTACCTTTTACTAAAGGCGAGACAAATCAGACGGAACAGAAAGAACGCCAGGCGTCCCTAAAAGAGATCGGACGTCAAATCGATATTATTAAAAAGGAAGACATCGAATCAGATTTAGATCAAATGTCATATCACGACGTTCATCATTACGTGGCTATTTATGTTTTGGTGGGAGCATGCGGAGCAGTAGGAGCAGCATTCCTGTGGAGGCGGGCGCGCATGCGCTGCCTCCGCCTGGCGCCGCGTGCGCCGCCCGAGCCGCAGCCGCGCGCGGCCCCTCGGCTATCTCTACATGACATCGCTGGTGCTAGTGCTATCGCGAGTGCAAGTGAAAGTGTTCATGTCAATTTAAATCAAATAGATCAGAGTGCGCGAGTGAAAAATAAAGCTACCTCACCCATTTTTACAAGTGTGCGTTTGAGCGACATCAATCACTAACATAGTTTTAAATAATAATGGAATCACCTTGTAATATCTTAAGCCATTACCATTATACCACGTTACTAACAAACACATAACAGCTCATCTTCATCATCATCCTCATCTCGCGCCCGGCAGCATGTACGGTGCTACCGTACATTTTTGTCTATATAGCAGTAATTGAAATTAGGTTAAATGAACGCGCGTCAATCACTTACATTTTTCATTAGTTCACGTATTTCACCGACACACGGCGGACGCGTTCTCATTATCAATCATTAGCAATATCTGTAGTCTAAGTTATCATCAGCAATAAACTCTCTTATCTCTATATCAAATCTATCATTTAAAGGTGTCCCATACACTCCTCCTGACCGTCCATAGACTAACTTGCACATTTTTTACGTCTTCGAAGTTGTTCTTGAGGTCCACATACTAAGATTTGCGATTTCTCGAAGCTTGACTCACCAGAAAACGATTATCTCTTGGTTCAGTGGATAGCTTTCTTTCAGATCCAGGCCTTCTTGTCATGAACCCGTCACTTGATAGCGCTGCCAGGTTCTTTGGACTGTGGAACAACTTACATTTAGCCTTTGAGCCACAAAACATTGGCTACAGCCCTCTTCAAGCAGCGCAATAATTTTGCTGGCTCTTACGATTTTATCTGCCATCACATCATCCAGACCACTAAGTATTAAAAATGTCTATAAAAGCAGCTTATTCAACGAAACCAATAAAAATAGGCTAAAACTTATTCAAAGACAACAGCAACTTTCGTTGATTCGCGCAAGAAATTGTACAAAAAATTGGTATTTTTTTTTTCAATTAGGTTTGTGTAAAATTTGAATTTCAAATGTACATTTTTGGCATCACGACACATTTACGACCGGCCAGTGATATATTAAGAAGACTTACGTAAATCATTTTTTGTATCATATTGTTTTCAAAAAAGAAAAAATCAAAACCGCCTATTTTTTTTGCAAAATAGTGTGCCTCTTCCAGGATACACCCACTATAGTTCTAAATTTACATTACAAAATGATGGGACAATCGCGTTCATTCGCCAAGGTCTACAATGCAAAGTGACGATTCCTAATTTCCAGGAAGCAAACTGTCTTTTGTTACAGCTTAAACGCATCTCAATCGTGGCTCTATATAGGTCACCTTCCTATGGGAAAATTGATAAATTTCTAGAAAGCCTTAACAATGTTTTAAATCAAATAAAAGGGAACAAATCGATAGTGGTTACTGGCGACATCAATATCAATATAAATACACCTTCTACGGACAGCGAAAATTACCTTAACCTTTTAGCATCCCATGGTTTTATCCCAGCCTATACTACTCCTACTAGAGAAAAAACTTGTCTGGATCACTTCATGTATTGCTCGCCCTCAACTCCCACCTCTATAATATTAGATACCAATATTACCGATCATGCCCCTGTCTTATTTTTAACTAATATAAAATCCAAAAGTAAACCTCTGAATACATTTACCACCACTGATATGCCTGCTATTGTCACTGCACTTGAGCAAGCTGACCTGACCGACCAGTATAATGTCAGTCGAAAATCCTGACGTGGCTATCACTAACCTAGTCCAAACGATCTCCTCTCTTGTTAGTCAGTACTCTACAAAGCTCAAAACTCCAAGTCGCAAGAGAATTATCAAACCCTGGATGACTCCTGGACTCCTGCGATGTATACGCCACAGAGATAAGCTGCACAAAAACTTTTTAAAAAATAAAGGTAATGAAATGAATAAAAATATATTCACCAGATATCGGACTTACTGTAACAATCTACTTAAAAGAGTAAAATCTGAATATGAACGAAATGAGTTATCTAAAGCCAAAAACAACCCCAAACATACCTGGAAAATTATTAAAAAAGTTACATATTTAAATCGTAAAGAAAATTCGTCACACAAACTTCTTACAGCATCTGCTAATCGTTCTGTAGACGTTAATAAAGTAAATTCATTTTTTGCAAATATAGGTAAAGAGTTGGCTTCCAAAATTGAAATCAGAGAAAATACCGTCACTGTACCATTTGACTCATCCTCAATAAATCTCAAAAATCCTCGGTTTGTGCATGCACTTTCTATGGGACCAGTGACCATTGACAGTGTATGCGACATGCGCAGTTGTCATCTGATGCGACCGAGCGGGTGAGCAGGTTGCGGATAGCTCGCCCTCCCCCATACCCACCTCTTTGCTTGAGGACGGGAGAGGGTGTCACGTTGACCCCGGACAATAGATGGCTGCTCCAAAACCCAATCCCAGGCTAGGAGCATTCCTGACAACCTCAAACCCATGCTCCCCACCTCATCCTCGAACCACCCTAACTCACCTTATCCTTCCCCTCATGTCCTGGAGGAGTTAACCTCGACTCTAAAAAACCCCAATCTAAGGTGTCATCCGACCCGTGCCGATAGATGCATGGCCGAAGGGATGTTCGGTCGAGAACGGAGGGGCCTCGAAACCAGGCGAAATCGAGGTCTATTTAGCCTTACCCCTGCAAGCGGGGCTCTGCAGGGGTGGACCTTTACTTCCCTAGCTTCTCGTGGGAACTATATGGATATTCTTGACATTATAGACGACCATCTAAATTCTACCGAAGAGGTACCAGGTACCTCTGAGGCTATGCTCTTTGGTAGCGATACTGAGGAGCATACTATCACTGCCGAAGCACCTGGGACTGATGGACCGGGTACTTCTAACGCGGAGTCGACCCCTCTGGGTGCAACGCACCAAAGGGACTCGTCGACCAAGGGGCCAGAGAGTAAACCCAGGGTTAAGCTCTCTGGAGCTGATAGGAAGCAAATCTATCGGCTCGTAGCGAAGGGTATGACCTTCGAGCAGGCGCTAGAACTGCGCATGAGTGAGAAGGTTAAGCAGAGGATCCAAGAGGAGGGGGAAACGAGGGAGCGGGCGACTAAGCGCCCTCTCAATACCTCGTCAACCTCAAATCAAGGCAATCCTACCAAGGCACCGAAGCTTGGCGAGCCTTCCACCTCGAAGCCTACCTTTAAGGAGGTTGCTGGGTCCGTCACGTGTGGCATCAAAGACGCCCTGGGAAAAATGGACCAGGAGAGGGTCGAAATACTTCAAGGTGCTATCTTGAAGTGTATCGACACCTCAGATGACGGTGACGGCCCCAGCTTTATTGGATGCAAACCGCGCTCGGGTGGCATCCTTTTGGCGTGCGCAGATGAGAACTCGAAGGAGTGGCTCATCCGCAAACTGCCCAACATTAAACCCTGGGATGGAGCTAATCTCTCCGTTGTAAACGAAGAGGATATGCCCAAGCCCAGGTATGGCACGGCCTGGATACAGGAAGCCAAGCACGACGCAGATACCATCCTGCGGAGGTTGGCAAAACAAAATAAAGGGTTAGACCTCTCGAGTTGGAGGGTAGTCAACCGGAAGCCCGAAGCAAAAGGTCAAACAGTGACCTTTTCCTTCGACGAGGCGGCCTTGGAGACTATTCTTCAGCGCGAGGGGCGCCTCTACCTTGACTTTGGCCTCATACACATAAGGGTCAAAGGGGGCAAAGTATCCGGGGACAAGAAGGAGGGGGCAAGCGTCGAGGCGCGTCCAAGTACCTCCAACTTGGTCTCGGGTACGGAACCCTCAGGAGGAGCAACTGGAGCCGACTCCAGCAGCAACACACCTCCACCCGTCCGGGGGACGTATGGAGTCTCGAGGGGCAACAGTCGTGTTGCAGGACCATCGAGAGGCAGGAGCACCACTACCTGCCAACCATCTGCCCTAGACAGCAGAGGTCGTGGTCGTGGTGGTCGAACACGACCAGCAGGGGGACGCGGCAAGAGAGGCGCTGTGCGAAGGCCGGTAAATCTACCGACCCTAGCACAGGAGCACTCCAGCAGGAAAGCCGCAAGCAACCTGCTCAACAAAAACAATTAATCCCCCCCCCCCCTTCCCCGTAAGAAACAGACACAACCCACCTACACAAATATCCTCCTATCCCTTCCCTCCTAATTTAGAAACTTTCTCCCAACCCTTCCCTTCCCAATCCCCAAACCCAACAACATAATGATTAAGGTGATACAAGTAAACCTCCAGCACTCAAAGGCAGCCTCAGCTGCCCTTTGCCAAAGATTCCTCTCTGGGGACCTGGACATCGCCTTGATCCAAGAACCGTGGGTGAATAAAACCACAGTAATGGGGCTAAACTCG
The DNA here is from genome assembly GCA_019059595.1 of Marasmia exigua. Classification (NCBI taxonomy): domain Eukaryota; kingdom Metazoa; phylum Arthropoda; class Insecta; order Lepidoptera; family Crambidae; genus Marasmia; species Marasmia exigua. The sequence goes on along the minus strand of CM032465.1, from coordinate 19,505,727 downwards.
GCAGGTAAGATATTAAGTAACACCTGCGGAGTGAGGCCAAGAGCATGCATGCTCTGCTCTTCAAGAGAGGCATAAATTACCTCCCGATCCCTTCTCTGTGTACAGATGATGCTGTTGCAGCGTATATAGACCTACCCGGGGGGAAAGGTGGGGAGACATTCATAGTCAGCTCCATGTACCTTCCCGGTGAGGACCAGGATCCGGTGAACAAGGTGACGCCGGTAATGGAATACTGTCTGGAGAGAGAAACCCAGCTGCTGGTGGGTACCGACTGCAACTCCCACCACACATCATGGGGCAGCTCCAACACGAACGCCAGAGGTGAGTTACTGTTTGACTACTTGCTCACTAATAATCAATTTGTTCTTAACGTGGGTAGCAAACCAACCTTTACCACACGTTCTAGGCAGGAAGTACTAGACATAACTTGGTGTTCAGGTAATCTCGCACACCGAGTGACCAATTGGCACGTCTCAGATGAGCCGTCCATGTCCGACCACACCCACATTAGGTACGACATACTATGCTCGGGAACAAAGGAACCGAACACCTACCGTGACCCCAAGGGAACAGACTGGGAGGGCTTTAGGAACTCCCTTAGGTTATACCTTGGAGATTTTAAATACATCAAAACTGTGGACCAAGTGGAAGCCGCAGCAGAGGACTTAGGCAAAAGCCTAATGAATGCGTATCTAGAAAATTGTCCTCTTAAGACCACTAAGAGCAACAGGAACGCACCTTGGTGGAACAAAAACCTGGAGCATCTGAGGCAAAGGACCCGTGCCTTATTTAACAAGGCAAAAAAAGACAAGAACTGGGATGCTTACAGGAAGGCGTTAACACGTTTCAATAGGGAGCTCAGGAAAGCAAAAAGAAGATCCTGGCAAAAATTCTGCGGGTCCATCAAAGACACTGCCCAAGCTGCCAGGATCCATAAAATACTATCCAAGACACCTGAATCCCATCTAGGCCTGCTAAGGAAAGCGGATGGATCTTTCACAGAATCTCCGGAGGAAACACTGAGACTGCTTGCTCAAACGCACTTTCCGGAATCCGTGTACATTAATAACGAAAGAGAACTCCAGGTCAGTAAGTCTCCGGAAAGGAGACCGAGGAATGAAGACTGGAGGAGAGCTTCCGTTATTTTTCGTCCCCAGCAGATAAGTTGGGCAATTAGGAGTTTTAAGCCTTATAAATCTGGTGGGGTCGATGGTATCTTCCCGGCTTTGTTGCAGCGGGGCGAAGATATCATCATCTCTACGCTGATAAAACTATACCGTGCAAGCTTTGCTTGGAGTTATCTGCCATCAGCGTGGACTCGGGCGAAGGTCACTTACATTCCCAAGGGAGGGGACAAAGACAAATCACAGCCCAAGTCCTACAGACCGATAAGTCTCACCTCATTCCTATTAAAAACGATGGAAAAGGTGTTGAACAGTCACATCAGGGCAACATACCTCGTTGAAAAACCCCTGAGTGCAAGACAACATGCCTACCAAACAGGCAAGTCCACGGAAACGGCACTTATTGACCTGGTGGACAGAATTGAGAAAGCCATAGAAGACAAAGAAATTGCACTCTGTGCCTTTCTCGATATCGAAGGGGCGTTTGACAACACCAACTTCGATGTTATAACACGTAGCATGGTGAATCGTGGAATCGACGACACCACCACCAGATGGATGGGATCCATGCTACAAAATCGGACTGCAACAACAACGTTGATGAACAAAACCCTTCATTATAGAGTGACCAGAGGATGTCCACAGGGCGGAGTCCTATCACCCCTTCAATGGTCATTGGTTGTTGACAGTCTCATCTGCGAGCTCAATGAAGCCAGATTTCTGACTCAGGGTTACGCAGATGACATAGTAATAATGGTCATAGGAAAATGCCCTAGCACCATTTCCAATCTTATGCAAAGGGCCCTACGAATAGTAGAAAACTGGTGCACGAGACACGTGCTAACAGTCAATGCACGTAAGACGGTCTTAATCCCGTTTACCAAAAGAAGGAAACTAGAAGCGCTCCACGCCCCAACACTTCTTGGTACGAAGCTATGCTTGTCCAACGAGGTCAAATATCTCGGAGTCTTTTTAGACCAAAAACTAACATGGAACAAGCATCTCGACTACATCACTAGAAAGGCAAAAATTGCGATGGGGGCAAGCAGTAGGTTGGTGGGGCTAAAATGGGGGCTACGGCCCATGGCCGCACTCTGGATTTATAAAACCATAGTGAGGCCGATCGTCACTTATGGCTGCTGTGTGTGGTATAAGAAGACGCACCAACTTAACTGCGTAGAGAACCTCAGCAAAGTTCAAAGAACAGCCTGCCTTATAGCCACCGGCGCGCTTTCGTCCTCTCCCTCTGCAGCACTGGATGCCCTCCTGAACATTCCACCTCTGCACATTCACGTGCAGATGGAAGCGAGGATGGCTATCACGAGAGCGAAAATCAGAGGGAGGACGAGATGGCAATCTAGGGTCATGAGAAACCTCTACAACGAACTAATGAAAAGTCCGGTCATGGATATGCCCTCTGACTCCATGGTCCGTGAACACCGCTTCGATAAGCGGTTTACAGTCTTGTTACCGAGTAGACAAGACTGGGAGGCTGGAACTCCCGGAAATGTTAAGCAGAATGACATCGTTTGGTATACGGATGGCTCCAGGAAGCAGGGCATATCCGGGGCGGGATTTTGTAATGATCGCTGCGGAATACGCAAATTCGCCAACCTGGGTCGCTATACCACGGTGTACCAAGCGGAAGTCTTCGCAATAATTGGCTGTGTCCAAGAGAGTCTACAAATGAATCTCCAGAATAAGAAGATATTCATCTTCTCAGATAGTCAAGCTGCCCTCAAGGCGTTAACATCCTGTGAACTTGACTCCAAACTCACTAGCGAGTGTGTCCTGCTCCTAAACCAGCTTGGCAATGCCAACATCGTAAATCTGATTTGGGTACCGGGACACTGTAATATCAGAGGCAACGAGGTCGCTGACGTGCTAGCAAAGGCCGGGGCAGAGAGCCCACTACTCGGACCGGAACCAATAAGTGGCGTTCCAGCCTGCATGGTCAGGTTCGAGTTAAAAGAGTGGGAGCATAAGCAAAGCACTGAATATTGGAAAAGACTACCTCGACTAGAACAGTCTAAGGCGTTGATACAGGCGTTCGATCAGAGACGAGCTGTAGAGATAACAAAACTGAGTAGAGGACATGTTAGGGCACTCACTCGGACCCTCACAGGGCACTGCAAATTAAACAAGCACCTGCACAACATGGGCCTCACAGATACCAAAATCTGCAGGTTCTGTCGCGAGGACGAGGAAACGATTATCCACGTCCTCGGCGAGTGCATGGCGCTGCACCGCTGCAGAAGCCGGCACCTGGGAGCACACATGATCTCGGCTGACGAGATCAAGAGCTCCCCCATCAGCTCCATTCTCGGGTTTATCCTGGAACTGGGGCTGCATGAGGTGCTGTAATAGGTTACGGGGCTGCCACAATAGATCATCTATTGGTCGCAGTGGCTATGAGACGCAGGGCTCACCCCATTTCTATCAAATAATAATAATCCTCAATAAAATCCTCTCTGAACAATACCCTGCAATCCATGGTACTGTTCGATATTGACAATAAAGAAATTGACTCTATTATCAATAACCTCAAAACTGACAGCGCTATTGGCTGGGACGGCATTCCAACCTCCGTTATCAAAGCGTCCAAACAAATACTCACTCCTGTGCTAACCAATATATTTAACCATTGCATAGGCAGTGGAGTCTTTCCAACAGCATTTAAAAAAGCCCTAGTCCACCCGATTTTTAAGGATGGGGATGAAGAAAGCGTCAATAACTATAGACCCATCTCGGTTCTTAGTGTCCTATCTAAGATATTTGAAAAACTTCTCAACAAACGACTGATTGATTTCCTTAACAAAAACAACATACTATCAAAAAATCAATATGGTTTTAGAAGACAAAAATCGACTGAGGATGCTGTTCTAAATCTAACATCTGAAATTATTAAAAATCTAGAGGCAGGCAAAAAGGCAATGGGCATTTTCTTGGACTTCACAAAAGCATTCGACACTGTCTCCATTCCCATCCTTTTGAGAAAGCTGGAAGATGTTGGTATACGAGGTTTATCACTGGAGATGTTTAAGAGCTATCTCTCAAATCGTAGACAGGCTGTTGTGATTGGAGACGTTACCAGCAAGGATGAAGAAATTATATTCGGTGTTCCTCAGGGCAGTGTCCTCGGTCCGACATTGTTCCTCATTTACGTGAACGATTTATGTGACCTCTCTATGAAAAACTGCAAACTATTCACTTATGCCGACGATACTGCCATTCTCGTATCAGGGAAAGAATGGGACGAAGTTAATCATTGTAGTCAATCGGCTTTGAGTACTATTACTCTTTGGTTAAACTCAAATTTATTGACATTAAATGTATTTAAGAGTAAATGACTTTCTCCCACGCTGAAAGGACACAGCCGCCTGATGATCTAACCGTTCGTGTGCATGTCTGTACATCTCCTAATGAAGCCTGTGGCTGTCCAGCTCTTGAACGCGTGCCCACCGTAAAATATCTAGGCGTATGGTTGGATACATCTTTGTCTCGGAAAATTCACACATACTCTTTAACGCCTAAAATTCGCAAATTAATTTATGTCTTTAAGAAATTGCGTTACATTGCTGACATCGCCCTACTGAAAACCGTCTACTATTCGCTTGCGCAGTCAGTTGCCTCTTATTGCATTACGGTTTGGGGTGCTGCTGCTCTAACACATATGCAGAGAGTAGAAGTGGCACAAAGAGCTGTGTTAAAGGTGATGACATTTAAACCTATACGTTACCCTACGGACAGTCTTTTTTCAGAGTGTAATATCCTTTCCATCCGAAGGCTGTTTATTCAGCAAACCATTCTCCGAAAGCATAGAGAATTAGTTTTTAATCCTCAGCTTTTGAAACAAAAACGCAGAGCAGTCTGTCCTCCAAGAAAACGTAAGACTGCAGCTTCTGGTCGCCATTATTTACATCTCAGTGCTAAATTATACAACTATGCCAATAAAGAAATTCAAATTCACCACCTGACCTCATATCTATGTAGACGCAAATTATTTTCATGGCTTGTATCGCTCTCGTTCCGGGAGTCAGAAGACCTGATAAGATATGCTCAGTAAAATATACAGCACATACGCGGGTGCAGACCACGCCCATACGCACACAGACATACACAGACACGCACACAAACAAACACACACACACAGACACACACACACGCACACGCACACACACACACACAGACAGATAAAATATTAATAGCACAATAATAATAATACTTTTAAGTCTACTAATTGTAATTCATGCATGTTTGTTTTAGTTAAATGTAACCTCGACAACCACTGTTTGGAGAGGGCGTTCTCACTGCGCTTCAGTTTAAAACTTTTGCAGCTGAGAACACCACAAATGTTAAGTGGCCATAAAGTTTTTGATAAATAAAGAATTTTGTATTTTGTATTGTATTTTGTAAAAAAGGAGAACCTTAGTAACTAAGATATTAAGTGGCTAGGAATGCACCCACAGCCCAAACTACTAACCTTAGAAACTTGAAATTTGGTGAGAGAGTTCCTTAAATAGAGAAAGTGAGCACTATGAAGGGGTTTTGGAAAATTCAACCCCTAAGGAGGTAAAAAGGGGGTTGGAAGTTTATATACAAATCCGTCATCTTTGAAGCTAGGAAAGTGAAAATTTGTATTTAGACTAATAACTTGAAGCAAAAAGTCCAAAATCCAACATTCATGGAAAATCACCCTTTGAAGAGGTAAAATAGGGGGATGATTGATGTGGAATTTTGCAATTATAAAAGTTAGAAAATGGTGTATAACTTTTAGAAAGAAATACCTTTAAAGGGGTAAAAAGGGAGCAGAAATTTGTATCAAACTTTCGCATCTTTGATGTTATGAATGTAATAAAAAGTATTTAGACCCATAACTTAAAATAATTGTTATTTCAAGTGTAAATTTAAACGTTTTTGGAAAATCACCCTTTAAGGAAGTAAATTAGGGGATGAAATGCAGGATGGCGGTTTGTTAATTAGTAAAGTAAGAGACTTAAAATTGATGTTTCGGTACGATTTTAGAAAATAAAACCACGGGTGGTTACGCGGGGTTGAAATTTAAATGAAGGATTTGGTTAGAAGAATCGATAGTACCGATACTATCGATAGTTTTTTATATACGAGCAGTACAACAGTACTATCGATGGTATTTCTTACATGTGAATATGCGATGGTTTTGCTATTGAATATATATATAGCTATTGATACTATCGATGCTATTGATATGACATTAACTATCGATAGTCGACTATCGATCGGCAACACTATGTCAGCACGTAGCTTGCTACAATATTATTATCTGTGGCTGTCAGTCAGCTTTCCAGGAGCCCAATTCTCGGGCTCGTGACATTTATTTTCATACGACATATATCACTAAAACATAGTTTTTTTGTATGGTTTTCGGGTGATATCCGCCATGTTCTCAAAATGTCACAAACCCGAGAATTGGGCTCCAGGAGCCCAATTCTCGGGCTCGTGACATTTATCATCATACGACATACAGCGTGTACAAAAGAATGGGACATATTTTTTAATGGGTTATCATGTCTCGGAAGTAAAGTAGATTGACATAATAATTTTATCAAACATTTGATAAATAACGAAATTCCCCTAAAAACCGCCAGAAATAAATGTTTCACTTCCCCTTAAATGACCGACAGAATGAATGACAGACTCGCTGCCGCCCCGCGCGCGCGCCGGCCGCCCGCGTACGTACCTACCAACTGCCATGGCCGTCGGAACCTAACACTAGGGTAAATTTATCTACACTTAACATCATTTTTCTTTTTATTGAAAATGTCCCTACGTAGGTATTTAAGAAAAAATAACGAACTAACCTTAGTAGATCTGTTTATTTTCTTCATATCAGATACATTCTACCTACGAGATAGGTAGGAGTTCACAGGACACACACACACACATTGATTCAATTTTAATTGACAACAGGTAGCACTTAAAACTCACTTTTTACTAAATTAGGTAACAAACTTTTAGGTTCAATTTCACAATAACGTCATATCTACAACAACATTGATGGGGCACCCTTAGGGTGATAAAAATGGGCCGACGATGTGATGTCCAACGATACCTGCCCATACGTTTATTGACCATCGTTGTTGGTGGGCAGTTAGCCTGCTGGCGTGAGGGTTTTCTCTGGCCCAAAAATGTGTGTTTCGCATATTGTGTATACAGTTTCTTTGAAACGTACTTTCATCGGTCCAAAGGACATTGCTGGTCTTCCTCCAATTGGTCGAGCAACCATTGGCAATAGGATATTCTACGTTCATAATCTTCAGGTATCAAGGCTTGCACTGTTATTACCTTAAATGGATGCTGTCTGTCTACCTGAAGCACTTTATGTACTGTAGTGTGAGGCAGGTCAAGGTGCCGTCCTCCAGATCTCGTGCTGTCTTCGGGGTGCTCGTGAAAATGCGCCAGCACCGCTGTCTGTGTTACGAGACGCAAAACTTCCACGATCTCTCAGGCGCTGTAGCACATTCGTGATGATTCTCCCACAAGAAGGCACATGCTCATCACCTCGATGTCGAAAATGGTCCAGGTATAAACACAGTGCTTCATATGCGTTTCCACCGGACATCCCGTAAGCTAGCACCATATCCGTATACTGGATATTACTAAACTGGTAATTCGGCATGATGTACGTAATGGTAATCAAATAGTCAATCGCTTATGAAGTCCAAAAACTGACTGCTGAAGTAAACAGAATTTTAGGTAGGTACGACTCTATCGACGGCATCGATGCACTTGCCGAAAGAGCAAAAGTAATCCTAAGGCTGTGTCTACATTTGTGAAGTTTTAATTACGAAATCCTGTAAGGTACCTAATTGAAATCTAAGAGTTTGCAAAACATCGGATTTTTTTATAGTACCTAGAAGTAATCGTGTAAATTAAACACAGCCCAGGGAGTGGCGGACCTCCATCCAATATTATTTTTCTTTTGAGCAATATTCGTTATTTTCATATCGATTTCTGGAATGGTGATTGAACTACGCAGATACTACTTGTACCCTACATGCAAGTTTATAAAGGATACTCGATGCGTTAACCGTTAAGGCGGAACGGTTTCGCACGAGGCGGGTAATTTGAATTTTTCGTGTTTTTATTGATATTACCTTAAAACAATATTTCCAAATACTTTAAGTGATTCGCGAACGTAATAGTCAATTTGGTACATTTTTGTATCAATGGTTTTCTAATTATTTGATCCATAATTTTGAAATTTTCTTCAAGAATCGTAAAAGACAGTTCAAATTTAAGTTATTTTATAAATTACAAAGCCAATTACCACTAGCCAATTGACTAGTTACCAAATCTGAAGTCCGCCAATTGTACTTTCACGGTACGTCTGGTCACGGTACGTTCACGGTACGTCTGTTTAACGCCCAGTATACTAAGTTACATATCTATCAATTCTTATTTAAACATATTTAATAGTTAAAACAAATTATGTTACATTGATAAATAACCTTTAGGTGAAGATGTCATTGCAATAAAAGTAACAGATACATCACAGCAAATCATTAAACACTCAGTAGGTCCTAAAAACGTTTGATAATTTTTGTGAACCAATAAAGTTGTGTCTGCGCCCTTACTGTCTTGTCGTCGTACCTATCCCTTTGACAGGACGCCGCGTTTGTTTGAGTCGCCGCCCGGCACGTGTAGCGGAAGCGAGAGGGAAAGTGTATCTTTTACCTACGGATTTTATTTTGCTGAATGAGACAGGGTCGGACTAGGTAAAATATGCACTCGTGTTATTTATTATGGATTGGTTAATGGGTCTAGTAAAATTTTCTTCTTTGTAAATTCATTGGCGGTGTTTGCGAGTAAAATTTTAAACTTTAAAGAAAATGTATTATCAGCAAACCTCACTGTATCTGTGACTAAGGTGAGTGTGTAGGGTACCAGGGTTCGATACCCGGTTATAAGTTAATAAAGGATAAGTACTCATAGTTTTACACTTTTGACTGGGAGTTGTGTATTCACACACAATATTCAGCAAAACATAAAGATAGGTAACATTGTGACTTGCTCTCTCTGTCTTTCTCTCTTGAGATCATCTCTTCAAAAGGGCTCTTCTCCCATCAGTTTCAGACTTGTAGTTGAAAGTTGTGCAAAAATAAAAGTTACTACCTAAGCTTCTGATCTGAATCGATGGTATTACGTACCCGAACTCGCGTAGGTTTTTAATTATTTAAATAATTAATTTAATTAGTAGTAGAAAGAAAATATTTTTTCCATAAATTTTAATTCAGTTACCCTAGTACGCCCACTTGTGACGTCAGACGCACCACAAATTATAGGCATTTTCAAGTGTCGGTCATTGCCCCTAGAGATTTTAAGGCGAATATTAACCAAATCACAAGAACTTATAACGTTCGTAGTTCAATAAATAATAAAGATATCAAAAAAAAACTTTTTGTCTGATATTTTAGACAGTTAAAACTACATGATGGAAATAGTTTTATTGCATTTGGTGTGATATGTTTTAAAACTTTAAACGTCAATATCTCCTAAAGTAAACGGAATTTTCGCGAATTTCTTTTTTTGCCATATTGTTGTCATTTTATACTATACGTCGTTTCAATATATGTCCCATTCTTTTGTACACCCTGTATATCAACAAAACATGGCGGATATCGTATGAAAACGTTTTTGCTTATTCTCGCGATGTCGAATGGTGACATATGTCACATATTTTCGTGCGACACGTATCGTATGGTCTTGACCATACGATATGAAGTATCACGGTGATTTTGGTGATATTTTTCCAATTCAACGTGACGTTTGAGTCGTTTCGCGTTTTGTTGTTTATTGACGTTTGGTTGTTCAAATCACATAACAAGTTTAAATTAACTGCACATGCTAAGAAGATGATTGATTCTCTGTGTGAACGATTGTTTAGCTGAGAATTTTAATTTTTCTTATATTTTCTTTAATTGGAACAAATTTTCTCCAGTATTACCTACATACCTTTAAATATTCGTCATCAAGCCTTTCTATCTCAGTAACAAGATCAGTGTAAACAAAGAAAATTCTTTATTTCATTTTTTTCTTTTAACGCGTCTTTTTGCCACAGTTGCTATCTCTTTTTGCCACAGACTGAAAAGAAATCTTTTGACTTTCGGTCGGTGTAACGGAATGATAATTTCATAAAATCAATTTTCGGTGTAACGGAATTACAATTTTATAAAATCTATTTTCTTTTTCGTCATTTTTTGATCGTATTTTAAAGCAGTTATGATAATTATCATGTTATACAAACATGAAAATGACTGTTCATATAAAAAGGCTAGAAAATGTTAAATTAATACTTGAACAATAAACATTAAGATTTCTCGATTGTATATTTGTGTCAATCAACAAAATGAAACGTATTAGCGGAAATGATATGGGCCACATTCTCTATGGAAGTGACTTTTACTGTCGCATGGGCACGAGAATAGAGTTTTTTTACTTTTGTGACATTTTGGTGACATTTTTGTACGACATCGGAAAAGTGACATTACAGAAAATACGACATTTTATCGCACGTCCCGAGAATTGGGCTCCAGCTGTCTGTCTGTGGTGCGTGTTTTTTTTCTTGGTCTGTACTCTGTGTGTTGTGTGTATACCAGTATATAAGTTACTCTATGGTGTGTATGTGCATATCATTTATCTGTGGTATGTGCGTGCTTATGTCAGCTCCTGTTTGCAGCAAAATTATTAAAATTGAATTTATATCTTTTTAGCTAGAAGGCATATTTTTCTTGGACATAATCTCTATCATGAACAAATTACTCAAAGACATTTGTTCAACAGCACTTAAGTATAACACACATGGATTTCACACAAGTTCACCTGTTTTAGCTTGGTCAAAATCAGATATACCAAGAAATTTTTTAAAATACAATAAAAAGGTGTTCCCTCCTCAAGAGATTGGCGAAGAACCCAGACCTGCCGTTAGTATTTAATATTTCATTTAAGGAGTACCTATTTTGTGTTATTAAAAAAGAACAAATTTTGGTTAATTAATGATTTGATACGAGTAACCCTTTTTGTCTGTTTTGGATACTATAAAATCTACTAATTTGTATTTTTATTGCAGTATGTTTGTCATCAAAAAACTAATATAAAGTACAGTCCAGAAAAGCTTTGGTATATTGCAAGTTTTGTTCGAGGGATGACTGTTGATGAAGCAGTAAAGCAGTTGAGCTTTATTAACAAGAAAGGGGCTCAATATGTTAAAGACACTATACTTGAAGCTCAGGAGTTAGCAGTAAAAGAACACAATGTGGAATTTAGAAGCAATTTATGGATAGGTAGGAATTTATGGTGGTATCTATTCTTAGGTGGTAAGCTCCTACTATTTGTTTTTGAGATAAGTATATCTGAGAAAAATATTGAATCTGTACATGTATAAATTGTTTACAATGTGGTCATGATCTTGACAAGGCTAGATTGTTTTGAATGATCTTTGTTAATCATACATAGATAAAATTAATTAAACTGAATTTTAATTAAATAGTAAAATACTATAAAAGTTTTAAAATTACGCTGATTGCAATTAGAAAAACAAAGTACAGTTTCAGCCTGCATACTCTCCCACTGCAAGGCATAGGCCACCTTCATAGAAATCTAGTCATCGCTACTATGATAGGATTAGGCCTAATCACTATGCTTGCCAAATGTGGATTAGTGATCAAAAACTTGAGCTATATTCAAAAAATTTGAAACATTCATTTGCACAACCCGGGAATCGAAACCAGGACATAGGATTATCTATCCTCTTATTTATTCATGTGCCGAGATCATGGCCCGGTACTTAACCATTAGACCAAAAAAAAATTAATGGCTAGTAATTATTAATTTGTGTTTTCAGCTGAATCATTTGGAAGCCAGGGCAAAGTTATGAAAGGAGTCAGAAGGCATGCACGAGGCCGAATGGGTGAAGTACGGTACCAATATTCCCATTACTTTGTAAGATTAGAGGAAGGTAAGCCACCAAAAGATTATTATAATAGACAGCCACTTACACCACAAGAGCAACTTGAGAAATGGATGGAGCAAATGAGAAAAAGGAAAATAATTAATTCGTTCTAAGTCTTAATTGTTTATTTTCGAAAAATATAAATTTAGTCTTAGAAAATTGTATTTTAATTTATTTTTATACTTATTACTATTTACTTACTGTAAATATGATATAAATTATATAAAATTGATACACTAAGCAGTTAGCAATAAAATAAAATTTCATCTCAATGCATAAGTACATGATTGGTAATACTTTTTCATTTAAATAATACAACATAATTTAATTTAATACATTAAATTCAAAATCCAGTAAACAGAAATAGTCCAGCTTATTACTTACAGTCAATTATTTTTTAGCTTGAGGCTGTCTAGTAACATAAATATAAATGAATTATATAACTGGGACTAAACATGACAAACATGTATCTTTTTTTATGTGATAAGTTGCCACTTACAACACGCAAGACAAGTAGATGGATCACCTGATGGTAAGCAATTGCCACCACACATGCACAACTGTAACCACAGCATCATAAGTACTATGGATAGAACAACAAATGACTGTAAGACCTTAAAGATTCTTAGAGAATTTTTAACTTTTATTTAACGATTGAGTGGTGGAATAAAATTGCTGTTTGTTTTCTTATCTATTCCTGGGCAATATGTATAAGCAAAGTAAAAAATAAATATCGAAAGCAGTAAAGGAATGTTTCCTTTTTGTAAAATGTACTGTTTTTTTTACCCTGGTTTCTCTGTCATGACAATTTATCAAAGCGTCTACAGTCCCGGTAAAGAATGTAACACCGTTTCAGACTCTGGGGTGTATAAAATTGATTGCAGCTGCGGAAGTTAGTATATCAGACAGACAATAAAGTGGACAACCACTGAACAAGTCAAGAACATTTGCAGTGGCTGACTAGAAAATCGGCGATAGCAGAGTATCTGCTGGAAAAGAGTATTAATCATTGGATGAAGTTACATGCCCAAAAATCCTCTTTGCTGATCATCATTACTACACCAGAGTAAAGAGACTGAGATAAAGAAATACAATAATTTCAATCGGGAGGATGGGTTCAAATTCTCATTGGAGTGGAATTCAGTGATTAATAAAGGGCACGACTATTTGCATACAGTTGAACCCGTTTCCACCACCATTACTATTATAAGTGGACTAATCAATGAACATAATTGCGCGGTCGGACCATCAAGCAGTACAATGCACATAATGTTTGTCGCGTTTAGTCCCGTTTATACAGGCTGGCCCAAGTAGCGGTCCAAAAACATTTTTTTATGAAATTGAGAAAATACATGAAAGCTTAGAATAATTACGCGGCGTTATTCATCTAAGCATGAAAGCTTAAAAAAACTCGTCCAGCCGTATAGGTAATTTCATTTCAGGGGTCAAAAATTTGGTAAAAAAAGATTTTATTTGTAAAATTCAACGCGAAAGTTTAAAATCATGAGTATTAAGAAATACCAAGTACTATGAGTACATATGGATAGTCCTTTTTCAAAATTATCTCAAGAAGTTTTCAACATTAATTTTGACTCATTTCATTAGAGTAAGTACAATATCAATTTAGCGATTTGAATAGTTGTATCTGTTGCTGTATTATTCATACAGCCATTTCATGATGTTGCTCTCTTTATTCATGTTTATCATGCAACACCCTGAAAACATATACATATGTCGTGAAATATGTACTTTTTTACCAGTCTTTTGGAATGGGTGACATAATAATTAAGCATTCATTATTTTCAATGTCATAGGTGGCAGACAAGCAAACGGATCACCTGATGGTAAGCGATTGCCACCGCCCATGGATAACCGCTACACCAGTGGAGTCACAAGTGCTCTGCCAACTTTTTAACCGCCCTTTACCCCGAATTAGCATTATTTTGCTTGATAAATTCTAATTGTAAATTTAAAATACGTATGTAAGCTTTATTTAGGTACTATTATGCTTGATAGGACAGCTCATTAAAAATATGTATGTAAGCTTTATTTAGGTACTTATTATGCTTGATAGGACAGCTTAAGTAGGTACTAAAATTTATTTAAAGCATTCAGTAATATCAGCCACACTATTCAGTGCACTCCATTGGCTCTTGTCTTAGGTAGGTAATAAGAATCTACAGATGACTGTTAATGGAGAATGTTACTAGGTATACAACATCGCATAAAATTACTGTCCCAGTGGAGCTAATATCTGTACAAATATAGTTGTTTCATCAAAAAAGATCAAGTATTGATGAAATCATAGAAAATTGAAATTTCGCAGGCGCGCGCTAGTATAGTGACGTCACCGTAAAACATTTTTTTTTTTGAAATTATGTATCTCTGGAAATACACGACGTATGTATCGTTATAATATTTTCAGTCATGTTTTTTATTTTCAACCAAGTTGATGGAGATATGGGCGTATTGCCAGGACAAGCGAGTGGTCTGAGCTACTGAACATGGAAAAGTCTACTTTGTAGCGGTAAAGCGTAGAACGTGACGTATGCGCACGGATATATAATATTAAGTAAGTAGGTACTATTTTTCAAACGAGACCATTTCACTCTGAACTGCATATTGCGTTTTGACGAAAGTTAAGTGGAAGATAAAATGCAGATTTATTCTTACATTACGTATTTTATATATTGAAATGAACAACAGAAAAAGCATCTAATTTAAAATAAAATGGGCAATACACTGCCTATAAACAAGGGCGGATCCAATAATCTAAGTTAGGAAGTCTAATTTTCGATGCATTCGTTCTCGAATAATGTGTTTGCCGTTAAACAAAGTATTAAGTTAAATATTTAAATTATGTATGTACCTACTTATAACTAAAATCCCCCCTGCGCTGGGTCCTCCTGGACTAAGCCAGAGGGGGAGAGCCCTGACCCCCATGACCCGCCCCCTGGATCCGCTCTTGCCTATAAGTTAAGATAATTAAAATATGAAAGCGGACACATTAACTATAAGCAGTATTAATCTTATTCCAATTCCCGTGATGCAGAACGTTAAAATTGTATTAAACAGGTACCTGTTAATATGCATAGACTTTTTGTTTTGCGGCTGCCAGTTTATAATAGATAAGTAGGTATTGAATGTTGTAATTTTCAGGATCGTGGAATTCACATCTACAATATAAAGATAATAAAGAGAAAATGAAATGAAGTCCAAAATTACATCATCAATTCATCATACATCCTTCACAAATCAACTAAAAAACTTTTGAATATATAAGTTTTCTCTACCCCGTTGGCAAATTCGCCATATAGAGTACGTGTGCAGTCACTTTAGGTGGTATCACTTTGTATTAACTGTTACTATCAGGACTAAGTTCAAATTGATGGCACCAGTTGGCAGCACTTTGTATCGACTGTTTGTTGTAGCAGAGGAAATTAAGTTCAAATGGATGGCACCAGTTGGCAGCACTATTGACGTGCACATTCCCTATAATAGCTACTCATTTTGGAATCTTAAGTCGGTTTCACTCGATTGTTTTCGGATATATTAAACCAACACTCTAAATATTACCTTTTTACACACCAAAAATATTTGCACACCAAAATTACTAATTGCACATAAAACTATGATTTTGATGTGCAATTAATATTTTTTACTGTGCAAAAAGGTTAGGTTAATTTGGCAATTTATTAATTTTGAGGCACGTTAAATACAAACTATCGTTTTCTCGCAGCATTAATTCTGCCTGCATTGTATTAGAATCTTTGAGATCTGCCCAAGGTTAAATTGATAAAATATATGAATATTCATAAAAATAATTAAAAAATATAATCAATTATGGCAAAGAACAGTACTTAACTGTACTACCTACTACAGAAAACGTACATAGGTAACGTTTTAATAACTATCTACCTATATTTTATTAGAAAATACGTCAAAAGATCAATTGAAACTGCGTCGTCTCCGTCCTATTACACATAAATATGAATGAAAATTTTATTGGGAAAATCAAACATGGGATTTACTCAGTTCAAAACTGCCGCTGTTGATAGTCGTAAATAGAAATAGGGTCCGGCCGTTACGACCACATTCCGTGAGCCGCTCGGCCGCGATCCACTCGATTTTCAAAATTTGTTTGTCCACGACCGACGCGCTCGGTCGAGCACGACGCTCATGATTTTTATATATTTTTGAAACGTACTGTTGCGATCAAAATTATTAAATGAAATACCTAATAAATTATGTTAGTCTGAGTTGAACATTTTTTTTTGTTTAAATATGAATAAGTAGGGAATTGTATATAAATATTATTAAAATACATATTGTATAATAATTTAATAAATAGATGGTTATAAGAATAAAATCAACTTACTTTCATTGCACCTTTCCATCGTTGATTACTCTCTGTGGTGACTAATATTTCTGTACAATTCAACCTACTTATTCATATTTAAACAAACAAATTACGCTGTTCAATTCAGACTAACATAATTTATTATTTCTTTCAATAATTTTAATCGCAACAGAACTTTGCAAAAAATTACAAAAATAAAGTGCGTCGCGGACAAACAAATTTTAAAAATCGAGTGCACAGAACACAATTTTGAGTGCGTCGCGGCCTAGCGGCTCGCGCGGAGTGAGAGCGTAACGGCTGAAGCCCTATTCTCCGGCTCGTGACATTTCTTTTCATACGACATATATCACTATAGCCATAGGTACATACATATTTTATAATTATATCACTTGCACATGCTTATGTATTAGGGATGACTATGTAGGTACTTGATTACCTATACAGGATGAAAAAAACATGAGCCCTGGAGGGAAACTACCTTAAATCCTTGTTAGAACGTTTTACTTAAAGGAAACATGCCATTATTTTTAAAAAAGAATAAAATTGCATTCAACTTTTTAAAATTATTTTTGTATCACCCGGAAATCGAATCAGATTTTTTAAAATTTAATTTGTCTATTTTATTCCACTAAACCATAGTCACTATTAAGGAGTAAATTTCCTCTAAAAAACCTCACTGATATTTGTGTGTACTCTTTTTTAAAAATAAAGGAATGTGTCCTTGAAGTAAATCATGCTAAATTATGGATTTAAGTTGGTTTCCCTCCAGGGCCCAATGTTTTTTCACCCTCTATATAACTGCTCTTTCAATTAAATCTGATAAGATTGGAAATTAACTAAATGATAAACATGTATGTCACTCAAAATACCTACATAAGTAACTAAATCGCAAAACAACAGAAACAGAATTTTGAACAGAAAAATATTTCTACGTACCTAATCTAATTGAAGCATAGATACGTATCATACCTAACTAAAATAAATAAATGGAAAAAATAAATTCAATAACTTCCTAAACGTAACAATATTTTCTTAAATAGTAAATACATTATAATGTTATAATAAGTATAAAAATTATGATCATACATTTAATGAGTTCCGTGGATCCGGTTTCTTGGGCACATAACCATATAAAAATATTGATCCTATAACAAGCATGGTTCCAGCTGCGAATTGTATCGTCAATATAAAATTGAATAAGTATATTGAAACAATGCATGAAATAACTATGGCCACAGAAGTTGCGAAGCCCTTAAGGATGTTATCAGCGTATTTGACAACCACAGCTACCAATAAACCTCCAGCTGCTTGTAATAACACTAAATACCAAACGAATCCGTCGAACCCAAATAGCAAGTTCTCCATTGACCATTTATTATTGATCAAATAAGTGAATATACCAATTGGCAATGAAAGGAAGCTCAACTGCACATTTCTCATCCATACCTGAAAATTAAAAAATATAGTTTTAGGGTCTTCGTGTCACTTCGTTCGTACACAGGTAGTGTATTGGTTCAAATAGCAGTCGCTACATTGTAATGGACAACATTTCAAAATTGCTAAGCTCTGAAACAAAAAATACCAATTCTTTGTTTACTTTTCCGCTGCTCGAATATATATTTATTCATTTTTTATATTGCTTATTTACTGTGATAAAAATTAAAAACTAAAAAACGGAAGATGACGTCATCGGACGGCAGAATGTAAAATATTTCTTTGCTTAGCACATTATAGTTTTAAATTTACGAAATGCCAAGCCCATGACATGTAACTGTCAAAAAAAAAGACAACTTGTCAACGTTGAATGTATGAATGACGTTGACAATGTTGACACTAGTATTATTTACCTTTGACAGTAGTACCTTTTTTTTATTAGAACAATGATAAGCAAAGGAATATCGCTGTATTCAGCCGTCCGATGACGTCATTTGGCGCTTACGTCTATTTAGAATAAAAAGAATTTCAATAATTATTTTATGCATGAAAATGGACAAATTTTGAAAAAAGAAAAAATATGGGTCTGTTCATTTTTATTTCTATTTTCATATAAAAAAATAAAATGGACATGTTAAAAATATGAAATGTTGTCCATTGTTACCATAATCTCCAAATTCTGGGTCATGATCTAAGCGTACACCATGGTTCTTAGCGACATCTTTGGACCGAGAATTACGCGCTAAGATGAGGGAATTAGTGTTGTATTCGGATTGAATTAAAAATAAGCTAATATAAATGTCCAATATTCAATAACTGACGTTTTACAATGTCGATATCAAAACGTTTTAGTATTAATATACCTAAATTACTATAACACCATCAATCATACCCTATCTGCCTATTAGAATAAATGACGACCCGTTTGTATCAGTGGTAGTGAACGCCGAGTCTAGTGCAAGGGTTCCGGGTTCGATCCCCGCACAGTACAAACATTTGTGTACATGAACATCTCAAGGTATGTTTCTATTGGTCTGCGTGTTTTCTATGTATTATAACTATGTAGATATTTACAAAAGAAAAGTATTAAAAACCACGAACTAAAAAGTGTAAAATAACATTTTTAACACTTCATACACTTTAGATAACATTTTACAACAGTACACTCGAGAAAAGGTGTTATTAAAGTCGTCGCCTAATCCCTGCTGAATAATTGAATGAAGTATTACAAGATAGTCTTCTGCGCCGACTTCAGTAACACCTGGAGCCCAATTCTCGTGCTGTTGATATTTAATTTCATACGACATATATTACTAAAACATAGTTTTTTTGTATGATTTTTAGGTGATATCCGCCATGTTTTCAAAATATCACAAGCCCGAGAATTGGGCTCCTGACTGTATTGTTATAAAATGTTATTTAAAGTGTGTTAAAAATGTTATTTTACAATTTTTAGTTCGTGGTTTTTGAAGGCGGTTGTTTTTTCGTAGATTTTTTTTTTCATGCTTTTTATTGTTTCAATTTTCGTATGTATAGGTATGTGATGTTGTAAAATATTATAAAAATATACCTTTAATAATAAGCAAATATAAATATAATAAAATAAGGCATAAATATTCTGCACCTATAATTTTATGTTCTTTCGTGATTCGTATGCGAACGAAGCGTATAAAAATCTAAAATGTGAATCACGGTTTTTCCGTATTGTACGTAGGAGTAAAGATAACAAAATGTGTTACTGGCCTGCTATCAAAATGGTTGGCTAGAGTTTCAAATATTTAAACATTCAATTTAACATTGTCAAATTATGATAAGCTCGTCTGCCACTTATCACATAAAAAAATACCAACCAAAATAATGTAATGTGACAAATACTTAAGTGTCCTACTTACATACCTACTGCGTAAGTGCATACGCATAGAAAGATAATACTAGACACCGTGCTCATAGATAGCATCATCTGATCAGGAGCTTCAGAGAATAGTTAACAGAGTGAATATGCAAATAGTGAAGTAGCCGGTTTAAGGTTGATGTCTTCATGACGAAGACAATGGATGTGTCCAGTAGAGCATGCCCTAGCACGTCTATTTCTGTCAATGGGAACAGACTGGAGCAGGTACGGAAATACGAATACATGGGTGCGTGATTGGATGAGGTTAATGAAAGCTACCAATAAATAAGAACACATATTGAAATAGCACCCCAACTCCGACAACAATATAAAACGTGTTTTCTGTAAGAGCAATATGAAATTTTACCTGCCCATCAGGATGCACCGTTGATATACCTCGCCTGTTCTTCTATACGGATGCGAAGCTTGGACGATCAAGGAAGGCATCAGAAAGAGTATCGAGGCATTCGAAGTGTTAGCATATCGACGGATGCTTGCCGTTAGCTGGACTCAGAAAGTGAAGTTCTCCAGAAACGCGCAATCTTATCGACCATCAATCGGAGGAAACTTGCCTACTTAGGATATTTGTGTTAAGACACGATAGATACGAGTTGCTGCAACTTATGATGTAGAAGTAGGTAGCTGATAAGAGATGTGTGGGTCAGAGGAAAAAATCGTGGCTGGGTAACATCCGGGAGTGGACGGCGAGCTTAATAGTCGGCAAATCTGCATGATAAGATTACAAGTAGGTAATCATGTTTACATTCAATCAGAATTTTTTTCTGCTTACAAAAGTGATTTGATTACGCCACAACTCAAAAATGATAGCCAACTGTTTACATTATTTAAGAGTTAGGGGCCCTTTCACGGTCCAGTGGCGCCACCAACAGATAAAAGTGGCCACTAAAAACTTATTTCATGCTGGAGATTAATGTAGCATGTGCAACAGAAGCTTGAAAAATCACAAATTCTTTTTTAATTGTAAGGTAAAACGGTGTTATAGAGCAGTTTTAACGTTAGAAACAAAAAATCTTCAAATAAAATTTTCGAAAAAATAATGACAGATTTATGACACTGTTTTAGTTAACAAAGGTTTAACAAACATTTATGAATAAGACCCATGTCATGAACAATTTTAATTTATTGCATTAGTTTTATTACTATCAATAAAAATCTCTTGGTGGCGCCACTGGACTATAAAAGGATTAAAAGAGTAATTTTATTGATTTGCATTTAATTACCTATTTAGTTACTCTTTCTTCAAATGTATTAGTTGCGGCTGAAATATTGTATGCACGAGTTAAATAAACATTTGCATGCTTATCAATAAATTAGCTCTTATTACTTATTTGCCTATTAGGTTGATTGAATAAATAAATAAATATTTCCCAACATCACATACAATGACTCCGAGATAGGTAGCTCAAGCATCTTTGTTACGGATATTAGAATCAACAGTGGCACTACTTATGTTTGTACTGTGCTGGGACCTGCAACCCTTGGACCGAAGACAGCGTTCATTACCACTGTTCCAAACGGGTTGTCGGAATAGCCGAATAAACCTATGTAAGAAGTTACTTACCTATTTATAAGCAGGTGGATTAAAATAATATCCTATTTAAATTAAACAAATAAAATTTTCAATATGACGATGACAGAAAAACTAAGGGTGCTTGACGTTTTGTCTACTACCACCATTATTCGATTTATATTGACATGAATCTAACTAGGTTTATGTTAATAAACTATGCTGCATGTTGTTCATTCAACTGAACGAACATGCACCATAAAAGATGCTATATTACTAATGCTTTAGTGGTGCTAGGCTAATACTAATAAACTGGTTAAGGTGACGGGTAGGGCACACTAGCGACGTCAATCAATTTTAATTTTTAGCTACTAAACCGTATCTATTTTAAACAATTTCGGGCGTTTTTGTACGCGAAAAATAGATTCACGACAAAAGTAGCCGCTTTTGGTGTTAATCAATTTATCGCGTACCCGTTGGACCCAAAAATTTTACATGGTTACTTAATAAATAGTATAAGTGTTTGCCAAAAGGTTGTAATCCCTTATTGTTTAAAATAGATCCGGTTTAGTAGCTAAAAATTAAAATCACTTGGCGTCGCTAGTGTGCCCTACCCGTCACCTTATGAAATGGAATTGTAAAAGCTAGGGTACTTACAGATATATCTGACTCCTTCAAAACTTTTTCAAAATAAATTCCAGCAAAACCTGATATAAAGCATGCTGTAAGAGCCGCACCAAAACCAAGTGCTTTGGACTGTCCTTGTGTGTCAGTTGATTTTCCTTTTTCTGTTGATGACAACTGTACGAGAGCTACTCCAGCTGCCAGTAGTGCCAGAGCACACCATTGCCATTTTTTTAGCTTCCTCTTTAGCACAATTACAGCAAAAAACGCTGTTGTAAGCAATTTCAGTTGATATGTTACCTATAAATTAATATTTTTTTTATTACAATTAACTTCAAATTGCGACATTAGGATATTTAACATACTCATAATGGATTTCATGAATGCCAAAAAATACTGCTGAAATATTACTAAATAGTGCAGTGAAGGAAAAAATTGTGCTCTTATACTTACGAAATTATAGCCATAGTTCGATGAGTATGCTGGACGAAGGTTTCGCCCAGCATACTCACCTCCGTTTGGGTAACAGCATACTCACCGCACTGCGCGCACACCGAACGAGCTACAGGTACAATTTATATGGTTCCAAAAAGTTCTTGAAATAGTGCCTAATATTATTCCAATTTTTGCTTGACATTTGACTCAGAAAACCATTAAATTTTATTGTAAACTATCTTCTACTTCATTGCATTTAGTACAGTCGAATAGATATACATTTTCTATTAAATTGCATTTGTTTAGGTAACTATTGGTTTGTCTTGTGTAAATTATTTGTCAATGTAACCTTAATCCTTATAATCGCAATATTATTAATTACACGTTATTTTATAATACTAAATAAGTAAATTGAGACAACATCACAGATCCCCCCACTCACCCTGTCGTTCTCTTTTGCCCTCACTTGCATTTTTATCATCGTAATGGCCGCTCGTGGACACAAAGTCGGTCACCTCGCGGCGACGATAACCTTGGGCACTTTGGGGCTCCCACGAGAAATGAATGTGCTAGCAGATGTGTAAAAGGAATTACGAGCTTGTGTCATGTGTTTTGATTGTGCTTGTGATTACTAGGCAAGGCTATTGACAATTTCTGTACATTTCCACTACATGTGATTGAAAAGTAGTTGTTGGTATGCATGCCGAAAAGCGGCGGATTCGACATAATTGAAATGCATTAAAGACTAGACTAGAGAGAAGGATTTAATATGTGGCTTAGGACATCCGTATTACTACGAATAGTAAGGTAACTACAAGTACTTTGACCTCTAAAACGAGCCATTAGTTTGCAGGACTTTCGGATATTTTTAGTTGAAGTTAATTCAATAATTTTCGACGAATTCCCAAAAGTCGTAGAACAAATGTTGTTTATAACGGTCGATAGAAGGCGTAGTTAAAGGAATGTAAATGTGTCTACCGACAAACCCTGTGTATGATTAATAAGATATTAAATGAAGTGAAATCAGCTTGAAACATAATGTTCAATGCCACTAAACCATGGCGCATATATTATGTTTACGAAATTGACCTGTATTACGAAAAGGATAAAGTTCACTATAGCGTGGCACTAATTGGTGCGCGGTAACGGTCGGGGAAGCGCGGCGCTGCGCAAATCGTGCCGTTTATGATTAAATAGATGGCGCTTCTAACATCTTACGATCCATTTAGACAAAACTGACCTGTATTTTGAAGGTGATATGGGTCCGTATTGTGTCTCAGAACAATCGGTACGAACAACCGCTTCGGTTTCTGGAATATTTTACAATTTTTCAAGATATCAAAAATATTATATTAATTTTATTGTCTGCAATTGACTGTTTGTGTCCAGACTGTCTAGACAATTTTTCTTGGGAAATATTTTACCTCGCAAGCAATGAAGTATTGGATTACATTAACGTTTACAGTTTCATTTATTTTATTACATATTTTTAAAATATTTCTTTTTTGATTTGTCAGAAAATATCACAACTATTCCCAATCACATAACGCCCACAGTAAAAATATTTAATATTTTTATTCTAAAACATGTGGACGACTGTATTTTACGTTAGTATGTAGAAGTTTAAAATCAAATTCATTATTTTCAGGGTGAAAAGTCAAGCAAAAATTGGTCTGATATTGGGCACTATTTCAAGAACTATTTTTTGAGCCATAAATTGTATCTGTAGTTCGTTCGGTATTCGCGCAGTGAGGTGAGTATACTGGGCGTAAAACCTTTGCCCAGCATACTCACTGAACGAAACCTATAACTCCGGAGTTATTAGAGCACCGTTTTTTCTTTTTGTGTAGTATTTTTTAGGTATGAATTATGGTCGACGCGTACACAGATTTCGCAATCGGAGGTGAGTATGCTGGGCGAAACTTCGTTCAGCATACTCATCGAACTATTGCTATACATTTGTAATTATAGGAACACTATTTTTTTCCTTCGGGCACTATTTCATCAGTATTTTTTGGCATGCATGAAATATCAAGATTCCATGGTGGACGAAGGGTCACATTTTTTGGGTATAAAATTTTTTTTGCAATTTATTCTTAAGTAAATAATGCACTTAAAAATTTATCGACAATCTTCGGGTGGGACTCGAACTCACAATTATCTCGAACTAAGATACGGGATACGTTCAGAGCTGATTTTATTCCTTATTTTAGAATTCGGTTTGCAAAACGCCAATTAAAAAAAATGACACAAACAATCAGTTTAATTTACTTTATATAATTTAACTATTGACAGCCTTGAATTTCACTATCTAATTGCTGCCGACTGTACCATAACATTTGTGTAACTGGCGTTGCCTCACGGCGCGGGGCGTAGGACAAAGCACAGGACAAAAAATCTTACCAAGGTCTCTGGTAGCTTAGTCGGTAGAGCCCGATGCCAAAAGATCGTAGTTTCGAGGCCCACCCCAAGACTGTCGATAAATTTTAAAGTGCATTATTTACTTATGGTTGGTATTATCAGATAGAGTAAATACTGACTCAGTTCCTTTAATTTTTGACTTTAGGTAGCATAATAAGTAAACCCGGAGTACACCACTACCCACTATTATTAATATCACTTCTGTGGGAAATCACGGCACGGAGGCCGGTCCTTTTGGAAGGCGTACGTGGGGATACAGATCCAACACGAACACGGCCCCTTTGAGACACTATACCTATTGAAAGTAGGGATGTGTACACCTAGCAGGTAATGACTCTGTGAGCACTATATATTGAACACTGTGAACACCAAAATCAGCACCCGCCTGATGCAAGGACTATCGCTAGATAAGATGGGAACTAAACCGGGTCTATAGAAGGGATATTGCTGGACTAGTTGCCTGGATATTGATAAGACCTCGGGACCCCTGCCACATAAAATGTCTCATCGATGATTATCATAGCAGGCGGTGACTAGCCGCACACTAAATGGGCCCCCTTTATAAAGCTATCAGCTGGCAACAAGGCGGGCAACATTGACGCGAGCGGCTAAGGTTGTCGAGAGGTGAGACTGCGGGGCGCCAGATCCCTCTGTTCTAAGCACCGGTCAGCCAGGCCCCCGGCGTTATGACATTTTACACTCCAACGTGAAGCATGGGTTCTGCTCTCGCAACTCCAATCCTGGCCGGCTGGTTAAGGCAAGTGAAGAGGCGAGGGTCAAAGAAGTAATACGGACTCTCTGGAGTATCGGGGTCCGTGGTGTTGCCACACACCAACATCTCGTCACAAGCTGACCATGCGGAGACTGATTGCACTGATGAGAGTTGGTGTTCTTCATAAGCGAAGATCACCAACTCTCACCAACGGGCGATGGGGTAGTCACATACCTACGCTCTAATATTATCCAATAAATAAATTACTTACTTGATAAGTTGCTGCATCTAGATTAGAAGCAGATACATATAGTAAGTTGTTCTGAATGTTGTATAAAAATGATGGAACACAGACACGTAAAGTATCTTTTACATTTAGTATTACTGTGGCGTACATAGTATGCATTCCCTTTTTTATACTGTGCGATTCTTGCATCACCAGCCCAATACATATTACTAATTTGAAAACTTCTGCCATCAACACAGCTGAAAGAAAATCCAATATTTAATATTTATTGGTATATATATAATATGTAGTAACTATATACCAATAATTAGGTCTGTAACTACCAATTAGTTACCAACCTAATTATTGTCCTCTTTATCATCAACTATGAGATTTCAGTAGACATGCTGTGAAATAGACACAGGTATTACTATTTATTTCTCTTTGTTTATTTGTAATATGGTTTATATCTTTGTTTATTTGTAATTACCAAGTGATTGGATTTAGGTGTGCAATTTTTCGGCAAGGACGCGCCTACTAATGGATGAACCTTTCAATAAGGGTTGCTTACACTAAATGTAAAATTTTACTTAAATGTTTGTTCTATTTTTTAATTTCAGAAGAAAAAAAAAATTTACATTGAAAGAACAATTCTGGAATCTCACAATCCCGCATGTCCATACTAATGTAATGTTTAATGTTGTTGACCCTAAATTGCACTACCTATTCTCATCATTATTTATTACCTGCTGCAGATGAGAACATTTCTACATTTCTAGTACGAGCATATCTCATACTAAGACCCAATGCTGCATTCTGTACGGTGAGTACTATAAGACTGAGATATTTTATGTATCCTGGAATATAAAAAATCATTGTAAAATCTGTAGTAATTATTTTAGTTATAGGAATAGCGCATGAGCTTCCGATTTTAGTTCCCAATTAGTATGGACAACATTTCATATTTTTAACATGTCCATATTGTTTTTTTATATGAAAGTAGACATAAAATGAACAGACCCATATTTTTTCTTTTTTCAAAATTTGTCCATTTTCATGCATAAAATAGTTATTGTAATTCTTTTTATTCTAAATAGACGTAAGCGCCAAATGACGTCATCGGACGGCTGAATACAGCGATATTCTTTTGCTTATCATTGTTTTAATAAAAAAAAACCGGCCAAGTGCGAGTCGGGCTCGCGCACAAAGGGTTCCGTAGCAGCAAAGTCCAAAATTACAGTTAAATCAACCTATCTCAAAAACTATAAGAGATACTTTGATCAAACCAAAAATCGTTGAAAGAGTTAATTAGCATGCATCACCTCTATTTTTTTTAGAATTTTATACCCCGTAGTTTATAAAAATAGAGGGGGGGGACATACTTTTTACGACTTTGAGAGCTGATATCTCAAAAACCGTTCACTTTAAGAAAAATGTTTTTTAGAAAACTTTATATCATTTTAAAAGACCTTTCCATTGATACCCCACACGGGTATGTACATCGAAAAAAAAAAATTTCATCCCTCAGTTACATGTATGGGGGGGCCCCACCCCCAATTCTTTTTTTACTATTTAGTGTCATATTTTTGTAGCGGTTCATACAACACATATTCCCATCAAATTTCATCACTGTAGTACTTATAGTTTCCGAGTAAATCGGCTGTGACAGACGGACAGACGGACAGACGGACAGACGGACAGACGGACAGACGGACAGACGGACAGACGGACATGACGAAACTATAAGGGTTCCGTTTTTGCCATTTTGGCTACGGAACCCTAAAAAGGTACTACTGTCAAAGGTAAATAATACTAGTGTCAACATTGTCAACGTCATTCATACATTCAACGTTGACAATTTGTCTTTTTTTTGACAGTTACATGTCATGAGTTTGGCATTACGTAAATTTAAAACTATAATGTGCTAAGCAAAGAAATATTTTACATTCTGCCGTCCGATGACGTCATCTTACGTTTTTTAGTTTTTAATTTTTTTCTCAGTAAATAAGCAATATAAAAAATGAATAAATATATATTCGAACAGCGGAAAAGTAAACAAAGAATTGGTATTTTTTGTTTCAGAGCTTAGCAATTTTGAAATGTTGTCCATTGGGCAAGGAAACAGAGAGAAAATATGCAGAAGCTTGGCTTTAATTAAGCTTTAGTACTGTTGACCCACATCCAGTTGATTTCATGTTATCAATCTTATTCATAATGCCAAATAGCTCTATATAAAAATAGGTAAGTACAATGTAATAGTCAAAAAAAAAAACAGCATGTGCAACACCACACCCAAATACTTGTACATACAACCGCACATCAAATTATACAAAACTGTCAAAGGACATCCCCTTTTTTGGTTCAAGTGGCGGCTAGTAAAAAAAAAATTGCTCTATGCAGAGTATAATGAGTATTTATTACCATGGCACCAAAGCTGTACGATTCATTATCCTTGGTTTTATTTGAAATCAATAATCAACATCTTCATACATATTCCTCTGAATTACCTCACAAAAACTTTTTTGTTTTGCCAAATCCTGACATTTGGACATCGTAACAGAATACAGCAAAAATGATTTTGACTGGCACTTTCATATTTGGACCAAAAATAAATATAGGAAAGTGCGAGGATCTCCTTTCTTCATTGATTTTCATCTCAATGTTAAACATATTCAGTTCAATATCAATTGAGGATTTTTGACAGATTGTAGTAACCTGATGATTGGCTGTCTGTACAAAATAATATATTATGATTAATACATAACTTACTTTTAATTTTAAAAAATGTAACAAACATGGTTCATCTATTATTTAAAAAAAAAAACAAATTATAATAAAGCAAAATTTCATAAAGATCTGACTTTAGCTTATATGTAATGAAGTATTTAAGTAAATTGAGTATGTAAAGAAATTTCTGTTTATATATTTTTTTAGCACAAATCATGATCATTAAAAAGTCTAATACCATAGCTGTCTTATTAATTGTTTAAGTATAGATTCAATTTAGATTTGAAACTGGAAATATTTTAAATTGTTCATCAACTAACCAATTTATTAGCTCATCCCTAATTTAGGATTCAATTAAAAAAGTAGTTACAAAGTTTGCTTACCATTTTTTGCTTGTCTATTTGGAGAATATATTTGAGATTTTTTAGAATCATTATCCATATTGTCAACAGACAACTTAATCTTCACAGTCTCCAGTTCTAAATCTGTTTGTTCTTGATCCGCCTTTGTTATGGCACAGTCTGCTGTCCAACGGTGAACTAGGAGAAACTAGTTCAAAATCTTCAAATTCAGCCCGTCGTTCTGTCACACTACTTACACTAGCAATTGATTTCATGGAAACGTTTAACCTATTGAATAAGTTACAAAATGTATTGGATGATATAGAAAATATAACTGAAGGAAAGTATTATACTTTAGAATAACCCTAGAACTGATGATACCTTAGAATAAAGAGCGCAATTTCATAAAATGTAATATATAATGACAGGAAATCTAATTAAGTTTACCTAAAGTATGTACATATTATTAGTAAAAATGTAAAATAAAACAAAAAACCCAACTCCTAAAAACTGTTGACGTCGGCGACTCTCTCTCTACTAAATGTCAATAGTGTCAAACTGATGTTTACTTCTTCTTTTTTTTAGGTGTGGCATTCCCTCCTCATTGTGTCTTGACAGCCCTGGGCCAAGA